>CM046424.1:27846823-29202656 GCA_025506505.1 Flaveria sonorensis | reverse complement strand
GCTCAGCCTGGCATTCAGTCAACTTGGTAATGAGATCTTTAATTTGAGTCCTGTAATTTGTTTACTCATATTTAAGAGTTGAAATTGTTTTCTTTAGATCTTCTATCTTAAGTTTATAGTCATTTACAGCTCTTTTAAAATCAGCTTTTAGGATATTCAAGGACTCAATATCAGATCTCATTTCCAAGTTGTAGGACCTGTATCTATTCACTTTAGCAATACATTCAAGAGAGCAAAGATGTTCTAGTACCTTAGCCTCATCATGGTCAGCCATGAGTGCTTGATTTGGTGAAGCATCTTCAGCCTGAAAGCTCCAGTCAAAGCCTCCTTCTTCAATGGCAACAGCAGCTTGCTGTCTTGGCTTCTTATTCTGGTGCCCTCCATCAGTGTAGTTTGGCCTGGATGATGCTTGGCCACCATTTGACTTAGGTGCCTTGCATTCTCTGGTAAAGTGACCCATCTGATTACAGTTGTAACACTTCACTTTGCTCTTGTCCAGTCCAAACTTGCCACTGGCAGCATTGTTGAGAAACCTTCTCCCTACCCTCTTGTAGAACTTCTAGGCTTTATGAGTGAGAAGAGCCATCTGCTAGACTATCTCCATGTATTCCAGATCATCTCGATGGATACAATCCAGGTCTTCAAGAGTGAAAAGAAAGTTACCTGAACTTTCATCAGTAGAGATAAAGGCTTGAGAGGTTCTTGTCTCTTGGAATGGACTTCCTTGGATGTAGCACTCTTTGGGTGTCTTAAGGAAGGTGATGAAAGTACCCTTTTGTGGAGTTTCAGGGTAGCAGATAAGATGGTTCTGTGGTTCTCTGCTATCCCTTTCACCCACATGAAGGGCAGAACTCTGGTGAGTGTTGGAGTTACCAGATGGGTTTTTCATGTTCATCTCCATCTGGTATCCACTGAGTATTCCATATAACTTAGTGAGAGTCAGGGTCTTGAGGTTTTCAGTCCTCTTAATGAACACACAATAGTGTGTCCATTTTCTGGGAAGAGAGGACATGAAGTTCCTAACAATATCCCTATTCTCAATAGTTACTCCAACATCAGCCAGAGTATCCACGATCGCAACATACCTGAAATACTGTTGAGTCATGGTTTCACCTATCTTGAAGGTGAAATTTTCAAACTGCTGCTTCAAGAGGTCCTTCTTGTTTTCCTTGGGTTCATTGGACCCCTCATACATCAGTTTCAGTGCATCCCACAGTTGTTTAGCGGTCTTGCACTTCTTGAAACCTCTGTAGATGGAATTTGGAAGAGCAGTCTCAAGGGCTGTCATGGCTTTCTGATCAGTGTCAATCTTTTTCCTGTCTTCTTCAGAAAAGTCAGCCCTTTCTTTGAGTATCATACTACCACCAGCAGCAGCTGAAGTGGTGGATGGTACATGGATCAATTGACAACAGACTCCCACATCTTGGAATCCTGAGACTTGATAAAGCCTTCCATTCTTTGGCACCAAGTGTCAAAATCCTCAGGAGTGATCAGTGGGGACTTTGTCATAGTTCCAGTTTCCATATCACCCTTAGAGATAGCTACCATTTGAAGAGTTAAGTGATGTGTGAAACTAAGATGATTAAAGATGGTGAGATCATACAATCAAGAGCCTACCAATTGCAGGATCAGGTAAGGGTGCTTAAGTTTGCAATTAGCTTCAAAGGATGAGAGAACTTTAGATCACTTAACAATTCAAATAGGAAACTGGTAACTATTTAGAAGATACAAAGACAACACAAGTAATGTAAGTGAAACAAGAACAAAATCACAAGAACACAAGATAAAGTTTTCAAGGAAGTTGTATATTGATTCTCTAGTTCTATTACATGTGTGTTCAAGTATATCTTAGTTACAAGAAGTTGAGACTCTTATATACTACAACCTACAACCGTCAATATAAAAAAGACAGTTGGGATTTGACTAATCTAGACAACAAGATCAATCTACAGTCAAAAGGCAGATTGCCTTTTGACTAGTGACTATAACATGTCATAGCTCACTGACTTTATCTAATAAGACAACTCTACAGGAACAATTATGGGAAGTTACAGGCAAAGACCTTTTTCTAGAGTTTGATAAAGAATGGAAGTTTCACCAACTATTGAAAAGCAGGTGTGTCTTCAGAGCAGCAGCGGAAGGTACAACAGCTTTATCAAAAAGTAACTCTGAAAAAGCATATTTTCTCTGTCTTTGAAAGAAATCAGTCTTCTCATAAAAATGGCTTTGGAAGACTTTGCCTTGTGAAGCTTTGAAAGACTTCATCTTTGGCTTCGAAAGAAAGGGGTCTTTGGCTTTGGATGATTTCATACTTGTAATATTTTTTGGTAAGTGTGAAACTTCCGAAGCAATTTCTTCTGAACTGTTGGCTTCGGAAGATCTTACACTTAGACTTAGTTATGAGTGTAAGACTTCTGAAGCTAGTTCATCCTTGTTCCTTAGTGCATGCTGGAAGACTTGGTTGTTCTGGTATCCTTTGGTTGCATCAGCCTTTAATCTTGAGATGTTCCTTATATTTAGGATATAGTAAGGTCAACCCACCTTATAATGACAATTATGTTCATTTACCTGACTCCATGACAAACACATAGAGTGAGTCTTTTGACCCACATGACCGGGCTAATGATTCAAAACAATCATCATCATTATCATCAAAATTATCATTAATATCAAAAACACCTTTGATAAAATTTGTTAAAAGCCAAGCACCTCCAGAAATCAAACCAACAGATTTTTATCAAGGAGAAAATAATGAATTTGATGAACAAACAACATATGAAGATGATGTTGATCTATTGGATGATGAGTCAGATCAACCGATTACTGAAACTTTAAAAGTTTCAAGTGTGGTTGATACACAAAACATATAATCAAAGCAGACAAAAGGTATTGACATCTACTCAGGTGGAAGAAAAGCTGGATCTTCCACTGCCTCTCCTATTCAAACAAACAAAGGGAAAGGCAAAGCTCCCATTCAGCAAAAACAAGCAACTATAACTTTTGACTTACCTTCAAAATCAAATTTAAAATCAAAAGTTATAAACAAACAAGGCAATGCATATCTACCATACTGTAAATGGTGTGATCACACTACTAAAAAATGCAAATATGGTAAATATTGCATGTACTGTCACATGAATAATCACGGTACTGAATCATGCCATTTTCACAATTATTGTTCAATATGTGAAAGAAACAATCATAGCACTGCAAACTGTTTTTTCAATAAGAAAAACAAAAAGCAAAACAAACAGTATCAAGTTGAGAAATCAACTGAAAAATAGACAGTTGTTCCAAACAAGAACAAAAGAAGAGCACCAAGACAAACTCCTCATCAAAAAGTTGTTTTAAATAATGATAAAACTTTTTATGACAACTTTAAACAATCAAATAGGAGACATAAGTCTCAAAACATACAACAAATAGACATAAGCGCTCAAAGGAGAAGAGCTCAAAGTACTTCTCCTGACAGAGCTAAAACTAATAAGAGGAAATCTAGTACCACTAGAATTCCTAAACCATCAGACAATGCCATGTTAGAAGAAATTCATGTTATGGGAAAAGATGGAAAACCCAAGACCATCTTGGCTTGGGTTGCACCATCTAACTAATTTCTTTGATTTTACAGGGACATCAAAGAAGGCCTGACAACATCTGGTATGTTGACAGTGGATGTTCCCGTCACATGATTGGCAATTGTTCCCTCCTTCGGGATTTTAAAAGCAAACATGGAGGAAATGTAGCCTTTGGAGGTGACAAGACAGGTGGAAAGATAACTAGTGAAGGAACAGTATCAAATGGGTTGATCAATGTTGAAAATGTCAACTACAGCTCCAACCTCCAGTTTAATCTTCTTAGTGTATCCCAAATCTATGATAAAGGATATGCCACCTTATTTGACTCCAACAATTGCTACATACTCAAGACGGGTTTTCATATTCCTAAAGATTATATCCTTTTGAAAAAACCACGTCATAACAACACATACATTGTTGATATGAACGTTGTTTCAGCATCAACCCCTGAAACATGTCTACTATCAAAACCATCATAAGATGTTTCCCAATTATGGCACATATGACTGGGACACTCTAATTTTAACAGAATGAATCAACTTGTAAAAGGTGACTTAGTAATAGGTTTACCACAAAAAGAATTTTTCTGTACACACCACTGCACTGCATGTCTGAAAGGAAAACAACATAGAGTGTCTCATAAGTCAAAATTGGTAAACTCTAACAACACACCACTCAAATTGCTTCACATGGACCTTTTTGGCCCAACAAACATCCTTAGTATAGGAAAGAAGCAATACTGTCTTGTTATAGTAGATGATTACTCAAGATTTACATGGGTTTTCTTTCTACTACATAAGTCAGAAACACCAAAAATCATCAAATCATTTATCACTAAATTGAGAATCAATGGATCTTAAAGTTAAATCTTTAAGAAGTGATAATAGTACTGAATTTAAAAATGACTCTACTTCTTTTTTTTGTGCAGAGAAAGGAATCAGTCATCAATTCAGTGTAGCAACGACTTCTTAGCAAAATGGAGTTACTGAAAGGAGGAATAAAACATTAATAGAAGCTGCTAGATTAATGCTTGCTGACTCTTTATTACCCATATCTTTTTGAGTTGAAGCAATCAATACAGCTTGCTATAATCAAAACAGAACATTGATCATCAAAGAACATTCCAAAACACCATATGAATTAATGTTTCAAAGAAAACCTTTCATTGGATTTCTTAAAGACGTTTAGATGTTCTATTTTGTAGAAGCCTCTTGAAGATTAACATTTAGTCTTTATTAGTCTTTTTATAGTTTTTGTCATAGTGTAGGGACTTATTTTGTAAATATATGTTCCTTTTGTATTGATAGATAAATAGCATAGATAAGGTATTGTGTAGCTAAGAACTAGAAAAAAGCACTTAGAAATCCATAATGAATTGTAACTGTTTTTCTCTCTACACTTGTACTTTCTATGTAATCTATCAATGAAAAACTATGAATTTTTCTGATTTGTTTGCATTGAATTGATTACTTGTGTTTGTTTTGATTGAATTGTATCACAATATCATCACAGATCGATCCATTTTGATCCTATCAAATGGTATCAGAGCTGTTGGTTCAGTGATTTGAGTTTGTCAAACTGTCAAACTTTTGAATCACTTGAATCTGTGATTGATAAGCAATTCAAACTAACAATTGTTGATTTCAGTTGTGTTTCATCATCAAAAACACAAATTAAATCACAATTTGCAGTTCAATTCGTTCAAAATCAGTGAATCTGTTCAAATTAGTGCTCGAACTTGTTCTTCATTTTGACTGTTTTTCAATCAAAGGATTGAATTGTTGTTGTTGTTTAGTGAAATTGAAGATAAAGGACTGTTAATCGATCCAATTACTACCTAATTGGAGGTGTTTAGGTCAATTCAACAAGTTTTGAAGAATTTCAGAAGATCTGTTTTCGTATGAATCTGTTGAAGTTGGCGCATTAGGTTAAAACACTACTGAAAATTGCCTAAGTGTATAGGCGCTTGACAACTGTTCGGGCGTTTGACCACTATTCAAGCATTTTAGGTCTAGGCTTTTTACCACTATTGAGGCGCATTACAACTGTTTGGTCACTTTGGAACTTTTCAGAAACCAAGGAATTCTAGGCGCATTACAACTGTGTAGGCGTTTTTGAACTGTTTGGACGTTTTACATTGTTCAGGCGCATGTCAAGTTGATTTTTTTGAGAATTCTACTAAGGCAATCCCTTGGGTGTTTCTAAGTCAAAGTCAGGAGTTTCACAACAGTTTGGGCGCTTCATCACTGTTTAGGCGCATCAACTCAGCACTTAGAAATTTTTCAAAATTTTAAAAATCCAAAAATATTTTCAATTCATTGTTTAAATTCAAAAACTTAAAAAAACAACAAAAACAAATATTTTCTAAAATCAAAAATATAAAATGGTGAAGTCAGAAGATTCTGAGAACAGAGTTCCTAAGTTGAAGAACAGAGCTGATTTTAAGAACTGGTCTCTTAGATTGAAGCATCATCTTAATTCTATTGACAATGATTTGTGGAAGTTAATAGAAAGAGGACCGCATATTCCTATCACTTCAGATGGTCCTGATAGAGGGTTTGTTTACACTAAAGACTCTCCAGAACCATATCCTGAAGATGGGTTACAAGGTGATGATCTAAGGAAAATAAAGAATGACATTAAAGCATATTCTTTGATGTGTAAAGGATTACCACTTGAAGTCTTAACTAGACTTGATGGATATCAAACGGGATATGCCATGTATAAAGCTTTGAAGATAATTTTTGAAAGGTGGTAAGGAGATTCAAGATCTTAAGAAGCAGAAACTGAAGAGGCAGTTAGAGTTGTTTGAGCATTTATCTGGTGAAACTATAAACCAAATGATGAATAGATTTGTGCAACTTATAACTAAGATGTCAACTGCTAGCATCAAAAATGATCTCAAATATCTAAACTTCAGGCTTCTCAATGCTCTTCCATCTTCATGGAAACAAACAGTAATATTGTTGAAGCATACTGAGAAATTTCCTATGGATCTTGATCTGTTGATTGCAAAAATTGAGTTAGTTGAGATAGATGAAAGCTCAAGAAACAATGATAGAGTAGCATCAATGTCTCAATACAAGTATGTTGCATCTCCAGCTAGCATTGTGGAGAATGCCTTTATTGCAAAGAATGAGAATTTACCAGAAGAAGAGGGTGATCTGTTTGTTGGAGCAGGGTTCTTTACAGATTCTTCATATATAAGTGCTCCTGCTTATGCATCTCAACCTCAACCTCAGTCTCCTCCTAAACCTCAAAGCTCTAAACCTCAAATTGAGACTTCATCTATTAACTATGCTAAAACTAGTAAAGTTAAAGATGTCATTAACATCCTATTACAGGATGAAGAGTCCAAATCTGCTTTTACTTTTTTTATGGCTAGTTTTCAAGCTTATCAAGGTAGTCATTTAACTCAATTAGATTTTGTTTTGTAGGACTTATTTGAAATGGATCCAGATGATGTGGAGGAAATGGATCTAAACTGGCAAATGGTGATGATTGCATACAGAACTTAGAAACACTCTTATGCAACAGGAACTACAAGCCAAGTGCTAACAAGACTGTTGGATTTGACAAGTCTAAGTCAAGGTGTTTCAACTGCAATAGCTATGGTCACTTTTCATGGGAATATAAAGATCCCAAAAAAAGGAGGAAATAGTCAATCGAGTTCAAGCAATCAGAGGTTTCGACAATCATCTTAGAAGACATTCCAAAAGCCATACCAAAGCTTACCAACGCCTCAACTTAAAGATGAATAAGTCATCTGAAGAGCCAAAGAAAGATCTAGTTGTTAGCATTAAGGATGGATATGATTGGAGTGCTTATGCAAAGCAATTTACTGCTAATCTAACTTCTAGTTTATCTCTTATTGCAGAAGTTCAAGGAGAAGATTGGTCAGAGGATAGTGATCCTAAAGCTGAAGGTAATTCTGAGAATGAGGAAGAAGAATATGACTGGAGTGATAAATCTGATCCTAAAGAGGATTCAGAAGAAATTGCATTAATGGCACAGTCAGATCAACCAAAGGTTGAAAATTCATCTTCTAAATCTGAGACTTCTTCACCTAAATATCCTGAAATACCAGCTGAAGTAAGAGAAAAAATATGCTCCAAATCTTGCTTTCAACATGTAGAATATTATCAAACTTACTCTTATAAAATCTGTGAAAAACTTAAGCAAGAGGAATTAATGCATAATAAACTTAAAAATGACCACAAAATATCAGATGAAAAGATCATTTCTCTACAAACTTCATGGAACAAAACTTTGAAAGAATTAGAAATTGTTTCCAAACAACTTAAAGAAATGACTAAGAACTTGGAACAGGAGAAAATAGCACATGCTACTACACAAGTTGATCTAGCAAAAGTAAAAAGCTCCAAAACGATTGTGGAACAACTAGTAAATGAACAAAAGGACAAACAAAAAGCAGGCTTAGGTTTCACACACGAACCAATGCCTGAATCTATACCTAAAACTTTACCAGAGAACATCAATACGCATGATCATTCTCCTGAAAATAAGGCTAAACTTAAAGCTTTCCAAAACAAAAACAAGATTTCTGATAGTGAAGAAGAGAAAACCAATGTTGAAATCTTTGAAAAAAAGATACTGAAAAGATCAAAAACGGTCATCCAGTAAAAGTAAAATCATATGAACCACGACTGAAAAGTAAGAAAATATTTGTTCCAAAAGAATCTGTGTAGGAAGAAGTGATCATTAAAAACAAAAAACAAAACTCCAAAAACAAAGATAAAGAACTAGAAAAAAGCACTTAGAAATCAGTAACGAATTGTAACTGTTTTTCTCTCTACACTTGTACTTTCTATGCAATCTATCAATGAAACTATGAATTTTTGATATGTTTTTTTAGATTTGATTACTTGTGTTTGTTTTGATTGAATTGTATCACAATATCATCATAGATTGATCCATTTTGATCCTATCAAATGGTATCAGAGCAAAACAAAGATAAATCAAAACAAGAAGAAGGAACATCAGAGGATTCAAACTCTTATGGTCTAAATAATCCAAAGTTTATTAAATGGAAAAAAGATCAAAAAGAGAAAGAAACTGAAAAAGAATCTTCACCTGAAGATGTTCAATCTCAGATAAAATCAAGTTTTACAAAATCAAGGAACCAAAGAAGAAGAAGAAAATTGACAAAAGCTAAAACTCATGAAGTCAAGAAAATCAGACTCAAGCAAGTCAATTTAAACCAATAAAATTTGTGTTTGCTGGTAATTTGAACATGAACTTAATTCAAGAAGTTAAACAAACTCCTAAGAACCAATCAAACTCTGATCTAAAAATAGGTTCAGATTCAAAGACTTCCGATGTCGTTAAACGATTTGTTTCTAAGGATTCTAAGAATGCCGTTCATGTACAAAAGTCAAAACTAAATATACAAAAGAACAAATTTCCAGATCAAAACAAAATTTGTCAAATCAAAAACAAAAGATTAACTTTTCGATGCCTAAATCTAAACAAGGATCAAACGTTGCGTCAATATCAAAAGTTAACAAACATTTGTTTAACACACCACAAAGGTACTGTGAAATCTGTGACATGTATAATCATAAGACTGCTGAATGCTTTTTCAACAAGTACTGTCATATATGTGATATGAGAAATCACTCAACAACATATTGTTATTTTAATAAGTACTGTACCTTCTGTGATGAAAGGACACACAATACAGAAAACTTTTACTCTAGAAAGAGTTCGCCAAGGAAAGGATTTACTAATACACAATTGAGCAAAGGTTATGTTAATCCTCAGTTTAAAAGAAATCAAACTGTCAATTTTCAAAGATTAACTAATCAACCTTTCTTAGGCTTGAGATCTTTCAAAAGAAATGACTCTGTGAGACCAAAACAATACATTCAAGATCAATTCATTCAAAGGTCTGTGAGAATGAATGATAAAAATTTTAGAAATAAAATTTTTTCAAAAATTGGTCATTCAAATGGTATGAATTTTCTTAATAATGTTCAAAAATTTGTGAATAATAGAATTGGTAAATTCATCAAAAACAAGCCTGATGTGAATAAACTTCATTTTAAACAATTTACCATCATTGATAAGTTTGGCAAGCCCAAGACCATTTTGGCTTGGGTAGATAACTCAACTTAATTTCTTTGTCTTGCAGGTACTCCCGAGAAGACCAATCAACACATGGTATGTGGATAGCGGGTGTAGCCGGCACATGACAGGCAATCATGCCTTACTTCAAGATTTTAAGTTAAAGGATGGTACACATGTCGCCTTCGGTGGTGATGCAGGAGGAAAAATCACAAGCGAGGGAACAGTATCCAACAGGATAATAAGCTTTGATAAAGTCAACTTCTGCTCACAGTTGAACTTTAATCTATTAAGCATTTCCCAAATTTGTGATAAATCATATTCTGTACTTTTTGATGATTCTTTTTGTTACATTTTAAAGCCAGGTTTTCAGATTAACCAAGACTGGGTAGTTGTTAAACCTGTTAGGGATCGAGATGTATACAAGCTGGATATGTCTTAAGTTGATCCATCTACAGAAACAACTTACCTTATTGCTCAAGCATCAAATGATGAAAGTCAGCTTTGGCATAGACGTCTCGGACATTCCAATTTCAAGAATATAAACAAGCTTGTAGTGGGAAATCATGTCATTGGCCTTCCATCAAAGAAGTTTGCCACTACTGATCACTGCTCAGCATGTTTAAAGTGGAAACAACATAGAGCGTCTTATAAGCCCAAGCAAATAAACTCAAACTCTAAACCTCTTCAAATGTTGCATATGGACCTTTTTGGACCAACAAATGTGAAGAGTATTCGAATAAAATCTTACTGTTTAGTTATCATTGATAACTTCACAAGATTTTCATGGGTTTATTTTTTGTATGCAAAATCTGAAACGGCTGAATTATTAAAAGAATTCATCATAAAAATTGAAAACCAATTAGAACAAAAAGTAAAAATAATAAGAAGTGATAATGGAACGGAATTTAAAAATGCTAATATTGACATGTTCTGTGAAGAAAAAGGAATTGCTCATGAGTTCAGTGCTCCCACAACTCCACAACAAAATGAAGTTCCTGAAAGGAAGAATAGAACTTTGATTGAGGCTGCACGATCCATGTTAGCATATGCGAAAATTCCTATCACTTTCTGGGATAAAGCCATATCTACTGCGTGTTTTGTACAGAATCGAACTTTAATTGTGAAAGACAAACTAAAAACTCCTTATGAGTTGATGTTTGGCGGGAAACCAAACATAGATTTTCTTAAATCTTTTGGTTGTCCAGTTTTGATTTTAAATTCAAGTGATCATCTAGGAAAATTTGATTCAAAATCTGATGAAGGATTTTTCATTGGATATTCATCTGTTTCAAAAGCCTATCGTGTTTATAACTCTAGGACAAATGTTATACTTGAAACATTCAACGTTAAATTCCTTGAAAATTCTTTTCCATCAGTTTCAAATGGTCCAGCCTGGTTATTTGATTTAGATTCATTGTCAAACTCTTTTCAATCTAACTTGTTTAATCAATCTAACTTGCTTGATTCTACAGGTGAGAAGAAACTTCAAGGAGATCTCGGCTCTTTCAGTGATGATTCAGATTCTGATGATATGGATGACTCAAGCCTAGATTATCCATTTTTCTCTTTTGTTAAAGACTCAATAATTCGATTTAATGATAATGATGATCTCTCTCAACAAGATGAAGATCATTCCGTTGTAGAAAACCAAGAAGTTTCATAACCTATTCCTAATGATGGTATAGAAATTGGACATCCTGAGTCTGGAACGTCATCTATTTCTGGTGATGTAGTTGGTACCGGTAATCTTGATTACTTCATCAACTCACCGACTCAAGTTCCTAATTTCAATCAACATTCTTTGAAACTATCGCATTAGCTTTCTAACTTGAACCAAACCAATCTGGATGTTCATGTTCAAGGAAATGAGATTCCGACATCTCGTATTCACAAGAACCATCCAACATCTCAGATTATTGGTCCATTGAATAAGAGAACTACGAGGAGTAAATTGAACAAGCAAATGTTTGTTTATACTCGTGTTTTCTTTCTCAAATTGTTCCTAAAAACGTTATCGAAGCGTTAAAGGACGATAGTTGGATTGAATCTATGCAAGAAGAATTACTTCAATTCCGCAAACAAGAAGTATGGAATCTTATGGATTTACCTGATGGAGAAAATGCCATAGACATAAGATGGTTGTTCAGAAACAAAACAGATGATAGAGGAATTGTTATTCGAAATAAAGCAAGACTTGTTGCACAAGGATACACTCAAGAAGAAGGTATAGATTATGATGAAGTATTTGCTCCAGTTGCAAGACTTGAATCAATTCGTGTCTTCCTGGCTTATGCATCATTCATGAGATTTAACGTGTATCAAATGGACGTAAAAGGTGCATTCTTGTATGCTCCAATCACCGATGATGTGTTCGTAAAGCAACCTTCGGGTTTTAAAGATTTCGAATTTCCTCATCGTGTGTAGAAGCTTAGCAAAGCTTTGTATGGACTCAATCAAGCTCCTAGAATCTGGTATGAAACATTATCACGGCACTTAATCCAATATGGATACACGCAAGGGAAAATCGATCTAACTCTGTTTATCAAGAAGGATGCTGATGATCTTTTATGTGTACAAGTGTATGTTGATGATATCATATTTGGTTCTACTAGTCCAAAATTGTGCAATGAATTCGAAGAAATAATGAAATCTCGATTTCAAATGAGTTCTATAGGAGAAATAAATTTCTTTCTTGGACTTCAAGTCAAGCAATCTGCAGATGGAATATTCATAAATCAAGAGAAGTTCGTTGACAAACTCTTGAAGAAATTTAAACTGCAAGATTGTCAGTCCATAAGAACTCCAGCTGACATAAACACCAAGATTGAGCCTGATCCGAAAGGAAAATCTGTAGACCAAACTTTATACAGATCTATGATTAGTTCATTGATGTATCTTACGCATCTAGACCTGATATATTGTATGTTGTTTGTGTCTGTGCCAGGTATCAATCAGACCCGAAGGAATCCCACTTAATTGCTGTCAAATGCATATTCAGATATCTCAAAGGAAAACCAGCCTTAGGGTTATGGTATCCTTATGAAGGAAACTTCGAGTTATATGGTTATACTAATAGTGATTATGGAGGATGTTGTCAAGATAGAAAATCAACTACGGGTGGTTGTCAGTTTCTAGGACTCAGATTAGTCTCATGGTAATGTAAGAAACAAACAAATGTCTCCGTTTTAACCATAGAAGCTGAGTACATAGCTGCTTCAGCAGGATGTTCTCAAATCCTTTGGTTACAAAACCAACTGCTGGATTACGGGTTCAAATTTCTAAAAATCCAATTTACATTGATAACACTACTGCTATATTCATTACAGCTAATCCTGTTCAACATTCAAAAACAAAACATATCGAGATTCGATATCAATTTCTCAGAGATAACTCTGAAAAAGGTTTAATCATTCTGATTCAAATTGCAACTGAAAAACAGTTGGCGGACCTTTTTACTAAAGCCTTCTTACCAGGACGGTTTGAGTATTTGGTAGAGTCAGTTGGTCTTATTAACCACATTTAAAAACTGGTTTTTGAGCATTTCAGTTAATTGAGTCTAAATATGATCAGAACCCTCCCTTACTTGAATAGGACACAGCAAGAGCAACTGTCAAAGTTAATTGCCTGATTGTATTTTGTGTGTGCATGTTTCTTAGAAAAAGCAAAACCAAATACAAAAATAGAAAATTGAAAAATCAAAAGATAAAAATATCAAAAAAAAACTACAAAAAAATAGATTTTTTCTCTGTTAATTCATTATTTAGGATGAACCTGTCTTTGCAATATGTGAGAAATGATAGATACATTAGTACGATCAGTTGCATACTTCACTCGATAACAAAGTCTGACGTGATCAGATATGATGTGCAAGTAAGTTCATGTAATTAGACTGAAAAAGTAAATTCTTGTGATTAAACTAAATCACTCATGCATTCATGTCTGTCTATCTTAGCACTAATGAGTAGTGTTGATTTCTCAAATTGATTGCTTGTTAAGACATAATCTCACACCTGATGGTGATATGAATAACCATTGAGCTCTAAATTATTTAAAGCATCTAACACTTCTCTGTTATGATTTATCATAGAACTGAAGTGATGAGATATCCTTTGTTGTAAGTGATTACAGACCTAGATATTCTCACTGATGCAACAAGATGCCAATGTGCACAAACACCAAATGAGATCTGGTTATAGTATATGTCAGGTTAACAAGTTAAGAACAGTGACTTCTTGCATATCTTTATGAGAATTAACTTCTCTGTCCTTAGATCTCGTGTCTCATTTGCTGCAGAAATGCTGACCTGGAACACACTTGATCAGGATTTATTCACTTTCTATGACTATCCATCAATTTATTTTAGTTTAATATGCTGATCTTAACTGATATCATCTCACTGCAGACATTGATTTAATTGTAAATATTAGATTTTTATTCTGCTTTAATTTTGATTTTTGCATGTTTTCTGTGTATAGGCATATTAACAATGATTAGTGTGATCTTCATGTGACAAATTCAAGAAACTTCTAAGTTTTGTTAAACTTAAAAGTTTAGGGGGAGTAAAAAAAGTAAAAGTGTCTAAGAGAAAAATCAAAATTTAGTGTTTTGAATGGAAAGGAGGAAGCTAAAAAGTTCAAGCATGTGTGTGTTTGACATAATGTAAAAATGAACCTCAAAAACATTATAAAGTGGAAAAGCTTCATGCAAAAGTTTAATATGAGATTATTTGTTAAAATTAGAGAATAAAATGACGGAAAATTGTTTTGGAAAAATTAAAAAAACAATATCAAAAGTTTGAAAATTAGAGACTATTTGTTTTTGAAATAAAAAAATAAAAGTTTGAAATATCAAAAGTTAAAAACTGAGGGTCAATTATGAAAATTTTGGGTGAAAGTCAAATTTGACAAATTGTTTAAAAAATTAGTATATGAATAGTACTAATGTGTTTAAACAGTGTTTAGATGAAAGACTTGAAAATTACAAGTGTTAGACTCATGAAAGTTATCTCATGCGCCTAAACAGTTGTCATAAGTCTGAAATTTGTGGTTAAGTGTTGGGCGTTTCATCCATCCTCATGCGCCTGCACAGTACCAGACTTTCAAGAGTTGGGCATATCAAGTAGAAAATTACCAAGTGTTGGGCGTTTCAGCTAGACCCTTGCGCCTGAACTGTGCAAAAGCGTCTAAAAAATGCTTATGCGTTTGAACAGTTCTCATGCGCCTAACCTCATGCGCACAAACAGTGCTCATGCGCCTAAATACTTAGTGTAAAATTAACTCCATGCGCACAAACAGTGCTCATGCGCCTAAAAATTTTACTTAGTATAAATACAACACTTTGTGATTTCAGTCGATTCATTCACTCAAAACCCCTGAACTCTCACACCAGACTCTCGATTACTATTGATTATCAGATTCTGATTGATTTGTGTTCAAAACCTGCGTCAATAGTGTTCATTTCTGATTTTAACGTGAGTACATGATCAAATTCATACAAATTTCAAGGTTAAAGGTCGATTTTGATTGGGCGTTTCTATGCTATACGGGCGTATGAACCCTAGTCATCTGAAATCTGTGAAATTGACGAATAAAATGGAAATCAAGACGAATGAATCAAAACCAAAGCAAGGAATTTTAGCAAGCAAATTCAAGTCTGCCATTGCTAAAGCCTTAAGAGAGCAGGAAATGTATAAAGAGAATTCGATTTTCAAAATTAAAGAAGAACCAGAAGATTTCTTTGATGTATGAAGACAAAATAGAGAAGACAAAAGATTGAAGATTAAAGATTGAAGATTAAAGAAGACAAAGCAAAAGATTAAAGATTAAAGATTGAAGATAAAAGATTGAAGATAAAGACTAAAGACATAAGAAATTTGAAAATCTGAAGACAGAAGATTGATGATTTTGAAGACTGAAGACAATGTCAATCTTAGGGGGAGTATTGTAGAAGCCTTTTGAAGATTAACATTTAGTCTTTATTAGTCTTTGTATAGTTTTTGTCATAGTGTAGGGACTTATTTTGTAAATATATGTAACTTTTGTATTGATAGTGTAAATAGCATAGATAAGGTATTGTGTAGCTAAGCACTAGAAAAAGCACTTAGAAATCAGTAATGAATTGTAACTGTTTTTCTCTCTACACTTGTACTTTCTATGCAAAAAATTTTCTGATTTGTTTGCATTGAATTGATTACTTGTGTTTGTTTTGATTGAATTGTATCATAATATCATCACAGATCGATCCATTTTGATCCTATCATATTTCATATTAAACACCAGAGAACAATTATCTAAATTTTCTCCAAAAGCAGATGATAGATTTTTTGTTGGATACTTAGGAAGCTCCAAAGCTTACCGAGTATACAATCCAAGACTATACATAGTGGAAGAAACAGCAGATGTTTTTAATGAACACTCTTCACTAAGAAAGTCATTGGATCAAACTAGTTGTTTGATATTGACTCATTAACTAAATCATTTGACACATCTTACTTTGATGTTTCAGGTACCAAGGATGACAATAAGTATCCCATGGTTCCAGCAACAACCATAGATGTTCCTTTGACTGCTGATCCTCCAAGGAGAACAAAAATTACTCCTTCGAGTACCATAGTTTTAACTCCTCCAAAACAAACAAGCACATCAAAAGGAACATCATCAAACACACCATCTTCATCAACACCAATGACCACCCAACCATAACATCTAACCACAATTGAAGAAGATGATGACTATCATTAATTAGCTGATGCATATCATGAAGATGAAATTTTAGAATTCTTTCATGATTCACCACAAACATTCAATGAACCATCACAGTCAGATAAACAAACAACCACAAATACCCTTGGCCATCCATCAACACCCAACCAAACAATCACTAATCTTGATTCAACTATCCCTGTTGATCAGATTACAACAACCAGAGTTCACAAAGATCATCCTATAGAAAACATCATTGGTGACCCCAATACCAGGTTGACACGAAGTCAATCTAACACAGCAAACATTTGCCTGTACTCCTGCTTCCTATCTCTAACTTTACCTAAAAACATCATAGAAGCACTTAAAGACAACAGCTGGATAGAAGCAATGCAAGAAGAATTACAGCAATTCAAAAAGCAAATGGTATGGAAGCTGGTTGATCTACCTGGAGGTCAATACGCCATTGGCACAAGATGGCTGTTCAGAAACAAATCACATGACAGAGGAATTGTCATCAGAAACAAAGCAAGGCTAATTGCCCAAGGATATACTCAAGAGGAAGGCATTGATTATGATGATGTCTTTGCTCTAGTAGCTAGACTTGAAGCCATCCGAGTGTTCCTTGCATATGACTCATCCAAAAACTTCACAGACTTCCAAATGGATGTCAAGTGTGCATTCCTATATGGAAAGATAGATGAAGAGGTATATGTTGCTCAACCACCAGGGTTTGAAAATCCAAATTTCCCTCACAGAGTCTACAATTTAGATAAAGCTTTTTATGGTCTTCATCAAGCACCTAGGAAGTGGTATGAAACTTTATCTATGTTTCTACTACAGAATGGGTAGACCCGAGGGAAAATAGATCAGACATTGTTCTTAAAACGAAAAGAACAAGACTTTTTAGTAGTTCAAGTCTATGTGGATGGCATAACTTTTGGCTCCACAAACATCCAACTTTGCAAAGAGTTTGAAACTCTTATGCAATCAAAATTCCAAATGAGTTCAATGGGAGAGCTTACATTATTCCTTGGTCTTCAAGTTAAACAATCAGATGAAGGAATTTTTATCAACCAGAGCAAGTATGTGAATCAGATATTAAAGAAATACAATATGTCTGATTGCACATCCAGCAAGACACCATTAGCATTTGGATTGAAGTTTGGACCCGATCCAGAAGGAACATCAGTTGATCATAAACTCTACAGATCAATGATAGGCTTACTGACGTACCTAACAGCAAGCAGACTAGACATCATGTATGTAGTATGCATGTGTGCCAGATACCAAGCAGATCCAAAAGAATCACACATGAATGCTGTAAAGAGAATCTTCAGATATTTAAAAGGCAAACCAGCTCTCAGGCTATGGTATCCAAAAGATGGAGATTTTTCTTTATATGCCTACACAGACAGTGATTATGGTGGATGCAACAGCAACATAAAATCCACTACAGGAGGTTGTCAGTTTCTTGGATCAAGATTGATTCTTGCACTACCAGGAGTTCAATCTTGTTCCAAGAAACTGACAACCTCCAGTAGTGGATTTTTTGTTGCTGTTGCATGCACCATAATCACTGTCTGTGTATGCATATAAAAGGAAATCTCCATCTTTTGGATACCATAGGCCAAGTGCTAGTTTGCCTTTTAAATATCTAAAGATTCTATTTATAGCATTTATGTGTGATTCTTTTGGATCTGCTTGGTATCTGGCACACATTCAAACTGCATACATGATGTCTGATCTGCTTGTTGTTAGATACATCAAAGAGCCATAGCTTATGATCAATTGATGTTCCTTCTGGATCGAGTCCAAATTTCTATCCATTTGCAAATGGTGTTTTGCTGGATGTGCAATCAGACATGTTGTATTTCTTTAATATCTGATTCACATACTTGCTCTTTTGATAAAAATTCATTAAACAGATTGTTGAACTTGAAGACCAAGGAAGAAGGTAAGTTCTCCCATTGAACTCATTTTGTAATTTTGATTGCGTAAGAGTTTCAAACTCTCTGCAAAGTTAGATGTTGGTGGAGCCAAAAATTATGTCGTCCACATAGACTTGAACCACTAACAAGTCTTGTTCTTTTCGTTTTAAGAACAATGTCTGATCTATTTTCCCTCGGGTGTACCCATTCTGTAGTAGAAACTTCGATAAAGTTTCATACCACTTCCTAGGTGCTTGATGAAGATGTACAGAGCATTATCTAACTTGTAGACACTATAAGGGAATTCTGGGTCTTCAAACCCTAGTGGTTGAGCAACATATACCTCCTCATCTATCTTTCCATAGAGAAATACACACTTGACATCCATTTGGTAGATACTGATGTTTTTGGATGAGGCATATGCAAGGAACACTCGGATGGCTTTGAGTCTAGCTATAGGAGCAAAGACATCATTATAGTCAATGCCTTCCTCTTGAGTATATCCTTGGGCTATGAGCCTTGCTTTGTTTCTGATGACAATCCCTCTATCATCAGCTTTGTTTCTAAATAGCCATCTTATGCCAATGGCATATTCATCTTCAGGTAGGTCAACCAACTTCCATACCTCTTGCTTTCTGAATTATTATAATTCCTCTTGCATTGCTTCTATCCAACTATTGTCTTTGAGTGCTTCTATGGTGTATTTGGGTATAGTTATGGATAGGAAGCAGGAATACAAGCAAATGTTTGTTGTGTCAGATTGACTTTGTGTCAATCTGGTATTGAGGTCACCAATGATGTTTTCTAAAGGATGGTATGTGTGAACTCTGGTTGTTTCAATCTGATCAACAGGGATGGTTGAATCAAGATTGGTGATTGTTTGATTAGGTGGTGATGGATGAGCAAGGGTATTTGTTGTTATTTGTTGTTCTGGTTATGTGGTTTCAGTGAATGTTTGTAGTGAATCATGAAAGAAATCTAGAGTTTCATCTTTATGATATGTATCATGTAATGAATAATAATCATCATCTTCTTTAACTGTGGCTGGTTGATGTGACTTTGTTTGGTTGTTTGGTTGTTATTGAGTGGTCACTGGAGTTGATGAAGATGGTGTGTCTGATGATATTCCTTTTGATGTGTTTGTTTGTTCTGGAGGAGGTGAAACTGTGGTACTGGAAGGAGTGATGTTTGTTTTCCTTGGAGGATCCGTAGTTAAAGGAACATCAATGGTTGTTGGTGGAACCATTAGATACTCATTGTCATCCTTGGTACCTAAAACATGAAAGTAAGATGTATCAAATGATTTTGTTAGTGAGTCAATATCAAACAACCAGTCTGATCCAATGACTTTCTTAGTGAAAGAATGTTCACTAAAAACAACATCTGTTGTTTCTTTCACTATGTTGAGCCTTGGATTGTATACTCGGTAAGCCTTTGTGTTTGTTAACTTCACAGAGAGTTCAGTTGATATTGACTTCAGCTTCAGCCTTTGTGTTTGTTAACTTCACAGAGAGTTCAGTTGATTGAGCATTCAGCTTGTGATTTTCTTTAAGCAATTTATCAACTTCTTTCTCTAGTGAACTGATTTGTTTTGCAGAAGTTTTTAGTTCCTCTTCATTTGAAGCTCTTTCCTCCTTTATCATGTATGATATATTGTTGCAATATTTCCGATATGCCTGAACTTCATCTATGCATGCTAATGAGCATAGATTGATCTTTCTGTCTTCAAGAATTTCAGGCAATGGAGGAATGTTTGTGTTGTTGATGTGTGTGGCTTTTGCAAGCTCAGTAGTTAACTCTTCAAGTTTGATTTGTTGTTGAACCATTGTGTCTTGCAACTGTTTCATCTCTTGAGTTAAGCTGGTGTTTTGTTGATTCAATGTTTTGATTTGTTCTTGATCATTTCTTTGAGATTGTTCCATCTCTGACCTGCATTTTATCAAATCATTAGACAATATGTTGTTTGAGTTTGCAAGATCACATAAATGTAAGTGCATGAGTTCTTTTTCAATGTGACTGATGTATAACTGTATGTTTGTGTTATCAAACAATGAGTTATTATTTGATGTGCAGCTGATGTTTAGTTGTTTGCAGCTTTTGTTTGATTTGCTGCTGTTGTTTGGTTGTTTGCAGCTTGGTTTGCTTTGTTTGAATTCTTGAAACCTCTTTCTACCTGCAGCAAGAAAGATAGTTCGGTTTCTTGAAACACGAGTGTTAGTGAATGATGTTAAATTTTCTATTTTGTTTAATAAGAAAAATGATTTGAAAATTTATGTTGTGTTATAAATCAAAATCAAATTTAAACTTTAATTGACTCCAAAGAACGTCGAAACTCAATCTAATTAGATCGGTGTATTTAAAGAGTTAACTTTGTTCGATTACAATTTATTTAAGCTCAATTAATATTAATCAAGCTTAATTAAAACTAATAAAATTTGGATTTTATCAATTAAAATTATATAATTTTGTGACTTGATTTCAAATATTTCAACTTCTTTAAAATCTTTTGAGAAGAACTTTTTAATATTAGGCAATTTAAAAACTATGAAAAACTCAATATCTTCTCAGACTAAAATTTATGGGTTTGTCAAAATTAATAACTTATGAAACTTTGAATTGTTTATTTGTTTTAAAGAACTTCCGAAACTTTGATGTTAACTTCTTTAAACACAAACAAAAGTCCTGAACATAATTTTGTTTGATTAAAAAAAATATAAAACTTTTGTTGGTTAAAGTTTGAGTAAAATTAGAGTTTTATAACTCAAACAAGGAGGTCAAAATTAAAACTCAAACAAAAATCAAAATTAACGTTCTTTAAAACAACTGACTCTTGTCTGTCAATAAAATTAAAAAGAAAAGATTAACAAAGAACACAAAAAGTCAAAGATGAGTTTCCATATTTTCTTCAAACCTTCGGTCACTCACAGTAAGTTAGAAACATCCCAAAACTTTCTCTCGACCAATTCAACTGACTAGTTCAACAGAGAACTCACGAAGATCTCTCGGTTCTTCACTCACAATCGAACTCAATGTTTGATTTTGTGTTTTGATCAACAGTGGTGATTTGATTCGGTGATGAAGGAGTTTCTTCAATGAAGATGCAGAATCGAAGGTTGAAAGACGATTTGGGTGTTCAATCGACCGAAGCTGTTGATTGGGGTGTTTGGACGATGGTGGCTGTCGGTGGTGATTTGGGGGTGGAGAGGTGTTCGGTTCGATGGTGATTTGGGGGTGGAGAGGTGTTCGGTCGACAGAGGATTTTGATGTTCAATGTTTGTTTGAAGCTGTTGCGGTCGATTGTGTTGACAGTGGTGATGAAGTGGAGAGGTCAGATTATTGCTTGTCCGCTGTGGACTTGAAAGGACAAGTCCGCTGTGGGTTCTGTTCTGTCCGCTGTGTTGAATTTTTCGTCCGCTGTGGCTACAGGTTCGTTTATCTGCTGTGAATCAAGTTCATCCGCTGTATGTTTCTGTTGTGGGGCACAACACGTCCGCTGTCGACCAATTTTGTTGTCCGCTGTGGACAGGAAGCAAGTCGTCCGCTGTGAGCAGCAAGTTTGTTGTCCGCTGCGTGGTTTTACTTGTCCGCTGTATGGTTGCGCTTGCTGTCCGCTGTGGATCAACACTGTGTCCGCTATGGATTTATGCTTGCTATCCGCTGTATGCTGATGTTGGTTGTGAATCAAGTCCGCTGCGAATCAGGACATGTATCCGCTGTATGGTTGAGCCTGCTGTCGGCTGTGGATCACACTCAACCTTAATTTCTCACTCTAGTCTATGCTATGGATTGTTAGTGATTCCTTTATTGTTCTAAAGTTGTTTATGGAACTTAGTCATTTATACCTTTTACAAAAATAAAAAAAATATTATATTTAAGCACAAAATGATAACACAAATATATTTTTAAGTCTGATAAATTCTTCTGTTGCTAATGCGTGACTGCCGGGTGCTGACGTCATCGGGACGACCGCTGATGTTGACTGTTGACTTTGACCATGGTTGACCAAGTTTGACCAAGTTTGATTGGTCAATTTTCTTCGTTTTAATTATATCTTTAGCATATTCTTCACCGTGTCGGTTTTGGTAATCATCATGAGATTTGGCACTTAGGTTTTGGTAAGTATCATCTTTAAATAGTCCAACAGTACTCCCCCTAAGATGATGCTACCAAAACCTCATGATTATTAAAACCTTTGATGTTGATTGAAGTGCAGTCTTGAAGTGCAGTCTTCTCCCTCTTTTTGGTAGCATCTTCTTAAAAGCTTCATAAAAAGGCATTGAGAAAAGGACTTTGTTCCGGCACATAAAGACTTTGGTTTGGCACTTGATGGATGTTTCATCAGCTTGATCTTCTAGTCTTGTTTTGAAGACTTGAAAATGCACCCATTTGCATACACTATGGATTGCACAGGTAACAATATCAGCAGCTTTATCTCAACTTCAGAAGTGAAGGAGAAGCATCAGAAATTCTTTAGACTTGACATATACTCTCCCTCAACAAAAGCTTTGGAGGGTGAGGAACTTTTGTGTATGAGATACCAAGAGAAAGATTTTTAGTTCTCAACAACTGGCAGGAGATCTTTGAAGGAAGCAGGAGTGTTCTCTTGACATCTTGAACTGAATAAGAAACTCAGGCATGTCGTTCAATTCATCACCTGCAAAAGTCTAAATCCTCTCGGTAGAGCTATTGCATGGAAGTTTCACTCCTAAATGAATAACACATGTAAATCTGCCAAAACTAAGAAAAATGCTAAAAATGACAAATCTTTTTGGTATTTTAGATTTTTCAAAATTAAGATATACACAAGCATGAATCCTTCAACTGCAATGAGATCATACTAATCCAAAATCCTCTACATCTAAAAATTTAAAGTTGGAATAGACATAGACAAAGAACAAAGTTGATTGTAAGTATGTTTGTCCACTTAAACTCATACAAGGATTTATTTTCAACACTTTGTGATATTTATCATGTTTAGGTTTAATTAGATATGCTAATTGAGTATCCCACACTCAGAAGTATGGAAGAATAACCCTCCTTATGAAATGCAATGTGGCACTTTATCACAACTTGAACCAGGCTACTTAGAGTATAAATTCTCATGATATGATCCACTTTGGGATTCTTTTATACTTCAGTTTGGAAGTTGATCCTCATTGGGATTCTTTTAGCTTTGATCCAAGTTGGGATTCCTTTTAGCATCAACACTTTTAGTGCGAGGACAACTAGGTCTGTGCTCAGCACAACATAAGTTGTCCTCATGTTTACTCCAGGTCTGTATTTACATGCAACAAAGAAGAAACATATGCTTTTATCAATGAGAAATTTATAAACCATTTTCACATGGTGTGTTTAGTTAACTACACAGGCAAACACTTGGAAAAGTCATTGCTTACCAATACCCAAAGATGGTTTTGGTCCACAATGCATATTGATTTAGTTCATCACAAATATGCTTATCTTGAATCCAAGTTGAGCGTACTGACATATCAAACAGAGCCTTGTTAGTCTTTATTGATTTGAAAAATAGATGCAGAAGATAGTAGATGAGTGTACTATCATTTCTCATGTAAATGCAGGAAGATTCAATAGAAATATTTTTGGACTTTTCTTGATTTTCTAATTTTTAGGATTTCTGTGTTTGAGAAAATAAAGAAATGGCATATGTGTTATTAATTCAATAGAGATCATCAACAGTTAGTCCATATAGCAATATAATCAGACTAAGCAGATGGAATGAAACATTGGTTGTTTCTTGCATTGCCATCATAGTTTCTGTGAATGATTGATGTCCTGCCTGGAATCATGGTTAATTTCTTCTCCATTTGGCTCAGTTGCATCATAAACATCATGAGCAGGAAGAATGTTCCTGTCATGGGAAGGGATCAGCCACTGCTAACTTTTCTTGGGTTGGCAGGCCTCCATAACTGTCCCTATCACACTAGCAAATCAGTTAGATGTATCAACCAGGCCATTATTATCCTGAGCTGTCCATTTGCATTTTTATATGTGACTTGCTCGTATGTGAATGATTTTGCTGTATCTGATGATATATCAGATTCACCTCCGGAAATTATTTTCTTTCTCCAACATTGTTTTGTTTTTAAACCAACTGACTCAACTTTAGCTTGTTTAACAAAAGGAGCTTGTTTGGTTTTTGAAAATCTTTTGGTTGGTTTAGAAAATCTATTTTTCTTTTGTATGTTTTGTGGAGGTGTAGCAAAGGATCTTTGTCCTTGATCATGTTTGTTTCTTCTGGGCATGTGATCATATTCATCATAAGAATTATAATTATGATTATAATAATTTGATGGATGTGATCTTCTATGATATCTATTATTCCAAGTATTATTCCTATATCTGTCATACTTATGTTGTGTGTATGACCTAGGATAATGTCTTGGTGCCCAATAATCATAAATATTATAATGTTTAAAATCATACCCATGCCGATGTGATCGAGGAGAAGAGTAGCTGTGATGTCTGTTGTAGTACTCATGCTCCGATCTTGGTGAGTATGACTCTGATGTATGATAAGATCTTTGACCTCTTTTGTGTTGTGATGTTGGAGAGTTGTATGAACACTCTGAAGTGTTATGATTCTCCATGTCACAATGTAAGCAGTAAGGAGTTGGTCGGGATCTTCTTTCCTTAGGCTTGTAAGATGAAGTTGGATTTGCTTGAAACTTCACAGCCTTCTGTCTTGTTTGTTTTTGTTGCTTTCTCTTGTGAGGACATATATATATTTCACTATTAGTGTTTTTACTTCCTGAAGTGTTGTGTGAATCTGAATTACATGTCTCATAAAGAATTGGTTGTTGTTTTGAAGTTTATGATGTAGCCTTTGAGGTTGATGGTTGGTTTGTATCAGGTGTAGAAGACTTGGTCTGACTTTTCTTCTTTCTTTTAGATCTGGTCTTCTTCCTCTTGACTTGTTCTTTGATTTCTTGTACCTCGTGCTTCTGTTTGTTCTTTAACTCCATCTTAATCTTTGTCTTCAGTTCAGTCTTAGACAATTCTGGTTCAAGAAGTCCTACTGGTTTAAATATCTCATAGAGAACCATAGCCTTTTGTTTGTTATCAAGCTTTGATGCTTTGGATTTTTGTGGTTGTGTTTGTTTTGGAATGATTTCTTTAATAACATGATTAATACATGTCAATGTTTGTTTGTTTGGTTGATTGATTTCTTCATCACTATCATCACTTGTCGGATCTCCATCTTGACCATCACAAGAATGAAAGGTTTCATTCTGTGGTGATTTAGTTTTGAGGTACAGCTTTGGTGCTGTTTCAGGAGAAGTGATTTGAGTGATAGTGGATGGTTTGTCTGTTGAATGATGATCATGCATATTTGAATCTTCTTTGACTGGACTTGTGATTGAAGTTGGCATTTCTGTGTAGTTATCATTGTATGGTTGAGGAACAACATGGTATGTAGTTTCAGCACTCTTCCTTTGATCTCTTTGTTCATTAAGTAGTTCTTCCAACTTGCTGGTAGTCATCTTTGAATTTTCAAGTTCAACTTCTGTTGATGCATGATCTGCTTTTGTCTTTGTTAAAGACTCAGTGAGTCTTGTAACTTGAATCTTTCTCCAAGGAGTTTTTCTACATCCTTTAGAAGAGAATTGATTTTATCTTCAAAGGCTTTATGTTGTATCTTTAATTCTGCATTTGTAGCCTTTTTTGAATTGATTGCTTGATTTAGACGCTCAATGTAATGTTGCAAGTTACTGATTGTTTTGGTTGTACTTGCTTCTGATATTTTGACTTCAGCTTCAGCCTTTGTGTTTGTTAACTACACAGAGAGTTCAGTTGATCGAGCATTCAGCTTGTGGTTCTCTTTAAGCAATTTATCAACTTCTTTCTCTAGTGAACTGATTTGTTTTGCAGAAGTTTGTAGTTCCTCTGCATGTGAAGCCCTTTCCTCCTTTATCATATATGATATATTATTGCAATAATGACGATATGCCTGAACTTCATTTATGCATACTGATGAACATAGATTGATCTTTCTGTCTTCAGGAATTTCAGGCAATGGAGGAATGTTTGAGTTATTGGTGTTTGTGCCTTTTGCAAGCTCAGCAGTTAACTCTTCAATTTTGATTTGTTGTCGAACCATTATGTCTTGCAACTGGTTCATCTCTTGAGTTAAACTGGTGTTTTGTTTATTCAATGCCTTGATTTGTTCTTGATTATTTCTTTGAGATTGTTCCATCTCTGACCTGCATTTTAACAAATCATTAGACAATATGTTGTTTGAGTTTGCAAGATCACATAAATGTAAGTGCATCAGTTCTTTTTCAATGTGACTGATGTACAACTGTATGTTTGTGTTATCAAACAATGAGTTATTGTTTGATGTGCTTCTGATGTTTGGTTGTTTGCAGCTCTTGTTGAATTTGCTGTTGTTGTTTGGTTATTTACAGCTTGGTTTGCTTTGTTTGAATTCTTGAAACCTCTTTCTACTTGCAGCAAGAAAGATATCTCGGTTTCTTGAAACACGAGTGTCAGTGTATGATGTTAAATTTTCCATTTTGTTTGATCAACACAAATGATTTGAATATTTGTGTTGTGTTTTAAATCAAAATCAAATTTGAATTTTAATGAAATCCAAAGAACCTCGAAACTCAATTTAATTAGATCGGTCAAATTAAAGAGTTAACTTTGTTCAATTACAATTTAGTTAAGCTCAATTAATATTAATGAAGCTTAATTAAAAAAATAATAAAATTTGGATCGTATCAATTAAAGTTAAATGATTTTGTGATTTGATTTATTTCTTTGAAAGTATATATATCTTGATCAACTTGGAAGTCAAAATGATGTTCTAACAATCTTTTGAAAAGAACTTTTAAAAGATTTTCACAATAAAAAGTTTCTGAATTAACAAAACTTTTAAGAAGAATCTTTAAACGTTTCTCATAATTTAAAACTTTCAAAGCAAAGATAGACTTCCGAGGACAAATTTGTCAAAAGAAAAACTTTCTTTGTTTGTTTGTTTTAATAAAAATATAAATATTAAAAAAAATATTTATATTTTGCTGATCAAAGTAGACACAAAAGTCAAAATTAGAATTTTATAACCCAAACAAAACTCATTGTCGGTCAAGGGAACTCAGAAACACAAAAACTCTTCCCTGAAGTTTAATTCTCGCAAAGGAGACACAATATAATCCCAAAATTCAACCCTGATGCTCTGTCTCTCATACAATCGAACAACCGGTGAACACAAATTAACAATCTCTGACCCAAATCGATCAATAATTTCAGTCCTTTGTGGGTTTTCGGTGGAGATGCCGGTGATCGATGGTCGCCAGGTGATGAGGTGTTCGGTCGACAGGGGTGATTTGGGGGTTTCGATCAAACTTCAAGAGGTTGCTTTGGGGTGTTTAGACGACCGAAGCAGTTGATTGGGGGTCTCAGTCGATGGTGGTATAAGATCGACCGAAGATGGTTTGGTCAACAATGGATGAGTTGCGGTTGTCCGCTGTGTGATACAACAGGATTTGAGTTCGCAGTGGTCACAACTTGTCTGTACGCTGTAGACAAGTTTACTTGTCCGCTGCGAATTCTGTTAAACGTCCGCTGTGAAATTCAATTCATGCGTTGTGGGTTCAGGACTTGGTGAATTTCAGCAGTTCATCCGCTGTATGTTTCAGATTTCTCGTCCGCTGTGGATAGATGTTGCTGTCCGCTGTGGACAGATTGCTTGTCTGCTGTGGAAAGATTGTTGCTGTCCGCTGTAAGTTTGTTTTTGTCTATCCGTTTTGGCTTCTAATCAACATGTCCGCTGTGCACTTTAGTGATTCGTCCACTGTGAATGTGAATTTCAGCAGCATGTTTGATTGTGTTTGTTCACAGTTGATTGTGATAGGATGATGGTGTTTGATGAATATGATGTTTATGGGTGTTTAGATGATGTAAAGATGATGTTAGTGAATGTGTGAGGTTATGAAAGATGATGAGGGTGTACGTTGATTGAAGATGAATCTAAAATTTGAGGGGTTTTGTGTGATGAAGATGATGTGAACTTTGAGATGATGATGAGAGTGTTGGTATCCTTGAATTCAAGTGAAGGTTAAGAAAAACTTAACACATCAGCTGTAGATGTTCTTATTCATCAGCTGTGAACACTTAGGCAAAATTTGATGTTTATAAGCTGTACAACTTGTGCATCAGCTGTGGATGTAATACATCAGCTGTGGACACTTGGTTGTAAATGTTATGAAGATTTTTAGCTGTAAAATTAGAACATCAGCTGTGTATGATAGAACACTTGGTCAAAAATCAACTACAATTGTAATTTGTATGATATTGTAAACTTGATTATGAATGAAAATTCACTTTCAAATTCACCACTTTGTATGTATGTTTGTTGAATGATTTTGAATGATTCTTGAATGAATGTATGATGAACAATGAATCAAAAACAAGATTAGATCATGTATTTGGTTGATTTTTGATTTCAAAACAGTTTGACTTTGAAAAAGTCAAACTTCATGTTCTTGAATAAACCAACTTTTGATTCTTGGATTTCTGATGGAATTGAGTGAAATCAAAGGTTATAATAGCTGTAGATAAGTGATTCTAAGCTAAAACAAAAATCAATTTCATATAATTATCATCTAAACTCGGATTTAGATGATAAACCCATGAAAAACACAATGAAGAACAAAAACTCAGATCTAAGAATCAATG
Source organism: Flaveria sonorensis (assembly GCA_025506505.1). Lineage (NCBI taxonomy): Eukaryota > Viridiplantae > Streptophyta > Magnoliopsida > Asterales > Asteraceae > Flaveria > Flaveria sonorensis. Next base: position 29,173,661 of record CM046424.1, on the reverse strand, counting down.
ATTAAAATGTATGATTTGGATGTTGTGAATGATAAACAAACCTTAGATTTAATGTTTCTAAGCTAAAACCAATATCAATTTCAGCTAAACAACATCAGATTCGTGATTTTTGATGATTTTTCCTTAAGAACAGTGAACTTTTCTCAAGAACACAAAATTTTCAAAAATCTTCAAATTCAAGAGTTGTGGTTGTTCAATTGATATGAAACTTTGCAGATGTGTTAGTTATCACAAACTAAAGCTATTAGAAGCTTAAATTCGATCAAACAACATCAAAATCAAAATTTCACGTTCATGAGCATTTGAAGACTTGAAGAACAAGTTTGCTTAAATCTTTAAATTAGTGGCTCAAATGAACTTCAATTGATATGAAAACTTGCAGATCTTCACGAAATAACAAATCTAAGCTAATGGTAGCTTGATTTAATCAAAAACAACAACAATTTGCAGATCAAACTTGTGGTTTTTTTTTTTGAGAAAAATTTGAAAAACAAGGAGCCAAGGCTCTAATACCAATTATGGAAACCACTGATTCTGCTAGTGGATCGAATATTGCAATCGTATTCTTGCCGTTTATCGAATTTGTGATGCAGAAACTCACAAACCCATTGATGATTTCAAGTGAAGATCTATATGCAAGATAAACATGTATGATGATGAATTAATGATGAACAAATTCAAGAACATATAATCATAAAGATTTCATTCATTCATATGTATGATTCTAGAGGATTACAAGGGAGTTTGTAAGAACACTCTCTCACACATACTCAACCTTGATTTCTCACTCTAGTCTATGCTATGGATTGTTAGTGATTCCTCTCATTGTTCTAAAGTTGTTTATGGAGTATAAATGACTACACTTAGTCATTTATACCCTTTACAAAAACAAGAAAAATATTACATTTAAGCACAAAATGATTACACAAATATAGTTCTAAGTCTGATAAATTCTTCCGTTGCTGATGCGTGACTGCCGGGTGCTGACATCATCGGGACGACCGCTGATGGTGACTGTTGACTTTGACCACGGTTGACCAAGTTTGACTTTGGTCAATTTTCTTCGTTTTGATCATATCTTTAGCATATTCTTCACCGTGTCGGTTTTGGTAATCATCATGAGATTCGAAACTTAGGTTTTGGTAAGTATCATCATCAAATAGTCCAACATTGATAACACATAGCATATACATATTTAGTTCTCAACAGGAACCTAATCATTTCTTCATAGCTAACAGCATCTTATAGTTCTTCATTTAGTAAAGCTGTCACATTATGCTTTGGCTCAAATTTTAACTCAGCCATCTGCAAAAATTTGAAACAGAGATTTAGACATTTTGACTTTTAACACTTAAAATCAATGAAATTTATTGAAATTTTAAACATTAGTATATTTTTAAAAATTTTATACTAACTTGTACTTAAAACAAAATTTCTAAGTGTTTTGATCATTCTGTTTAATAACAAAATTTCATCCAAGTTAGTGTCTTAATGATTCAAACACACTTTAATTCTTAAATTTTTTTCAAAAGCAAATTTGTAACATGATTTTTTAATCATTTTTTTTTATTTTTATTAAAAAAATTTTGAACATGACTGTTCATCTTCATCAGTAGACTGATGAAGAATCATCACAGATTCAAGTTCGATGAACAACAGATTTGAATGCATCAATGAGGTAGAAATCATATTTCCATTAACATTCAATCATCAATTTCAATTCATTATTCCCATTTTGTTCACAAGTTCAACAGATTTAATCAACTAGGGTTCATACGCCCAAATAGGTTCGATACGCCCAATCAAATTCAACCTATTAAACTGAAATTTCTATGATTTTGATCATAAACTTACATTTGGAATCTGATAAAACCACTATCAAGTGCAAGATAAGAACAAAATCAAACAGAAATGAGTGAATCAGAGTTATTGAGAGTCGGCGTTTTATGAATTTTCAGGGGTTTTTAAGTGAATGAAGTTTCTGAAATTGCAAAGTGTTGCTTTTATACTAAGTGAAATATTTTAGGCGCATGAGCACTGTTTGTGCGCATGGGACTTAATTTATGTATTTAGGCGCATGAGCACTATTCAGACGCATAGGCACTGTTTATGCGCTTTTGCACTGTTCAAGCGCATTGGTCTAACTGAAACGCTTAACAATTGGTATTTTTCACTTGATACGCCTAATTCTTGAAAGTCTGGATACTGTTCAGACGCATGAGAAAGGTAAAACGCCCCACAACCACCATTTTCAGACTTATGACAACTGTTTAGGCGCATGAGGATGTCCGAAACGCCTAACACTTGTATAAATTCTGAAAAATCATCATGCTCCTAATCCTGGACTTATTAACACTGTTTAGGCGCATGAGATGACTTTCATGTGTCCAACACTTATAATTTTCAGATCTTTCACCTGTACACTATTTAAACACATTAGTACTGTTCACGTACTAATTTTTAAACAATTTGTCAAATTTTGACTTTCACCCAAATTTTTCATAATTTACCCTCAATTTTGAACTTTTGACATTTCAAACTTTTATTATTTTATTTTTTTTTCAAAAACAAATAGTCTCTAATTTTCAAACTTTTGATATTTTTTTATTTCAATTTTTTTTAAAAACAATTTCCCGTCATTTTAGTCTCTGAATTTTAACAAATAATCTCATATTACAATGTTGCAAGAAGCTTTTCCACTTTAAAATGTTTTTTAGGTTTATTTTTATATTATGTCAAACACACACATGCTTGAACTTTTTAGCTTCATCCTTTCCATTCAAAACACTAAATTATTTTCTCTTAGACTTTTTACTCTTTTTACTCCCCCTAAACTTTTAAGTTTAACAAAACTTAGAAGTTTCTGTAATTTGTCACATGAAGATGACACTAATCATTGTTAATATGCCTGCACACAGAAAACATGCAAAAATCAAAATTAAAGCAGAATAAAAATCTAATATTTACAAACGAAACAATGTCTGCAGTGAGATCATATCAGTTAAGATCAACACATTAAACTAAAAATATTGATGGATACTCATAGACAGTGAATAAATCCTGATCAAGTGTTCCATGTCAGTATTTCTGCAGCAAAGGAGACACGAGATCTAAGGACAAAAAATGAGTGCATTTAGCAAGATATTTAGCACACTTACTTTTTCAATTCTTGGATTGTTTAAGGTATAATTAGATATGACATTATGCAGTCACACTTAGACTTAGAGAGATTAATTCCCATAAAGATATGGATGAAGTCATTGTTCTCAACTTGTTAACCTGACATATACTGTAACCAGATCTCATTTGGAGTTTGTGCACATTGGCATCTTGTTGCATCAGAGAAAATATCCAGGTCTGTAATCATTTACAACAAAGGATATCTCATCACTTCAGGTCTATGATGACTCATAACAAAGAAGTATTAGATGCTTTAAATAATTAGAGCTCAATGGTTATTCATATCACCATCAGGTGTGAGATCATGTCTTAACAAGCAATCAATTTGAGAAATCAACACTACTCATTAGTGCTAAGATAGGCAGACATGAATGCATGAGTGATTTAGTTTAATCACAAGAATTTACTTTTTCAGTCTAATTGCATGAACTTACTTGCACATCATATCTGATCACGTCAGACTTTATTATCAAGTGAAGTATGCAACTGATCATACTAATGTATCTATCATTTCTCACATATTGCAAAAACAGATTCGTCCTAAATAATGAATTAACAAAGAAAAACTCTATTTTTGTAGTTTTTGTTTTATATTTTTATCTTTTGATTTTTCAATTTTCTATTTTTGTATTTGGTTTTGCTTTTTCTAAGAAACATGCACACACAAATTACAATTAGGTAATTAACTTTGACTGTTTCTCTTACTGTGTCCTATTCAGGTAAAGGAGAGTTCTAATCATATTTAGACTCAATTAACTGAAATACTTAAAAACCAGTTTTTAAATGTGGTTAATAAGACCAATTGACTCCACCAAATACTCAAACCGTCCTGATAAGAAGGCTTTAGTGAAAAGGCCAGCCAACTATTTTTCAGTTGCAATTTGAATCAGAATGATTAAACCTTTTTCAGAGTTATCTCTAAGAAAATGAGATCGAATCTCGATATGTTTTGTTTTTGAATGCTGGACATGATTAGCTGTAATGAAGATAGCAGTAGTGTTATCAATGTAAATTAGAGTTTTAAGAAATTTGAACCCGTAATCCAGCAATTGGTTTTGTAACCAAAGGATTTGAGAACATCCTGCTGAAGCAGCTATGTACTCAGCTTCTGCGGTTGAAACGAAGACATTTGTTTGTTTCTTACATTGCCATGAGACTAATCTCGGTCCTAAAAACTGACACCCACCCGTAGTTGATTTTCTATCTTGACAACATCCTCCATAATCATTATCAGTATACCCAAATAACTCAAAGTTTCCTTCATAAGGATACCATAACCCTAAGGCCGGTTTTCCTTTGAGATATCTGAATATACGTTTGACAGCAATTAAGTGAGATTCCTTCGGTTCTGATTGATACCTGGCACAGACACAAACAACATACATTATGTCAGGTCTAGATGTAGTAAGATACATCAATGAACCAATCATAGATCTGTATAAAGTTTGGTCTACAGATTTTCTTTTTGGATCAGGCTCAATCTTGGTAATTACGTCAGCTGGAGTTCTTATGGATTGATAATCTTGCAGTTTAAATTTCTTCAAGAGTTTGTCAGTGAACTTCTCTTGATTAATGAAGATTCCATCTGTAGATTGCTTGACTTGAAGTCCAAGAAAGAAATTTATTTCTCCCATAGAACTCATTTGAAAACGAGATTTCATTATTTCTTCGAATTCATTGCACAATTTTGGACTAGTAGAACCAAATATGATATCTTCAACATACACTTGTACACATAAAAGATCATCAGCATCCTTCTTGATAAACAGAGTCGGATCAATTTTCCCTCGTGTGTATCCGTGTTGGATTAAGTGCTGTGATAATGTTTCATACCAGATTCTAGGGGCTTGATGTAAACCATACAAAGCTTTTCTAAGCTGTACACACGATGTGGAAATTCTGAATCTTCAAAACCCGGAGGTTGCTTTACGAATACATCATTGGTGATTGGTCCATACAAGAAAGCACCTTTCACGTCCATTTGATACACCTTGAATTTCATGAATGATGCATAAGCCAGGGAGACACGAATTGATTCAAGTCTTGCAACTGGAGCAAATACTTCATCATAATCTATTCCTTCTTCTTGGGTGTATCCTTGTGCAACAAGTCTCGCTTTATTTCGAATAATAATTCCTCAATCATCTGTTTTGTTTCTGAACAACCATCGTGTGCCTATGGCATTTTCTCCTTCAGGTAAATCCACAAGATTCCACACTTCTTGTTTGCGGAATTGATGTAATTCTTCTTGCATAGCCTCAATCCTACTATTGTGCTTTAACGCTTCGGTAATGTTTTTAGGAACAATTTGAGAATGAAAACATAAGTATAAGCAAAGATTTGCTTGTTTTGATTTACTTCTTGTTGTTCTCTCATTCAATGGACCAATAATCTGAGACATTGGATGGTTCTTGTGAATACAAGGTGTTGGAATCTCATTCCCTTGAACATAAACATCCAGATTGGTTTGTTCAAGTTAGAAAGCTGATGCAATAGGTTTGAAGAATGTGGATTTAAATATGGAACTTGAGTCGGTGCGTTGATGAAGTAATCAAGATTACCGGTACCAACTACATCACCAGAAATAGATGAAGTTCCAGATTCAAGTTGTACAATTTCTATACCATCATTAGGAATAGGTTGCGAAACTTCTTGATTTTCTGAAACGAAATGATCTTCATCCTGTTGAGATAGATCATCATTATTATCAAATCGAATTATTGAATCTTTGACAAAAGAGAAAAATGGATAATCTGGGCTTGAGTCATCCATATCATCATAATCTGAATCATCATTGAAAGAACCAAGATCTCCTTGAGGTTTCTTCTCACCTGTAGAATCAAACAAGTTAGATTGATTAAACAAGTTAGATTGAAAAGAGTTTGACAATGAATCTAAATCAAATAACCAGGCTGGACCATTTGAAACTAATGGAAAAGAATTTTCAAGGAATTTAACGTTGAATGTTTCAAGTATAACATTTGTCCTAGAGTTATAAACTCGATAGGCTTTTGAAACAGATGAATATCTAACGAAAAATCCATCATCAGATTTTACATCAAATTTTTCTAGATGATCACTTGAATTTAAAATCATGACTGGACAACCAAAAGATTTAAGAAAATCTATGTTTGGTTTCCTGCCAAACATCAACTCATAAGGAGTTTTCAGTTTGTCTTTCACAATTAAAGTACGATTCTGTATGAAACACACAGTAGATATTGCTTCATCCCAGAAAGTGATAGGAATTTTCGCATCTACTAACATGGATCGTGCAGCCTCGATCAAAGTTCTGTTCTTCCTTTCAGCAACTCCATTTTGTTGTGGAGTTCTGGGAGCACTGAACTGATGAGCAATTCCTTTTTCTGCATAGAACATATCAATATTAGCATTTTTAAATTCCATTCCATTATCACTTCTTATTATTTTTACTTTTTGATCTAATTGGTTTTCAACTTTTGTGATGAATTCTTTTAATAATTCAGCCATTTCAGATTTAGCATTCAAAAAGAAAACCCATGAAAATCTTGTAAAGTCATCAATGATAACTAAACAATAAGATTTTCTTCCAATACTCTTCACGTTGGTTGGTCCAAAAAGGTCCGTATGCAACATCTAGATAGGTTTGGAATTTGAGTTTATTTGCTTGGGCTTATAAGACGCTCTGTGTTGCTTCCCCTTTAAACATGTTGTGCAGAGATCAGTAGTAGCAAACTTATTTGATGGAAGGCCGATAACATGATTTCCCGCTACAAGCTTGTTCATATTCTTGAAGTTGGAATGTCCGAGACGTCTATGCCAAAGCTGACTTTCGTCATTTGAAGCTTGAGCAATAAGGCAAGTTGTTTCTGTAGATGGATCAACTTGAGACATATCCAACTTGTACACATCTCGATCCCTAACAGCTTTAACAACCACCCAGTCTTTGCTAATCTGAAAAATTGGTTTCAAAATGTAGCAAAAAGAATCATCAAAAAGTACAGAATATGATTTAACATAAATTTGGGAAACGCTTAACAGATTAAAGTTCAACTGTGAGCAGAAGTTGACTTTATCAAAGCTTATTATCCCATTGGATACTGTTCCCTCGCCTGTGATTTTTCCTCCTGCATCACCACCGAAGGCGACATGTGTATCATCTTTTAACTTAAAATCTTGAAGTAAGGCATGATTGCCTGTCATATGCCGGCTACACCCGCTATCCACATACCATGTGTTACTTGGTCTTCTCGGGGGCACCTGCATTTCAAGAATAATTAAGTTGAATTATCAACCCAGGCCTAGATGGTCTTGGGCTTGCCAAACTTGTCAACAATAGTAAATTGTTTAAAATGAAGTTTGTTCACATCCAGCTTGTTATTAGTGAAATTGCCAATTCTATGATTCACAAATTTTTGATCATTTTTAAGAAATTCATACCATTGAATTGATCAATTTTTGAAAAAATTTTATTTCCAAAATTTTTATTATTCATTCTCACTGACCTTGGAATGAATTGTTTGTGAATGTATTGTTTTGTACTTACAGAGTCATTTCTTTTGAAAGATCTCAAGCCTAATGATGGTTGGTTAGTTAATCTTTGAAAATCAACAGTTTGTTTTCTTTTAAACTGAGGATTAACATAACCTTTGCTAAAAGAGCTAAATTGTGCATTAGCAAATCCTTCCCTTGGAGAAATCTTTCTAAAGTAACAATTTTCTGTGTTGTGAGTCTGTTCATCACAGAAGGTACAGTACTCATATCGCATATGTGATAGTACTTATTAAAAAAACATTCAGCAGTGTTGTGATTGTACATGTCAAAGATTTCGCAGTACCTCTGTGGAGTTTTGAACAACTGTTTATTGACTTTCGATGTTGACGCAATGTTTGATCCTTTGGTTTCTTGATTTTGTGGAACTTGATTCCATTTGAGATTTAACATCTTCAGTTGAAGATTCTTTTTCAGTTTCTTTCTCTTTTTGATCTTTTTGGTCATAAGAGCTTGAGTCTTCAGATGTTTCTTCTTTTTATTTTGCCTTATCTTTGTTTTTAATGATTACTTCCTCCAACACAGATTCTTTTGAAACAAAAATTTTCTTACTTTTCGGTCGTGGTTCATATGATTTAACTTTTATTGGATGACCGTTTTTGATCTTTTCTGTATCCTTTTCTTTAAAGATTTCAACATTGATTTTCTCTTCTTCATTATCAGAAATCTTGTTGCTTTTGTCTTGATAAGCTTTAAGTTTTGCTTTATTCTCAGGAGAGTGATCATGTGTGTTAAAATCCTCTGTTAGAGTGTTTGTTATAGATTCAGGCATTGGTTCATGAGTAAAACCTAATCCTGCTTTTTGTTTATCCTTTCGTTCACTCACCAGTTGTTCCACATGATGGAAATGATCTACCCAAAATACATATTGAATTGATGTGGCTAGTATGTCATGATCCAAGTTGGGTCATACCCAATAACGAGCTAGACAAACACCAAAGATATTTGTTTTTGATATGATCATATAAATAAATATTAACACTTAGAATATTTGGAAATTGGGTTTCCAAACATTTACACTTGTGTAGTATATAAATTATATGGATAATTTATTTCAAAGAGAGAGGAATATTAATTCATCCGCATTCGTTTTACACAACCGCATTTGATGTGGTTGAACAAATGCGGATGATGTTTACTCATCCGCATTTACAAATGCGGATGAACAATCCCTATCCGCATTTGTTTTGGAACAAATGCAGATGAGCATTTCTGGAAATGCTGATGGAAACATACATCCGCATTAACTAATGCGGATGATCATTTGCAAATGCGGACGAATTACTTCACCCGCATTTACAAATGCGGGAGAACAACTTCATCCGCATTAACTAATGCGGATGTTGTTCTGAGAAATGCGGATGGGTTAAGGGGCTGGGCCCCACCCACTTTTCTCTCTCCTGAACTTTATGTTTCCAAGGATATGCAATATAAGATTGCTTGCAGATCTCTCTAAATACACGACTTGAGAACTCAAAAGGTGTAAGAACCCCTTATTCTCTCGATTGGTCTAGAGAAAGAAAAGGGGAGTTGTACAAGTGAAAATCCTAGCAACCGATGTTCTTGTTGGTGGCTCGTGGGTAGACCAGCTTGAGGCTTCTTGCTTTAGGAGCTGCCATCCTCGTTCACCTCCTGCCGACCTCATTATTGAAGGTAGTTCTTTGTACCTTCTATGGTTGTTTGTAAGCATGATTTCATATATCGATCCATATGGGTTTTGACTGATTTTATATAAAAATGTTTAATATATATATTAGCTCTTTGTAACAAGTTTAAAATTATATATTCCGCTGCGTTCTTCTATTTTATAAGGATAAAATAGATCTGTTTAACTTGTGATGGGACTACAATGGTGTTGATGGGATTAAACATGCCAACTAAACATAAAGATGTTTAACCGATCCCATAAAACTAGAAGTTGCAAAGGGTTGCAATTGTCAAGTGTTGACTACCTTGTTAATTTAAATAATGGGATAAAGGTCACCTAACCATTATTTAAATGTAACGTTGGATTCTAGATTTTAATTATTAATTGTCTATGAGACGTGAAAGGGGTATTAATAATTAAAGTTTTATTTTCGGAAATACTAAAAATGAACTTTGTTTGTAGAAATGGCCGCCAACAACAACGCTCCCACCCCGACCGTCCATAACCTATCACTAAGAACTATATTAGAAAGGGATCGTCTTAACCATAATAATTTTATGGATTGGTTTCGTAACTTGAGAATCGTTCTCAAGCAAGAAAAGAAATCTTACGTACTAGACGATCCCATTCCCGACGAACCCGATGTTGATGATGTTGAGGCCTATAACGATTGGGTTAAGCACACTGAGGATTCTGTGCAGGTTTCTTGCCTCATGTTGGGAACTATGATTCCCGAGCTCGAAAAGGATTTAGAGCATCATGGGGCATACGACATGATTACCCAGTTGAAGGAAATGTTCCTTCAACAAGCAAGGGTAGAACGCTTCGAAACGGTTCAAGCGCTTCATGCATGTCACATGGAAGAAACTCAATCGGTTTCATCTTATGTACTTAAGATGAAGAGCCACATTGATCGCCTTGAAAGGCTAAATTGTCCCGTCTCAAAAGAGTTGGCCACGGATTTGATCCTTAATGGCCTAACTAAAAGGTTTGAGACGTTCATCATGAATTATAACATGAACGGGTGGGACAAGAGCATTGGTGAGCTTCACGCAATGCTCAAAACGGCCGAGGCGGGGATGGGTAAAAGGGTTTTACCTGTCCTCACGATCAATGAGGAAGGCAATAAGAAAAGGCAACACCCCCGATCCCAAGGCAAATGTTGCTAAAGGAAAGGGATACATCAAAGGAAAGGGTAAGGGAAAGGCAAGAACTGAACCTCCAAAACCAAAGCTTAAGAAGCCTACAGTAACGGAGAATGATCCATGCTTTGCGTGTGGTGAGATAGGACATTGGAAAAGGAATTGTCCAACCTATCTCAAAGAGTTGAGAAACAAGAGGGATGCTGGGCAGACCTCAGGTACAACTTTCATGATTCATATTAAATTGAATGTTATTTCTTCAAACACATGGGTATTGGATACCGGATGTGGAACTCATATTTGCAATTTGTTGCAGGGGTTCAAAAGAAATAAGCATTTCAAGAAGGGAGACACAAGTCTCTACATGGGCAATGGAGCAAAAGTTGATGTTGAAGCCCAAGGAGACTATGTTTTGAAGCTTCCAAATGGTTTGGAAGTTGTCTTGAAAAACATCTTGTATGCTCCTAGTTTGACTAGGAACATAATTTCTGTTTCCCTTTTAAAACAATATGGTTATGTATTAAAGTTTGTAAACAATGGTATTTGTGTTTTTATGGATGATGTATTTTATTTTGAGGCTATGCCTTATAATGGTATCTATGAATTGGTTCATGATAACTCATCTATTAATAACTCGTTATACCAAACAAGCACCAAGAAACTTAAAATTCATTTAAGAGATTTATATCTTTGGCATTGTCATCTTGGGCATATAAACAAGAATCGGATTCAAACACTTCAAAAGAATGGTCTTTTGGAAACAAATGAAAATGGTTCATTTAATAAGTGTGAATCTTGTTTACAAGGAAAGATGACCAAGTTGCCCTTTAGTGGTACTAACGAAAGGGCAAAGGATTTATTAGGAATCATACATTCGGATGTATGTGGTCCTTTTAAGACAATGACAAGGAATGGTGAGAGATACTTTATTACCTTTATCGATGATTATAGTCGTTATGGTTATGTGTACTTGTTGACACACAAACATGAAGCTTTTGAAATGTTCAAAATCTTTAAGAATGAAGTAGAAAATCAACTCAATAAAACAATCAAAGTTCTTTGTTTAGATAGAGGAGGTGAATACCTGAGTGATGCTTTTCAAGATCATCTTATGAGTTGTGGGATTGTCTCACAACTTACTCCACCCGGAACACCGCAACATAATGGTGTGTCTGAAAGGAAAAACCGAACCTTATTGGATATGGTTCGATCTATGATGGATAGAAGCTCACTACCTCTATCATTTTGGGGATTCGCATTGCTCTCCGCGGCTTGTATTTTGAATATGGCCCCAACCAAGAAAGTGAATACGACACCTTTTGAAATATGACATGGAAGAGTTCCATCACTATCATATTTAAAGGTATGGGGTTGTGAAGCTTATGTGAAGCAGAGCACCCAAAACAAGTTAGAAAGTCGATCCATTAAGTGTATATTTGTTGGATATCCCAAAGACTGTATGGGTTATTACTTCTTTGATCCAACCGAGCAAAAGGTATTTATTGCTCGAAAAGCTGAGTTCTTGGAAACTAAGTTTCTTATGGAAGAAACGAATAGAACAGTGGAAATTGATGAGGATCAAGAACCACAAGCCAATACATGTTTGGTTGAAATTAGCGATCAACAAGAGATTGTTGATAATGATCAAATGGTTGATCAATACACACAAAACGTTCTCAGATCTGGTAGAATTAGCATTCCACCTGATAGATATGGATTTTTCATGAATGGATGCTATGTGGTTGACTCGGATGAACCAACTACATACCATGATGCAATGTCCAATTCGGATTGTGACAAATGGATAGAAGCCATGAACGTTGAGATGCAATCCATGTATGACAACCAAGTATGGGAATTGGTTGAACCACCACTTAACTCCAAACTGGTTGGATGTAAGTGGGTTTTCAAGAAGAAAACCGATATGCATGGAAACTTGGATACTTATAAAGCAAGACTTGTAGCAAAGGGTTTCACTTAAACTCAAGGGGTTGATTATGATGAAACATTCTCGCCTGTGGCAATGCTAAAGTCAATTAGGATATTATTTGCCATAGCTGCATATTATGACTATGAGATTTGGCAAATGGATGTCAAAACTGCTTTCCTTAATGGACATCTCGAAGAGACTGTCTATATGGTTTAGCCTGATGGTTTTGTCGATCCAAAACATCCTAATAAAGTATGCAAGTTAAAGAAATCAATCTACGGATTGAAACAAGCATCGAGAAGTTGGAATCAACGTTTTGATGAAGAGATCAAGAAATTTGGATTTATCAAGAACGCTGATGAAGCTTGTGTGTATAAAAAGGCTAGTGGGAGCATTATCACATTCTTAGTATTGTATGTTGATGACATACTACTATTTGGAAATGATGTTCCAACCATGGAAGGTGTTAAAGCCTGGCTTGGAAGTTGGTTTTCCATAAAAGATCTTGGTGAAGCCGCCTATATTTTGGGAATAAAGATCTATAGGGATAGATCAGGACAGTTGATAGGTTTAAACTAAAGTGCATACATTGATAAAATCTTGAAAAGGTTCAGGATGGAAAACTCTAAGAAAGGTATGGTACCTATTCAAAGAGGGACAATATTGAGTACATCTCAATGTCCGAACTCAAAGGATGAGCAAGAAAGAATGAAGGAAATCCCATATACATCTGCTATAGGATCCATCATGTATGCAATGATATGCACTAGACCGGACGTGTCATGCGCATTAAGCATGACAAGTAGATATCAACAGAATCCAGGTAATAGCCATTGGATGGCTATTAAAAGTATATTGAAATACCTTAGGAGGACTAAGGATATGTTTCTAATATATGGATCTGGTGAGGAGGAGCTCGTTGTAAAAGGTTACATGGATGCGAGCTTCCAGACTGATCGAGATGATTCTCGATCACAATAGGGGTATGTCTTCATTATGAATGGAGGGGCAGTGTCCTGGAAGAGCTCAAAGCAGGACATGGTAGCATTGTCCCCTACAGAATCCGAATACATCGCCGCTTCATTGGCAGCTCAAGAGGCTGCATGGTTAAATAAATTCATTGCCGATCTACGGGTAGTCTTTACCATTCAAGACCCCCTAGAGATCTTTTGTGATAACGAGGGTGCGATTGCTCAAATCAAAGAACCCTGTGCACATCAAAAGACTAGGCATATTGAGCGAAGATTCAACTACATAAGGAATGAAGTTGAAAAGGGAAAGATATGTATTCGCAAAGTTCACACAGATCAAAATATTGCGGATCCACTCACGAAGCTCCTTGAAAGGGAAAAGCATGAGAGTCATACTTGTGCCTTAGTACTTCGATATTCTAGTGATTGGATTTGATCTGTTTTGTATTTTAACTTTGGAACGAATGTAATACTAACTCTTTGTATAAATTATGACATTTTGAGTTATGTTCCATTTTAGCATGTTTACATCCATGAATATGTTTATTATTCTAAATGTCCGTAGTCGGTTATATTTGTGGGAACAAATATGAATGTAAGACTATTATGAACATGGATTGGTAGATATTCATAAGGTATGAATATAGAGCAAAAGGTTGCTACCAAGGTTCATAGATATTTGTGGGATACAAATATTGGACTGACCCGCTCTCAAATGTTACTGCATGGAATTTTATAAATGATCATAAGTAATTTTGAGTAAAAGCGAATATCATAGTGTCCTCTGACCTGAGATACATATTGGGTTTTGATATTCACCAAATATTATACCTTGATCTAGTTCTTCATTGTTCTGAAATAATGGACAATACACAAGGCTATGTTCAGGTGTGATACAAGGTGATTGTGATAAACGTATGTAGTCAAGATGGGATTTGTTCCTCTTATTCGTTGAGAGTATGATGTCTTAGGCGGTATTTGCTACTTGCATCAATCCTGTATGTATCTTGTGCAAGTGGGAGATTGATGGAAATGATCTGCCCAAAATACATATTGAATTGATGTGGCTAGTATGTCATGATCCAAGTCGGGTCATACCCAATAACGAGCTAGACAAACACCAAAGATATTTGTTTTATGATATGATCATATAAATAAATGTTAACACTTAGAATATTTGGAAATTAGGTTTTCAAACATTTACACTTGTGTAGTATATAAATTATATGGACAATTTATTTCAAAGAGAGAGGAATATTAATTCATCCGCATTCGTTTTACACAACCGCATTTGATGTGGTTGAAAAAATGCGGATGATGTTTACTCATCAGCATTTACAAATGCGGATGAACAATCCCTGTCCGCATTTGTTTTGGAACAAATGCGGATGAGCATTTCTGGAAATGTTGATGGAAACATACATCCGCATTAACTAATGCGGATGACCATTTGCAAATGCGGACGAATTACTTCACCCGCATTTACAGATGCGGGAGAACAACTTCATCCACATTAACTAATGCGGATGTTGTTATGAGAAATGAAAATGGGTTAAGGGGCTGGGCCCCACCCACTTTTCTCTCTCCTGAACTTTATGTTTCCAAGGACATGCAATATAACATTACTTGCAGATCTCTCTAAATACACGACTTGAGAACACCAAAGGTGTAAGAACCCCTTATTCTCTCGATTGGTCTAGAGAAAGAAAAGGGGAGTTGTACAAGTGAAAATCCTAGCAACCGGTGTTCTTGTTGGTGGCTCGTGGGTAGACCAGCTTGAGGCTTCTTGCTTTAGGAGCTGCCATCCTCGTTCACCTCCTGCCGACCTCATTATTGAAGGTAGTTCTTTGTACCTTCTATGGTTGTTTGTAAGCATGATTTCATATATCGATCCATATGGGTTTTGACTGATTTTATATAAAAATGTTTTATATATATATTAGCTCTTTGTAACTTGTTTAAAATTATATATTCCGCTACGTTCTTCTATTTTATAAGGATAAAATAGATCTGTTTAACTTGTGAAAACCCAACACCACAATCGTTTTGGAACTTTTTACTTTTGCTAGATCAACTTGTGTAGCAACATGTGTTATTTTCTCCTGTTCCAAGTTCTTAGTCATTTCTTCAAGTTGTTTGGAAACAATTTCTAATTCTTTCAAAGTTTGTTCCATGAAGTTTGTAGAGAAATGATCTTTTCATCAGATATTTTATGATCATTTTTGAGTTTATTATGCATTAATTCTTCTTGCTTGAGCTTGTCACAAATTTTGTACGAGTAAGTTCGATAATACTCTACTTGTTCAAAGCAAGATTTTGTGCACAGTTTTTCTCTTACTTCAGTTGGTATTTCAGGATATTTAGGTGAAGAAGTCTCAGATTTAGAAGATGAATTTTCAACCTTTGGTTGATCTGACTTTGCCATCAATGCAACTTCTTTTGAATCCTCTTTAGGATCAGATTTATCACTCCAATCGTATTCTTCTTCTTTATTCTCAGAATCATATTTAGCCTTTGGATCACTATCTTCTGACCAATCTTCTCCTTGAACTTCTGCAATAAGAGATAAACTAGAGGTTAAGTCAGCTGTAAACTGCTCTGCATATGCACTCCAGTCGTATCCATCCTTGATGCTCACTACTAAAGCTTTCTTGGGTTCTTCAGAAGCTTTTGAGTCATCTTTAAGTTCAGGCATTGGTAAGCTTTGGTATGGCTTTTGGATTGTCTTTTGAGATGATTGTTGAAACCTCTGATTGCTTGAACTCGATTGGCTATTTCCTCCTTTGTTTCTGGGAGCTTTGCATTGCCTTGAAAAGTGACCATAGCTATTGCAGTTGAAACACCTTGACTTAGACTTGTCAAATCCAACAGTCTTGTTAGCACTTGGCTTGTAGTTCCTGTTGACATAAGAGTGTTTCTGAGTTCTGTATGCAATCATCACCATTTGCCAATTCAGATCCATTTCCTCCACGTCATCTGGGTCCATCTCGAATAAGTCCTGCAAAACAAAATCTAATTAAGTTAAATGACTACCTTGATAAGCTTGAAAACTAGCCATAAAAGCAGTGAAAGCAGATTTGGACTCTTTATCCTGAAATAGGATGTTAATGACATCTTTGACTTTGCTAGGTTTAGCAGAGTTAGAAGATGGAGTCTTATTATGAGTGTTAGAAGTTTGAGCTTTAGGAGGAGACTGAGGTTGATGCTGTGTTGCATAAGCAGGAGCACTTGTATTTGAAGAATCTGTAAAGAACCCTGCTCCAACAAACAGATCACCCTCTTCTTCTGGTAAACTCTCATTTTTAGCCATAAAGACATTCTCCATAGTACTAGCTGGAGATGCAACATATTTGTACTGAGACAATGAACCTGCTCTGTCATTATTCCTTGAGCTTTCATCAATTTCAACAGACTCATTTTTGGCTATCAATAGATCAAGATCCATAGGAAATTTCTCATTATGCTTTAACAGTGTAACTGTTTGTTTCCATGAAGATAGAAGAGCATTAAGAAGCCTAAAGTTTAGATCTTTCAGATCATTTTTTATGCCAGCAGTTGACATCTCAGTTGTCAGTTGCACAAATCTATTCATCATTTGGTTTATGGTTTCACTAGATAAATGCTCAAATAGCTCTAACTGTCTCTTCAATTTCTGCTTCTTTAGATCTTGAATCTCCTTACCACCTTCACAAATTATCTTCAAAGCTTTATACATGGTATATCCCGTTTGATATCCATCTAGTATAGTGAAGACTTCAAGTGGTAGTCCTTTACACATCAAGGAATAGGCTTTAATGTCATTCTTTACTTTTCTTAGATCATCACCTTGTAACCCATCTTCAGGATATGGTTCTGGAGTGCCTTTAGTATAGACAAACCCTCTACCAGGACCATCTGAAGTGATAGGAATGTGAGGTCCTCTTTCTATTGACATCCATAAGTCAGTGTCAATAGAATTAAGATGATGTTTCAATCTAAGTAACCAATTCTTAAAATCAGCTCTGTTCTTCAGTTTAGGAACTCTGTTCTCTGAGTCTTCTGATTTCAACATTTTAATTTTTGATTTTAGAAAAAGATTTGTTTTTGTTGTTTTTTAAGTTTTTGAATTAAAACAATGAAATGAAATATTTTTTTTTAAATTTTGAAAAAATTTCTAAGTGTTGAGGTGATGCAACTAAACAGTGATGAAGCGTCCAAACAGTTGTGAAACTTCTTTGACTTTGACTTAGAAACGCCTAAGGGATTGTCTTAGAAAAATTCTCAAAAGCCTAAGTTGAAATGCGCCTGAACAGTTGAGAAACGTCCAAACAGTTGTCAGATGCCTGAGTGAAGAAACGCCCAAACAGTTCAAATGCGCCTACACAGTTGTAAATGCGCCTAGAATTCCTTAGTTTCTGAAAAGTATCAAAGTGACCAAACAGTTGTGATGCGCCTCCATAGTGGTAAAACGCCTAGACCAAAAACGCCTTAACAGTTGTGAAACGCCTGAACAGTTGTTAAGCGCCCAAACACTTAGGCAATTTTTAGTAGTGTTTTGACCTAATGCGCCAAATTCAACAGATTCAAATGAACTCAGATCTTCTGAATTTCTTCAAAACTTGTTGAATTGCTCGAAAAACTTCCAATTAGACTGTAATTTGATCAATTAACAGTCCTTCATCTTCAATTTCACCAAACAACAACAATAATTCAGTTTTCTGATCGAATTTCAGTTCGAAAATGAAGAACAGGTTCGAACACTAATTTGAACAAATTCATTGATTTTGAGCAAATTGAACTGTAAATTGTGATTCAATTCATGTTTCTGATGATGAAACACAAATGAAATCAACAATTGTTAGATTGAATTACTTATCAATCACAGATTCTAGTGATTCAAAAGTTCGACAATTTGAAGAACTCAAATCACTGAACCAACAGCTCTGATACCATTTGATAGGATCAAAATGGATCGATCTGTGATGATATTATGATACAATTCAATCAAACAAACACATGCAATCAATTCAATGCAAACAAATCATAAAAAATCATAGGTTTTCATTGATTAGTAAGCATAGAAAGTACAAGTGTAAGTAAAAACAGTTACAAATCGTTCACTAATCTATTCTCTATCGCTCTCTCAAGACTACCTACACAATACCTTATCTATGCTATTTATACTATCAAAGAAAACAAAATAAGGAACATATATTTACACAATAAGTCCCTACACTATGACAAAACTATACAAAGACTAATAAAGACTAAATGTTAATCTTCGAGAGGCATCTACATGTAGTACAAAAGTGTCTCAGGTCCTTGTAATTTCTTTATGCTTTGTAACACTTGTAAAAGAACTTGAGATCAATATACAACATCCTTAACGACATGACCCAAAAACTAAACTTCCCGCAACTAGAACACGCATTTGGTGAACTTAGCATAGAACTTCTCTCTTCTAAGCGTCTCCAATACCTCGCGAATGTGACCAGCGTGCTCTTCTTCACTCTTTGAATAAATCAGGATATCATCGATAAACACAATCACTGATTTATCCAACATCGGCAGACACACCTGATTCATCAAATCCATAAAAGCAGCTGGCACGTTGGTTAAACTGAAAGACATAACGAGGAATTTGTAATGCCCATATCGTGTTTGAAATATGGTCTTTGGGATATCCTGTTCTTTAACTTTTAGCTGATGATAACCAGATCGGAGATCTATCCTTGAGAACCAGCTGGCGCTTTGGAACTGATCGAACAAGTCATCAATCCTCGGTAGTGGGTACCTGTTCTTCACCGCTAACTTGTTCAACTCGCGGTAGTCGATGCACATCCTCATGCTACCGTCCTTCATCTTTACAAACAAGACTAGAGCACCCCAGGGAGAGATACTCGATCTGAGGAACCCCTTATCTAACAACTCTTGCAATTGGGTCATCAATTCCTTCATCTCAGAGGCGAGTCGATACGGCGCCTTTTCAACAGGTTGGGCACCAGGTATCAGATCAATCTGGAACTCGATCTCGCAGTCTGGTGGTACCCCTGGTAGGTCTTCGGGAAACACATCAGGGAAATCGCATACTACCGGCAGGCCTGATAGTTGAGGCACGGTAGCATCCACATCCTTCACATAGGCCAAGTAAGCACCACACCCTCGTCTCATATACTTCTCTACCATGATCATCGAGATTACTCGAGGTGTAATGCACTCCTTGTCTCCATATGCCATAACCGAACTGCCATCGGGCGCAGTCAAACAAATCGTCTTCTTTCGGCACACGATGTTCGCTTCATAGGCCGCCAACCAATCCATCCCTAACACCACATCAAAACCTCCTAGGGCCATCACATACAATCTAGCAGAAAACTTATGACCGTCGAACTCTACGAGGCAATCGTCTATCACATCAGTCATTTTGGTAGACTTTCCTATAGCTGTCTCTACATAGAAGGGCATGTCTATCTTCTTATTCCTACCTAGCATTTCACGACAAAAGGTAGCACATACAAAACTTCTACTAGCACCCGAATCGAAGAGCATAGAAGCATACAATTGGTTTACCAAAAACATACCTGAAACTACTTCAGGGTCCACTCTAGCTTCTTCCCGGGTCATATTGAATGCCCTTGCCTTAGCTTTGGTGCTCTCACTCCTCCCTTTTTTACCCATAGTCTGGGTCCTTGAGCTCCCTACTCCACCCTTCTTGCAATCTCGGCCCAAGTGGCCTACCTCCCTATAATGATAACATCGCGGTACCCTGCACTCTTTAGCATAGTGGCCTTCGCCTCCACACTTAAAATACTGGTTAGTCCCCACTCTACACTCACACATATGAATCTTCCCACACTTCTTACATCCCCTCCTGTTGTTCCCTTTATTCAATCCTAGGTGGCGATCGTCAATCCTCATCTTTTTTTCCCCGATCCCATAGTGGTCACCACTGAATCTCTTCCCATTACCGTTCTTGTTCCAACTCTTCTCAACCTTCCTCTGAATTGGCACTGGATCCCTGTCATCATACAACCTTTCGGCCAAATCTACTACAGACCTGAAAGTGTTCAGTCGAGTAGCAATCATGTTCCTCCTAATATCCACGGGCAGACCCTACATTTACCTCTTAATCTTCTTGGACTCTAGAGTTACTAGATCCGGCACAAGTCTTGCAAGTTCATTGAACTTGGAGGTATACTCTTGATGAGTCTATTTCCAGCCCCCAAATGCAAGAACTCCTTCTCATTTTTGTCTAACTCCTGATATGTACAATACTCCTCCACAGCTAGTTCCTTCAAATTTGACCACCTTATCCTTGCAAGAGACCGTTTCCCCTTAGCTTGGACAATGTTGACCCACCAGGATAATGCCGAGTCAACAAAAGAATAGGAGGCAAACTTTACCTTTTGATCCTCCCGACACTCACTGATGTCTTGGACTGCCTCCATTTCTTGAACCAAATGATGAGCTGTAGTAGCATTGCCATTACTGTCAAAGGTCGGGGGTTTGCACCTCTGAAACGCCCCATAGGCGCACCCCTTAGCGGTCTCCTTCTCCCCCTCGCTATCATCATCATGAATTACCACCCTTGGGCTAGATGGCTCTTCCTCTGTTTTCTCCTTCTTCCCAGCATCGTCAGTTCTTTCACCCTCCTTTATAGCCCTTAACACTTCGGTCACTACTGAGGGCAACACATTTTGCATGACGTTGTAGACCTCGTCAGTAATAGCTTCCTTTACCGTAGACTTGAGGGTAGCTGATACCCTCTTGGTGGCTACGGAGGTCTGTGTCCTCATGAGTCGTCTCAGGAGTCTTAGCCTTACTTTGGGTGACACGTGGCCTAGTAGTACGCCCGCCACGAGCACTCTCTCAGGTTGCCTTCCCAGATTTCCTAGCTGCCATAAGATCTACCTCCTATAAGATTCAAACACTAACAAGGTCATTTAAGGGAATAGCTTAGATTATGTCAAGTATAGTAAGTCCCTAATTACAATGGCTAGTTATGATTAGCCACATAGTTTACTCTTCATCCCCCAAGCATTCCCTATCCAGACTACATCAGTGTCCAAATCTACTAAGCACATAAATAAAATAGCACACACACGTAATACTGATTAACTTATGAAAAATTACCTGATGGCACATAGCTACTTGGGCTGGCATCCCTCCATTAGGTCCCATTTTCAGTTTAAGTTTAGGTTTTGAAAAATGATTTACCCAATTCTCTTAAACTTTGGCTCTGATACCAACTTGTAAGGCCCCGTTCCCGGAAACCCCACATTTAGTCATTCATAGCACTTTTCATATCAAAACACATTCAGATTCATCAAACAAGAAACCTTTGTAGCAGAATAATTTAATAAAACCATAACGTTCATTATCCATTACTTTTGCCAAGAAATACATTGTTGTAGCAAGTTACAAAAAGAAATCTAGTTGCATTTCAAAACAAAATTGACTTTTCACCGTGTCATGGATGCCAGTCTTTATTTGCCAGGTAGCTTCAATCTCGTGCCATCCCCAGCAACTCCATTACCTGCCAACTGATATGCATAAAAAAAAGTCAGTGTTGCTGAGTGAGTTCTAGTTTAATAATATAGAAAATATATTTTGTAAACTTCACTTTGTGATCATTCATCAATATACATAATAAATCATTAAGAGATTCATTATCTTTCTTTCATTCATTATCTTTCTCTTTCATTAACTAGGATTGCACAAAGCAAGAGCCTATATTATTGGTTGGCAACAGATGCCGAACCCCTATCGGCAAACGTTTATCATGGTAGCTAACCCATCGACAGTTGACCCACACTGCTAAGCACGAAGCATGCTCATGAATACAGGTCCCATTCATCATACTTTGGTCAATCACGAGGATTAGACCCCAGATGTGCATCCTAATGGGATATATAGCTGTACATCAATTGAGCTAACGACAATAAGGACGTGCACCTCCATTCATTGTGCTTGCAAGGCTTTTCATTCATCATAAGGGCCCAGGGGTAACATTCATTAGGTTACACTATCTCTTTTAATTTCTTTGTGTCCACTAGGTTAGGAATAATACTTTAGAAATATTCATTGCTTTTAATAATCATATACCATGAAACATAATAAATATCATCCATAACTGCAGGCCATTAGAAGTTTCTGTTCATCCTCTTGCAGCCGAATTCAGTTGGTGAAATGGGGTGTGGGTGACCATGCTTCTTTTTAAATCCCATAATGGGCAAGTTTGCCACTTGCACAACTTTAACCCCTTGACTAGGAATATTTCACCTTTCTTTATTTTTCTTTTCTTTTGCTGAAATTTTTCGGGTGTTACACCCGTCTAGAGGATGTAGCAGTTATTAGTGTCAAATAAGGTGGCAATAACAGATTTGGGATACGCAGAGAAGATCGAACTGGAGGTTGGAGCAATAGTTGACATTTTTAAAGCTGATCAACCCATTTGATACTGTTCCTTCACCAGTTATCTATCCACCTATCTTATCTCCTCCAAAGGCTACATTTCCTCTATGTTTGCTTTTAAAATCCTGAAGGAGGGAACAATTGCTAGTCATGTGTCAGGAACATCCACTGTCAACATACCAGATGTTGTCAGGCCTTCTTTGATGTCCCTATAAAAGCAAAGAAATCAATTAGATGGAGCAACCCAAGCCAAGATGGTCATGGGGTTTCCGTCTTTTCCCATAACGCATATTTCTTCTAAAGTGTCATTATTTGATGGTTTAGAAATTCTAGTAACACTAGATTTCCTCTGATTGTTTTTAGCTCTGTCTGGAGAAGTACTTTGAGCTCTTCTCCTTTGAGTGCTAATGTCTGTTTGTTGTCTGTTTTGGGACTTATGTCTCCTGTTTGATTGTTTAAAGTTGTCATAAAAAGTTTTATCATTATTTAAAACAACTTTTTGATGAGGAGTTTGTTGTGGTGCTCCTCCTTTGTACTTATTAGGAAAAACTATTTGTTTCTTAGTTGATTTCTCAACTTGAGACTGTTTGTTTTGCTTCTTGTTTTTCTTATTGAAAAAGCAGTTAGCAGTGCTGTGGTTGTTTCTTTCACAAATTGAACAATAATTATGAAAATGACATGATTTAGTACTGTGATTGTTCATGTTACAGTACTTGCAATATTTACCATACTTGCATTTTTTAGTGGTGTGAGTGTATTGATCACACCATTCACAATATGGGTGATTTGCATTGCCTTGTTTGTTTATAACTTTTGATTTAAAAATTGATTTCATAGGTATGTCAAAAGTTACAGTTGTTTGTTTTTGTTGAATGGGAGCTTTGCCTTTCCGTTTGTTTGTTTGATTAGGAGAGGCAGTGGAAGATTCAGCTTTTCTTCCACGTGAGCAGATGTCAAAACCTTTTATATGCTTTGTTTGTTTGATTGGTGTATCAGCCACACTTGAAACTTTTGTAGTTTCAGTATTTGGTTGATCTGACTCATCATACAAAAGATCAACATCATCTTCATCAATTGTTTGTTCATCAAACTCATTATTTTCTCCTTGATAAAAATTTGTTGATTTGATTTGTGGAGATGCTTGGCTTTTAACAAATTTTATCAAAGGTGTTTTGATATTAATGATGATTGTTTTGTATCATCAGTCCAGTCATGTGGGTTAAGAGACTCACCCTGTTTGTTTGTCATGGAGTCAGGTAGAGGAATATAATTGTCATTATAAGGTGGGTTGACCTTATTATATCCTAAACCTTTAGGGTCATTAAATGCCCTTTGCTGAGCAAGAAGTTCTTTAAACTTCTTGTTGCTCACTTGAAACTTCTGATGTTTCACATCAGTTTTAGTTTGTAGTGTTTTTGACAGAGTTAATGATTCAGAGAGTTGCTCAACTTGAGATGCAAGTGTTAATTTTTCAGACATTAATTTGTCCAAATCATTTTGTAATGAAAGTATTTTTGTCCCATATTGCTTTTGTTCTTGTTTTAAACTTTCACTTAAAACTTTTATTTCAATTACTTTCTTTGAAAGTTTGTCTGCATGTTCTCTGTATCGATTGACTTCGTCAATGCATGCGTGTAAAGGTTTTACCCCACCTCTTTCAGGATTTCAGAGATCTTATCTTCTATATTTTCCATGAGGGCATGATCAGGAGATTGGATCTTAGCCTCATACATGCTCCAATCACTCTCACCATTTTGTTTTATAATCATGGCAGATGATTTTTAGTGTTGATTTGGGCTATACTATGTGATTTGAGGTGGAGTTGGTGCAACAGGAATACTGATTGGAGGTATGATTTGTCTATTTGGATGGTAGCTGCTTAATGCATGTGTTTGGTTGTTGTTTCTGTCAACTCTAGGTTGTTGGCATTCTCTGGAGAAGTGTCCATAGAGTTGGTAGTTATAGCATCTCACCTTTGTCTTATCAAAACCAATTTTGGTTTTCTTATCCATGCTTACCCTCTGTTCCTTTGTAGGAACTTCTCGGATCTGTATGCAATCATTGCCATTGACCATTGAAGATCCATTTCTTCAACCATATCAGGGGGCAATTCATCCAAGTCTTGCAGTATGATCTGTGATGGTGTGAGGTTAGCTCCTAGATAGGCTTCAAAGCTTGTTAAGAAGGCTGCAAAAGCTGCCTTTTGCTCCTTACTTTGCAATATGATTGTTAATGCATCCATTGGTATATCATATTTATGAATGTTTTGAGCCTTTGATGAGTGTTGTTTGCTGGAGCTTGAAGTGTGAGGATGTGGTTTGCTTCATGGGAAGCATGAACACCAGTCTTCTTAGACTTTTGATTATTGTTAGATGATTCAGGTGCAGAGAAAAATGAAGTTTCATTTGAATCCAGAAATTCTTCATCTTCATTTTCACCAGTGCAAGTCAAGAATGCACTGTCTGTTTGTTGAAATTCCTTGAACTTGTATGATTCCACATGTCTGATTGTACCGTTGTTTCTGGATCTTTCATCTAGTTCTAGTGCTTCAACTTTAGCCACTAGAGAATCTAGAGATAATGCTTCAAGATCCAATGTTTCTTTCATTAATGAGACTGATTGAGTCTAGCTCTCAGGTAGTGTATGCAACATCTTTTTGTTGATCGCCATAGATTCATACTTGAGACCATAGACTATCATCTCATTGACTAGTTGAACGAATTTGTGGGGCTGTTGTGGAATGGATTCTCCCTGAACATGGTGGAAAGTTTCGTATTGGGTCCTCAATTTCTCCTTTTTGATTCTCGTATCTCCTCACTTCCTTCACACATGGTGTGAGGTACCTTCCAGAGTTCATGAGCAGTTTTGAAATTTTCATCCCATGTCAAATTTTCAAATGGCAAAGTCATTGCCAATATACTGTATGCTTTCATGTTTGTTTTGACCTTCTTGAGGTCATCACCAGCTATACTTTTCAAGCTTACTGGCTTCTGTATGTTATAGTCAGGCCCAAGAGTTAAAGGTATGTATGGTCCCTCGGTTATGGATGTCCATAGATTTGGGTCTTGGAAAATAATCCAATTTCTAAACATGATTTTCTATTGTCTGAAATTTGCTTTGTTCTTGAGTCTTGGTGGTTTGAGACTATTGTTTGATCCTGAAATTTCATCAGACATGTTTGTTAATTTTTAACTTTACGGTTTAAGTCAAATTTGTTTTGATTATTTAGCTCGGTGCTAAATTTGTCTTTATCCTAAAGTCACTAGGATTTGTTTGTTAATGATGTCACCTTATAATTTGATTTACCGAATAAAAGGAATTAACTAAATTAATTATCTAATATCCAATTATAAGTCACACTAAATTCTTGGTAAGGAAAGGAATATTCTGTTGAGGATGTCAATCAACAGTCAAAACCTTTTAATGATGTCAGGTCAACAAAAGTCAAAACCCTAAAAATAATTATTTTGTTTTAAAAAGTGAATTTTTCAGATCAAAAAGAAACTTTTTCAAAAAAATTCAGAAGAAGATTATGTTTCTTCTTTAATTTTGTTGATGAACCAACACAATCACCTGAGATTATGAAGGTTTGTGAGTGAGCAAAACTAGGGTTTATCCTAGTATTTGTTGGCGGCTGTAACAATTTCAACAAAACAACAATCGGTTTGTTGTTTGAAGAAGATTAATCGCCTGATTTGAGTGAAAAACAATTCAAATATGATGTTTAAATACAATGAATGGATTCAAAGTATTCAAATGGGTGTATGTTTGATAAAAAATGATAGAACAGTATCCGTATACTGTTTTATCAAAAATCCTTAGAAACCATAGAGATTTCAATGATTTTGTGATGTTTTTGTTTCAAAAACAGTGTATGAATGATTTTGAGAGCTTTGTTAGCACCAAAAAACACAGAATCTTCTTCAAAATGAACGAAAACAGATGATTAACTCATGTTTTTGAACATTTATTGAATATATGACGTAGAAGAAGAATGTGTGATGATTTCAAGCTCAAAATGTATGTTATGAAGCTAATGAACCACAGTTATCATTTTGTTGAATGAGTGGATCGAAAATCAGTGTATGATTTGAGCCAAGGCTCTGATACCACCTGATGAAATCAACAAAGGCTGATTATGAACTTTAAGAACAATAAGAGCATAATCAGGTTGATTCCCCCAAGGATCGTTTCAAATCTCTCAATAAATATAATAACAGATTGTTATATTGTATTCAACAAACAATAATCATATTACGGAAACCCATGATTAATGCTATGATATCAGTGTCTGTGTGTGTGTGTGTGATTGCTAGTGATTGAAATACTTTGAATGGTAATAAACTGCTTGATTGTATTGATTGTTCAAAAGCTTACAAAGGATTAGCATATTATGTTATTTATAGCCTATACAGATAGCTATCTACAATTACAAAAATACCCTTATGTAAATGAAAATTACATATAAATCCTAAGTGTAAGTCATCCGCTGTGGATGATAGACTGTCCGCTGTGGATGCTAAGTCGTCCGCTGTGGATGCTGAATAAGTTGTCCGCTGTGTCTTGGATGCTGTCCGCTGTGAACACTTGTTGTATGTTTGTCTTGTTAGATGTCCGCGAGTGTTCATCCAGTGTGGATTGAACATCCACTGTGGACTATTCATCAGCTGTGGACTTTGGTCATCCGCTGTGTGAGTTGGTCATCCGCTGTAGACACTTGGAAGTTGTTCTTCATCCGCTGCATGGACTTGGTCATCTACTGTGGGCATTTCTTCATCCGCTGCCGACAGTTGTCAGAATTTATTTATCTACAAACCTGAAAAAGAAATTTAACCAATAATTAGTGTATGTTATAAATTTTAATGATGTGTAAGGCCCCAATCCCGGGACGCTCACAGTTGGACAATCATCGCGCATAAAACATATAATTTACATGTACAATTTCTAAAACATTGCAGCGGAATTCTTTTAAACAAACCATTTCATATATATATAATTGCTTTTGCAAAATAATACATCGTTAACAGATTACAAAATATTACTCGTTGCATTACATCACAAAAATATTATAATTTAAACAACGGATGCCATCCAAAAAATGCCAAGTAGCTGCCCCGTGCCATCCTCAGCAACATTACCTGCCAACTGGAAACACATAAAAGTCAGCATTGTTGAGTGAGTTCTAGTTTTATAAAATAAAATACTTTTCTTTCGTTTAAAACCATTCTTTCTTTACTTTCACATGTGATCATGCATCATATGTACCCATACATAATAATTTATTATTATCTTTCATCGTCGTTTGTTGACTTCCGTTCATTCATCCTCGTACGTCATCTTTATCATTCGTTATCTTTCTTACCGTACTATATGTACATTCATTAACTTCCGATGACATGTACTGTACCCCGAACATTGTGCACGAAGCTGACTCATGGGCCTGGGGCAAGTACACTTATCATTTTCATTCATCTTTCATTCCGGACCAGTGCCATGTGCTATACCCCGAACATTGTGCACGAAGCTGGTTACTAGGCCTGAGGTCTATCATAGACCTCGAACATTGTGCAAGAAGCTGACTCCAGTACCTAGGGCAAGCGGCAAGGGTCCCATACATATGGTCAATCACAAAGATTAGACCCCTAGTGTGCATCCTTCCGGGGAAGCTAACCTGCACAAAGTTGAGCTAACACCCTTCATTGGGTGTGAACCTCCATACATTGCTTGCAAGACTTTCATTACTTTCATTCATTAATGCATGCATTCATTCATTCCTTACGTTCGCTTTTTCATTATCTTCCGCTTTACATTACATAATACTTTCCATTTACTTTTCATAATCATACCACGTAAAGCCACGGAAAATAAACATACATAATAAGGAACATAACATAACATAACCATACCATACATAGAATCATCATCACATCACATATGACATCATAAGGTCAACTTACATTACCCTCGGGTACATCCCAAGTCAAAGCCTACACTTTACATTTTCCCCAAAATTTCAGAAAATATTCTAAGGCATAGGAGCATGAGCACTATGCAGGCGCATTAGCTTTCAGGCGCATGGGAACACAGGCGCATGGGGAACTTCAGGCGCAAGGGCACTATTTGGACGCATGACCCAACACTTAGTCTCCTGGGCAAATTCTAGGCGCATGGGCACTATGCAGGCGCATGAGTGCCTAGGCGCATGGGCAGTTTTTTGGGCGCATGGAACACTTAGTCAAATTCAGCCTATTCTAGGCGCATGGATACTATTCGGGCGCATGGGTTTTGGGTGCATGGGACTACACTTAGGTAATTTGACCGTTGGGCGCATGGGCCAATTCCAGGCGCATGGGCAACTAACTCTCACTATCAGCATCATAATCAGTCCCAAAATCATCAGTTCAACCTGTTCTAACTTAGTTCTAGCATTAAAGCATCATAATATGAACATGGCATCATCATAACATCAAGAACACCCAAAATCATAACCCACCCTCATTCACACATACACATTCATACGTGTACAAAACCCATTTTCGTAAAAACATACATACATGCATTTCCAGCCCCAAAATTAGTTAAAACATGTGAAAAGGGGGTTCTAGAACTCACCTTAGCAGCCTTCGAGTATGACTTCTTTCAAACCCGTTTGCGAATGAGCTCAAACACCTAAAACCCACCAAATCACACAACCCGAACACACAAACAAACACATAAGCATTCAACCGAGGCATAGGCCGGCCAAGAACAACTTAAAGCCAAGAATTCTTACCTTGAATTCGAATTCTTCTTCTTCTTTCTTCAAAAACCCGAGAGCTCTGCTTTTTCTCTCTCTAGAAAATCCGGTTGAAGTGAAATGTGCAGGAAGGTGTGGGCGGCCATCACATTTTTGCACCCACTTTTATTCTTTTTGTCCTTTTAACACATTTAGCCCCTCAACTTGGGTTAAATTGTGTTTTCTTTCTTTTTCTGCACATTTATTCTTTCTTTCTCGTCTTTTAAAATTTTCCGGGTGTTACAAGTCCACCCCCCTTATATAGGTTTCATCCCCAAAACCTGTTATTCCTTAAATAAATGTGGGTAATGCTGCCTCATCTCTTCTTCAGTCTCCCACGTAGACTCGGATCCCTTCCTGCGCTTCCATTGTACATGCACAAGGAGAACCACTTTATTCCTTAACCTTTTCTCCTTGCAGTCAACGATTGCCATTGGTTGCTCAACATAATTGAGCCTTTCATCAACTTCAATATCCTCTAGTGGTACAACCATATCCTCGTTAGCTAAACACTTCCGTAGATGAGATACATGGAATGTCGGGTGAATTCCACTTAACTCATTGGGTAACACCAACCTATAGGCCACCTCTCCTACTCGAGCAATGATTCGGAAAGGCCCTATGTATCTTGGGCTCAACTTGCCCCGCTTCCTGAACCAAATGATACCTTTCCAAGGTGAGACCTTCAACATAACTCTGTCACCCACCTTGAACTCAATCGGTCTACGTCTCCTGCCGGCATACGACTTCTGCCTATCTTTAGCTGCCTTCATAAAGGCTTTGATCTTTTCAAGCTTCTCAGTCGTAGCCTCAATCACCTCAATACTTTCCAACTCCTTCTGACCAATATCACCCCAACAAACGGGTGTTCTACACCTCCTACCGTATAGTATCTCATAAGGGGGCATACCAATACTGGCATGATAACTATTATTATATGAGAACTCAGTTAACAGTAAGTGGTCATCCCAACTTCCTCCAAAGTCAATGACGCATGCCTGAAGCATATCTTCTAGCGTCTGAATAGTCCTTTGCGACTGACCATCCGTCTGAGGATGATAAGCCATGCTAATGTGTAACCTCGTCCCCATAGCATCATGGAATTTCTTCCAAAACTTAGATGTAAACCGAGTGTCACGATCAGAAACAATAGACACCGGCACACCATGACAAGTTACAATGTCTTTGATGAATAGATCCGCTAATCTTTCAGAGGAGTACGTCTCACGGATTGGTAGAAAGTGGGCACTCTATGTTAAACGATCAACTATCACCCATATGGCATCATACCCTTTCACGGTACGCGGTAACTTCGTAATAAAGTCCATGGTGATATGCTCCCACTTCCACTACGGTATATCCAATGGTTGGATCTTCCCGTACGGCTTCTGATGCTTGGCCTTCACTTGCAAGCAAGTAAGACACTTACTCACATACTCCGCTACATCGGGCTTCATACCCGGCCACCAATAAACTTTCTTCATATCTTGATACATCTTTGTAGCACCGGGATGAATGGAGTATCGAGTCTTATGAGCTTCATCCATAATCCTCCCACGTAAATCCTCGTAATGAGGGATCCATATCCGTCCGAATCGGGTTCTAACACCAAGAGTGTTTTCACCCAACTCCGCAACCAAACCTCTCATCCTTTCGGGGTTAAGACGATCTTCCTTCAATGCCTCGTCTTGAAACTCCTTGACCTGCTTCATCACACCATAGGTCATAATCAACTGATAAGCCTTCACCCGAATCGGCTCGGGTCTCTCCTTTCGACTAAGGGCATCCGCCACTACGTTGGCCTTGCCCGGATGGTAATGGATCTCTCAATCATAATCCTTTATGAGTTCCAACCATCGCCTCTGCCTCATGTTCAGGTCCTTTTGCTCTAAGAAGTACTTCAAGCTCTTGTGGTCCGTGAAGATTGTGCACTTCGTTCCGTATAGGTAGTGCCTCCAAATCTTTAGTGCAAAGACCACAGCTGCTAACTCCAAGTCATGAGTAGGGTAATTCACCTCATGAACCTTCAATTGTCGGGATGCGTAGGCTATAACCTTCTCTCGCTGCATCAACACGCAACCCAACCCCGAGCAAGAAGCATCCGAATAGACCACGAAGTCCTCGCTTCCTTCGAGTAATGATAAAACTGGAGCTTGAGTCAACCTTGCTTTTAACTCCTCAAAAGCACTCTCTTGAGCTTGACCCCATACAAACTTCATATCCTTGTGGGTCAACTTAGTCAATGGAGAAGCTATCTTAGAGAAGTCTTGAATGAATCTCCTATAATATCCCGCCAACCCCAAGAAACTACGAATCTCGGATGGCGTCTTTGGAGACTTCCATTGCATCACCACTTCCACCTTTGTCGGGTCCACCATGATCCCTTCCAGATTCACCACATGACCCAAAAAAAGAACTTCGCACAACCAGAATGTGCACTTGGAGAACTTGGCATACAACTTCTCTTTTCTTAACGTCTCTAACACTTCCCGAATGTGACCGGTATGCTCCGCCTCACTCTTTGAATAAATCAAGATATCATTGATAAACACAATCACTGATTTATCCAACATCGGCCGACACACTCGATTCATTAGGTCCATAAAAGCAGCTGGCGCGTTGGTCAAACCAAAAGACATAACGAGAAACTCGTAGTGTCCATAACGCGTGCGAAAAGCTGTTTTAGGAATATCTTGCTCCTTCACCTTCAACTGATGGTAGCCAGATCGACGATCTATCCTCGAGAACCAACTGGCACCTTGGAGCTGATCAAACAGGTCATCAATCCTCGGCAATGGATACCGATTTTTCACCGTCAACTTGTTCAGCTCGCGGTAGTCTATGTACATCCTCATACTACCGTCCTTCTTCTTCACAAATAAGACCGGAGCACCCCAAGGAGAGATACTCGGTCTAACGAACCCTTTATCAAGCAACTCCTGCAGTTGCTCCATCAATTCCTTCATCTCGGTTGGAGCCAACCGATATGGTGCCTTAGCAACAGGTTGAGCACCGGGTATCAAGTCAATCTGGAACTCAATCTCACGGTCCGGTGACACACCTGGTAAATCTTCGGGAAACACATCTGGGAACTCACACACAACCGGTACATCCGACAGTTATGGTGTTGGCGTATCTACATCCTTCACATAGGCCAAGTAGGCACTAGATCCACGCCTCATGCACTTTCCCTCCACGGCCATCGAAATCACCTTCAGGATAATCGTAACTCGATCACCGTAGATCATCACCAAACTCCCGTCGGGCGCTGTCAGTCGAATCATCTTCTTACGACATATGATATTCATCTCGTAGTCCACCAACCAATCCATTCCTAGGACTACGTCAAATCCGCCTAAGGTTATCACGAACAGTCTAGCAGGAAATTTATGACCCTCTAATTCTATATCACAACCTTCTATCAGGTCAACAATCCTGGTAGACTTACCTATGGCAGTTTCTACATCGAAGGGCTCATCAACACCTCTACTACTAACTGGCAACTTAGCACAAAAAGCAACAGAAATAAAACTTTTACTAGCACCAGAATCAAATAACACAGAAGCAAGAGTTTGGTTTACTAGAAATGTACCTAACACGACATCGGGGTCTGTCCTAGCCTCCTCCTGAGTCATCATGAATGCCCTGGCGCTTGCCCTTTGCCCCTCTGTCTTGGTCTTCTGCCCTGCCCTGAAACTCTCAGCCCTTGGCTTCTTGCATTCTCGACCATGTGGCCCTTTCCACCACAGTTAAAACACCTTGCCACCTTGCACTCTCTTGCCATGTGGCCAGGCTTTCCACACTTGAAGCACATGTTCAATCCCCACCTACACTCCCTGGTGTGCTCCTTACCACACATGCCACGCCTCTTCGACACCGCACCTGATGTGACCACACGCCGGTCATCCACTCGTGCCTTCTTGTTGTTTGTCGGGGCACCACCCCTACCAAACCTCTTCCCATTCTAGTTTCTGTCACCACCGCCTTTCTTGCTCACCTCAGCCATCACCACTTCCCTCTCGTCGTACAGCCTTCCCGCCAGATCGACCACCAACCTAAACGTACTTGGCTGAGCAGCGATCATATGCCTGCGAATATCCGCCGGCAAGCCCTGAATATACCTCTTGATCTTTCGCGACAGAGGTGTCACCTTATCCGGCACCAGTCGTGTCATCTCGTTAAACTTGGTGGTGTATTGCTGATGCGTCATGGTTCCCGCCTCCAGCTACAGGAATTCATTTTCAACCTTGTAGAGCCCCTATGAGGACAGAATTCCTCGATCACCAGCTTCTTCAACTCTAGCCACCTCATCCTTCCAATTGCCCTACTACCCTCGGCTTGGATGATATTGTCCCACTAGCACAGAACCGAGTCCACAAATGAATGAGTGACAAATTTCACCTTCTGATCCTCCCAGCACTTGCTGATATCAAGTACAGCTTCCATCTCTCTCACCCACCGGTGAGCAGCAGCAGTAGTGCCATTTCCTTCAAAAGTCGGGGGCTTGCATCTTTGAAATGCCCCATAGTTACAGCCTTGTGCTGCCTCCAGCACAGGCTCTTCTTCCTCTTCCTCATCAGTAGAGACAATCGTCTCAGTCCCTGGTTGCTCCCTTACTCCTGAGGACCTATTCCTCTCTTTCCTTTCTCCTTCTCTCACAGCCTTTTTCACTTCGGTCACCACAGACGGTAAGATCGTCTGCATGACCTGGCGAACCTCCTCTACAACAGCCTCCTTCACCGAGGCCCTTAAGTTAGCACTCTCGTCACTGCCCTCTGAATGAGGGGTCTCGGGCTCTTCATGAGCCACCTCTTCAGCCCTAGGCCTTCCTCTCGTGACCTATGGTCCAGGACCACATCCACCATGACCTCCACCTTGAGAAGCCTTTGAAGGTCTACCACCGGCCATCCTCTAACACGCTATAAGATTCAAACACTAACACGGTCATTCAAGGTAATAGCTCAATTTATGTCAAGTATAGTAAGTCCCTAATTACAGTGGCCAGTTGTTATTAGCCACTTACTTTACTCTTCATACCCCAAGCATTTCCTATCCTGACTACATCAGTATCTAAATCTACTAAGATGCATATAAACCACATAACATGCACACGTAATACCGGTTAACATCAACAAAATACCTGATGGCACGTAGCTACTCGGACTGGTACCCCTTTCCTTTGTCCCATTTTCAGTTTAAGTTTAGGTTTCTTTTGAAATTTTTTTTAACCCGTTTCACTTAAACTTTGGCTCTGATACCAACTTGTAAGGCCCCAATCCCGGGATGCTCACAGTTGGACAATCATCGCACATAAAACATATAATTTACATTTACAATTTCTAAAACATTGCAGCGGAATTCTTTTAAACAAACCATTTCATATATATATAATTGCTTTTGCAAAATAATACATCGTTGACAGATTACAAAATATTACTCATTGCATTACATCACAAAAAAATTATAATTTAAACAACGGATGCCATCCAAAAAATGCCAAGTAGCTGCCCCGTGCCATCCTCAGCAACATTACCTGCCAACTGGAAACACATAAAAGTCAGCGTTGCTGAGTGAGTTCTAGTTTTATAAAATAAAATACTTTTCTTTCGTTTAAAACCATTCTTTCTTTACTTTAACATGTGATCATGCATCATATGTACAGATACATAATAATTTATTATTATCTTTCATCGTCATTCGTTGACTTCCGTTAATTCATCCTCGTACGTCATCTTTATCATTCGTTATCTTTCTTACCGTACTATATGTACATTCATTAACTTCCGATGACATGTACTGTACCCAGAACATTGTGCACGAAGCTGACTCATGGGCTTGGGGCAAGTACACTCATTATTATCATTTATCTTTCATTCCGGACCAGGGCCATGTGCTATACCCCGAACATTGTGCACGAAGCTGGTTTCTGGGCCTGAGGTCTATCATAGACCTCGAACATTGTGCAAGAAGCTGACTCCAGTACCTTGGGCAAGCGGCAAGGGTCCCATACATATGGTCAATCACAAAGATTAGACCCCTAGTGTGCATCCTTCCGGGGTAGCTAACCCTCACACAGTTAAGCTAACACCCTTCATTGGGTGTGAACCTCCATACATTGCTTGCAAGACTTTCATTACTTTCATTCATTAATGCATGCATTCATTCATTCCTTACGTTCCCTTTTTCATTATCTTCCGCTTTACGTTACATAATACTTTCCATTTACTTTTCATAATCATACCATGTAAAGCCACGAAAAATAAACATACATAATAAGGAACATAACATAACATAACCATACCATATATAGCATCATCATCACATCACATATGCCATCATAAGGTCAGCTTACATTACCCCCTGGAACATCCCAAGTCAAAGCCTACATTTTACATTTTCCCCAAAATTTCAGAAAATATTCTAAGGCATAGGCGCGTGAGCACTATGCAGGCGCATGACCTTTCAGGCGCATGGGAACACAGGCGCATGGGGAACTTTCAGGCGCATGGGCACTATTTGGGCACATGACACAACACTTAGTCTCCTGGGCAAATTTCTAGGCGCATGGGCACTATGCAGGCGCATGAGTGCCTAGGCGCATGGGCAGTTTTTTGGGGGCATGGAACACTTAGTCAAATTCAGCCTATTCTAGGCACATGGATACTATTCGGGCGCATGGGACTACACTTAGGTAATTTGACCGTTGGGCACATGGGCCAATTCCAGGCGCATGGGTAACCAACTCTCACTATCAGCATCATAATCAGTCCCAACATCATCAGTTCAACATGTTCTAACTTAGTTCTAGCGTTAAAACATCATAATATGAACATGGCATGATCATAACATCAAGAACACCCAAAATCATAACCCACCCACATTCACACATACACATTCATATGGGTACAAAACCCATTTTCGTAAAAACATACATACATGCATTTCCAGCCCCAAAATCAGTTAAAACATGTAAAAAGGGGGTTCTAGAACTCACCTTAGCAGCCTTCGAGTATGACTTCCTTCAAACCAATTTGCGAATGAGCTCAAACACCTAAAACATACCAAATCACACACCCGAACACACAAACAAACACATAAGCATACAACCGAGGCATAGGCCGGCCAAGAACAACTTAAAGCCAAGAATTCTTACCTTGAATTCGAATTCTTCTTCTTCTTTCTTCAAAAACCCGAGAGCTCTGCTCTTTCTCTCTCTAGAAAATCCGGTTGAAGTGAAATGTGTAGGAAGGTGTGGGCGGCCATCACCTTTTTGCACCCACTTTTATTCTTTTTGTCCTTTTAACACATTTAGCCCCTCAACTTGGGTTAAATTGTTTTTTCTTTCTTTTTCTGCACATTTATTCTTTCTTTCTCGTCTTTTAAAATTTTCCAGGTGTTACATGATGCTAATGTGTTAGTTAATGATTGTTTGAATGCTAGAACACATTTTGTTTGATTTTGGCAAGCATTATCCTTTTAAGCATTATCATATTAATGCACTTGTTGAGTCCAACAGTTACTGAATCGATGTTTTAGATTCACTCAGCTTAGGATTCATAATGTTCATAACCTAGAAATCGAAATTAAGATGGGTGTATATGTGTGAATCACAGAACAAAGAGATGGATAATGTTAATGTTATGATTTCATTGATGCTGATGAACAAATTACAATGAGAATCATAGATGAATGATGGAATCAAACCCACCCAAAGGAGGAATTCTCCTTGGGTAGTGGTTCACACCATAAGAAACACACACACAAGAACCATACTTGCAAAAATGCACTAGTGGTCTATTTATACTATTGTTACATCATGACCTAATTTTGACTTTTCTTTTTGTCTTGATGTTGACTTTATCATGTTGAATTGTCTTGTATTGTTCTTCTTGTTGTGATCAACTTGGTCTTTGAACTTGTACAATGAGATCTTCAGTCGGTTGTGATTATCATTTAGTAAGCTTCAGTTTATTCAATTGTTGAACCCAACAGTAGTGGTGACAACACACTTCTAAAACTACTGATCATTCGAAGTACTGATTTTCTTGTCTTTTGTTGTACAAATCTTTGCAACCAATAATAATGCACATTCGTGGCATGCCATAATATGTAGATCAATGGCTAAAACATCCCATGATCCTAAACCTAGAATAGATGATCATGATTTTTCTAGTGTTAAGCTTTTATAGTATAAATACCTCACACATGTATGGTTATGAGGTTAGCTTGTTTACCTACTTTTTATCACCTATTATTACTATTTGTAATCAGAAAACGAAATGAATACTTTAAAATAACATCTTTTGTTACTATTTACTCAAAGTGTTTGTGTTTGTTAGTATATAGTTAACTTAGATTCCGTACTTGTTAACAGTATTTTAAGATAAGATATGATTGAAATCTTGTTTATTATAAATAGAATGAATTTTTTTTCAAAACAAACATTTTAAAAACACATTTTAAAAACTTTCTTATTATAACTCCTAATTCAATTATTTTTTGTTTATAAAAATTTACTTTTTTAAAAACAAAAATTTTAAAATATTTTGTATTTTTAATAAGTTTAGTGTTTTAGCAAAAATTATATTTTATAAAAAAAATTTCTATAGAATTAAGATTAATAAATAGATCTCATTTTTAATTTATTAAATAACTATTATAATCTAAAAAACTAAATAATATTATTAGTAATCAATGTGATTATTTTGTAGGAGAGAGAAACGAGAAAAACTAGAGAGAAATGTGATAATGCCACGTGTCTCTCATAGTTACCATTTTATTGGAGTAAGGAGGTAATATCAAAGAAGACTAGCACACTATGTGATAAGGGTTTGAACACTATTCATCTTGTTGTTGTAAATGAATAGCTACCCATCAGAGCATTTACTAATAATTAAAGGTCTAATATCTCTTCTGCAAGAGGAAACATATACTTCTCCTCATCGTGTTCAACATTAATTAGGAATAACTAACTCATTTAACATATATGAGCTAGAGTAAATTTTTCTATACACTAGAGACTATAAGGCCTCAAACCCGAGAGTTCTAACAGATGGTCATTCATAGCATAAATCGTTACGTAGTAGATTATTGTAACCAACCACTGCAGTAGAAAAACTTAAATCATTCATTGCATTCATTATCATTCCTCTTTTATATTGGGTTTGCACAAAACAAGAGCCCAAATATTTTGTTGACAACGAATGTCAACCCCTATTAGCAAATGTTTTTCATGATTAGCTAAATCTTTGATAGTTGAGCCGCTCTTTAAGGCACACAACCTGCTCATGAATAAAGGTCCATTTGCCTACAGTGCATGATGTCTAATTATCCAACATATAAGTCAGGACCAGCCTAGTACTTGCAAGCGTTTTCAATCATAATTTGGGCCCATGTGATGTTTTATTAGGTTCCACTATTATTTTTCATCCATTAATGTTCCACTTTATTATGCATAATACTTTTATGATATCTTTCGTTTCAACATATATCATTGAATATCAAGAGTAACCTTTTATAGAACTAAAGCATATGGGAACTCATAAAGTAGAAACAATCACATTAAATAATAGTCAACTCCTAGTCAACACTTATTTGAAACCTGTGATGAGATATCCTAAGTATTTTCTAGTGTGGGCAATAGTAAACCTAATACTGGTAATTAAATTGAATACGGATGACCACTCTTGAAAACATAAGTATTTGGCTAATGCGGATGGGCTCTTTGATGCAGGTAATATACCTAGTGCAGATGGGTAGTTAAATTCGGATGAACAACTTTTGATGTAAATAATAGTGTCTTAGGAAATGGTTAAGTATAACATTTTACGGGTGAATTGGGTTCAATTTAGGTAATAGTACTAGTGCAGATGGGGTTAACAGTCCATGCGGTTAAGTAATGGCCAATGAGGATAAACCAATCGCAAGAGAGCAATACGGGTGGCAAACTTTAATGCGGATGTTCTAACTTAAATACGGATGACTTCAGGTAAAATATAATATGAAAAGTTATATGATCAGTGCGGGTAACAGTTGATAAAGATGAATTAAGATTTAATATTAACTAAGGCTATTCTAATACGGGTAATCATGCCTAATACGAACTTTTAATGTCTGGATTTTATACTTATCAGTTCTATCGATTATTGTCTAAACTTGGTTTTCTATCAATGGATACAAGCCGTATATTCCAAGAGGTCACTCCTAAACATGGCACGTACACAATCTCATCACCAATCACGTTAAAATATCACAACCGAACATAAAGGTGTCACCTTTAGTTATGAAATAATTTTTTTGATAAAATAAATGTAAGTATGCATATTACCCTAAAAGTGTGATAAAACATGAAATAGGAAAGTCTAGAACTCACCTGGATTGCCAAAGGTGTATAGTCGTTATCCATTTGAATTTCTTAGTAACATTGTTGTCAATATCAAATCACCATCATCTTTACTATGAAGCCATAGTCGCCATCATCATGAAAACTCTTATTACTATCATACCAGAAATCACAATAAGCATCCTCATGTAATCATCATCATCTGAACTAATCCTATCATAAAGACCATTAGTCACCACATACCTATTATCACCATCACTACAAAAGCATCATTCTAGGAACCATCTTATTAACTACTCTAAAATTCATTATCTTCGCCATCATAGCACTATTAACATCATGAAAGAACACCAGCATCATAAACCAAAATACCATCCCTATGGTTTATCATCATTGCTTACAACTCGATCATCATGATTGCTTACAATTCGATCATTATCATCACCCAAACATCATCATCATCATCATCATCATCATCTTTTATACATCATCTTTATCATTTAAACATCTTCATCATCATCCAAACATCATCAGCAAGCTACCCTTACCTCACCTTCCTGTTTCATCTCACCAACATAGTAAATCTTCATCATAAGATTACAAGCATCACCATCTTCATCATTGTTAGAACCTATCATGAACCTCCACCATGGCAAAATGCCAATATCCTCTCATCCATTAGCTTGCTAAAGAAAATCAAGATTAGTCTAGGACTCGAAAGCTACACCATAGAACCTTCCTACCTGCTTGGTGAAGTAACAGCTCCTAGAAACTCGTGTAACTCGAATTGGAGTGTGGTTGTGACCACCACTGTAGTTGGACCAAAACCGACCACTGATGTTGTTGTTGCAAACTCAATTTCCAACGGATCCTCAACCAGTTCCAGCACCAATACCGACCATAGAACCTGTATAAACATTTACAGAGCAACAAGCACGTGTAGGAGCAGAAGTTCCAATAGAATCTTCACAACTTCCAACACCTACAAACCCTTAAAGTACATAGGTTGCATAATCCATAGGGAGAGTATTGTTGGTCCATGAAAGCATCATGTGTGACAACCCCAAAATCCGGGCCTAAACTATTTTCTAAATATTTGACCTAAATCATAGCCTAATAAATAAATAAAGTTTTATAAATAAACTAGGCCCGGTAAGGGCCCAATACAAAAATCTGGTCCAACTATGTCGCAAAACGTAAATCTAATCCAAAGATATTATATTTGGCAAAGCATTCATAATCCGCGAGATTCGATTTGAAGTCAAGGAGATCACATAGAAAAAGTCTGCGTGCAAAACTAATAAACAGATGAATATGAACTGTCATCTAGCCAATAATCAAAATCATTATTATTATTATTATTATTATTATTATTATTATTATTATTATTATTATTATTATTATTATTATTATTATTATACTTGAAATATCATCACAACTAGTTGTCACTAAATAATAATGCACTAACGTTATTATAAACATTACTACATTATCAATCATAACTTGTATCGACATATATTATTATTAATGTTATTAATATTATCATTGCTATCATTGTTAATAATGATATTCAAGATGTTAATTTAGCATAAGTTACAGTTTTAATCATATTATCAAATTATTGACTATGATTCTTATTGAAATTATTACACTAGTTATAGATCCTTAACCATATTAATGTTTATCATAAATAAAATTCCTAAGGCCATAAACGCTATTGTCATCTTAACATGACGATTGTGATAAGAATACCATTATTGATGATGTTATTAATATTATAACTACCATGCTTATTAATATGTATTATAATCATTTATGATTTGCAAACATTATCAATTATTGTTAATTTATAGATTATTATTGTTATAATTTTAATACTTAAACTCATCAATTTTATGAATATTATGAAAGAAAAATCGGACTTATACATGGGATACTAATATAAAAGATATTATTCGATTCTATCTTAACATGTCATTAAACATGGTACTAATAATACTACTAGAATTATCATTAATATCACTACTAATATAAATATGACTTATTATTCTTAACAGTTGTAATTTATTATTATCATTATACCTGCTAATACATTATTAATAATGCAATACTAATGTGTTGTCAATTACAATACTTATAATACTACCTACTAACATTATTTTAATGTCCATAATCATACTAGTACGTATATTATAGTAATTCATAATAGGAATATTAACACCATTGATGTTAATTTACTAAATATTTAACATTATACATTTAGATAATATGATGTACGTTGCTACACTTAATAATGCTACCATCCAAAATAATATACGATCATAATTTTAAGCAACGTAAATTCAAATCCAATTATCACTATACATGTGTTTATGCAAAAGCATAACCTAAGTTCCTTAAAGATTTCAAATGCAGATTTACCTTATGCGATCATTGAACCTATAATTAAATACACTAATAAGAATTATATACAGAAAGAGCTCAACCGCACCACAATATTGTTAACAAATATTATATTCTTAAAGTATATACTTATAAATAAGTGAAACTAGGTTACCTTGAGGATTATGCACTGAATATAGCAAGCTCACGATATTGGTATAGCATATGCATGCAAGAGAGCCCAAGTGAGTCTAATGAACCCTTTTACTTAAATATAGCAAGCTTACGATATTATTAAAACTTATTTTATGACGCAATATTTCCCGCTCTTGTCCCCGAACATGAGCACAATTAGTAATTACATTGGGAGCAGCGTGATTTGGGTATAGTACTATTTGGGGAACCTCCTCACACAATGGGCCCTTATGACAATGAAACCCCCCATTGAGATCCAATGATGGTTGTGTAAGAAATCAGTATAGGTTAGGGGATGTTTTAACACTCAGAAGGGTATTTGAGTCCAGGTTTGATTGTCATACATTCTATCATGAACCAATGATTATGTTTTGCTTATGTATATCAATGTATGATTATGAATCCATTATTATACAAAATTTGAGCTCACCAACTTTATGTTGACACTTTTTGAGTACGTATTTAAGGTAATTGTCTAATTATAAAAAGGGAGTCTTGATTAGACTCCCTAAGAATTGGGATCACAACTTTGAGAATATGATTGGTTTCCCTTAGAAGACTCACTCTCGAAGGACTGTACAACAACATACATGAGCTATATAAGGAGACAACTTTAAGGAATAGATGAGAATAACCCCCAAAAATCC
This sequence comes from Flaveria sonorensis, assembly GCA_025506505.1. Taxonomy (NCBI): domain Eukaryota; kingdom Viridiplantae; phylum Streptophyta; class Magnoliopsida; order Asterales; family Asteraceae; genus Flaveria; species Flaveria sonorensis. Next base: position 29,130,526 of record CM046424.1, on the reverse strand, counting down.
TAAAAGGTAAAGAAAAAAACAAAAAAGAAGTCTTAATAAAGTGGGAGGGATAAAGGTGGACAAAAGGGAAGAGTTTCGAAAGTGGGTATAAAAGGGAAGGGCCGCACCCTTCCCTCATTCACATGCACGTTTGAGGGTTCTAGAGAGTGGGAGAGCTTGTGATAGAGAGAGAAAGTCTAAAGAATTCATCAATGTATGATTTGAATCTAGTTTTACCTCAGATATAAGCTCCTAAGGTGATTCCTATTTGATCCTATGAGTTAAGTTTGAATCTTTACGTGTGCATGGTGTAGATCTCAAGTTTGTTCTAGGGTTTAGGCTTCTCGTTTGAGAGCTTCTTAAGGTGAGTTCTAGATCCTCTTGTTTAGATGTTTTACACTCTTTTAGGCTGATATACATGCTGAAATGATGAATCCTTGATAAACTTATGTTTTCTATGATAATGGGGACATTTACCCAAAATATCATATTTTATGAAATTTATGATAATGTTTTACCAGGGCCCTAATGATACTGAAAAGCCTTGCAAGCACTATGGATGGGCTTCACTTATGTGAGTCAAATGAATAACATGGACTCATATTCAAGAGCAGGTTTCGTACCTAGTAGTGTGGGTCCGCTGTCAGGGGTTCGCTATCATGATTAGTGTGTGCTGAGAGGTGTTGGCATTTTTTGTCAAGCGGATGTTAGGGCTCCTGCATTTTGAAATAGAATTCTACGGAAAGCCGTATTCGATGAAAGTCCACAAGCTCGGGGCTCGATGAAAGAAAAAGTCTCGACATTAATCCTAGTTTATGAATGTGGAAAGATAAAGAAAGAAAGATAATGAACATGATAAAGGATGTTATGAAAGTCAATGTGACTATTATTAATAATGAATGTGTGTTCAACAAAAGGAGTTAAAGAATATATTTTCTATACTATATACAAAACTAGAAATCACTCAGCAATGCTGACTTTGTATGCATATCAGTTGGCAAGTAATGCTGATAGCTAAGGGTGGCATGGGACGTGAAGCTACTTGGCATTTGAATGACTAGCATCCCCCCACCTAATGATGTTTTAATTTTAAGGAGAACAATTAAATGTTTTATTTCAGAACAAATGACTATTATGTCTAAGAATAATTTCTTATCATTAAACTGAATGATGTAATAAGATGAATGTTTTAAAGTATTCCGCTATGATGTTTTATAGATATATATGTTTTATCATGTTTTATGCTATGATTGACCAACTATGAGGCTTGCTAGGAACGGGGGCTTTACAAATTGGTATTGGAGCCAAAGTTTAAGAGAATTAGGTATATTTATTTTTAAAATCTAAACATAAACTGAAAATCGGTTCAAATGAAGGGATGTTAGCCCAAGTAGCTACGTGCCATCTGGTAAAACTTTCTTAAATAAACAAGAATTATGTGTGTGCTGCGTGAATTTATGTGCTTAGAAGATATGAGTACCGATGTGTGTTAGGATAGTAAATGCTTAGGACATGGAAGGTAAGGTAAGTACTTAATCATACTTGGCCATTCTAATTAAGGATGTACCCTACTTGTCATGATCTGAACAATTATCTTGAATGACTATATTAGTGGTTGAATCTTGTAGGAAATATAAATTATGGCCGGTAGGAAATCGGGAAAAGTGACTCAAGAAGGTGAAGGGGCTGTAATGCTCAAATAGACTGTGAAAGAGGCCATTGTTGATGAGGTCTACAACATCATCTAGAATGTCTTACCCTCAGTGAAGACTAAGGTGATCAAAGCCAATAAGGATGGTGAGAAGGAGGAGAATAAGGGAAAGAATGATGAGAAGAAGTCAGGAAAATCCATTGAGAGGACTGAGGAGTCAATGGAAGTACCATCAAACCCTAAGGTGGTGGTTCAAGATGATGATAGTGAGGGTGATTCAGAGAAGGAGACTTCTAAGAGATGGAACTATGGGGCATTCTAGGGGTGTAAGCCCCCGACCTTTGACGGTAACAAAAACACTACTACCGCTCATCGTCGGGTCAGAGAGCAATCCTAGACATTAATAAATGTCGGGAGGTTCAAAAGGTGAAGTTTGCTACTCATTCATTTATTGACTTGGCATTTTGTTTGTAGGACAACATTTTCCAAGCCGAGAGAAGACAGGCTATAGCGAAAATGAAGTGGTTCGAGTTAAAAGAGTTGGTGCTAGAAGAGTACTATCCACATTAGGAATTGGACAAGATTGAGAAGGAATTCTTTTATTTAGAAGCTTGGAACATGACTCATCAAGAGTACACCTCCAAATTCAGTGAATTGGCTAGACTCATACCCGAAATGGTGACCCCTATGTCTAAAAAGATCAAGAGGTACATGAATAGTGGACCAGTGGATGTAATGAGGAACATGACCACCGCCAGGTCGAGTTTGTTCAGCTCTGTTATCAATTTAGCTAGAAGGCTATATGATAAAAGAGAACTGGTGCTAGTTCAGACGAAGACCAAGAAGTTGAACTTGAATAGAAATGGGAATGGGAAGAGGTGGAGGAATAACAACTTAAGGATTTGGTAGAAGAAAATGAAGGTTGACCATCGTCGAATGGATCAGGGAAAGGTGATGGAAGTGAAAGTGTGTAAGAAGTATGGCAAGAGTCATCAATGGGAATGTAGGCTAGGCTCAAATATGTGCTTCAAGTGTGGTCAAGAGAGTCATCATGTCAAGGACTGTAGGGTGGTCGGATGCTATTAGTATGGTAGAATGGGCATTTTGGTTGAGACTTTAAGAAGGGAAAGATTGAGAGTTCTAGGGTCAAGTAGACATGGGCAAAAGGGAAGCATGACCATGCTTAGGTGAAGGCAAGGGCATTCAACATGACTATGGAGGAGGCTAGAGTGGACCTGAAGTAGTTTTAGGTTCGTTTCTTGTTAACCATATTTTGTGCTCTTTGATTCTGATGCTAGTCTACGCTTTGAATCCGCTGTTTTTTGTTGTTTGATGCATGGTGAGTGTAGGAAGATAGATGTGGCTTTTTACATTAAGACTGCTATTGGTAATTCAACTAAGGTAACTGATATGATTGAAGATTGCCTTAGAGGATATATCGGTCATAGGTTTCCTGCTAGATTGTATGTTATGGCCCTAGGAGGTTTTGATGTGGTCTTAGGAATGGATTTGTTAGCAGCTTACAAAGCGAATATCATATGTCGAAGGAAGATGATTTGTTTGATTGAGCCTGGCAGTAGTTCGTTTATGGTTTATGGAGACAAGGAATGCATCATTCTGCAAGTGATATCCATGATGACGGTAGAAAAATTTATTAGAAAAGGGTGTGGTGCTTACCTGGCCTATGTAAAGGATGTCAGTGCGGAAGTGCTTCGACTGTCAGATGTACATGTAGTATGTGACTTTCCTAATGTGTTCTATGAGGATCTGTCAGGAGTGCCACTTAATAGAGAAATGGAGTTTCAGAGCGACTTGGCACTAGGAGCTCAACCCATCTCCAAGGCACCGTATTGTATAGCTCCTTCCGAGCTAAAGGAATTGATGTCTCATTTGTAAGATCTTTTGGATAAGATTTTTATCAGACTAAGCATCTATTCATGGGGTGATCTAGTGTTGTTTGTAAAGAAGAAAGACGAAAGTATGAGGATGTGTATTGACTATAGCGATCTCAAAAATTTAATGGTAAAGAACCCTACCAATTACCCTGAATCGATGATTTGTTCGATCAACTTCAAGGTGCTAGTTGGTTCTCCAAATAGATCTCAAATCAGGCTACCATCAGTTGAAAGTGAAAGACCTTGATATTCCAAAGACAACATTCCACACATGATATGGGCACTACGAGTTCCTCATAATGTCATTTGGATTAACTAATGTTCATGCAGTCTTTATCGATCTAATGAATCATATGTGCTGACCTATGCTAGACAAGTCAGTGATCATGTTCATTGATGACATTCTGATCTACTCAAGAAGCGAGGAGGATGATGCCAATCATATTAAAGATGTATTAGAAACTCTAATAAGAAAGAAGCTGTATACAAAGTTTTCAAAGTACGTATTCTGGCTACACAAGGTTTAGTTCTTAGGTCATGTCATTAATCCAAAGGGAATCATGGTGGACCCCGCTAAAGTGGAGGCTATAATGAAGTGGAGTTCTCTAAAGATGCCATTCGAGGTCCGTAGATTCTAGGGTTTGGTAGGGTATTACCAAAGGTTCATCCAAGATTTCTCCAAAATAGCTTCTCCATTAACAAAATTGACCTAGAGGATATGAAGTTCGTATGGAGTAATTAGGAGGATACATTTCAAGAATTGATATCAAGGTTAACTCAAGCTCCCCTCTTGACGTTAGCTGAAGGGAACACGGACCTGGTCATTTATTCTAACGCCTTGTACTTAGGATTGGGTTGCAATCTGATGCAAATAGGGAAGGTTATAGCCTATTCTTCTAGGAAATTGAAGATTCATAAAGCTAATTACCCTACGCATGATATGGAATTAGCAGCCGTGGTTTTTGCCATAAAGATATGAATGCATTACTTGTACGGAACTAAGTGTGCAATATTCACAGATCATAAAAGCTTAAAGTACTTCTCAGAGTAGAAGGATCTTAATATGAGACAAAGAAGGTGGTTAGAGTTAAGTAAGGACTATGATTGTGAGATTCACTATCATCCGGGTAAGGTAACGTAGTCATTGATTTCCTAAGTCATAAAGAAGACCCGAGCCTATTCGAATAAAGGGCTATCAGCTGATAGTAACACTGGATGTGATGGAATAGATTAGGGAATTTTTGAATGAAGCAATGAAAAAGGATCAAACCAACTATGAATGAATTAAAGGGCAAGTTGTAAATTTTAGAGAAAACACCCTTGGTGTTAAGACCAGATTTGGACTGATGTGGATTTTGTATTATGGAGATTTGAGAGAAAAGTTCTTGGATAAGGCACATAAGATGCAGCATACCATTCATTCGGGTGCCAACAAAATGTTTCATGACCTAAAGAAAGATTATTGATGGACGGGATTGTAACAAGATGTAGTGGAATATGTAGGTAAGTGTCTGACTTTCTTACAAGTAAAGGCCAAACATTAGAAACCATACGAAAAGATCCAACCTCTAGACATTCCCGAATGGAAGTGGGAGCACGTTAAGATGGACATTATCAAAAAGTTGCCTCGTACGTCTAGAGGTTTTGATGCCATATGGGTCGTAGTGGATCGACTGATGATGAGTACTCATTTTCTATCTATTTAGGAGACATTTTCATTTGATAGGCTAGCAGAATTATTCATCAAAGAGAACATGGCACGATAGGGTGTACTAGTGTCTATGGTTTCTGATAGGGCAATCAGTTCACATCAAAGTTTTGTTCAAGATTTCATGAAGCTATGGGAACGAGACTACAAATTAGTATAGCCTATCACCCCCATTCAGATGGCAGGTTGAAAGGACCATTCAGACATTAGAAGACATGCTCCGAGGGTGTATTATTGACTTTTGTGGAAGTTGGATGTGCCCCTACCATTAGAAGATTTCTCTTACAACAATAGGTACCACTCGACTATCGGCATGCCACCATTTGAGATGTTGTATGGTACAAGGTGTAGAATTCTGGTGTTTTATGGTGATGTTGTTCAGAAAGAGTTGGGAAGTATTGAGATCATCAAGGCTAAGATAGAAAAGTTAGAAAAGATTAAGGCTATCATGAAAGCAACATAGGATACACAAAAGGATTATGCTAATAAAAGGTAAAGAGTGATTGAGTTTCAAGTTGGTGATAAAGTAATATTGAAGGTATTCCTATAGAAAGGGATCATTTTTTTTCGAAAAAATGAGAAATTAAGTCTGAGGTACATCGGGCCATTTAGAATCACCATCAGGGTGGGTGAAGTGGAATATTTATTGGAACTTCCAGATAAGTTACATGGGATTCATCCTAAATTTCATGTATCCAACTTGCGTAGGTGTTTGGCGAAAAGTGATGTTATCATTCCTTTAACGGATATCGAGATTGATGAAAAGTTGAATTATGTGGAACAACCTATAGCCATCCTTGATCGAAATGAGAAGCTGTTACGGAATAAGGTAATTAGCCAAGTTAAAGTTCAGTAGAACCATTCTAAAGGATCATAAGCAACCTGGGAATCAGAAGAAGAAATGAGACAACACTATGTAACACCCGGAAATTTTAGAAAAAAAAAAAAGAAAAGAAAAGTAATGGGAGCAAACAGGATTTTATTTCAAAAAGCAAGGGTTAAAAGTGTGCAAGGGGCAAACCAGCCTATAATGGGGTTTAAAATGAAATATGGCCACCCATACTTCCGATCCCACGCTCAAAACTATTAGGTCTAGATTAATTGTATAGGTTTAGAAGAGTAGTCATCACTTGTAATGAACTCTTGTAAATCTTTATCTTTTTGTATGCAAGATATATATATGGTTACCCAAATAATTATTTGTGTTGATTATATGTGTAATTGCAGGAAAACATCATACTTGGTCAATTTTGAAATTTAAGCAAGTACAAGAACATCTACGGAAGAACAAGTCAAGGAATATGCATCCGTGGATCTCCTGCGGAAGCATTGTAACATCTACGGAAGAACAAGTCTGCTCGTGAGATCAAGTTACTGCTGCTCCTACAGAAGAAGAAAGCTTGCTCCTGCGGATGAAGTTTAATATGAAGATCAAAGAACCAACTCCTACGGAAGGCTAGCTCCTATGGAAGGCTATCTCCTACGAAAGAACAAAGTACTTGCATGAAATCCATTCATCAAGGAAGCCTCGTGAAGTCAACAAGTTAAACTCTCTGGAGTGATGTCATCAAGTCAACATCTGCGAAAGACTGCACTTCTGTCAGAAATGAATATTGTATGTCACGTCAAGAATTTTATTTGTGTAACTTTTTTTTCCATAATAAGAAAGTTACTTTTACCAATGTAAATGTGAATCCCTCTGCCTATAAATAGAAGGCATGGGTGCACTCCTTTAGGGCACTAGATAGAGAACAAAACACACACAATACACAAAAAAACAATACAACAATTCTGATTACACTAGAATAGCAATTAGAACACCAAGAACACCAAGAACATCACCTAGCAATTATCATATTAGCAAAAATCAAAACTGATTGTAACCAATTCAGTATTAATGGAAATCATTTGAAGCAAATTTGTTTATCATATTACTTTAACTTGTTTTACATTTCTCTCATCTGTTCTTCATTGATTTGCGTTACAATTACAGTTTCTTAAACAATTAATTAAACAACGAGTTGTGATAATCCCGGGATCATTATTTGTTCAATCAAACTGATAAATTCCTATGTGTTTGTATGTGTTTAGTTGCTTGTCTTCATGTGTTTAGGTGCTAGAACTCTAGGTTGCTCTCAAGTTTGTTGTGGTTCACAAGCTGGTTAAGGTAAGTTCTAGATCCCTTCTTTTACATGTTTTCTACTTGTTTAGGGCTGATATGCATATTAAACTGATGTTTCATGAACCAAACTGAGTTTTTTATGAAAAATATGGCTGTTTTCGAGAGAAGAATGTTTTTAACAGATTCTATGATGTTAAATTGTTGTTTGTTATGTTTTAAGTGTGTAACTGGTAGATCTATGTTAAGTATACGCTTAAGATGATGTATGAGAAACTACATAAGTTGGATCGTAGGTGTTGAACATGCTTTCCGCTATAGGCTTTGAATATCCGCTGTGGACACTTAAAAGGATTATTCATGTTGTCCGCTGTGGATACTTGAACATTGTTTGAATGTCCGCTGTGGACACTTAGGAGTATAATTCATGCCGTCCACTATGGACATTGTTTGTCCGCTGTAGACACTTAAGTATGCATGCATGTCTGCTATGGACATTAGTCGTCCATTATGGATCCTTTAAATACTTTAGACTGTCCGTTGTGGATTATGGTTGTCCGCTGTGGACACTTGTAATGTCTAATTAATCCGCTATGAACCTTAGTCATCTGCCGTGGACACACTTAGTGTTTTATTCATACGCTGTGGACCTTTAGCCGTCCGCTGTGGATTTTGGTCGTCCGCTGTGGACTTTGGCTGTCCGCTGTGGAAACTTGGTACTTAATTCATCCGCTGTGTACCTATTTCATGCATTGTGAACACTTAGGTTTATTATGAAATTTTGGGAATATAATTTATGTGCTAAGTACTTTTGTTTAATGGAAGTTTTTGCTTGTTTTAATGTTTCTAAGTTTTATCTGCTTGTGGGCTACTGTTATGAATTACAATATTTCATGTTATGTATTATGATGTGACTTTACGTGGAATGATATGTATATGTTCGTAAAGTATTATGTAATGAAAGTGAAAGATAACGATAATAAAAAGTGGAACGTAATGAATGAATGAATGTCTTGCAAGCAAAATGATAGAGGTTCACAACTCAATGAGGTAGTAGTTTGCTCAACTGTGTACGGTTTAGCTAACCCTTGATGATACGCACAGGGGTCAAATCCTTGAGATTGAGCAAGATGTGATAGGATCCTTGCCGCTTACCCCGGTACTGTGTCAGCTTCGGCATGACGTGGGGGTTTATGTATAAACCCCCGCACAGTACCAGCTTTTGCATGACCTAGGGGTTTAGCATATGGCAGGATCTATATAAAGATGAATGATGTTAACAAATGAAAGTACGAAAACAAACGATGATGAACGATGATGAAAGATAATAAACAATTATTATCAAGATGTATGTATGATGTATGCTCACGTATGAAAGTAAAGGAAATATTTTACGTAAAGTAAAGTATTTTTATTACAAAACTAGAACTCACTTAGCAACGCTGACTTTTTATATGCATATCAGTTGGCAGGTAATTGTTGATGCTGAGGAGGTGCAGGCATGGATGCATAAGCTACTGTAGATGATCCGAGTCTGGCATCCATAATTTTGAGAATGATATTGTATTAATACAATTTTTGAGATGGAAACGAAACGATATGATAATTTGACACAATTTAATTTATTAAAGAAAAGATGCATTTCCACTGCAAAATGATGTGTTTTAAGTGTTTTATGCGATGATTGACCAATTGTAAGCGTCCTTGGAACGGGGCCTTACACACTATCCTAATCTATTCAAGGAATAACATGTTTCAAGGAAGAAACCTATATAAGGGGGTAAGCTTGTAACACCCGAAAATCTAAAAAAGGAAAAGAAAAGAAATGAAGAAGAATTAATAATAAAGTGGCAAGGCTAAAGGTGGAAAAAGATAGAAGAGTTTCCAATAGGTGGGTATAAAAGGGAAGGGCTACCCCTTCCCTCATTCGCATGCACATTTGCAATTCTAGAGAGAGAGAACTCATGGTAGCGAGAGAAAGTCTAAAGATATTATCAAGGTATGATTTTATTATGCTTTACCTTAGATCTAAGCTCCTAAGTTGATTTATATGTAATACTATGAGTAAAGTTTGAATCTTTACATGTGGATGGTACATATCTCATGGTTGTTCTCGGGTTTAGGGTTCGTGTTCGAGAGCTTCTTAAGGTGAGTTCAAGATCCCCTTATTTACATGTTTTACACTCTTTTGGAGCTGGTATGCATGCTAAAATAATGAATCTTTGAAGAACTTATATTTTCTGTGATAAAGATGAGAATTTTATGAAAAATATCATGTTTTGATATGATTTATGATGATGTTTTATGCATGGTGTGTTCTAGATATGAACCCTAGCCATATAAGAACCAAATCTATGAATTACAAAAATACAATACTTGGTTATGGCATAGATTCACTAAGCATGGAATCGAACTGTGAGTTTACTTAGCCGTATTTACTTCCTGTTATTCGCAGTGGTTCCTAGTCGGCCACATTGACCAAGTAAAGCTATCCGCATTTCTCTTCATCACCAGCATTTATCCATCACCTGTATTTACTGTAATAGTCAATAACCAAGTGCTTCTCCCCCGCATTTAGGTACCCGCATCGGTTCCCTCATCCACATTTGTTCCAACAAAGCTTAATGACCAAGTATAGTCACTCGTATTAGCCCTTCATTCGCATTAACTTTTCACCCGCATTAGTAACAACATTCATAATGACTAAGTGTTAGTTTCATGTACTAAGTTACTCTACTCGGATTAGTATCTTTACCCGCATTAAGTTACTCCACCTGTATTAGTATCTTTACCTGTATTAGTCTACAGTTACCCGCAGCAAGTGTTAGTTAGGAAATTTTATCAGTGATTCTACCTAGATGATGCCTAAGAAATTAATGCTATGATTCTATATTATGTGTATTAACTTATGAATTATATTTAATTGTAAGGCCCCGTTCCCGAAAACCTCACAGTTGGTCAATAACAACATTAATTATATAAAAATACATGCATATAATAGAACATAGCAACGGATTAATTTTAACAAAAGCCATTCATGCATTAATATTTAATGTTGCCAAATAATACATCATTGTATTTTAGGAGTTACAAAAGAATCATTCAGTTGCATTATAAAACAACAATATCATTATGCATAAATGGATGCCAGTGTTGCCCGCCAAGTAGCTTCACCCGCGTGCCATCCCCAGCAACAAGTTACCTGCCAACTGAAAATGCATAAAAGTCAGCGTTGCTGAGTGAGTTCTAGTTTTTAGAATTAAAATCCCTTGTTTAAATATATAAAAATATCATTTTCTTAAAATACTTCCTTTTCATAAATCCATTACTTCCGTACGTGATCACACATCATACGTACAACAAGATAATATTCATTATTATCCTTCATCATTCTTCTCATTCATTTCGTACTTTTATCATTATCTTTCACTTTCTACCAGACCAATGTGCAATACCCCGAACATTGTGCACGAAGCTGGTATTGGGCCTGAGGTCTATAAATAAACCCTGAACATTATGCACGAAGCTAACTCCAGTACATGGGGCAAGCAACAAGGGTCCCGTTAATCTCAAAATCCTTATGGGTTAGCTAACCCGCACACAGTTGAGCTGACAACCCGTGGCTGTGAACCTCCTTTTATTTTGCTTGCAAGACTTTCATTCATTCGTTAAGTTCAACTTTTCATTATCATCAATCTTTCACTTCATTTATGATAATACTTTACGTATACGAGCATAAACACACCACGTAAGGTCACATAATAATACATAATATGGAACATAAGAACAGGCCACAAACAAGCATAACATCAACAAACATAACCACCAAAACATCCGAGGGTTAAGTCTTAAAATTTCAAATTTACAAAATTCCAGAAATTTTCTAAGGCAATTAGGTGCATTAACACTATATAGGCGCATGAGTACTATGCAGAAGCACCAAAACTTAGGCGCATGAGAAAACTTAGGCGCATGAGCCTTACTTAGGCGCATGAGCACTTAGGTACATGAGCAGTGGGCGCATGAGTTGGTACATAGACTCATGGGCAAAATTCTAGGAGCATGAGCCCTATTTGGGCGCATGAGAAGGGACTTAGGCGTCTGAGCTAAATTATAGGCGTATGAGCAGCAATTATGTTAAAACTTATAAATTATCTGTCCCAAATCATCAACCTAACATGTCTTTAACTTAATTCTAGCATTTTAGGCACCTAAAACAAGCATAACCCCACAACATACAAGAATCCATACATACATACAAACGGTTAACATACATATAAGTTGTAAAACATGTTTACATGCATTTTCAGCCCCAAAAGAAGTTCAAAACACAAAACCAGGGATCTAGAACTCACCAATTGCATCCTTCAAGTAAAACTCCACCAAACTTGAGGGCATAAAGAGTTCAAACAACCTAAAGACACCAAAAAAACATAACCAAGCACAAAAACACATAAAAATCGGTCCACAAGCTGTAAATTCAGCTAAAACCGAACCAAAAACACAAGAAAATACCTACCTTCAAAAATTTCAGCTTCTTCTTCTTGAAAGACCCGAGAGAACTGCTCTTCCTTCTTCTTTCTTGTTTCCAACCAAAAGTGGGGGTAGAAAAAGCAGATGCATGGGTGACCATACCCTTTTAAACATAAAATAATAGTGTTTTGCACCTTGTACACTTTACCCCCTCCACTTGTGCCCATTATTTTTTCTTTCAAGATACTTTTCTTTTCCTATATTTTAAACAAATTTTTGAGTGTTACATTAATGCTCCATGTTATGTGATGGTAATGAAAGAATACCTTATAAGTATTACTTATGATTAAAGTGGGACATTAATGAAAGAAAAGAATGATAGTGAAACCTAATGAATGTTACCCGGGCCGTAATGATGATGAAAAGCCTTGAAAGCACTATAGATGGACTTCACTTATGTCAGTCAAATGAATGAGATGGACCTGTATTTATGAACAGGCTTCATGCCTAGCAGTGTGGGTCAATTGCCAGGGGTTAGCTACCATGATAAACATATGCTGACAAATGTTGGCATTTTTTGTCAACCAGGTGTTTAGGCTCCTATGCCTAGTAGTATGGGTCAACTGTTAGGGGTTAGCTACCCTGATAAATGTTTGTTGATAGGTGTTAGTCTTTTTTGTCAACTATTTGGGCTCCTACGTTGTGCAATCCCAGTTTATGAAAGACGAATGATAAATAAAGAAAGATAATGAACATGATAAAGGATGTTATGAATGTCAATGTGACAGTTATGAATAATGAATGTGTGCTCATTAAAAGAAGTTAAAGAGTAAATTTTCTATACTATATACAAAACTAGAACTCACTTAGCAATGCTGACTTTGTATGCATATCAGTTGGCAAGTAACGTTGATTGTTGAGAATGGCATGGGAGATGAATCTACTTGGCATTTCAAAGAGTGGTATCCATCCCCACCTAATGATGTTTTACTTTTAAGGAGAACAATTAAATGTTTTATTTCAGAACAAGTGACTATTATGTCTAAGAAGAATTGCTTATCTTTAAATTGAATGATGTACTAAGATGAATGTTTAAAGTATTCCAATATGATGTTTTATATAAGTATATATTGTATCATGTTTTATACTATGATTGACCAATTGTGAGACCTGCTAGGAACGAGGGCTTTATACTTAGCTATACACATGGCAAGTTGCAACAAAATGTACTTATTTTATTATTATTCGTGTAAATGAATGGCTCATATTCATATGCATGGTCTTCGCTGTGATTGCTGATATTCAGTCGTCATGACTAGCCCCATATGTAGGGGTGTGACATCATGCATGTTAGTTCAAGTGGTTGTTAGATAGTTTTTCCATGTGAAAATATTATAAGCGTAGAAGACAAATGCGATTGAGTAACTAATATGGATAGAGAAGAAAAAGACCAAGTGTTGCTCATCCATATTTATCATATGCAGATGAACCAACTAATATGGCTAAGTATTTGGTCATCTACATATGTCAAATATGGATGAACACATAAATACCAACAAAGACAAATAAATACAACTGTTCTAGAAAGAAATACGGGCAAGGAAAATGCTCATCTGCATTAGTTAATATGGATGAACCAAAGAGAAATGCGAGTTATTAGAAAGAAAATCTTATTCTGTTTATGATCTTTTAACATAGATTTTTTGATGTAATAGTTTAAGGGTAGTTTAGTCAATGTAAAGGTCATTGATGCATGTGAAAGGTGCATATAGGATTGATAAATTTTTTCGCATAGATTCAATTTTAAATGGTTTTACATATACTAAACTACACACAAAAAAAGTAAGTGTACCTGTCGTATTGTAATTTAGTATTGGTAAGAACCGAGTATCAATCTGTAGACACTCCAAGCCTACGCAACAACATTTATGATTGACTATCACATTAGGTTTTGTTTTGAGAAAATGATAAGTTGCATTGATGTAACCAAATTTTTTAGGGGTTTTAAACCAATAATTATTAATAAAAGAAAAAGTAAAATTAAGACTTTTGGGTTTTAAAACATGGAATTAAGACTATCATCCTACTTAGATTACACTTATATAATTGTGATATATATCGTGGTATGATTAAAGATATAAGTTTAAGTAGTTGTGTTAATGCTTATAAACATGAGCCAACGCAGATTTCTTGTCTGCCAACACCGTAATGACAATGAGACCAACATGGAGTAACTTATAATGATCATCCTCCATGCCACTACTAACGTAGGAAAAAGTCCATGTTATCTTTCAACATACAATTTCTGAAAACATAAATTAATGTTAAAAAGAGGGTTAATCAAGTTTCTTATTAACATACCATTAATTTTAGAAAACATGACAATTACTGTAGATTTCTCAAACTAATAAAAGGGAACTCGCAAATGATTAGAAAGTTAAAGTTATATAATTTTCAATAACCATTTCTGGTTCATTAGCCATGGATTTGTTATGAAAACCGGTTGCGCGAATAAGAGCTAGTTCATACGATTTTCAACTTTGCATGACATTCATAATTACAAACTATAAGTTTATAACTTCTTGTTTAAATATAGATGCTAGCTATCAAAAGTTTACCCAAGATTACCATAACATTAACATAACATAAATCACACTCTCAGTTCATCACAAGTTACATAAGTTTCATTCCTTTAAGATGATAATAAGAGTTTAGCTCATGATGAACTTGAATATAACAACAAAAACATAGAAATACATATGAAATCATTGGTGAAAACAATCAAATTGGTGATCCACAATGGTTGTTGTATAGAAAATCCCGAGCTTCTTCCCAGTGTTGTATGCACTTTCCCAGCCTCCTAATGGTCTTCAAGACTTGGTTCCCAAGAGAAATCAGCTGGATAACCCTCCAACAAAAGCTCTTATCAAAGTTTCAAATGAGCTCCTATTTACAGGCTTTCTAGAGTGTCTAAACACGACCCCGTGCTAGTACAATGCTTACGAAAGTTGGTTAGTTTATACGTGCAGAGTATGTCGGGCACGAACCCGTGATTGGTGTGGGTCAATACTCCGTGACTTGTGGGGCATGGCCCCGTGACTACTTTTGGGGGATAGTACTTTTTGACTTGTCAGATGTCCAATCATTTGGGTGTGCTAATTAAAGCACATACCATGTTTCAGGCTAGTCATATGGGTGTGCTTAATTAGGTCTTTGATGGGTTGTAACTTGGCACGGGATGGGGCATGAATTATTTGGAAAAAGTGGCTAGATGCTAAAGACAACGGTCTTGGTTTATTTTTCTAACATAAACTACAAGGAAAGCAATAAATGGTTTCCTATACAATAATTCAATCTAGAAGGGATATACTACCTTGAGTACTCGTTTAAGGCCAGATTGCCAAGACTGTACTTTTCTTTCAAAAACCTTAGTTCGTCTTTCACCTGAAGATCCATGAAACTCTCTTTTCGTAATGATGGTTTGGCTTGAAGCCTAATAATACGTATCATGTATTCGTATTAGGACTCGGTTTTGTTTTTTTTCTTTTTCTATTTCTTTTTTTAAATAATCCAAAAACATGTTTTTAATGAAAAATGGGTTTTCTTGAAGGTTTTTTTGTTTAGTGACTTTGTGGTTCGGGTGATCGAGAAATAGAAACAGTTAAGCTCAACGAGGCTAAGTAGGGTTAATATTCGGGTGATGATAAATAATAAAATGGTTGAGGCTAGAATGGTTATGTTTCCTAATGCCTAAATCATTTTTATGTAATAGATACTAATTAAGGTCTTGAAATATATAGCTAGAGAAAGTTCTAATCACACGTATCATAAGGTAAACTCCGTTAAATACGGATGGAATTGGATAAAAGTATTTCATTTTATGTGTATAATTATTTTTACTAAATCATTGCTTTTCAGGATATCACAAAAAATGCTTTTCAAGTTTATTTGTGTTTTATTTATTTACTTATTTATTTCCCAAAAATGCATATTTATAATTTGTTTTATCAAAAATTGTTTAAATTTTTGGTGTTTTCGCCAGAAAAACTAAATGTTAAGTGTTTTTTATGGAATTATCATTTAGACCATTTTTAGCAAAGTGTCAAGTATGTATCTCGTATTAACCCATCCATACACTTAAAATTCATAATGTCCTCAATGTGATTAACAATTTATAGCAGAGAATGGTAACGAGAGAACTCCCTTAAAAATGATGAATTGAAAACTTGTGGTCGGTACCTAAAGCTGCCTTGAATTAAAAGAAACCTCGGGATCACCTGAAATATCTTCAATTTATTGAATGCATTAAAATCCTAAGTACACAAAATAAAATAAAATGACATAAATTAAAAGGATAGAGTGGCACGAAACAGTTGTGCCCCGGCCCCCGAAAGTGATACGGTTTTCAAGGGCTTTGTGCCGGGATATCCCCCACTCGTGATACATTAGGTTTCTGATGTAAGTGACGTTGTTGCTCAAATCATCAACTCAGTAAGGCAGATTTTTGAACCGGTTAAATGCTTGTTGTGCGTATTCAAAGGATTGTCAGATTGTCGGGCGTGGTTGCTGGTGGTTTGGATCGCCTCATAATGATCAACATGCTAAAAAATTCACTAGTGTGCGAACTAGAAGCCCCGAGTTGCTCCTGCTGAGCCAGTAATTCAAAGTCCATAGTGATTTTCTCGGGATCCGCTGAATCCCAGATTTGTCCTTTTTTACCCTTAAACCTCGTGTAAGGCTAACATTTAAAGGCTGATGCAACCAAAGCATCCAAAGATCTCTCAGCATGGATGCATGAAGTACAGAGTAAGGTTACTTTGGAAGTTTTACATTACTCAAAGGAAATAAGCTAAGTGTAAAATCTTCCGAAGCCAAATGACAAAATATTTTGAAACAAAAGATGAAGTCTTCCGCAGCTTCAGAGACAAAGTCTTTAAAAGCCAAAGACTGATTTCTTCCAAAGATAGCGAAGACATGCTTTCTCTGATCACCTTTTGACAAAGCTAAACAACTTTCCGCTGCCACTCTGAAGACTCACCAACTTATATGAGTTGGAGAAAATTCCATGCTTTTGTCAATTGTAAATTATCATCATTGGTCTGTAACTTTCTACTTTTGTACCTTTTATCCTTTTTGTAATATATTAAGATGTGAGCTATGACATGTCATAGTCACTAGTCAAAAGGCAATCTGCCTTTTGACTCAACATTGATCTTGTTATCTAGATTAGGGTTTCCAGCTGGCTTTCAAAGTATAGCCGGCTGTAGGATGTTGTATAAAGTGTCTCAAGTACTTGTATCTTTCTTAATGCTTTGTAACACTTGTAAAAGAACTTGAGTGCAATATACTTCATTCTTGAAAACCAATATTATATTGTTGTTGCTCTTGTTCTGTCTCATATTTACTTGTGTTTACTAAGTATCATCAATACAAACCCAGTTCATTATTTGATCTGTTAAGTTTTCTAAGTCTCTCCACATTGTGAATATGTTGCATTGACCCCTTTCAACAGTCCTGCAATTGGTATCAGAGCATTTTAGGCTCTTGATTGTAAGATCTCATTATTTTTAATCGTTCAGTTTAACAAAACACTTAACAACTCAAATGGTAGCTCTTACCAAGGCTGATATGGAAATTGGTACCATGACAAAATCTCCACTGATCACTCCTGATGACTTTGATACATGGTGCCAAAGAATGGAAGGCTTCATCAAGTCTCAAGATAGTAGGATGTGGGGATCTGTCATCTCAGGACCTCATGTACCCTGCACTACTTCAGTTGCAGCTGGTAGTGGCATGGTACCAAAGGAAGTGGCTAACTACTCAGAAGAAGATTGGAAGAAGATTGACGTAGATCAGAAGTCCATGACCACTCTCCAAACTGCTCTTCCAAACTTGATCTATAGATGCTTCAAGAAGTGTAGAACTACAAAGCAACTATGGGATGCACTGAAGCTTATGTATGAGGGGTCTAATAAAGCAAAAGAAAACAAGAAAGACCTCTTGAAGCAGTAGTTTGAGAACTTCACCTACAAAACAACTGAAACGATGACTCAACAATACTTCAGGTATGTTGAGATTGTGGATACTCTAATAGATGTTGGAGTAAATCTTGAGAGTAGGGTCATTGTGTGGAAGTTCATGCCTGCTCTTCCTAGACAATGGACACACTATTGTATGGTCATTAAGAGGACTGAAAACCTCAAGACCCTTACTCTCATAGAGTTGTATGGTATCCTTAGTGGATACCAGATGGAGATGAACATGCAAAATCCATCTGCCAACTCCTCCATCAATCAGTAGAGTTTAGCCTTTCATGTAGTTGAAAGGGATTGTAGAGAACCACAACATCATCTTCTTCACTACCCTGAAAACTCACAAACGGGTCCTTTCATCACCTTCTTGGAGACACCAAGGGAGAGCTACATCCAAGGAAGCCCATTCTAAAAGACAAGGTCTTCACAAGCCTTTGTGTCTGCTGATGAAAGCTATGGCAACTTTCTCTTCACTTTTGAAGACTTGGACTGTATGCATCTAGATGATCTTGAGTATATGGAGATAGTCCAGCAAATGGATCTTCTCACTCATAGGGCCAAGAAGTTTTACAGAGAACAGGGTGGAAGTTTCAGAGCAATGCATCCAGTGGAATGTTTGGGCTGGATAAAGACAAATTGAGGTGTTACAACTGTAACCAAATAAGACACTTTGCTAGGGAGTGTAAGACACCAAAGACAAATGGTGGCCAAGCTCAAACTAGACCAAACTACACTGATGGAGCTCCAAAGACTGTGAAGCCCAAGCAGCAAGCTACAGTTGCTGGTGAAGAAGGAGGCTTTGATTGGAGCTTTCAGGTTGAAGATGTCTCCCTAAACCAAGCACTAATGGCAGATCATAAAGAAGCCAAGTTAACTGATTACAAACTTAAGATAGAAGATCTAGAGAAAACCATTTCAACTCTAAAACATGAGAACACAAATTATAGGACTCAATTAATGATCTCATTACCAAGTTAACTGAATGCTAAGCTGAGCTTGTGACCAACAAAGCCCAAGTAGAAAAATGTGTTCTTGAAGAAGAGACCTTCAAGAACATTATATCCTCATTCTTGCATGCAAAGGTTTGTTATCAGAATAAGCAGGGACTGGGATCTAATAAGATAGTTCCTCCACACACTCTACTATCTGTAAGATCTCCAAGGTGTGGAACTTGTCAAGATGAGCTTCCCCTCATAGACCCCATTCAAGAAGAGGATGAAGATGAAGAGGAGGTAGTAAAGGATGGATCTAAGATGAATTAAGAAAATCATCCTAGGAAGGGTCACTATACTCTTGAGAAGAGGAAAGAACCAGGGTTGAGCAAGTCTAAAAGGAAGAACTTGATCAGAGCTGCATAGAGAAAGTCATAGAAGGCTCAAGTGATCAAGCCCATCTTCAACTCCAAGCAGAAACAAGTCTTTATCTCTGTAGGATTTGAAGTGGTAAAGACTGTGGACTCAACTATGGGCTCTAGTACCAGGAGTTCTAGTTCATGTCCACCTCATCCCTATGAAAGAAAGAAGGCTGTTCAAATGCGTACTACTGCTGCACGGCCTGAACCATCCAGTTCCAAAAGAAAGCCTCACCCTAAGAAGCCTGTTGCATCATCAGTGAAGATGAAGATGGAAGTGGAAAGTGATCAAGCTCAGCCTTCTACTCAAAAGAAGTTTCTTAAAAGGAAGCAAACTGAATGTGTCATATGTGGTAATACTTCTCATCTTACTAAGGATTGCATCTTTAATCCTAAAAGCAAGCCTCACCCTAAGAAGCCTACTACACAGCCTGAACCATCCAGTTCCAAAAGCAAGCCTCACCTTAAGAAGCCTTCCACATCATCTGTGAAGATGAAGATGGAAGTGGAAAGTGATCAAGCTCAACCTTCTACTCAAAAGAAGTTTCAAAAGAAGTTTCATACCCTTCATTGTGGACATTGTTTATCCGCTGTGGACACTTAAGGGATTCATGCACGTCTGCTGTGGACTCTTAAATGCTTAATTCATTTCCTGAGGACATTGTTTGTCCACTGTAGACACTTAAGTATGCATGCACGTCCACTGTGGACATTAGTAGTCCGCTGTGGATCCTTTAAATACTTTAGACTGTCCGCTGTGGGTTATGGTTGTCTGTTGTGGACACTTGTAATGTCTAACTCATCCGCTATGAACCTTAGTTATCCGCTGTGAACACACTTAGTGTTTAGTTCATCCACTGTGGACCTTGGTCGTCCACTGTGAACTTTGGCTCTCCGCTATGGACTTTGGCTGTCCGCTGTAGGCACTTAGTACTTAAGTCATCTGCTGTATACCTTATTCATACGTTGTGAACACTTAGGTTTATTCTGAAATTTTGAGAATAGAAATTAAGTGACTGGTACTTATGTTTTAATGGGAGATTATGCTTGTTTAATGTTTCTAATGCTTTATTTTCTTATGGGCTACTGTTATAATTATGAATATTTCATGTTATGTAATTATAAGACTAAGAATAATATAAAAGTATTATTCATAATCAAGTGGTCACAAAGAATAAAAGAAAGACAGTGTAACCTAATGAATGTTACCCTAGGGCCCTTAATAAATACAGGTTCACCACCCTGGGTGTCGTTTGCTCAATTGATGTGATGCTGTTTCAGTCCAAATGATGCACATCTGGGGTCTAATCCTTATGATTGACCAATAAATGAATGGGACCTATATTCATGAGTAGGCTTCGTGCTTAGCAGTGGGGGTCAACTATCAGGGGTTAGCTACCATGATAAACGTGTACTGGTAGGGGTTCGGCATCTATTGCTAACCAATAATATAGGCTCTTGCTTTGTGCAATCCTACCTAATGAAAGAGAAAGATAATGAAAGAAAGAAAGATAATGAATCTCTTAACGAATGGTTATGTATAATGATGGATGAACACCAAGTGAAGCTTACAAAATATATATTTTATACATTATCAAAACTAGAACTCAATCAGCAACGCTGACTTTTTATATGCATATTAGTTGGCAGGTAATGATGTTGTTGGGGATGGCACGTGGTTGAAGCTACTTGGCAAATAAAGATTGGGATCCATGTTATGCAGAAATGAGATTTTTGTCTTGTAATACAACTAAATGTTCTATTTTGAATCTTGTAACAACGAAGTATTTCTTGGCAAAAGTTATTATTAATCCATGAAATGGTTTTTTTAACTATTCCACTGCCATGTTTTCTTACATCAGTGTATTTTAATGTGTAATGTGCTATGAATAACCAACTGTGGGGTTTCCCGGGATCGGGGCCTTACAAAGTGAAGCCAAACTATCTGAATCATGCTCTCATGGCTCACATCGATGACACTCTAACTCTAATGGCTGAAGTGGTAAAAGCTAATCTCTATAGTAAAAAATGCATCAATGAGGTACAAAGCTACAGAGAACATAATCTGAAATTGGCTTTAATGGTAAAAGATGAGAAGGTTAAATAAGAGATGTTAAAACATGAAACGAGAGATTTTGAAACTAAAATTAAATCTCTTCTTACATATATTGAGAAGCATCATGGAGAAAAGTACACCCTTGAAGCTTAGGTTGAGAATTTGACTGAACTTTTAACAAAGTCAAAAATGATAACTTAGCCACCCATGTCAAATTAGATAAATTCCAATTCTCATCAACCAAACTTTAAGAGTTAGTTGATGCATAGAAAGATCCAAAGGATATGTCTGGCATAGGTTACAATGCTTGTCCCCCACCATATAATGACAACTATACTATCATGCCTGAGCCTTTGACCATATCAGATTAAATAGACACTAGCACTATCAAAACTTTAATCTGAATCCTTTTGTCAAATAATAAACCCACAAAAGGTTTATATGGAAACTGATGTTGATAAAATTAAAAATAGTCACACAATTAAAAACAAAGAGTGCTTAGATAAGCTAGTGAATGTTAGGAAGCCTAAAAGCCATATCAATGCCATCATACCATTTGTGAAATTTACTCATGCAAGCATTTTAACTGATAAGGATGTTAAGCCCAAGATGAAATCATCTTCTGAAAGCAAGTCTGCTAATGAGGTCGAAACTCATAAGAATTCACAGAAATCAAACCATGATTTATCAAAGGGAAAAGCATAAGTATACTTATCAAACAAAGCAAAAGCAAAAGCTATAACATCACCAAAATCAATTCCACATGTTTCAACTAAAAAACAAGTAGTATTTGAATTTTTTTCTAAAAATGATGTAACCAAATTTGATAAAGAATGTAACAAAACAACCAGGTAGTAAAGACATTCATCTAAACCTCCAACTAGCAGAGCTGTGAAACAATCTACTGAGGTTAAGAAAACAGATGTTGCTTCCTCATCAAACCAAACAACAAATAAGCACACACAAAGGAAAGTCTCAACCTAGGCAGCAACATAAGTATTGTGATAACTATCACACGACAAACCACACCACAGTTGAATGCTACTTTAATGAGTATAGCTCACTTTGTAAAATGCACAATCATTCTACTAAAAAATTTAGTTTTAACAAATATTATGCATTATATGAGATGAACAATCATAATACTTTTGATTGCTTCTTTACCATGAAAGGGTTGAGATCCCCATAAAAGAAACCAGTGTCGCCTATCATACCCAGGCTTGCACATGCAAGTCCATCATTCAGAAATCCAGAAAAGATTTCTATAAACAATGATGAAAATCATGATACTTCGCATCCTAAACCGAAGTGAAATGATTTCAGAAGAAAATTTGACTCTTACTATTAGGAATCCAAACAAACACAAATCATATAATCAACAACATGCTAGATTATTACATAATAATAGAGATCAACATTTTGATTATACCTCTGAGAGTTCTTCTTATGAAGAGATAGTGATCCACAAATACAGATCATCAAGATTCATCAAAACACATAAGGCAAAGTCTTTTGTTAATGAGCTTCAAATAAGGTTCTCTAAACATAAGTTTGATAAATCTGATGACAGAACAACAAGAGGATCTTATCATAAGGTTACAGTTGCAGATAGAAATGGAAAACCTAAGACCATCTTGGCCTAGGTTCCACAATCTAACTAACTTGTTTGTGCATGCAGGGTCATCCCAAAAGGTCCAACAACATCTGGTATGTGGATAGTGGATGTTCTAGGCACATGAAAGGATTTTCTCAAGGTGGAAGAATTTTTGGTGAAGGGGTAGTGATAAATCGAGAAAGTCAACTATTGTGAACAACTGAAGTTCAACCTGCTGAGCGTCTCACAAATATATGACAAGAAATATTCTACCTACTTCACTAATACCCATTGCCACATTCTGAAACCAGGGTTCAAAATCTCGAAAGAACGGGTTTTCTTGAAAACACCAAGGAAGAATAACATATATGTCCTTAACCTTAATTTAGTCCAACCTACAGAAAAAACTTGTTTCCATTCAAAAGCATCTTTTGATGTGTCCCAGCTTTGGCATAGATGTTTGGGACACTCAAATTTCAAAAACATGAACAGATTGATCAAAGGAAACCATGTGATTGGTTTACCTATGAAACAAGTTTATTATGTTGACCATTATTTAGCTTGTCTCAAAGGGAAGCAACACAAAACTTCCCTCAAACCTAAGCTTCTGAACACAAATAATACTCCATTGAAGTTACTTAACATGGACCTTTTTGGACCTACTCATATCATGAGTATAGGCAAAAAGCATTATTATTTGGTTATCGTAGATGAATTTTCAAGGTTCACGTTGGTTTTCTTCCTACTTGATAAAAACAAAACATCACAAATCATCAAAGATTTTTATCACTAAAATTGAAACCCAACTTGATTTCAATGTTAAATCAATTAGGAGTCATAATGGAACAGAATTCAAGAATGATGTTTTAGGATCATTTTGAACACAAAAAGTTATTGCTCATCAATTCAGTACAGCTAGAACTCTACAACAAAATGGGGTAGCTGAAAGGAGGAACAGAACACTAATTGAGGCAACAAGAACCATGCTTGCTGATGCTAAACTGCCAATCACTTTCTAGGCTAAAGCAATCAACACAACATGCTATGTACAAAATAGAACATTAATAGTCAAAGAGATTAACAGAACGCCATATGAACTGCTTTTTTATAGAAAACTATTTATTTGTTTCTTCAGATCATTTAGGTGTCTTGTCTCAATATTCAACACTCGAGACCATTTAGGAAAGTTCGCACCAAAGTTTGATGAAGGATTCTCTGTTGGATATTCATCTACATCTAAAGCATTTAAAGTGTTTAATCCTATATTAAACATCATAGATGATTCAAAAAATGTTGAATTCAATGAGCATTCATTTCCTAAGTCCTCTAATGATCCTGATTGGTTGTTTGATATTCACTCTCTTACACAATCACTTAATTAATTTAATGTATTAGCCAGGAATTACATCATTACAAGCAATACATGATGATTTTCGCATAATTTCTAAGGCCCCGTTCCCGGGACGCTTACAGTTGGACATTCATAACGTAAAATAATTTAAAATATAACATTCGTTGCGGGAAAATATATCTTTTAATTAAAATTAGGCTCGTGTCAAAACATAATATCATTTTATTTACATTACAAAAATTGTATCAATACAATTACATTCCCAAAAATATGGATGCCGGACTTGAATTATCCCGGTAGCTTCCATGTCATGCCTGCACCTCCTCAGCTTCGCCAATTACCTGCCAACTATTATGCATACAAAAGTCAGTGACGCCGAGTAAGTTCTAGTTTTATAATAAAAATACTTCACTTTAAGTAAAACATTTCCTTTGCTTTCGTACATGAGCATACATCATACATACATCTTGATAATAGTCGTTTATTATCTTTCATCATCATTCATCCTTTCGTTTTTGTACTATAATTCATTAACATCTCTCACTTTCATCTGGATCCTGCCATATGCCAAACCCCTAACATGCACGAAGCTGGTACTGTGTCGAGATGTATAAATAAACCCCAAACATTATGCACGAAGCTGACTACTGTACTGGGGTAAAGCAACAAGGATCCCGTAATGTTATGGTCAATCTCAAGGATTTGACCCCGAAAGCGCATCCTCATGGGCTAGCTAAGCCGCACTTCAGTTGAGCTAACGACAACATGGTCTTGCACCTCCATTCATTTTGCTTGCAAGACTTTCATTCATTCGTTATGTTCCACTTTTCATTATCGTTATCTTTCTCTTTCATTACATAATACTTTACGTACATATACATAACATACCACATAAAGTCATACCGTATAACATATCATTTTGAAAACCATTTAAACGCAAAATAATAACATAGCACATAAATAGCAGGTCATGCGAAAACTTCATCTCGTGCGAGAACATCCCTTTTCGCACGAGAACCTACCACAGTCAAACCCTGCACATCGAATCCTCATAGTCACGTGAAAACTACAGGTCGCGCGAGAACTTACCTATCACGCGAGAACATACCTATCTTGCAAGAACATACCTATCGCGCGAGCACTTACCATATTCAAATTTCGTATCGTACATTTTTACCTACTCGCACGAAAACTCACGGATTTCCCGCCTAAACACAACTTATCATGTCTATGGCTGTTCTAACATGCTTAACACCATAAACAACATCATTACAAGCATAAACAAGCATTTTAGCATGCATAACAGCCCCAAAACGTAAAAACTTGCATAAAAAGGGGCTAGAAACTCACCTCTCGAAGATCTAGCACAACAAAACCTTCTCGAAAGCTATTGCCGAATGAAAAACTACATATCCATGTGTTACATTCATCAGTAATCCATTTTTAGTACATAACACGAGTTACTACACAAGTTACATACCTTAAACACCTTGATTCTTCACTTTCTCTCTCTACACAGCCGCTTTCTCTCTCTACCAGCAGCACTTCTCGCGCGAATATGGGGCCAAATAGGTGTTCTCAGCTATTTATACCCAGCTCAAGTTTTTGCTCGGGGTTCTCGTGCGAGAAGTCCTTTTCGTGTGAGAACTTTTTCTGCCTTTCTTTCTCTTTAAATTTTCGGGGTGTTACATGATTCCTTTAGTATCTACTCATGTTCAAGCACAACAAGTTCCTCTTTAAGCTAAACAGTTAGAAAACCACAAATTGAAACTACCTTAACTAAGGATGGTCCAAGTTCATTACCCATAACTTCTCTAGATACATCTCTTGAAGTGCAACAAACTAGATTTGTTCCTAATGATGTTGATGGAGTAATGAATCAAACAGATGAAACTTATCAATGTGCTTCGGACTTAGACAACCAACATGAAGGAGCATATGATTACTTTCATGACTCAGCCACTTAATTTAATCCATAAGAAGATGTTGTTCACCAACTTAAAATTTATGTTTCCAATCTAGATGCAATCATGCAAGTAGATGCCATTCCTAATTTAAGGATTCACAAAAAATATCCAATCATAAACATTATTGGTGACCTTAAAGAACGTGTGACAAGAAGCAAGTCAAGCACAGCTAACATCTGTCTTTTTTCATGTTTTCTTTATATAACCACACTAAAGAACATTAAAAAAGCTCTTTAAGACAATAATTGGATCAAAGCAATGCAGGAAGAATTGCTTCAATTCAAGAAACAAGAAGTATGGCAACTTGTTGACCTTCCCGAAGGACAGTATTCTATCAGAAACAGATCGCTATACATGATTAACACTGATGATAGAGGCATTGTTATCAGAAATAAATAAAGACTGATAGCATTAGGATATACATAAGAAGAGGGTAAAGATTATGATGAAGTGTTGGCACCTGTTGCTAGGCTAGAGGCAATCATACACTTTCTTGCCTACTCTACATCTATGAAGTTCATCGTGTACCAAATGGATGTAAAGTGTGCTTTCCTGTATTGGAATATTTCTAAATAAGTGTATGATGGTCAGTAACCAAGCTTTGAAGACCCAAATTTCTCTCACAAGGTGCACAAGGTTGACAAGCTGTATAAGGTCTACATCAAGACCCACGAAATTGGTATGAGACATTATCATATTTCCTTCTCGAACATGGGTACGAAAGAGGAAAGATTGATCCAACCTTATTTAGGAAGAAGAAAGGTCAAGAGATACTTTTGATCCAAATTTATATGGATGATATCATTTTTAGTTAAACAAACAAGCAACTCTGTAAGGATTTTTAAGACCTCCTGCATTCTAAGTCCCAGATAAGTGTTATGGGTGATATGACTTTCTTCTTTGAGCTGCAAGTACAACAAACAGAGGATGGTATCTTCATCAACCAGTCTAAGTACATGGATTCAATTTTGAAGAAGTTCCATTTCTCAAATTGTTAGTCTACATGCACTCCTATAAATACAAAGAGGAAATAGGTGCTGATCCAATGATAGGATAACTCATGTATCTTACTGCAAGTAGACCTGATATTATTTTTAGAGTATGTGTTTATGCCAGATGTCAAGCATACCCCAAAGAATCTTATGTCGATGCTGTAAAGAGGATTTTCAAATATCTAGATTTAAAAGTAGATGATTGACTATGATTTCAACTTTTTGCACACACCGGTCCATATTGATAACACAACTGCTATGTTTATCACAAACAATCCAGTACAACACTAAAAAACAACACATATTGAGATAACATATCTCTTTTTGAGGGATTATACTGAAAAAGGTTTAATCAAGTTGATACAAGTACACACAGACAAACAACTGGCTGATTTGTTTACGAAGGCATTTGAACCTAGCTATTTTGAGTTCTTAGTTCAAGCAATAGGGATGATTAACCTTGAATAACATGTTAATACACTATCACTGTTTTTGTTAATGATCCATCTTGCTTTTTATAATATCAAAACACAAAAACAATAGAAAACAAACAAAAGTAAAAAAATGACTTAGAATATACTATGAAAAATGATATAACTACAGTCGATATATCATTAGCAATGCATTTCAAAATCTAAAAATGACTAACTTACCCTATTTGATATGTTGGCAGGCTCAACTTGGAATCGAAGATATATGTGTTTATGACAAACTAAAGTTCCTCATTCCACTATGAAGATATCAACTTAGGGTATGGATAGAATTAACTCATTCAAGTGGGTATGTGTGTGTAACACCCAAAAATTTATTAAGAAAAGAACGAAGACAAAAGGAGAAGTTGCAAAAGTGGAGGGGCTGAAAAGGATAAACATTATTACGTGTGTGTACTATTTGATTTATGTGCTTAAACTGAGAACATGATAAACAATCTATGAGGTCTTTGGGAACGGGGCCTTACAAGTTGGTATCAAAGCCAAAGTTTAAGAGAAATTGGTAAATATTTTCTAAAACCTAAGCTTAAACTAAGAATGGGACCGAATGGAAGGATGCCAGCCCAAGTAGCTACGTGCCATCAGGTAATTTTCATAATTAATCGGTATTACGTGTGTGTGCTATTTGATTTATGTGCTTAGTAGATTTGGACACTAATGTAGGCTGGATAGGGAATGCTTGGTGGATGAAGAGTAAAGTAAGTGGCTAATCACAACTGGCCACTGTAATTAGGGACACACTATACTTGACATAATCTGAGCTATTACCTTGAATGACCTTGTTAGTGCTTGAATCTTATAGGAGGTAGAGCTTATGGTGGGTAGGAAACCTGGGAAGGCAACCCGAGGTGGTGCTCGTGGCAGGAGTACTACTGGGCCACGTGTCACCCGAAGCAAAGCTAAGGCTCTCGAGACAGTTCATGAGGACTCGGGTATTCATAGCCACTAAGAGGGTGAAGGATCAGCCACCCTCAAGTCTACGGTAAAGGAAGCTATTGCTGACGAAGTCTACAACGTCATGCAAAACGTGTTACCTTCAATGGTGACCGAGGTATTGAGGGCAGTAAAGGATGGTAAAGAGATCAAAGATTCAGGGGAGAAGGAGAAAGCTGATGAAGAGCCATATAGTCCCAAGGTGGTAATCCATGATGATGATAGCTAGGGGGAGAAGGAGACCGCTAAGGGGTGCACCTATGGGGAGTTTCAGAGGTGCAAACCCTCGACCTTTGATGGTAACGGAAATGCTACTGCTGCTCATCATTGGGTACGAGAGATGGAGGTAGTCCTAGACATCAGTGAGTGTCGGGAGGATCAAAAGGTGAAGTTTGCCTCGTATTCTTTTATTGACTCGACATTATACTGGTGGGACAACATTGTCCAAGCCAAGGGGAAACGGTCTGTTGTAAGGATGAGGCGGTCGGATTTGAAGGAACTAGTACTTGAGGAGTATTGTCCACATCGGAAGTTGGACAAAAATGAGAAGGAGTTCTTGCATTTGGAGGCTGGAAACATGACTCATCAAGAGTATACCTCCAAGTTCAATGAGCTTGCAAGACTCGTGCCTGATCTAGTAACCCCAGAGTCCAAGAAGATCAAGAGATACATGCAGGGTCTATCCGTGGATATCAGGAGTTACATGATAGCTGCTAGACTGAGCACTTTCAGGTCTGCAGTAGATTTGGTCGAAAGTTTGTATGATGAGAGGGATCCGGGGCCAATTCAGAGGAAGGTTGAAAAGAGTTGGAACAAGAACGGTAATAGGAAGCGATTTAGGGGTGACCATTATGGGATCGGGGAAAAGAAGATGACGATGACTATCACCGCCCTGGATCGAGTAAAGGGGGTAATAGGAGGGAATGTAAGAAGTGTGGGAAGGTTAACTTGGATGAGTGTAGAGTGGGGACGAACTGGTGTTTTAAGTGTGGAGGCGAAGGCCACTATGCTAGAGAGTGCGGGGTACCACGATGTTATCAGTATTGGGAGGTAGGCCACTCGGGCCGATATTACAAGAAGGGTGGAGCAGGGAGCTTAGGGACTCAAACTATGGGCAAGTAAGGGAGGAGTGAGAACATCAAAGCCAAGGCAAGGGCATTCAACATGACCCGGAAAGAAGCCAGAGTGGACCCTGAAGTAGTTTTAGGTATGTTTCTGATAAACCAATTGTATGCTTTTGTGCTCTTCGATTCGGGTGCTAGTAGAAGTTTTGTATCTGCTACCTTTTTTCGTGAAATGCATGGTGAGAATAAGAATATAGACGTGCCCTTCTATGTAGAGACTGCAATAGGAAAGTCTACCAAAGTGACTGATGTGATAGACGATTGTCTCGTAGAGTTGGACGGTGGTAAGTTTCCTGCTAGATTGTATTTGATGGCTCTAGGAGGTTTTGATGTGGTGTTAGGGATGGATTGGTTGGTGGCCTACGAAGCGAACATCGTGTGCCGAAAGAAGACGATTTGTCTGACTGCGCCCGATGGCAGTTTGGTTATGATACATGGAGACAAGGCTTTCATTACACCGTGTGTAATCTCGATGATCATGGATGAGAAGTTTATAAGACGCAGGTGTGTGCTTACTTGGTCTATGTGAAGGATGTGGATGCTACCGTACCTCAACTATCAGGCGTGCTGGTAGTATGCGATTTCCCGGATGTGTTTCCTGAAGACCTACCAGGGGTACCACCTGACCGTGAGATCGAGTTCCAGATTGATCTGATACCTGGTGCCCAACCTGTTGCAAAGGTGTCGTATCATCTCGCTCCCTCCGAGATGAAGGAATTGATGACCCAGTTGCAAGAGTTGTTAGATAAGGGGTTCATCCGACCAAGTATCATTCCCTGGGGTGATCCGGTCTTGTTTGTAAAGAAGAAGGATGGTAGCATGAAGATCTGCATCGACTACCGTGAGTTGAACAAGTTGACTGTGAAGAACAGGTACCCACTATCAAGAATTGACGACTTGTTTGATCAGCTCCAAGGCGCCAGCTGGTTCTCAAGGATAGATCTCCAATCTGGTTACCATAAGCTAAAGGTCAAAGAACAGGATATCCCGAAGACCGTGTATCAAACTCGATATGAGCATTACCAATTCCTCGTTATGTCTTTCGGTCTAACCAACGCGCCAGCTGCTTTTATGGATTTGATGAATCGGGTGTGTCAGCCGATGTTGGATAAATTAGTGATTGTGTTTATTGATGATATCCTGATTTATTCAAAGAGTGAAGAAGAGCACGCCTGTCATATTCGTGAGGTTTTAGAGATGCCTAGAAGAGAGAAGCTGTATGCTAAGTTCTCCAAATGCACGTTCTGGTTACGGGAAGTTCAGTTTTTAGGTCATGTGGTTAATTTTGAAGGGATTATGGTGTACCCGGCAAAGGTGGAGGCGGTTATGCAATTGTAGACCCCAAAGACGCCATTCGAGATCCGCAGTTTCTTGGGTTTGGTGGGCTACTACAGACGGTTCATCCAAGACTTCTCCAAGATAGCTTCACCATTGATCAAATTGACCCATAAGTATGTGAATTTTGTATGGGGTCAAGTACAGGAGAATGCTTTCGAAGAGTTGAAGACAAGGTTGACTCACCTGAAGGGAATGAAGACTTGGTGGTCAATTCTGATGCTTCCTATTCAGGATTGGGTTGTGAGCTGATCCAACGGGGTAGGGTTATAGCCTATGCGTCCTGACAATTGAAAATCCATGAGGCTAACTATCCAACTTATGACCTAGAGTTGGCGGCTGTGGTTTTGCATTGAAGATTTGGAGGCACTACCTATACGGGACAAGGCGTACCATCTTCACTGATCACAAAAGTTTGAAGTACTTCTTTGAGCAGAAGGATCTTAACATGAGACAAAAAAGATGGTTAGAGTTGATCAAGGATTACGACTGTGAAATTCACTATCATCCAGGTAAGGCGAATGTAGTAGCCGATGCCCTCAGTTGAAAGGAGAGGCCGGAGCCGATTCGGGTGAAGGCTTGCCAGCTGGTTGTGATGCTGGATGTTATGGGTCAAATCAGGGAATTCCAAGATGAGGCATTAAAGGATGATAAGATCAACTCTGAACGAATGAAGGGGCAGGCGACAGATTTAGGGGAAAACACCCTTGGCGTTAAAACCCGTTTCGGGCGGTTGTGGATTCCTCGTTATGGGGAGCTGAGGGGAAGGATCATGGATGAGGCTCACAAAACATGGTATTCCATCCATCCTGGTGCTACAAAAATGTATCATGATCTGAAGAAGGATTATTGGTGGCTGGGGATAAAGCGTGACGTGGTGGATTACGTGAGTAAGTGCCTGACCTGTTTGCAAGTGATGGCGGAACATCAAAAACCATATGGAAAGATCCAACCTTTGGATATACCCAAATGGAAGTGGGAACACATCACCATGGATTTCATCACAAAGTTGCCTACCACTGCGAGAGGATGTGATACCATTTGGGTGATCGTAGACCACCTGAAGAAGAGTGCACACTTTTTGCCAATCCGAGAGACTTACTTGTCAGAAAGGTTGGCAGAGCTGTTCATCAAGGAGATCGTAACTCGTCATGGTGTGCCAGTGTCTATTGTTTCTGATAGGGACATCCGGTTTACGTCCAAGTTCTGGAAGAGATTTCATGATGCGATAGGGACGAGGTTAGACATTAGCACAACTTATCACCCTCAGACCGACAGTCAATCACAACGGACCATTTAGACCTTGGAGGATATCCTCCGGGCATGCATTATTGACTTTGGTGGAAGTTGGAATGAACACCTACCGTTGGCAGAGTTCTCCTACAACAATAGTTATCATGCCAGTATAGGCATGCCACCATTCGAAATGTTGTATTGGAGGAGAGGTAGAACCCCGGTGTGTTTGGGGTGACATCGGGCAGAAAGAGTTGGAAGGCACCAAGATCATTGAAGCCACATCAGAAAAGCTAGAAAAGATCGAGGCTTTTATGAAGGCGGCCAAAGATAGGCAAAAGTCGTATGCTGACAAGAGGCGTAGGCCAATTGAATTCTAGGTGGGTGATAAAGTGATGCTGAAGGTTTCACCTTGGAAGGGGATCATTCATTTTAGAAAGAGGGGCAAGCAGAGCCCGAGATATATAGGACCTTTCCAAATTATTGCACGAGTAGGAGAGGTGGCCTATAGGTTAGAGCTACCTAATGAGTTAAGTGGAATTCATCCAACATTCCATGTATCTCATATGAGAAAATGCCTAGCTGATGAAGATATGATTTTACCACTGGAAGACATTGAAGTGGATGAATGACTCAATTATGTAGACCAACCAGTGGTAATCATTGACCGAAAGGTGAAGAGATTACGGAATAAAGTGGTTCCACTGGTGCGAGTACAGTGGAGGCAAAGGAAGGGATCTGAGTCTACGTGGGAGACTAAGGAGGAGATGAGACAACATTACCCATGACTGTTCGAAGAGGGACAGGTTTCGGGGATGAAACCTCT
This sequence comes from Flaveria sonorensis, assembly GCA_025506505.1. NCBI lineage: Eukaryota > Viridiplantae > Streptophyta > Magnoliopsida > Asterales > Asteraceae > Flaveria > Flaveria sonorensis. The sequence goes on along the minus strand of CM046424.1, from coordinate 29,097,413 downwards.
ATAAGGGCGGTGGACTTGTAAGACCCGAAAATTTATTAAGAAAAGAATAAAGACAAAAGAAGAAGTTGCAAAACTGGAGGGCTAAAGTGTACAAAAGGACAAACATTATTATTTTATGTTTAATGTGGGCATGGCCACCCACAACACTGCTGCACCAACTGCTTCAACTGCTAGAAAGAAGAAAAGCAGAATTTCCATCTGTTCTAGGGAGAAGAAGAAGAAGATTCAGCTTGAAGGTGAGTTTTCGTGTGTTTTGTTTGGATTTAGCTGAGTTTTCAGCTTCGAGACCGATTCTTATGTGATCTTTTGTGTTTGGTTTTGGTGTTTTGGTATGTTTAGGTGTTTGAACTCCTGGTTGCTCTTGGGTTTGGAGGAGTTTTACTTGAAAGCAATAGAGGTGACTTCTAGATCCCCTTTTTTAAATGTTTTCTGCTTATTTTAGGCTGGTTTGCATATTTGACTGGTGTTTTCGAAACAAGTTATGATTTTTCATATACGGTGCGAACGATGTTGATGATATGGTATGTTATGTGCTTCTCTTGTTGATCGTTTAAAGTTTATGATGTTCTAAGGGTTAGACTGATAGATTTAAGCTGTGTTCATGTTAGAATGATGATTGGGAACTGATAATGGCATAAGTTGAATTGCAGGTTAGTTTTTATGTTCATCCGTATTTAACAGAAAGCCTTTTGTTCATGCGCATTTGTTAAAGTCTTCATACGCATTTGTTAAAGTCTTCATCCATATTTGTTTTGCCCATGCGCATTTGCTAAGTGTTCATTCGTATTTGTTTTGCCCATGCGCATTTGCTAAGTGTTCATCCGCATTTGTTTTGCCCATGCGCATTTGCTAAGTGTTCATCCGCATTTGTTTTGCCCATGCGCATTTGCTAAGTGTTCATCCGTATTTGTCTAAGCTCATCCATATTTGTCTAAAGACTTGGGGAGTTTCTAAAATGTTGGGGATAGAATTTAAGTATTATCCATAACAAGTGGACACAAAAGAATAAAAGAAGAAACTTAATGAATGTTACCTCGGGCCCTTACGATGAATGAAAAGCCTTACAAGCAAAATGAATGGAGGTGCACAACCTTGTAGTCGTTAGCTCAACTAATGTGTGGGTGTATAGCCTCCACGCATCTTGATAATGAACATTTTCAGCTACGAGTTGTATTTCCAGCTAATAATTTTCTTATCCGTCTCCTTCCTCCCCGGTTCTTGAATGTTTTGGAAGAGTGGGGTTAGTTTCTTTGGCTCTTTCTCCTTAGTGAACCAGTCCTCTTTAGCCATCTTAATTATATAACCTTAAGCTAAACTCCTCTTAGCCACGTAAGTCATTGGTCTCTCATCGACTACATAAAATTCCTAATCAGAGTAATAGTCCACTAGCTGTTCTTCCACCTCCTCCTCCTCATCCACCAAGTTTAGCTTATCATTCTCCTTTTCACCTCCTTTTCTCTCCTACCTTATCACCACATTCCCGGTAAGATCAGTGTCCAAATCAAACTCCATATCAATAAATTCAAACTCAAATACCTGATCAGCATTCTCTTCTTCGGCAACTTCTTCACCACTATCTACAATAGCCTCAAATCTAACACCACTACCACCAGCTTCACCTATACCACTACCACCAGCTCCTGATCCTACTATACCACTACCACCAGCTCTTGATGCCTTGTGTATGAAAGGGAACTTAAATGTGTCAGTCATTTTCCTGATTTGCTCAACACTTGGTACATCAGCTGCACTAGCATTCCTCCTCAACTCACTCACCTCTTCCAACAATCTCCTTATCAGTTTGTGTTGACTCAATATCACTTTCTTCATTTCATCAATCTCTGTATCCCTTAGCTTCTCCCTCTCCTCTGAGTTTATCAGCTTGGTCTTTATCATGCTCAACTCATTTCATAGGGATGTGTTGACATTCCTGATCACATCCTTATCAAGCTCTGATCTTGTGTCCTTCCTAGGTCTCTCAAATTCTCTTGCAGACCCAGTCTCAGGGATAACTGGCTGCTTACTTATGCTCCTCTTCTCTCGAGTGGGAGAGTCAGCTCTACCATGGAATGACTATTTCTCTACTCCATTCTTCTTTCTCTTTTTCCTCAGCTCTACCATGTACTTCTTTCTCTTCTTGATCTCCTCTACATTTTCTACACTAGCTGCTGCTCTTTGTTCCTCCAGAAGGATTAGAGTCTTAATATAGTTCCACCATTTCCTTAGTATACATTCTCTCCAGCAGATATGTGATCATTCCCGAAAAATCATGCCTGGAGGCAGCATAATCAGCAAAAATCCTTGGATTCATCGGAGTCAGCTTCAGTTCATCTCCGAGCTTGGGTAAGTTTGGCTTTAGGTAGTCTAGAATAATCTGAATGAATCTTGGATAAAGCAACCATTTATCCTTCTTTAATGCCATGATGTTCTCCAATAAGTAGTCGTGGATGATCTGGGCTATGTTTGCCTTCTCACCTCTACAAAACATAATCATAGATGTGGACCACCTCAGAGTTAGTCCATTTGATGATTCCTTCCTATGATCTAAATAGCTAATGAAGACATGAGTAATAAACCTCCACTCCTTCAAAAGAAATGTCTTCTTTAACTCGTTTCGCTTCTCAAAGTTAGTTCCCTCATATCCAATATCCTTAAAGCTCTAATAACCTTTGAATCAGTCATCACTACACTCTCCCCCATGTCATCCTCTAATCGCAAGGTCTTAGCCACTGTCTCAACTAATATCTCAAACAGTTCTCCCTGAACTGACGCTTTAATGATCCTCTATTTGGCGTCATATTCAGTAGTTCTCCAGAACTCTTTGATCTGCTTCTCGTCTATAGTAGGGAAGTAAGAAACAACATAGTGGATGGATGATCTCTTCAACCAATCTATTGCATCTCGATAACCGACAAACATTGGATCTCTGTAGTTCTGATACGCCACTACAATTGATCTGGGATCAAACTTCAAGCTTCCCATATTGGCTGTAGGTGAAACCGAGAGTTTGTTAGATCATAAGAAATTACTAAGCATTTAAAAATTTTATAATTATAATTATTAATTAACATTATTTTTTAATTTTATTGAAAAATAGTTCCACAGATAATTTCACACAGAGAAACTATAGTTTCACAGAAGGTACAAAACTATAGTTTCACATAGTTTAGGTGAAACTGTCTGTCGAAACTACAAATGAGAAACTACAGTTTTGCACTGGATAAACTATAGTTTTGCATTAAGATACTATAGTTTCGCATGGACTATGAAACTATAGAGTGGCAAGATCCGGTCAAAACTGTTCAGTGCACACAGGCAGCATGACTAGATAGTTTCACACGGATCAGTGAACTTTCATTTAGTTTCACAACATAACACCTTAGTTTCGCACAATGAATGTGCAAAACCCAAAAGTCACAGGTTTGATTTTTGTCCAAAACCCAATCAAAGACCATTCAACGGTTCAAAACAGGTTAATAATCAAATTTTGCCAGTTAGAATCACAAAAACACACTTCAGCAATCGATTTAGAGTTCACAGCAAATGAGACGGTTTGAATTTGAAACTTTTTAGGTGTTTCGCAAATGGCAAAACAATGGATGAAACTGATATTTACACAACATAGTTTTGGATAGTCAAAAACTATACTTTTGCATGGATCATGGTAAAACTAATGTCATGCGACACTACCAGCGAATCTATAGTTTCGCATGTGGAACCGGTCAGCGAAGAGTAGCTTCGCAGTACGAAACAATAGTTTTGCACCGTGAAATAATAGTTTCACAGGAGTCATTATTTTAAATGTAAAAAGAAGACTTCTTTAACCACAAGATAGACTTAAAACAAGAAATAGAAGAGAAAAGACAAAGACAAATATAAGGATATTAGACACACTTTTGCAATATATCATCTAGAGAATCAAGGATTGGCAGGATTGTCAATATGTTTGTCCAATAAAACCCATTCCTTATTCTTTTCAACACATAATCTGTAGCGTGCTGATGAGAGCCCCAGGTATATACTCACGTACAACAGAGAAGATCATCACTCCAGGTCAATGTTCACACATAGCAGAGGTGATAAGCATGAGATATAATTTTAAAGAGCTAACGAGAAGCTTCAGTTCAGATACTTAGGCATAGGGAGATTTGGGGATTTTAGGGAAATCAAAACAGAGATTTGAAGCTCTCAATTCGTTTTTGACAAAGACTTGTAACTTTATGCAGGCCAAGATGTCAAGGGGATAATCCTTATCACCGAGTTCTTGAACTTTAGTTTGGCTACATGATCACTGTTTAAATTGTTTTAGGCCACTGGGCCTACCGACATATCCCAACACAATGCCTCAGACCTCCTTCAGACACTCTCCAAGCTTCTTGAATCCTACACCAAAGATAGAATAAGTTTATATACACAAAAACTTTAAAAGACCCAATATAAACAATTTAAAGTCTATTCTCCCCTAAAATTTTTGTAAAGTGCAACTAAGGAAATTTCATTTTTCAAAATGGGAATACACTTTGGGAAGTGTGGGTATCAAAGCTCCTTAGCACATGAATCATTAAAATTATTTGAAATAATTTTTATTTATTTAAGCACTAACAAGATATTAAATATTAACAGATTATTGCAAGAATTTGCTCTTAGAAAGATATTAGACCCAACATATTGATCAATTCATAAAAACAAGGTTTATCAAAAGTTTTTGTGAAAAGATTAGCCTTTTGACTTTTGGTGTCAATGAGAATAATATCTATAAACCCCTTTTCCTATGCATCTCGGATTGCATGAATTCATGTTTTAATGTGCTTGGTGCATCTATGATGAATTGGATTTTTGGCTATTCCAACGGCCGCTTCATTATCATAGAATAGCGGTGTGTGAAGAAAATTAATCCCGTAATCCATCATTTGATGTTAAATCCATAGCACTTGATAGCAGCAACTTGAAGCAGCAATATACTCAGCTTCGCCTGTGGATAGTGAAACTGTTGTCTACTTTTTTACTTTGCCATGAAACAAGACAATCCCCAAGATATTGACATCCACCGGTAACTGAATTTCAATGAAGCTTACAACCTCTATGATCGCTATCAAAGTACACATGAAGATCAAAATTTCCTCCCTTTGGGTACCAATGACCCAAATGGAGAGAGCCCTTCAAGTAGCGGAAGATACGTTTGATAATCTAGTATAGGTTGGAGTCACTATAGTTGATAGGTTAAATGTTATCTAATAGGATTAATGTTAGTTTTTCTCTTGTAGTTTGTATTTTGTTGACTTTTGTGTTCCAGCAAAACTAGGGAGAAACTATAGTTTCGCCCGGAGTCAACTGTGTCTGTTCACCCGGTGAAACTATAGTTCGCTGCTGGGTGAAACTAGTTAATAGTCAGGCAATTTCGCTAGTCAGCGAAACTGCCAGCGAAATTAGGTTTGCTTATATATTGTAATTTTTCTATCTGTGTAAGCAACGGATTGCGAAACCCTAATACGAAATATCATTGTTGCAATTGTGTGTGTGCGGCTGGAAGCTTATTATCATTATTATTGAGCCTTTTGTATGATTGTCATTGTTTAGATTCTAAATTGTTCATTGTATTATTGGGTATATTATGTTAAATCAAAAGGAAATCAATGTTATACATCAAGTGCACTATTGAATCGATCATGGGGACCAACAACATTTAATAGCTTTCTCATGAGATTCCTTTGGATTGGCTTGATATTGAGCCCAGTAACACATAGAAAATATAATATCTGGATAACTAGTTGTGAAATACATTAGGGATCCAATCATTGAACGATAACGGTGAGCATCAACTGGCTTTCCATTGTCATCAGGGGTTAGGCAGGTTTGTGTAGAAAATGGAGTGAGCTCGGGAGAAGCATCATTCATGTTGTACTTTGATAGCATTTCAAGAATGTATTTCTCTTGATGAATTAGAATTCCATTTGGCTTTTGTTTGACCTGTAATTTTAAGAAGAAGCAGATCTCCCCCATCATGCTCATTTCAAAGCGCTCTTTCATCACTTTTTCAAACTCTCTACAAAACTTTTCGTTTGTTGATCCGAAGATGATGTCATTGACATATACTTGGACAATGAGTACATCTCCGTTAACCTCCTTCTTGAACAAAGTCATGTCTATAGTTCCACGTGTGAAGCCTTTTCTGAGAAGATACTGTGTTAGGGTTTCATACTAGATTCTAGGAGCTTGATGTAATCCATACAAGGATTTATCAATATGTACACTTTCTCAAGAAAATCTAGATCTTCCAAACCTGGTGGTTGACAAACAAATATCTCTTTGTCAATGGCTCCATACAAGAATGCACACTTTACATCCATCTGAAATACTTTGAAGTTTTTGTGAGCAGCATGAGTGAAAAAAATACGAATGGCTTCAATCCGGGCCACGGGGGCAAATACCTTAATGTAGTCAATCCCCTCCTCTTGAGCAAATCCTTAAACAACCAGTCTTGATTTGTTTCTAATCACAACCCCACGATCATCGGGTTTGTTCTTGAATATCCACTTTGTACCAATCATATACACATTAGGAGGAAAATCAACTAGTTGCCACACCTTCAATTTTCTGAACTGTTGAAGCTTTAATTGCATTGACTCCACCCAGCTTGGGTCTTGAAGTGCCATGGCCACATTTTTTGGAACAATTTGAGATAGAAAACAAGCAAAGAGTCATTCATTGAATAGCCCAGATTGGCATCGAGTCCTGACACCATCAGATATTGATCCAATGACATAATCATGTGGGTGGTCTTTTAGAGTTTTAAAGTTAGTGTTTAGGGTTGAGGAATTGGATGAAGTGGGTTGTGGTGATGATCGTTGTGAGGTGGATGATGGTTAGGTGGATGGTTGATTAGAAAGAGAGTTTTATGACAGTTGTGATGGTGTTGAAGGGATTTGATGTGAAGGTTCAGGTTCAGGTTGAGGTGGGAGATCTAGTTGTGGTTGAGGTTGTGGTTTTGGTTGTGGTTGAGCGGGAATAAAGGGTTGACCACTTGATGAAGGAATGTCATCGTCAGTAAAGGATGGTGGATTGAATGAATTGAAAATGATATTTGAGTCATAGAACCAATCCGGATCAGAACCAACGTTGGAAACATTGGACTCTTGCCAATCAACATAGAAGGATTCTTGCATAATTATTACTCGTTCTTCGTATACTCTATAAGCCTTTTAATTTGAAGAATATCTAAAAAAGTAACATTCATCAGACACTGCTCCAAACTTTGAATTTTGATCTTGAGTATTCAACAACATGCATGAGCAGCCAAAAGGACGAAAGAAGTCAATCAATAGTTTTCGCTTGTGAAACAGTTCATATGGAGTCTTCATCTTATCTTTCACGATTAGAACTCTATTTAGGACATATGAAGCACAGTTGACTACTTCTACCCAGAAAATAATAGGAAGTTTAGATTCAATAAGCATAGTTTGGGCTACTTCAATGAGAGTGCGATTCTTTCTTTCAGCAACATTGTTCTGTTGAGGTGTTCGTGCAGCGCAGAATTGTCTGAGAATTCCTTTGCTTGCACAGAATGAATAGAAGATCTGATTTCTAAACTATGTTTCGTTGTCACTTCTGATCGCCAAAACTTTCTTCTTGCTAATATTCTCAATAGTCAGAATTAGCTTTTACAACACCACTGATGTCTCCCCTTTGTGTGACAGGAATCAAACCCAAGAGTATATTGAATAATAATCTGTTACAACAAGACAATGAGACTTCTTAGCTATACTTTTCACACTTATTGGACCGAACAAATCATAATGTAATAACTCAAGAGTATTAGAAATGGAATTTTCTTGTTTAAGCTTGTGTGATTTCTTGTGTTGTTTACCTTTAGCACAAGACGTACATTTTTTTAATTACAGAAAAATCCTTTTGAGGTAATCCTCTGATAAGATTATTTATAGCCAATTTGTTAATATTTTTAAAATTCACATGGCCTAAATATCTATGCTAAAGAAAAGACTCATAAGAGGAAGCTTTTGACAAGAGACAAGTCATGGTGGAGGTAGATTCTTTGGAGTTCATATCAAGAAGATATGTGTCATTTTTCCTTGGAGCTCGCATAATCACCAAATCATCTGGAACTAAAAATTCTGGCTTAAGAAACAAACATTCATTAGACTTGAAAAGCACATGAATATTCTTATCACAAATTTGTGAAACGCTCAAAAGATTGAATGCTAATTCAGGCACGAAATTTACCTTCTCCAAGGTTAAAGAACCATTGGTTATCTCACCTTGACCTATCATTTTACCTCCTTTCTTATCACCTGCAAAAGCAACATATCCTTTGTTTATTATCCGATAATTGGTAAGAAGGTCCTTCAATCCGGTCATGTGCCTGGAGCATCTGCTATCAACTTGCCAAGTGCTATTGATATTCCTTCTCGAATGTTCCTAGCAAATAAATTAGAGAAAATCATTTAGACACGGGGACCCAAACTTTAACCGGCTTGGTTCTAGGAGAAGATGAATTTGTACAAAAGAAACTATCCACAAAATGTTTTATCCTATTTCCTAAAGAACGGTTATCTACATTCCTATTTATAACCTCTAGGCAATGCTTAACAACATGATCATCTTTTCCATAGTTGAAACAATGAGATTTTAAACTTTTTCTTTTATCCTTTTGAATTGGAACATGATCCATGATCTTCCTCACACTCAAACATAAGAGAATCACAATCACTGTAAGTGACGTGCACTTCCTCTGATTTGTTTTCTAAGTCAAATGATCTATCATGATTTGTGGATTCTCTTATTTCTGAAATTTTACAATCATGTGAGGATGTTGTTTCACTTGGTGTAGAGATTCCAATAGGAATGAAGGTGGGAATAGGAACAGAGATGAATTTTTCAAAACAATTTGTTTTGAAGAATTTTTATGGCCTTTACTGAGAACACCAACTTTTTCATTAACACTTGAAACACGAACTCCATTTTATTCAAATATTTTGGAATGAGAACAACTTGAATGTAAACTATCCAAACTACAATCTATGCTGCTGAAACTATTGTCTACAAAATACTTTTTGAAATCTGAAGAACTTGAACTACAACTTCCAAGACCTCTACTTCCTCCATAATCATAACCTTCCCGAACATCTTTATGATTCACCCCTTCTAAATCTGCAAATAAAGTGTTAGTATCCTTTTTAATTAAATCATTTGTAGGGTGAGGTGTAGGCATTGGAGAATAGCAAAAGGTGCTGGGAGGTGGGTAAATATAAGTGGTTTCACCATAACCCAACCCTGTCTTAATTCTAGCTCCCCTTTGTTTTCTATAGAGTTCTTCTTGCTTCATTTTAGAAATTGTCCATTTATCAAGTTTTTTTTAAGTTTTGTAGTCTCAAATTCAGCCAAAGTTACCCTCTTAGTCAAAGTATTAATTTCCACATTTCTCTGAAATAGAGTTCTTTTTAAATGATCATTTTCCTTTAAAGCTTCATTTAATTTTTTAAAAATTTTGCTTCATTTGTTTTAAGTTCCTCGTTTATCCTTCTTAGTTCCCCTTCATTTTCTTTTAATATGCTGTTCACTTTATAAATTCCAAACAAACGAATTTTGCAAGCAGATGAACACATGTCTTGAACTAACTCATATGGCATCTCCATCACCTTCTTCTCAATAGCTAGAGCCTTTTTACAGTTGTAGGCCCTTGATTCACCTTTTAACTCCTCCTCACTCACAGCTTTTGCAGCTTCAACCTTTTCTTCCCTTTCATAATCATCTTTCATGTTGACCTTCACCTCACTCTCCTTCTCCTCTTTCTCACAAACATTCTTCAAGCTTTCTTTCACTTTACTTTCTTTCTTTCTATTTGCTTCCCTTTTTACAACCTCTGCAATTTCAGCTACCAGGGCATGATTGATTTCATCTTCATTCTCGGCTAACTCAGCACTCCAGTCGAAGTTGGTTAGAAGAGCTGTTTCTTTCTTCTTCTTGTTCTCCTCTTTATTGTCAATTAGAATGACCCTGTTAACCCCCGTTCCTGGTTCAGTGACAATGGGAGATGGACATTCTCTTTTGAAATGCCGAGCTATTTGCAATTGAAGCATCTGAGCTTTGATTTGTCAAATCCAACCTTCACATTTTGGTTTCCAAAATTCTTTCTTCCTATTCTCTCTATGAATCTTCTTGCCCGAAGAGTGATCATAGCCATCTGCCACTAAAGATCAGCTTCTTCCAGATTATCAGGATCCACCTGATACATGTCTTCCATAGTCATTCCTCTTCCCTTCAGTTCACCAGCCATCAAAGCCTCATAACTATGCATGAAAAGACCAAATAAAGCCACACTCTCTGATGGAATCTATGGGAGATTTGGTGATTTTGATATAGATCCATTGGCGGTGGTCTTGTCAGAAGTTCTAGTCATACCACTATAAGCTGACACGTGCGTTGATGAATCTGAACTAGATGATATAAGAGCTACATTCGGTGAGTAAGCTTGAGATGGAAGCATTTCTTGGTTCTATTCTCTCCATTTCAAATCTAACTCAAAGGACTTCCACTTGTTAATTATGTCCATGAGCTTGTAATCTAGAAATCCCCTTTCTTGCCTCAAATCCTCACCTGCAAACTCCATTGAGTTGGTAAAGAATCCAACAGCTTTGTTACATGTTTATTGTTTGACAGCTTCTCATCATACTTCTTGAATGTGCTTATAAAAGATAGATAACGATTGGTGAGATCATTGAGACTCTCATTCTTGTCTCGAACAAAAGAGTTGAATTCTGTTTTAGCTTGAGCGGCTTTATCCTTGACCAATTCCTCATTACCATCATAGAATTCACATAACGCATCGTACAAAGCCTTTGCACTTTTATATTCACCAAATCTGTTGTAGATTTCTACTGACGGGCACAAGGTCAGAGAACCAAATGCCTTCTGATCTCGATCAATCATCTTCATGTCTCTATCTAAATATTTCGTTGGATCTACAACTTGAATAGTCACATTATGGTCTATGGAAATAGGACATGAGGTCCTTTCACAATTGATTCTTAATAAGTGTGATCAATGTACAGGAAGAAAGCTTTCAAACATCTTTTCCAGTCATCAAAGTTGTCACTATTGATTAGCTTAGGGGGTCTGTTTGGCACCACACTCTCAAGATCAGCAAGGGTAAGACTTTTCGTCATTGAAATTTGATTAAATCAAAAACCAGTAGTTACACACAAGAGACATTAGTTTACAGGGAGTAGTTTCGTAGACAGGATGTAGTTTAGCAGCTAGTTTCTGTAGTAGGTTCGGTTGCAGTTTCACCAAAAACTATTGAACTTATGTTCAAGGTAAATAGATAGCAGTTTGGTAAGAAAACTAAACAAGCTAATGAACTTTCATTCTAGGTTCGCAAAGGGATCACTACCACCAAATTTCTATAGTTTCGCATAATAGTTTCGCACAAAGAACTGTAGTTTTGCACTATGAGTCTGAAAACCCTCTTTTTGCGAAAAATGACCAAAAAATCAACAAAACTCACTCAAATTCAAACCAATTTGGAATCTGTTGATTCCACAAGATTCCCAAGTTCACACCACACCTTCTTCAATCCATTTCCATGGATAACAAACGTAAAACAACTCCAAAATGATTGAGAAGATGAATATGTTAAAACTAATCCAAAAACACAAACAATCAAGAGCACAAAGGCTTTGATACCATATTGTTGGTCCTGATGATCCTCTGAACATGCCTTTGATGAAGATTTTACACAAGAATCCACAAGATATCACTATATCTAATAGCTTGTGGACCAAGTAATGATAGAAAATAAACACAACTCAAACGTAACCCATTTGCAAAAGGATTTGTAAGGATAAAGAAGAATTATGCTCAAAGATGACAAATATAAGCTCCTAGCAATACACAATCGATCAATAGACTCAAATCATTAATATCATTAAAGTTCCAAAAGTTACAAAATGAGCAACAATCAATCATATTTATACAGGACCTAATTTCGCATACAGCAAAACTGTATGCACTATGGTATGTGAAACTATCGGGCGAAACAGCAGTTACGCATGCCACAGAATACATTAAACAAGAAAAAACTAAACTAGATCTTATTACAATAATATTTGAGCTATAATAAACTATGACTAAACAATAACAAATAGCAAGGTGAATACCACCCTATACTTGATCCTAAGTAGTCCCAAAGGGGTGTGTAAACCCAACAAAAGAGTTAAAAAGAAAGAGGGTTGCTTGTACACATCAAACAATTTCAATTATTAATGTTAAGCATGATGAAGAGACATATGATTTGGTTATTGTCAGAAGTTAGAAAGGGAAGACAGGGCTTGAAATCAGACTATTTAGTGCCTATCAAATGCGACTGCTAGATGAATCATATATTCATTAAAAATTCACTAGGCACATTGATAGCCCCACCAACAAGCTAAGAGAAAATAATCTGCTGTTTTTTTAGAAATTCATAAGGATCTTAAAGATTGCTTATGACAGGATCAACAGGAAAAGGGAAGTGAAGTGTAGGAGAAAAGTGCATCTCAACTTTGCCAATATGGTAAAGCTAGAAGTCATTACTGCAGGAGAGCTTGTTATTCATAGATATGGTTTGTCAACCATAGATATCTTTTATCCTCAGTCATTAAAGCAAGTATCAATTAATGTTATTCAAAGGATGAGAGAGATGACTATCTAGGTCCTTAACAGAAGCGGGATAAGGGAGGCCAGAGAATTCAAAGTTATGATCAACTTCATATAGGATCCATCAATCTAAGTATCACACCTACCATCCTAGAGAAATTTTGATGGAATTCGGGTTTTGGACTTAGAACATAAGAGCAAACCAATGATTCCCCCAAGGATCAATTTCGATCTCTCAAATATAACAACAAGTGGTTATATAATCAATATTCAATAATCATAGTGCGGAAACCCATGATTAATGATATGATATCTATGTGTCTATATGATTGTGTGTTTGCTAGTGATTGAATGCTCCGATGAAATAGAAAATGCTTGTTTGATTGATTATTCAAAAGCTTACAAAGGATTACAGTATACTACTATTTACAACCTATACAATGATCTATGTACAGTTACAAAATACCCTTATGTAAAATAAAATTACATATAATCCTAAGTCTATAAGTCGTCCACTGTGGATGATTGACTGTCTGCTATGAATGGTAAGTTGTTCACTGTGGATGTTGAATAAGCTGTCTGTTGTGAACACTTGTGTGTTTTCTTGATCATGTCTGTTGTGGAGTGTTCATCCGCTGTGGATGAACATCCACTGTGGACTGCTCATCAGCTGTGGACTTGGCTATCCGCTATGTGTGCGATGGTCATCCGCTATAGATACTTGAGCCTTGTTCTTCATCCGCTGCTTACACTTGTTCATCCACTATGGATAATTCCTCATCCGCTGTGGATGCTTAGCAAAAATTTATTTTATCTACAAACCTAAAAAAGAAATTTAAGCAATAATTAGTGTATGTTATGAATGGTAATGATGCTAATGTGTTGGTTAAAGATTGTTTGATGTTAGAAGACATTATGTTTAATTATGGCATGCATTATCCTTTTTAAGTACTTGTTGAGTCCAACAATACCCCCTAAGGATGATGTTACCATCCTTTAATGTTTGCTTATTAATGTTTATGCAAGACCGGTTAAGGGATGGTCAATACCACTAGTCTCACAATGAGGAGAGTTTTAGAACATTTTAACAGATCAAATGGGGAACCGGGTTTATGTAGATGATATTAAGAACACAAGTAACTAAGACAGAACTAAGAACAATAACAGAGTAATATGGTTTTCAAGAATGCTGTATATTGCTCTCAAGTTCTATTACAAGTATTACAAAGCATAAAAAAAAGTACAAGGACCTGAGATACTTTATACTACATCCTACAGCCGGCCATACTTTGAAGGCCAGCTGGAAACTTCAATATAGACAACAAGATTAATGTAAAGTCAAAAGGCAGATTGCCTTTTGACTAGTGACTATGACATTATATAACTCACATCCTAATATATTATAGAAGGATAAAAGGTACAAAGTAGGCAGTTACAGACTCAAGACCATAATCTACAGTTTTCTAAAGCATTGACCTTTTCACCAACTTGTATAAGTTGGTGAGTCTTGAGAGTTGCAATGGAAAGTAAGTCAGCTTTATGGAAAAGTAGATCAGAGAAAACATGTCCTCTTCGTCTTTTGGAAGAAATCAGTCTTCACTTAATTGGCTTCAGAAGTCTTTGTCTTTGAAGCTTTGGAAGACTTTATCTTTGGCTTCAGAAGATTTGGTCTTTGGCTTTGGAAGATTTTACACTTAGAATAATTTATGTGGAGAGTGTAAAACTTCCGAAGTAACTTCTACCTTATACATCAGTGCATGCATGCAGGAAGCTCCTTGGTTGTTTTGGCTTCTTTGGTTGCATCAGCCTTCTAATATAACCTTAAAAACTCCCCCTAGGCTAATGCTACCAAAACAGAGAAGTTATTCACATGTTGACAGTCCTCATTAGGATCAAGACCATACCTTTTTTCATCATCTGATCAGGATCCCTCAGACTCTTATAATATCTTCTCATGTCATGGAGATCATGTAGAGGAAGATCAAGCATGTCTTGCTAGAAATAGACATCTTGTACTCCTTGATCTCTGATGACATACCACCTGTCTGGATTAGTAGCAAAAGTCCAGGACAAGAAGGGTCTTCCAATTACAAGAGGCTCCTCTTTGAGTTGGAGTTTGTTGAGCAGCCTCTTCTTGCACTACCTCAGGATGTTCTGACTCATCCTGAGGTGTAGCGGTGGATGCCTTGGTCTTCTTCTTGGAAAAACTCTTCATGGCCATCCTTTTCTTCCTCTTTGATGTCTTTAACTGAGAGGACTGGTCTTCAGCACCAGGTTGTTCTACTATGTCTCTCTTAATTGGGTTCTCTTCTCTCACAGGTTTAGAAGGAGAGTGAGGAGGACCCTGCTGTGGATCAAAAGATGAAGTTAGCTGATATTCAACCCTAGGTCCAGGTTGTGTTGTCTCAGGGGGTTCAACCTTGACAACCTCAGGTTTAGCTGGACTTGGTGGAGAATGCAAGTCAACAAGCTCTCCCTTTTTAATCTTCTACTTGATCACTCTAATGTGCTCATCCATAGTGAATAGAGACATTGGACCAATCCTCCTTCCAGAGAATCCATACAGCTTCAAGAAGCTCATCATCCTTTGTCTGTTAGCAGACTTCTTTTGGCTCTTTTTGATGATCCCTCTTGACTTTCTTAAACTGGGGAGAGGGTAGGAGAATGCTTGTAGAGCCTTTTCTATCTCCTTTCTTCCTTGTTCTTGAGGAGCAATGTTGCATCCTCTGCCTCCTTCCTCTCCTTAGACAATTTCTTGTCAGCCAGTTCATTCAGTACTTCTAAGTGGAGAGAGTATAGTTCATCCCTATTGTAGCTTTTTTTCCCCAAGTAGTTTATCCTGACCGCCCTCAACTCATCATCCTGAATATTTGGCTTGGGGGCAGCCCTGATGGCATCTTCCATTAAGCCTGGAGACCCTCTTGAACTTTCTCCCCTTAGCTTCCTCTTCCTCTCTCTTTCCTCCTCCTCAATCTCCTTAGAAGTCAGTTTCCTTTTCCCATTATCACTCACAGGCCTTGGTGACTTATGGTGGAGAGAGCTTTGGCCTTCATTGCTTGATTCAGCAGTCAAGCTTTGGCCAGAGAGATGTTCTAAAGCACCTTCACCAGCTGGTGCCTCACTAAGGGTAATAGGTGCTGAAGAAGTTCCTGTCTCAAGGTTCACAAGTTTAACTTCTAGGCCTTCATTCAAGGCTTCCCCTTCGTAGCTAATCTTAGGGTCCACCTCAACATCCAGTTGACCAAAAGTATTACCTTCTAGCCTCTGTCTAAATAGTCTTAACCTCAGTTTGTATTCTTGAAACACCCTTTCTTGAATCCTATCTGCTAATCTTACAACTTGTTAGTTTTGAATTGGGTTGACAAGTGGAAGATCAATCAGATGGATGCTCTCATAGAAGCTCAGGTTGAAAAAGTTGAAAATTTCCTGTTAACCCTGAGATCTAGAGATGACAAGAGCTCTTCTATCAGTGTCATAACTCCATCCCATGATTGGATTCTTAGAGTGATAAGATGGGGTAGGCATAGCTTTAGGAATACCCTCCTCAAACAAACATTGTATTAGTGAGTCCACATCCATGTAGACTTAGGCATGTGAGTCCACATTCATGTAGACTTGAGGAGGTTGTTGAGTATGGACCATTACAAATGAGGGTGGTGAATCCTCAAAGTCCATTCTTTGTGAAGAACTCCCAGGTTATGCGATTGTTTGGACTTTCTCCCTCTTTTTGGTAGCATCACCTTCTTGCATAAGTGAGCTTGGGGTTGGGTCTGTCACATCCATAGGTTCTTGTGGACATGGTTGAGTTCTCCTGAGTGGTCTCTTAGCTAACTTTCCCTTGAGATTGGTGATCTCAAGTTGCTGGTCATTGACCCTTCTTTGTAAGACAGTCACCTAAGATTCTAGGTGACTTGTCTTTGAGACTAAATAGGTGCATGTTTTTGTCAGTTTTTGCACCTTTAGTTTTAGATTCCCATCATATTCATCATAATAATCATGGGGGGATGAGAGAATAGGACTAAGGTCTTTTTCCTCATCACCAGCACTTTGTTCTTGGCTGCTGGATTTCCCCTGCATCATGACAACTTCAAGAGAAGTGTCAAGAGCTGGGTCACCATGGTTGAGGTCTGAATGATGTTATCACTTGCTGAAGTGAGAGCCTCTTCCATATGGACCTCCTGAACAAGTTCAGGGAGATCCACCTCAGTAGTAGGTGGATGATATAGGCTAGACATGAGAGAAACAGGAGTATTCATCCCTCCTTAAGCAGGGGTGGAGAAGAGAGACTCATGATACTCACTGAAGCCCATGTCTTCATCATCATAGAATTCAAGGTTTGGGATTGGTTGGTTTAGATCAAGAGGCTGGGCATGGTAACTGTCCCCTGAAGGTTGTTTACTAGAGTTTTGAGACTCTAAGTGAAGGCTTAAGACTATAGGTGTTGTGAGCTCATCAGGCTGAGCATGAGAAACCTCAGTACTGATCATTTGTGAGATGGGAGTGGTTTGCACCTCAGGAGAAGTGGGAGCTCCAGTGTCCACTTTCTCCATTATAGGTGATGATATAGGGGCCTGCACAAACTGAGTAGCATGTGTAGGGGTTCGTTTGGATTTGCTTTGGTAGGTGATGGTTATTTTTGGCTGTATAGGTGGTTAGGAAGTAGAACATGTGGGTTCAACACTAGCTGGTGCTGCTAGGTTGTCACCTTGAGCAATGAGCTCTAACATTTTTGGGACAAGGACTGTTTCTACCCCTGAGAAGCCAATAGTTGGCTTCCTCATAGACTTGAAGATACCAGGCTTCATTTTTTCCATTTGGAAAACCCAAGCCTTGGTCTTGTGCTTATCAAAGTGATTTAAAGACAATGTAATAGTAACTAATCCTATGTTCATGCTTTGAGAATCATTAGCTGTGGTTGATGAAGAACTTTCAGTCAGTTGGTCTTTTTTCATCTTCCACACCATCTTTCAAAGATTGGACTTGACCTTCAACACCTTGAAAGTTTTGACAAACTTCAGAAGTTTTGGAGATTGGACCTTTGGAAGATCTTGCTTTCACTGCAGCAGGCTTCAGTACTTCGGAAGCATTCCTTTCTTTCGAGACCAAATTTCTTCCGATGGCAAGATTTTACTTGTCTTCTTTTCCACCTTGGAGCTTCCGAAAGGAAAGGATTTTTCTTTTGAAGCTACTTCTTAGAAGTTTTCTCTTTGATCATATGAATAGTACTTTTAGGATTGTAGATGCAATCCTTAGCAAGATGAGAAGTACTACCACACATGATGCAATCCATTTTCTTCCTTCTAAGAGTCTTCTTTTGAGAGAAAGACTGAACTTGATCACTTTCCACCATCATCCTCATCTTCACAGATGATGCAGCAAGGTTCTTAGGGTGAAGCTTGCTCTTGGGAATGGATGGTTCAGGCTGTGTAGCAGTGATACATAGCTGATCAACCTTCTTCTCTTTGCTGGAATGAGTTGGACATTAACTAGAACTCCTGGTACTGGAGTTCATAGTTGAGTCTTTAGCCTTCACCACTTCAAATCCTGTAGAGATAAACACTTGCTTCTTAGAGTTGAAAGTGGCCTTGATCTCTTAAGCCTTCTTTGATTTTCCCTTTGCTTTCCAGGTCAAGTTCTTCCTCTTAGACTTGGTCATCCTAGATTATTTTCTCTCCTTAGGAAAGTAGTGACCCTTTTTTAGGATGATCTTCTTTATTCTTCTTAGAATCATCCTTCACTATATCCTCTTCGTCCTCTTCATCTATGGGGTCTATGAGGGGAAGCTCATCTTCACATGTTCGACACCTTGGAGGTCTTACAGATAATAGAATGTGTGGAGGAGCTATCACAGTAGATCCTAGTCCCTACTTATTCTGATAACAAACTTTTGCCTGCAAGGATGAGGATATCATGTTCTTGAAGGTCTCTTCTTCAAGAACATGTTTTTCTGCCCTGGCTTTGCTGATCATAAGCTCAGCCTGGCATTCAGTTAACTTAGTGATGAGATCTTTTATCTGAGTCCTGTAGTTGGTATGCTCATGCTTAAGAGTTGAAATGGCTTTCTCAAAATCTTCTGAGACTTAATTACTTTCAGAAGAAAATTGTCCTTCAAATACATGTAAGTACTTAGAAGCATATTTAAGCTTTGGAAGATATCTCAAAATTTTTTCCAAATGTAAATTTCTTATTAGTAGTTATTTTAATTAAAGACATAATTTTCTTCCGAAGACAACTTGAAATCTGCTTTTGGAAGAAAGTTTTCCTTCAAATACATGTAAGTACTTAAAAGCATATTTAAGCTTTGAAAGATATCTCAAAATTTCTTCCGAAGGTAAATTTCTTATAAGTAGTTATTTGATTTGAAGACATAATTTTCTTCCGAAGACAACTTGAAGTCTCCTATTTTAAGTTTGATTATTTTCAGCTCTTTTTAAATTAGCTTTTAAAATTTTTAAGGACTCAAGATCAGTTCTCATCTCTAAGTTATAGGACCTATATCAGTTAACTTTAGCAATACATTCAGGTGTACAAAGATGTTTCAATACCTTGGCTTCATCATGATCTACCATCAGTGCTTGGTTTGGAAATACATCCTCAACCTGAAAGCTTCAGTCAAAGCTTCCTTCTTCTATAGCAACTACAGCTTGCTGCTTGGGCTTCTCATTCTGGGGAGCTCCATCAATGTAGTTTGGTCTGGTTTGTGCTTCCCCACCACTTTTATTTGGTGCCTTGCACTCTCTAGCAAAGTGTCCTATTTGCTTACAATTGTAACACTTCACTTTGATTTTGTCCAGCCCAAACTTTCCACTGGTTGTATTGCTAGGAAACTTCCTCCCTGTCCTCTTGTCAAACTTCATGGCTCTGTGAGTGAGAAGAGTCATTTGCTGGACTATTTCCATGTACTCCAGATTATCTGGATGGATACAGTCCAGGTCTTCAAGGGTAAGGAGAAAGTTTCATGTGCTTTCATCAGTAGACATAAAGGCTTGTGAAGAGCTTGTCTCTTGGAATGGGCTTCCTTGGATGTAGCTCTCTCTTGGTGTCTCCAGGAAGGTGATAAAAGGACCCTTTTGTGAGTTGTCACTGTAGTAGATGAGATGATGTTGTGGTTCTTTGCAATCCCTTTCAACCATATGAAGGACTGAACTCTGCTGTTTATTGGAGTTACCAGATGGATTATGCATGTTCATCTCCATCTGGTAGCCAATAAGGATACCATACAACTCAGTGAGAGTAAGGGTCTTGAGGTTCTCAATTCTCTTAATGACCACACAATAGTGTGTCTATTGTCTGGGAAGAGAGGATAAGAACTTCCTCACAATGTCCCTATTCTCAAGGGTTACTCCAACATCCATTAGAGTATCCACAATCTTAACATACCTAAAGTATTGTTCAGTCCAAGTTTCACCTATCTTGAAGGTGAAGTTTTTAAACTACTGCTTCAAGAGGTCCTTCTTGTTCTCTTTTGCTTCATTTGACCCCTCATACATCAACTTCAGTGCATCCCATAGTTGCTTCGTAGTCTTGCACTTCTTGACGCCAATATAGATAGAGCTTGGAAGAGTAGTTTAGAGGGCGGTCATGGCCTTCTGATCTATGTCTATCTTCTTCTAGTCTTCATCAGAATAATCAGCCACTTCCTTTGGTATCATACCACCACCACCACCAGCTGAAGAGGTGGATGGAACATGAGGTCCATAGACAACAAATCCCCACATCCTGGAGTCCTGAGAATTGATGAAGCCTTCTATTCCTTGGAACCAAGTATCAATGTCATCAGGAGTGATCAGTTGAGAGTTTGTCATAGTACCGATTTCCATGTCAGCCTTTGTGATAGCTACCATTTGAGATGTTAAGTGTTTTGTAAAAATGAAGGGATTTAAGATGGTGAGATCTTACAATCAAGAGCCTGGAAAAGCTCTGATACCAATTGCAGGACCGGTTAAAGGATGGTCAATACAATCAGTCTCACAATGAGAAGAGTTTAAGAACATTTTAACAGATCAAACGGGGAACCGTGCTTATGTAGATGATACTAAGAACACAAGTGACTGAGACAAAACTAAGAACAAGAACAGAGTAATATGCTTTTCAAGAATGATGTATATTGCTCTCAAGTTCTATTACAAGTGTTACAAAGCAAAAAAAGATATACAAGGACCTGAGATACTTTATACTACATCCTACAGCCGTCCATACTTTGAAAGCCAGCTGGAAACACTAATCTAGACAACAAGATCAATGTAAAGTCAAAAGGCAGATTGCCTTTTGACTAGTGACTATGACATGCCATAGCTCACATCCTAATATATTATAAAAGGATAAAAGGTATAAAGTAGGAAGTTACAAACTCAAGACCCTAATCTATAGTTTACTAAAGCATGGACCTTTTCACCAACTTGTATAAGTTGGTGAGTGTTCAGAGTTGCTGCAGAAAGTAAGTCAGCTTTATGTAAACGTAGATCAGGGAAACCATGTCCTTTCTGTCTTTCGGAAGATCTCATTCTTCACTTCATTGGCTTCGGAAGACTTTGTCTTTGAAGCTTCGAAAGACTTCATCTTGGGCTTCAGAAGATTTGGTCTTTGGCTTTGGAAGATTTTACACTTAGAATAATTTTTGTGGATAGTGTAAAACTTCCGATGTAACTTCTACGTTGTACATCAGTGCATGCATGCAAGAAGCTCCTTGGTTGCATCAGCCTTCTAATATAACCTTACAGCTTTGTTTGTTAGTGTTAATGTGTTTATTATGTTTTATATGAATGATTGCATGATTGACTTATGATGTATGATTGCATGATTGAATGTTACTTTGTATGATTAATTGATTACATGTATGATTGCATGATTAAGTGTATGACTGTATGATTACTAATTACATATGTGTTATCAGATTATCTTGTATGTTTGATTCATGTATGTTTGCTAGTATGACTTGTTACTTGTATGATTGTTGTTATGTTTATGATATGTAAGAAATACATGAATGATTGATGTTATGATTGTTTGTTATGTCTGTTGTGAATGATTGCATGTTATGATTGTTTGTTATGGATGTTATGAATAATTGGATGTTATGATTGTTTGACTAGTTAGATATGTATGTTTGTTGTTTTTGTCTGTTTGTTTGTTAGAAACCTTTAAGTGTGTGATGGACCAGCTTCATCAACACTCTTTCGAACTTCTGATGTGGCCTTCAATGACTCTTCAATATCCTTCTCAGTAATCTGATCTTTTTAAGCTTCCTTGACTTGGTCAGTCAGAGGAGTGATCTTCATGGCATTTCGGCAGTTGACTATGTGTTCAGCAAAATACTGCAATGCACTGTTCTAATTATCATACTTGCATTGGATGGAGAGGTGAACCATCTGTTCTAGGGTTGATTGATCCAAGCTTTGCACATCAATGTTGCTAACCAAAGTGGTTACAACATGATCACCCTTAAGAACTTCAAGGTTGTTGTTTTTTGAGATTCTTAGGCCTGTAATTCTTTCTATGTATGTTAGTGATTGTTGGTTTGTCTCTAATGTTTGGTTTAGTGCAGCATTCACATACACTATGCCCAATATTCTCAGTATATGTATGAAGTAGCAGCAGTCACCCTGCATAATACATCTTTTATAGAAGGGAATGACTTGGTCTTCAGAAATGAATCATAGGAGGGATGTAGCAGCTTTATCTTTATTAGATCAAAAAGTCTTATGTCAACTGCTTCTTTGCCTTGAAGCTTCCTCTCTAACACTACTTCAAAGTGTGTTTCATCATAGTAGCACTTCATGATTGGATGGTTGTATTAGTTACCATCAATTTTCTTCATGCTTAACTTCAAGTCTGATGGTCTCATTGGGCATCCAACCCTTTCCAAAATTTCACTATCAACATGTGATGTCTGTTCTTCACTTTGTTTCTTCTGCTTGCTTGCCAACCGTTGTTCTCTTCTCAGTTTGGCCAAGTGAAGTTTATCTTCTTTGTCTGCTTTGGCTTTCATCTCATGATGGTGTCTGTTCATGTAAGATCGCATGATGTGATAAAAATCAGCTCCCTTGGGACTATTGGTATGATTGACCATTCTCAATTGCATGAGGTCTAATCTGTCTTCATAGCTCAGTGTTCCCAGTTAGGATATGTATGATAAGTACTAGACTAAGCCAGATACTTTCTTTATCGGCACTGCATCCAATATTTCATCATATTTCCATGCCATAATCTTTCTTTCATTAGCAGATGCTATCAGTGTTATCCTATCATACAACTTGACAAAATTTGTGTTTTCATTAATCATCTCCCTCACCTCATTACCTCCAGGCTATAGCCTATAAGGCATAAACTATCTTGGTTCCTATATTGGATGTAGTTCTTGTAGGGCTTGATGATATGTTGATAATGCTGATGCACGATCTGGTCTAGAAACCTGTGGCTTCAATGCACTTGTTAGCTTATTCTTGTAGATTTCTCTAGCAAGATCTTTCATTTGTGATAGTGATCTTCCTGCATAAGACCTATATGGCATCGTTGTATGACTCAACCAGATTTTAACCTAGGAGTAGGTCATTTTATCAATCTTTGGATCTTTTGGCATATTCTTTTGAAATTCTTGTTGGTCATTTTATCAATCTGTGGAAATGGGTACCGATTCTTGATAGTGAGTTTGTTTAACTCCTGGTAGCCAATGGACACTCGGAATGATCCATCCTTCTTATTGACAAACAAGACCAGAGCTCCCCAGGGTGAGAAGCTTGGCCTTATGAATCCTTTATCTAACAATTCTTGTAATTGACTAGACAACTCTTGAATTTCTGATGGTGCTAATAGGTATGGTGATCGTGCTTCAGGAGCAGCTCCATGTACCAAGTCAATCCAAAATTCTACTTGTCTCTGAGGTGGAAGTCCGAGCAAGTCCTCGGGAAAGACATCCTGGTAGTCTCGCACGCTAGGTATGTCCTCGATTCTTTTCTCCTCCGCTTGTTTCTATACCACATGTGCAAAAATTTCATGATAGCCTTTTCATAAGTACTTCCGGGCCTTCATACACCTAATGATCCTTAGCATAGTGCCGCACTTTTCTCCTTGAATCGATATTGTCTCTCCACTCGAAAGTGGGATGCAAACAATCTTCTCAAGGAAAACGATTTTTGCTTGATTTTTTGACAACCAATCCATGCTAATAATGATATTGAAACTCTCGAGTATCACAGGTAGCAAATCTATATCGAACGAGTAATCCGCAAAACTCAAAATGACCCTTGTATTATCTTGTCGGTTTCAGTTAATTTACCGTCCGCTAACTCTACCATATACTTAGAAGTCAAATATGTAGGAGCAATCCCAAGCAGTGGACTAAATCACTAGACACAAAACTCCTATCGACACCCGTATCGAATAAAATATAGGCATAGTGATTGTTTACGAGGAACATACCCGTGAAAATGTTTGGGTCCTGTCGAGCTTCTCCAGCTCCAATTATAAAAGCTCGGTTGAGCGCGTTGTTCCCACCAGTCTACTTCAGATTAGGACATTCCTTGCGAAAGTGTCCCACAACGCCACATTCAAAACATCCCTGATTGTTTCCTATTTGGGTAGGGTTCGCCTTTCGACAATCCATAGTTGCATGACCAAAACACTTACATTTCTATCACATGGAGTCCACACATGTGCCTAGATGATGGAAGTTGCACTTGTTACACTTAGCTAGGGTTCTAGCATACCTACCATTTGCTTTCTTTGCAGATGGGCCAGCAGTGAAAGCCCTAACAACTTCTTGTTTGTTTTGAGTTTGATGTGGGGTATTCCTGCCATGGTTGTTGTCCCACTTTCTCTTGTTGTCATAACTCTTCTCTACCACCGTCTTCTTCACGAACACTCCCTGACGCACAACTTGATCAGTCAAATCATGAGCTATTCTAACCACTTCTTGGATGGTTGTTGGCTTGGATGTGGTCACCATGCTCCAGATTTGGGGTGCAAGGCCCCAAATATACCTTTCTATTCGCTTGAATTCTGGGTTAATCATGTGAGGGCATAAGCGAGCAAGATCATGAAATCGGGTGGTGTTGCTTGTCACTTCCACACCTTTCATGGTGTGGTTCCAAAATTCAACCTCAAGCTTTCGTAATTCATTTTGAGGGTAGTACTCGTCAGTCAGCATCTGTTGTAACTCATCCCATGTGATTTGGTAAGCAGCATCAATACCCAAGGTCTAGGCATGAGCATTCCACCAAGTAAGTGCTTGACCCTCAAAGGTTTACGTGGCAAATTTCATCTTGTTCTCCTCAGCGCAGTTACTGATTCACAGAACTGACTCCATCTTCTCAATCCAACGGAGCAAGCCAACAGCTCCTTTATTACCAAGAAAGTTAAGCGGTTTGCAATTCAAAAAAGTCATGTATTATAGGTTTAATCATATTAATAACAATTAAACATTAACAATGACCCTTTTATCTTAACTTTTTAATTATGCCAGTTATTATGATACCTCTTGTGCCACTTCCATTTCCTCCATTCACCTCGGATCCCCCTACGCTGCGGTTCGCAACGTGATGTGCAATGGCATCCGCTACTCGTTGAGCCACTAGCTGCTCAATGGCCGCTGCTGTCATGGGAGTACTGTTTCCCACGTTGGTTCGGAATTTTATCCTTCGTGGTGGCATGTTTCTTCAAATCATAACAATAAGTAAGATATGACAATATGTTACAATGTCAAACACATGTGAACCAAAAGTAAACAATCATAACAACCAAGCAACCATGCAATATAAAAGATAATATAACTTGATAATAAATTGTACGAATTACAAAGTATTTTAAGAGTACATACTCCTACAAGAAGTTCATATCCAAATATTACATGAACACAGCCCGCTCATGATAGGCAATCAACGAAACAAGCGAGTAAATGCGCCTGTCTGTACCGTTGGCAAAGCCATCAGCATTCATACGGCTGCAAGTGCGGTAGAGGACTCCAAGCGCTCCTCCATCATGGTCATTCTCTCTTTAGCCACGGTCATGTGCTGCTCAACTAGTGTAGCCCTCTGCTCTATCGCCTACACTCTCTGTGTCACGGCCGCCATCTCCTGTTGTACCCTAGTGAGTCGGTCGTGCATCGTGTGTAGGTGTGACATCCCGTGTTTCCATGTTAATATCCGCACATTAATAAAATGTGATAAAATTAATTAAAGGAATTATAAGACTTAATTTTCTGATAATTAAGGTCATCTAAGGTCTAGCAAAGCCCCTTTGTGCAAAAATTTTTATAATTGGTAATTTTGAGAATTATCGGGTCGCGTTGCGATAAAACTTTTAATGAGCGTTGGTGACAATCTAGTTAATTAAATTTGGTCAATATATGTTGATTTTTATAATTTAATGTATCTTAAGAGAAAATATTATTGGTCATGAAAAATAATAATTATTATTACTATTAACCTTGATCGCGTAAAATTAAGATTTTTTAAATATTGCCTTGATGCAACGTACAGTCCCTTGCATGCTGTGTTAAATCGTGTTTATTTTTATTTTTGACTTTTGGTCACTATTATTAACTATTGTGAAACCTTAGAAAGCCTCAAATAATACCCTAATTTTATAGAAATTTTTTGCGTAAAAACCCGAAAGTTTAAAATTTTTACAAAAAAAATTAACGAGACCGATACCTGCCTTACACCGGGTGGCATCTCAATTAGATATCTACCAGCCATTTTGACGATTTAATTGCAAGATTTAACCATAATAATCATAATTAATCATTACTATTTATATACAACAACACACTTCAACTCTCCATTCATTACACCACCACTATCTTACTAACACTCACACACTTTCTCTATTCTCTCCCTCTCCTCCCATCCTCAGCCGAACCATCCCCACCATTATCATCTGCATTTCAAGATCAAAACAACCCTTGGTTTCTTGATTTCAAAGATCCCTTAGTGAGTTTGGTGTAATAAATTTCATAAATCTAACTCCAAGGAGAAGAAATCTTTAAGGAAATCATTCTTGAATATTCAAAATTTGTTCATCTTAGGTATGAACATATCATCTTTTATCTCATACAACATGACTTTTGGATGATCGTTGCAAAAATGCTTCACCTAAAACTAGACTTTTTCTTAAAATCCAAGGTTCCAACAATGGTTTAAAAATAAGAAAAAAATTTGTTCTAAGAGAAGGTATATTTGTGTATGTGTAGACCGAGTATGTGTGTGTGTGTGTGGTGTTTGTGTTTGATGTTGATGATTTTGGAATTTCCTTTCATTTTGTTGATTCCTCTTGCATGCGAGATGATCAAACTTTAATTTTTGTTTATGAACATCATAAGAAACCCATCTCCAAAGGAGTTTATAAAAAATAATGAAAATGCGTGATACATGAATGTATGTGTGCATGATGTTCTTGAATCATCTTGCTTTTTGATTTTATAAATGATTAAGATGATCCATGAATGATGATGATCATGATCTGAAATCTTCTGGTCTTTAAAGTGTGTTTTGTTGAAATGAAAACTAAGGACAAAAGATAAAATTTATAATTTGGATTGTATATCTATATATAAATCGTATATATGTATGTATGTATGATTGGCACTTTTGATCTTGATTTGTTCTTGATTTATGAGTTTAGAGATGATTGAAATGATTCATGTATATGGTGATTATGATCTTGAAACTTGAGATTTTTATTCACTTTTGATTTAAAGAAAAGATAAAAACAAGTTAGAATTAATGTTATTCAAGTATAAATGGACATGACCACTAGTAATGATTTCATAAAATTAAATTGTCCTCAAGACAAGGATCTTTGTAAATATGGAGAAATAAGTTTAAAACATGTTAAATATAAGTTCAAAGTTAGTAATCTTACTAAAAATAAAAAATTTAGATGATTGAGTTTAATCTCGTAAACGTTTTACATTTAAAAACACGTTAACAACGATGTTTTCAGGTCTAAAACAAGCATTTTCGTACAAGTCCGGTTTTGAACAGAAAATAATATTTTTTTTAAGTTAGAAAATTATGTTTTAAAATATATAACAAATCCATAACAAGCATGGTCTTCGGTGATGACTTTATACACACGAAAAAGCCGAAAACCGGCAATTTCGGGTTAAAATTAATGGACTGTTTTAGCACTGAGTTTTAATAAAATATTTTAGAATTTTTTTTGGTATAAATGAGTCATTTTAAAACATGTATAATGGTCATAAGGTATATATGGGTTGATGTACTATTTATGCGTGTAAAACCATGTGGTTTCGGGTTAAAAATCACCGTATACCGGTGAAATTTGGGTTAAATATAATAGAACATATTTTATGATAAAAGTTGTCGAAAATTAATTTTATACCTGTTTTACAACTGAAAATTAAATTATTTGTTATAAAGATTAACCAATTTTGATTTGTGTCAAATAAAGTAATATTTCTAAAAAGATAATAAAATAAGAATTAGTTTTCTTAACAAGAACAAGATTATGAATATATCTTACAATTAATCTTAAATAAAATATTATTATTAATTAATATTTATCTATTTATTTATTAATTTATTTATTTGTATGTTTGTTTGTTTGTTTAATACATAATTTATTAAATTTTATGTTTATGTTTTTATATGTTTTTATGTGTTTATTTCGAGTGGTAGTTATTTAAGGGTTAAATGGTATATTAAATAAATTAATATTTGTCACTTATAATATAAATTATTAAGCTAAACCAAAAGTCAACAACAGGTATTTTAAAATGGATTTCAACACAAATCTAGTAAGTTGGGTAAAGAACTTACGTATTAGACTTATTACTCGACAATTAATAGATACTTCGTGTTTAGGGCATTAATTGGTCGTTTATTTCCCGGGCTTGATTTTTGCTAGACCATCTCCTTATCGCATTTTAACTTGAGTTTTCACAGCCCCTAATTTAAATAATAATTGTATTTAATTTAAATAATGATTGTATTCCATAATTAAATCATATCACACATAAAACGTTATAGCAAAAAACATATCAAATATGGATGCCAGATTTGGTACCCAAATTCTGCTGTTGATATCTTTTGTTAATATTTTAACATGTTATGTAATAACTGTTTAAGTTTTCAATTTAAGACTTCCACTCATAACGATGTAGTAACACTTTTATTAATATTTCATTATGGTGTCCATGATTTGTTTGCTTGATAATTGTTGGAAATAATCCAACTTCCGTTATCTCCGTCACACGCGTGCCCTTCCGGTGCGCTTTTTGGGGTGTGATAGTAGGGCCTGATCATTAAGGTATCTGCCCTCCTCGATCGATAACAGTCGACCCTACACGTCCTCCATATGAATGGTCCACTGAAGTGCAGTAATCTCTGCTCGTATCTCATGTAGCTACTGATTGTGCCTCACAGAGCACGCCACCAGTAGGGGTACGGTGAGCTCCAATGCCTTTCGAGTGAGTGGTATCGGACATTGGGCACGTGATGACTCTCCCACCTCAAAGGTAGAGGGAATACCCTTTATGTCCCTACACTCGTCCAACCGGCTAGGCATCCATTACCACCGGCGGATATCGATTCTGCACCGTTTAGGCGCGTGCTAGAGGGTACGATCATGGGCAGGTGTAGTAGGACGGATCAGGATATGGACCCGATTCCTAGGTGTGTGTGCAAGAAGCGCAGCACTAGAATGAGTCCGGCATCAACGGTATGATGGTGATGGTAACGTCAGATCGACGTCAAGATGGACATCTGTAGCCACTGTCTCGGGAATAATAGCTATAGGGGTTGGGTCACTAGGCTCAGGAGTGAGATCACGAGGGTCAGAGTCTGGAATCTAGGGAGTAGAGTCAGTAGGCTAGGAGGCTGAATCAGTAGGCTGGGGAATCGGGTCGACCGATCGAGGAATAGAGTCAACAGAACGAGGAATGGCCTCGGTGGGCTCCGGATAGGAATCCAAAGGGTGGGCGGCCGGCGATGAGACAGAATCAGTAGTCTTATAATTGAGGTCGACTACCTCCATGTTTGCTGGTTGAGGAGTGGTATCAGTAGGCTCGGGGAGGATATCGACTGGCTCAAGGGCTGGATCAACAGGCTGGGCATCAGTAGCCGTGTGGCTAGGCTCAAGTGGTGGCTCGATAAAAATGTGTGACATGGTCACTGGAATAGTCTGTTGGACCTTGAAAGGATCATACATGCCAATTCAAGAAGTGGTTGAAGGCTGTTCTAGTTGGAAAACACCAAAGACTAAGAAGAAATACAGAAGACCATTCATGAAGAAATGCGGCAAAAGAAACAGAAGAAAAGAACAAGTGTTGAAGTATCTGTATTAGTTAATGCGGATGACCATTGAACAAATGCTTACAAGAATTTGTTCATCTGCATTAACTAATGCGGACGATGAAAAGATATGCTGACAAGAATTTGTTCATCCGCATTGACTAATACGGATGAAGAAAAACAAATGCTGACAAATGTTTGTTCATCCGTATTAACTAATGCGGATTAACAAAAGAAATGCTGCC
Source organism: Flaveria sonorensis (assembly GCA_025506505.1). Classification (NCBI taxonomy): domain Eukaryota; kingdom Viridiplantae; phylum Streptophyta; class Magnoliopsida; order Asterales; family Asteraceae; genus Flaveria; species Flaveria sonorensis. The sequence goes on along the minus strand of CM046424.1, from coordinate 29,067,265 downwards.
AAGACTTGTTCATCCGCGTCAACTAATGCGGATGAATTAAGTTAATGCTGAAGACTATCAACAACAAATGCTGATGAAGACTCGTGCAGGACCGTGTAAGGGTAGTTAACACTTAGTTTCACACTGAGGAGAGATCTTAGATCACTTAACAATTCGAATAGTGAACTGGTAACTTAAACAGAAGATACAAAGAACACAAGTAAATTAAAGAGACTAAACTTAAGAACAACACAAGAACACAAGATTAGTTTTCAAGGATGTTGTATATTGATGTCAAGTTCTTTTACAAGTGTTACAAAGCATAAAGAAATTACAAGAATCTGAGACATTTTTATACTACAAGGATGTTGTATATTGATTTCAAGGATGTTGTATATTACAGACTCCCTTCATCTTCATATAAAGAATCATTGGGGGATGAGAGAATTGGAACTAAGTCTTCTTCCTCACCACCAGCTTGGGTTTCTTGGCTGCTGGATTTCCCCTGCCCAATGACAACTTCCAGAGAAGTGTCAAGAGGCTGAGTTGCCATGGTAGAGATCCTAGTGATGTTATCACTTTCAAAAGTGATAGTCTCTGCCATATGGATTTCCTGAATAAGTTCAGGACGATCCACCTCAGTAGGGGGTTGCTGATGTGTGCTAGAGATGGGGGAAGCAGGAGTACTTATCTCTCCTTGAGTGTGGGAAGAGAGGAAAGACTCATGGTACTCACTGAAGCCCAAATCTTCATCAGAATAGAAGTCAAGGCTAGGAATGGGGCGGTTTAGATCAAGAGGTTGGGGATAGTAGCTTTCCCCAGAAGGTTGATCACTAGAGTGTTGAGACTCAGTGTGATGGCTTAAGGCTGTTTGTGGGGTTGTGAGCTCATCAGGCTGAGCATGAGGAACCTCAGCACTAAGTGATGGAAAGATGGGAGTGGTCTGCTCCTCAGGTGAAGTGGGAGCTCGAGATTCCACTTCCTTCTATATGGGTTCTGATATGGGGGCCTGCACATTCTCAGTAGGAAGTACAGGGGTTCGTTGGGATTTTCTTTCGTAGGTGATGGTGATGGTAGGCTGTGTTTGAGGTGGTTGAGAGGTGGAGGGTGTTTGTTCAACACTAGCTGGTGCTGCTAGGTTTTCACCCTAAGCAATGAGCTTAAACATTTTTGGGACAAGGGTTGTTTCTACCCAGAGAAGCCAATAGTTGGCTTCTTTAAGATTTTGAAGATGTTGGGCCTCATTTGTCCTATTTTAAGGATATTACTTGTTCCCCTCAACTGTGGTCCCAACTCAAAGTTGAGAATGTGTTGAATATACCTAGGGAACATTTAATACTCTAAGGAGTCCAAGTTTGCAAGTAAATTAGTATATACATACTGAGAGTACCTGAACTTGACCCCTTGTACCATCCCATGGACTATAAGGAGAGGTCTTCTAGAACTTGATCCCATCCACCATGCTTGTTAGAAAGGCTGTGAATGACGACATGGAGGAGGTATTTCCAATGAGATGAGACTTTCCCCTTCTTGAAGGTTTTGACAGAGAAGTCACCTTCATAGCCTATCTGCTGAAAGGAGTGGTTGATAGCAGATTTGGGAAAGGATAACACACCTGCTTCATCATCCAACTACAAATGGGTGTTTGTGATGGCCAGAGTGATGAAAACTGTCCTCCCATGCACTGTAGCAGACAGTGCCTTCTCCTCGTCCATGGTGACCTCTTGACTGGTCCTCCAGAACTCAAGCAATTGATCCTCATAGAGAGGGGGATCAATTGTAAGGGTGGTGAAGTAGTGAGACGAAGAAAGGTACCTGCACACATCTGAGAAGCTCGGGTCCTTCTCAGAGTGTAGCAGGGTAATTTGATTGTGTTGCCTGTGTAGGTGCATGGAAAAATCAGGGTCGTTGTGATGCTCAATGTTGGCCATTTGAGGAAGCTTTACAGTGAAGAAAGGAAGAAGATGAAATTTTGGGGGTAATTTTAGGGTAAGGATCATCGAGAGTAGAGAGACGAAATAGAACCGTTTGGAAGATGTATGTCGTGGATTTGAGACAAAGTTATGACAAAAAGATAAACTTTGAAATCCGTAAGTGGGTCCTACTTCTGAAAAAGTGCGCCTAAAAAGTTAGTTTTCTTGGAATTTGTAAAACTTCCGAAGACAATTTTGGCTTCGAAAGGTTTGTAGCAAAGCTTCCGAAGGCAGTTTTTGCTTTGAAAGATATTTCAAAGAATTTTGAAAATTTGGCTTCGGAAGAAGTGAATAAGTCTTACGAGACTCAGTTGCTTTCGGAAGATATTTGTTCTTTGAATGCATTTAAGTGCTGATATACAAATTTAGATACTCTAAGAATTTCTTCCGAAGGTAAATCTTAGATAAGCTGGTAAATGATTTAAAGACATAAATTTCTTTCGAAGACAATTTGAGTTCTTCCAAAGGTAAATTTTCACCAATTTAAGGAATATCAGTTAAAAGTTAGTTTTCTTCCAAAGAGAACTAGGCTTATGAGGTGATCTAATAGACAACTTAGGACACACAATTTTAGGAACTAAAGTTGATTAAGTTATGACTGGGTTTGAGAATGATATTCTCTATTGATGTGAATCAAGAAGGACCGAATATGATGATTGAGTCAATGATTGTAAGGCGGAATCAAACAATCACAGAACATTGAATGCTGAATGATACTCATAACTGCTCTTTGTATTAATGAAGGTGAAAAACGGTTACAATGAATGCTAGGGTTTTTAGCATGAACAGTAACAGTACACCTTGAACATATTACAAAGAAAAATATTCTGATTGTCTAATGTCTAACAACAATTAGTCTCGGTCACCTCTCATATGAGGATTTCTATTCTATTTATAGGCTGACACATGCCTGAACAAATGACTAAACTAACCCTAACCTATACATAAGAACTAGCCTAAGTACAAAGGTCTTCATCAGCATTTCTTATGTGCATCCGTATTGACTAATGCGGATGTTAGAATCTTGTCAGCATTTCTTCTTGGTCATCCGCATTGACAAATACGGATGTTGAGTTGTTCATCAGCATTGGTGTTTGGTCATCAGCATTGACAAATGCGGATGAACAAACACTGCGCATTTGTTGCTGAACATCCGCATTTGTTAATGTGGAAGAACAAACACTTAGGCGCATTTATTCTATGGTTATCCGCATATACAAATGCGGGTATCCGACTTGTTTTCTATTGTTGATGCAGATTCTTCATCCGCATTAGACCTTGGACTTGGGGGAGATTTCAGCCGAACAACTATCAATCCACCACTTGAATTGGCATGTATGATCCCTTCAGGGTCCAACAATACTCCCCCTAAGGATTATACAGCCTATGTACTTCAAGGTTTGATGGTGGATGAGGTTGTGAGGATTCTGCTGGGTCTTGAGCAGCTTGAGGAGGGATGAGTGGTTCTGCCTGTGAGGGATCCAAAGTTGCCTTTATCATGTTGAAAAAGTCATTGGCTTCAGTGATCTTTTCTCTATTTAGCACATGGATCTTCATTTGGCTCATTGTGTAGATGGCTTCCATAGGCAGCATCTTCAATGAAATGGGTTCCCGTATTGACACAGTGGACAACCCATCTTTATGAATCAACAAAGCTCCATCAACATCCACTTCTAGCTTCACTATGTTTCCCAATTGCAAAGGAGTCTTCTTCTTTCTTCTCTGCTCTCTTTTAGCTTTGATTCTTTCAAAGGCCATCTTCAGAATCTTTATGCATTTTAAGAAAAAGTACATGTCTTCCTCACCCAGCTTATTGTTTAACTCTCTAAAGTGCCTTGTGTATATGTAGTGGATATAAGATTCATCTAGCAATCTCACTTCATATCCACTAAACAATCTAATTTCTGCACCTTCTTTTCCTCCCCATTTTCTTTCAATAACCAACTCATATGTCTTTTCATCATAATAGACATTTGAGATTGGTTTGGAGGAATGAGTTCCAGCTACCATCGTTCTCTTTAAAGATTTAGTTGGCTTCACCTTGAGCTCAGGAAACACAACCTCTTCAGCTGGTTTTGTCTTTTTCTTCTCTAGAGGGTTAACAAATGATCTATCTTTCCTCATACAGATAGCCTTGAGAGATTTGAAGTTGTTTGTTCTTTTGAACATTCTTAGAATGTCTTCAAACTCATAACCCCTAAACATAGCCTGATGATTGATGAGCTCCAGTTCGGCTAGTTCTTTCTGATCATGAATCTTCAGGGAGTTCACTAAAGCAGTATACTCAGTGAAGAATTAAACTAACCCTGAGATCCGTTTGACTATAAACATATTCTAGTCACTATCATACTTCCAGGCAATAATTTTCTGATCAGTCTTGCCATGAGGAGTAGATACACCTTTGATCATCTCAACAGTGGTGAGCCCCTCTTGAAGTGTTAACTAGGAAGGCTCAGCAAAGCACTCTAGATTTCTGTGTAGAACAGGTGCCAAAGAGTCATGATCTCTATGGGTGAGCTGGATATCTTGGGCAGATAATCTTGTTCTAGGCTTTTTGATGATCTCTTCTTCCATTTTCTTCAGCCTTTCTTTCTTTTCATTTATCATCCTAAGGATGGCAGCCCTTAGGGAATTAGTCTTGATATTGGCCATTTTTCTTTTAGTATACCCTTGAGCAAACAGATAATCCTTCATTTCCCTATTAATCATGGAATAGGGATCAGGATATAATGATTGAGAGGCTTCAGTCTGCTTGGCCTTTGAAGAGGGTTTATCAGCTTGAGTTTTGGGAGAATGAGTCTTTTCATACTCAGTTTCAATAGTAGGGTCCAGCAGTTTGTTTAGCTTTTCTTCTTCTGCTATCATCCCCTCATATATCATCCCAAAGACTTCATTTGGATCATAGCCATGATTGATGAGAAACAAGGCTTTGGTCATCAAATCATCTGTTTGGGCTTTATCCACCATTTCTTGGACATAGGGTTTAGGCTTTTCACGGCTTTCTCTGACTATGTGTTCATCAATCGCATATCCACCCACTATCTCTCCTTCTTCGAGGTCTATGCCCACTGACCTCATTTTCAGTTGTTCCTCAGCCTTTTCATGTTCTTCTAAAAATTGAGCAATAACTGCTAGGCTCCGAGGATCATCTTGTTGCTTTTTTTGTGTTGGATCCTCTTCAATAGGCCTTTTACCCTTTGCCTTTTCAGACATGTATTTTCTCTTTCTGGTATATGTTTGTACTTTTGGACCAGAAGAGGGTTCAGCTACTTCAGCTTCTTTAGGCAATTTTTCAGCTTCCTTTTCTTCAGCAGCTGATGGGATTTTCTCTATTGACTCTAGTTCTGATTCTTCCTTTTGTTGTTGGTCTTCACAGAGCTTTTTGATCAAATCTTTTTGTTCCTCAGTGAGAGACATAACGGGTACAAGCTGAAGGCTCAATTCCTTCTCAAGAGGGACAGGAGATTGAGATATCACTACAATGGGCTCAGAAACTTGACCTTGATCTCCAATAAATTCCCAGAATTCATCATCAATGATGAAATCTTTAGCAGTGAAGCTATCAAAAGCCTCGATCATATCACTGAACTTTGATTCTTCAGTGTTTGTTTCTTCACGATCTTTGCTGGTGTATAATACCATAGCCATACTTTGTTCTTATGGCTTGGTTCTACTTGATTCAGCTTCTGTTTCAGGCTCAGAAGATCTCATTTTCTTAGCAGGAGGAGAGTCATCATCACTCTTTCCTGAGGAACTTTCACCTCCTTCTTCTTTGTCATCAACTTTCTTATTGTCACCCTCATCTTTATCACCTTCATCATCCTTTCTTTTCTTTTCAACCTCTTGATTTATCATGATTATCAGTTCCAGCTCAGAAACTCTTTTGTTCAAAGTTTCTATATGTTTTTGCATAGTCATGATTATATTAGTTTGCTCTTCCAGCAGGCTTTCTTGTTCCTCCATTGCAATGGTTTGGATGGTAAAAGTGTCCACATGACAACTGACTTCATCCCTTGAATGTTGAAGAGCAGCCTTTAGGCTTTCTATGTCCTTATCCTTCTCTTTCTTTTCAGTCTCATACTTCTCTTTCATCTCTTTTAACTCCTTTTCCTTTTCATCTAACTCTAGAAGTCTGTCTTGAATGATATCAGATCTTCTATTTAGGAGTTTCTCCATCTTGGCTACTTTTTGCAACAGATTTGATATCATCTCATCTTTTGCATCAGGCCTGATTACCTCTGACTCAGCATAACTTTTAGAGGGAGCAGCCTCAAAAGTAACTTGCCTCACAGGCATCTTCATTCGATGATCCTCCTCATCAGATGATGATTTGGATTCCTCTGAAGAGCTGGTAGAATCACTAAACTCAACAGGCTTAATAGAGACTGGGGATGCATGAATAGGAGATGTAGGAGAATGATGAATTGGTGAAATATGGGGTGAGTGTATGGGTGATATGTGTGAAGAGATGATGGGCTGTGTTTGTGGAAAGGGAATTGGTGATCTTTGTGGTAAGGGGATGGGATATGGAGTTGATGGAGAGGATATCTCAGCTGCATGAACAGAAGGCCCAGTGTGAGGATCACCACCTACATCAACTTGTGGTGACACTGGCCTCTGTCCTTCTTCAGCTACATCAGCTTGCTCATCAATATTGTGTTGATTAGGAGCAGCTTGCTTTTCTTCATGAACAGGCTCAGCATCAGGAACCTCTTGAGCTTGTTCCTTAATATGCTCATCTTGGTTGATCTGTTCTAGCATCCAGGGAAATAAAGGAGCAAATGTGCCACTGTAGAAATTCCTGGGGTCTCTCTTCTTCATGTACTGATAGGACTTTGCATTGTAGTGAGGAATATCCATCACTGGTCCTTCAGGTATAATCTCAAGGAAAGCTTTATTGATGAGACACTACAAAAATCTAGGATACATGAGGAACATGTATCTTCTACCCTCCTAAATGTTTGACACCAGACCATTAAACACATAAGCAGACATGTTGAATGGCCTGTTTGTGCACAGAGCACATATAGCAAAAGAGGTGGTCATTGATATGTCATTCCATCTAGTCTTCCTCTTTCACGAGCAATGTTGGTATAGATGAATGAGGAATCTCCATTGCAAGTCAACCAACCCCTTGACGATCTGCTTTCCTTCATAACCTCCCTCATAACCAATGTTTGCAAAGAAAGTTATGATTTCATCATCTTCTAATTCCAGAGGAGAATTGGCATCATCACAAAACTGCAGACACTGTCTCACAGTCTGTTCAGTAATGACCAAAGTATGATCAGGAGTTATTCTTCCAGACAGAATCCTTACACCATATATTTCTGTCACCTCAGCAGTGCTCCAGAATGACCTTATGAATCTCTCATAGATGATAGGCCTAACTGTAATAGCATGAGTAACTCTGGTAGTTAAGATGTATCTGATCATGTCTCTCAAACCCTCTGCCTCAGCAACATCAGGATCAAGATAGCCACTAACATTATGGAGCTTGCTCTATGTAAGATTAGCCATTGAAACCTGCATTAGAGGCATATGAATTAGAAGATGCAACTGTAATTGACAGATTGTAATACATAAATCAAGTGGTGTGTTCTCAGTTTGACTTTTAATGGTCAAAATTGAGTGAACATGTGTACTGTTTCATGGAAACCATACACAACTTGATTTTGTCATGAATAATCACTCTTATATGTTTTGCAAGTTTATATAGATTATTCATATGGTTTTAACATCTTTTAATCATTAACATCATGTTTTGACATTCACTTTTTCAGAATTGATTGTCCCCTGTTCTTGACATGAACTAGGTTTTGTAACCCGATTGTAGGAGGTTAAATTCTTGTTATTGATTAACATTGCCTTCGAAAATGTCATTTAAACCTTGGTTTGGTGTTACTTTTGGTGATTGATTCTTAACCTAGAGTTCTATGTTCAAAATTAGTTTTTGACTGTTCGATGTTTTAGGTTAAGAACTTTGAAGAAATTCACCTTTTCTTCGATAATACTGTTGTAATGAATCGAAGATGAGGAGTTTTTGTGGTGAATGAGTCTTAGATCATAGGAGATGAATTTTAGATGATAGGGATGATGATGGATGAACAAATGTGAAGACCGCTTGTCGCACTGTAAAGTCTCTCAATTTGAAAAGTATTAAATGATCTTTTAAATTCGGGTTTAAATAGATGATTTAATGACTTTTACAAATATTACAAGTGTTGAAAACAAATGCGAATGACCTTTGAAAAACACTGTAGCAAGTGCGGATAAGAATTTGTTCATCCGCATTAGTGTACTGTTGCAAGTGCGGAAAAGTAAATTTCTTGCCTCACAACTTCAACAAATGCGGTAGACCAGAAGTTTATTCGCATTTCTTGACTTGCATCCATCATCATTACAGAAGAGATTAAGCACATGATTTGATCATTTTGATACACAAGATAGTTTTTAGTGTTAAATTCAACCACATTCAGGAAATGCGGATGAGTAAAAAAGAAATGCGATAGAACAAAAATTTACCCGCATAGACAAATGCGGTTGAACACGTTTGTCCGCATAGGTTTTTGACAACTTTCACTTCTTTGACATAAATGTGGTAGAGTTAACTTGTCCGCATTAGTTTCACTTTGTTTTAACTGGTATGAAAACAATTACCCACATTGGTTATATGCCTGGGTTACCTTCACCCGCATTAACCAATTCACTTACCCGCATTAATATTTGAACTTAATCAAAAATTAATGTTTTTGTAGATTGAATTCTTTTCTGTTTTCTGATGAACTGATGGCTGTTATGAAGAAAAGGTTTTTCACTTGTTTCTTATGAAGTTTTGACTGATGTTGGGATTGTCAATTCTTGCTTGGATTAACTTGTATATCAGGTGTGATACATACAAATTTCGCAGAGTTTGACTGATCTTGGACTTTTGTGCATCTAAATGTCTGCATAAGCTGAGATACTATAGTATAACTTCTGCACCAACACAGTTAAATTCTTTTTGTTTTGATTTTATACAAATTAAGAAATAAACTACCTGTACAAACTGATCAAAATTTTAAATTATTCCCCCCTAAAGTTTATATCATTATTTAGATAGAAACTTTAAGGATTTAAACTACCTGTATATAAGCTGAGATATATCAATCCTAAAGATTTTTTTTTTTTTTTTTTTTTTTTTTTTTTTTTTTTTTTTTTTATGAAGAGGAAGTATACTTTTGTTGGGATCATATCAATCCTACATTACACAAGTGTAATCTTTTGATTGTAAAATAGACATGTTTATGAACTTATTGATTGAAGGTATGTTTGTCCTCTTAAACTCATACTTGGTAAATATTATACTGCATGTGACATTTATCATGTTTTGATTGATTTGAATATTCAACATGTATCTCACACACAGAAACAAGGTTTGATCAACCATCCTCATATAATGCATGGTAGACTACTTTCACATCTTACATGACCAGGTTACTTAAAATATGAGATCTCAATTTCACTGATCCTCATTGGGATTCTTTTACTTTGATCCTTTTGATATTTTGATCCATATTGGGATTCTTTTGCACTTCACTTTAGAAGGTGATCCATAATGGGATTCTTTTTGCATACTCTTTTGTTAATTCATCCAAGGTGAATGTGTTCCACATTAGGAATCTTTTGGATCATGACATCAGCACTATGTGCATGTTTCTTCAGGTCTTTGCTCAGCAAAACAAAGAAGAGACTGATGTAGGTGAATGAGATTCATAGTTCATCATTACCTGGTGTGTTTAAGTTGCTACACACACATACACTTGAATAAGCTGATACTTACCAGTACTCTGAGATGAGTGTTTCACAGTTGAGTATGATTGTTTAGTTCATCAAAGCATGTATCTTTCTTTCCAAGTTGAGCCTACCTATATATCAGGTAAGTCATGACAGTCTTTTAAATCTTGAATTAAGCACAATGAATGATATAACGACTCTAATTATATCATTTCCCAAAAGTATAAGTCACAAAATTCAAGAAAAAGATTTTTGATAATTTCTGAATGTTTTTATAATTTTTTTTTTAATTTTTACTCTAGGTTAATCATGCCAATTGATTGAACTAGGAATTCAAACCTATTAGGTTCAAATGCCTTGGTAAATAGATCAGCCAATTGATTGTCAGTATGAACTTGAATCAATTTGATTAACCCTTTTTCAGCATAATCTCTCAAAAAGTGATATCTGATTTCAATGTGTTTTGTTTTTGAGTGTTGAACTGGATTATTAGTAATAAACATTGCAGCTGTGTTGTCAATGTGAATTGGGGTGTGCAGGAAGTTAAAACCATAGTCAAGCATCTGGTTTTGAATCCAGAGGATTTGAGAGCAACAACCTGAAGCTGCTATATACTCAGCTTCTGCTGTTGAGACAGACACATTTGTCTGCTTCTTGCACTGCCAGGCGACCAGTCTGGGACCAAGAAATTGACAACCGCCAGAATTGGACTTCCGATTGAAGTTGCATCCCCTATAATCACTATCAGTGTAGGCATAGAGAATGAAATCTCCTTCCTTAGGATACCACAATCCAAGAGCAGGTTTGCCCTTAAGATATCTGAATATCCTCTTGACAGCATTTACATGTGACTCTTTGGGATTAGCTTGATACCTGGCACACACACAAACACCAAACATGATGTCAGGCCTACTGGCTGTTAGATACATAAATGAACCTATCATAGATCGATAGAGAGTGTGATCCACTGATTTGCCTTCTGGATCTGGACCAATCTTCACTTTAGTGTCAACATGAGTTCTGATGGACTGACAATCAGCAAACTTGAATTTCTTCAACATTGATTCCACATATTTGGATTGATTGATGAAGATACCATCTGCTCTCTGTTGGACTTGTACCCCTAGAAATAATGTGAGTTCCCCCATAGCACTCATTTGGAATTTTGAATGCATAAGGTCTTCAAAGTCTTTGCAGAGTTGTTTGTTTGTTGAGCCAAAAATGATATCATCAGTAGCATGTCTTTGCCTTTTCTCTTTCTGAATAAAGTCTAATCAATCTTTCCTCTTTCATACCCATTTTCAAGGAGAAAAGATGATAGAGTCTCGTACCACTTCCTTGGTGCTTGATGAAGACCATATAAGGCTTTGTTGAGCTTGTATGCTCTGTGCGGGTAATCAGGGTCTTCAAATCCAAGAGGCTGACTCACATAGACTTCTTCTGTAATTTTGCCATACAGAAAAGCACATTTTACATCCATTTGATAAACAGTAAAATTCATGGATGCTGAATATGATAGAAAGAGTCTTGTTGCTTCTAATCTTGCTACAGGAGCAAACACCTCATCATAATCAATTCCTTCTTCTTGTGTATACCCCTGAGCCACTAATCTTGCTTTATTTCTGATGATGATTCGCCTGTCATCGGTCTTGTTTCTGTATAACCACCTGGTACCTATAGGATATTGTCCTTCGGGAAGGTCTACCAGTTGCCATACTTCTTCTGCATTGCCTTAATCCAACTATTGTCTTGAAGAGCCTCTTTGATGTTTTTGGGTACTGTTTGACAAAGAAAGCAAGAGAACAAACAGATGTTTGCTATGCTTGACTTGCTTCTTGTCACCCGTTCATTGAGATCACCAATGATGCTTTCAACTGGGTGATTCTTGTGTGTTCTGGTGGCTGGAATTGATTCACCAGCAATGGTTACATCAAGATTGGAGACATTCAGATCATCTTGGTGAGAGCCCAATTCATCTTGAACTATGGGATAGTTATGAAAATAATCAAAACCGGTTTCAGTTCCTGCTTCAACATCAGCAGTACTTTGATTACTTCCATCATTTGAGGTTCTTTCAGTTTCAATTGGAGGAGTAGCTTGATTTTGATCTCTGACTTCAGTTGAAGGATCTTCTGAAAGAGATGGTAGTGTGCTAGGACCAGCTTCAGTTGAAACAAATTGATTTTGAGATGGTTGTCTGACAGGATCAGCTTGTCTTGGAACATCTTCAGTTAGTTGATCTGTAGAAGTTGGAGGAATCATTGGAAATTCATGTCTTCTTTCTACTCCTGAAGAGGGTTCTGCTGAATGTAGATTTCCTGCATCAGACAAATGAAATTGATCAAAAGATTTTGTAAAAGAGTCAATATCAAACAACCAGTCAGGACCAATTGTAGATTTGGGAAATGAATGTTCCTTGAATTGAACATTTTTTGATTTATCAATAATATTTAATCTAGGATTAAATACTCTGTAAGCCTTTAAAACAGTAGAATAACCTACAAAGAATCCATCAGACTTAGATGAAAATTTTCCCAAATAGTCTCGGGTGTTTAATATCAAGACAGGACAACCAAATGACTTTAAAAATCCAATAAATGGTTTTCTGTGAAAGAGAAGTACATATGGCGTCTTGTTGGTTTCTTTTACAATCAAAGTTCGATTTTGCCCACGATGTATTAACTGCTTCTGCCCAAAAGGTGATTGGCAGTTTAGCATCAGCTAGCATGGTTCGTGCTGCATCAATCAGTGTTCTATTTCTTCTTTCAGCTACCCTATTTTATTGAGGAGTTCTAGCTGCACTAAATTGATGAGCAATGCCTTTGGTTGTACAAAATGAACTCAGATCTTCATTCTTAAATTCAGTCCCATTATCACTTCTAATTGTTTTGACCTTATGATCAAGTTGGTTTTCAATTTTTGTGATAAAATCTTTTATCAATTGGGACGCTTCATTTTTATGAAGTAGGAAGAAGACCCATGTAAATCTGGAAAAGTCATCAATGATCACCAAACAATACTGTTTCTTTCCAATACTCATAACATGAGTTGGTCTAAAAAGATCCATATGAAGTAGCTTCAATGGAGAGTTGTTTGTGTTCATCAGTTTTGGTTTGTGGGAAGACTTATGTTGTTTCCCTTTGAGACATGCTGAACAGTGATCAATAAAATGGAATTGTTTTTGAGGTAAACCAATGACGTGGTTTTCCTTGACTAATCTGTTCATGTTTTTGAAATTTGTGTGACCCAACCGTCTGTGCCAAAGCTGTGACTCATCAAAGAATGCTTTAGACAGAAGACATGTTTCTTCTTTTGTGTAGCAGAATTGAGGTTTAAGACATAGGTGTTATTCTTCCTTGGGGTTTTTAAGACAACCCATTCTTCAGGAACTTGAAATCCTGGTTTTAGAATACATCAATGAGTGTCAGTAAAGTGAGTAGAATATTTCTTGTCACAGATCCGAGACACGCTGAGCAGATTGAAATTCAGTTGTTCACTTGATCAAAGCTCAACATCCCATTTGTCACAGATCCTTCACCAGTGATTCTACCACCTTGTGAATCTCCACCGAATGCCACAGAAGTTCCTTGAATATGCTTGAAATCACGAAGGAGGGAACGATCTCCAGTCATGTGTCGGGAGCATCCACTGTCCACGTACCATAAACTATTGGACCTGTATGGATGACCCTGCAAGCACAACAGAACTAGTTAGAATGTGGAACCCAAGCCATGATGGTCTTGGGCTTCCCATTCCTATCCATGATAGTAACTTCTTGGTACTTTTCCCTAAATAGTGACTTTGAGTGAGGTGTTCTGGGAGATTTTTGATGATATTTTGCATGTTCCATCTTATCAATTTCAGTTGAAGAGTTAGAAGAATAATGAAACCTTTGATCCCTGTTTCTTTTAAGAAACCTGATCTGTTTTTGATTATCAAACATCATTTTTGAATTATGAAAATCATGTGTTTGGTTGATGTTATGATGTTTGTTTCTTTGAATTTTCCTTACTCTTTTATGTTACCCCTATCACGATCATAAATGGCAGTCCTGAATTGAGTATTAGGAAAGTGATTTCTGATTTTGGGTTTCACAGATGAGATTAGTGAGATGGGCTTGTGTTGAGGAATTCTCAACCCTTTTTGTTTGAAGAAACAATCAGATGTATTGTGGTTGGTCATATCACAGACTGAACAATATTTATTAAAATAGCAGTTTTTGGTGGAATGATTGTTCATGTCACAGATTAAGCAATATTGATTGAAAAAGCATTTATCTGTACTGTGATTAGACATTTCACACACATCACAATACATGTGTTTGTCTCTTGAAGCTGATATTGATGTTGAAACCTCAGTAGATTTACTTGTATTTGACTGAGTTTCAACCTTTGATTTTGGTGAGGAAGCAGAGTCAGCCTTTTTAGTAGTTTGTTTCACAACTCTACTAGGTTTGTTCTTCCTAGATTGTTTCTGCTTTCTTACTATTTGCTTCAATTCCCTTTTGAATTGATCTACATGTTCTTTATTAAAAATATCAAAACCAACTCCTTGCTTTGGTTTTGACGATTGAGGGTCAGCCTTGATTTTGGTTTTTGATGCTTTGGAGTTTTGGTGTTCTTTGGAAGTGAAACTGTGTCTGATTTGATTGAATTGTTTGGAGATTTGATCTCACATTCAGAACTGCTTTCAGCAGAAGGTTTCACTGAAATCTCAGCTTTCTGCTTTTCTTTCAAAATTACAGGAACAATTTTCACAAAAGGCACTATGGCTTTGACAGGACTTCTTGGTTTAATGACATTCACTGTCTTGTCTGAGTACTCTTTGATTTTGATAGGATGACCTAAATTAATTTCTCCTCATTTGTTTCAATGTAAACATTTGGTTTATTTTGAGGATTAGTGATTTGTGTTATTATTGTTTTAGCTTCACTAGTTTTAGGTTCAATTTTATCAGACAAAGTGACAGATTCAGGCATGACAGTGTAATTGTCATTATATGGTGGTGGACATGAATTGTATCCAATCCCAGTCAAATCATTGTGCTCCTTCTGTGAATCAAGCATCTCTTGCAGCTTAGCTGAAGACAGTTGAAACTTTTCAAGTTTCACTTCAGTAACTGATTGCTCAGCTCTGGATTGCGCTAATTTTTCAGTTAACTCTTCATTCTCAGGTCAAAGAGTGTACTTTTCACCATGTAGTTTTTCAATATCAGAAATGAGAGATTTGATTTTTATTTCGAAACTTTTGATTTCTCTTTTAAGCATCCCTGATTTTACCTTTTCTTCTTTGATTTTATCAGCCAATTTGTGATTGTGCTCACGATATCCTTGCAGTTCAGCTATGGATTTATCACTACAAAGATTAGATTTTACCTCAGATGGCATTGGACTTAGGCCATCATTGATGTGAGCGATAAAAGCATGATTCTGAAATTGAGGCTTTACTTCTTCAGCATATAGGCTCCAATCACATACTCCATCTTGTCTGATGACAAGTGCATTTGAAGTAGTTTGGCTACTTCCATGAGCTTGGTTAGTCAGTTGTGACTGACTTTGATAGGGTTGTTGATAGTGATGCTGCTGTTGATGATTGCTGGAGTGGTAGCTTGGGCTTGGTTGTAAGGATGATTGGCCCTGTGAATTTCTTTGAATACTGTGGTTGTTCCTTTTTGGAGCATTACATTCCCTTGAGAAGTGGCCAGTCATACCACAATTGAAACATTTGACTTTGGATTTGTCGTATCCAAGTTTTGTATTTTCATTCAGGCTCAACTTTCTCCCTTTTCTGAAAAACTTCTTGGCTCTATTGCAATCATAGCCATTTGCCACTGCAGATCCATTTCTTCCACATCATCTGGATCCATTTCTTCCAAGTCTTCTTGAATCAAATGAGCAGAAGTGAGTCTTCCTCCAAGATAAGCTTCAAAACTTGCAACAAAGGCATTGTAAGTAGCCTTTTGCTCTTCAGTTCTCTTATCTTCAGATATACTTGTAGGAGTGGCAACAAATCCAGTTGACTGAATTAAAGGAGATGGCTTGGTTGTTGAGGGTGTGGCAATGAATCCTGTTTTTAATTGATCTCTTGATGAGAGGAAGTCATCATCTTCAGTGATGAATGCATTTTCCACAGAATGAGTTTCTGACGGAAATTTGTATGCCTCAATGACTTTAGGTCCACCTAGATTTCTGCTCTTTTCATCAAGTTCAAGAGCTTCAGTTTTAGCAATCATAATATCCAGGGTGGTGCTCTCCAAATCAAGAGTGTTTTTCAGCATGGTTACATTTTGTTTCCAACTTTCTGGAAGACTGTGAAGCATCTTTTTGTTCATTCTTTGACTTTATATGTAACCCCCATAATCTCTAAATCATTCACGAGCTGCACAAATCTATGCAGTTGTTTAGAGATTGACTCCCCTTTAGAGTGATGAAAGGTTTCATATGGATTAACAAGCTTATCCTTGTTAATTTTAGCTACTTCACTGCTTCCTTCACACATTATTAATAATGCATCCCACACAGCTTTAGCTGTTCCATACTTCTCAAGTCTTTTCAGCACATCCATCTTCAATGCTTGTGTTAGAATGGAATAAGCTTTGAGATCAATTTTGATCTTCTTGTAGTCATCATCATCAAGAGTGAGATCCTCAATAGGTATTCTTGAGGTTTTGTACAATGCAGTCTGATCAGCAGAGAGTGTCACTGGGATGTGAGGCCCTTTACATATGGATATCCAATAGTCCGGATCTACACCTGTAATGTAATTCATGAACCTGATTTTCCATTGCTTAAACTCAGATTTGTGTTTAAGCATAGGGGTTTAAGAGTGTGACCAAGTTCAGAAAAATTATATGAATCCATGTTAATAAGCTATTTTTAATTGGTTTAAATATGGATTAAATTGATTATTATGTTCAACAAGTCCAAGTAGTACAAATAGTCCAAAACAGGCTTATGTAGATAGATCTGTTTATGTTACTGGTCTGATTTTATGGATGTGAAACTGTTAAGAGATTAGTTTTTAGATGGAGAATGCGGATGAACAGTGACTGTCGATGAGTTTCAACAAATATTCAGTTTTTATACTGAATAGAGGTAGTTGAACACTCTATCAGCAACTCAATCACCAGATCTATCGAGTTCACCTCAGATCTGAGCAGATCTGAAGAAGAAATGAAAGCCAAGGCTCTGATACCAATTGACTGGGTTTGAGAATGATATTCTCTGTTGATGTGAATCAACAAGGACTGAATATGATGATTGAGTCAATGATTGTAAGGCGGAATCAAACAATCACAGAACATTGAATGCTGAATGATACTCATAACTGCTCTTTGTATTAATGAAGGTGAAAAATGGTTACAATGAATACAAGGGTTTTTAGCATGAACAGTAACAGTACACCTTGAACATATTACAAAGAAACATATTCTGATTGTCTAATGTCTAACAACAGTTAGTCTCGGTCACCTCTCATATGAGGGTTTCTATTCTATTTATAGGCTGACACATGCCTGAACAAAAGACTAAACTAACCATGACCTATACATCAGAACTAGCCTAAGTACAAAGGTCTTCATCAGTATTTCTTCTGTACATCCGTATTGACTAATGCGGATGTTATAATCTTGTCAGCATTTCTTCTTGGTCATCCGCATTGACAAATGCGGATGTTGAGTTGTTCATCAGCATTGGTGTTTGGTCATCAGCATTGACAAATGCGGATGAACAAACACTATGCATTTGTTGCTGAACATCCGCATTTGTTAATGCGGAAGAACAAACACTTAGGCGCATTTGTTCTATGTTCATCCGCATATACAAATGCGGGTATCCGACTTGTTTTCTATTGTTGATGCAGATTCTTCATCCGCATTAGACCTTGGACTTGGGGGAGATTTCAGCAGAACAACTATCAATCCACCACTTGAATTGGCATGTATGATCCTTTCATGGTCCAACAAGTTATTAAAGAAAATCTATTCAAAGTTAATCATCCCAATAACTGAGACAAGATATTTAAATCTCTGTTCATCAAATGCCTTTATGAACAGATCAGCATATTGTTCATTTGTGTTAACTTTGATTAGTTTGATCAATCCCTTTTCAAAATTATCCCTAATCAGATGATACCTGATGTTGATGTGTTTGGTCCTTGAGTGCTGCACAAGATTCTCTGTAATAGAGATGGCACTATTGTTGTCTATATGGATGGGAGTCTCCTTTAAGTTGAACCCATAGTCTAGCATCTGATTCTGAATCCAAAGCACTTGAGCATAGCAGCTTGCAGTAGTAATGGATTCAGCTTCAGCAGTTAATGTAGACACACAGGATTGCTTCTTGCATTGCCAAGAGACTATCCTTCCACCAAGGAATTGACATCCCCTAGATGTGGACTTTGCAGTCATGTTGCATCCAACATAATCACTATCTGTATATGCATACAGATTAAAGTCTGAATTCTTTAGATACCAAAGGCCTAGATTTGGAGCACCTTTGAGGTATTAGAGAATCCTTTTGACAGTGATTAGGTGTGACATCTTGGGGTTGGCTTGATATCTTGCACATATACATGTGGCAAACATAATATTAGGCATGCTAGCAGTAAGGTACATAAGTGACCCAATCATAGCCCTGTAGAGATGTTCATCAACACCCTCCCCCTCAAGATCAGGACCAAGGGAGTGGTTTCTGGCTATGGGTGTCTTTACAACCTTACAGTTAGTCATCTTGAATCTTGTAAGTATGTACATACTTTGACTGCCTAATGAAGATGCCATCTTTAACCTGCTTCACTTGAATTCCTAGAAAGAAACTATGTTCCCCCATGGCACTCATTTCAAATCTATTTTTCATCAGCATCTCAGTCTTTGCAGAGCTTTGGATTAGTTGAACCAAAGATGATGTCATCAACATATATTTGAACTAGCAGTGTGTCATTTCCTGTTTCTTTGATAAAAAGAGTCCCATAAATAGTACCTCTTTTGTATCCATGATGACAGAGGTATGTTGATAATGTCTCATACCACTTTCTTGGAGCTTGATGCAGTCCATATAGAGCTTTATCAAGCTTACAGACGTAATCAGGATGATCTTGGTCTGCAAAGCCAGGTGGTTGTTTGATATAACCTTCTTCATCAATCACCCCATAGAGAAAAGCACATTTCACATCAAGCTGCTAGACCTTGAAATCCTTGGATGCAGCATAAGCCAGGAATATTATTACAACGTCAAGTCTTGAAACTGGACCAAAGAAATCAGTGTAATCAATCCCTTCTTCTTAAGTGTATCCTTGGATAACCAGTCTAGCCTTGTTCTTGATGATAGTTCCTCTATCATCCTTCTTGTTCCTGAATACCCATTTTGTACCTATGACAGACTTCCCTAGAGGAAGAGGGCATAAGTTCCACACCTTTTGTCTTCTGATTTGAAGCAGCTCATCTTGTATAGCTTCAATCCAGCTTCCATCCTTCAAAGCCTCATTAACTTTCTTCGGCTCTATCTGGGATAAGAAACAAAAATGTAGACAAACATGGCTGTCATGAGTTTGTACTCTTGTTCTTACCCCTGAGTCAACATTTCCAATGATATTTGTGGTGGGATATGACTTGTGGATCCGAAGTTAAGGGATCACAGCAAGTTGGTTGGATAGATCTAAATTAGAGAAATTCTAATCTTGCAATGAGGTGTATCCCACCACATCAACACACTTATCAAGAGAAACTTGATCCAATGAGTGTGTGACATCATTCATGTTGTCTTCAATGGAGTGGTTATCAATATCAAGAAATTCTTGATCACTGTCACCACCTCCAGTTCCTCCTACATTAGAAGTTCCTTCTCCTGAATTCTAAGCCTCTGAGCTGGAATTTGAAGGCAATTCAGTTGAATCAGCAGTATTTGTCATGCTTGTGCTGATAGGAGCCTCAATTACAGGGTTAGTCACCACTGGAGTTGAAGTTGTCTTCTTGGTTGGTCTTCTTAGCTCAAATCTTGGATCAGGATCTTCTATTGATCTGTTATCCATAGATCCTGAAACATTCTCACAAGATTTGTTAAAACAATTGGTAACTAAATCAAGATCAAATAGCCAATCCGAACTAGAACCTTTCACACAGGGTGTGTGTTCATTGAAAGTCACGTTGGCTGACTCCTAAATGATTCTAGTTCTGAGATTGTATACTCTATAAGCCTTAGCTTGAGAAGAGTATCCAACAAAGTGTCCATCATCTGATTTCTCAGCAAACTTGGCTATTTGATATTTGGTATTCAAGATGGTGCAAGGACATCCAAATATTCTGAGAAAACCAATGAATGGTCTCCTTTTGTGCCATAGTTTATAAGGAGTCTTACCATGTGTCTTAACCACTAAAACTCTATTCTACACATAGCAGGCTGTGTTGACAGCCTCTGCCCAGAAGGTGATCGGTGGTTTAGAGTCAGACAACATGGTTCTAGCAGCTTCAGTAAGTGTCCTGTTTCTCCTCTCAGCAACACCATTTTGCTGAGGAGTCCTGGGTGCACTATATTGTCTTGAAATACCTTTTTCATCACAAAATGTATCAAGGATTTGGTTTTTAAATTCAGTTCCTTGATCACATCTTATGGTCTTGACCTTGTGATCATATTGATTCTCAATTTCCAGAATGAAGTTCTTTAAGATTTCAGGGTTTCAACCTTAGTTCTAAGGAAAAACACCCAAGTGAATCTTATGAAATCATCTATGATCAATAAACAGTAAGAGGTCCTTCCTAGACTCATTACACTGGTGGGGCCAAACAGATCCATATGTAACAAGTATAGGAGAGTAGTGATAGAGTTCATTTCCTTTGGCTTGTGAGACACTTTGTGTTGCTTCCCTTTCAGGCATGCAACATAGTGGTCATCACTTGTAAACTCTTTCTTTGGCATTCCGGTTACCAAATCATTCTTAATCAATTTATTCATGTTTTTAAAGTTTACATGGCACATTCTTTTATGCCAAAGGAAAGACTCATCACTATTTGCTTTAGACAGAAAGCAAGAAACTTCTCCAGAGGGAGATGTTTCCTGTAGATCCATCTTGTACATTTTCCCTCTCCTGGGGGCTCTGAGCAGAATATGCCCTTGAGGAATGTCAACCCCAGGCTTGAGAACAATGAACTCATGCTCAGTAAAGAGCACGTGATGTTTTTGGTCACAAAATTGGGGCACACTCAGAAGATTATATCCATGCTCCTTGACAAAGTTTACCTTCTCAATGCTGAGCTTACCATTTGTAACCTTGCCCCTGCCAGTAATGTAACCTCCTGCATCTCCTACAAAAGCAACTAGTCCTCCATCAAATCTTTCAAAGTTTTGAAGTAAGGACTCATTGCCTGTCATGTTCCTGGAGCAGCCACTATCAATGATCCACACATTTCTGTTTGCCTTTGGCTGTTCCTGCACAAAAAAAGAGATGATTTAGTTACATTTGGAAACCCAAGCCTCATGTAACACCCGGGTTTTTTTTAAAGACGAGAAAGAAGGAATAAATG
Organism: Flaveria sonorensis; assembly: GCA_025506505.1. Classification (NCBI taxonomy): domain Eukaryota; kingdom Viridiplantae; phylum Streptophyta; class Magnoliopsida; order Asterales; family Asteraceae; genus Flaveria; species Flaveria sonorensis. The sequence continues at coordinate 29,046,023 of CM046424.1, read as the reverse complement.
TGTATAAAAGAAAGAAAATATAATTTAACCTAAGTTGAGGGGCTAAATGTGTCAAAAGGACAAAAAGAATAAAAGTGGGTGCAAAAAGGTGATGGTCGCCCCCACCTCTCTGCATATCTTCTTTTCATTCGGATTTTCTAGAGAGAGAAAGAGCAGAGTTCTTGGGGTTTTGAAGAAACAAGAAGAGGAATTCGAATTCAAGGTAAGAATTCTTGTTTTTAAGTTGTTCTTGGCCGACCTATGCCTCGGTTGTATGCTTATGTGTGTATGTTGCGTTCGGGTGTGTGTTTTTGGTGGGTTTCTAGGTATTGAACTCATTTGCAAACGGGTTTGAAGGAAGTCATACTCGAAGGCTGCTAAGGTGAGTTCTAGAACCCCCTTTTTACTTGTTTTAACTAACTTTGGGGCTGGAAATGCATGTATGTATGTTTTTACGAAAATGGGTTTTGTACCCGTATGTATGTGTATGTGTGAATGTGGGTGGGTTATGATTTGGGTGATTTATGATGTTATGATGATGCCATGTTCAAGTTGTGACGCTTAGAATGCTAGAACTAAGTTAGAACATGATGAATTGATGATTTGGGACTGATTATGATGTTATTAGTATGTGTTGGTTGCCCATGCGCCTGAAATTGGCCTATGCGCCCAACGGTCAAATTGCCTAAGTGTAGTCCCATGCGCCCAAAACCAATGAGCCCGAATAGTATCCATGCGCCTAGGCACTCACGCGCATGCATAGTGCCCATGGGCCTAGAAATGCCCAGAATGACTAAGTGTTGGGTCATGCGCCCCAATAGTGCCCATGCACCCAGAACGTTTCCCATGCGCCTAAGTGTTCCCATGCGCCCAGAAGGCCATGCGCCTGCATAGTGCCTATGCGCCTAAGACTTAGATTATTTTCTGAAATTTTGGGAAAATTTAAAGTGTAGGCTTTGACTTGGGAGGTTCCCGGGGGTGATGTAAGTTGACTTATGATGTCATGTGTGATGTGATGATGCTATGTATGGTATGGTTATGTTTATGTTATGTTCCTTATTATGTATGTTTATTTTCTGTGGCTTTACGTGGTATGATTATGAAAAGTAAATGGAAAGTATTATGTAACATAAAGCAGAAGTTAATGAAAAAGGGAACGTAACGAATGAATGAATGCATGCATTAATGAATGAAAGTAATGAAATTCTTGCAAGCAATGTATGGAGATTAACACCCAATGAAGGGTGTTAGCTCAACTGTGTGCGGGTTAGCTACCCCGGAAGGATGCACACTAGGGGTCTAATATTTGTGATTGACCATATGTATGGGACCCTTGCCGCTTGCCCTAGGTACTGGAGTCAGCTTCGTGCACAATGTTCGAGGTCTATGATAGACCTCAGGCCCAGTAACCAGCTTCGGGCACAATGTTCGGGGTATAGCACATGGAACTGGTCCGGAATGAAAGATGAATGATAATGATGAGTGTACTTGCCCCAGACCCATGGGTCAACTTCATGCACAATGTTCGGGGTACAGTACATGTCATCGGGAGTTGATGAATGTACGTATAGTATGGTAAGAAAGATAACGAATGATAAGGATGACGTACGATGATGAATGAACGGAAGTCAACGAATGATGATGAAAGATAATAATAAATTATTATCTATGTGTACGTATGATGCATGATCACATGTGAATGTAAAGAAAGAATGGTTTTAAATGAAAGAAAAGTATTTTATTTTATAAAACTAGAACTCACTCAGCAACAATGACTTTTATAATTTTCCAGTTGGCAGGTAATGTTGCTGAGGATGGCACGGGGCAGCTACTTGGATTATTTTGGATGGCATCCATTTCATGTTATGATAATGTTTTTGTGATTTAATGCAAATTATGATATTTTGTAACAGTTAACTATAATGTATTATTTTGCAAAAGCAATTATAATGAAATGGTTTAAAATTATTCTGCTGCAATGTTTTAGAAATTGTAAATGTAAATTATATGTTTTATATGCGATGATTGTGCAACTGTGAGCGTCCCGGGATCGGGGCCTTACAAGTTGGTATCAGAGCCAAAGTTTAAGTGAAACGGGTTAAAATTTTCAAAAGAAACCTAAACTTAAACTGAAAATAGGACAAAGGGAAGGGATGCCAGTCCGAGTAGCGACGTGCCATCAGGTATTTTCTTGATGATAAAGGGTATTATGTGCGCATGTTATGTGATTTATGTGCTTCTTAGTAGATTTAGATACTGATGTAGTTAGGATAGGAAATGCTTGGGGTATGAAGAGTAAAGGAAGTGGCTAATCACTACTGGCCACTGTAATTAGGGACTTACTATACTTGACATAAACTGAGCTATTACCTTGAATGACCATGTTAGTGTTTGAATCTTATAGCGTGTTAGAGGATGGCCGGTTGTAGATCTTCAAAGGCTTCTCGAGGTGGAGATCGTGGTAGACGTGGTGCTGGACCACGGGTCATGAGAGGAAGGCCTACGGCTGAAGAGCCCGAGACCCCTCATCCGGAGGGTGGTGATGAAAGTGCTAACATAAGGGCCTCAGTGAAGGAGGCGGTGGTGGAAGAGGTTCACCAGTTCATGCTGACGATCTTACCGTCTGTGGTGACCGAAGTAATAAAGGCTGTGAGAGAATGAGAAAGGAAGGAGAGGAACAGGTCCTCGAGAGTAAGGGAGCAACCAGGGACTGAGACGGCTGTCTTAACTTATGAGGAAGAAGAAGAAGAGCCTGTGCCGGAGGCAGCACGAGGCTGTAACTATGGGGCATTTCAAAGATGCAAGCCCCCGACATTTGACGGAAATGGCACTGCTGCTGCTGCTCACCGGTGGGTGAGATAGATGGAAGCTGTACTTGATATCAGTGAGTGCCAGGAGGATCAGAAGGTGAAGTTTGCCAATCATTCATTTGTGGACTCGGCTCTGTGCAGGTGGGACAATATCTTCCAAGCCGAGGGTAGTAGGGCAATTAGAAGGATGAGGTGGCTAGAGTTGAAGAAGCTGGTGATCGAGGAGTTATGTCCTTGTAGGGAGCTCGACAAGGCTGAAAAGGAATTCCTGCAGCTGGAGGCGGGAACCATGACGCATCAGCAATACACCACCAAGTTTAACGAGATGGCACCACTGGTGCCGGATCAGGTGACACCTCGGTCGCGAAAGATCAAGAGGTATATTCAGGGCTTGCCGGTGGATATTCGCAGGCATATGATCGCTGCTCAGCCAAGTACGTTTAGGTCGGTGGTCGATCTGGCGGGAAGGCTGTACGACGAGAGGGAAGTGGTGGTGGCTGAGGTGAGCAAGAAAGGCTGTGGTGACCGAAACTGGAATGGGAAGAGGTTTGGTCGGGGTGGTGCCCCGGCAAACAACAAGAATGCACGGGTGGATGACCGGCGTGTGGTCACATCTGGTGCGGGGTCGAAGAGGTGTGGCAAGTGCGGGAAGGAGCACCCCAGGGAGTGTAGGTGGGGATTGAACATGTGCTTCAAGTGTGGAAAGCCTGGCCACATGGCAAGAGAGTGCAAGGTGGCAAGGTGTTTTAACTGTGGTGGAAAGGGCCACATGAGTCGAGAATGCAAGAAGCCAAGGGCTGAGAGTTCCAGGGTAGGGCAGAAGACCGGGACCGAGGGGTAGAGGGCGAGCACTAGGGCATTCATGATGAATCAGGAGAAGGTTAGGACGGACCCCGATGTCGTGTCAGGTATGTTTCTAGTAAACCAATCTCTTGCTACTGTGCTATTTGATTCAGGTGCTAGTAAGAGTTTTATTTCTATTGCTTTCTGTGCTAAGTTGCCTGTTAGTAGTAGAGGTGTTCATGAGCCCTTCGATGTAGAAACTACCATAGGTAAGTCTACCAGGATTATTGACCTGATAGAAGGCTGCGATATAGAATTAGAGGGTCATAAATTTCCTGCTAGACTGTTCGTGATGACCTTAGGCGGATTTGATGTAGTCCTAGGAATGGATTGGTTGGCGGACTACAAGGCAAATATCATATGTCGTAAGAAGATGATTCGACTAACAGTGCCCGACGGGAGTTTGGTGACGATCTACGATGATCGAGTTTTGACTATCCCGAAAGGTGATTTCGATGGCGGTGGTGGGAAAGTGCATGAGGCGTGGATGTAGTGCCTATGTGGCCTACGTGAAGGATGTAGATATGCCAACACCACAATTGTCGGATGTACCTGTTGTGTGTGAGTTCCCAGATGTGTTTCCTGAAGTTTTACTAGGTGTGCCACCGGACCGTGAGATTGAGTTCCAGATTGACTTGATACCCAGTGCTTAACCTGTTGCTAAGGTACCGTATCTGTTGGCTCCAACCGAGATGAAGGAATTGATGGAGCAACTGCAGGAGTTGCTTGATAAAGGTTTTATTAGACCGAGTATCTCTCCTTGGGGTGCTCCGGTCTTATTTGTGAAGAAGAAGGACGGTAGTATGAGGATGTGCATAGAGTACCGTGAGCTGAACAAGTTGACGGTGAAGAATCGGTATCCATTGCCGAGGATTGATGACCTGTTTGATCAGCTCCAAGGTGCCAGTTGGTTCTTGAGGATAGATCTTCGATCTGGCTACCATCAGTTGAAAGTGAAGGAACAAGATATTCCTAAAACAGCTTTTCGCACGCGTTATGGACACTACGAGTTTCTCGTTATGTCTTTTGGTTTGACCAACGCGCCAGCTGCTTTTATGGACTTGATGAATCGTGTGTGTCGGCCGATGTTGGATAAATCAATGATTGTTTTTATCGATGATATCTTGATTTATTCGAAGAGTGAGGTGGAGCATGCCAGTCACATTCTGGAAGTGTTAGAGACGTTGAGAAAAGAGAAGCTATATGCTAAGTTCTCTAAGTTGTGCGAAGTTCAGTTTTTGGGTCATGTGGTGAATCTGGAAGGGATCATGGTGGACCCAAAAGGTGGAAGCGGTGATGCAATGGAAGTATCCAAAGACGCCATCCAAGATTCGTAGTTTCTTGGGGTTGGCGGGATACTATTGAAGATTCATCCAAGACTTCTCGAAAATAGCTTCTCCGTTGACTAAGTTGACCTGCAAGGATGTGAAGTTTGTATGGGGTCAAGCTCAAGAGAGTGCTTTTGAGGAGTTAAAGGCAAAGTTGACTCAAGCTCCAATTTTATCATTACCCGAAGGAAGCGAGGACTTAGTGGTCTATTCGGAAGCTTCTTACTCAGGGTTGGGTTGCGTGTTGATGCAGCGAGGAAAGGTTATAGCCTACACATCCCAACAATTGAAGGTTCATGAGGTGAATTACCCTACTCATGACTTGGAGTTAGCAGTTGTGGTCTTTGCACTAAAGATTTGGAGGCACTACCTATACGAAACGAAGTGCACAATCTTCACGGACCACAAGAGCTTGAAGTACTTCTTCGAGCAAAAGGACCTGAACATGAGGCAGAGGCTATGGTTGGAGCTCATAAAGGATTATGATTGCGAGATCCATTACCATCCGGGCAAGGCCAACATAGTGGCGGATGCCCTTTGCCTAAAGGACAGACCCGAGCCGATTCGGGTGAAGGCTTATCAGTTGATTATGACCTCTGATGTGACGAAACAGGTCAAGGAGTTTCAAGAAGAAGCATTGAAAGAAGATCCTCTTAACTTCGAAAGGATGAGAGGTATGGTCACGAAATTAGGTGAAAACACACTCGGTGTTAGAACTCGATTCGGACGGACGTGGATTCCTCGTTACGGGGATTTACGTGGGAGGATTATGGACGAAGCTCATAAGACTCGATACTCTATTCATCCCGGTGCTACAAAGATGTATCAAGATATGAAGAAAGATTATTGGTGGTCGGGTATGAAGCGCGATGTAGCTGAGTATGTGAATAAGTGCCTTACTTGCTTGCAAGTGAAGGCCGAGCATCAGAAGCCACATGGGAAGATCCAACCATTGGATATACCGAAGTGGAAGTGGGAGCATATCACCATGGACTTTATTACAAAGTTATCGCGTACCGTGAAAGGGTATGAGGCCATATGGGTGATAGTTGATCGTTTGACGAAGAGTGCTCACTTCCTACCGATCCGCGAGACGTACTCCCCTGAAAGATTAGCGGATCTATTCATCAAAGAGATTGTAACTTGTCATGGTGTGCCGGTGTCTATTGTTTCTGATCGTGACACTCGGTTTACATCTAAATTTTGGAAGAAATTCCATGATGCTATGGGGACGAGGTTACATATTAGCACGGCTTATCATCCGTAAACGGATGGTCAGTCAGAGAGAACTATTCAGATGCTAGAAGATATGCTTCGGGCATGCGTCATTGACTTTGGAGGAAGTTGGGATGACCACCTACCGTTAGCTGAGTTCTCGTATAATAACAGTTATCATGCCAGTATTAGTATGCCCCCTTATGAGATGCTATATGGTAGGAGGTGTAGAACACCCGTTTGTTGGGGTGATATTGGACAGAAGGAGTTGGGAAGTATTGAGGTGATCGAGGCTACGACTGAGAAGCTTGAGAAGATTAAAGCCTTTATGAAGGCAGCCAAAGATAGGCAGAAGTCGTATGCCGATAAGAGACGTAGGCCGATTGAGTTCCAGGAGGATGATAGAGTTACGCTGAAGTTCTCACCATGGAAAGGTATCTTTCGGTTCAGGAAGCAGGTGCAAAAAGGTAATGCCGCCCACACCTGTCTGCATATCTTCTTTTCATCCGGATTTTCTAGAGAGAGAAAGAGCAGAGCTCTCGGGTTTTTGAAGAAAGAAGAAGAGGAATTCGAATTCAAGGTAAGAATTCTTGGTTTTAAGTTGTATGCTTACGTGTGTATGTTGTGTTCGGGTGTGTGTTTTTGGTAGGTTTCTAGGTGTTGAACTCATTTGCAAAAGGCTTTGAAGGAGGTCATACTTGAAGGCTGCTAAGGTGAGTTCTAGAACCCCCTTTTTACTTGTTTTAACTGATTTTGGGGCTGAAAATGCATGTATGTATGTTTTTACGAAAATGGGTTTTGTACCCGTATGTATGTGTGTGTGTGAATGTGGGTGGGTTATGATTTGGGTGATTTATGATGTTATGATGATGCGATGTTCATGTTATGACGCTTAGAATGCTAGAACTAAGTTAGAACATGATGAATTGATGATTTGGGACTGATTATGATGTTATTAGTATGTGTTGGTTGCCCATGCGCCTGAAATTGGCCCATGCGCCCAACGGTCAAATTGCCTAAGTGTAGTCCCATGCGCCCAAAACCCATGCGCCCGAATAGTATCCATGCGCCTAGGCACTCACGCGCATGCATAGTGCCCATGCGCCTAGAAATGCCCAGAATGACTAAGTGTTGGGTCATGCGCCCCAATAGTGCCCATGCACCCAGAACCTTTCCCATGCGACTAAGTGTTCCCATGCGCCTGCATAGTGCCCATGCGCCTAAGACTTATATTATTTTCTGAAATTTTGGGGAAAATGTAAAGTGTAGGCTTTGACTTGGGAGGTTCCCAGGGGTGATGTAAGTTGACTTATGATGTCATATGTGATGTCATGATGCTATGTATGGTATGGTTATGTTTATGTTATGTTCCTTATTATGTATGTTTATTTTTCGTGGCTTTACGTGGTATGATTATGAAAAGTAAATGGAAAGTATTATGTAACGTAAAGCGAAAGATAATGAAAAAGTGAACGTAAGGAATGAATGAATGCATGCATTAATAAATGAAAGTAATGAAAGTCTTGCAAGCAATGTATGGAGGTTCACACCCAATGAAGGGTGTAAGCTCAACTGTGTGTGGGATAGCTACCCCGGAAGGATACACACTAAGGGTCTAATCTTTGTGATTGACCATATGTATGGGACCCTTGCCGCTTGCCCTAGGTACTGGAGTCAGCTTCATGCATAATGTTCGAGGTCTATGATAGACCTCAGGCCCAGTAACCAGTTTCGTGAACAATGTTCGGGGTTTAGCACATGGCACTAGTACGAAATGAAAGATGAATGATAATGATGAGTGTACTTGCCCCAAGCCCAAGGGTCAGCTTCGTGCACAATATACGGGGTACAGTACATGTCATCGGAAGTTGATGAATGTACGTATAGTATGGTAAGAAAGATAACGAATGATAAAGATGACGTACGATGATGAATGAACGGAAGTCAACGAATGACGATGAAAGATAATAATAAATTATTATCTATGTGTATGTATGATGCATGATCACATGTGAAAGTAAAGAAATAATGGCTTTAAACGAAAAAAAAGTATTTTATTTTATAAAACTAGAACTCACTCAGCAACGGTGACTTTTATGTGTTTCCAGTTGGCAGGTAATGTTGCTGAGGATGGCACGGGGCCTTACACCTCATTGGTCTTGTGCTTATTAAAATGAGTTGAAGGCAATGAAACATTAAGTGATCCTATGTTTAGGTACTAAGGATCATTTGTTGTTGCTGATGAAGAATCTTCAGCCATACGGTCTTCCTTCATTTTCCACACCACCTTTGGAAAATTTGGCTTGACCTTCAAAGCTTCGGAAGCTTTTGCAGCTTCGGAAGATTTGGAGACTGGACCTTCGGAAGATATTGCTTTCATTGCAGCAAGCTTCAGTACTTTGGAAGCATTCCTTTCTTCCGAGACCAAATTTTTTTCCGAAGGCAATTTTTCACTTGCCTTCTTATTCATTTTGGAGCTTCGGAAGGAAACAGATTTTCCTTCTGAAGCTTTCTTTTCCTTCTTCTTCCTAGAAGCCTTCTCTTTGACCATATGAATAGTACTTTTAGGATTGTAGATGCAATCCTTTGCCAGATGAGAAGTACTACCACAAATGATGCAGTCCATTTGCTTTCTTCTGGAGTCTTCTTCTGAGAGCAAGAGTGAACTTGTACACTTTCTTTCTCCAGCTTCTTCTTCACAGATGATGCAGTAATTTTCTTAGGGAGAGAATTGCACTTGGAGGAGGATGGTTCAAACTGTGTAGCAGTGGTACACAACAATTCAGCCTTCTCTTTGCTGGAATGAGTTGGAACTATACTAAAACTCCTGGTACTAGAGTTTGTAGTTGATTCCTCAGCCTTTACCACTTCAAACCCTATAGAGATGAACACTTGTTTCTGCTTCTAGTCAAAAGTGGCCTTGATCTCTTGAGCCTTCTTTGATCTTCTCTTTGCTCTTCTGATCAAGTTCTTCCTCTTTGTCTTTGTCATACCAACCTTCTTACTCTCCTTATGAGCATGGTGACCCTTTTTGGATTGACTCTCTTCACACATTTTAGAGTCATTCCTCACCATCTCCTCTTCATCCTCTTCATTACTGCGGCCTATAGAGGGCAGCTCATCTTGACCAGTTCCACACCTTGGAGATCTTACTGATAGTAGGGTGTGTGGAGGAGCTATCTCATAAGATCCCAGTCCCTGCTTATTCTGATAACAAACTTTTACATGCAAAGATGAGGATATTATGTTCTTGAAGGTCTATTCTTCAAGAACACAATTTTCTACCCTGGCTTTGCTGATCACAAGCTCAGCCTGGCATTCTGTCAACTTAGTAACAAGATCTTTTATTTGAGTCTTGTAGTTTGTTTGCTCATGTTTAAGAGTTGAAATAGTTTTCTCTAGATCTTTTATTTTAGGCTTATAATCATTTTCAGCTCTCTTAAAATCAGCTTTTAAAATGTTTAAAGACTCAATATCAGATCTTATTTCTAAGTTGTAGGACCTGTACCTGTTTACCCTAGCAATACATTCAGGAGAGCAAAGATGTTCTATTACTTTGGCTTCATCATGGTCAGTCATGAGTGCTTGATTTGGAGAAGCAACTTCAGCTAGGAAGCTCCAATTAAAGCCTCCTTTATCAACAGCAACTGCAGCTTGCTGTCTTGGCTTCTTATTCTGGTGCCCTCCTTCAGTGTAGTTTGGCCTGGATGATGCTTGGCCACCATTTGACTTAGGTGCCTTGCATTCTCTGGAAAAGTGTCCCATCTGGTTACACTTGTAACACTTTACTATGCTTTTGTCTAGCACAAACTTGCCACTGGCTGCATTGCTAGGAAACCTTCTCCCTGTCCTCTTGTAAAACTTTTGGGCTCTGTGAGTAAGAAGAGCCATCTGCTGGACTATCTTCATATATTCCAGATCATCTGGACTATCTTCATATATTCCAGATCATCTGGATGGATACATTCCAGGTCTTCAAGAGTGAAGAGAAAGTTGCCTGAACTTTCATCAGTAGAGATAAAGGCTTAAGAGGAACTTGTCTCATGGAAGGGACTTCCTTGGATGTAGCTCTCTCTGGGTGCTCTAGGAAGGTGATGAAAGGTCCCTTTTGTGAAGTTTCAGGGTAACAGATATGATGATGCTGTGGTTCTCTGCTATCCCTTTCACCCACATGAAGGCCTGAACTCTGGTGAGTATTGGAGTTACCAGATGAATTTTGCATGTTCATCTCCATCTGGTATCCACTGAGTATCCCATACAACTCAGTGAGAGTAAGGGTCTTGAGGTTTTCAGTCCTCTTAATGACCACACAATAGTGTGTCCATTGTCTGGGAAGAGAGGACATGAACTTCCTAACAATATCCTTGTTCTCAATAATTACTCCAACATCAGCCAGAGTATCCACAATCTCAACATACCTGATGTATTGTTGAGTCATGGTTTCACCTGTCTTGAAGGTTAAGTTTTCAAACTGCTGCTTCAAGAGGTCCTTCTTGTTCTCCTTGGCTTCATTAGACCCCTCATACATCAGTTTCAGTGCATCCCATAGCTGTTTAGCGGTCTTGAACTTCTTGAAACCTCTATAGATGGAGTTTGGAAATTTGGAGGGCTGTCATGGCTTTCTGATCAATATTAATCCTTTTCCAGTCTTCATCAGAAAAGTCAGTCCTCTCCTTTGGTATCATGCCACCACCAGCAGTAGCTGAAGAAGTGCATGGTACATGAGGTCCATTAACAACAGACTTCCATATCCTGGAATCTTGAGACTTGATGAAGCCTTCCATTCTTTGGCACCAAGTGTCAAAATCCTCAGGAGTGATCTGTGGGGACGTTGTCATAGTTCCAGTTTCCATATCAGCCTTAGTGATCACTGCCATTTGAAGAGTTAAGTGATTTGTGAAGCTAAAAGGATTAAAGATGGTGAGATCTTACAATCAAGAGCCTGGATTGCTTTGATACCAATCGTAGGACCGTGTAAGGGTACTTAACACTTAGTTTCACACTGATGAGAGATCTTAGATCACTTAACAATTCAAATAGGGAACTGGTAACTTAAACAGAAGATACAAACAACACAAGTAAATTAAAGAGACAGAACTTAAGAACAACACAAGAACGCAAGATTGGTTTTCAAGGATGTTGTATATTGATCTCAAGTTCTTTTACAAGTGTTACAAAGAATAAAGAAATTACAAGAACCAGAGACACTTTTATACTGCAACCTACAACCGTCACTTACATGTAAAGACAGTTGGGATTTGACTAATCTAGACAACAAGATCAATCTAAAATCAAAAGGCAGATTGCCTTTTGACTAGTGACAATGACATGCCATAGCTCACTGACTTTTCTTAATGCAAAAAGTCTACAGGAACAAGTAAGGTAAGTTACAGACAAAGACCATTCCTACTTTTTGATAAAGCATAGGAGTTTCACCAACTTGTGTAAAGTAGGTAAACCACCAGAGCAGGCAGTGGAAAGTGTGTCAGCTTTATCAAAAGTTGATTCAGAGAAAGCATATTTTCTATGTCCTCTGAAGAAATCACTCTTCACAGCTTCGGAAGATTTTGTCTTTGAAGCTTCAAAAGATTTCATCTTTGGATTTGGAAGATGCTGGTCTTTGGCTTCAAAAGATTTCACACTTAGAGTATTTTTCTGTTTGAGTGTGAAACTTCCAGAGTAACTCCTTCTAAACTGTTAGCTTCAGAAGATATAACACTTAGACACATTTGAGAGTGTAAGACTTCCAAAGCTTGTTCATCTTTGTTCCTTAGTGTATACATGGAAGACTTGGTTGTTCTGGCTTTTTGGTTGCATCAGCCTCATAATCTGCAGATGATCTTACAACTTGTTCATCCGCATTAGTCAATGCGAATGAACACTTACAAATGCTGCTCTTATTTTGTACTTAGACTAGTTTCTGATGTATAGCTATCAGGGTAGATTAGTCATTTTGTACAGGCAATGTGTATGCCTATAAATAGAGTAGTATGACCTAAGTTTGTAAGTTCATCTTTCAACATTGATAATATTACACATTTAAACAGTAACCCCAGCTGTCTTTGTATCTTGTTTACTCACATCATTATACAAAGCATTTATTATCATTTTTAGTATTAAATGTTCTGTGATTTGGTATTTCTGCTACTTAATCACTGACTCAATCATCATATTTGATCCTAAGTTGAGTCATATCAACTAAGATTCTTATTCTCGGACCCAGTCAATTGATATTAGAGCCTCGGCTCTTGAATTCGTCTCAAAATCAGCACAGATCTTGAACGAAAATCGATTGATCTGGTGATTGAGTTGTTTATTAGCCAGATCTACTCTGCTAATAAATATACATACTGAAATCACGAAGAAACTTCGTCTACCTATCTGTATTTTCAACTCCTCAGGAATCAACACCAAATCAACCTTATCGCAACCCTACTGAGAACTGATAATCAAGAACACCAGGATTGTATACTGTCTGAACATTCAAGATATAAAATCAACATAATCATACTCAAAACCAATTAAAATCAATAAAATTAAAATGGATTCTACTAATTATTCTGAACATGGTCATACATCTAAACCTTCAATGCTTAAACACAAATATGAGTTTAAGCAGTAGAAAATCAGGTTTAGAAACTACATTACAGGTGTAGATCCTGGTTTAGATCCTGATTACTGGATCTCTATTTGCAAAGGGCCATACATTCCTCTGTCACTCACTACTGATCAAGCTGCTCAGTACAAGATTGCTAGAATCCCTATTGAGGATCCAAACATAAATCTTGATGATGAAGAATATAAGAAAATAAAGATTGACCTTAAAGCCTACTCTATTCTAACTTAGGCTTTAAAAATGGATGTTCTCAAGAGGTTGGAAAAATATGGAACAACCAAAGGGGTTTGGGATGCACTACAGATAATGTGTGAAGGAAGCAGTGAAGTTACTGAAATTAATAAGGATAAACTGATTAATCAATATGAGACCTTTCACCACACCAAAGGAGAGTCAATCTCTAGGCAGCTTCATAGATTTGTACAACTGGTAAATGATCTTGAGATTATGAGGGTTACTTACAAAGAAAAGGAAATGAACAAGAAAATGCTGCACAGCTTACCAGAAAGTTGGAAACAAAATGTCACTATGTTGAAGAACACTCTTGATTTGGAGAGTACCAACCTAGATATTATGATTGCCAAAATTGAAGCTCTAGAGCTGGATGAACGAAGCAGAAATCTCAGTGGACCTCAAGTCATTGAGGCATACAAGTTTCCAACTGAAACTCGTTCTGTTGAGAAGGCTTTCGTGACTGAAGAAGATGATTTTCTCTCATCAAGAGATCAAGCAAAGACAACTGGATTCTGTGCTGCTCCACAACAACATAAACCATCGTCTTCTGCTCAACCCACAGTAACACCCACCAGTATGCCCAGTGAGAAAAGATCAAAAGAGCAAAAGGCAACTTACAATGCCTTTGTTGCTAGCTTTGAGACTTATCTTGGGGGTAGACTCATTTCAGCTTATTTAATTTAGTAAGATCTGGAAGAAATGGATCCTGATGATGTTGAAGAAATTGACTTGCAATGGCAAATGGCCATGATTGCAATGAGAGACAAAAAATTCTTTCGAAAAAGGAAGAAACTAAGTCTGAATGAGAACACAAAGCTTGGATATGACAAATCCAAAGTTAAGTGTTTTAACTATGGAATGACTGGCTATTTCTCTAGGGAATGTAATGCTCCCAGAAGAAGCAACAATAACTATCAAAGAACCTCACATGGTCATCATTCATCTCAACCCAGTTCAAGCTTTCAGTCAAGTACTCTTCATCAAAATCAGCTTTAAAATATTCATCAAAATCAGCATCATAATTAGCAATAGCCAATTCATCAAAGATAACCTCTATTGGCTCATCAAGCTCAAGGAAGTAGCCAACCAACATCTAATGCATTTGTCATCAGGCAAGATGGAGTGTGTGATTGGAGCCTATACGCAGAGAAAGTTCAACCTTAATTTCAGAATCATGCGCTGATGGCTCACATTAATGATGGTCCAATTCTAATGCCATCAGAGGTAAAATCTAATTTATGTTATGATAAATGTGTTCTAGAAGTACAGGGATACAGAGAACACAATCACAAATTGGCTAATAAAATAAAAGAAGAAAAGGTGAAAGATGCTAAAACAAGAAATGAGAATTTTTGAATTCAAAATCAAATCTCTTTTATCTGACATGGAAACACTCCATGGTGAAAAGTTAACCCTTGCAGCTGAGAATGAGAGGTTAACTGAACTGTTGACCAAATCAAAGGCTGAACAATCGACTACTAAAGTGAAACTTGAAAAGTTTCAACTCTCATCTGTCAAGTTGCAAGAGTTACTTGATTCTCAAAAGGAGGCCAAGGATATGACTGGGATAGGTTACAAAACTTGTCCTCCTCCATATAATGACAACTACACAGTTATGCCAGAGTCACTCACCGAATCTGATTCAACTAAATCTAAAGTTATTGGAACTAAATCAATTGTTTCACAAATAACTATTCCTCAAAATAAACCAAATGTTTACATTGAAACATATGAGGATAAAATCAAATTGGGTCATCCAATCAAAATCAAAGAATGCTTTGACAAACCTGTAGTTGTCCAAAAACCAAAGAGCCCAGTCAAAGCCATTGTGCCCTTTGTAAAATTTGTTCCTAAAAAACTCAAGATGAATAACACTGCTGAATGTTCTATGAAACCCTCTGCAGAAAGCAGATCCGATAGTGAGATTAAATCTCCTAAAACTTCCAGCAAATCAAAAAAGGTTTCATTAAACTTCAAAGAGAAAGCTACAGTTCCCTCAGTGTCCAAAGGGAAATCCACTTTGATTCAAAAACCAAATGTAAAACCTGTTTCATCATCATCATCTAAAAATAAACAAGGGATAGGTTTTGACATTTGCAATAAACAACATGTGGAACAATTTGAAAGAGAGTTGAAAAAGAGCAAAAAGAAGCAAAATCAGTCATCAAAACTTAAGCAAAGCAGAATTGTGAAACAATCTGCTGCCACCCAGAAAACTAATTTGGCTTCTTCATCAAAGTCAAAGGACAAACAAATGTATTGTGACACTTGTGACATGTCTAATCACAATACAGAGGAGTGCTACTTTAATCAGTATTGCTCTATTTGTGACATGAACAATCATTCAACCAAAAACTATTATTTTAACATATATTGTTCTGTATGTGATATGACTAATCACAACACACCTAATTGTTACTTTAACCAAAAAGGCTTGAGAATTCCTCAAAACAAGCCTATTTCACTAATTTCATCTGACAAGGTCAAAATTAGAAGTCCAAAAGACCTTAAACATTCAAGGGTTTCAAACACCGATAAGGATTTCTATGATCAATGGCAGCCAAAGAGTACCAAAAATAACCTTAATAATCATATGAATCAATCACTGAGTTCTCATTCAAGATAAGTGATTTCTAAAAAAAAAACGTACCCAATTTCTACATAGAAATCGAGATCAATGATTTGCATACTCTTCTGACAGTTCAGTTGAAATTGATGAAATCAAACCAAAAAGAAATCCACAAAAATTGGTCAGCGCATCTTCCTCTAAAACACAACTTAGAGGAAAATATCAAGAGGTCATAGTGATGGATAGAAACGGACAACCCAAGACCATCATGGCTTGGGTTCCTCAATCTAACTAGTTCGTTTATGCTTGTAGGGTCGCCCATACAGGTCCAACAACTTATGGTATGTGGACAGTGGATGCTCCCGACACATGACTGGAGATAGTTCCCTCCTTCATGACTTCAAGCATATTAAAGGAACTACTGTGGCATTTGGTGGAGATTCACAAGGTGGTAGAATTACAGGGGAAGGATCTGTGACGAATGGATTGCTGAGTTTTGATAAAGTGAACTACTACGAGCAACTGAACTTCAATCTGCTCAGCGTGTCTCAGATCTGTGACATGAAATATTCCACTCACTTCAGAGACACTCATTGCTACATCTGAAACCAGGATTTCAAAATCCAGAAGAATGGGTTGTCTTGAAGACTCCGAGAAAGAATAATACCTTTGTCTTGAACCTTAATTCTGCTTTTCTGTCAGAAGAGACATGTCTTTTGTCTAAAGCATCTTTTGATGAGTCACAGCTTTGGCATAGACTCTTTGGACACACGAATTTCAAAAACATGAACAGATTGGTCAAAGGAAATTATGTAGTTAGTTTACCTCAAAAAGAATTTCATTTCATTGACCACTGTTCTGCATGTCTTAAAGGAAAATAACATAAGTCCTCCCATAAGCCAAAGCTGATGAACACAAACAATTCTCTATTGAAGTTGCTTCATATGGATTTCTTTGGTCCAACTCATGTCATGAGTATTAGGAAGAAGCATTATTGTTTGGTGATCATAGATGACTTTACACGATTTACATGGGTCTTCTTTTTACTTCATAAAAACGAGGCGTCCCAAATAATAAAAGATTTTATCATCAAAATTGAAAATCAATTGGATTTAAAGGTAAAATCATCAGAAGTGATAATGGGATAGAATTTAAAAATGAAGATCTAAGTTCATTTTGCACACAAAAAGGCATTGCTCATCAATTCAGTACAGCTCGAACTCCTCAACAAAATGGAGTAGCTGAAAGAAGAAATAGAACACTGATTGAAGCATCACAAACAATGCTAGCTGATGCCAAACTGCTAATTACCTTTTGGGCAGAAGCTATAAACACATCGTGCTTCGTACAAAATCAAACTTTGATAATTAAAGAAAGCAACAAAACACCATATGAACTTCTTTTTAATAGAAAACCATTTATTGGATTTTTGAAGTCATTTGGTTGTCTTGTCTCAATATTAAACACCCAAGACCATTTAGGAAAGTTTGCTCCTAAGTCTGACGAGGGATTCTTTGTGGGGTATTCCTCTGTTTCAAAGGCTTTTAGAGTGTTTAATCCTAGATTAGACATTATTGATGAATCAACCAATGTTCAATTCAATGAGCATTCTTTTCCTAAGTCAACAAATGGTCCTGATTGGTTGTTTGATATTGACTCATTTACTATATCTTTTGATCAGTTTCACTTGTCAAATGCAGGATCTCCTGGAACAGTGGATAGAAGAACTGACTTTCCTATGATTCCTCCTTCTGCTGATCAACTTAATAAAGAAGTCCCACTACAAGCTGATCCTATCAGGCAAGCTGCACAACATCAGAGTGTTTCACTGAAGCTGGTCCTAGTTCAATACCCACTCCTTCAGCAGAACTATCCACTGAAGTGAGAAATCCAAAATCAGCATCTATGCTAGTTGAAACTGAAGGAAATCCAAATGATGAAAGTCTTCAAAGTGCTGCTAAAGCTGATGAAGCATCTGACTACTTTCACCATTCTCCTACAAAACAACCTGAAGATGCCACTCACCAAGATGATCCGAATGTCTCCAATCTTGATGTGTCCATTGCTGGTGATTTGATTCCAATTACCATGACACATAAGAATCATCCGGTCTAACATCATTGGTGATCTAGATGAGCGGGTGACCAGAAGCAAGTCAAGTATTGCAAACATCTGTTTGTTTTCTTGCTTTCTGTGTCAAATAGTACCCAAGAATATTAAAGAGACTCTTCAAGACAACAGCTGGATTGAGGCAATGCAGGAAGAATTGCTACAGTTCGAGAACAAGAAGTACGGCAACTGGTAGACCTTCCCGAAGGACAATACCCTATTGGTACCAGATGGCTATACAGAAACAAGACAGATAACAGGGGCATTATCATTAGAAACAAAGCAAGATTAGTTGCACAGGGATACACTCAAGAAAAAGGAATAGACTATGACAAAGTGTTTGCTCCTGTTGCGAGATTGGAAGCCATAAGACTCTTTGTTGCCTACTCTGCATCTATGAAATTCACTGTGTATCAAATGGATGTAAAGTGCGCATTTTTGTATGGAAAAATCTCAGAAGAATTCTATGTGAGTCAACCACCAGGTTTTGAGGATCCTAATTTGCCTCACAGGGTGTACAAACTTGACAAAGCTGTATATGGTTTACATCAAGCCCCTCAGAACTGGTATGAGACTCTATCATATTTTCTCCTTGGTCATGGACATGAAAGAGGAAAGATTGATCAGAGTTTATTCAGAAAGAAGAAGGGAAATGAACTATTGCCTATCCAGATCTATATGAATGATATCATTTTTGACTCAACAAACAAGCAACTCTGTAAAGACTTTGAAGACCTCATGCATTCTAAGTTTCAAATGAGCGCTATGGGAGAGCTCACCTTCTTCTTGGGTTTACAATTACAACAGAAAACAAATGGAATTTTCATCAATCAATCAAAATATGTGGAATCTATGTTGAAAAATTTCATTTAGCAGACTATCAGTCCATCAGAACTCCTATGGATACTAAAGTGAAGATTGGTCCAGACTCCAATGGAAAATCATTGGATCAGACTCTGTATCGATCAATGATAGGTTCACTTATGTATCTTACAGCTAGTAGACCTGACATTATGTTTGGTGTTTGTGTTTATGCCAGATATCAGGCTGATCCCAATGAATCTCACGTGAATGCTGTGAAGAGGATATTCAAATATCTCAAGGGCAAGCCTGTGCTTGGATTATGCTATCCAAAGGAAGGAGACTTCAATCTCTATGCATATATAGACAGTGACTACGGGGGATGCAACTTCAATAGGAAGTCCACTTCTGGAGGTTGTCAATTTCTTGGTCCCAGATTAGTCTCCTAGCAGTGCAAGAAGCAGACAAATGTATCTATTTCAATAGCAGAAGCTGAGTACATAGCAGTATCTGCATGTTGCTCTCAAGTTCTCTGGATTCAAAACCAGACCCTTGATTTTGGTTTTAACTTTTTGCACACACCAATTCACATTGACAACATAGCAGCCATGTTTATTACAAATAGTCCAATTCAGCACTCAAAAACTAAACACTTTGAAATTAGATATCACTTTTTGAGAGATTGTGCTCAAAAGGGGTTAATCAAGTTGATTCAGGTTCACACGGACAATCAATTTGCTAATTCGTTCACTAAGGCATTTGACCCTAGTCGGTTTGAATTCTTAGTCCAATCAATTGGCATGATTAACCTTAGTAAAATCAAAATTTCCAAAAACATTCAAAAATCATTAAAATACAAAAAGATGTCAATTTTGTTGTAGTACATAAAATGTACTCCTTGGGAAATGATATAATTACAGTCGTTATATCATTCACTGTGCTTATTTCAAAATCTTGAAAGACTGGCATGACTTACCTGATATGCGGGTAGGCTCATCTTGGAAAAGAAGACAAATGCTATGATAAACTAAAGATCATATTCAACTGTGTGGCCATCATCTCATGGTGTGTAAGTATTTCACTTATCCAAATGTGTGTATGTGTAGTAATCTAAACACACCAGGTCATGATACCTTATGGATCTCATTCACCCACATCAGTTTCTCCTCTATTTTGCTGAGCAAAGATCTAGAGAAACAAGCACATAGTGCTGATGTCAAGATCCAAAAAGATTCCCAATATGGAACACATCCAATCTGGATGAATTACATTCCTTGTGAATGAACAAAAAGAATCCCAAAGTAGATCACCTTCCAAAGTGAAGAGAAAAAAGAATCCCAATGTGGATCAAATAAATATAAGGATCAAAATAAAAGAATCCCAATGAGGATCCCCCTTATCCTAAAATAAATGAGATTTCATAATCTAAATGACCTGGTTTTGCAAGCTGTGAAAAAGTTCTAACATACATTTCATGAGGGTAGTTGATCTTGCTATGCTGTTGAGTGTGAGGTACATGTTGTATGTTTAATCCATTCAAAACATGATAATGATCACGTGCATTAAAATATTAACCAAGCATGAGTTTAAGAGGAAAAACATACCTATAATCAATAGGTTCATGATTACTTGCACCTGTGAAAGGTAAGATTGATATGATCCTAAATAAGGTACACTTCCTTGTCATGTACAATTATGAAAAACAAAACTTTAGAAATATTTTCCTTTCAATTTTAAAATTCCTTAAAGTTTCAATCCAATCTCGATATAAACGTTAGGGGGAGTAATTAAAAATTTAAAAGAAAATATTCACAAAAACATAAAATTTGCAACAATTATTTTTGTTTAAGACAAAATTAAACAAAAAGTTTTGATTGTGTTGGTGTGGAAGTTATACCATAAGTATCTCAGTGTATGCAGATATTTGGAAGCATAAAGTCCAAAATCAGTCAAAACTGGGAAACTTGTATCACACGGGGTATACAAGTCAATCCAATCAAGAATTGACAATTCTAGCAACTGATAAAACTTCATAAAATCAAAACTACAGACTCATCTTCATAAAAATCAGAACATCAGTGCAAAAACAGTTAGAATCATCATCTGCAAAAACATTAATTTTTTTCCAAGTTCAAAAATTAATGCTGGTAAGAGTATTGGTTAATGCGGGTGAAGGTAACCCAGACGCTTAACCAATGCGGGTAATTGGTTTTTGTACAAGTGTAACTAATGCGGACAACTTAATGTTCTTCTGCATTTGCTACAGTAAATGCGGACAGTGTAACTTGTTCTTCCGCATTTTCTACAGTAATGCGGTTAAGTTAAATTGTTCTTCCGCATTTGTTACAGTAAATGCGGTCAAGTTATTTTGTTCCTCCGCATTTGTTACAGTAAATGCGGTCAAGTTATTTTGTTCCTCCGTATTTGCTACAGTAATGCGTGCAAGTTAACTTGTTTATACGCATTTGTCACAGTAAATGCGCCCAAAGAAAAATGTTCATTCGCATTTGCTACAGTAAATGCGCCCAAAGAAAAATGTTCATGCGCATTTGCTACGGTAGTAAAATTAAACCTGTGCATTTGTTCTCACTTGTAAAATTTGAGTAAGTTATCAAATGTACTATTTAAACACATTTAATGTGAGTCATTTATTACTTTTCAAATTTGAGTGAACTTTTAAAGTGCGACAAGCGTTCTTCTACTGTTCTTCATCTTCATTCAAACAATCACAAATCAAGTGTTTCTGTTGATCATTCAAACTACATACCATCTCTATTTGATTCTTCACCGAGGTAATATCAAAAACAAGGTGATTCTCAATGGATTTGAAAATTTCAAATGTTGAACCAGTCATGAAACAAAGAACCCTAGGTTTAAGAAAATTCCTTATCTCAATTAAGAACAATGGATTTAAATGACATTCTAAAGTTCATTGAGACTGATGTAATTGTGAATAACAAAGAATGACTGAGTTTCAAACCTTAGTTTAACCATGATGAACAGGGGAACCAAACCATGAAAATGTGGAAATCAAATCCAATGATTAAGATGTAAAAGACATTTGAAACATTGAAAATGATCAAATATCTAGTAGAAAACATAGCTTCAATGATTTTTCATCACGAAAATCAAAATTAGGTCAACATCCTAATAAAACAGTAACCTTTGAAAATTCAATTTTGACCTGAAAAAATGTCAAAAGTGAAAAGTCAAACCTGATCATGTTCATATAATATATATGTGTTAGAGTGTTACTAATCCATTTGTATCTATTGCAGAATCATGGCTAATCTGACATGGAGGAAGCTCCATAATGTCAGTGGATTTCTTGATTCAAATGTGCCTGAAGCTGAAGGTCTGAGAGATTTGATCAGATTTATATCTACAACCAGAGTGGCACATGCCATTACAGTCAAACCAATCATCTATGAAAGCTTCATAAGATCATTTTGGGGAACTGCTGAGGTTACAGAAATTAATGTAGAAAAGAATATAACAAGAAGGATTACTAGTGTTCATACATTAGCAATCACAGAACTAACTGTGAGATAGTGTCTACAGTTTTAGGATGATGCCAACTCTCCTCTAGAACTTGAAGAAGATGATATTATGACCTTCTTTGCCAACATTGGCTATGAAGGTGGATTTGAAGGGAAGCATTTAGTCAAAGGGTTAGTTGATCTCCAATGGAGATTTCTTATTCACTTATTCCAATATTTCTTATCCAAGAGGAAGACATGTTAGAATGACATCCCCATTACCATATCATCTACCATCTGTGCCTTGTGCACTAACAGACCTTTCAACATGTCTGCATATGTGTTAAATGGACTGATATCAAACATTCAGGAAGGGATAAGGCATATGTTCCTTATGTATCCGAGGTTTATCCAATGCTTCATAAATGAAGCTTTTCCCAATCTTGTGCCAGAAGGCAATGTTGTGGATATTCCTTATTACAATGCCAAGTCTTATAAGTACATCAAGAAGAGGGATCCCAGAAATGTTTATAGTGGAATCTTCTTTCCACTATTTCCTTGGATGTTGCAACAGAAATCCAGAAGAAGTTCCAGAAGCAGCTGCAGATGATGTTGTTCATATTGTTGTGGAACAAGCTATGGAAGAACAGGCTGATATACAAGAAAACATTGAAGAACAACCAGCTGCTCTTATTCAACACATTGTTGAAGAGCATACTGAGGAGGATAAACACATACTAAGGATAGTGTCAACACAAGGAGATATAGGTGGTGATTCTCACACTGTGCCTTTAGTACATGAACAAGCAATTCCATCTCCATTTAGAGCTTCTCCTACTGATTCACCTCCACAATCACCAATCCAAATCCATCAAATATCTCCCTCTGATTCTTCTCCACATGTTGCTGCTGCATCTGTTGAGTCTTGTGAATCTTCCAACTCATCAGATTCTTCTAAATCATCTTCTGATGAGGAGGATGATCATCCAGTTGCATAACTTCCTGAGAGACAAATACTCTCAGAGGAAGGCCCTTCAGAAAGCTTTGCTGAATCAGAGACAAATAGACCAGATGAGAAATTTTTATTGTGGAACCTTCTTTCCACTATTTCCTTGGATGTTGCAACAGATAAATCCAAAAGAAGTTCCAGAAGCAGCTGCAGATGATGTTGTTCATATTGTTATGGAACAAGCTGTGGAAGAACAGGCTGATATACAAGAAAACATTGAAGACCAACCAGCTGCTTTTGTTCAAGACATTGTTGAAGAGCATGCTGAGGAGGATGAACACATACTAAGGACAGTGTCAACATAAGGAGATGTAGGTGGTGATTCTCACACTATGCCTTTAGTACATGAACAAGCAATTCCATCTCCATTTAGAGCTTCTCCCACTAATTCACCTCCACACTCACCAATCCAAATCCATTAAATGTCTCCCTCTGATTCTCCACATGCTGCTGCTGCATCTGTTGAGTCTGATGAATCTGCCAGCTCATCAGATTCTTCTAAATCATCTTCTGATGAGGAGGATAACCATCCAATTGCATAACTTCCTGAGAGACAAATACTCTCAGAGGAAGGCCCTTCAAAAAGCCTTGATGAATCAGAGATTAATAGACTAGATGAGAAAGATAGAATGATCTCAGATTTGTTACAGAAGGTTGTAAGAATGGAGAAGACACTTGAAAGAAGGGTAGGGATCATCAATGACAGAATCCTTGAACTTGATGAAAAAGAAAAGGAGCTGAAAGAATTAAAAACCAAACATGTGGCTGAAATAAAAAGGAAATATGATGAGATTAAAAGACTCAAAGCCTCATTGGAGATGTCAAGAGAAGAAATAAGTGGTCACTTGGATACTGCAGCTATTCAGTCCATTGCTATGGAAGATCAAGAAAACCTTATTGATATCCAAACAAACATTATAGCTGATCTCAATAAACAAATTGAAGCCCTAAACAAAAGAATTTTTGTATTAGAGTTACTTGCTCAATTAAAGGAAGAGGTGGAAAGAGAAGTAACTGATCAAGGCAATGAAGAAATAGAAAATGTAGAAACCTCACAAAAGGTAGAATTTAGTGGGCTTGGGAGAGAAGAAAGTTTGGCTATTGTTGTACACTCTGATCACTCTACTGAAGAAGATTCAGTGATGAAAGAGCTTATAGATGATCTAGATATGTACTCCTCTAGTGAGTTTATCATTGATAAAGAATTTTGGGACTACATCAAAGATGTGAGAACTCCTGCAGAGCAAATTGTTGTTATTCCCATTAATCCTGCTCCCATAAAAGAAGAATTGAAGCTGCAACTTGTTCCAGCAGTCTCCTTGACTATTGAACAACAAGAAATGATCAAAAGCCTATGTGAAGAACTGAAAGAAAGGGAAATGGGTGAAAAACAGAAAGCTAAAACTGAAAAACAAAAAGAAATGGCTGATAAACCGAAGAAGGAAGCTAAAAAGCTTAAGCTTGAAAGAAAGAAACAAGACATAGAAGCCTCTATCCCATCATCCTCTGCACCTATATTGCATACTTATTCAAGAAAAAGAAAGTACTTAACAGAGAGAGCCAAAGGCAAACTGCCAATGGTTTAAGAAGAATCCCCTGTTAAGAAACAAAAAGATGATCCGAGGAGCCTTGCAGCTATAGCTGAGTTTTTGGAAGAACATGAGAAGGCTGAAAAGGAAATGCAAAAGGTGTTGAGGTGATTATGTTGGAGGAAGGAGAGATTAAAGGAGGTGATGATAGGGATGAACCATCAGTTGAAGAAATGTTAGAAAAGGCCAAATCAGATGACCTCATCATTAAAGCAATGTATCTGATTAATCATGGATATGAGGCAAATGAAGTCTTTAACATGACTTATGAGGCAATGGTTGAAGAGGTGAAAAATATGGAAAGGCTACTTGACCCAACGTTTGTCAGTGATTATGAGAAGATAACTGAAACTGCCAAGATCTCCTCTAGTGCTGCTAAGCTTGTAAAGCAGCAAGAAACTAAATTAGTATATCATGATCCCTACAGTATAAATGACAGGGAGATAAAGGATTATTTATCCAAGCAAGGGTTCACAAGAAGAAAGGTGGCTAATATGAAGACCAACTCTCTTAGGGATGCAATTTTGAAGATGATTAAAGAAAAGAAGGAGAGAATTCAGTCAATTGAAGAAGAGGTACAGACAGAAAACCAAGAACAAGAACATCTGCTCAAGATCTTCAACTAACCACCAAGGATCAAGATGTTCCGGCCCCTATGCTTCACAAGAATCCAGAATGGTTCATTGAACCCTCTCAATTAAAGCCGTAAGAAGGGATGACCACTTCTGAGATGATAAAGGGTGTGTCTACTCCCAAAGGCAAAACTGATGTAAAGATCATTTCCTGGAAGTATTACAGCAGTTGGAAGATGTTCATGGTGAAGAGGATTTCTGGGCTTGTACAATTCTTCACAGAGTACTCTGCTCTGGTGACTGCTATGCAAATTAATGATTTAAAGGAGTTGGCAGAGCTTGAATTGATAAATCTTGATGCAATGTACAGAGGATATGAATTTGAAGACATCCTGAAATGTTCAAGAAAACTAACAACTTCAAATCCCTCAAAGCCATCTGTTTAAGAAAAGATAAATCCTTTAGAAATCCATTTGAACAGAAAATAAAAAGAGAAGCAGAAGAGTTGATATTTCTAGAATTAAATGTAAAGCCGACTGAGTCATTAAAAAGAAAAATGGTTGTTGGAACACACAAGACAAAACCAATCTCCAATATGTATTATGATGAGAAGACATATGAGTTTGTTATTGAAAGGAAATGGTGATGAAAGGAAGCACCAGAAATCAGATTGTTCAACGGATATGAGGTGAGATTATTGGATGAATCCAATGTTCACTACATCTTCACAAGACACTTCAGATCACTCAACAACAAAATAGGAGAAGATGACTTAGAGTTCATGCTGAAATGTATTAAGATTTTAAAGATGGCCTATGACAGAATAAACAAGAAAAGAGAACAAAGAAAGAAAAAGAAGGTTCCTCTTTAAATGGGAAACATTTTAAAGCTTGAAGTTGATGCTGATGGGTCCCTACTGATTCACAAAGATGGTCCGTCCACTATGAGCCAATCTCCTTGAGACAAATGCCCATTGATGCAATTCATACTATGAGCCAAATGAAGATACATGTCCTTAGCTGAGACAAGATGAATGTGACTAAAGACTTCTCAAACATGATCAAGGCTATTCTGAACCCTACACTGACATATCGTGAACCTTCTGCAGCTACTGCATCAGCACCACCTCCATCTACAGTCCAATCAAGACAAGCTTATGAAGAACCACCAGAATCATCACAACCTCCACCACCATCAAACTATTGAAGTACATAGGCTGTATAATCCTTAGGGGGAGTATTGTTAGAACCTGAAAGGATCATACATGCTAATTCAAGAAGTTGTTGAAGGTTGTTCTGGTTGGAAAACACCAAAGACTAAGAAGAAATACAGAAGACCATTCATGAAGAAATGCGACAAAAGAAATAGAAGAAAAGAACAAGTGTTGAAGTATCCGTATTAGTTAATGAGGATGACCATTGAACAAATGCTTACAAGAATTTGTTCATCTGCATTAACTAATGCGGATGAAGAAAAGTAATGCTGACAAGGATTTGTTCATCCGCATTGACTAATGCGGATGAAGAAAAACAAATGCTGACAAGTGTTTCTTCATCCGCATTAAATAATGCCAAATGAACAAAAGAAATGCTGCCCAGACTTGTTCATCCGCGTCAACTAATGTGGATGAATTAAGTTAATACTGAAGACTATTAACAACAAATGCTGATGAAGACTTGTTCATCCGCATTAGTCAATGCGGATGAACACTTACAAATGCTGCTCTTATTTTGTACTTAGACCAGTTTCTGATGTATAGTTATCATGGTAGATTAGTCATTTTGTACAGGTAATGTGTATGCCTATAAATAGAACAGTATGACCTAAGTTTGTAAGTTCTTCTTTCAACATTGATAATAGTACTCATTTAAATAGTAACCCCAGCTGTCTTTGTATCTTGTTTACTCACATCATTTTACAAAGCATTTATTATCATTTTCAGTATTAAATGTTCTGTGATTTGGTATTTCCACTACTTAATCACTGACTCAATCATCATATTCGATCCTAAGTTGAGTCATATCAACTAAGATTCTTATTCTCAGACCCAGTCATAGTCATTGGCATCATCAATCCAATGATGCGTGTGACTCCCGGAACGAGCTCCTATAGGAGCTTGGCGAGAGCCACTTGTATAGGCATCCACCAATATGTGCCTGGGTGAGGGGGAGGTAAGCCAAAATATTGGGCCGAGGGTAAGGTCTCAGTGGTGTCAGGAAAGGGGTCCGGGGTGCGAACGGGGACAAGGGTAGAAGAAAATGCAGGGGTCTTGGCCTCGATCGGGCTAGTCGGCTGAAGCACGGCGTCGGGCGTAGAAGTCTGAAGGGCAGGTGTTGGCCCTATAGACGAGGTCGGAGATGCAAGTCCATACTCCTCATCGATGTCCGAGATGTAGATTGGTCTGGATATGGATGACAACTCTCTATGACAATGCAACACACAAGTACAATTAATATAAGTTAGGTTAATGCATAATGTACTAAAGCAGTGCAATGAGCTATGGTTATAGTCTAGGCCACTAAACGCAACCTAATTCCCTACAACCAGTGGCTTTGATACCAATCTATCACACCCCCAACCATGGCGGTCTCCCGTGGTGCATGAACGTCTTGGAATCATAATCATTGATCGACCACTACATGATTTGGTAAAACATACGTTGCAAATAAGTCTAAAAATACATAATTGTTTTTTGAGTTAAATTGTGGAAGCAGTAGAACTAATGTTTATTGTTTTTGAAACACGACAAATATAGAAATAAATGTCCCAAACAGCATGAATGGCCCTAAATGTGATGTGATCCATGCTATCGTAACTTGATACAAATATCAAATACCTAAGAAAACATGAATGAAAATATGTCAACATAAAGTTGGTGAGTTTACAAGTTTTAAAGTAATAGTAAAGAGTGTAATGGACAACAAGTCTTCCCATGATTTCAATATCGATCATACAATCCTATAACATTATATAAGCACTGCAACCGAAGCTAGACTGTAACTGTAATAGATTGCCCCTACACATGCCTACCGTAAGCGCAGGGGTGAACATGCTAATAATGCACCCGTTTAGACCTCCAGTCAAGGTTAGTGTAATTAAACCGGGCGGGGGTAGTCAAACCCAATAGTACTATCCATTATTACCTCGCTTTAGGAAAGAAATTAACGGTCCGATAACAGGGGACTTTATACGGTAAGTAATAACTTATATAACATGTGAAACCATTGACAAGTAATTATGTCCATGAAGATAGTAATTTTGCATTTAATCTCCCCCAAAATAAAAATAAGTAAAAATGGGGCCGTGAAACTCACATGTGAAGTGAGTCAGGTGTGAAAATCTGTATGTATCTAAAGTGCTCGTGAAAATCCAAACTAAGTTCGCCTAAAACAAGAAATGAAAGGTGGGAATGTTGTTGTAGGGTGCTTGGAAGCTCCAAAAATCACATGATCTTCACCCAAATCAATTGAAACACCTTAGATTTGTAGGAAATAAGTTGGGAATAGGATGAGGTTGTAGGGACGAGGCCATGGCCAAAATTTTGAAAGGGAAGGGAGAGGGAGGAAATTGTGTTGGGTGGTGGTGGTGGTTATTTGTGTTGGTTACTTGCATAAGTAATCTTCTTGAATTGGTAAGTCAAATCATGTAGGATTATTGGTCAATTTCTTGGATGAAGACATTCCAAATTAGGTAGTGAGACATGTTACTATGATCATAACCTTTTCTTTATAACAAAAATGGTAAATCTCAAAATTTACAAAAGGCAAAGTGGTCTTCGATGTATTTGACAAGAAAAGACAAACAAAAGGAAGGGGGGGGGGGAAGGGGACGACCAAGGGAATGGTGGGGGGTTACGTTTTTAAGTTTATGTGTAGTATTGGTTATTTGGGTGATATTTGTTGCACTATAGGTATTTTACGTGTTTTTATATTTTTACTTTTCTCTTTTATAAATACAACCAATTAATATAAGAAATCATGTAATATAATATATTTTAATATTGATGATATATTAATAATAACTCGTGTATCTAATAGTTGCGTTAAAAATATTCGTTTCGGGTAAAATATTCAATTTACGCATTAAGGTTTATTTTTAAATTTAAGCTTTTCAAATGTATTTAATCTGGAATCTAAAATACTTTGAAACACTTTAAAGTATTTACTATGTTCGCGTGTGCCGGATGTACCGTGTGTAAAAATGGTAATTACATTAAATCAACGATGCATGAACTCTTATGCATGAAATTTTTCAACGCATGAAATTTTTCAACGCATGAAATGACTTCAAATAATTAGAACTAAATTGAAACTCATGTAAGATATGCATAACTATGACTAAGTTGGGCTGGGTAATGACCTGAAATTTGCCAGTTGTCACAACAACAGAAAATGTTCCTCAGAGCGTGCATATAGGATCAATAACTATTGAATTATCTTCAACTCACTTTCACAAGCCCAAGACCGATAAGTCTAGGGTTTCCAAATGTAACTAACCATCTTTTTCTGTGCAAGAATAACTGAATACAAGGTAAATGTATGGATCATTGACAGTGGTTGTTCCAGGCATATGACAGGCAATGGCTCTTTGCATTTGAACTTTGAGAAAATTGATGGAGGCCCAGTTGCCTTTGAAGAAGAATCAGGTGGTTACATAACTAGAAGGGGAAGGGTCACAAATGGTAAGCTTAGCATTGAGAAGGTAAACTATATCATGGAGCTTTGATACAACCTCTTGAGTGTATCTCAATATTTTGACCAGAGTCATAACATGCTCCTCACTAAGCATGAATGCATTGTTCTCAAGCCCGGGGAGATCATTCCTCAAGAGCATATCCTACTCAAAGCCCCCAGGAAAGGGAACATCTACAAGATGGATATGCAGGAAACCTCCCAATCTGAAGAAGTTTCTTGCTTTCTGTCTAAAGCCAATAGTGATGAGTCTTTCTTCTTGCATAAAAGAATGTGCCATGTAAACTCTATGAACATGAATAAACAAATTAATAATGATTGGTAATTGGAATGCCAAAGAAAGAGTTTACAAGTGATGACCACTGTGTTGCATGTCTGAAAGGGAAGCAACACAAATTGTCTCACAAGCCAAAGGAAAAGAACTCCATCACTACTCCTCTACACTTATTACATATGGATCTCTTTGGTCCCACTAGTGTAATGAGTTTAGGAAGGACCTCATATTGTTTGGTGATCATAGATGATTTCATAAAACACACTTGGGTTTTCTTTCATAGAACTAAGGATGACACCCCTAAGATCTTGAGGAACTTCATTCTGAAAATTGAGAATCAATGTAATCACAATGTTAAAATCATAAGACGTGATCAAGGAACATAATTTAAGAACCAAAACCTTGATACATTCTATGATGAAAAAGGTATTACAAGACAATATTGAGCTCCCAGGACTCCTTAGAAAAACAGTGTTGCTGAGAGTGGAAACAGAACACTTATTGAGGCTGCAAGGACCATGCTATCTGACTCTAAACTGCCCATCACCTTTTGGGTAACGGTAGTCAACACTGCCTGCTATGTAAAGAATAGAGTTTTAGTAGTCAAAATTCATGGTAAGACTCCTATGAGTTGTGACACAAAAGGAGACCTTTTATTGGTTTCCTCTATCATTTGGATGTCCATGCACCATCTTGAATACCAAAGATCAAATAGCAAAATTTGCTGAGAAATTAAACGATGGACATTTTATTGGATACTTTTCCTAAGCTATGGTTTATAGAGTATACAATCTCATAACTAGAGTAGTTAAGGAGTCTGCCAATGTGACCTTCAATGAGTACACACCTAGTGTGAAAAGTTCTAGTCCTGATTGGCTGTTTGATCTTCATTTATGTACCAACTGTTTTAAAAAATTTTGTGAAGATGTTTCAGGATCTACAGGTAGCTTATCAACAAGAGATCCTGACCTAAGATTTGAGCTGAGAATACCATGTCAGAAAACTACTTCAGCTCTAGTGGTAACAAACCCTACAGTTGGAAATCCAGTCAGCACAATAGTGACAAACACTTCACATGACACATCTGAAGTGCCTACAGATTCCAGCACTGTCACACCCTCAAAATCCACTATATGACAAACCCGGATGTCAATCATTAGTTACTCAGAACGACTCTATATGAACATACAACCAAAATCAGAGTTTAACTTTAAAACGATGCGGAAGCGTTTAACAAATATGAAAACCAGAATAATGTAACACAATGTAAACATGCGCAAACACACGCCCAACGTTATGCAAAACAATTACATAAATGCTTAACAACCAAAAACCAACAAAGGGTTCCAACAATGCTAACATCTATAATGCCGACCCGTGAATGTGCACCTATGCAATAGTAACTTCAACATGAGAATAACATACTAAAAGAGTCAACACAACGGTTGGTGAGTTCAAGAGTTTTAGTAAAACATAACTATATCAGTATAAAATATAAGAGTAAAATATAAGGGTGCATGAATTAGATAGCTAGTCTAAATCCACAAGTAATAATCATAGTGATTTCGTGATCGAAGCTGACTGTGTTTCGTTTGTTGCCTCCCGTCTCGACTTACCAAGTCCTGAAAATGTTTATGTTAGGACAAAATTGCACCCGTTTGACCTCGAGTTGCACAGGTGGGGCTCGTCAGACACAGTAGTACTACCCAAGATTTCCCACTAGTTACCGTAATTAACGATCCGAAAGTGTGAGGACTTTCATGGTATTCAACACTATATCATACTTTACACATCTTATTATAATAAAGCGTTTGTAAGTCAGTATGCTATCTCCCCCAAAAGAGAGTGTATAAAAGAGTAGGGCATGAACTCACCTGGTATGCACACGAACGATATAAAAGCTAACTTGAAAGAGAGGGAAAGACAACCTTCAGAGGTTAGCTAGAACACGCAAGCCCATGAGTAAAAGCCCATGAGTATGTGTACACAGAATCATAACAACCCTAAGTGCTCAATAACACATTGGCCAAAGGTTTTAGAAAAACAAGACACATTTGACCCAGTTGACCCGTTTGACCCGTTGGTGACATATTAATTGAAATTCCATTTAATCAAGCATAACAGTTCATCATACATGGTTATCATACAAGTTGTTCACGTATGTCACTTCATCAACCACTTGTTCTACCTAGATCATCATACTACTAGATTATCATACAACTCATGCGAATATCAAGTAGTCAACATACTCAACACAATTACAATCACATCACAACTAGTACATCATACATAAAGTCTAATCATGCACAACATGCCATGTGAAGCCACTCACGACTTCACACCCTAAACCCTGCCAATCCTACTAAGTAGGGGCCTCAGATTCATACACGTGTATGAAGATCATCATCACATTATTCAACAAGATTCATGCCAACCAAAATACCCAACAGTGATCTATCACAATCCCAAACATGATCCTATCATATCCCACATAATCCATCACCATGTATACCCACTAAGAGATAAAATCTCAAAATAACCAAACAAGCATCCATATAACACAACTAATCCATTCCACCACATTAGACACCATCAATGAACATACTAACATGATCCTAATGTTACAAACAGGCTCAATTCAACATATCCAGGATTCTATACAATTAAAGTTTCCCTTTTGGAAAAGTACATCCCAAAATCGTAAATTTCTTGCATAATCTACGTAAACCATCAACAATACTATCTAACTAACATCACACATTCATCAAACAATCTAAAATTCGACATCCAAGCATCAATTTCGATCTAGGGTTTCGGCCATAACAACAAACCATGAAAAACCACAAAAAAACTAACCTTTAATCACGTATTGGACAAGAATTGATGTTTCTAGCGTGTTATAACCCTTGAAACCGAACCAAACCGAAGCTTTATTGCTTGTTCTTGCTGAAAATCATGATGGTGTGGGTGTTTGGAAGGTGTTCGCAGCCAATGGGTATGGGTGGGGGCTAGGGTTAGTTTTTTTGAATTTAATTTATCAATATTACCACTTAAACACCTATAGTTTTACATTTTATTAAAACTAAGCTTTTAATTACTTTTTAAAAGGTTTTAACTTAATACTACAAACATTATTAATCTACAATAATAATCATATGCATTATTTTTACTAGTCACTAAATACACGAATTAAATACAAACGTTGGCACGTTATAAGATAAAATCCAAAAATAATATTTAAATCGCGTAAGCACAACTAATAACCAACATTATTAGTTAAATAATTATCTATTTATCATTGTTAATTATTATTAAGTCACCAATGTTCAACGACAACTAGTGTGTGCTCACGACAAGTGTATGCAAGACCTAACAGAACTAACCGAGTTTGGTAACGGAAAATTACCGGATGTCACATTATCCCCATGTTGAAAGAATTTTCATCTTGAAAATTGCATTACATGGTATGTGTTCCATCACTGTTCTACTGTATTGGCACAAAGTAATCGAGTGAGTTTCGGGTGAGTTGTCACATCATCCCCATGTTGAAAGAAATTTCGTCCCGAAATTTAAATCAATACCATCGTCGGCTGGCATCGTCTTTTAGAATAGTTGAGGATACTTAAGCTTCATCTGGTCCTCACGTTACCATGTGAAATTCGGTCCACGTCTTGAGTTCCAATGAACTTTGACTATGGGTATCTTGCTTTGCTTAAGTTTCTTCACCTCGTAATCCATCACTTCGACCGGTTCCTCAATGAAGCGTAATTGTTCATCTACTTGCACTTCCTCAAGAGGTACTACCATCTTTTCATCCGTTAAGCACTTCTTCAGATTTGAGACATGAAATACATCATGGATTCCAGTCAGTGAATCAGGTAGGGCTAATCGATAGGCCACTGGACCTATTCTTTCCAATATCTCAAACGGTCTAACATATCTCGGATTTAGCTTTCTTCTTTTGCCAAACCGAATGACGCCTTTCCATGGTGAGACTTTCAATAAGAGTTTATCACCAACCTGAAATTCTAGAGGTTTCCGTCGCTTATCTGCATAGCTTTTCTGTCTGTCGCGTGCTGCATCCATACGGTTCCTTATCTATACAATCTTCTCAGTGGTCTCGTGCACTAGCTCAGGACCCGTTAGCTGACTATCACCAATTTCAGCCCAGCAAACTGGTGATCTACATTTTCACCCATACAAAGCTTCGAATAAGAAAATTCCACCAATGGTAGGTGAACTTCCCAGTTATTCCCGAAGTCAATCACATAAGCATGTAGCATGTCATCTAGTGTCTGTTTAGTACGCTCACTTTGACCATCAGTTTATGGATGATAAGCAGTACTCATGTCTAATCGCGTACCTAAAGATCTCTGTAACGACTACCAGAAGTGCTATGTAAAACGAGCATCGCGATCAGAAATAACTGAAACTGGAACACCATGTCTCGACACTATTTCCTTCAGATAGAGTCGGGTTAACTTCTCCATTTTGTCTGTTTCCTTTTATGGCCATGAAATGAGCGGACTTCATTAATCGGTCTACGATAACCCATATCGTGTCACAACCAGTAGGAGTCCGTGGTAGTTTGGTAATGAAATCCATTGAGATTTGCTCCCACTTCCACATAGGGATCTCAGGTCATTGTAATAGTTCAGATGGTTTCTGATATTCCACTTTTACCTTTGAGCAGGTCAGACACTTACTCACATATGTAGCTACATCAGCTTTCATGTTAGGCCACCAATAGTGCGCCTTCAGGTCATGATACTTCTTGTCAGATCCAGGATGTATAAAGTACTTAGACTTGTGTGCCTCACTCATGACCAAGTCTCTCAGATTTCCATGCAAGGGTACCCAAAGTCTGTCCATGAAATAACGAATCCCATCCGCTTTCACTTCAAGCTGTTTGTCCATTCCTCGTAAGGATTCGGACCCAAAGTTTCCTGCTTTTAGAGCTATGTTCTGAGACTCTCGGATTTGTTCAGGTAACTATGTGCTAATCGTAAGTTACAGAGCTCGCACGCGTCGAGGCTTAGCAGTTTCTTTTCTACTCAGCGCGTCAGCAACTACATTAGCTTTTCCCGGATGGTATTTGATAGCACAATTATAGTCGTTCAACAATTCCACCCAGTGTCTTTGCCTCATATTCAATTCCTTTTGCTCAAAGATGTGCTAAAGACTCTTGTGATCTGTGTAAATCGTGCACTTGGTACAGTACAAGTAATGTCTCCAGATCTTTAAGGCAAAAACTACCTCACCCAGCTCCAAGTCATGGGTGGTATAGTTCTTCTCAAGAACCTTCAGTTGTCTCAAGGCGTAAGCTATCACTTTACCTCACTGCATCAAGACACAACCAAGTCCTTGAACAGAAGCATCACAATAAACTACAAAGTCAACACTTCACTCCGGTAATGCCAATATCGGCGAGCTACACAGCTTCTGCTTCAGTAACTAGAAAGCGGACTCTTGAGTATCACCCCATTTATACAGTGTTCCTTTATGATTCAAAGCCGTGAGAGGTTGTGCGATCTTGGAAAATCCTTCAATGAACCGTCGATAATATCCTACCAGTCCAAGAAACTGTCGTATCTCCCTAGGCGTATTGGGAACTGACCAATTCTTTATCGCCTCAATCTTTGCTGGAACGACATGTATCCCTTTCTCATTAACAATATGACCAAAGAATTGTACTTCACGTATCCAAAAATCACACTTAGAAAACTTGGCGTACAGTTGTTCTTCCTGAGTAATTCTAGGATTAGACGTAAGTGCTCCTTATGTTCTTCCTTGGTCCTTGAGTAGATCAATATGTCATCAACAAACTGATCGAGATAGGGTTTGCACACACGATTCATGAGATCCATGAATACGGCTGGTGCATTCGTCAACCCAAATGGCATGATCAAGAACTCATAATGACCATAACGTGTACGGAATGCTGTCTTCGAGATGTCTTTCTCTCGAACTCTCAGTTGATGGTACCCAGACCTTAAGTCAAACTTAGAATAGTAGCTTGATCCTTGAAGTTGATCGAACAAATCATCTATACGAGGTAGCGGGTATCTATTCTTGATCGTAACCTTGTTCAGTTCTCTATAGTCAATGCACATTCGAAATGTTCCATCCTTCTTCTTAACAAATAGAACTGGTGCTCCACAAGGCGATGAGCTCTGTCGGATAAACCCTTTATCCAATAGCTCTTGTAGTTGAGTAGATAATTCTTGTAGTTCGTTCGGAGCTAACCGGTAAGGTGCTCTCGAGATCGGAGCGGCTCCTGGAGTCAAATCAATTTGGAATTCGACTTGACGATGAGGTGGTAATCCAGGCAGATCCTCTGGAAACACCTCGGGAAAGTCACGAATAACAGGAATATCCTCTATCCGCTTTTCTTCTGGTTGTTTGTCAGTGACGAGGGCTAATATAGCTAATCGACCCTTACGTAGCAACTTCTGTGCTTTCATGTATGATATGATACCCATCACTGCACCACACCGTTCACCTCTGACCGAGAGAACTTCTTCGCCAACAGGGATTCGTATAATCTTTTCACGACATATGACTTCCGCCTGTTTGTTGGAAAGCCAATCCATGCTGACTACTACATCAAAGCTACCGAGTGTAACAGGCATGAGATCTATGTCAAAGGTATGTCTAGCAAGTTCTATCTTGCAACCCATAAAGATATGTGTCACGTGAACCTGCTTACCGTCAGCTAACTATACGATGTAATTGGATTCTAACGCTGACGGCACATCACTTAAGAGACTACTAAACTTAGTGGAGATGAAACTTATATTGGCTCCAGTATCAAATAGTACGGTAGCAAAACGACCATTAATAGGGAATTTACCAGTAATAGTATTAGGGTCGTTTAGAGCTTCACCTGAACTGATGACAAAAGCTCTTCCTTTTTCCCCACTATTGTTGCCACCGTTATTGCTGCCACTGCCATTGTTGGTGTTGTTGTTGTTGTTTCCATTCTTGTTGTTGTTTCCACCATTTCCGTTCTTCTTCAGCTGTGGACAGTTTCTCCTAAAATGGCCCTCTTTCCCGCACTCAAAACAACCTTTTGGCATTTCTTGAGGTTGTTAAGGCTTCCACATCAATTCACCATGGCAATCTTTCGCTGCGTGACCAACTTTACCACAACGCTGGCATCGAAAACTATCACACCTGCCGGTGTGGTGGTAATTACATCGGTTGCATTTGGGATTTTTCCCAACATAGCCTCCTTGTCCCTGTGGTGCTGAAGATGATAGATTAAAGTTACGATTGTTATCGAACTTTCTTTGTTGTTGGTGAGGTTGGTGCTTCTGAACGTACTGCTGCTGTTGTTGTTGCTGGTTGCTAGAGGATGAGCCTTTATCATAAGTATTCTCCCACTTACGTTTGTTATCGGGTACGCTAGCCACTACGCCCCACTTGGGTAATCTTCCCTGCTCTACTGCCTGGCCGGTCAACCTATTGGCCAATTGGATAGCCTGCTATATGGTGTCAGTATTGGAAGCAGTCACCATACTCTGAATCTCGGGCACCAGTCCACGTATGTAGTGCTCAATCCTTTTGTTCATCTCATTAACCATCCCTGGGCATAGTGTGGCCAACTCATGAGACCATGTAGTATAGGCCTCAATCTCGGAACCTTGCATCTTAAGCTGCCAAAACTCAATTTCCAACTTTTTTACTTCATCACGGGGGCAATACTCCTTCATCATCATTGCTTTGAATTCAGCCCGAGCTAAGTCATTAGGCATATCCTGGCCCAACATATGCATCTGGGAATTCCACCAGGAGAGAGCTACGCCTTCAAGTGTTCCAGTCGCGAACTTCACTTGGTTAGTTGGTGGGCAATTACACTTTGCGAAGACAGATTCAGTCTTCTCAAACCATCTCACTAGTCCCACAGCTCCTTTAGTCCCGCTGTAGGTATGGGGCTTGCAATCCATAAAGGATTTGTAGGTTCAAGGTGGGGGTCCTGTTCTGTCAAACCAAAACATTAGTTGAGTATCCCGGACGACAACAGAGATATCGATTAGATCACTGGTATCATTTACCTGTTGGTTGTCCTGTTTGTGCTGCAGCCAGTACCACCTAAACATGATTGTTAATCAAAGCAACCAACTCAGCAGGAGTCATGTTGATAGCACTAGCACCACGCCCACCAGCACCACGTCCGCCGGTACCACGTCCATGGCCACGTCCGCGTCCTCTACCGCGTCCTCTACCGCGTCCGTCCATATTTTACTTTACATTCACAAATACAATAATGAGTAACATCCAACACATTAATCTCATTGAAGTATGGTAAATAGTAAGAAATAATGAATTTGTCACAACCACAACATTTATAACAAAAATAATAACCGAAGATAAATAAATTGTATATGGTTCACAAAATATTCCATCAATGTCAAAATTTCAGTTTTTTAGTTGGTTGGAAACAACCCTTCCCACATAGGTTTCAAGAGGAAAGAAACACTATATAGTCCAAGTCATATAAAGGTAGAATCAATCCAGCACGTCAGATCTGTCACTGTCCTCATCCATCTCTCATGGTTCTTCTTCGGGGGCTTCCTCCGGTTCCTCTT
The DNA here is from genome assembly GCA_025506505.1 of Flaveria sonorensis. Taxonomy (NCBI): domain Eukaryota; kingdom Viridiplantae; phylum Streptophyta; class Magnoliopsida; order Asterales; family Asteraceae; genus Flaveria; species Flaveria sonorensis. The sequence goes on along the minus strand of CM046424.1, from coordinate 29,007,314 downwards.
CCGGGTCTTCCTCATCAGGGTCCCCCAAAGGTGCAGGGGCTTCAGCAATCTGAAGTGTTGCTAGCTGTTCCTCTAGATCAGAAAACCTATCATTCGATTACTATGTTATGGTGATCCTGCGCGTCCATGAGCTCACTAAGTGCTACAACGTTTCCTGCTAGGGTATGATGTCCACCAATGGCCATCGAGAGTCGCTCCTGAAGCGTCTCTAACTGGTAGCGCAACTGACGCATCTCAGATCGTAAGGCAGAGTTCTCATCAGTGAGTCCTCGGATACGCTATCGCTCTGAGTGTAGAGTGGCCACCAAAGCTGCAAACGCCTGCTCGAGAGGGATGTCCAAGGTAGGAAGAGTGGGTAATGCAGAGGCTGTCAATGACCTAGTCCTAGGTCTGGTAGGAGCTACAGGTGGTACAGACTCTCTATAAGCCATACGACGTATGTAGGTGGGGTAGAAATCCTAGTTCCGCGGAGGATCGAGCTCAGGCGGTATGAAAGGCTGATCCTAGTCTATCTCGCTAGGAGGATAAGGATGCCGAGGCCAGTTAAATCCCCTATCAGGTACGGGAGAAGTAGGAGGTGACTCAGATCGCGTCGGTCTCTTACCCAAATCACGGGATGACGATGCCATGCTGTGAAGTACGTGATGCGTATGCCAATAAGTATATAGTAAGGAAGTAGGTAATGAGTAACTAACAAACTGTGCGGTTATAGTCTAGTGCGTATGCAACCTAGTTCCCTATAACCAATGGCTCTGATACCAATCTGTCACACCCTCAAAATCCACTTGCCAGGTTTTACCGCAAGGCGTGTGACAAACCAGGATCTAGTCATTAGTTACTCAGAACGACTCTATATGAACATACAACCAAAATCAGAGTTTAACTTTAAAATGATACGAAAGCGTTTAACAAATATGAAAACCAGAATAATGTAACACAATGTAAACATGCGCAAACACACGCCCAACGTTGTGTAAAACAATTACATAAATGCTTAACAATAAAAAACCAACAAAGGGTTCCAATAATGCTGACATCTACAATGCTGACCCATGAATATGCACCTATGCAATAGTAACTTCAACCGGAGAATAGCATACTAAAAGAGTCAACACAACGGTTGGTGAGTTTAAGAGTTTTAGTAAAACATAACTGTATCAGTATAAAATATAAGAGTAAAATATAAGAGTGCATGAATTAGAAAGCTAGTCAAAATTCACAAGTAATAATCATAGTGATTTAACGATCGAAGCTGACTGTGTTTCATTTGTTGCCTCCCGTCTCGGCTTACGAGGTCATGAAAATGTTTATGTTAGGACAAAATTGCACCCGTTTGACCTCGATTCGCACAGGTGGGGCTCGTCAGACCCAGTAGTACTACCCAAGATTTCCTGCTAGTTACCATTATTAACGATCCGAAAGTGTGAGGACTTTCATGGTATTCAACACTATATCATAATTTACACATCTTATTATAATAAAGCGTTTGTAAGTCAGTATGTTATCTCCCCCAAAAGGGAGTGTATAAAAGAGTGGGGCATGAACTCACCTGGTATGCACACGAATGATATAAAAGCTAACTTGAAAGAGAGGGAAAGACAACCTTCAGAGGTTACCTAGAATACGCAAGCACGTGAGTACGTGTACACAGAATCATAACAACCCTAAGTGCTCAATAACACATTGACCAAAGGTTTTAGAAAAACAAGACACATTTGACCCAGTTGACCCGTTTGACCCGTTGGTGACATATTAATTGAAATTCCATTTAATCAAGCATAACAGTTCATCATACATGATTATCATACAAGTTGTTCACGTATGTCATTTTGATCAACCACTTGTTCTACCTAGATCATCATACTACTAGATTATCATACAACTCATGCGAATCTCAAGTAGTCAACATACTCAACATAATTACAATCACATCACAACTACTACATCATACATAAAGTCTAATCATGCACAACATGCCATGTGAAGCCACTCACGACTTCACACCCTAAACCCTGCCAATCCTACTAAGTAGGGGCCTCAGATTCGCACGCGTGTATGACGATCATCATCACATTATTTAACAAGATTCATGCCAACCAAAATACCCAACAGTGATCTATTACAATCCCAAACATGATCCTATCATATCCCATATAATCCATCACCATGTATACCCACTAAGAGATCAAATCTCCAAATAACCAAACAAGCATCCATATAACCCAACTAATCCATTCCACCATATTAGACACCATCAATGAACATACTAACATGATCCTAACATTACAAACATGCTCAATTCAACATATCCAAGATTCTATACAATTAAAGTTTCCCTTTTGGGAAAGTACATCACGAAATCTATCTAACACCTAATACATTCATGAATTCATTAACATTATGCCTAATCAAGCTCAGATCTTTCATTTAAACATGTTCAACACCATCAAATCATCATAATTCATCAATCTCATAACCAAAAGCTTCTACTTTTAGTAAGGTATGAACTACATTAACAATTCTTGGATTTTTAGCATAATCATCATCATTCTAACATTCATACAACATTATAAACACCATATCATCATCAATTCATCATCAAATCACCAACTTCATGCAATAAAGTTACTATTAATAGTAACGTATGAACAACGCATCAAAATCGTAAATTTCTTGCATAATCCACGTAAACCATCAACAATACTATCTAACTAACATCACACATTCATCAAACAATCTAAAATTCGACATCCAAGCATCAATTTCTATCTAGGGTTTTGGCCATAACAACAAACCATGAAAAACCACAAAAAAACCAACCCTTATCACGTATTGGACAAGAATTGATGTTTCTAGCATGTTATAACCGTTGAAACCGAACCAAACCGAAGCTTTCTTGCTTGTTCTTGCTGAAAATCATGATGGTGTGGGTGTTTGGAAGGTGTTCGCAGCCAATGGGTATGGGTGGGGGCTAGGGTTAGTTTTTTTTGTATTTAATTTATCAATATTACCACTTAAACACCTATAGTTTTACATTTTATTAAAACTAAGCTTTTAATTACTTTTTAAAAGGTTTTAACTTAATAATACAAACATTATTAATCAACAATAATAATCATATGCATTATTTTCACTAGTCACAAAATACACGAAATAAATACAAACGTTGGCACGTTATAAGATAAAATCCACAAATAATATTTAAATCGCTTAAGCACAACTAATAACCAACATTATTAGTTAAATAATTATCTATTTATCATTGTTAATTATTATTAAGTCACCAACGTTCAACGACAACTAGTGTGTGCTCACGACACGTGTATGCAAGACCTAACGGAACTAACGGAGGTTGGTAATGGAAAATTACCGGATGTCACAAGCACTAAGACACAGAACTCAAATAAAGGGGTTTCTAATGTAGGAGAAGATGGAGGTAGTGATAGTGATCAAGAGTTTCTTGATGCTGATAACCACTCCATAGAAGACAACATCAATGATGTTACACACTCATTGGATCAAGCTTCTATCTATAAGTATGTTGATGTGGTGGTTGATACTTAATCACTAGATCTGAATTTCACCAATTCAGATTTGTCCAACCGACTTGCTGTGATTCCTCAACTGAGAATCCAGAAGTCACACCCTACCACAAATATCATTCGAGATGTTGAGATAGGGGTGAGAACTAGAGGACAAGCCCATGAAAAAAATGTTTGTCTATACTCTTGTTCAAAATAATGCAAATACGAGCAAGTCACATATAAAAATGAAAATGGACAGCTCAGGACAATAATGGCCTAGGTTGAAATATCTAACTGATTTGCTAGTGTGATAGGGACAGTTATGGAGGCCTGCCAACCCAAGAAAAGTTAGCAGTCGCTGATCCCTTCCCATGACAGGAACGTTCTTCCTGCTCATGATGTTTATGATGCAACTGAGCCAAATGGAGCAAAAATTAACCATGATTCAATGCAGGACATCAATCATTCATAGAAACTGTGATGGCAATGCAAGAAACAACTGATGTTTCATTACATCTGCTTAGTCTGATTACATTGCTATATGGACTAACTGTTGATGATCTCTATTGAATTGATAACACATATGCCATTTCTTTATTTTCTTAAAAACAAAAATACCAAAAAAATTAGAAAATCAAGAAAAATCCAAAAATATTTCTATTGAATATTCTTGATAGTAAACTCATCTGCTATCTTCTTCATCTATTTTTCAAAATCAATAAAGACTAACAAGGTTCTGTTTGATATGTCAGTAGGCTCAACTTGCATTCAAGATAAGCATATTTATGATGAACTAAATCAATAAAGAATCCTCCTCTTGGTGTCTCATACACAAAAGTTCCTCACCTTCCAAAGCTTTTGTTGAGGGAGAGTATATGTTAAGTTTGAAGAATTTCTGATGCTTCTCCTTCACTTTTGAAGTTGAGATAAAGCTGCTGATATTGCTACCTGTGCAATCCATAGTGTATGCACATGGGTGCATTTTCAAGTCTTAAAAACAAGACTAGAAGATCAAGCTGATGAAACATCCATCAAGTGCCAAACCAAAGTTTTTATGTGTCAAAACAAAGTCCTTTTCTCAATGCCTTTTTATGAAGCTTCTAAGAAGATGCTAGCAAAAAGGGGGAGAAGACTGCACGTCAATCAACATCCAAGGCTTTGATAATCATGAGGTTTTGGCAGCATCATCTTAGGGGGAGTATTGTTGGACAATTTGAAGATGATACTTACCAATTCCTAAGTGCCGAATCTCATGATGATTACCAAAACCGACCCGGTGAAGATATGCTAAAGATATGATCAAAACGAAGAAAATTGACCAAAGTCAAACATGGTCAAACTTGGTCAAACATGGTCAAAGTCAACAGTCAAAATCAGCAATAGAGAATTTATCTGACTTAGAACAATATTTTTGTAAGCATTAGGACTTAAATGTAATTTTTTCTTATTTTTGTAAAGAGTATAAATGACTAAGTGTAGTCGTTTATACTCCAATATGAGAAATATCAAACATTGGAACAATCAAAAACAATCCATAGCATTCACTAGAGAAATCAAGGTTGAGTGTGTGTGAGAGAGAAACCTCTTGTAAACTCCCTTGTAATCTCCTAGCTAACATACATATGAATGAATGAAATTTATATGAATATATGTTATTGAATTTGTTCATCATTCATTCATCATCATACATGTTCATCTTGCATATAGATCTTCAAATAAAATCATCAACAGTTTTGTGAGATTCTGCATCACAAATCTGATAAACGGCAACAATACGATTGCAATATTCGATCCACCAGCAGAATCAGTGGTTTCCACATTGTCCCAGATTGAGCCAAAGAAAGTTGATGAGGCTTTGAAGGATGGAAGTTGGATTGAAGTAATGCAGGAGGAGTTGTTTCAATTTGGAAGAAAAAGGTTTGGAACCTATGCCCTCTTCCTCATGGGAAGACACCAATAGGTACCAAGTGGTTTTTAGGAATAAGAAAGATGATAGAGGACTTGTTATCAAGAACAAGGCAAGACTAGTTGTTTAAGGGTACACACAAGAATAAGGGATTGACTACATAGATGTTTTTGCTCCAATGGCAAGACTTGAAGTTGTTAGGATATTCCTTTCTTTTGCTGCATCGAAGGATTTCAAGGTGTACCAACTTGATATCAATTGTCCCTTCTTATATGGGGTGATAGATAAGGAAGTGTATGTCAAACAACCACCGGGCTTTGCAGATCCAGATCATCCTGATTATGTTTGCAAGCTTGACAAAGCTCATTATGGGTTGCATCAAGCTCTGAGGAAGTGGTATGAGATACTGTCAGAGTACCCTGTTCAGCATGAATACAAGAGGGGTACTATTGACAGCACACTTTTCATTAATGGAATAGGGAATGACTTGATGCTGGTTGATGTTTATGTAGATGACATCATCTTTAGGTCACCTAATCCAAAGCTCTGCAAAGACTTTGAGAAGCTAATGAAGAATAGAGTTAAAATGAGTGCCATGGGGGAACTCAATTTCTTTATAGGAATTCAAGTGAAGGACGTTGACAATGGCATCTTTATAAACCAGTCAAAGTATAAGCAAGACATACTCACCAGATTTCATCTAACTGAGTGTAAGGTTACTAAGAAACCCATAGTTAGAAACCACTCTCTAGGACCTAATCTTGAGGGGGAGTGTGTTGATAAACATCTCTATCGGGCTATGATTGGGTCTCTTATGTACCTCATAGCCAACAGGCCTGATATCATGTTTGCCACATGTATTTGTGCATGATATCAAGCCAACCCCAAGATGTCACACCTGGTTGTTGTCAAAAGGATTCTCAGATATCTCAAAGGTGCTTCCAAACTGGGCCTTTGGTATCCAAAGAATTCTGACCTCAATTTTTATGCTTATACAAATAGTGACTATGGTGGCTACAACATGACTTTAAAGTCTACATCTAGGGGATGTCAATTCCTTGGTGGAAGGATTGTCTTGTGGCAATTCAAGAAACAATCCTGCGTGTCTGCATCAACTGCTAAGGCTGAATACATTGCTGCTGCAAGCTGATATACTTAAGTGGTTTGGATTCAGAATCAGATGTTAGACTATGGATTCAACTTTAAAGAAACTCCCATCCACATAGACAACAGTGCTATCTCCATCATGGAGAATCCTATGCAGCACTCTAACACAAAGCACATCAATATCAGGTATCATTTGATAAAGCGATTGATAAAAAAAAGACAAAGTTAAAACAAATGAACAATATGTTGATTCGTTCATAAAAGCTTTTGATGAACAGAGATTTAAGTATCTAGTATCAGTTTGTAGGGATTGAACCTGGAGGCTCGGGAAATCAGATCAAGATAAAGAACATCAAGTCACGCGATAAGTTAGAGTTGCAGCAAGATAACATGCTTCTCGCGCGAAAACATAGTTGCCACGCTAGAACTTGTTAGTCATGTGAGAACATCATAGTTTAGTATAAATAGATGTTTTGCAATGTATCTTAGTTGCTTTTTCTCATTTTTCTTGATTTCACACTAATTGTAATTGTTTCAAATCGGAGAGCAATACACTGAATATTATTTACATTTGTGTTCAAGTTCACTTTATCATGCCTTCTACTTGTTTAATCTATTATTCGTGAGCAATTACATTCCGCATTCTCCTCACGAGATAGATCTTGTTATATTGTTGATCCTTACGATTGGTATCAGAGCAAGGTTTGCTCTAGATCGATTTAATCAAAGATTTATAAGTATGTGTTGATGTGTTCTTGAGATCCAATTTGAAGTTCCTTGAAGATTCTCTAGATTTTTGCTACATTTGATCATTTTTGAAGATTTTAAGAGCTGTTAAGCTTTTAATGAATATATGACTTGTTTAAGTGATTAATTGAGCTTAATTCAATCAATTAGAGACAATTAGGATCATAATCGAACCTAATATCACCAATTGAAAGATTAATCAGTTAATTTTGAACAAATTGGAGGTTGGAATCGTCGAAGTTGATTGAGTTTGATCAAGCGAAAAATTAAGTTTCGCATGCGGAAAGTGTAATTTTCGCCAAAGTTTGTTGAAAATCTGTTACAAAAATATTCCTTTCACGCAAAAAGTTGAACATTTCGCAAAAATCAGATACAGAAGTTTCAACGTGAAAAGTTTGTGCGAGAACTTGTGCGTATTAGTTTTGCTTAACACTATTCGAGAGAGAACTTTATTTTTCGCACGAGAACTCCAACTTTGAAGATTTTTAAAAAAGTTTGAATCCATTTTTTTTCAATGGCAAACTTGAAGCACATCACTGCTACTCTTAATCTCGACAATGAGATTGGCACAAGTACAAAACGTCCTCGACTTCTTAGCGAAGAAGACTATCCCGATTGGGTCTGTCGTTTTCAGAACCATGTTATATACACTGAACCCAAGATGATGAGATCTATCAAACAAGGCCCGTATATCCCGATATATAACAATGAGAAAGGAGACTTCATGCCTAAGCCTGAACACCTCTGGGATGAGGAGGATATGAAGAAAACAGACTTTGATGATAAGGCATATGCTGTTATCACTATGGCACTTAACACTAAAATTGCTCAGAAGTTCAAGGATTTCAAAAAGGCCAAAGATTTATAGGATGCTATGGAAGAGCAGATTATGGGGAACAAGGATATGAGAGAAAGCCAGAAAGACATGTTGAACCAAGAGTTTAATATGTTTAATCATATACCGGGTGAAACTTTGTAGGCTTAAATATCAAGATTCATGAAGCTGATAAACAAAATGAAAAGTGTAGGAATCACACTGTAGAATATTTTAGTGAACAAGAAGCTGTTAAACTCACTACCTGTAAGGTTATATTAGAAGGCTGATGCAACCAAAGAAGCCAAAACAACCAAGGAGCTTCCTGCATGCATGCACTGATGCACAAGGTAGAAGTTACATCAAAAGTTTTACACTCATCACAAAAATTATTCTAAGTGTAAAATCTTCCGAAGCCAAAGACCAAATCTTCTGAAGCCAAAGATGAAGTCTTCCGAAGCTTCAAAGACAAAGTCTTCCAAAGCCAATGAAGAGAGGACTGATTTCTTCCGAAGACAGAGAGAACATGCTTTCTCTGATCTACTTTTCCATAAAGCTAACTTACTTTCCGCTGCAACTCTGATGACTCACCAACTTATACAAGTTGTTGAAAAGGTTCATGCTTTAGTAAACTATAGATTATGGTCTTGAGTCTGTAACTTCCTACTACCTTTTATCCTTTTATAATATATTAGGATGTGATCTATGACATTTCATAGTCACTAGTCAAAAGGAAATCTGCCTTTTGACTTTACATTGATCTTGTTGTCCAGATTAGTGTTTCCAGCTGGCCTTCAAAGTATGGCCGGCTATAGGATTTAGTATAAAGTATCTCAGGTCCATGTATTTCTTTTTATGCTTTGTAACACTTATAAAAGAACTTGAGAGCAATATACAACATTCTTGAAAACCATATTAGTCTGTTCTAGTTCTTAGTTCTGTCTCATTTACTTGTATTCTTAGTATCATTTACATAAACCCGGTTCCCCATTTGATCTGTTAAGTGTTCTAACTCTCTACTTATTATGAGACTAATTGTATTGACCATCCTTTAACCGGTCCTGTAATTGGTATCAGAGCTTTTTAGGCTCTTGATTGTAAGATCTCACCATCATAAATCCCTTCAGTTTCACAAAACACTTAACAACACAAATGGCAGCTATCACAAAGGCTGATATGGAAACCGGTACTATGACAAAGTCTCCACTAATAACTCCTGATGACTTTGATACTTGGTTCCAAAGAATGGGAGGCTTCATCAAGTCTCAAGACTCCAGGATGTGGGGATCTGTTGTCTATTGACCTTATGTACCATCCACCTCTTCAGCTGCTACTGTTGGTGGTATGATACTAATGGAAGTGGCTGATTATTTTGAAGAAGACCGGAAGAAGATAGACATAGATCAGAAGACCATGACCGCCCTCCAAACTGCTCTTCCAAACTCAATCTACAGAGGCTTCAAGAAGTGCAAGACTACCAAGCAACTATGGGATGCATAGAAGCTGATGTATGAGGGGTCAAATTAAGAAGCAGATTGAGAACTTCACCTTCAAGACAGGTGAAACAATGACTCAACAATACTGTAGGTATGTTGAGATTGTGGATACTCTAATGGATGTTGGAGTAACTCTTGAGAATAGGGACATTGTGAGGAAGTTCATGTCATCTCTTCCCAGACATTGGACATACTATAGTGTGATCATTAAGAGGACTTAGAACCTCAAGACCCTTACTCTTACTGAGTTGTATAATATCCTCAGTGGCTACCAGATGGAGATGAACGTGAAATATCCATCTGGTAACTCCAACAATCAGCAGAGTGCATTCCTTCATGTGGTTGAAAGGGATTGTAGAAAATCATAGCATTATCTCATCTGCTACCCTGACAACTCATAAAAGGGTCTTGTCATTACCTTCCCGGAGACACCAAGAGAGAGCTACATCCAAGGAAGCCCATTCCAAGAGACAAGCTCTTCACAAGTCTTTGTGTCTACTGATGAAAGCACAGGCAACTTTCTCTTTAGCCTTGAAGACCTGGACTATATCCATCTAGATGATCTGGAGTACATGGAAATAGTCCAGCATATGGCTCTTCTCACTCACAGAGCCAGGAAGTTTTACAAGAGGACAAGGAGGAAGTTTCCTAGCAATGCAACCGGTGGAAAGTTTGGGCTAGAGAAAAGCAAAGTGAAGCGTTACAACTGTAACCAAATGGGACACTTTGCTAGAGAGTGCAAGGCACCAAAGACAAATGGTGGCCAAGCACAAACCAGACCAAACTACACTGATGGAGCTCCCCAAAATGAGAAGCCCAAGCAGCAAGCTACAGTTGCTATTGAAGAAGAAGGCTTTGACTAGAGCTTTTAGGTTGAAGATGCATCTCCAAACCATGCACTGATGGCAGATCATGAAGAAGCCAAGGTATTGGAACATATGTGTACACCTGAATGTATTGCTAAAGTTATATATATAGGTCCTATAACTTAGAAATGAGATCTGATCTTGAGTCCTTAAACCTTTTAAAAGCTGATTTCAAAAGAGTTGAAAATGATTACAAACTTAAAATTGAAGATCGAGAGAAAACACTTTCAACTCTTAAGCATGAACATACCAACTACAGGACTCAGATAAAAGATCTCATCACTAAGTTTACTGAATGCCAGGCTGAGCTTATGATCAGCAAAGCCAGGACAGAAAAGTGTGTTCTTGAAGAAGAGACCTTCAAGAACATGATATCCTCATCCTTGCATGCAAAAGTATGTTATCAGAATAAGCAAGAACTGGGATCTACTGAGATATCTCCTCACACACTCTATTGTCTGTAAGATCTCCAAGGTGTGGAACTTATAAAGATGAGCTTCCCCTTATAGACCCTACAGATGAAGAGGATGAAGAGGAGATAGTGAAGGATGATTCTGAGAAGAGTAAAGAATATCATACTAAGAAGGGTCATTATTCTCCTGAGGAGAGAAAAGAATCTAGGATGACCAAGTCTAAGAGGAAGAACTTGATCAGAACAGTCAAAAGAAATCAAAGAAGGCTCAAGGGATCAAGGCCACTTTCAAATCTAAGCAGAAACAAGTGTTTATCTCTACAGGATTTGAGGTGGTGAAGGCTAAAGACTCAACTATGAACTCTAACACCAGGAGATCTAGTTCATGTCTAATTCATTCAAGCAAAGAGAGGAAGGCTGATCAGCTATGCACCACTGCTACACAACCTGAACCATCCAGTTCAAAGAGCAAGCCTCACCCTAAGAAGCTTGCTGCATCATCTGTGAAGATGTAGATGGAGGTGGAAAGTGATCAAGTTCAGTCTTTCTCTCAAAAGAAGGCTCTCAGAATGAAGCAAATGGATTGCATCATATGTGGTAGTAGTTCCCATCTTGCTAAGGATTGCATCTACAATCTAAAAAGTATTGTCCATATGATCAAAAAGAAAACTTCTGAGAAGAAGAAAGAAAAGCTAGCTTCAGAAGGAAAATATTTTCCTTTCAGAAGCTCCAAGGTGAAAAAGAAGACATGTGAAAAGTTGCCTTCGGAAGAAAAGTTGGTCTCGAAAGAAAGGAATGCTTCCGAAGTACTAAAGCCTGCTGCAGTGAGAGAATGATCTTCTGAAGGTCCAGTCTCCAAAACTTCTAAAGTTGTCAAAACTTCTGAAGTATTGAAGGTCAAGTCTAATCTTTCAAACATGGTGTGGAAGATGAAGGAAGACCAAGTGACTAAAAGTTCTTCATGAACAACAGCTAATGATCCTCAAAGCTTGAACATAGGATCACTTACTATTACATTGTCTTCATATCACTTTGATATGCCCAAGACCAATAAGGCTTGGGTTTCCAAATGGGACAGATAAAGCCCGACATCTTTAAGACTATAAGGAAGCCAACTGTTGGCTTCTCAGGGGTAGAAACAACCCTTGTCCCAAAAGTGTTAGAGCTCATTGCTCAAGGTGGCAATCTAGCAATACAAGCTAGTATTGAACCCACACCTTCTACTTCCCAACCACCTATACAGCCAAAACTAACCATCATCTACCAAAGAAAATCCAAACTAGTTTATGCAGGCCCCTATATCATCACCCATTAAGCAGGAAGTGGACACTGGAGCTCCCACTTCTCCTGAGGAGCAAACCACTCCCATCTCACCAATGATTAGTGCTGAGGTTCGTCATGCTCAGCATGATGAGCTCACAACCCCCCAAGCCTAAAGCCTTCACTCAGATTCTTAACACTCTAGTGAACAACCTTCAAGGGATAGTTACCATCCCCAGCCTCTTGATCTAAACCAACCAATCCCAAACATTGAATTCTATGTTGATGAAGACATGGGCTTCAGTGAGTATCATGAGTCTCTCTTCTCCACCCCTGCTTAAGGAGAGATGAGTACTCTTGTTTCTCATATATCTAGCCCACATCATCCACCTACTACTGAGGTGGACTTTTTGAACCTGTTCAGGAGGTCCATATGGAAGAGGCTCTCACTTCAGCAAGTGACTACATCATTAAGACCTCAACCATGGCAACCCAGCCCATTGGTACTTCACTTGAAGCTGTCATCATGCAGGGGAAATCCAGCAGCCAAGAACAAAGTGTTGGTGATAAGGAGGAAGACCTTGGTCCTATTCTCTCATCCCCCCATGATTCTTTTGATGAAGATGAGGGAAGTCTGAAACTAAAGGTGCAAAAACTAACAAAACCATGCACCAATTTAGTCTCAAAGATAAGTTACCTAGAATCTCATGTGACTGTCTTACAAAGTAGGGTTAATGACCAGCAACTTGAGATCATGGATCTCAAGGGCAAGTCAGCTGAGAGACCACTCAGGAGAACTCAACCAGGTCCATAAGAACCTGCGGATGTGACAGACCTAACCCCAAGTTCACCTATTTAAGAAAGTGATACTACCAAAAAGGGGGAGAAAGTCCAAACAATCACAGAACCTGGGAGTTTTTCATAGAGTATGGATTTTGAGGATTCACCACCCTCACTAGCAATGGTCCATACTTAGCAACCTCCTCAAGTCTATATAGATGTGGACTCACTCATACAAAGTTTGTTTGAGGAGGGTATTCCCAGAGCTATGCCTACCCTATCTCCTCATTCTGAGAACTCAATCATGGGAAGGAGGTATGACACTAATAGAAGAGCTCTAGTCATCTCTAGATCTCAGGGTCAATAGGAAATTTTCAACTTTTTCAACCTGAGCTTCTTTGAGAGCATCCATCTAATTGATCTTCCACTTGTCAACCTAAGTCAAAACAAACAAGCTGTAAGATTAGCAAATAGGATTCAAGAAAGGGTGTTTGAAGAATACAAGCTGAGGTCAAGACTATATAGAAAGCGGCTAGTAGGTAAGACTTTTGGTCAACTGGATGTTGAGGTGGACCCTAAGATTAGCTTCAAAGGGGAAGCCTTGAACAAAGGCCCAGAAGTTGAACCTGTGAACCTTGAGACAGGAACTTCTTCAGCACCCATTACCCTCAGTGAGGCACCGGCTGGTGATGGTGCTTCACAACCTCTCTTAGGCCAGAGCTTGACTACTGAATCAAGCAATAAAGGCCAAAGCTCTCTCCACCCTGAGTCACCAAGGCCTGTGAGTGACAAAGGGAAAAGGAAACTGACTTCTGAGGAGATTAAGGAGGAGGAAAGAGAAAGGAAGAGGAAGCTAAGGGGATAAAGTTCAAGAGGGTCTCCAGGCTTCATGGAAGCTACCATCAGAGCTACCCCCAAGCCAAATACTCAGAATGATGAGTTAAGGGTAGCCACGATAAACTACTAGGGGACCAAAAACTACAAAGTGGATGAACTACTCTCTCTTCCCTTAGATGAACTGAATGAACTGGCTGACTAGGAATTATCCAAGGAGAGGAAGGAGGCAGAGGATGCAGTATTGCTCCTCAAGAACAAGGAAGAAAGGAGAAATAATAGGCTCTATAAGCATGCTCCTACCCTCTCACCAATTCAAAAAAGTCCTGTTAAAGAGGCTGTGGCAACTGCACAACCTCATGTAGACAATAAAGCTGATAGACTGAACATGATCAACTACCTAAGTGCCACAGGACGCTATCAGGCATCTGCACTTCTTCCTTAATCATATGAGTATGTTGTATTTGAGTATCTCAAGCAGCTGGAGCAATAAGTCATCAAGGAACAAAAGGCTGCTAAGATAAAACTAAAGGAAGAAGCTGTAAAGTCAAGAGCCATCATACAAAAGAGTCAAAAGAGTCTGTTGGCAGACAAAGGATGATGAGCTTCTTAAAGCTGTATGGATTCTCTGGAAGGAGGCTTGGTCCAATGTCTCTATCCACTATGGATGAGCACATTAGAGTGATCAAGCTGAAGATTAAAATGGGAGAGCCTCTTGACTTGCATTCTCCACCAAGTCCAGCTCAACCTGAAGTTGAGGTAAAGGTTGAACCCCCTGAGACAACACAACTTGGACCTAGAGCTGTATCTCAGCCAACTACATCTTCTGATCCACAATGGGGTCCTCTTCACTCTCCTTCAGAACCTGTGAGAGAAGAGAACACAACTGAGAGAGACATAGTAGAACAACCTGGTGCTGAAGACCAGTCCTCTCAGTTAAAGACTTTAAAGAAAAAGGAAAATGATGGCCATGAATAGTGTTTCCCAGAAGAAGATCAAGGCATCCACCTCTACACCTCAGGACGAGTCAGAGCAATCTGAGGAAGTGCAAGAAGGGGCTGCTCAACCAACACCAACTCAAGTAGAGCCTCTTGCAATCGGAAGACCTATCTTGTCCTGGACTTTTGCTACTAGTCTAGACAGGTGGTATGTCATCAGAGATTAAGGAGGTCAAGATGTCTATTTCTAGCAAGACATGCCTGATCTTCCTCTACATGATCTCCATGACATAAGAAGATATTATGAGAGTCTAAGGGATCCTGACCATATGATGAAGAAAGGTATGGTCTTAATCTTAATGAGGACTATCAAGATCTAAATAACTTCTTTGTTTTGCTAGCATCAGCCTAGGGGGAGTTTGTAAGGTTATATTAGAAGGCTGATGCAACCAAAAAAACCAAAACAACCAAGGAGCTTCTTGCATGCATCCACTGATGTACAAGGTAGAAGTTACTTCGGAAGTATTACACTTACCACATAAATTATTCTAATTGTAAAATCTTCTGAAGCCAAAGATGAAGTCTTTCGAAGCTTCAAAGACAAAGTCTTCCGAAGACAATGTTGTGAAGACTGATTTCTTCCGAAGACAGAGAGGACATGCTTTCTCTGATCTACTCTTACATAAAGTTGACTTACTTTCCGCTGCAACTCTGAAGACTCACCAACTTATACAAGTTGGTGAAAAGGTCCACGCTTTAGTAAACTGTAGATTATGGTCTTGAGTCTGTAACATCCTACTTTGTACATTTTATCCTTTTATAATATTTTATCCTTTTAATGTCTCCAGGTGGCCTTCAAAGTATGGTCGGCTGTAGGATGTAGTATAAAGTATCTCAGGTCCTGTTATTTCTATTTATGCTTTGTAACACTTGTAAAAGAACTTTAGTGCAGTATACAACATTCTTGAAAATCATATTAGTCTGTTCTGGTTCTTAGTTCTATCTCATTTACTTGTGTTCTTAGTATCATTTACATAAACTTGGTTCCCCATTTGATATGTTAAGTGTTCTAACACTCTCCTCATTATGAGACTGTTTGTATTAGGCATCCCTTAACCGGTCCTGCACTACCTTACAGCTGGAACAACAATTACACTACTATTAAGAGAACCAAAGATTTGTTCACCCCCTCTCTCAGTGATCTGATTTCCACCATCAAATCTGTAGAAGCCTCTTGAAGATTAACATTTAGTCTTTATTAGTCTTTGTATAGTTTTTGTCATAGTTTATGGACTTATTTTGTAAATATATGTTCCTTTTGTATTGATAGTATAAATAGCATAGGTAAGGTATTGTGTAGGTAAGACCAAAAAAAAGCACTAGAAGAAAGAACCTGAGAATTAGTTAGAACGACTTGTAACTGTTTTCTTACATTTGTACTTTCTATGCTTACTATCAATGAAAAACTATGAATTTCTCCTATTTGTTTGCATTGAATTGATTACTTGTGTTTGCTTGATTGAATTGTATCATAATATCAACACAGATGGATCCATTTTGATCCTATCAAATGGTATCAGAGTTGTTGGTTCAGTGATTTGAGTTTGTCAAACTATCAAACTTTTGAATCACTTGAATCTATGATTGATATGCAATTCAATCTAGCAATTGTTGATTTCAGTTGTGTTTCATCATCAGAAACATCAATTGAATCACAATTTGCAGTTCAATTCGTTCAAAAATTGAGAAATTGATCAAAACAGTAGTCAAACTGTTCTTCAATGTTTCGAACTGATTTTTCAATCTAAAGATCGAATTGTGTTGTTGTTTGATGAAATTGAAGATGAAGGACTGTTAATCGATCAAATTATAGTCTAATTGGAAGTTTTCAGAGCAATTCAACAAGTTTTGAAGATTTTCAGCAGATCTGAGTTTGCTTGAATCTGTTGAATTTGGCGCATTAGGTTAAAACACTACTGAAAATCGCCTAAGTGTTTGGGCGCTTGACAACTGTTCAAGCGTTTCACAACTGTTAAGGCGTTTTACCACTGTGTAGGCACATTACAACTATGTGGACACTTTGAAACTTCCAAGAAACTAAGTATTTTCAGGCGCATTACCACTGTTGAGGCGCATCTGAACTGTTTGGGCGTTTTTGACACCCAGGAGTCTGACAACTGTTTAGGCGTTTCACAAATGTTCAGGCGCATTACAAGTTGGGCGTTTGAGAATTCTACTAAGGCAATCCCTTAGACGTTCAGTCAAAGTCAAAGGAGTTTCACCACTGTTTGGGCGCTTCATCACTATTTAGGCGCATCAACTCAACACTTAGAAATTTTTCAAATTTTTAAAAAATCCAAAAACATTTTCGATTCATTTTTTTTAATTCAAAAATTAAAAAGAACAAAAACAAATTCTTTTCTTAAAGACAAAAATTAAAAATGGTAAAATCAGAAGATTTTGAGAATAGAGTTCCCAAGTTGAAGAACAGAGCAGACTTTAGGAACTGGCCCCTTAGATTGAAACATCATCTTAATTCTATTGACACTGACTTGTGGAAGTCAATAGAAAAAAGGACCACATATTCCAATTACTTCAGATTGTCCTGATGGAGGAATTGTGTATACAAGAGATTCTCCAGAACCATATTCGGAAGATGGGTTACAAGGTGATGATCTAAGGAAAGTAAAGAATGACATTAAAGCATATTCTTTGATGTGTAAAGGATTACCACTTGAAGTCTTAACTAGACTTGATGGATATCAAACGGGATATACCATGTATAAAGCTTTGAAGATAATTTGTGAAGGTGGTAAGGAGATTCAAGATCTTAAGAAGCAGAAACTGAAGAGGCAGTTAGAGCTATTTGAGAATTAATCTGGTGAAACTATAAACCAAATGATGAATAGATTTGTGCAACTTACAACTCAGATGTCAACTGATGGCATCAAAAATGATCTCAAAGATCTAAACTTTAGGCTTCTCAATGCTCTTCCATCTTCATGGAAACAAACAGTAACACTGTTTAAGCATACTGAGAAATTTCCTATGGATCTTGATCTGTTGATTGCAAAAATTGAGTCAGTTGAGACAGATGAAAGCTCAAGAAACAATGATAGAGCAACATCAATGTCTCAATACAAGTATGTTGAATCTCCAACTAGCACTGTAGAGAATGCCTTTATGGCAAAGAATGAGAATTTACCAGAAGAAGAGGGTGATCTATTTGTTGGAGCAGGGTTCTTTACAGATTCTTCATATACAAGTGCTCCGGCTTATGCATCTCAACGTCAACCTCAGTCTCCTCCTAAACCTCAAAGCTCTAAACCTCAAACTGAGACTCCATCTGCTAACTATGCTAAAACTAGCAAGGTTATAGATGTTATTAACATCCTATTACACGATGAAGAGTCGAAATCTGCTTTTACTGCTTTTATGGCTAGTTTTCAAGCTTATCAAGGTAGTCATTTAACTCAATTAGATTTTGTTTTGCAGGACTTATTTGAAATGGATCCAGATGATGTGGAAGAAATGGATCTAAACTGGCAGATGGTGATGATTGCATAAAGGGCACAGAAACACTCTTATGTCAACAGGAACTACAAGCCAAGTGCTAACAAGACTGTTGGATTTGACAAGTCTAACTCAAGGTGTTTCAACTGTAATAGCTATGGTCACTTTTCAAGGGAATGCAAAGCTCCCAAAAACAATGGAGGAAATAGTCAATCGAGTTCAAGCAATCAGAGGTTTCAACAATCATCTAAGAAGACATTCCAAAAGCCATACTAAATCTTACCAATGCCTGAACTTAAAGATGACTCAAAAGCTTCTGAATAACCCATGAAAGCTTTAGTAGTGAGCATCAAGGATGGATACGACTGGAGTGCATATGCAGAGCAGTTTACAACTGACTTAACCTCTAGTTTATCTCCTGTTGTAGAAGTTCAAGGAGAAGATTGGTCAGAAGATAGTGATCCAAAGGCTAAATATGATTCTGAGAATGAAGAAGAAGAATACGATTAGAGTGAAAAATCTGATCCTAAAGAGGATTCAGAAGAAGTTGCATTGATGGCAAAGTCAAATCAACCAAAGGTTGAAAATTCATCTTCCAACTCTAAGACTTCTTCACCTAAATATCCTGAAATACCAGCTGAAGTAAGAGAAAAACTATGTACCAAATCTTGCTTTGAACATGTAGAATATTATCAAACTTACTCTTATAAAATCTGTGAAAAGCTTAAGCAAAAGGAATTAATGTATAATAAATTTAAAAATGATCACAAAATTTCAGATGAAAAGATCATTTCTCTACAAACTTCATGGAACAAAACTTTGAAAGAATTAGAAATTGTTTCCAAACAACTTGAAGAAATGACTAAGAACTTGGAACAGGAGAAAATAGCACATGCTGCTACACAAGTTGATCTAGCAAAAGTAAAAAGCTCCAAAACAATTATGGAACAACTGGTAAGTGAACAAAAGGACAAACAAAAACCAGGCTTAAGTTTCATACACGAACCAATGCCTGAATCTATAACTAACACTTTACCAGAGAACTTCAATACACATGATCATTCTCTTGAAAATAAGGCTAAACTTAAAGCTTTCCAAAACAAAAACAAGATTTCTGATAGTGAAGAAGAGAAAACCAATGTTGAAATTTTTGAAGAAAAAGATACTGAAAAGATCAAAAACGGTCATCCAGTAAAAGTGAAATCATATGAACCACGACCGAAAAGTAAGAAAATATTTGTTCCAAAAGAATCTGTGTTGGAAGAAGTGATCATTAAAAACAAGAAACAAAACTCCAAAAACAAAGATAAAGCAAAACAAGAAGAAGGAACATTAGAAGATTCAAACTCTTATGATCTAAATAATCCAGAGTTTATTAAATGTCAAAAAGATCAGAAAGAGAAAGAAACTGAAAAAGTCTTCACCTGAAGATGTTCAATCTTAGATAAAATTAGGTTCTACAAAATCAAGGAACCAAAGAAGAAGAAGAAAATGACTAAAGCTAAAACTGATCAAAATAAGAGTCAAGAAAATCAGACAAAAACAACAAATCAAGCAAGTCAATTTAAACCAATAAAATTTGTGTCTGCTGGTAATTTGAACATGAACTTAATTCAAGAAGTTAAACAAACTCCTAAGAACTAATCAAACTCTGATCTGAAAACAGGTTCAGATTCGAAGACTTCCGCTGTCATTAAACGATTTGTTTCTAAAGGATTCTAAGAATGCAGTTCATGTACAAAAGTCAAAACCAAATATACAGAAGAACAAATTGTCAAATTAAAAAAAAATTTATTTTTCGACGCCTAAATCTAAACAAGGATCAGATGTTGCGTCAACATCGAAAGTTAATAAACAGTTGTTCAAAACTCCACAAAGGTACTGCGAAATCTGTGACATGTACAATCATAACACTGCTGAATGTTTTTTTAATAAGTACTGTCACATATACGATATGAGAAATCACTCAACATCAGAGTGTTATTTTAATAAGTATTGTACCTTCTGTGATGAACGGACTCACAACACAGAAAATTGTTACTTTAGAAAGACTTCTCCAAGGAAAGGATTTGCTAATGCACAATTTAGCAAAGGTTATGTTAATCCTCAGTTTAAAAGAAATCAAACTGTTGATTTTCAAAGATTAACTAACCAACCTTCATTAGGATTGAAATCTTTCAAAAGAAATGACTCTGTGAGACCAAAACAATTTATTCATGATCAATTCATTCCAAGGTCAGTGAGAATGAACAGTAAAAATTTTGGAAATAAAAATTTTTCAAAAATTGGTCAATTCAATGGTATGAATTTTCTTAAAAATGATCAAAAATTTGTGAATCATAGAATTGGCAATTTCATTAAAAACAAGCCGGATGTGAACAAACTTCATTTTGAACAATTTACTATTGTTGACAAGTTTGGCAAGCCCAAGACCATCTTGGCTTGGGTTGATAATTCAACTTAATTGTTCTTGAAATGCAGGTGCGCCCGAGAAGACCAATCAACACATGGTATGTGGCTAGCGGGTGCAGCCGGCATATGACAGGCAATCATGCCTTACTTCAAGATTTTAAGTTAAAAGGTGGTACATACGTCGCCTTCGGTGGTGATGCATGAGGAAAAATCACAGGCGAGGGAACAATATCCAACGGGATAATAGGCTTCGATAAAGTCAACTTCTGCTCACAGTTGAACTCTAATCTGTGAAGCGTTTCCCAAATTTATGATAAATCATATTCTGTACTTTTTGATGATTCTTTTTGCTACATTTTGAAGCCAGGTTTTCAAATTAGCAAAGACTGGGTAGTTGTTAAAGCTGTTAGGGATCGAGATGTATACAAGCTGGATATGTCTCAAGTTGATCCATTTATAGAAACAACTTGCCTTATTGCTCAAGCATCAAATGACAAAAGTCAGCTTTGGCATAGACGTCTCGTACATTCCAATTTCAAGAATATGAACAAGCTTGTAGCCGGAAATCATGTCATTGGCCTTCCATGAAAGAGGTTTGCCACTACTGATCTCTACTTAGCATGTTTAAATGGGAAACAGCACAGAGCGTCTTATAAGCCCAAGCAAATAAACTCAAATTCCAAACTTCTCCAGATGTTGCATATGGACCTTTTTGGACCAACAAATGTGAAGAGTATTGGAAGAAAATCTTACTGTTTAGTTATCATTGATGACTTCATAAGATTTTATTTTTTGTATGCAAAATCTGAAACGGCTGAATTTTTAAAAGAATTTATCACAAAAGTTGAAAACCAATTAGATCAAAAAGTAAAAATAATAAGAAGTGATAATGGTACGGAATTAAAAAATGTTAATATTGACATGTTCTATGCAGAAAAAGGAATTACTCATCAGTTCAGTGCTCCCAGAACTCCACAACAAAATGGAGTTGTTGAAAGGATGAATAGAACTTTGATTGAGGCTACACGATCCATGTTAGCAGATGCGAAAATTCCTATCACTTTCTGGGATGAAGCCATATCTACTGTGTGTTTCATACTGGATCATACTTTAATTGTGAAAGACAAACTGAAAACTCCTTATGAGTTGATGTTTCGCAGGAAACCAAACATAGATTTTCTTAAATCTTTTGGTTGTCCAGTTATGATTTTAAATTCAAGTGATCAGTTAGGAAAATTTGATGCAAAATCTGATGATGGATTTTTTGTTGGATATTCATCTGTTTCAAAAGCCTATCGAGTTTATAACTCTAGGACAAATGTTATTCTTAAAACATTCAATGTTAAATTCCTTTAAAATTCTTTTCCATCAGTTTCAAATGGTCCAAGTTGGTTAATTGATTTAGATTCATTGTCAAACTCTTTTCAATCTAACTTATTTGATCAATCTAACTTGATTGATTCTACAGGTAAGAAGAAACCTCAAGGACATCTCGGCTCTTTCAGTGATGATTCAGATTCTGATGCTATGGATGACTCAAGCCCAGATTATCCATTTTTCTCTTTTGTCAAAGATTCAATAATTTGATTTGATGATAATGATGATCTCTCTCAACAAGATGAAGATCATTCTATTTTAGAAAATCAAGATGTTTCACAACTTATTCCTAATGATGGTATAGAAATTGGACATCCTGAGTGTGGAACGTCGTCTATTTCTGGTGATGTAGTTGATACCGGTAATTTTGATTACTTCATCAACTCACCGACTGAAGTTCCCAATTTCAATCCACATTCTTCGAACGTATTGCATCAGCTCTCCAACTTGAACCAAACCAATCTGGATGTTCATGTTCAAGGAAATGAGATTCCAACATCTCGTATTCACAAGAACCATCCAACATCTCAGATATTGGTCCATTGAATGAGAGAACAATAAGAAGTAAATCAGAACAAGCAAATCTTTGCTTATACTCGTGTCTTCTTTCTCAAATTGTTCCTAAAAACGTTACCGAAGCGTTAAAGGACAATTGAATTGAGGCTATGCAAGAAGAATTATTGCAATTCCGCAAACAAGAAGTGTGGAATCTTGTGGATTTACCTGAAGGAGAAAATGCCATAGGCATAAGATGGTTGTTCAGAAACAAAATAGATGATCGAGGAATTATTATTCGAAATAAAGCAAGACTCGTTGCACAAGGATACACCCAAGAGGAAGGAATAGATTATGATGAAGTATTTGCTCCAGTTGCAAGACTTGAATCAATTCGTGTCTTCCTGGCTTATGCATCATTCATGAGATTTAAAGTGTATCAAATGGATGTAAAAGGTGCATTTTTGTATGGTCCAATCACCGATGACGTGTTCGTAAAGAAACCTCCGGTTTTGAAGATTCGGAATTTCCTCATCGTGTGTACAAGCATAGCAAAGCTTTGTATGGACTCCATCAAGCTCCTAGAATCTAGTATGAAACATTATCACAGCACTTAATCCAACATGGATACATGCGAGGGAAAATTGATCTGACTCTGTTTATCAAGAAGGATGCTGATGATCTTTTCTGTGTACAAGTGTATGTAGATGATATCATATTTGGTTCTACTAGTCCAGAATTGTGCAATGAATTCGAATAAATAATGAAATCTTGATTTCAAATGAGTTCTATGGGAGAAATGAATTTCTTTCTTGGACTTCAAGTCAAGCAATCTGCAGATGGAATATTCATAATTCAAGAGAAGTTCATTGACAAACTCTTGAAGAAATTTAAACTGCAAGATTGTCAGTCCATAAGAACTCCAGCTGATGTAAACACCAAGATTAAGCCTGATCCGAAAGGAAAATACGTAGGCCAAACTTGATACAAATCTATGATTGGTTCATTGATGTATCTTACTGCATCTAGACCTGAGATAATGTATGTTGTTTGTGTCTGTGCCAGGTATCAATCAAACCCGAATGAATC
This sequence comes from Flaveria sonorensis, assembly GCA_025506505.1. NCBI lineage: Eukaryota > Viridiplantae > Streptophyta > Magnoliopsida > Asterales > Asteraceae > Flaveria > Flaveria sonorensis. The sequence continues at coordinate 28,983,744 of CM046424.1, read as the reverse complement.
TCAATTAATTGCTGTCAAACGCATTTTCAGATATCTCAAAGGAAAACCGGCCTTAGTGTTATGGTATCCTTATGAAGGAAACTTCGAGTTATATGGGTATACTGATAGTGATTATGGAGGATGTTGTCAAGATAGAAAATCAACTACGGGTGGATGTTAGTTTTTAGGACACAGATTAGTCTCATGGCAATGTAAGAAACAAACAAATGTCTCTGTTTCAACCGTAGAAGCTGAGTACATAGCTGATTCAGCAGGATGTTCTCAAATCCTTTGGTTACAAAACCAACTACTTGATTATGGGTTTAAATTTCTTAAAACTCCAATTTACATTGATAACACTACTGCTATGTTCATTACAGCTAATCATGTCCAACATTCAAAAACAAAACATATCGAGATTCGATATCATTTTCTCAGAGATAACTCTGAAAAAGATTTAACCATTTTGATTCAAATTGCAACTGAAAAATAGTCGGCGGACCTTTTTACTAAAGTCTTCTTACCAGGACAGTTTGAGTATTTGGTAGAGTCAATTGATCTTATTAACCACATTTAAAAACTGGTTTTTGAGTATTTCAGTTAATTGAGTCTAAATATAATCAGAACCCTCCCTTACCTGAATAGGACACAACAAGAGAAATTGTCAAAGTTAATTGCTTGATTGTATTTTGTGTGTGCATGTTTCTTAGAAAAATCAAAACCAAATACAAAAATAGAAAATTAAAAAAAAATCAAAAGATAAAAATATAAAACAATAACTACAAAAAAATAGAGTTTTTCTTTTTTAATTCATTATTTAGGATGAATTTGTTATTGAAATATGTGAGAAATGATAGATACATTAGTGTTGGTCCACTCGATCGATATAATAGTGCACTTGATTGATAAACACAATCAAATCCCACTGATAACACAGATATGAATGATATTTATGTAAAATATAGATCAAACACTATAAAATATGGATGAACAATGTTGAACACCTCAAGAACATTCAATAAAACCCTTGTTTGATCTGAATTGATTGTTGAAGATATTACAAAGTGAAAGTCCCTTAATCAATGGCTCATTCAAGCTTTTTTAAACCTAATTGTCACTAATCTATATATAGTGATAATATTCAATAATGACATATTAAGCCCCTAGACTTAGACAATTAGAGAAATTACATATAAAAAATAAAAATGACTTAAACATAAATAAATAAATATATTTTGTTGACACAAAATATATTTATTAACAATAAACTCCTAGTCATTTATATCTTCAACATCTTGTCTCGGTTCTTCGTTTCGAACGCGTCTGTTTGCCTTTTCCGATGACTTTGACAGTGACTTTGACATTTGTTGACTTTGACTGTGTTGATAATATAGACTATCCTTATCAGACCCAACAATACTCCCCTTTAGACTATCATTATCAACGTCTTGTATCGATCAACACCGATAAGTCAACCATATAATGATCTTCAATCTTCCCCAAGATTGATGATCTGGTATTGAAGATTTTAATCTTCCAGGCTCCCTGTTTTTGTATGCTCCCCCTCTTTGTGTGAATTCTTTGTGAATGATCAGGAACAACTTTTCCAACTCTCTATTCTTGAATGCTTCAAAAGATGTAGGAGGAGGAATGAAGATCATGTATAGGTTGGACTCACCTTAGATTAGGTTATCTTTATATTTCTTTGTAATAGGCTTAATGTTAGTTTACTTTTGTATGTTGGTTTATTAGTTTAGTTTTGCTGTCATAGCGAAACTATGAGCAAAACTGTAGTTTCGCTCATAGTCAGCTGCTAGTTTCACCCGGCGAAACTATTAGTCTCAGCCGGGCAAAACTGTGACTTTAGCGGAATAGTTTCGCTGACAGCGATACTGTCAGCGAAACTATCATTACTATATATAGTTTTAATCTTGTTCATTGTTGGGCATCCTTGCAAAACCCAAATCGTTTACTCTTGTTGCAAGTGTCTATTGTAGGCTGAATTTTCATAGAAATATATTGAGCCTTTGTTCTTTTATTGTATTGGTTCATTAATTGCTTTATGTTGAATACTTTTGAATTCTTCTTCTTCATCATAGTGTTTGTTGTTTGTTATTATTGTTGATATTGAACGAATCAACCTCTCAAGTGTACTAAAATTCAATCAAATGGACCAAGAAAATGGTATCAGAGCCTTAGTGCTCTTGATCGTTTGAGGTTTTTGGTTGTTTATGTTCAATATCAATATTTCATCAATTCCGGATCAAATTTGAGTGTATTTGATATGGAATTTGATTGAATTTTGTTTGTTATTGGTTGGAAAAGCCTTGGTAATCATCAGATCTCAAGTTCATTAAGATTTGGGAGATTTCAGATTGATTTCGTGTTCAAAATGCTTTTCAGATTCTACGGGCGAAATTAGAGTTCTTCCAGCAAAACTGACATCTTCATCCAGCGAAACTACAAGTGTTTTACACTTTGTGGTTGTTTCGAGCATCTCAGTGAAAGTATAGACTTTGAACGAAAGTTCAGCAGTGTTTGTGTTCAACTTCCAAGAGAAACTACTGTCGAAATTACCTCTGAACGAAAGTTCAAGCTTGTTTCGTGCGAAATTGTCGGCGAAACTAAGCATTTTCAAGCTTCTGGCTAGCGAAATTGATGCCGAAATTACTAACGAAACTACTGTTCATTATGCGAAACTAGCATGTCTAAGATGACTACTCTTAACGTGTGGCACCCAACAGACCCCCGAGACTCATCAACGGAGACAATTTTGAAGATTGGAAGAGATTTCTCAAAGCCTTTTTCTTCTACACTGATCACAATCAATGGGAATCAATCATTTCTGGTCCACACATACCAACCGTTACTGTTGGTGATGTTGTTTCTCAGAACAAGGACCCAGCTACGTTCAATGAAAGAGATCTAAAGTTGACTGACAGAGATCAGAAAGCCTTCGGAGCTTTAACTCTATGTCTGGCACCAGACATCTACAATTGTTTTGCTGAACACAAGAATGCTAAGTCTCTTTTTGATGCTCTTTGTGAGTTCTATGACGGAAATGATGAGTTGGTAAAAGATAAGAGTATTCAAGCTGAAAAGGAGTTTAACTCTTTTGTGGGATACAAGAACGAGAGTCTCACCGATCTTACAAATCATTTTCTGACAGTTTCGAGCACGCTGAAGAAATATGATGAGAAACTTTCAAATAGTGAGCAAGTAAACAGGTTGTTAGACTCTCTCCCACCTCAGTGGAGTTTACAGGTGAGGATGTTAAAGCAAGAAAGAGGTTTCACTAACTACAAGCTTATGGACATCATTAATAAGCTTAAATCATTTGAGTTAGACATGAAACGAAGGGAGTTTAATCAGACCTTGATGCCTTCATCTGGTTTCACTCAAAATGCTGCATTACTTTCTTCTGCTGCAAGCTCTCTAATGCAGGCATCACGACAAGGAGGAGTGAATACTAGTGATCATTCTGGTGGTAGTGTTAATGCTAGTAGATATCAAGCTAACTCGAAAGCAAATGCTGGAACGTAAATTCCATCTGAAATGATGGCTCTATTTGGCATGTTCGTATAGAGCTATGAGGCATTAGTGGCTGGAGAGTTGAAAGGAAAAGGAATGACAATGAAGGATATGTATCAGGTGGATTCTGATGATCTAGAAGAGACTGACATTCAGTGGCAAATGGCGATGTTGACTCTAAGAGCCCGAAGATTTATGGAGAGAACTGGTAGAAAGAATTTTGGAGGTCAAAGCTCTAACTCCAAATTAGGATTTGATAAATCCAAATTGAGGTGCTTTAATTGCAAACAGTTAGGGCACTTCAAACGAGAATGTCCACTGCCGATTGTCACTGATTCAAGCAATTCAGGAGTCCCAAGATTGGCCTCAAGCGGGGATAAAGAAGAAATGAAACAAAAGAAAGAGACAGCCTTGATCTCTAATTTTGACTGGAGTGCAGAAGTTGAAGAGACGAGAGAAGAAATTAGCCAAGTGTTGGTTGCTGAGATTGTTGAAGAGAAGGAGAAGATGAATAGTGAGAAAGAATTTGATCCATTTAAAGAGTTTAGAAGTGAAGCTGATGAAACTGAGGAGGGTGAGAAGTGTGTTAAGAAGATTATAGAAGAAAATTTGAAGGCAGAGGTTATGACAGAGGGGGAAGATGAGAAGGTGTTGAGAGCAGGAAGCCAGACCACAGAGCAAAGCAATGAGAAAGATGATGCTGCCACCACTGTCGAGGAAAACAAGCTGAGTACTTCGGTGTGTCAATGTGAGAAAGCTTTGGCAGCAGAAAAAGTGGTGATGGGACTTCCTTATGAGGTAATTCAGGATATGCATTCTTCAGCATGCAAAATAAGACTATTTGGCGTATATAAAGCAAATCGTCTGTTAATCGATAATGAAAAGGACTTAAAACGAATTAATGAAGAGCTTAAAATAAATGAGTCAAAATATTTTGTTAAATTAAATGAAGCTTTAAAAGAAAATAATCATTTAAAAAGAATCGTTTTGGAAAGAAATATTGAAATTAATACTTTGACTGAAAGGGTTGCACTTGCTGAGTTTGAAACAAGCAAACTTCAGTCAAAGCTTGATAAATGGACAATATCTGGGATGAAACATGATGATTTATGCAAATCTCAAAGGGGGGCTAGGATTAAAATAGGTTTGGGTTATGATGATGCTAATGTTTATCCTCCTCCTAGCACTTACTATTATTCACCTATGCCTGTTCCGCATCCTTCTAATGATTTGATCAAAATAGACACTAACAGTATGTCTGCAGGTTTAGAAGTTGTGAACACTAAGCATGTACGTGAAGACTATGGTTATGGACCGACTAGCGGGCTTGGATGCAATATTCTTAGTACACCTGAATCTCAGCACTTTGTTTTAGATCTTAAATCTACCTTAAGTTCTGTTTTTGTTTCAAAACAATCTGTTTCAGACAATGTTTCATCATGTTCTAGTGATGTTTCTATTTCCTCTTTAGATAATTTGCATTGTAATGATGATGTTTCTTTTGATTGTGTTGATGTTATGAATGATTCTACAGTGAAGAGTGAAGAGAAAATTAAAAGTAATTGTTTTGAAAAATTCTTTTCTCACCCCATCCCATCTTTTACCCCCACTAATATTTCATCATCAAGTGAAAGGGTAACGTCATCATCTCATGCAAGTACAAGTGGTACAAGTACCATATGTACTTCAGATAAAAATTCATCATCTTATGTAAATAATCATTCTTTTCTATATATGACTTATTGTGATGTTAATTCTAGATTGTCTGAATGTGATGAGGAGATATACATTGATAAAATTCCTACCTTATTGCATAACAGACCTAGATTAAAATCACACTGTTTTTGGTGCGGTAAAGATGACCATGTAGTTAAGTATTGTCCTGAGCTTCATCATAGACATGTTAACAGTAATTCATTTGGAAGTAGATTAACCCATTGGTTAATAATTTATTTTGCAAGAAATCATCTACACCACAACCTAAAGTTGTTCAATCATGGGTTCCTGTTTCACCTGGTTAATCTGTCCTTTGTATTCTTGTAGGAGTTATCCACTAAAGCTGCAAATAGTGTATGGCATGTTGATAGTGGATGCTCCAGACACATGACGGGGCTGAATGATTTATTGACAAATTATCGAATAATCAATGGAGGATATGTCGCGTTTGCCGGCTACAAGAAAGGAGGAAAAATGATTGGCCAAGGAGATGTTTCCAACGGCTCTCTTACTCTGGAGAAAGTGAATTACGTGCCAGAGCTAGCTTTCAATCTGTTGAGTGTCTCTTAGATTTGCGATAAAGATATTCCAGTCTTGTTCAAGTCCAATGAATGTCTCTTTCTGAAATCGGAGATTGATATTCCAGAGGAGATGGTGCTTATGCGGGCAAACGGATCTTTCGTCAAACGGATCTTTCATTATCATAAAGGCTCTTCTCGTTTAGGGCTTTGGTATCCTTATGGTGGGAATTTTGACTTACATGCTTATTCTGATAGTGATTCAAATGGTTGCAGGTTAAACAGAAAATCAATTACTGGAGGATGTCAGTACCTTGGAAATTGTCTTGTATCATGGCAGAGAAAGAAACAGACTACTGTCTCCCTTTCCACAGGGGAGGCAGAGTACTTTGCTGCTTCAAGCTGCTGCTCATAAGTGCTCTAGATACAACATCAGATGATTGACTACGGCATCAACTTTCTCCACACACTGTTGTTCTGTGACAACGAAGCAGCCATTGGCATCGTAAAGAATCCTATCCATCATTCCCGAACCAAGCACATCGAGACATGGATTCATGCAATCCGTGATGCTCAGGAGAAGGGTTTTATTGATATTATTCCCATTGATACTAAAAATCAAAAAGCAGATCTTTTCACTAAAACATTTGATAAACCTCGTTTTTATGAAATGATCTCTATGCTAGGATTAATATCATTTTAAAATCCATTTTTCTTTAAATCTAGGTCTTGTGAATATTGTTTATACTTCTTTGTTTTTCTTTTTCATCTTTTTGGTAAGCCCCATAGCTCTTTCTCATTTCATATAATAAAAAAAAATTAAATATATATATATATATATATATATATATATATATATATATATACACATATATATATACATATATATATAATATAAAAAATCTTTACTTTGAAATTTCTTCAATCTTGTTGATTTGTAGAAATTTCAGGGGAGAATAATAAACGGTTTCCTTCTTGTTCTCTATTGCAGAATTATCCTAAATAAAATTTGCTGAGAAGGATGATGTGAAGGAAGTCAATAGTATTGTGTTGGGATATGCTTGATAGGTTCAGCCAGAAAGCGAAGTAGATAGTAATCTCGTGGCTAAACTAACAGAATAAGAAACTTGGTGATTCGGATAATTTCCTTGACATTTTTGGCCTTCACAAAGTTATTTGTCCTTGTTCAAAATGGGTTGAGAACGTGATATTTCTGCTTTGATTTATTTTTTAACAAAAGTATCCTTATTCTTCTTTCCCATCCTATCTCAAAAGCTATATGCTTGTTCATCTTTGTTTCTAAGAAGCTCCTGTCTGTATTCTTCCTCGTGCTTATCTCCACTGCTATGTGTGAACATTGACCTGGAGTGATGATCTCCTTTGCTGTACGATAGTACTGACCTGGAGCTCTCATCGGCACAATTTGATGATCTTCTTTGTTATACGTAAGTATAGACCTGAAGCTCTCATCTGAAAGACTCAATTGATCAACTCCTCTGTTATACGTGAGTATAGACCTGGAGCTCTCATCTTTTGATGTCTATAAGGAATGTGCTTCTTTTGTAAAAGGATCTTTGTTACTTTTAAAAAGGAAATAGTCAAACAGGATATGTCATTTGTTCAATATATCATGAGGACATGATAAGTTTCTTTGCCAAATGTCTGTGGGGACTGAGTCATTCAAGTGTTCTTTAAATGAACCAAAACATGATAACTGTAGCTGCGGTTTACTTGTTGAAAAGAAGAAGGCATGGACTTAAAAGGACAAGTATATCAGCAATTCCGTCGATCTATGACTCTCCAGAAGATCTCTTTAGCTTCTCGTTCCTCTCTATCCTTATTTTTTCTTCGTTTATTATGTTAAAAATATGTGAAGTTTGGTGAGGTCTTGTGGGGCAAATTCTTTAATTCTTTTTCTAAATGATTTATTTTATATGTTTTTTTAAAAAGGGATATAAATTTTTTTAAATTTTAAGTTTCCAGCGAAATTATACTTTCGCTATTAGTTTCGCAGAGTGATATTGTAGATTCGCCGGCTTTTTCGCTCAAATCAGAGTCATTTCTGATCAAAGCTTATTCGGGCGAAACTATAGTTTCGCTGCAGCAAAACTATAGTCTATATATCGCTTCTTGCGAAACTAAGACTTCTTTTTCGCTCCATTCGTGGTTTTAGGTCTTTGAGAGTATACCGTGTCTATCTCAAATGATTCTGAGATTCTGAGTGTTTGTTACATGTTTGATGGTTGTTTAAGCACCTAATGTGAGTTTCAAACCTTGGACAATAATTTAATCTAGGTTTAATCAACTTGTTTTGAACCGATTAGGCTGAGGCTCTTCGGTACCTTCGCAGTTCTTACTGCGAAAGTATCGATAGTCCAGCGAAACTGAACGAAAGTTCAAAGGTTTTTCAGCGAAACTGTGAAGTCATGCTGTCCGAGCGAACTTAACAGTTTCGCTGGTCGTGTTTCAATTTCACTGCGCCGAATGCCGAAACTACTATTTCGGCTAGCGAAACTATACTTTCGCCTAGCAAATTTAAATTGATTTTTCTACTTTTTTATTCTTTTTAATTATTTTTCTTTATTATTCATTTTAATATATCTTTCTAATGCGTTTCATCTGCTTTTCAGATTTTATGGCTAATCTAAAGTTTGACGAGAGGAATAACATCACGGCCATCTTGGATGATACACATCCCAAAGCTGTGGGATTTAAAGACTGTTATGTTGGCTTCAGAGATCACCCATTGCATATGCGGTCACTCATTCTCCCACTATCTACGATCTACAGATCAGAGATTTCTGGCGTACTGCCGAGTAAGACACCAGAGCCAATCCTCAGAGGATTGTTGTGAGAGTACTGGAGAACGACATTGTTATTACTGCTGAGATCATTTCACGCATGTTGAGACTCCAAGAGGATAGTGGGGATGAGTTCATGTTGACAGACCAGGAGGTTTTTGATGCATTCAGGAGTATTGGATACGAGGGCCCTCCTTTTGGTACTAGAAAGGAGATCAAGAAGTCCTTTCTATCCAAGGAGTAGAGATATATCGCCCATGTCTTCATCATGTGCTTAGATCACCGAAAAGGTGGATCCGATGGGCTAAATCTTGACTGGGTCAAAGCTATGGTTATATTTTGTAGAGGGCAGAAGGCCAATATAGCCCAACTCATCTTTGACTGTATGGCAGAGAATGTAATGGTCCTAAAGAAAGATAAATGGCTGTTGTATCCTTGATTTTTGTAGATGATTATTGATGATCTTATTCCTAATGTACTGAGGCACGGGGAGATAAAGAGGTTAGAGCTGATGAACACTCACATTTTTGCCGACTGCTGTGATTTAAGGCACGATTTCAGTGGGAAGATTACACATCTGCTGGAAAATATGTACCCTCCTGAAAGATGGAATTATATTCGGAGGGTGGCTGAGTTAGAGGATAAGAGGGCTGAGGAGATGAGACATAAGCAAGCTGAGTCAATGAAGAAAAGAAAGAGGTATGCTAAAGAGAAGGATTATGACTTCGAAGATGAAATTCATGTGGCTGAACAAGAAGTGAGGGCAGAGAAGGAAAGAAGGTCAAAGAAAAAGGCTGAGGAGGGGGAGTCCGAGAGGAGGACTAAGCACAAACATCAAGCATTCACTGAGCCCCAGATAAGGGAGGAGAGAGCTGGTCTGGATGAGGATGTTAATAGGTACCTCAACTCCTCTTTAGCTAATGAACTGAGTATGATTAAGACCAAGCTGACCAATCAGGAGTTGAGAGAGAAACAAAAGGATGAGATGCTCGAGGGGATGACCAAGATGCTATTAGATCAGTAAAAGTTGATAAAGAGATTACAGACAGATGTCAAAGAACTTAAGGCAACAGCCGGCCTGACCAATCAGCTCACTCAATCTGAGTTAGATGATATGATTGATACTGCTAAGTACCAATTTCTCAATGTGGGTACATCTTCCAGGGCAGGAGAGGGCACTTCTGATGCAGGAGCCGAGGAGGGTGGGGGTTCAGGTGTGAGAAAGGATGTTGAGACTGGGAATGTGACGGGGAGGTCTGAGAATGTAGAAGAGGTGATTGAGGCTGGGTTTGGGAATTTGGAGTTTGACATAGAGAAGAATCTGGTGGGAGAGGAGGTTATGAGAGATAATCTAGTGGAAAGTGCTGACAAGAGATTAATAGATGAGGAGGAAGAGGAAGAACAGTTAATTGACAATGATTCTGAGCCTGACTACTATGAGGTCGACGAGAGACCATTGACTTATGTTGCCAAGAAAGGCGAGGATGAAGGACATGTTTTTGAGATGACAAAAGAAGAATGGTTTGTGAGAGAGAAGGAGCCTGAGGAGCTAACTCCTCTATTTCAAAATATGCCAGGGATGAGCAAAAAGGAAGCTGATAAGAAGATCATAAGCTGGAAATACAACCCCGACCTCAAGATGTTCATGATCAAGAGGAGAGGGGGAGGGATTACATATCTGCACAAGAGGAAGGCATTTAAGACCTTGCCTAAGTAGGACTTAAGAAGGTTAGCTGTGTTAACATTGCTTGATGCAAATCTTAGTGAGAGGGCCAAGATGCTGGAGGAGGATATCAAGAATGGAATGAATGACAACTTTGAGGCATTCGGATTCATGAAGGTGGAGAGAAGGAGGTCAAAGAAGGACAAAGATTAGGAAACTGGAAAAGGGAGGATTGTGCTGAGGGTGAAACCCCCAAAGTTTGTGAGCAGAGTTAGAGTGTCGGATCCCCTTCCCCAGCTTCAGAGTTTTGAGAAATGGTTTTATGATAACAATACTGGGGAAGCGGTGATTAGACTAGAGAATGGAGGAGAATTTAGGCTATTTGACCCGATGGAGATATTTGCCTTGTGTGATGAAGATCTACTTGTCCTGTGTGAGAATCATATAAAAGTAGGAGCTGGAGCTGAAACGAGAAAAGAAGCTGGATTGTTCATGTCTGTGGCTAACAAGGTGAGGGGAGTGAGGGATAAGGTGAAGAAGTTGGCTGAGAAGGTTAGAGCAGAAGATGAGCTGAGGATGGATGTGCAGGACTTAACAAAGAAATTTTCTGAGGCAAGTGCACGTGTTGAGGATGTTACTACAGGAGCTACTAAAGAAATATCAGAGGCAGCTGGAGAGACTGGAGCTAAGAAGTCAAATCAAGAGTGATGAAGACGGTGAGGTCCAACCTAGGGGGAGTATTGAAGATCATGTATAGGTTGGACTCACCTTAGATTATGTTATGTTTATATTTCTTTGTAATAGGCTTAATGTTAGTTTACTTTTGTATGTTGGTTTGTTAGTTTAGTTTTGTTGTCACAACGAAGCTATGAGCGAAACTGTAGTTTCGCTCATAGTCAGCTGCTAGTTTCACCCGGCGAAACTATTAGTCTCAGAGGGGCGAAACTGTGACTTTAGCAGAATAGTTTCGCTGACAGCGAAACTATCAGCGAAACTATCATTACTATATATAGTTTTAATCTTGTTCATTGTTGGGCATCCTTGCAAAACCCTAATCATTTACTCTTATTGCAAGTGTCTATTGTAGGCTGAATTTTCACAGAAATATATTGAGCCTTTGTTCTTTTATTGTATTGGTTCATTAATTGCTTTATGTTGAATACTTTTGAATTCTTCTTCTTCATCATAGTGTTTGTTGTTTGTTATTATTGTTGATATTGAACAAATCAACCTCTCTAGTGTACTGAAATTCGATCAAATGGACCAACAAGGAATCCTAGCTAGGTATCTTCTGCAAACTTGAGGCACAGGTTCTCTGGTCAGGTACTTTGCTCAGTTGATGATCTGCCATCATTTGAAGCAAAATTCTGTAACACAATCATAACCACAATCTTGCAACTTCCTGTCAGATGATTTTAGTTAACAAATAAAACCGTGTTTATCTGTGTGTATAATTTCCCTTGAAATTCATGTGAAAATAATAATATTTTAATAGCATAAAGTGGAAGACTTGTAATAATTTGAAATGAAACCCCCCCTTTTTTATATATATTTTTAATAACCTTACACTAAGAACTAATTCGATCATGAGATCACATCCTCAAGATATACTTAAGCACAAGGATGTATTTAAACATCGACAAGTTAGTGAGATCACACTGAAGCAGAGTCTGATCATGATTTTAAGTTTTTGAAAGCCAAAACAGTTCAAAAATGATTGTTGGTATACTTGTCCAATTTAAGCCCATGCCTTATCCTTTTCAACAAGTGATCTACAACTGATTTTATCATGTTTTAGATTCAATTAGAGAAGCTCAGGTGATTTGGTTCTCATAGACATCTGGCAAAGAACTTATCCCATCATCAGGGCTTATTGAGTATTATGATTAACTCTGCTTGATTTTCTTTTAAGTTTTCAACAATGATCTTAATTTAAGAATCACTGTGCCTTTATTTGGAGAACAGATGATGAGAGCTCTAGGTCTATACTTACGTATAACAGAGGAGATGATCATCTGAGCGTGCTGATGAGAGCTTCAGGTCTATACTCACGTATAACAGAGAAGATCATCGCTCCAGGTCAATGCTTCCGCATAGCAGAGGAGATACGTACGAAATATACATCTGAAGAGCTAATAAGAAGCTACATTCAGAACTTGGGGATAGGGAGATTTTGGGAATGGAAGAGATCAAGGCAGAAGTCAGATACTCTTAACCCATTTTTGATGAGACTTGTAACTTTATGCAGGCCGAGATGTTATGGAAATGATCCTTATCACCGAGTTCTAAAGCTTTATTTAGGCTACAAAATCACTGTTTACTTCGTTTTCGGACTAAGCCTACCATGCATATCATATAATGAAACTGTCTTTTTAGATTTTAGAATATTAAGTGATACAGACATCTACATCAGTTACTATCATTTCTCACAAAGTACAAGTCATGCAAATATGCATACAAAGAAGACATACTATCATTTCTCAGTCATCCCAAATCAAGTTCTTAGTTTTCATTTCAATTACACTAGCAAAGAAAGTCTTCCAAATTATACTAGCAAAAAGATGAGAATTGAAGTAGCAAGAAAACTGCAATGATTGTGAAGTGTGAACTGTAATAATGCAGATAAGAATCCAAAATATGGATAAGATAGCAAAACCATAACCTGATTGTTACGCCTCAAATTTAAATAAGAAACATTCTCTATCGGTAAACCGGATTACTAACAGTCCTCCTGGACTGTTCCTGCACTCATTAACAAATTAGTTAGAGAGGGGGACCTAGGCCATCGTGGTCCTGGGAGTTCCTTTTTCATCAGTGTACATAACCTGCTTAAGCGCACACCCTTTTGAAAAATCATTTATCTCTTTAACTTTTTGTTTTACTTTCCAAATTTGTTTCTGTTCAATTACTTTTGTTTTGAAAGAATTGAATTTGGAAATCATTTTCTTTTTAAGACCCGAAGGAAGAGATTTTAATTTTGAAATATTGGTCTTTTTCATCTTTGAATCATGTGAAACCGGCTTCACATGAGAAGGTTTGGATAGATTGTTCTTCATCCAACCATTCAAAGATATGTGCTTTTTACCTTTTGAACCCGAGAAGCAACCTGTGTTATCTTTACCTCCTGAAGCTTGCCTTTGAACCTGAGGACACTTCTTTAGCACATGACCTTCCTTTACACATCTAAAGCAAGCCTTTAAAGGCTTTTGGTTCTTTGTAGTCCCATGGAGAATAGGAGAGGGTGGAGCCTGCTTTGAGGTTGTTACAGCTTGTTGACAACCTTGAAGCTTCTTCTTTTGGATATCAGGAAATTAAACCTTTTGAGGCTTTGTTAATGTGGATTTTGAATTGGGCTGTGATTTGATTTGTGATGTTTCGGGAGCTGAATTCTGAACATTCTTCTTAGAACCTTTTTGTATGACTGGTAACTTGTTAGACTTGGAAGCAGATTTGTGAGGATCATGATGGATAGCAGATGAAGATGGTGAGTGCTTCTGCTGAGCTTTGGAGGAACTGCTGATTTGCTTAACAGTTGGAGATGAGATCCGTATAGGTCTTGACTTGACTTTTGGAAGCATTTGACACTTGATAACTTCAGGTGACTTGATGATCTCTGATTCATCATCAGAGCTTGTCTAGTCTTGTATACACAAGTCAGCTTCCAATGGATCTTGGTTGATAACTCTTGTTGTGTTGGTTTGTTTTGTTGAGTTCTGATTGCTTGATGATTCCACAGCTATTCCTTCTTTGACAAACTTGACAGGAACAAACGAAGGGATGTTACCTGTCTTGAATTTGTTAAAGAAGTTACTAGAAACAACTGATACTGGTTTTGAAGCATCAGAGGTGGAATTATCATTTTGCATATCAGATCCTTGCTTGATGAGCCCCAAACCTGCACGAAAATCATATTCATCTTGAACCTCTTTATGATTAATGCTGCTTAAATCTGCATGTAAACTATTAGTATATGCAACTTCAATTAAATCATTAGATGGATGAGGTTGAGGCATTGGAGAGTAACAATAAGTGCTAGGAGGAGGATAAACATATGAAGTTTCACCACATCCCACACCCTTTTTTATTCTTGCTCCCTTTTGTTTAGAGAATATTTCTTCCTGTTTCATCCCAGATATCGTCTATTTGTCAAGTTTAGTTTTAAGCTTGCTAGTCTCAAATTCTGCTAAAGTGACTCGTTCGCTCAAAACATTAATCTCGACATTTTTTCTAAAAGATTTCTTTTTAAAAGATCATTTTTTAAAGCTTTTCTTAGTTTAATAAAATATTTAGACTCTTTGATTTTAAGTTCATTGTTTATTTATTTTAATTCTTTTTCGTTTTCTAACAATAATCTGTTAGCTTTATAAACTCTGAATAAACGAATTTTGCAAGGAGGAGAACACATGTCTTGAACAACCTCATAAGGAAGCCCCATAACTATCTTTTCAGCAGCTAGGGCTTTTTCACACTGACAGACAGGAGTGTTCTTTTTGTATTCATCCTCCTCAGTAGCTCTTTTCTTAGCTTCTTTAACTTCACCTTCCTCTTGCTTTCCTTCATCCTGAACTTTACAACGACTTGCACAATCAACAACATCACCAACACTCTCACCTTGAGTGTCACACCTGAATTCTTTAAAAGGATCAAAATCTTCAACAGAATCCTTATCACTATTTACTACCTCAGCCATTAATGCATGGTTGACTTCTTCTTTAGTTTCTTTGATCTCAACACTTGAAGATACACCACCATACACGCATTGATTGTACTCTCTTCTTTTCATATCCAATTCAAATAACTTCAACTTGTTGATAACTTCCAAGAGTTTGTAGTCAGCAAAATTTCTTTAATGTTTTAACAACCTAACTTGTGGACTCCATTGTGGAGGAAGAGAGTCCAAAAGTTTTGTCACTTGTTCATGGTTCCCCAGATGGTCATCATACTTCTTAAGATTGCTTGCCACCATCAGAAATCGATCAACAAAATCAGATATCTTTTCATCTTTCATGGCAGCAAAAGAATCAAACTGACTTTATGCTAATATTAGATTATCAGATTTATGGAAATTAGCTACTTCTGAAGAAGACATTTTAGAAATGATAAGAGGCTAAATTCGCTGAAATTTCACTAAATTCGCTGACAAATTCGCTGAATTTTCACTAATTTCGCTGGGAAGTTAGCTGGTAATTTCGCTCGTAAATTTGCCAGCAGTTTCGCCCAGCAGTGGCATGCTGATGCTAGTTTCGCAGGGTAATTTCGCCCGAAACTAGTTGAACTTTCGTTCAGAGAACAATTTGGCAGCAATTTCGCTGGGATTGGCACACAAACACTATGAACTTTCATTCAACATGTACTTTCGCTGGAACGAGGAAACCAGATCCAAAAACCAAGAACAGCTTATTTTTGCTGAAGGAACCCTAGTTTCGCCAGGCAAAACTATGTAGTTTCGCTGGAAGATGTTGTAATTTCGCTGGACGAGCTGTAAATTCGCCCGACGTATCAGGATAGCCTTTTTTAGCATGAAATCAGCTCAAACTCATCCAAATCTCAATGGATTTGAGATATGATGATTCCTATAGCTTCCCACACCAAAATCGAGCAATCCTCAATCAATTTCCATATCCAAAACACTCAGATCATATCGAAAATGAATGGAACACTTAGAACTAGAAAACAAGACAAAACTCAAATGATCAAGAGCATAATGGCTCTGATACCAAATTGTTGGTTCACTCGATCGATATAACAGTGCACTTGATTGATAAACACAAATAAATCCCACTGATAACACAGATATCAATGATATTTATGTAAAATATAGATCAAACACTATAAAATATGGATGAACAATGATGAACACCTCAAGAACATTCAATAAAACCCTTGTTTGATCTGAATTGATTGTTAAAGATATTAGAAATTGAAAGTCCCTCAATCAATGGCTCATTCAAGCTTTTTTTAAACCTAATTGTCACTAATCTATATATAGTGATAATATTCACTAATGACATATTAAGCCCCTAGACTTAGACAATTAGATAAATTACATATAAAACAAAAAAATGACTTAAACATAAATAAATAAATATATTTTGTTGACACAAAATATATTTATTAACAATAAACTCCTAGTCATTTATATCTTCAACATCTTGTCTCGGTTCTTCGTTTCGAATGCATCTGTTTGCATTTTCCGATGACTTTGACAGTGATGTTGACCTTTGTTGACTTTGACTGTGTTGATAATATAGACTATCCTTATCAGACCCAACAATTAGTATGATCAGTTGCCTACTTCACTCGATAACAACCTCTAACGTGATTAGATATGATGTGCGAGTAAGTTCATGCAATTGAACTGAAAAAGTAAATTCTTGTGATTAAACTAAATCACTCATGCATTCATGTCTGTCTATCTTAGCACTAATGAGTAGTGTTGATTTCTCAAATTGATTGCTTGTTAAGACATAATCTCACACCTGATGGTGATATGAGTAACCATTGAGCTCTAAATTATTTAAAGCATCTAACACTTCTCTGTTACGAGTCATCATAGACCTGAAGTGATGAGATATCCTTTGTTGTAAGTGATTATAGACCTGGATATTCTCACTGATGCAACAAGATGCCAATGTGCATAAACACCGAATGTGATCTGGTTATAGTATATGCCAGGTTAACAAGTTGAGAATAGTGACTCCTTGCATATATTTATAAGAATTAACCTCTCTTAGTCTAAGTGTGACTGTATAATATCATATCTAATTGTACCTTAATCAATCCAAGAATTGAAAAAGTAAGTGTGCTGAATATCTTGCTAAATGCACTCATTTTCTATCCTTAGATCTCGTGTCTCCTTTGCTGCAGAAATGCTGACTTGGAACACACATTATCAGGATTTATTCACTGTTTATGACTATTCATCAATTTATTTTATTTTAATGTGCTGATCTTAACTGATATGATCTCACTGCAGACGTTGATTCAATTCTAAATATTAGATTTTAATTCTGCTTTAATTTTGATTTTTGCATGTTTTCTATATGCAGGCATATTAACAATGATTAGTGTGATCTTCATGTGACAAATTCAAGAAACTTCTAAGTTTCGTTAAACTTAAAAGTTTAGGGGGAGTCAAAAGAGTAAAAAGTCTAAGAGAAAATAATTCAATTTCAAGATATGAAAAATCAAAATTTAGTGTTTTGAATGGAAAGGATGAAGCTAAAAAGTTCAAGCATGTGTGTGTTTGACATAATGTAAAAATGAACATGAAAAATATTTTAAAGTGGAAACACTTCTTGCAAAAGTTTAATATGAGATTATTTGTTAAAATTAGAGACTAAAATGACAAGAAATTGTTTTTGAAAATTTAAAAAAACAATAACAAAAGTTTGAAAATTAGAGACCATTTGTTTTTTGAAATAAAAAAAATAAAAGTTTGAAATATCACAAGTTCAAAATTAAGGGTCAATTATGTAAATTTTGGGTGAAAGTCAAAATTTGACAAATTGTTTAAAAATTAGTATGTGAACAGTACTAATGTGTTTAAACAGTGTTTAGGTGGAAGATTGAATATTACAAGTGTTAGACACATGAAAGCAATCTCATGCACCTAAATAGTGATCAAAAGTACAAAATTAGGAGCATGATGATATTTCAGAATTTGCACAAGTGTTGGGCGTTTCAGACAACCTAATGTGGCTAAACAGTTGTCATGTGGCTAAACAGTTGTCATAGGTCCGAAAATTTTGGTTAAGTGTTGGGCGTTTCACAAATCCTCATGCGCCTACACAGTACCAAGCTTTCAAGTGGGCATTTCAAGTAAAAACATTTTCAAGTATTGGGCGTTTCAGGTATTCTCATGCGCCTGAATAGTGCAAAAGCGCCTAAACAGTGCTTATGCGTCTGAACAGTGCTCATGCGCCTAACCTCATGCGCACAAACAGTGCTCGTGCGCCTAAATACTTAGTGTAAAAATCAACTCCATGCGCACAAATAGTGCTCATGCGCCTAAGTACTTAGTGAAAAATTCAGCCTCATGCGCATGAACAGTCCTCATGCGCCAAAAAATTTCACTTAGTATAAATACAACACTTTGTGATTTCATTCATTTCATTCACTCAAATTCCATGAACATTCACACCCGACATTCAACTTCACCTATTCTCTGAGTTCAATTGATTTATGTCCAAATCTTGCATTTGATAGTGTTATCTTTGATTCTAAACGTAAGTAATCAAACAAATTCATACAAATTTCAAGTTTTAAGTTGATTTTGATTGGGCGTTTCAACCCTATACGGACGTATGAACCTATTCGAACTGAAATATTAGAAATTTTTGATCAAAATGGATTTACAAACTGAAATTGATGATTATTTGATGATATAACTTTGATTTCGATTATATTGACACATTCAAATAAAATTTTCATCAAAAAATTGTTCCTGATGATGAAGTTCATTAGTCGAACTGATGAAGATAAACAGTCAATTTTGAATTTTTAATAAAAATAAAAAATTAAATCATAAATTCATATTTTGTTTAATCTTGATTTAAAAAGGTTAATGAATTGATATGTTTGAAATTTAATACTCATTAACTTGAATGTATTTTGTTTTCGACAAAATTCTTAAAAATTTAAAATTTTCAAAAATTCAAGTTAAAGTAAAAAAAATTTAAAACATAATAATTCATTCAAACTTACAATAATATCAAAATTGATTCATCATTAAAAATTCTTAAATGTCTAATTGTGTTTGTTTTTATCATTTTCAGATGGCAAACTTAAAGTTCGAGCCTAAACACAATGTGGCAGCTTTCTTAAATGAAGATGTTCGTGAAGCCACAGAGTACGAGGAAATGATTAGATTTTTACTGAGGATGAAGTACGTATATGCTATGTGTTACCAGCCAATTATATACATGCGATTGATAAAGAAGTTCTGGTCTACTGCAACTATTGAAGTTGATGACCATGGAAGGAAAGTTTTAAGAGGGTTTATCACAAATGACCGAATGATTGAACTGTCAGAAGACTCAATAAGAGAAGGGTTGGTGAAAATGATCCATAAGATCTAGCTGAACTGTCTTATAATGAATGCAGAGAGACATTCTTAGCTATGGGTCATCCTGACCACTTTCCCAAGAAACAATTTTTCCGTGCTCGGGTGTTTAGTCATTGGAAATTATTGTGTTATATTTTCCAACACTGCATGTCTAAAAGGAGTGCTGGATGGAACTCTTTCCCTATAGACATTGCATCTCGTATAGTTGCCCTAGCCACCAATCGACGATTCAACATGGCTAACTGGATAATGAATGGTTTTATATTCAACTTGGTGAAGGGCATACGGAACAAATATCTGATGTATCCAAGATTCTTATAGATGATCATTAATGTTGAGAATCCTGATTTCCAAGCATACGGAGTCAGTGGAGAAGTGATGGTCTTGGAACACATGAATGAGATGAATTATAAGAAGTTGGCAATGGTAACTGGTGCTATAAACGTTCCAATATTTGACTATATAAGAGCAGTTACTGAAGATGATGTGAATATCAATGAGGATCATTTTCATCTCATTGAGGATGAACCTGTAGACCCAAATTATCTTATTGAAGAAGATCCACAAGAACCTTTTGAATTTGATGATGACAATGATGATGAAGAAGATGATGATGATGATTCCAGTGAAAGTGGAAGTTCAAGTCCTGATGATGATGATAATAATGATGATGATAACAATGATGGTGATGAGATTGAACAAGTGCATGATGTTAGTCAAACTAAAGATGTTGTTCAAGAAACTAAACAAGTTGAAGGTGATAATGCTAATGAGCTTACTATTAAAGAAGTGATAGAGATGATAGAAAGAGGTGTTGAAGGAAATGTACAAGATGATGATGATGTACATATTATTGATACACTTGAATTTGTTCTACCAGATGAAAGTGAACATGTGACTGAAAAAATGATCAAGGATTTGAAAGAGGAGAATGCTAAACAAGCAAAGATTATTAAAGATTTGAAAGTTGAAAATGAAATGTTAAAAGTTGAATTTCTTATTGTTGATACACTTGAATTTGTTCTACCAGATGAAAGTGAACATGTGACTAAAAAAATGATCAAGGATTTGAAAGAGGAGAATGCTAAACAAGCAAAGATTATTAAAGATTTGAAAGTTGAAAATGAAATGTTAAAAGTTGAAATTCAAAAGAAAGATAAATTAATTGATGAGTTGGAAAAAGATAAAGAGACTAACTTGCAAAATTTTAAAGTGATGCTCAAGGATTATGAAGCTTTGAAAAACGAATTTGAGGAAATGAAGGAAAGTATAAAATCTCCATCTTCTAAAGTTATGATTATTTCTGAAGTTGTTCAAATTGATGTTGAAAAGATTTCAGAAGTGGATAAAGGGAAAAGAAAACTTGAAGATATAGATGTTTTAGTCTTACCTGAATCATCATCTAAAGTTCAAAAGGTTGCAGAAGAAAGTAAAATTAAAGAACTAGAAGATTTCTTTGATGTATGAAGACAAAAGAGAGAAGACAAAAGACTGAAGACTGAAGATTAAAGATTAAAGAAGATTGAAGATTGAAGATTAAAGAAGATTGAAGATTAAAGAAGATTGAAGATTGAAAATTAAAGAAGACTGAAGATTGAAGAAGATTGAAGACAGAAGACATAAGATTGATGATTTTTAAGATTGAAGACAATGTCAATCTTAGGGGGAGTATTGTAGAAGCATCTCGAAAATTAACATTTAGTCTTTATTAGTCTTTGTATAGTTTTTGTCATACTTTAGGGACTTATTTTGTAAATATATGTTCCTTTTGTATTGATAGTATAAATAGCATAGATAAGGTATTGTGTAAGTAAGACCTAAAAAGCACTAGAAGAAAGAACCTGAGAATTAGTTAGAACGACTTGTAACTGTTTTCTTATACTTGTACTTTCTATGCTTACTATCAATGAAAAACTATGAATTTTCCTAATTTGTTTGATTGAATTGATTACTTGTGTTTGTTAGATTGGATTGTATCACAATATCATCATAGAATGATCCATTTTGATCCTATCAAAATCTTATGATATGGATGACAAGCAAAGAGCTGCTAACTACATCAACATGATGGGAGCTGAAGCATCAGGATTGTATGCTAAGATGGCTAGTACTCCAAATTTTTATGTCAGCTACTCCCAGTTGTGTCAACAACAACAATTAGAAACTCCAGCTCATTCAAATGTCAAAGATCCATCCTTGACTCAATTCCAACCTTCTCATAAGAATCTTTACAATCAAGCTCAAATTCAACCACAACCCCTGATCTACCCACAAAGTCAATCCACTCAACCTTCACAACAAGCATTTGTTGTAAACTCTCAACCTAACAGGCAAACCATTCAGATAGCTGAAGAGCATCTGGCTCTATTTACTTCATTTATGAACAGTTATGAAGCTTTTTCTGCAGGAAGACTCAGTGCACCCAACATCTTGGTTGATGACTTACAACAAGTCAATCCTAATGATGTAGAAGAAAATGATATTAAATATCAAATGGCTATGGTTGTGTACCGGGCTAAGAATTTCACAAGAAGAACTGGGAGAAAAGTGTTTGGACTAAACAACTCAAGCAAGATTAGGTTTGACAAGTCAAGCTTGAGATGTTATAACTGTGACAAACCGGGTCATTTTGCTAGAGAATGTACTAAAGGCAGAACTAATTAAGCAGAAAGTGGAAAGAAAATGGTAACTGTGAAGGTAGAATCAGAAGGAGACAAACCTAGTTCATCAAATAGCAAAGCCCTAGTTTCTCAGACTGATGGAGAGTACGATTGGTTAGATCTGACGGAGATTCTAGATATCAAGCTTTCCACTGCTTTAATTGCTAAAATTCAAACCATTGAAGAACATGTTGATGACAATGTAGATGAGTTTGTATCTGATGATTTGATAAAAGGTGTGTTTGAGAAAAAGAAGAAGGTTGAAGTTGTGCAAGTAGAGGAGAAAAGGGTTGAAAGAGTGAAAGTTGAAGAAATACAGGATGATAAGGAGCTTAAAGAAACAGCTGTTGAGACTACTCCAGCTTAATCAAACAAGAATGAAGAAAAGAAAGTGAAGGCTGTTGAGTTTACTCCAACCAAGATTGAGGAAACTAAAAATGCTATTGAGTTTAATCCGACATCTACTTGTGATAAAAGTGAAAATGCTATTGAAACCACTCCGACAACAAAAGCAGAAGAAAAAGTTGTTTTGAAAGCCTTCATGGTAAATATCTTACCTGAAGTGAAGAAAAAGGAAGAAGAGACTGAAGAGGTATTTTCTAATCTTTGTTCAAATACATGTTTAGATAAGGAAGAAGAGACTGAAGAGTTCACAACGAGCGCTTCATATTAGAAGTTGAAAAACTTCAATATCAAGCTCGTAGTTATAAAGTAGATAAGAAAATTTTTAAAGAAAATATAGATGGGTTAAACAAATTAATATACCAATCAAAGTTGAATCTTCATGATAAAGATTGTAATATAAAAGATTTGACAAGACGTAACAATGAACTGTCTTTAGAAATTAATAAACTTAACAGTGCACTCTTATCTGCTAAATTGATTGTTGAAAAATTTGAGCTATCCTCAAACATGGTTGAAGGTATAATCCAATCTTAAATGACACAGAAGATTAATGGTGGAAAAGGAGGTGTTGGTTATTCTAACATTGCACCACCTATTAATCATTATTATACATGCTTTCCTTCATCAATTACCTCTCCTGATGAAGAGACCTATGGATTAGGTTTTCAACCAAAGTCAGACTTAATACCTCCAGTCATGTTTCTCTAACTATTGACCATATCATAAAAACTGAAATTAAAATTAATCATGACAATTTTCTTACAGAAAGTGTGAAGAAGGACGGGTTGGTTGAAGATTGGGAATGCGATGTGAATTACTTTCTTAGGAAAATAAAAATTGTAATGAAAAACCTTCATGTAATTCATCATCAATTGTTAATGAAATTTCAGATGTTTTTAGTTCTACAAATGTTTGTTCAAAAATGTCTAAAAAAGAAAATAAACTGAAATCAAAAATAGATTTTAAGGCCAATGAAAGTAAACGCGTCAAAACATCCGTATCTAACTTGAAAACTGGTTTCATAACAGATTTGTTTCAAAAGGCAACATTGATAAAGAAGAACATATTTTTAAAGAAACCAATATTAGTTTCTTTAAAAATAAATCTTTTATTATTGCTAACTCTTTGAAACAAGATGTTTGTTGATCGGGTATCAAAGATAGAAAGAAAAGAGAGATTGTTAAAGAATCACAAGGCCAGATTCTATGACAACTATGGAAGTTATCATAAATAGTTTGTGCCAAATTTACAAGCATCAATTACATATCATAAAATGTGTTGTTATACATATGGCAAGCCAAATCATAAGGCTAGAAACTATCATCATCAACATTAATTGTCAAGCAAACAAAGATATCATAACTCAATTTCAAATAATAGAAAACATTTTTTTAAATGTCAAATTCAAAAGGAATTCAAATCAATCAAACACTTTTATTAATAACAGATTTGAATAATGAAAAGTCAAATGTGAAATCTTTACAAGCTGATGATAGTACTTCTACTGCATTTTAGACCACTTTAAAGAAAATAGTTACACATCTGATCAAACCAATTCAAAAGTGAAAAATTAAAGAAAAACCATCCAAGCCTGATATTTTTGAGCAATGTTCTTTCGATGATAAAAGAGATATGATATTACAGTCTGTATCATATTTGGATAAAAACAATGTACTCAAGTTAACCATGGCTTGGGTTCCTAAACATGAATAAATTCATTTATATGTGCAGGAACAACCAAGACAAGCTATAAACAGTGTTTGGCATATTGATAGTGGTTGTTCAAGGCACATGACCGGTAATATATCTTTGTTAAACAACATACAACCTTACAATAGAGGATATATTATATTTACAGGAGATAAAGGTGGTAAGATTACAAAAAAGGTACAGTGTCTAATGGTGTGTTAAGTTTTAAAGATGTAAATTTTGTAGAGGAACTTAAATATAATTCACTAAGTGTCTCTTAAATATGTGACAAAAAGTATTCAACACATATCACTGCTAAAGTATGTCTTATTTTAAAACCTGGATTTGTAATTCCTGATGAATGGATTTTATTGAAAACACCAAGAGACAAAGACACGTATTTACTTGACATGAGTGGTTCACATTCATTTGTAACTATGTTGTATTTGTTATCTAAAGCCTCAAAAAGTGATTCATTGTTGTGGCATCGTCGTCTTAGCCATGTAAACGTTAATAATATGAACAAGTTGGTTTGAGGAAATCATGTTGTAGGCCTTCCTTTGAAAGAATTTCAACTTACTGAACATTGTCTCTCATGTTCAAATGGTAAACAACAAAAACTGCCTTATAAACTGGTTGCTCATACAAAAATTGACTCTGTTCTACAACTGTTACACATCGATTTATTTGGCCCAGTTAGTGTTTTGAGTTTAGGACATCATGCATATTGTTTGGTTATTACTGATAATTTTTCAAATTTACATGGGTTTTCTTCTTAACAACCAAATATGAGACACCTCACTTGCTGATAAAATTCATGACCCTTGTGGAGAATTAGACTGACAAAACCATCTAGTGCATTCGAAGTGATAATGGAACGGAATTTTGCAATCACACACTGAAGGAATTTTGTGATTCAAAGGGGATAGCAAGACAATTTAGTTCTGCAGGAACTCCACAACAAAATGGAGCTACTGAAAGATATAACAGAACTTTAATTGAAGCTGTCAGAACAATATTATCAGCAGCCAAATTACAATCATTCTTTTGGCCTGAAGCTGTTAACACAGCATGTTATGTTTAGAATCGTGTATTAATCAACAAACAACAAAACATGACTCCCTATGAAATCTTTTTCAAACATAAACCCAAAGTCAAATATTTCAAAACTTTTGGATGTTTTTGTACTTTATTAAACACATCTGTTTCTAAATCAAAGTTTGATGAAAAAGCTGAAGGTTCAGCACCTTCAGCCAACAAAGTCGCATACCGGGTTTATAATAAAAGATCTAAATAAATAATTGACTCATTTGATATTGATTAGCACGAATCTAGCAAAACTGATGCAGGTTCAGCACCTTTATGGGTATATGATTATGCTTTATTATTTGAAACATTTAATCGATCATCTGTTGTTTCTACAGCTAAGCACCTTTGACATCATCAATTCAAAATATCTTCACGGATGATGTTGGATCTACTTCATCTTCAGCAATAGGAAAATCTTCAGACATACCTTCTTCTTCAAATGTCACAGCTGTTCCACACTCTGTTTCTAAATTTGATCCATCTCATTTTGATCCAGTTGTTGAATAAGCTCCACAGGTTTTTGATCAAAGTTCCTCTTCTACTTAAATTGATACAATTCAAGTTCCATTTGAAGATTTATATGTTGATAATGATATTCTTCAAGAGGAAGATATTGTGTGTCAACCTGAAGGAGGGAACAATGCTAATGAAACAGTTGGTCATATGTCTAATTTAGATGAAGTTATTTCTGACGATAACATTCCTTAGCTGAGAATTCATAAAGATCATCCAACTGAAGAAATCATTGGTCGGTTATCACAAGGTGTCCGGACTCAAAGCCAATCGGGCATAATAAATACATGTTTGTATTCATGTTTTATATCTCAAATTGTGCTAAAGAATGTTGAGATGGCAGTAAAAGAAAACAGTTGGGTTGAGGCTATGCAAGACGAAATTATGCAATTCAAGAAGCTAAATGTATGGCATCTATGTGAACTACCAAAGGGAAAGTTGCCGATTGGTACTAAATGGATTTTCAAGAACAAAACGGATGAAAAAGATGTGATTGTTTGCAACAAGGCTAGACTTGTTGTTCAAGGATTTTATCAAATTGAAGGTCTTGATTATGAAGAAATATACACTCCTGTTGCAAGACTAGAAGCTATACGCATTTTTCTGGCAATGCTTCATACAAGAACTTCAAAGTGTATCAAATTGGTGTCAAAACTGCTTTCTTGTATTACGAGATGAAAGAAGAAACTTCTGTTTGTCAACCACCTGGTTTTGAGGATCCAGATCATCCGGATTTTGTTTATAAGTTAAACAAAGCACTCTATGGCTTACATCAAGCACTTCAAGTTTGGTATGCCACCCTAACTGAACATTTGCTCGCAAATAGTTATACATGGGGTGCTATTGATCAAACTTTATTCATACAAAAGACTGGTAATGATATTATTCTTGTTCAAGTTTATGTCGATGAAATTATCTTTAGATCTACCAATGATGATTTGTGCTAGGAATTTGAAGCTGTGATGAATAAATTTGAGATGAGTTCTCTTGGAGAAATATTGTTTTTCATGGGTATCCAAGTTAAACAAGATGATAAAGGAGTACTAATACATCAAGAAAAATACATTCATAGTATCCTGAACAAGTATAAATTTCAGGACTCCAAGATTTCTTCCACTCCAATGGCTTCTCGTCCGACTTTAACTCTAGATCTCATGGGTGAAGATATTGATCAGCATTTGTATAGGTCAATGATTAGATCTCTGATATATCTCACTACTAGCAGGCCAGACATCATGTTCTTTGTATGTCAGTGTGCATGTTATCAAAGTAGTCCAAACGAATCACATATGAAAGCTATCAAGCGAATATTCAGATACCTCAAGGGTCAACCAACACTCGACCTTTGGTATTCTAAAAATTCTGATTTCAATCTATATGCTTATACTGATAGTGGTTATGCAAGATGTAACTTGGATAGTAAATCAACCACCGGTGGCTGACAATTTCTTGGAAACATGTTGATTTCTTGGTAATCCAAGAAGCAGCAAACTATATCCATATCCATTACAGAGGCTAAATATGTGGCTGTATCAAGTTGCTCTCAGATTGTTTGGATTCAGTAACAACTTCTTGATTATGGCCTAAATCTTTATGACACCAAAATTTTATGTGACAACACTGCAGTGTTAAATATTGTGAAGAATCTGATCCAACATTCAAAGACAAAACACATCAACATCCGCATGCACTTTATCCATGACTGGTTTGAACATAAACTTATCCATTTGTAATCTGTCTCCACAGTTCACGAGATTGTTGATCTATTTACTAAGGCGTTCGGTCATTCCAAATTTGATTTTGTAGTCCAATCTCTGGGAATGATTAACTTTGGTTAATGATTACCTATAAACCTTTTTAAAAAAAAATAAAAAATTATTTTAGTTCATTTTAGTTAAAATTGTGATTTTCTTTGCAGATAATCACAATTTTAGGAGGAGAAAATTTGAAAAATGTCTCGAAAAAAAAATATTTTGTTCTTAGTGGGAGTAAAAGAAAATTTACAAAAATATTTTGTTTTACACTTTGTGAAAATAAAATTTTCAAGGATTATAGGAAGTGATAGTACATTTCTTGATTTTGATACATTACATCCTAAGGCTTAAAAAACTGACTTGGACTATGTTTGACTTGTTGATAGGCTTGACTTTCAAGACAGACAAGCACTATGATATGTGATACACCGAAAGTAAACACATAATGACTGAAGCCGTTATTCATCAATGTTCTGTGGTAACACTGATTCCATGCCAAAACAGACTAGAGTTATACTCTAGTCATACTCAAGCCAATTACTGTTTTTATTCAGTGCTTTTTAGAAGACATATGAAATATGTATATATAGATATCAAATGAAGAAACAGATATAAGATGCAAAGACATAAAAAAGGGTAGAAAATTAATACTATCAAAAGAGCAAAAAGATGCCAAAAGGCCATATAGGAATAAAAGATGCCAATGAGCACAATAATAAAAGATATGTCATAGACATACATACTATATGATAAATATTTTCATTTTTGAGTATATATTCTGACACAGAGGCAAAATCAAAAGATGGGGCATGCAAGTCCGACTTGGCATGTAAGTCCCAAACGTCTTGCGAGGGCAAAACATAAGTCCATAATAAGTCCTAAAACTTGTTAATATTATGTGTTCAGAATTATTTCTCAGACAAGTTATGCTCTTAATAGATATTATAATAAGGAATACTAGTTTTGAAAAAGGCTGATCAAAGATAAAAGGTTTAAGTCAAGTTGGGATGACTTAAAATCTCAAAAAATGTCTTGAAGTGGATAAGGGTTCTACAAGATTATTGATTATGGGATTCACATTTTTCATTCAAATTACTCTAAACATGATAAAAATCATAGAACATGTGTCTAAGTAAATATTGAAGTCTAAGTTTAAAATGGACACAACCTATTAACAATCAACGTTACCAGTCATATTTAAATAAGGCTGGATGATGTTAATGATCGATTTCATAAGAAATATGAACCTATACTTGAGAATTTACCAAAAATATTTAAGTTATAAGTGTAAAGGAAAATATAAGTTTGTTTTTAGGTTAAAATTTGTTTTTACACTTA
Organism: Flaveria sonorensis; assembly: GCA_025506505.1. Lineage (NCBI taxonomy): Eukaryota > Viridiplantae > Streptophyta > Magnoliopsida > Asterales > Asteraceae > Flaveria > Flaveria sonorensis. The sequence goes on along the minus strand of CM046424.1, from coordinate 28,955,021 downwards.
TTTTGTTTTTACAAAATTTTGCAAAAATTTAAGGGTTCTTGGATAATTGTAAACACTTAGTTAAACATATTATTTTTCTTAACAAATCAAATGGTTTAATAAGATAAATAAATTTGAAAAGTTAAAAATTTTTGAAGTTCAAAGAAAATTGAACTTCTCACATGCGAAAAGTTCAAACATGCGAAAAGTTCTGTGTGTGAAAATTCTGACTTCTCGCACGAGAAGTCAGAAGGCTATAAAAGGCACAGTTGAGCGAAAAGTACACTGTTCGCATGAAAAACCTCTGAAATTTATTTCAAAACTTCTAAGTTTTCAAACATCGTTTGTCTTAATAATAGTGTTAATTATGGTCGCCTATTGATTCTGAAGTGATTAGAAAGGTATATTGATGTTAAGACCTTAGATTTGAGTGTGTTTGTTTCATGATTGAAAGTTAATGGACCTATACATGTTAAATTGAACAAAACTAAACATCTTAAACATTAAAAATGACTTAAGCAACATCTAATGAACATGTTTTATTGGTTAAAACGCTTTGAAAATGGCTAATTGAAAATCTGAAAAATCACAAAGTTATCGCATGCGAAAAGGATGTTGAATATGAATAGACGCGAGAACTTTCGAATTCGCACAGAACTACTCACGTGAAAAGCTGACTTGTCACGCGAGAAATTAACTTCTGGTGAAATTCAATTTCATGCGAAAACCATCTTGTCACGCGAAAAGTAGTATCTGAATACTTAATGATTTCGAGCGAGTAGTTGATGTTTTCACACAAAAAGTTTAGTTTTTTTAAAAAAAATTCTAAATGTGAAAATTGTATTGTGATGTTTAATAAGAACCATAATGCAGCGGCTTATCTTGGTGATGTTCCAGAAGATAGCTCTATTCAGATCTTTGATAGATGGACTTAAAATATCAAGAATCAATCACGCTATCAAAGTTAACCCCACCATATATACAGATGTGATTGACCATTTTTGGCAAATGGCTGTAAATGAGAGAGATGAGCTTAGAGAACCATGCATTACTGCCATAGTTAAAGGCAAGAGGGTTGTTAACACTGCCTAAGTGATAAAAAGTGTTCTATTATTGGAGGATCAACCTAATGCGCCTGTAAAGATTAATGACGACGTGGAAAGAGATTATTTGACGAGAATGGGATATGATCACCAATATCCTTCACTTGAGAATAAGTATTTACCATCATTCTGGGAGTACTTGTTTCATGTGTGATTCATTGTCTTAGCAACTTAAAGGCTGGTGTTGATAGTCTAAGCACTGTTTTTGGATCCCTGCTAATTTAACTTGATGTTAATTACCTTACAACATATCCAAGGCAATATTTGCGGAGATGCAGAAGAATGTTATAGCCATTTTGGGGAAGAAATTCATTATGTACCCCCAATTTATACAGCTGATAGTGACTGCTGCTCACCCTGAACTAGCAATATCTAACTCATCCACCTATGTTGTTATGGTGATGAAGAAAGACATATTCATGTACTTACTGGGAGCTAGAGGGAATGCATGGGATGGTTCTCATTTTGTCAAACTCGGAAGATTTGTTGAAGATTATCATGAAGAAGCACAACAGACTGAAGAAGTGGCTACTCAAGCTGATCAAGATTATCTTCAGTCACACGGTCTTCCTTCATCTTCCACACCACCTTTGGAAAATTTGGCTTGACCTTCAAAGCTTCGAAAGCTTTTGCAGCTTCAGAAGATTTGGAGACTGGACCTTTGGAAGATGTTGCTTTCACTACAGCAAGCTTCAGTACTTCGGAAGCATTCCTTTATTCCGAGACCAAATTTTCTTCCAAAAGCAATTTTTCACATGCCTTCTTCTTCATTTTGGAGCTTCCGAAGGAAACAGATTTTCCTTCCGAAGCTTTCTTTTCCTTTTTCTTCCCAGAAGCCATTTATTTGACCATGTGGATAGTACTTTAGGATTGTAGAAGCAATCCTTAGCCAGATAAGAAGTACTACCACACATGATACAGTATATTTGCTTCCTTCTGGGAGTCTTTTTCTGAGAGCAAGACTGAACTTGAACACTTTCTTTCTCTAGCTTCTTCTTCATAGATGATGCAGTAACTTTCTTAGGGAGAGAATTGCTCTTGTAGGAGGATGGTTCAGACTGTGTAGCAGTCGTACACAGCAATTCAGCCTTCTCTTTGCTAGAATGAGTTGGAACTGTACTAAAACTCCTGGTACTAGAGTTTGTAGTTGATTCCTCAGCCTTTACCACTTCAAACCCTGTAGAGATGAACACTTGTTTCTACTTGGGGTTAAAAGTGGCCTTAATCTCTTAAGCCTTCTTTGATCTTCTCTTTTCTCTTCTGGTCAAGTTCTTCCTCTTTGTCTTTGTCATACCAGCCTTCTTACTCTCCTCAGGAGCATGGTGACCCTTTTTGGATTGACTCTTTTCACTCATTTCAGAATCATCCCTCACCATCTCCTATTCATCCTTTTTAACACTAAGGTCTATGAGGGGATGCTCATCTTCACCAGTTCCACACCTTGGAGTCTTACAGATAATACAATGTGTGGAGGAGCTATCTCACAAGATCCGAGTCCCTGCTTATTCTGATAACAAACTTTTGCATGCAGAGATGAGGATATTATGTTCTTGAAGGTCTCTTCTTCAAGAACACATTTTTCTGCCCTGGCTTTGCTGATCACAAGCTCAGCCTAGCATTCAGTCAACTTAGTAACAAGATCTTTTATTTGAGTCTTGTAGTTTGTTTGCTCATGTTTAAGAGTTGAAATAGTTTTCTCTAGAACTTCTGTTTTAAGCTTATAATTATTTTTAGCTCTCTTAAAATCAGCTTTTAAAATGTTTAAAGACTCAATATCAGATCTCATTTCTATGTTGCAGGACCTATATCTGTTTACTTTAGCAATACATTCAGGAGAGCAAAGATGTTCTAATACCTTGGCTTCATCAAGATCAGCCATGAGTGCTTGATTTGGAGAAGCATCTTCAGCTTGGAAGCTCCAGTCAAAGCCTCCTTCTTCAACAGCCTCCTTCAGTGTAGGTCGGCCTGGATGATGCTTGGACACCATTTGACTTAGGTGCCTCGCATTCTCTAGCAAAGTGTCCCATCAGGTTACAGTTGTAACACTTTACTTTGCTTTTGTCCAGCCAAAGCTTGCCACTGGCTGCATTGCTAGGAAACCTTCTCCCAGTCCTCTTGTAAACATTTTAGGCTCTGTGAGTGAGAAGAGCCATCTGCTGGACTATCTCCATATATTCCAGATCATCTAGATAGATACAGTCCAGGTCTTCAAGAGTGAAGAGAAAGTTGCCTGAACTTTCATCAGTAGAAACAAAGGCTTGAGAGGAACTTATCCCTTGGAAGGGACTTCCTTGGATGTAGCTCTTTCTGGGTATCTCTAGGAAGGTGATGAAAGGACCCCTTGGATGGTACATGAGGTCCATTGACAACAGACTCCCACATCCTGGAATCTTGAGACTTGATGAAGCCTTCCATTCTTTGGCACCAAGTGTCAAAACCCTCCGGAGTGATCAGTGGGGACTTTTTCATAGTTCCAGTTTCCATATCAGCCTTAGAGATAGCTGCCAATTGAAGAGTTAAGTGATTTGTGAAGTTAAGAGGATTAAAGATGGTAAGATCTTACAATCAAGAGCCTGCGATGCTCTGATACCAATTGCAGGACCGAGTAAGGGTACTTAACACTTAGTTTCACACTAAGGAGTGATCTTAGATCATTTAACAATTCAAATAGGGAACTGGTAACTAGATACAGATGATACTAAGAACACAAGCAAATTAAAAAGACAAAACTAAGAACAACACAAGAACACAAGATTGGTTTTCAAGGATGTTGTATATTGATCTCAAGTTCTTTTACAAGTGTTACAAAGCATTCATATAAATTACAAGGACCTGAGTCACTTTTATGCTACAACCTACAACCGTCAGTTACATGTAAAGACAGTTGGGATTTAACTAATCTAGACAACAAGATCAATCTTCAGTCAAAAGGCAGATTGCCTTTTGACTAGTGACTATGACATGCCATAGCTCACTGACTTTTCCTAATACAAAAAGTCTACAGAAACAAGTAAGGTTAGTTACAGACAAATACCATTCCTACTTTTTGATAAAGCATGGAAGTTTCACCAACTTGTGTATAGTAGGTGAACCACCAGAGCAGGCGGCGGAGAGTGTGTCAGCTTTATCAAAAGTTGATTCAGAGAAAGCATATTTTCTTTGTCCTCTGAATAAATCAGTCTTCACAGCTTCAGAAGAGTTTGTCTCTGAAGCTTCGAAAGATTTCATCTTTGGCTTCGGAAGATGCTGGTCTTTGGCTTCAGAAGATTTCACACTTAGAATATTTTTCTGTTTGAGTGTGAAACTTCCGAAGTAACTCCTTCTGAACTGTTAGCTTCGGAAGATCTTACACTTAGACATATTTGAGAGTGTAAGACTTCCAAAGCTAGTTCATCTTTGTTCCTTAGTGCATGCATGGAAGACTTGGTTGTTTTGGCTTGTTGGTTGCATCAGCCTCATAATCTTCAGATGATCTTATAGGATATTTTATGTATGGTGTAGGTAGACCTAGAGAGAGACCTAGAGAATGAAAAAGTTAGAATAGAGGACAATTGTAACTACCTCTTACACTTTGTATCCTGAGCATTTGCTATCAATGAAATCTATGAATTTTTGAAGTAATTGCTTGTGTTTGTGTACTTTGTGTATGAATTGATCATTGCATTATGATATCATCAAAGATTGATCCATTTGGAACCTATCAAATGGTATCAGAGCTTTTGGTTCAGTGATCAGAGCTTATCAGCATTTTTGAGCTCTTTGAATCACTTGAAATCTGTGTTGATTGCAATTTGATTGATTAATTGTTGATTTCTGTTGTGTTTCATCCATAGAAACATGATTTGAATCACAATTTGGTGTTTAATCCGTTCAGATCTGAGTATTGATCAGATTTGTGTTCGAATTGTGTTCTTCATTTTTGGACTGAAATTCGATTAGAAAACAGATTCATTGTTGTTGTTTAATCAAAAAGTTGATTGAAGATTGTTAATCGATCTATATACTACCTAATTGGAAGTTTTTAGGTTAATTTAACAAGTTTTGAAGAATTTCATAAGATCTGAGTTTGTTGAAGATGATGAATTTGGCGCTTGAGTTGTGAAAAACTGCTTAAAATTGCTAAGTGATCAGACGCTTTGAAACTGTTTAGGCGTTTCATTACTGTTAAGGTGTTTTTAGAACTGGCATTTTGCAACTATTTGGATGCATTAAGACTGTTTGGTCGCTTTGATACATTGTTAAAACTAGCAATTCTAGGCTCTTGAAAACTGTTTGGGCGTTTTTGCCTCAGGCGTTTCTTTACTGTGTGGGCGTTTGAGAACTTTTCAAACGTTTCATCAGTTGGGCGTTTCAAAATTCATCTAAGGTATTCCCTTAGACATTTCTTGTTCAAAGCCAGTCATTCAGAAGGTTCAGGCGCACATTAGCGTTCAGACTTTTCAGTAAACACTTAGAATTTTTTTCAAAAACTAAAAATCCAAAAATATTTTCATTTCATAGTTTCTTTGTAAAGTTTTTAAAAAAACCCAAAAACATTTTTTTTTCATTAACTCAAAAATACAAAATGGTTAAGTCTGAAGATTCTGAGAACAGGGTTCCCAAGCTCAAAATTAGAGCTGATTTCAAAAATTGGTCTCTCAGATTGAAGCATACTCTAAACTCCATTGACACTGATTTGTTGAAGTCAATAGAGAAAGGACCACATATCCCAATTACTTCCGATGGTCCTGACAGAGGATTTGTCTATACAAAAGACTCTCCAGAACCGTATCCTCAGGATGGTCTACAAGGTGATGACTTAAGGAAGGTGAAGAATGACATCAAAGCTTATTCATTAATGTGGAAGGGGTTACCATTGGAAATCTTGACTAGACTTGAAGGTTATCAAACTGGTTACACTATGTATAAAGCTTTAAAGATCATTTGTGAAGGTGGTAAAGAGATACAAGATCTCAAGAAGCAGAAACTCAAGAGGCAATTGGAGTTGTTTAAGCATCTTTCTGGTGAAACAATCAATCAAATGATGAACATATTCATGCAATTAACTACTAAAATGTCAACTGTTGGTATCAAAAATGATCTCAAAGATCTAAATTACAGACTTCTGAATGCTCTTCCATCTTCATAGAGACAGACAGTCACTCTGTTAAAGCATACAGAAAAGTTTCCAATGGATCTAGATCTTTTGATTGCCAAAATTGAATCAGTTGAAATTAATGAGAGCTCCAGAAACAATGATAGAGCTGCATCAATGTCTCAGTATAAATACATTGCTTCTCCAGCTAACACAGTGGAGAATGCTTTTCTGGCTAAAGATGATAATTCTCCAGAAGATGGGGGTGATTTGTACGTTGGAGCTGGTTTCTTTACAGATTCCTCTTACACAAGTGCTCCTGTTTATACAACTCAACCTCAATCTCAGTCACGTCCTAAAACTCAAACTCCTAAAACTTAAACTGAGACTCCATCTTCTAACTCTGTTAAAACTAGTAAAGTTAAAGATGTTATTAATATCCTTTTAGAGGATGATGAGTCAAAATCTGCTTTTACTGCTTTCATGGCAAGTTTTCATGCTTATCAAGGTAGTCATCTTACCCAGTTAGATCTTCTTTTCCAGGATTTGTTTAAGATGGATCCTGATGATATGGAAGAGACGGACTTGAATTGGCAGATGGTGATGATTGTGTACAAAACACAAAAACACTCATATGTTAACAGGAATTACAAGCCAAGTGCAAACAGATCTGTTGGCTTTGATAAATCAAAGTCAAGGTGTTTCAACTGCAACGGTTATGGTCATTTCTCAAGAGAATGTAAAGCTCCTAGAAATCAAGGTGGAAATGGTCAAGCAGGTTCTAGCAATCAAAGAGACCAACAGTAGTCTCAGAAGACCTTTCAAAAGCCTTATCAAAGTCTTCCTATGCCACAACTTAAAGATGAATCAAAATCATCTGAAGAGCCAAAGAAATCTCTTGTTGTTAGCATCAAAGATGGCTATGACTGGAGTGCTTATGCTGAACAATTCACAGCTGATCTAACATCTAGTTTAGCCCTTATTACTGAAGCTCAAAATGAAGACTGGTCTTAAGAAAGTGATCCTAGGGCAGAAGGTGATTCTGACAATGATCATGAAGATTATGATTAGAGTGACAAATCTGACCCATAAGAGGATTCAGAAGAAATTGCACTCATGGCTCAGTCCGAACAACCAAAGTTTGAGCATCCATCATCTGACTCTGAGACTTCTTCTTCAAGTTATCCTAAAATTCCTGTTGAAGTCAGAGAGAAAATGTGCACAAAAGCATGTTTTGATCAAGTTAAGCATTACAGAACATATTTGCAGGATCGGTTAAGGGTGCTTAAGTTTGCAATTAGCTTCACAGGAGGACAGAACTTTAGATCACTTAACAATTCAAATAGGGAACTGGTAACTATTTAGAAGATACTAAGACAACATAAGTAATGTAAGTGAAACAAGAACAAAATCACAAGAAAACAAGATAAAGTTTTCAAAGAAGTTGTATATTGATTCTCTAGTTCTATTACAAGTGTGTTCAAGTATCTCCTAGTTACAAGAACTTGAGACTCTTATATACTACAACCTACAATCGTCAATATACAAAAAGACAGTTGGGATTTGACTAATCTAGACAACAAGATCAATCTACAGTCAAAAGGCAGATTGCCTTTTGACTATTGACTATGACATGCCATAGCTCACTGACTTTATCTAATAAGAGAAGTCTACAGGAACAATTATAGGAAGTTACAGGCAAAGACCTTTTTCTACAATTTGATAAAGTATGGAAGTTTCACCAACTAATGAAAAACAGGTGAGTCTTTAGAGTAGTAGCAGAAGCTACAGCAGCTTTATCAAAAGTTAACTCAGAGAAAGCATATTTTCTATATCTTCAGAAGAAATCAGTCTTCTCATCAAAATGGCTTCGGAAGACTTTGTCTTGTGAAGCTTTGAAAGACTTGATCTTTGGCTTTGAAAGAAAAGGGTCTTTGGCTTAGGAAGATTTCATACTTGTAATATTTTCTGATAAGTGTGAAACTTCCAAAGCAACTTCTTCTGAACTGTTGGCTTCGGAAGATCTTACACTTAGACTTATTTGTGAGTGTAAGACTTCCGAAGATATTTCATCCTTGTTCCTTAGTGCATGCTGGAAGACTTGGTTGTTCTGGTATCCTTTGGTTGCATCAGCCTTTAATCTTCAGATGTTCCTTACAATATTCATTTTTAATCTATGACAAACTTAAACAAGAATAAGTAACGCACAACAAACTGAAAAACGATCACAAAATCTCTGATGAAAAGATCTTATCTCTACAAACCTCATGAAATAAAACTCTACAAGAACTCGAACTTGTTAAAAAACAACTTGAAAAGATGACTAAGAATTTAGAAGAAGAAAAAATAGCTCATGCTGCAACATAGGTGGATCTAGCAAAAGTTAAAAGTTCTAAAACAATTGTAGAACAGTTGGTATGTGAGAGGAAAGACTAAAACAAAATAGGTCTAGGTTTTATACATGAGCCCATGCCTGAATCTATCACAACACTTTACCAAATAACTATAACACACATGATCACTCACCTGAAAACAAAGCTAAGCTAAAAGCCTTTCAAAATATGAAAAAGAATTCTAAAAGTGATGAGGAGAAAACAAATGTTGAGATATTTGAGGAACAAGATTCAGAAAAGATTAAAATTGGTCATCCAGAAGAAAATGTTTGTTCCCAAAGAGTATGTTGTTGATGAAATAATTGTAAAGAATGATAAACAAAACTCAAAGAATAAAGAGAAAGTAAAACAAGACGAAGTAACATCTAAAGATTCATTTTCTTACTGACTAAAGAATCCAGACTTCATCAAATGGCAGAAAGAATAAAAAGATAAAGAAAATGCAAAAGAGACTTCTACTAATGATGTTCAATCACAAAGCAAGCAAAGTTCATCAAGATCAAGAAACCAGAGAAGAAGGAAAAATGCTAACGCTAAATCCTCTCAAAATAAAAATCAAAACAATCAAAATCAAAGAACGAATCAATCTAATCAATTTAAACCAGTGAAGTTTGTATCTATGGGTACTTTTGATATGAACACAATTCCTGAAATTAAATCAAACTCAAAGAACAAATCTAACTCTGATCTAAAAACAGGTTCAGTTCCAAAGTCTTCCGCTGTTAACAAAAGATTTGTATCTAAGGTTTCTAGGAATGGTGTTAATAAACAAAAGTCAAAACCCAAATTTTAAAAGAATAAACTTTCAAATCAAAAACAACAGATTAACTTTGTAACTCCTAAATCAAAACAAGGATCAAACGTGGCTTCCACTTCAAAGGTTGATCAACAGTTGTTTAAATTTCAACAAACATACTATGATATATGTGATATGTACAATCATAAGACTGATGAATGTTTCTTTAATAGGTATTGTCACATTTGTGATATGAAAAACCATTCAACAGCTGATTGTTATTTTAACAAGTATTGTACCATTTGTGATGAAAGAACTCACAAAACTAAGAATTGCTACTTCCGAAGGAACTCGCCATGGAATGGATATGTAAATCCTCAATTTCAAAGATATCAAAGTGTTGGTTTTAAAAAATTGACAAAACAACCTTCCTTAGGCTTGAGATCTTTTTGAAGGATTGATTCTGATTGTGACAATTCTTATGTTGTGAAATCAAAGATTTATAATCAAGGAAAATTCATTCCATAACCTGTGAGAATGACAATGTAAAGTTTGGTAATCAAAATTTTTATAAAAATGTTTCTTGTGATGGTTTGAATTACCTTGATGATGATCTTGAAAAAAGTTACCATGCTTTGTGAACTAAGATAATTAAAAATTTGTCAAAAACGGAATTGGTAAATTTACACAGCAAAAGAAGCCTGATTTGAATAAGCTTTATTTCAAACAGTTTACCATTGTTGATAAATTTGGCAAGCCCAAGACCATATCGACTTGGGTTGATAACTCAACTTAAATCTCTTTGAAATGTAGGTATGCCCAAGAAGACCAATTAACACGTGGCATGTTGATAGTGGGTGTAGCCGGCCTATGACAGGCAACCATGCCTTGCTTCAAGATTTTAAGTTAAAAGATGGTACTCATGTTGCATTCGGAGGTGATGCAGGTGGTAAAAGAACAGGAGAAGGAACAGTGTCTAATGGGATTATTAGCTTCAAAAAAGTCAACTATTGTTCACAGTTGAACTTTAAACTTTTAAGTGTTTCCCAAATTTGTGACAAATCTTACTCTGTTTTGTTTGATGATTCTTTTTGTTATATTTTGAAACTAGGTTTTCAGATAAGCAAAGAATGGGTAGTTGTTAAAGCTGTTCATGATCGAGATGTATACAAGTTAGATATGTCTCAAGTAGATCCATCTACAGAAACAACATGCCTAATTGCTCAAACATCAAATGTCGAAAGCCAGCTATGGCATAGATGTCTTGGGCATTCCAATTTCAAGAACATGAACAAGCTTGTAGCATGAAATCATGTAGTAGGTCTTCAAACAAATAAGTTTGCTACAACAGATAATTGCTAAGCATGTTTAAAAGAAAAAGGTATTGCTCGTCAGTTCACTGCTCCTAAAACTCCATAACAAAATGGAGTTGCTAAAAGGAAAAACAGAACTTTGATTGAGGCTGCACATTCCATGTTAGCAGATGCAAAGATTCCAATTACTTTCTAGGATGAAGCCATATCCACTATATGTTTTATACAGAATCGTACATTGATTGTGAAAGATAAATAGAAAACTCCTTATGAGTTGATGTTTGGTAGGAAACCTAATATAGATTTTCTTTAATCTTTTGGTTGTCCAGTATCTGATGATGGATTTTTTGTTGGGTATTCATCGGTTTCAAAAGCCTTTAGAGTTTATAACTTTAGGATGAATGTCATTCTTGAAACTTTTAATGTAAAATTTCTTGAAAACTCTTTTTTATCGGTTGCAAATGGTCCAGCTTGGTTGTTTGATTTAGATTCTTTGTCAAACTCTTTTAATTCTAACTTGTTTGACTCTCTAGGTGAGAAAAAGAAACAAATAGGAGATCTTGGATCTTTCAGTGATGATTCTGATTCTAATGATATGGATGATTCTTGACCAGATTACCCATTCTTCTCATTTGTTAAAGATCCTGTATTTCATTCTGAATCTAATGATCAATCTCACTCTCAACAAGCACAAGAACATCCCTTTTCTGAAAAATCCAATGTTTCACAACCTATTCCTAATGATGGTCCTGAAACTATACAACCTGAGTCTGAAATGTCATCGATTTCTGATGATGTAGTTGTTACTGATAATCTTGATTACTTTATCAACTCACCGACTCAAGTTCCTAATTTCAATCCACATAATTCAAACTTAATGCATCAGCTTTCCGACTTGATCCAATCTAATCTGGATGTTAATTTTCAAGGAAATGAGATTCCTACGTCTCGTATTCATAAGAACCATCCTACATCTCAGATTATCGGTCCATTAAATGAGAGAACGACGAGAAGTCATTCAGAACAAGCAAATCTCTGCTTATACTCATGTTTTCTATCTTAAATTGTTCCTAAAAACATCACTGAAGCGTTAAAAAACAATAGTTGGATTGAGGCAATGCAAGAAGAGTTATTGTAATTCCACAAACAGAAAGTGTGGAAGCTTGTGGATTTACCTAAAGGAGAAAATACCATAGGCACAAAATGGTTGTTTAGAAACAAATCAAAGGATCAGGGAATAGTTGTTCGCAACAAAGAGAGACTCGTTGCACAAGGTTACACTCAAGAAGAAGGAATAGATTATGATAAAGTATTTGCTCCAGTTGCAAGACTTGAATCAATTCGTGTCTTCCTGGCTTATGCATCATTCATGAAATTCAAGGTGTATCAGATGGACGTTAAAGGTGCTTTCTTGTATAGACCAATCACTGATGATGTGTATGTCAAGCAACCTCCAGGTTTTGAACATGCAGAATATCCTTATCGTGTGTACAAGCTTAGTAAAGCATTGTATGGTCTCCATCAAGCTCCTAGAATTTAGTATGAAACGTTATCACAACATTTGATCCAGCATTGATACACGCGAGGGAAAATTGATCCAACTTGGTTTGCAAAGAAGGATGCTGATGATCTCTTATGTGTTCAAGTGTATGTTGATGATATCATATTTGGTTCTACAAGTCCAAAATTGTGCAATGTATTTGAATAAATCATGAAGTCTTGTTTTCAATTGAGTTATATAGGTGAAATTAACTTTTTTCTTGGTCTTAAGTGAAGCAGTCTGCAAATGGAATTTTTATTAATCAGGAGAAATTCATTGAAAAACTCTTGAAGAAATTTAAACTGCAAGATTGCCAATCCATCAGAACTCCAGCCGACGTAAATATCAAGATTGAACCCGATCCGAAAGGAAAATCAGTTGACCAAACTCGATACAGATCTATGATTGGCTCTTTGATGTATCTTCTTGCAACTATTCCTGATATAATGTATGCTTTTTGTGTCTGTGCCAGGTACCAATGTGACCCAAAGGAATCTCACCTAATCACTATTAAACGAATATTCAGGTATCTCAAAGGAAAACCGGGTTTAGGGCTGTGGTACCCTTATGAAGGAAACTTCAAGTTAGATGGATATACAGATAGTGATTATGGAGGATGTTGCCAAGATCGTAAATCCACGATGGGTGGTTGTTAGTTTTTAGGTCCCAGATTAGTCTCGTGGCAATGTAAGAAACAAACAAATGTCTTTGTATCATCCGCAGAAGTTGAGTACATATCTGCTTTAGCAGGATGTTCTCAAATCCTTTGGTTACAAAACCAACTGCTGGATTACGTGTTTAATTTTCTTAAAACTCATATTTACATTAATAACACCGCTGCTATGTTTATCACAGCTAATTCTGTCCAACATTAAAAAACAAAGCATATCGAGATTCGATATCATTTTCTCAGAGATAACTCTGAAAAAGGTTTAATCATTTTGATTCAAATTACAACTGAAAAACAGTTGGCTGACCTATTTACAAAAGCCTTTTTACCAGGTCGGTTTGAGTATTTGGTTAAGTCAATTGGACTTATTAACCATGTTTAAAACTAGTTTTGAGTAACTGAGTTGTCTGAATCATAAAAATGATAAGAACCCTCCTTTTGCTAAATAAGAAGATTTATAGAGAAAACTGTCAAAGTTAACTGTCTGATTGTCTATAGTGTGTGTGCATGTTCAATAGAAAATGAAAAAGCAAATACAAAAATAGAAAATTGAAAAATCAAAAGAGAAAAATATAAAACAAAAACCCACAAAAATAAAGTTTTTCTTGTTAGTTATTTATTTAGGACTGAATCTGTCTTTGCAATTTATGAGAAATGATAGATACATTAGTTCTGATCAGTTGCATACTTAAGTCGCTTTTAAAGTCTAACTTGATCAGATATGATGTGCAGGTAAGCTCATGCAATTATACTAAAAAGGTAAATTCTTGTGATTAAACTAAACCAATCATGTATTCGTGTTTGTCCATTTTAGTACCAATGAGTAGTGTTGACTTCTCAAATTGACTGCTTGTAAAGTCACAAACTCACACCTGGTGGTGATATGAATAACCATGAGATCTAATTATTTAAAGCATCTATTCACTTCTTTGTTATGAGTCATCATAGACCTGAAGTGACGAGATATCCTTTGTTGTAAGTCATTATAGACCTGGATATTCTCACTTGATGCAAAAGATGCCAACGTGCACAACCTAAACATGAGATCTGGTTATAACTATATGTCAGGTTAACAAGTTGAGAAAAAGTGCTTTCTTACATATCTTGATGAGAGTTGAGCTCTCTAAGTCTATGTGTGACTTACATAATGTCATATCTAATCGTACCATAATCAATCCAAGAATTGAAAAAGTAAGTATGCTCAGTATCTTGCCAAAAGCACTCATTTTCTATCCTTAGATCTCGTGTCTCCTCTGTTGCGAGAACGCTGACTTGGAACACACTTGATCAGGATTTAATCACTGTCAATGACTATCCATCATTTTATTTTTTTAATGTGCTGATCTTAACTGATATGATCTCACTGCAGGCATGTGATTCAATTGTATATAGTAGATTTTTCTTCTGCTTTAATTTTGATTTTTACATGATTTTCTGTGTGCAGGCATGTTGGTAATGATTAGTTTGCTCTACTTGCAAGATAAAAGAAACTTCTAAGTTTGTGAACTTAAAAGTTTAGTGGAAGTAAAAATCAAAAAAGAGAAAATCAATGAAAAGTTTCAAATGTGAAAAATAAAAAATTAAGTGCTTTGGATGGAAAGGATGAAGCTGAAAATCAAGCATGTGTGTGTTTGATATGATGTAAAAATGAACCTGATAAGAATTCAAAATAAGTGGAAAAGCTTCTTACAAACAAAAAAAAGACTATTTGTGTTGTAAAAGTTTCAAAATAGAGAATTAAATGACGGGAAAGTGTTTTGAAAAACTAAAACATTGATTCAAAGTGTTTTTCAAAATGTGCTTTGTTGCTGTTTGAATTGAAAATTCATGTTTAACAATGAAAATATGAGTTTCAAATGATTTGTGATGATTTTAAACAAAAACAATTTGATTGTTAAATTTGAGGGTAATTAATGAAAATTTTAGGTGATAGTCAAAAATTGACTAAGTGTTGAGACAATGCGCATGAACAATGCTAATGCGCATGAACAATACTAATGTGCATATACAATGTTCAGATGGATGTTGTGAAAATTTCAAGTGTCAGACTCATGGAAGGTTTCTCATGCCCCTGAATAGTACTAATATGTCCAAATCAAGAGTATGATGAAGTTCAGGAATTTGTACAAGTGTTGAGCGTTTTGTTCCGTACATGCGCCTAAACAGTTGTCATGTAGCTGAAAATTGTTAAGTGTTTGGCGTATCAACTTATGCTCATGAGCCTGAATAGTTTTAGATTTTCCAAGAGGTTAGACATTTGAAGATGATGATTACTCCAAGTGTTAGGCGTTTCATCAAGTCTCATGCGCCTGAACAATGCCCAAGCGCCTGAACAATACTCATGCGTGTGAAGACTTAGTGTGAAATTTAGTCTCATGTCCCTTCAGAGTGATCATGCGCCTAAGAATTTTTACACTTATATATATTCAACACTTTTAGTGTTCATTCATTCATTCACAAACTCAAACTCTCTGATTTACACATTCTCACACCTGATACATTCATTCACTCAACATTCGATTGTTACCTGTTAATCCTTGTGATATATAGGTATATTCATTGAATCAAAACATCATTTTTACCTCAAAACATCTGATTTCATTACCTAAGTTCAAACTTTGATTGGGCGTTTGAACTCTATTGAGGCATTCGAACCCTAGATGTTCAGAAAATTTGAAAACTTGGATTTAAATGTGTTATAATAACTGAAATTGAATATCAAATGAGTGTGATAACATGATTTCGAACAGATTGTGAGAATCAAATCTCAATTTCATCAAAATGTGTTCTTCATGATTCATTGTTCATCAATCGGTGTTTAAAGAACAAAAATGAACAGTCAGTTCATCATTTTTCATCAAAATTGTTGTATTAATCATCAAAATTCATCTATTCAACTAATATTGAGATGATTTTAATTTTTTTTAGTGTACTTTAAATCACTAAAACTTAAATATGATTGTGCTCTACTCTTGAATGAGTGTATTCAACACTTAGAAAATTTAAGTGTAAACTGTTAGGTTTTAAAATTATAAATTTGCTAACTCAATTAAAATTCAATCAATTTTCATGTTTCATGCTTCATTAAATAAGTTAATCATAAATTGTGTTGAATCAAAATTGTAACCAGTACATACTCTGTTCATGTAATAGGTTGTACAAAACACTTAGAAATTTTTTAAGTGTTATCGGTTCAAAAATTGATAACACACAATATGATTGAAAAATTAAAAATTCAAATGTGACTAATATTTTGTTCTATGTATATAGATGGCAGATCTTAAATTTGATCCAAAGCATAACGTAGCAGCCTTTCTTAATGAGGATGTTCGTGAAGTTGTTGGTTATGAAGAGATGATAAGGTTTCTATTGAGAACAGAGCATGTATATGCAATGTGTGCTCAACCAGTTATATATGCTCGTCTCATCAAAAGATTCTGGAGTACTGCTGAAATTGCAAGAGATGATGAAGGAAGGAAAGTTGTTAGAGGATTTATCATGAACTATCGTATGATTGAAGTCTCTGAGCAGTCAATCAGAGAAGCTCTAAGACTTGGTGATAATGATCCTGAAGATTTGGCTTAACTCACTTTTAATGAGTATAGAGAAACATTTCTAGCCTTCGGACATCCAGATCATTTTCCAAGGAAACAATTTTTCAGAGCAAGAGTGTATAACCACTGGAAATTACTTTGTTTTATCTTTCAACATGGCATATCTAAAAGAAGTGCAGGATGGAATTCATTCCCTGTAGACGTTGCATCTCCTATTATAGCCATTGCCACAAACAGAAGATTTAATATGGCAAAATGGATTATGAATGGATTCATTTTTAATTTGGAGAAAGGAATCAGGAACAAATACCTGATGTTTCCTAGATTTCTTCAGCTGATTATTAATTAAGAGAATCCTGATTTCCATGCACATGGAGTAAGTGGTGAAAGATTAATTTTGGAGCACATGACTGAAACAATTTACAAAAGACTTGCTATAGTGACCGGTGCTCAAAATGTTCCAATGTTTGATTACACGAGAGCAGTAGCAAGAGATGATGTGAACATAAATGATGATGTTGATGGAGGTAATGAAGTTAAAGAAGTAAATGAAGATGTAGTTGGTACAGAAGTTGAAAATCTAAATGAAGATGTTCAAAATGTTGATGATTCAATGAATGTGAATGAAGATACTAATGAAACCAATGTATAACAAGAAATGGAGTGTGATATTCAAAATGTTGATGTATTTGAGTCTATAGTAGCTAATGAAGGTGAAAGATCAAGTCATCATGATACTGTTCTTACTGAAGAATTGAACACTGAGCAGATGATAGAAGCATTGAAAGAAGAGAACATCAATCAGCTTAAGATGATCAAGCAGCTGACAGATGAAAATAATCAATTAAAAGTAGAATCGTTGAAGAAAGACTTGAAAATTGCTGAGCTTGAAGAAGTAAAAGAGATAAATGTAAAAAACCTTCATGTCTTACTTAGAGATTATGATTTGACTGAAGAAAAATACAAGAAGTTGAAAGAAGATTATGACAAGTTGAAATTAGAACTTGAAAGTATGAAAGAAAGCTTAAAATCCCAATCTTCACAACCTCAAGAAAAAGACCCGTTAACTTCAGAGATAGAGGTTATTCCTGAAGTCCAACCTACTGAAGTTGAAAGATTATCTGAGGTGGTAAAAGGAAAAAGAAAGATAGATGAATCTGATGTTCTAGTATTAGCTGAATTGTCATCCAGTCCTCCCTCAAAGATACTGAAAATTGTTTTTAAAACTCGTAAACAGTTTAAAACACATTTTTGATTATAGGTGTTGTTTTTATTTTTATATGCTTGAATCTAATCTGTTTTTTTCCTATGCAGTGAATGTATGTCAATCTTCTTTATAGGAAATATCAGAAGCAGACATACAAGAGCAAGTCAAAGCTCTAGATGACTTTGATCCAGAGTTTTTGAATGCCTAGTATGATGAAGTTCTAGAAGAAGAAGATGTTGCTGAAGCTGCCTATTCTCCAATTGAAGCTATCACTGAAGATATCCCGTTAGATATTGACGACAGATACAATTATCTGGTCAAGAAGAAATACAAACGTGTATTTTTGGATGGTCTAACAGTTTCACAAATCAATGAAGAATATGAGAAATGCATTATAGCAGAGTCTATAGCTCCGGTTGATCCAGACGAAATAGTTATGGAACATGGAGAGTGGAATCCGATGCAAGAAAGTATTAACATTAAAGACCTTACAACATCTGAATAACATCATCTGGATCCTGAAAATATGACAACTGTTGAGCTTAGACTATGGCTACAATCATGGAATTATCGTAGAAAAAGATTAAACAGACTGCAAATCGAGTCTCTAAGAAATTTAGTCAAAAGTTTTCAAGAGACGGAAAAGCAAAACAAGAAGATGATCCTGCTTGATACGGATAATCCTCAATATTTGGAGATTACAAAGAGGACTAAAATCTTAATGCCTCATGAGATTAAAGAAATGGAATTAGTGAGAAGTAGGCATGAAAGGAGAAAAGAATTAATTGAGATGTTGCCAGAGACATAGAAACAAGCATATCAAGTCTCGATGGAACAGAAGCAATTATGGAATAAGGCAAGTACTGTAGGAGATTTAGTGAGGAATGTACTACAAAAAGGCCAATCTATCTCTGAATTGCTCAATGCAATGATTGTGCCAGATAATACAAAGAATGTGAAGATAGTTTCCAAGAAGTATGATGAGATTTTTTATGCGTTTTTAATCAAACATGTAAATGTATTTGTGATGTCTATCATTTTTACACAAGCATCATAGCTCTACCAGTACAAGATCTGAAGGAATTAAATAAGTTGCCTTTGATCAATCCCAGTAAATCCATTCGAGGTGAAAATTTCATTAAGCTTTTAAATCGAGGTATTTTAAGAATGGACTCTTACCTCAAAACAAGATGTGATCAAGAAGACAAAGAGTATTTCAAATCATTAAAGAGTAAAAGAAAGATAGCTTCTCATGTTGAAGAAGAAGAAAAATTCTTGGTTGCTTACACTGATCAATTTTTTGAAAAGGTCACTAATCCAGGATTGAAGGTGATAGATGGAACTCAAACTTCTAAACCTATTTTGAGATGGTTCTATCATGCTGACTCATTCTAGTTGAAGCTGGTTTGAAACTTAGAAGACTGGGATCAAGATATGATTTCATTATTTAGAGTTTTTTAAGTTAAACTTCTACATCCTAGTTATACCTCATTTTTATCTATCCAAAAGTTTGACCGTGTTGCATCAGATGTTGCAGAAAATGATAGATAATATTTTTTGATGATTATCAAGGTAATGGATGCTACAATGGAGAGAATTGCTGTGACATCCCGTGTTTCCAGGTTAATATTCGTACGTTAATGAAATGTGATAAAATAATTAAATGCGTCATAAGACTTAATTTTATGATAATTGAGGTCATTTAAGGTCTAGCAAAGCCCCTTTGTGCATAAATTTTATGATTGGTAATTTTGAGAATTACCGGGACGCGTAGCGACAAAACTTTTAACGAACGTTGATGACAATCTGGTTAAATAAATTTGGTCAATATGTGTCGATTTTTATGATTTAATGTATCTCAAGTGAAAATATTATTAGTCGTGAAAAATAATAATTATTATTATTTACCTTGATCGCGCAAAATTAAGACTTTAAAATATTGCCTTGTTGTAACGTATAGTCCGTTGCATACTGTGTTGTATCGTGTATATTTTAATTCTTGAATTTTTGTCACTATTATTAAATGTTGTGAACCTTTGGAAAGTATCAAATTAATACTTTGATTTTATATAAAATTTTCATGTAAAAACCCGAACGTTTAAGAATTTTACAAAAATTTAACGAGACCGACACCCGCCTTACACCGGGTGGCATCTCACTTGGAGATCCACCAGCCATATCATCAATATAATCATATGATTAACTTACTTTAAACATACTTAATCATTTCTATATAAACAACTTCACATTCTATCTTTTACACACACTCAACCCACCCTTTCTCTCACTAGAAATCACCTACACACTCTTCTCTCCCTTCTCTCTAAAACTCATGGCTGGAAGCTCCAAGAACAGCCCTCTTTTCTTTGATTTTGATCATCCAAAGTTTGTTTCAAGCTTTGATTTCTTGATTTCAAGGATCCCTTATGAACTTGGTGCAAAACATTGCATAAATCCAACTCAAAGGAGAATAAATCTACAAGGAAATCATTCTTGAGTCTTCAAAAATTGTTCATCTTAGGTATGAACATTTCATCTTTTAACACATGCAACATGACTTTTAGATGATTGTTGCAAGTTTTATTCACCAAAAACTAGCTTTTCTTGAAATCCAAGGTTCCAACAAAGGTTTTAATCAAGAAAATGTGTTGTTAAACAATGTGTGTGCGTGTGAGTGTGTGTGTGCCATAAGTGTATGTGTGTGTGATGATTTTGTGTTTTGATGATCTTTTAACATTTTGTTGATTTTCACTTGCATGCAAGATGATCAAACTTTGATTTGAGGTTGTGAACATCATAAGAAACCCATCTCCAAAAGGAGTCTATCAAATGATGAAAATGGGTAATACATGATTGTATGTAAAGAATGATGTTCTTGAACCCATCTTGCTCTTGATTTCATAAAGGATTGAGATAATCCATGAATAATGGTGATCATGATCTGAAATCTTTTGATGTTTTTAATGAAAACTAAGAACATAAGATAAAATCTATGATTTGGATTATATATGTATGTATATATGGTTTACACTTTTGTTCTTGATTTGTTCTTCACTTATAAGTTTAGAGATGATTGAAATGATCCATGTATATGGTGATCATGATCTGGAGATTTTGGTGTTTTTATTCACATTTATTTTAAGAAAAGATAAAAGCAAATTAGAATTAAAGGTACTCAAGTATAGATGGGACATGACCACTAGTGGTCATGTCATAAAAGTTGATAGCTAACAAGGTAAGTATCTTTGTAAAATCTGGAATAATAAGTTTAAAACATATAAAATATAAGTTAAAATTTAGTAATATTACTGAAAATAAAAGTCTTAATGATTGGGTTTGATCTCGTAAACGTTTTACGTTTAAAAACGCGTTAAAAACGGTGTTTTCGGGTTTAAAACAAGTAATTATGTACAAGTCCGGTTTTGGACAGAAAATAATATTTTGTTTTAAGTTAAAGACTTATGTTTTTAAGTATATAACAAACCCATAACAAGCAACGTCTTCGGTGATGACTTTATACGCGTGAAAAAGCAGACAACCGACAATTTCGGATTAAAAATAATGGACTGCTTTGAAACTGAGTTTTAACAAATTATTTCAGAATGTTTTTGGTATAAAAGAGCCATTTTTAAACATTTAAAATGGTCACAAGATATATATGATTTGATGTACGGTTTATGCGTGTAAAACCGTGCGGTTTCGGGTCAAAAATTACCATATATGGGTGAAATATGGGTCAAACATAATAGAGCATATTTTTATAATAAAAATTTATCTAAAATAAATTTATATATCTTTTACTACTGAAAATGTTATTATTTGTTAAAAGATTAATAAACGTTGGCATGTGTTAAATAAAGTAGTAGTTATAAAGTAATAATATAAGAAATAGATTTCTTAACTAAAGCAAGAATATGTACATTAATCCTAAATTAAATATTATTATGAAAGGATAATTATTTATCTATTCATTTATTCATTTATTTATTTATTTGTTTGTTTGTTTGTTTGTTTGTTTGTATAGTACATAACGTAGTAAATTTTACGTTATATTTTTGTATACTTTCATCTGTCTATCTTGTGTGTGTTATGTGGTTGTTGTTTAAGGGATAAATGATTTATTTAATAAATAAATATTTGTCACATATAATACAAATTATTAAACTAAACCAAAAGTCACCAACGGGTCTTTCTTTAATAAAACGGATTTCAAGACAAGTCTAGTGAGCTGGGTAAACATCTTACGTATAGACTTATTACTCAACAATTAATAGATCCCTTGTGTTTAGGGCATTAATTGGTCGTTTATTTCCGGGCTCTATTTTTGCTAGATCATCACTCTGTCACATTTGAAGGTGAGTTTTCACAGCCCCTATTTTTAAATAACGTTTTATTTAACTATTTTGGGGGAAAAACATGCTATAACGTTTTATTTGTGATATGATTTAATTATGGATTAACTGCGTGATCTTTATGATGGCCTTGAGTTGTTTTATTATTTGCGCATGATTGCCCTCTTACATAATCATTAACCCTTGGAGGGCTACAGGATATATTGGTAGATCTATTGGGTTTGACAACCGCACCTCAGGATCGGTTTACCGGTCTGGTACAGAGGGAATATATGTTGAAAGGATTTTTTAGGGACTTTGTGTCTTGGTTTGATTATGGGGCTCTTGGTTGCGATCATAGTCAGTGGACCTAGCTAGTCCTTGACGATCCAGGGGTTGATTACGGGATAATCATATCTTTTTATATAGGAACTTATGATAATCTTTTTATATAAACCTGTGAACTCACCAGCTTTTTGCTGATAAACTTTTGGGCATGTTTTTCAGGTAATTAGGCATGCATGGGAATGAAAAGAGTTTTAACACCAAACTTATCAAGTTTGGATACCATTTTGGACCCAATTTCCGCTGCCAATCAAAAACTCTTGTTAATGTTTAAAAACAATATTATGTTATTACTATTTTAGTTTTCAAGTTAAGACTACTTTTGGATCAATGTAATAACATTCAATAATAATAGTTAACTTTGGTATCCATGATTTGTTTGCTTAATAATTGCTGGAAATAATCCAACTTCCGTTATCTCCGTCACACGCATGCCCTTCCGGTGCGCTTTTCTGGGTGTGACAGAAGTTGGCATCAGAGCCAATGGTTATAGCGAACTAGAAAATATTTTTTTTTTAAATCTAGACTATAACCAACAATGTTTTTAAGTTAAAACGTTTTCATTCCCAAGTGTTCCGTGTCATGCATGCATAAGTTAATGATACGTTGGTATATGTGCTTGATAAAATAAATTAAGTATAGATGCCTGTAGTTAGAAAATTTAGTACGGATATTCTTGTGTTACAGATGCCTTCTCGGACCCCGTTCATTCTGATCCATGACTTCGATACTGACTATGAGGATCCCATGTTTTCTCTTCCCCCTATCGCACCCTTGGAGATTTACCACTACCCGTTTGCACCGAGATGGGAGCCGACCTCCGAGTATGGGAATGGTTGGATTTGGGAATCTGATGATAAGAGTCCTCCTACTGTTGGGGAGCCTAGTCAGGCAGCACCTATTAATGATGAGCCTGTTCCTGACATTCTTGATCATGTTCCTGAGGTTCGCTTTGTCTACTCAAGGAAGAAGAAGAAGAGGGTGTCGAAGATAGTTACCAATGAGACTACCAGTGAGGTACCTGAGGAGACTGAGCCCAAGAGGGCTAGAGTGCGGGACGAGCAGTGGGATTGGTTGACTGGACTATTACAGGAGTGGGCTGATGAAGGTGGTATACCCTCAACGTTTGAGGTTGGTGAGTCGTCCTCATTCCATCGAGACCTACCACTAATCGATGAGCCTGTGCATCGCACCCTAGCTACTCTGGCTACCCGATGCATCCACTATGAGCACCAGGTTTCATCCTTACAGGGTAAGGCGGGATTGACGAGCGAGATGTTGCAGGCAATGGATGGAAGGATGATGACATTTGAGGAGGACAAGGTGATTGAGAACGACACACTAAACCAGCTACATTTCAGGATTTGTGATTTAGAGATGGGACTGTCGAAGACAAAGAAGAAACTAGAGATGGCGGAACTAAAGGTGGAGGCTGCAGAGGCTGGATTGGTAGCAGCACAACAACAGGTGACTTCTCTTGAGGAGCGAGTGGAAGCAGCATTAGGGTTGGCAACGGTTTGCATGATGATGGCTTCGGTGGTGGTACGTGCTAATGTGATGGCACAATTCTCTCGTTAGATTTGTAGGGTCTTTTTTATGTTAGTATTTGAAATATTGAAACAACTATTTTGTAATGATGTTGATGCTATTGTAACATCTATTTTGGGTTGTTTCTAGACATGTATTCTGAACTAATTATCTCTCTCATTAATCCATTTTGATGATTTTAATGAATGATGTGATTATCAAAATGTTCTAATTGTATACCTATTATTATTATGCATTTTGATATTATTTCGTGTATGTCGTTTATTCTCTTTTGTTTAATCCATAACAGAAGTTAATTCATGGCACCTAACACGCGAAACACCGCTGGTGCTAGAGGTACTGGTTTACCTACCACTGCTAAAGAGTTAGCACAATTGATATCCCAACATGTCAACTCTGCCCTCGAGCAACATGACGCAAATGCTGGGCGTGGTAGAGGACGTGGCACCATGGGTGGTTCCAGTGTAGGCACTTCTATTGGAAATCCCTCTGGGAGTCAAGCTCAGGGTTGTACCTACAAGACATTCCAAGCTTGTAATCCATGAATCATTTCAGGAGCTGAAGGTCCTCTTGATATTATTAGATGAATAGAGAAGATGGAATCTGTGATGGCAATCAACAACTGTTCTGTTGATCAGCGGGTGAAGTATGCCCCATGTTCATTCCAAGATGAACCACTGAGTTGGTGGAATTCACAAGTTCAGAACCTAGAAGAGGAAGCTGCCTTTGGTCTCTCTTGGAATCAATTAAAGGAAATGTTGCTTAAGGAGTATTGTCCTCGCAATGAGCTCCAAAAGATCGAGACTGAATTCTGGAATCTTACTATGGAAGGTGCGGAAGTTAGAGCCTATACTTCCAGGTTTAATGATCTGGAAGACTGTGACTCCAGACTACGTTAGGATTGAGAGATATATTTGGGGATTGGCACCCCAGATCAGAGGCATGGTTACAGCATCAAACCCTACCATAATGCAGAGCACAGTGGCACTAGCAAATTCATTGACTGATGATGCTATTCGGAGAGGTGTGCTGGTTAAGAAAGGGGATACTGGTAAGAAGCCCATGGAGAATGAAAGGAAGGTTGTGGATTCTGATAAGAGGACTATGGAGAATAAGAGGAAGTGGACAGGAAATTTCAAGAATAGAGCCGTAAATCAGAAGAATCAAAGGGTTGGATCAGGAAAGATGTATGCTACTAACTTGCCGGATGCAAGGAGGCAAGCTGGTGTACAGCTGAGGTGTAGCAAGTGTAATCTTCATCATGGTGGAAACTGCAATGTGAATGTGTGTTCGAGGTGTAGCAAGTATGGCACCAAGCCCAGACTTGTCGAGTAAGGTTGATGGAGAAGCCTTAGAGAACTGGGCGAAGATGTTATGAATGTGGTGTTGAAGGTCACTACAAGAGGGATTGCCCTAAGCTGAAGGGATCAAGCGCAAGGGTCAGGGCGTTTGAGATGAATGCCAAGGAGGCAAGGCAGGAACCATCCGTCGTTACTGGTACGTTCCTTGTCAACAATCATTTCGCATCTATATTATTTGATACTGGAGCCGATATGAGTTTTGTGTCAAAGAACTTTGAACCATTACTTGGCCTTAGATATAGTAAATTAGATAAGAAATATATTATCGAGCTTGCCAACGGAAAGATAATTGAAGCATGTGATGTAGTTAGAGGGTGCACTATAAAATTAGAGGGTCATTCCTTTAATATCGACCTCCTACCTGTTGTGCTTGGTAGTTTCGATATTGTCTTGGGTATGGATTGGTTGTCAAAGCATCATGCTAAAGTAATATGCTATGAGAAGATTATTCGTCTCCCTATTCCAAATGGTGCAACTTTGACAATCCAAGGTGATAAAGGGAAACCTACCCTGAAGATTGTCAATGTAATGAAGGCTTGCAAGTATCTACGTGAAGGGTATCCAGCATTTCTTGCCAAGGCGATGGGTACTAAGAATGAGGAGCGAAAGATTGAAGACATACTGATAGTACGAGACTATCCAGATGTCTTTCCTGATGATCTGCCTGGATTACCTTCATCTAGACAGGTTGAATTCCAAATCGATTTGGTACCAGGAGCTGCTCCTATTGCCCGATCACCATATCGATTAGCGCCTTCGGAGATGCAAGAGTTGTCCAAGCAATTAGAAGAATTGTTGGATAAGGGATTTATAAGACCAAGCTTCTCGCTATGGGGAGCACCAGTCTTATTTGTCAAGAAGAAAGATGGATCGTTTAGAATGTGCATCGATTACCGAGAGTTGAACAAACTCACTATCAAGAATTGATACCCATTACCAAGAATCGACGATCTGTTTGATCAGCTTCAAGGATCCAGTTTCTACTCGAAGATTGACCTGCGATCGGGTTATCATCAATTGTTA
Source organism: Flaveria sonorensis (assembly GCA_025506505.1). Taxonomy (NCBI): domain Eukaryota; kingdom Viridiplantae; phylum Streptophyta; class Magnoliopsida; order Asterales; family Asteraceae; genus Flaveria; species Flaveria sonorensis. The sequence continues at coordinate 28,928,844 of CM046424.1, read as the reverse complement.
ATAGCTGAGGAAGATGTCCCAAAAATAGCATTCAGAACATGTTACGGCCATTACGAGTTTCTGGTTATGCCATTTGGTCTGACAAATGCACCTGCTGTGTTCATGGATCTTATGAATAGAGTATGCAAACCTTACTTAGATAAGTTTGTCATAGTATTCATTGATTATATACTAGTCTATTCAAGAACCAAGAAAGATCATGAACAACATCTGAAGATCATCTTGGAGACGCTAAGGAAAGAGAAGTTGTATGCAAAGTTCTCGAAGTGCGAGTTTTGGATTCGAGAGGTTCATTTTCTTGGACATGTCGTTAATGAGAAAGGCATACATGTAGATCCGACGAATATTGAAGCGATTAAGAACTGGGAGGCACCCAAGTCCCCGACCGAGGTGCGTCAGTTTCTTGGATTGGCTGGATATTATCGAAGATTCATTGAAAATTTCTCGAAGATAGCACAGCCGCTGACGCTATTGACTAAAAAAGATAGGATGTACGACTGGACTGATAAGCAAGAGGCAGCTTTTCAGTTACTAAAGTAGAAGTTATGTAGTGCTCGTATTTTATCTCTTCCTAAAGGAACTGAAGGGTTCGTTGTGTACCGTGATGCGTCCCGTTTATGTCTTGGTTGTGTGTTGATGCAGAGAGATAAGGTCATAGCCTATGCATCCAGATAATTAAAGGTGCATGAGAAGAATTACACCACTCATGATTTAGAGTTGGGAGCGGTGGTTTTTGCACCCAAGATTTGGAGGCATTACCTATACGGTACGAAGTGTGTTATTTACACAGACCACAAGAGTCTTTAGCATATCATCGATCAGAAAGAGCTTAACATGAGGCAACGTCGATGGGTAGAGTTGCTAAATGAATATGATTATGAGATCCGCTATCATTCGGGCAAGGCCAACGTAGTGGCCGATGCATTGAGTAGAAAGGAGAATGATAAGCCTAAGCGTGTTCGTGCTTATGAGCTGACTATCCATTCAGGTCTTGATACTCAAATTCGAGATGCTCAAGTCGAAGCTCTGAAAGATGAAAATATAAAGAATGAAGGATTGAAAGGCATGGTCAAGGAGTTAGTGCCTAAAACCAATAATGTGATGTACTTCATGGACCGGATCTGGGTTCCACGTTTTGGGAACCTACGTAAATTGATTTTGGATGAGGCTCATAAATCTAAGTATTCGATTCACCCCAGATAAGATAAGATGTACAAGGATGTGAAGGAACATTATTGGTGGCCCAATATGAAGGGTGAAATAGCCACCTATGTGGGCAAGTGTTCGACATGTTCTAGAGTGAAGGCGGAGTATCAAAAGCCATCAGGACTTCTTCAACAGCCAGAGATTCCTCAATGGAAATGGGAGCAAATAGCAATGGACTTTGTCACCAAGTTACCCCTTACATCAAGTGGTCATGACGCTATTTGGGTAATATCGATAGGTTGACTAAGTCTGCTCATTTCCTACCCATTAAGGAAACGAATCGGATGGAAAAGCTAACTAACATCTACCTCAAGGAGGTGGTATCTCGTCATGGAGTACCGATCTCGATAATCTCTGACAGAGATAGCCGATTTACCTCGAGGTTTTGGCAATCCTTACATCAAGCATTGGGTACTCGTATAGACATGAGTACTGCGTACCATCCGCAAACAGATGGTCAAAGTGAAAGGACTATTCAAACGTTGGAAGATCTACTACGAGCTTGTGTTATTGACTTTGGAGGAAATTGGGATACTCGTCTACCCTTAGTTGAGTTTTCGTACAATAATAGTTATCACAGTAGTATCAAAGCAGCTCCGTTTGAAGCTTTGTATGGAAGAAAGTGTCGCTCACCGCTTTGTTGGGCTGAAATTGGAGAAAAGCAGCTGACTAGACCTGAGATTATCCAAGAAACTACAGATAAGATTATTCAAATCAGAAAGAGGTTAGAAGCCGCTGCGAGTCGGCAAAAGAGTTATGCGGATACTCGAAGGAAACCATTGGAATTCTAGGTAGGAGACAAAGTCTATCTAAAGGTCACGCCTTGGAAAGGAGTTATGCGGTTTGGAAAGCAAGGAAAGCTTAGCCCTCGATATATCGGATCATTTGAGATTGTGACACGAGTTGGTTCCATTGCATATCAACTTTAGTTACCTCATGAGCTTAGTGGAGTACATGATGTGTTCCATGTATCCAATCTGAAGAAGTGTCTTGCTGATGAAGCTTTACTTAATCGACCCGAAGAAGTTTGTATCGATGAGAAACTGAATTTCCCCGAGGAACCTGTCGAAATTATGGACTGGAGAATTCAGAAACTTCGAAGGAGTCGGGTTAAGTTGGTGAAGGTTAGATAGAACTCAAAGCGTGGTCCCGAGTTCACTTGGGAGCGACAGGACCAGATGAAGCGCAAATATCCTCACATCTTTCCATCTAGATCAGAATCGGGAACTACAACTTAAAATTTCAGGACGAAATTTCCTAAACGAGGGGAAACTGTGACATCCCGTGTTTCCAGGTTAATATTCGTAGGTTAATGAAATGTGATAAAATAATTAAATGTGTCATAAGACTTATTTTTATGATAATTAAGGTCATTTAAGGTCTAGCAAAGCCCCTTTGTGCATAAATTTTATGATTGGTAATTTTGAGAATTACCGGGATGCGTAGCGATAAAACTTTTAACGAACATTGGTGACAATCTGGTTAAATAAATTTGGTCAATATATGTCGATTTTATGATTTAATGTATCTCAAGTGAAAATATTATTTGTCGTGAAAAATAATAATTATTATTATTTACCTTGATCGCGTAAAATTAAGACTTTTTAAAATATTGCTTTGTTGTAACGTATATACCGTTGCATACTGTGTTGTACCGTGTATATTTTAATTCTTGAATTTTTGTCACTATTATTAAATGTTGTGAACCTTTTGAAAGTATCAAATTAATACTTTGATTTTATATAAAATTTTCACGTAAAAACCCGAACATTTAAGAATTTTACAAAAATTTAACGAGACCGACACCCGCCTTACACCGGGTGGCATCTCACTTGGAGATCCACCAGCCAAACCATCAATATAATCACATGATTAACTTACTTTAAACATACTTAATCATTTCTATATAAACAACTTCACACTCCATCTTTTACACACACTCAACCCACCCTTTCTCTCACTAGAAATCACCTACACACACTTCTCTCCCTTCTCTCTCAAACTCATGGTTGGAAGCTCCAAGAACAGCCCTCTTTTCTTTGATTTTGATCATCCAAAGTTTGTTTCAAGCTTTGATTTCTTGATTTCAAGGATCCCTTATGAACTTAGTGCAAAACATTGCATAAATCCAACTCAAAGGAGAAGAAATCTACAAGGAAATCATTCTTGAATCTTCAAAAGTTATTCATCTTAGGTATGAACATTTCATCTTTTAACACATGCAACATGACTTTTGGATGATTGTTGCAAGTTTTATTCACCAAAAACTATCTTTTCTTGAAATCCAAGGTTACAACAAAGGTTTTAATCAAGAAAATGTGTTGTTAAACAATGTGTGTGTGTGAGAGAGTGTGTGTGTGCCGTAAGTGTGTGTGTGTGTGTGATGATTTAATGTTTTGATGATCTTTTAACATTTTGTTGATTTTCACTTGCATGCAAGATGATCAAACTTTGATTTGAGGTTGTGAACATCATACATGATTATATGTAAAGAATAATGTTCTTGAACCCATCTTGCTCTTGATTTCATAAAGGATTGAGATGATCCATGAATAATGGTGATCATGATCTGAAATATTTTGATGTTTTTAATGAAAACTAAGAACATAAGATAAAATCTATGATTTGGATTATATATGTATCTATGAAATCATGTATATGTATATATATATGGTTTACACTTTTGTTCTTGATTTGTTCTTCACTTATAAGTTTAGAGATGATTGAAATGATCCATGTATATGGTGATCATGATCTGGAGATTTTGGTGTTTTTATTCACATTTTATTTTAAGAAAAGATAAAAGCAAATTAGAATTAAAGGTACTCAAGTATAGATGGGACATGACCACTAGTGGTCATGTCATAAAAGTTGATAGCTAACAAGGTAAGTATCTTTGTAAAATCTGGAATAATAAGTTTAAAACATATAAAATATAAGTTAAAATTTAGTAATATTACTGAAAATAAAAGTCTTAATGATTGGGTTTGATCTCGTAAACGTTTTACGTTTAAAAACGCGTTAAAAACGGTGTTTTCGGGTTTAAAACAAGTAATTATGTACAAGTCCGGTTTTGGACAGAAAATAATATTTTGTTTTAAGTTAAAGACTTATGTTTTTAAGTATATAACAAACCCATAACAAGCAACGTCTTCGGTGATGACTTTATACGCGTGAAAAAGCAGACAACCGACAATTTCGGATTAAAAATAATGGACTGCTTTGAAACTGAGTTTTAACAAATTATTTCAGAATGTTTTTGGTATAAAAGAGCCATTTTTAAACATTTAAAATGGTCACATGATATATATGGTTTGATGTACGGTTTATGCGTGTAAAACCGTGCGGTTTCGGGTCAAAAATTACAATATATGGGTGAAATATGGGTCAAACATAATAGAGCATATTTTTATAATAAAAATTTATCTAAAATAAATTTATATATATTTTACTACTGAAAATGGTATTATTTGTTAAAAGATTAATAAACGTTGGCATGTGTTAAATAAAGTAGTAGTTATAAAAATAATATAAGAAATAGATTTCTTAACTAAAGCAAGAATATGTATATTAATCCTAAATTAAATATTATTATGAAAGGATACATATTTATTTATTCATTTATTCATTTATTTATTTATTCGTTTGTTTGTTTGTATAGTACATAACGTAGTAAATTTTACGTTATATTTTTGTATACTTTCATCTGTCTATCTTGTGTGTGTTATGTGGTTGTTGTTTAAGGGATAAATAATTTATTTAATAAATAAATATTTGTCACATATAATACAAATTATTAAACTAAACCAAAAGTCACCAACGGGTCTTTCTTTAATAAAACGGATTTCAAGACAAGTCTAGTGAGTTGGGTAAACAACTTACGTATAGACTTATTACTCAACAATTAATAGATCCCTTGTGTTTAGGGCATTAATTGGTCGTTTATTTCCGGGCTCGATTTTTGCTAGATCATCACTCTGTCACATTTGATGGTGAGTTTTCACAGCCCGTATTTTTAAATAACGTTTTATTTAACTATTTTGGGGGAAAAACATGCTATAACGTTTTATTTGTGATATGATTTAATTATGGAATAACTGCGTGATCTTTATGATGGCCTTGAGTTGTTTTATTATTTGCGCATGATTGCCCTCTTACATAATCATTAACCCTTGGAGGGCCACAGGATATATTGGTAGATCTATTGGGTTTGACAACCGCCCCTCAGGATCGGTTTTACCGGTCTGGTACAGAGGGAATATTTGTTGAAAGGATTTTTGAGGGACTTTGTGTCTTGGTTTGATTATGGGGCTCTTGGTTGCGATCATATTCGGTGGACCTAGCTAGTCCTTGACGATCCAGGGGTTGATTTCGGGATAATCATATCTTTTTATATAGGAACTTATGATAACCTTTTTATATAAACCTGTGAACTCACCAGCTTTTTGCTGATAAACTTTTGGGCATGTTTTTCAGGTAATTAGGCATGCATGGGAATGAAAAGAGTTTTAACGGCAAACTTATCAAGTTTGGAACCATTTTGGACCCAATTTCCGTTGCCAATCAAAAACTCTTGTTAACGTTTAAAAACAATATTATGTTATTACTATTTTAGTTTTCAAGTTAAGACTACTTTTGGATCAATGTAATAACACTCTATAATAATAGTTAACTTTGGTATCCATGATTTGTTTGCTTAATAATTGTTGGAAATAATCCAACTTCCGTTATCTCCGTCACACGCATGCCCTTCTGGTGCGCTTTTCGGGGTGTGACAATTGCATTGCGAAAAGCTCTAGCTTTTGCAAACATCATGAAGAAAGACATAAAGTCTATCAATTTTATGAGAATTTCAAGCAAAGTCGTGTTAGAAATTCATTCTCACGATCATCCTAAACCATTTGAGTTCTACGCCAACACTGATATTGCAGGTCTTACGAAAGAAACTTTGGAGGTAATGGACAAATTGGAGATTAAAACCAATGAGTCGAAGCCTGAGCAAGCTATTCTTGCAAATAAGTTCAAGTCTGAAATAAAGAAAGCATTGCATGAATTGGAGATTTACAAAGAAAAGCCGGTGTTCAAGATAAAAAAAAGAACCAGAAGAATTAAATGAAGACTGAAGACAATGTAAATCTTAGGGGGGGTATTGTTAGAACTCTTAAAAGATTAACATTTTGTCTTTTGTGTTTTTGTCATAGTATAGAGACTTATTTTGTAAATATATGTTCCTTGTTTTTCTTTGATAGTATAAATAGGATATTTTATGTATTGTGTAGGTAGACCTAGAGAGAGACCTAAAGAACGAAACAGTTAGAACAGAGAACAACTGTAACTACCTCTTACACTTTGAATCCTGAGCATTTTCTTTCAATGAAAGTATAGATTTGCTGTTACACAGACAAAAAATCATGTGTTACACAAACACAAAATCATGTGTCCGAGCGAGTCTATAGTTTCGCTGATGTCGAAATTATAGTTTCACAGTAGAGAAATTATAGATTCGCTGAGGCTTTGACATAAAATCATGTGCCTAAGCGAATCTATAGTTTCGCTGAAACTATCATGGTGAAATTGTCAAGTACGCACGGACAGCATGACTAGACAGTTTCGCTGGTTACACTCATAGTATCGCTGAACGAATCAATGAACACTACGACCAAGCGAATCAGCCTAAAACCATAATGCATTGGTCAAAATCACGATTAATGTGGTTGAATAAGGTCGAAACACTAACCAATAGGTTTAGAAACTCAAGATCGCGACGAAAATCAACAAAAGGGGGATGAAATGAAACCAGTTATTAACTAAGGCTACTTTCAAAGTCGAGCGAAAATGAGAGACTGATTCCACTCAGTCCAATATATATTATCTAGTTTCGCTCATGGCATATTTAAAATCATGTTACTCAGAATGGAGAGAATGTGCCGGGGAATCTATAGATTCGCTTAGCGAAAATTCTAGCGAAACTTAGTTTCGCTGTAACCTAACACTTAATAAATTTTGAAAATTTTTGAATAACTTTTATTATTATTATTTTTATTTTTAAGGATTTATATAAACATAAGCTTTCATAAAAAAAACTTCATTGCCCCACAAAACCAACACAAAAAAAAAACAAAAAATAATAAAATAAAATAAGAAGTAAGATAAAATCAAGAATAAAAGGATATAGACGATTCTTTTTCAAGGAGTTGTTTCAGAGAGTTAAAGATTGGCGGGATTGCTTATATGTTTGTCCTTTTAAGCCCATGCCTTATTCTTTTCAACGCGTAATCTGCAGCTATCTTTATCATGTTTTAGTTTAATTATAGAAACTCTAATGACTTGGTCCCCACAAACATTTGGCAAAGTACTTAACCTGTCCTCATGGTTTATTGAGCAATATGAATAACTCTGCTTGATTTTCTTGTGGGATTTCAACAATGATCTTAATTTAAGAATCATTGTGCCTTTATTTTGGAGAACCGATGATGAGAGCTCCATGTCTATACTTATGTATAATAGAGGAGATAATCATCTGAACTATTGATGAGAGCTTCAGGTCTATACTCACGTATAACGGAGAAGATCATCAGAACATGCTAATGAGAGCTCCAGGTCTATACTCATTATAACATTGGAGATCATCACTCCAAGTCAATGTTCACACATAGCAGAGAAGATAAGCACGAGATACACTTCTGAAGAGCTAACGAGAAGCTTCAATTTAGACACTTTTCTGAAGAGCTAGACTAGAAGCATTTATTGTGCTAACTAGAAGCATCATTCAGGACTTGGGGATAAGGAGATTTTGGGAAGATTTTGGAATATCAAAGCAGAGATTTGAAACTCTCAACCTATTTTTGACAAGCACTTGTGACTTTGTGCAGGCCAAAATGTCAAGAGAATATTCCTTATCACCGAGTTCTTAAACTTTAATTTAGCTACACGATCACTGTTTACTTCTTTTTCGGACTGAGCCTACCATGCATATCCCAACACAAGGCTGTTGACCTCCTTCAAACTTCTTTTTCTGGAGTTCAGCTGAAAAGACAAAATTTAAAAACCTTTAGAGTTTAATCTTTATTCTCCCCCAAAATTTCTATTTTACTGACATGTAAGAGAAATTTCTATTTTTCATATTTTAAAAGATCAAAGAAGTGAAGGAATATGGGACAAAGAAGTTTTTCAGAAAGAGTTTATCAAAATTAGAAAATGAACAAAACGAGTTATTTACAGTTTTTACAAAATTTGTTATGAATTTCAAAAAGATATTAAACCCAGGATAGAGATCAATTTATAAAAACGAGGTTTATCAAATGTTTTAGTGAAAAGATCTGCTATTTGATTCTTTATGTCAATATGAATAATATAAATGAAACCTTTTTCCTGAGCATCTCGGATTGCATGAATCCTTATTTCAGTGTGCTTGGTACGAGTATGATGAATTGGATTTTTGGCGATTCCGATAGCAGCTTCATTATCACAAAAGAATGGTGTATGAAGAAAGATGATTCCATAATCCATTATCAGATGTTGTATCCAAAGCACTTGGCAGTAGCAACTTGATGCAGCAACATATTCAGCCTCTCCTATAGATAGAGATATTGTTGTTTGCTTCTTGCTTTGCCATGAAACAAGACAACCCCTAAGATATTGGCATCCGCCAGTGATGGATTTCCTGTTGATCTTGCAAGCACCGTGATCACTATAAAAATAAGCATGTAAATCAAAGTTCCTTCCTTTTGGATACCAAAGACACAAACTAGAAGAACCCTATAAGTAACAAAAAATGCGTTTAACATCTTTTTCATGTGATTCTTTTGGGTTGGCTTGAAAATGGGCATAGTAGCACACAACGAATGTAATATCTAGATGGCTAGCCATGAGATTCATGAGAGATCCGATCATAGAACGATAGCGATGAGCATCCATGGATTTCCAATTATCATCTGGAGTTAAGCAGGTTTGAACAGTGAATGGAGTAAGTTCTAGGGAAGCATCATCCATCTTGAACTTCTTGAGAATCTCATGAATGTACTTTTCTTGGTGAATAAGAATACCATCAGGCTTTTGTTCAACCTGCAACACTAAGAAAAAGCACATCTCCCCCATCATGCTCATTTCAAAGCGATCATTCATCACTTCTTCAAATTCTCTACACAGTTTCTCGTTTGTAGACCCAAAAATAAAATCATCAACATACACCAGAACAATCAACATCTCACCATCAACCTCCTTCTTGAATAATGTCATATCTATAGTTTCATAAGAGAAACCCTTACTGAGTAGATACAGTGTCAGTGTTTCATACCAGATACCAGGAGCTTAATGTAATCCATATAAATATTTATCAAGTTTATATACTTTCTCTGGAAAATCTGGATCCTTGAAACCTAGTGGCTGATAGACATAAATCTCCTCAACAATGTTCCCGTATAGAACTGCACACTTCACATCCATCTGAAAGACTTTAAAGTTCTTATGAGCAGTGTGAGCAAGAAAAATTCTGATAGCTTCAATGCGGACACCTGGAGCAAACACTTCAGTATAGTCAATTCTCTCCTCCTGAGCAAATCCCTGAACAACTAGTCTTGCCTTGTTACTTAGTACCACTTCTCAATCATTTGGCTTGTTCCTAAACATGCATTTGGTGTCGATGGGATATTTGTTTGGAGGAAGATTAACTAACTCCCAAACTTTCAACTTCCAGAACTATTGAAGCTCCAACTACATAGATTCAACCCAACTTGAGTCTTAAAGTGCTGCTGAGATATTTTTGGGAACAATTTGAGATAAGAAACATGTATATAGACATTCATTTATCAATCCCGATTGACTTCGAGTCCTCATACCATCTGTAATGGAACCAATGATGTAATCATGTAGGTGATATTTTAAGGTTTTGAAGGGTGTTAAGGGTTAATGGATTGGTTTGAGATGAAGATGTGGGTTCTGATGGTTGTGAAGTGGAAATTGGTTGTGATGGAGGAATTGTTTATGGTGGAGGTTTAGGAGGTGTAGGTGGAGCATCAAATGGAGGTGGAGATGGAGGGTTAATTAGAAGTTGTAGAAGAGGTTCAGGTGGAGGAATGATTTGCATATTGGTTTGAGGAACGACATCATCGTCAAATACTGGCAGATTGAATGATTTGAAGATAGTGTTGGAGTCATAAAACCATTCCGGGTTTGACCCCATGTTTGGTGAATTAGACTCCTGCCAGTCAACATACAAGGATTCCTGCATAATACGCGTTCTTTTGTTATACACTCGATACACCTTTTGTGAGGTAGAATATCCAACAAAGAAACATTCATTAGAGACTGCCCCAAACTTTGACTTCTGTGCTTGAGTATTCAGTAAAGTACATGAGCAACCAAATGGACGAAAGAAGTCAATCAAGGGTTTCCTTTTAAGAAGAAGCTCATAAGGAGTCTTCATCTTGTCTTTCACAATAAGAACCCTGTTTAGTACATAGGATGCACAGTTGATTGCTTCTGCCTAGAAAATGATTAGAAGCTTTAACTTAATCAGCATAGTTCTTGCTGCTTTAATGAGGTTCGATTCTTCCTTTTAGCAACACCATTTTGATGAGGTGTTCAAGCAGCACTGAACTGTCTGAGAATCCTTTTGCTTGCACAGAATGAGTCAAAGATATGATTTCTGAATTCAGTTCCATTGTCACTTCAGATTGCTGTAACCTTCCTTTTGTTGATGGTTTCAATTGAGAGGATCAGCTTCTGTAGCTCTTCTGCAGTGTCTCCCTTATGTGCTAGAAATCTTACCAAAGAGTATTTGAGTAATCATCCGTAACAACCAAACAATAAGATTTCTTAGCATGGATTTAACACTAATAGGACAAAATAAGTCGGTATGTAACAATTCAAGGGGTTTTGAAATTGTGTTTTCAAGCTTGAGCTTGTGTGGCCTTTTGTGCAGTTTTCCTTGAGCACAAGCCATGCATTTTTCTACCATTGAAAAATCTTTAAATGGTAGCCCCCTCACAAAATGTTCTTAACCAACTTATTTATATTTTTAAAATTAACATGTCCTAATCGTCTATGCCACAAAAAGGACTCAGAAGATGAAGCTTTTGACAGGAGACGTTTCATGGTTGAGGTGGATTCTTTTGATCCCATATCCAGCAAATAGGTATCATTCTTCCTTGGAGCACGCATGATCACCAAATCCTCTGGGATAATAAACTCTGGTTTAAGAAACAAGCATTTGTTGGACATAAGCAACACTGGAATATCTTTATCATAGATTTGTGATACACTTAATAGATTGAATGCCAGCTCTGGAATGCAGTTCACTTTCTCCAGAGTCAACGATCCATTTGATTCATCCCCTTGACCGATGATTTTTCCTCCTTTCTTGTTTCCAGCAAAAGCAATATATCCTCCATTTACTAGGCGATAATTTGTAAGTAGGTCCTTCAACCCGGTCATATGCCTGTAACATCCGCTATCGACATGCTAGAAGCTATTGACAACTTTTCTGGAATGATCCTGGCATTTGAACAAAAATTATTAAGATTTGGAAATTAGGACCCAAGTCGTGACTAACTAAGGTCTCTGAACAGAAGATTTTTTGCAGAAAAAAATATTTACGAAATGATTTAATCTACTTCCTAATGAACTATTATTTACATTTCTTCTAACATACTCAGGGCAATCTTTAATTACATGATCATCTTTTCCACATCTAAAACACTTAGATTTTAAACCTTTCTTCTTATATTTTGAGACAGGAGCTTGATCTATAAATATCTCTTCCTCACATTCAGACATAAGTGAATCAGAATCGCTAAAAGATTCATATGATTCTTTTGATTTTTCTTTAGTATCCTTAGTTTTAGCAGGTTCTGGTTCATTTACATTAATATGACTGACATATGAAGAAGTTGTCTCCTATTATTTAGGTTTAGAAATCCGAATTGATGTAAAAGATGGAATTGGATGAAAGAATAACTTTTCAAAACAATTTAATTTTGTTTTTTTGTCTGAAGCTTTACTTGAACAAGCATCATTTCTGTTAACACAAGCATTTGAAACATCATGATTTGATTCACAAACATCTGAAGATGAACAAGCTAGACTAGAGCTGGAACTGCACATGCCATTGTCTGTAATAGACTTTTTGGAATCAAATCTACTTAAACAATTGTCTATTGAAGACTTTTTGGAATCAGAAATGCTAATACTAGAACTATCCAGACCACTACTTGCACCATAATCATACTCCTTGTGAATCTCCTTATGATTTACTCCTTCTAAATCTGCATACAAACTGTTAGTATCTTTTTTAATTAATTCATTAGTTGGATGAGGGGTCGGCACAGGAGAATAACACTAAGTACTCGGAAGAAGATAAAGATGAGTGGTTTCTTCGCTTCTGTAAGGCCCCGATCCCGGAACGCTTACAGTTGGTCATTCATAGCGCAAAACATCTAAAATATAACACTTGTAGCGGAAATATATATCTTTTCAATATTACTTAAAATTGTGTCAAATCAACACATCGTTTGTTTACATCCCAAAAATTGTATTAACACAATAACATTCTCAAAAATATGGATGCCAGACTCAAATCATTCCCAGTAGCTTATGCATCCATGCCTGCACCTCCTCAACATCAACAATTACCTACCAACTATTATGCATACAAAAGTCAGCGATGCTAAGTGAGTTCTAGTTTAATAATAAAATACTTTTTCATACATTTCAACACCTTTACATTTAGTGCGTGATCATTCATCATTACATACATATCATCATATTCATTTATTATCATTCGTTTCGTTCATTTCGTACATTTTGAACTTTCATTATTATCTTTCACTTTCGTCTAGACCAATGTCATATGCTATACCCCAAACATTATGCACGAAGCTGGTACTGGGCTGAAGTCTATAAATAGACCCCTAACATTGTGCTTGAAGCTGACTCCATTACCGGGGCAAGCGAAAAGTGTCCCGTTTCGTACGTATTAGTCAATCACAAAGATTGACCCCTGTGTGCATCATCATTGGTTAGCTAAACCACACACAGTTGAGCTAACAACCCAACGGCTGTGAACCCCTATTCATTTTGCTTGCAAGACATTCATTCATTCATTACGTTCCACTTTTCATTTTTGTTATCTTTCACTTTCATTACGTAATACTTTACTTACATATATATACATACCAAGCAAAGTCATATCATTAAACATATCATTTTGAATACTGTTAAATGAGAAAAGATAACATAACACATAAAACAGCAAACCGTGCGAAAACATAACCATACATTAGCATTATCTCACGCGAGGACCTTACCACATTCAAATTCTGCACATCAATTCATCACTGTCATGCGAGAACTTACTAGTCATGCAAAAACATCCTATTGCACGAGAACTATTCTCTTTCAGGTTAGAACTTTGCAAATTCAAATTTTATAAAGTACAGCCTAACTGCTCACACGAAAACTATGGGTTTTCCCACCCAGGCCTAACTTATCACGTCTAAGGGCTATCCTAAAGTACAACCTAACTGCTCACACGAAAACTATGGGTTTTCCCACCCAGGCCTAACTTATCACGTCGGTGGTCGATCTGGCGGGTAGGTTATATTATGAGCGAGATGCGGCAGTAGAGGTAGATGTGAAGAAGAAGTGGAACAATGACAGGAAAGGGAATGGGAAGCAGAACAACGGTGGTGGTGTTCTGGCCGGAGGTAAAAAGATGAGAGTGGATGATCGAAAGGTGATAACAGGGAGGGAGAAGGCATGCAAGAAGTGCGGGAAGGAGCTTGCAGGAGAATGTAAGTGGGGATCGAATCTTTGCTTTCAATGTAAGAAGGAGGGACACATGGCAAGAGATTGTCGTGTGGTGAGGTGTTACAACTGTGGCAAGACGGGGAACATGAGCAGAGACTGCAAGAAGTCGAGGGCTGAGAGCTCAGTGGCAAAGTAGGGGATTAAGAAGGAGGGGCAGAGGGCGAAGGCCAGGGCTTTCATGACACCCGGGAGGAGGCTAGGGTGGGCCCCAAGGTTGTGTTAGGTACATTCCTAGTAAACCAAACCTGTGCCTCTGTGCTTTTTGATTCTGGTGCTAGTAGGACTTTTATTTCTGCTGCCTTCTATGGTAAGTTTCCCATTAGGAGTATGAAGATTGATAAGCCCTTTGATGTAGAAACTACCATTCGTAAGTCTACCAGGATTTCTGATATGGTAGAAGATTGTGACATAGAGTTGGAAGGCCATAGGTTCTCTGCTAGGTTGTTCGTGATTCCCTTAGGCGGATTCGATATAGTCCTAGGGATGGATTGCCTAGTATCCTATAACACATGTGTCTTAAGAAGATGATTAGATTGACCGTGCCTGATGGGAGTTCGGTGTTGATTTACGACAATAGAGTTGGTACGGTCCCGAAAGTAATTTCGATGGTTGTGGCAGAGAAGTGTATGAGACGTGGATGTGGTGCCTATCTGGCTTATGTAAAGGATGTGGATGCATCAGTACCATGATTGTCAGACGTACCGGTCGTGTGTGACTTCCCAGACGTATTTCTGGAAGATCTATCAGGTGTTCCACCTGAATGCAAGATCGAGTTCCAGATCGATCTAATACTTGTGCCTAACCGGTTGCTAAGGCGCCGTATCATCTAGATCCCTCCAAGATGAAGGAATTGATGACTCAGCTGTAAGAGTTGTTAGGTAAGGGGTTAATTCGACTGAGTATCTCTCCATGGGGTGCTTCGGTCTTATTTGTAAAGAAGAAGGATGGTAGTATGAGGATGTGTATCGACTACCAAGAACTAAACAAGTTGACGGTGAAGAATTGGTATCTGTTACCGAGGATTGATGACTTGTTTGATCAGCTCCAAGGTGCCAGTTGGTTCTTGAGGATAGATCTTCGATCTGGTTACCACCAACTGAAGGTGAAGAAGCAGGATATTCCTAAAATATCTTTTCGTACATGTTATGGACACTACGAGTTTCTTATTATGTCTTTTGGATTAACCAACGTTGCAGCTACTTTTATGGATTTGATGAATCGGGTATGTCGGCCTATGCTAGAAAAATCAGTGATTGTGTTTATTGATGATATCTTGATTTATTCAAAGAGCGAAGAAGAGCATGCCGGTCACATTCGGGAGGTGCTAGAGACGCTTAGAAGGGAGAAGTTGTATGCCAAGTTCTCCAAGTGTGCATCTTGGTTAAGCAAGATTTAGTTTTTGGGTCATGTAGTTAATCCTGAAGGGATCATGGTGGACCCAATAAAAGTTGAGGTGGTGATGCAATGGAAGTCACCAAAGACGCCATCCGAGATCCGTAGTTTCTTGGGTTTGGCGGGCTATTACAGAAGATTCATCCAAGACTTCTCCAAGATAGCTTCACCATTGACCAAGTTGACCCGTAAAGATGTGAAGTTTGTATGGGGTCTCGAGCCTGAGAATGATTTCAAAGAGCTAAAGAAGAGATTGACTCAAGCTCCTGTCTTGACATTACCCGAAGGGAGCGAAGACTTGGTGGTCTATTCGGGTGCTTCTTATTCGGGATTCGGTTGTGTGTTGATGCAACAGGGGAAAGTTATAGCCTATGCATCCTGACAGTTGAAAATCCATGAGGCTAACTACCTTACTCACGATCTGGAATTGGCGGCGCTGGTCTTTGCATTGAAGATTTGGAGGCACTATTTGTATGGGACGAAGTGAACTATCTTCACTAACCATAAGAGCTTGAAGTACTTTTTCAAGAAAAAGGATCTCAATATGAGGCAAAGGAGGTGGTTAGAGATGATAAAGGATTATGACTGTGAGTTCCACTACCATCCGGGCAAGGCCAATGTGGTGGCGGATGCCCTTAGCCAAAAGAAGAGACCCGAGCCAATTTGGGTAAAGGCTTATCAGATGATCTTGACCTCTGATGTGATGAAGCAGGTCAAGGAATTTTAAAACGAAGCTCTGAAAGAGGATCGAATTAACTCCAAGCGGATGAAGGGCCTAGTAGCGGAGTTGGGTAAGAACACTCTCGGTGTAAGAACCCGCTTCGGGCAGATATGGATTCCTCATTATGGAAATCTATAAGAGAAGATCATGGATGAGGCTCACAAAACTCGATACTCAATTCATCCCAGTGCTACAAAGATGTATAATAATATGAAGAAAGATTACTGGTGGCCTGGAATGAAGCACGACCTAGTAGGGTATGTGAGTAAGTGGCTTACTTGTTTGCAAGTGAAGGCAGAGCATTTGAAGCCATACGAGAAGATCCAACCCTTGGATATACCTAAATGGAAGTGGGAACACATCACCATGGACTTCATCATGAAATTACCTCACACGGAGAGAGGAAGTGATACCATTTGGGTGGTTTTAGACCGCTAGACGAAAAGTGCTCACTCCTTGCCAATATAAGAGACTTACTCATCAGAAAGGTGGCGGAGCTGTTCATCAAGAAGATTGTAACTCGTCATGGCATGCCGATGTCTATTGTTTCTGATAGGGACACTCGGTTCACGTCCAAGTTCTGGAAGAAATTTCATAACACGATAGGTACGAGGCTACACATTAGCACAACTTACCACCCTCAAACAGACGGTCAATCAGAATGGACCATTGAGACCTTGGAGGACATGCTCCGGACATTTATTATTGATTTTGGTGGAAGTTGGGACGAACACTTACCATTAGCCGAGTTCTCATATAACAACATTTATCATGCCAGCATTGGTATGCCTCCTTATGAGATTCTATACGATAGAAAGTGTAGGACGCCCGTGTGTTGGGGTGATATCGGCAAAAAGGAGTTGGGGAGAATTAAGTTGATTGAGGCTATGACCAAAACATAGGATAAGATCAAGGCCTTTATGAAGGCAGCAAAGGATAGACAGAAGTCGTATGCCAACAAAAGACGTAGGCAATTGAATTCAAGGTGGGCGATAGAGTTATGTTGAAGGTCTCGCCTTGGAAAGGGATCATCCGGTTCAGGAAGCGAGGAAAGCTAAGTCCAAGGTATATAGGGCCTTTCCGAATCATTGCTCGAGTAGGAGAGGTGGCCTATCAATTGGAGCTACCCGATGAGTTAAGTGGAATTCATCCAACATTCCATGTAACTCATCTAAGAAAGTGCTTAGCTGATATGATCATGCCGCTAGAGGACATCAAGGTGCATGAACGACTCAATTATGTGAAGCAACAGGTGGCCATCTTTGATGGAAATGAGAATAGGCTAAGGAATAAAGTGGTTCCACATGTGCGAGTACAGTGGAGACACAGGAAGGGGTCCGAGTCTACATGGGGGACTGAGGAAGAGATGAGACAGCACTATCCGCAACTGTTCGAGGAGAGACAGGTTTCGGGGATGAAACATATATAAGGGGGGTGGACTTGTAACACCCGGAAATTTTAGAAAAAAGAGAAAAAAAAAAAGAAAAGTAAGGGAGAAAACGGGATTTTATTTTATAAAGCGAGGGATAAAAATGTACAAGGGCCGTACCAGCCTATAATAGGGGTTTAAAAAGGAAATATGGCCGCCCATACCTGTCTCCCACACTCAAAACTTTTGGCTAGAGAGAGAGAGAAGCTCCCATCTGGTTCTAGAGAGAGAAAGTGGAAGAGATCTTCAAAAGTAAGATTTTAAGGTGTTTTCTTCTTGGTTTTTGTCAGGTTTAAGCTTTTGGACTGATTTCTATGTGTTTAGTTACTTGTTTTTCGTGTGTTTAGGTGCTAGAACTCCAAGTTGCACTCGAGTTTGTTGTGGTTCACTCAAAGCTATTTAAGTTGAGTTCTAGATCCCCTCTTTTACATGTTTTCTACCTGTTTGGGGCTGATATTTATATTAAACTGATGGTTCAAGAACCAAACTGAGTTTTTACGAAAAATATGGTTGTTTTGAAGAGGTGAACGTTTCTAATAGAGTTTATGAAGTTAAATGGCTATTTTTTTGTTGTAGTGTATGAATCTGGTAGATGTATGCTAAGTATATGTTTAAAAGTGTTGTATGGAACTGGAATTTACATAAGCAGAATATAAGCATTTGGATGACTATCCGGTGTGGGCTTTGAATGTCTGTTGTAGACACTTGAACATTAGGATAATTCAAACCGTCTGCTGTGGACATTGTTTGTCTGCTATAGACACTTAAGTATGCATGCATGTCTGGTGTGGATCCTTTAAATACGTTGGACTATCCATTGTGGCTTATGGCTATCCACTGTGGACCCTTGTAATGCTAATTCATCCGCTATGAACCTTAGTCATCCTCTATGGACACACTTAATGTCTTATTCATACGCTGTGGACCTTTAGCCATCCGCTGTAGATTTTGGTCGTCCGCTGTGGACTTTGGCTGTCCTCTGTGGAAACTTAGTACTTAAGTCATCCACTATATATCTTATTCATGCGCTGTGAACACTTTGGTTTATTCTGAAATTTTGGGAATAGAATTTAAGTGCTAAGTGCTTATGTTTAGTGGTAGTTTATGCTTGTTTTAATGTTTCTAATGTTTTATCTGCTTGTGGGTTACTGTTATGAATTATAATAGTTCATGTTATGTATTATGATGTGACTTTAGGTGGCATGATGCGTATATGTACGTAAAGTGTTATGTATTGAAAGTGAAAGATAACGATAATGAAAAGTGGAACGTAATGAATGAATGAAAGTCTTGCAAGCAAAACGATGGAGGTTCACAACTCAATGAGGTAGTTGTTTGCTCAACTGTGTGTTGTTTAGCTAACCCTTGATGATGCACACATGGGTCCAATCCTTGAGATTAACTAAGATGTGATGGGATCCTTTCCGCTTACGCCGGTACTATGTCAGCTTTCGCATGATATGGGAGTTTATGTATAAACCCCGACACAGTACCAGCTTTTGCATGATGTGGGGGTTTAGCATATGGCAGGATCCAGATAAAAGTGAAAGATGTTAACGAATGAAAGTACGAAAACGAACGATGATGAACGATGATGAAAGCTAATAAATAATTATTATCAAGATTTATGTACAATGTATGATCACGTATGAAAGTAAAGGATATGTTTATACAAAAGCAATGCATTTTATTATAAACTAGAACTCACTCAGCAACGTTGACTTTTTATATACATATCAGTTGGTAGGTAATTGTTGATGCTGAGAAGGTGCAGGCATGGATGCATAAGCTACTGGGGATGATCCGAGTCTGGCATCCATACTTTTGAGAATGATATTGTATTAATACAATTTTTGAGATGTAAACGAAACGATGTGATGATTTGACACACTTTAATGTAATAATGAAAAGATGTATTTCCGCTGCAAAATGATGTGTTTTAAGTGTTTTATGTGATGATTGACCAATTGTAAGCGTCCTGGAAGGCCTTACAACTAAAAACTCACCTCTTGAAGTTCTAGCACAAAGACAACCTTCCCAAAGCCTTTACTGAGCGAAAATTACATAATCATGCATTATATTCATCAATAATCGCTTCTTAGTACATAACATGAGTTACTACACGAGTTACATACCTTAAACACTTTGTTTCTTCACTTTCTCTTTCTATGCAGTCGTTTTCTCTCTCTAACAGCAGCACTTCTTGCGCGAAAATGGAGTCAGACTAGGTGTTCTTAGCTACTTATACCCAAGTCCACCTCATGCGTGAGGTTCTCGCGCGAGAAGTTCTCTTCACACTAGAGGTTCATTCTGCCTTCTTTTCTTTGAAATTTTTGGACGTTACAGCTTCCCAAACCAGCCTTAATTCTAGCCCCCCATTGTTTCTTGCAGAGATCCTCATGTTTTATCCTAGAGATTGTTCACTTTTCAAGTTTGGTTTTTAATTTGCTTGTTTCAAATTCAGCAAGTCCCACACGTTCTGTTAAAGCATTTATTTCAACATTTCTTTCTAAAAGATTTCCTTTTAAATGCTTATTTTCCTTTAAAGCTTCATTTAACTTGACAAAATATTTTGACTCATTTGTTTTAAGTTCTTTGTTAATTTGTTTTAATTCCTTTTCATTTTCTAACAATAACCTGTTGGCTTTATAAACCACAAATAAACAAATTTTGCATGAAGGAGAATACATGTCTTGGATTACCTCATAAGAAAGTCCCATAACTAATTTTTCAGTAGCTATGGCTTTTTTGCATTTACAGACGGATGTGTTCTTTTTGTATTCTTCCTCCTCCATGGCTTTCTTCCTTGCTTCCTCAGCTTGACTTCCCTCTTCCTCTCCTTGATCACCAACCTCCAACTTCACTTCACTTGCTTCAACTTATTGTGGTTTCTTGACTATAGCAGATTCAATAACTATGACCTTTGCCTTAATAGCTTCACAACATCCCTTCTCTTCACCAACCTCAACAACCATTTCCTCATGAACTTGAACATGTTGCACCCCATATTCACAAACTGATTCATCTTGAATTTCACTCCTAAACTCCCTGAAAGGATCAAAATCTTCAACTAAATCCACATCACTAACCACCACCTCAGCCACCGGAGCATGATTGATTTCTTATTCAGTTTCATTGATTTCAGGGTTCCAATCAAAGTTTGAGATTAATGTTGTCTCTTTCTTTGGCCTGGCTTCTTCTTTGTCAGTGATCAGAATGACTTTTGAAGTTCCAGAAGTTCCCAGTTCAGTGATGATTGGAGATGGACATTCTCTTTTGAAGTGGCCTAATTGTCTGCAGTTGAAACATCTCAATTTGGACTTATCAAATCCAAGTTTTGAGTTTTGATTTTGATTGCCAAAGTTTTTCCTACCTGTTCTTTCCATAATCCTCCTTGCACACAACGTGAGCATTGCCATCTATCATTGGATATCAGTTTCTTCCAAGTCATCAGGGTCCACCTGATACATATCCTCTATGGTCATTCCTTTTCCTTTCAACTCCCCTGCAACCAAAGCTTGATAACTATGTATAAACATTCCAAATAGTCCATTGTGTTTGACGGAACTTGAGTAGTGACTGATGCCTTTGAACTTGAACCAACACTTGATAGTCCACTACTAGACTTGTCTGACACTCCACATCCAGAAGACCCACCATAATCTGCACCATACATTGAAGAGTTTGCAGCGGATGAAATCAATGCAGCATTTTATGGATAGACTGTAGCTGGCACCATTGATTGATTGTATTCTCTCCTTTTCATCTCTAAATCAAATGACTTCAGTTTGTTGATCACATCCATAAGTTTATAATTAACAAAGTTTCTTTCCTGCATCAACAGTCTGACTTGCAAGCTCCATTGCAGTTGAGGAGAGTCCAAGAGTTTTGCGACTTGTTCGTGATTACCCAATTGTTCATCATATTTCTTCAAGTTGCTTGAAACAGACAGAAATCGATTAGTAAGATCAGTAAAGTTTTCATTTTTATGTCAAACAAATAAGTTAAACTCCTTTTCTGCTTGGGCTTTATTGTCCTTTTTCATGTCTTCATGACCAACATAAAACTCGCACAAAGAATCATAAAAGGATTTTATATTCTTATGTTCGGCAAAACGGTTGTAGATGTCTTGAGATAAATATAAAGTTAAAGCTCTGAATGCTTTCTGATCACGGTCAATTAAATTAAGATCTCTTTCTATGAAGGTTGATGGATCAGTGTTTGGTAAGGTAGTTTGACCAACTGTGACGGTAGGAGTATGTGGACCATTGACGATTGATTCCCACTGGTTGTGATCAGTGTAGTAGAAGAAGGCTTTCAAAAAATGTTTCCAATCTTCAAAATTGTCTCCATTGATAAGCCTCGGTGGCCTATTGGGTGCTACACTTTCCAAGTTAGACAAGGTGATATTGGTTGTTGTCATTTTCAAAGTAGAAGGTAATTTCGCTGAATACCTCTAATTTAGTTGGATATCTCTAATTTCGCTGCTAGTTTCCCTGGCACTTTCGTTGCTACTTTCGCTAGCAGTCTCGACAGCAGTTTCGCTCGAAAAGATGAGTGCTGGGAAACTCTAGTTTCGGCAAAAGATTCGTTGAAACTAGTAGAACTTTCGTTTTAAGGATAATTTCGGCAGCACTTTCGCTTGTTTTTGCAATCAAAGGAGGTGA
Organism: Flaveria sonorensis; assembly: GCA_025506505.1. Taxonomy (NCBI): domain Eukaryota; kingdom Viridiplantae; phylum Streptophyta; class Magnoliopsida; order Asterales; family Asteraceae; genus Flaveria; species Flaveria sonorensis. Next base: position 28,906,622 of record CM046424.1, on the reverse strand, counting down.
ACTTTCGTTCAAAATGACGTACTTTCGCTGAGTAATAAATATCAATTTCCGGAATCACGAATTTGGTAGTTTTGCTGGAGTAGCAGTAGTTTTGCTAGATGAATAACAGTTTCGCTGGATGAAACTACAGCCCTTTTCGAACACTAAATCGATCAGAATTCATCCAAATCATAATGAATTTATGATTGAATGATTTGGATATCTTCCTATGAAAATACCAGATGATTCTCAATTGATGTCCATACCAAAAAGACAAGGATAAGATTCAAAATGAATGGAATAGTGTTTTTGCTAAAAACCCAACATAAACTCAACAAATCAAGAGCACTAAGGCTCTGATACCATATTGTTGGTCCATATGATCGATAATCAGTGCAAATGATTCATAAAACATAGAAATCCCACTGAATCAGCACAACTCTATTAATAACAGAATGAACAAGTTTCAAATATTTTCAATAATCTCCAAACTCATACAAAGAAGATGAAACAAAGGCTCAAATATGATCAAACTAAGCTTCCAACCGAATACACCGAAATACAATAACAATATTTCAATATTAGGGTTCGCCAAAACTTACTTACAATGAATGAAACTTTCAATATATAAGCAGACTGTAGTTTCGCTGATAGTTTCGCTGGACAGTGAAACTGTCTTGATCATAACCTAGTTTCACTCGGCGACGAAGCACAGTTTCGCCAGGTGAACCTGATCAGCTGACTACGAGCGAAACTCAGTTTCAGTTTCGCTCATGGTTTTGCTAGGCACAAAACTACAAAATTCAAAATACAAACTAAGTAAGCTAACATTCATCCTATTACATTGATAAACAAAATAAACATAATAACAATGGTGAGTCCAATCTATTCTAGATCATCAAATTTCAATTGCTTAGGGGATTCGCCCCTAAAGAGGTTTTCATTATCAAAAGTTGTAATAAACTCAAACAAGTGTGCACTCTATATCTCCTGACTTGTTTGATAAATTTTATGATCACATTGATCAACTACTCAATCTAATTACACTAAAATATGTGACATTCCTCCCCTATTTTAGTATAATCATTTATTAACTAAAACAAACTTACAAAAATTACAAACTTATGCATAAATGATATATCATGAGGATTGAATTTCATCTTAGTATATTACACATTCTAAATATTCAAATGTTAGGGTGTCATTATGGATTGAACCCTTGCTATTCATAGTGAATGCATGAAGATAATATACACAAAAGTTTACATACTTATATATTCTTACTTGAAACTCTATTTTACTAGCCTCATGTCCTTATCCTTCATAAGCATATGAAAGCCAAGTCCAAGCTTCTTGAAGCAGCTAAACATCATGCTCAAATGGATATCTCTTTTCCTCTTGCACCTGCACATGCAATTTTTCAAAATAACTATTATGAACTTTTCAACCTCCTCAACTTGCAGGTCTAAACACATACCTTGGGATGATTCAACTAGTGTGTTCCAATCTTTTAATGTTGAGCTTTCCACATTGAATTCAGCATCTAGTCTTATACTAGATGGGAATTCGGTATCTTAACATAAGAGCTTTTAAGTGGATTTCAATCCCATCCCCATAATAGACTTGTGCATAATATCTCTATATAACCCTTGGTTAGATGATCGTCTAAATTATGTTAAGTTCTCACAAACTCCACTGATGTCACACCATGCATGATGAGCTCACGAATCATGCTATGTCTAACAAATAAGTGTCTAGACTTGCCATTATTATAAACTTGACTATAAGCCTTAGCCTAAGTTGCTTCACTATCATATTTGATAAATATAGGTGATATAGGTTTAGGCTATAATGGAATTTTATAAATTAAATTTCTTAGCCACTCAGCTTCTTTACCCGGTGTTGCTAATGCCACAAACTCTGCTTCCATCGTTGAGTTAGTAATGCTAGTTTGTTTATTTGATGCCTAAGAGATAGTAACTCCCCCAAGTAGGAATGTCCAACCACCTGTGGAAGAATGATCTTCTATAGTAGTAATCCAACTTGTATCTGAATAACCCCTAATAACAGAAGGAAATCCGGAATAAGTTAAACCATAATTCATGGTTCCTTTCAAATACATAAATACTGATTAATAGCTTGCAAGAGATGTGAACTAGGATTACTAGTGAATCTACTAAGCTTTCAACCAGCATAGAGTATATCTAGCCTAGTGCTTAGCATGATATACATTAGACTTCCAATAGCTTTTGAGCATTAAAGTTGAGATACTATAATACCTTTATTAGGTAGAAGCTTAAGATCAGTATCTATAGGAGTGCTTACAATAGAACAATCTTTGAAGTTAAATTTCTACCAAATCTTCTTAATATAATGAGACTGGGAAATTGAATTACCATTGTTCCCATGTTAATCTTTATACCAAACATTAACATGTTATCTGCATATAAGCAACTTATAACTGCTTCACCAGAAGTATCAAACTTGCTATATACACACTTGTCTTCTTGGTTTAGCATAAAATGGTTTAGCATAAAACCATTAGAAAATACAACTTCATCAAACTTTTGATGCCATTGTTTTGGTGCTTGCTTCATATCATATAAAGATTTTATCAACTTACAAACTTTATTCTCATTACTAGGCATAAGAAAGCCTTTAAGTTGTTTCATGTAAATCTACTCATCCAATTCACCATTAAAAATTACATATTCACATCCATCTGATGAATCACAAGATTATGTATAGCTGCAAGTGCTAATAACAAACTAATAGTAGAAATCCTAGTAATAGAAGCATAAGTATCAAAGAAATCAATACATTTTTTTCTGCCTAAAGCATTGGATAACTAATCTAGCGTTAAACTTATCTATACTGCCATATACAATTATTTTTTAAAGATCCATTTACACCCCCAACAACTTACATCCAGGAGGTAAATTAGCCAACTTCCAAGTATTATTTTGCATAATGGAATCTATCTCATCTTGTATTGCTTCTTTCTAAAACACAACATCTCTAGAAATCATAGCTTCACTATAAGTCTTTGGATCCTCCTCAATATTGAATCAATATTGTGATTTATATTCAATCTCATTCATTAATCCTTCAACTAAATAAAGTTGAAAATCATCATCAAAAGACTTAGTTTTTCTTGCTCTTGTATTTTTTTTCTGGGTTCAGTACTAGCAGAAGGTACATATTCAGTATTAACCAAATTACTATCAAATTTTTTATCAGTTTGAGAAACCTTCAAACTAAGAGTCACGTCCTTTGGTCTAAATATGGAAGTAAATCTTTGTTCATTAAAGATTGCATCTGTTGACTTTATAACCGAGTTTGCAAATACATAATCATTAGGTTCTAAGACATAGAACCTATAAGCCTTGAAATGTTCTACTTATCCAATAAAGATGCAATCTATACATCTTTGACCTAAAGATTTCCTTTTAGGAATTCTATGGGGTAGTCTTATTCTTTTTATTAGAAATCCTATTCAATAGATAACAGGCTGTTAACATCGGCTCACCCCAAAATCCTCCACTTAAACCCGAATAGGACAACATAGAGTTAATTATTTCTTTCAGAGTCATATTCTTTCTTTTTGCTACACCATTTTTTTTGTGGTTTAAGGAGCTCTAGTTTGTTGTATTATACCAGTGGATTGAAAATACACCGGATCATAATACTCACATCCTCTATCAGTACGAAGAGTTTTATTCAACCTATTTTAATGAATATCCACCTCTTATTTATAATTTTTAAATTTATCAAGAGCTTCATACTTAGCATGCAATATATAAACATAGTAATGTCTAGAGGCATCATCGATATATGTAATAACTTACTTTTTAATACCTAATGATGGTGTAGCATGTAAGTCACATAAATCATCATTTATGAGATCTAAAACTTCACTTTCACTATTAACATTTTCTAAAGGTTATCTAGTTATCTTATTCAACATACATGTTTGTATTTTTTATTGTTCATGTCAAAATCATGGATTAAACTCATTTTAGACATATCTTTTGGCCTTTTATAATGAAAATGTCCTAGTCTAGCATGTCATAATTCTAGTTTGTTTCATATTATTACTAGAACTAGTTGAAGCCACATAAACAAATTCATTACCAAAAGAAATATCAAAATTCAACATAAACATACAATTACATAGATAATTAAATCCAACAAAAGTACCTTATCTTGAAAAGATATACTTGCCACTTTTTAACACTTAATTGTAACCATAATATATAAGACAATACTAGACAACAGATTCTTTCAAATCCCATGTAAATACAATACTTTATTTAGTAATAAACATTTTCTAGAAGTAAACCAAGCTTCACATTTTCTAGTCTCTTGATTGGTTTAGTTGCAACATTGCCCATCTTTAGTAATGATCCATCTTCAATTAGTTGAAAGTCCTTAAACAAACAAATATTTTTACACACATGACCTGCTGCTCCTAAATCAACCCACCAAGCAACATCATCATCCTGCATATAAAATGCTTCAAAAATTAGTGATACATAATTCTCACCCGAATTATAATTTGGGACTAAAATTTGACCTTGTTGCTTTCTCGAATCCACAGATTCACTTGGACCAATAGCATTCTATCCTTTACCAACTCGACTATCCTTTTTGAAATGATCGAGTTTGCCATACTTCCAAATGCTAACTTTGGCTTCTTATTGGGGCCTTTGTTGTTTTTGTTTTTGTTACCTTTAAACTTTTTTTTTCCTTTAAACTTGTTGGAATTCTATGATGATTCACCTTCTTCCACCATTTTCACTTGTGAAGGTACAACCATGTTTTTGTCCTTAACTTTGTCACTCTTTTGAACCTTTAGAGACTCTTCAATTCTGATGTGACTACCAAGTTAGACCAGACTTAATTCCTCCTTCTTATGTTTCAAAGTATGTATGAAATATTTTTAAAAAGGAGGCAGTTTGCCAATGATACTAGAAACCAAGATGGACTCATCCATCTCCATATCATGTTGATCAAACTGTCCAAGAATCCTTAACAGTTTATTATACTGTTCCATGACAGACCTTGAATCCACCATCCTATAATTTATGAATTACTAATGAAAATTTCTTACTAGAAGAATCTTCTATCATATATTTGGATTCAAGGAAATCTCAAAGTTATTTTGTAGATTCAACTTTTTGATAGATATCACACAGGGAATGAGACATACCGTTTAAGATGTGACCACAACAAATGTAGTTATCGTTCTCCCACTTGCATCGCCTCCTTGTTTGTTCTAAAGTCTCGTTTCCATCAATTTTGGCATGGGGGGGGTACTCAAAACGTACACAATCTTTAGAGTGGTCAACAGAAAATGCATCTTCTTCTACCATCTTCGAAAGTCTTCCCTTCAAACACATCCAGTTTCGCAAACTTGCTTGTCGTGTCTTCATAGAATCTCCGTCATCTTCAATAGCAAATTGTTTTAGTCTTTGTAGAGGATTCGAATCTCGAGCCCCGCCAAGGGGGCGTTGCCCCGTTGGAACCCCCATTGCTTAGAGGATTCGCCCCTAAATAGGTTCTATCATCGAATATCGCAATAAACTCAAACAAGTGTGCACTCCGCACCTCCTAACTTGTTTAATGAAAATTATGATAATATTGATCAACTAGTCAATCCAATTACACTAAAATATCTAACATCCATTACCGTGATAAGTTCTCAACTTGCTTTATATAGCAATCTCTAAGTTCACAATTTTAATTGCTCAAGAGGGCGTATTATTGAAACAAATTCAAGGAATTATAACTAGACCACCTATGGATTATTCTAAGATCTACTTTATCTTGGTTTTCCACAACGCCGTTAATCCACCTAGTTAACTTGGCCTTTAATGGATTCAAATCCTTATTCTTTTAGCTAAATTATTTCAAACAACCCAGGCACCTGTGTTTAGTTGGAATGAAGACCATCATCTTATGTTCTTGCGAAAAGCAATGCTTACCTTTCGCCAAAGAATTTAACCATCTAATTTGAGCCGCCACCACTATTTAGAACGTAAAGCTAGATTTGTGTCTTTTACAGAACCTGAACCAAGACCTCTCGAAGCCTATAGAGCTATAACATTTGTTCCATGCAACCTAATGTGTTTTGGCCTTCTTAGTATACATCCCCCTCCCTCTTCCCCCCTGCATTAGAAAGAAATTCCTTGTACATTTCCAACTTGGAACAGACTCTAGGAGCGAGCTAATTTAGTTGAGCCAGCCTCTCATTAATGTTTGATGCCTTTCATAAAGACAACCTGAATTTAAGGAATCCAATCATCGGCTTTTAGCTTTCAATATGATTCATGCTTGGTATAATAAAATGGCCCAAATATGTAAGAGGAAGCCTACCACTTCGACATCCAAGTTTGTCAGCAATGTTCTCTACTATAATTGAGCAACCCAAATTTAATGCCAAATTAGTTTGACTTACAAAGGTTTAAATTTGGTCTAAAAACTAGATAGAAATTACGCATTAAAGTTAGAATAATAACTAGTATTAGATGATGAACAATCATTTATCAGAATTACATTATCAGCATAAAGAATAAGTGAGATCACTGGCCCATTATCATGTTGAGTCCACTAAAGATGATGTTTGCCAAATATTACATATAAAAAGTCAAAGTCAACTCGTGGTCAAAGATTGTCATCTTCTCATTCGGTTAAGCATGTTCATCTAGTGATGATGTAGTTAATATACGGGAACCTTGCAAGTTCACATGCAGATATTGAAATGACTTTTGATATTTTGGTTATGTAAGGTCACATTTGGATAAGTTATGAAACAACTTGCAAAGTTTTGTGAACCTTGACATGCGGATGCTTCTCTTTCACATACGGATGGTTCAAGCGCATTCTCACATTCCGATGTTTTTTTACCAAAAATTGGGTGTGGTGATCTACGGATAGTTGAGACCACATTCGGACATGTTAGTTGACCACGGACGAGTGTTGCTTGTTCACATACGATTGCTTTAATTCAGATACGGGTTGCAAAAACAATTTCATACGGATGCGTCTTCTCATGCATGGTTCATTTCCGTGGTTGAATTAATTTTCCACCCAATCATATATATTTTTGTTCACTGATATATAATGTGATTGGACCACTTTTAGATGCATGTATCATGTGTATATACAGATGGCAGCATACATTCACTACATGATTCTCATTCTGTTGATTGCTTAAGGGATTAATGTGATACCCAATTACATAATTCCTAAGTAGGCACTTATAAAGAATTTATTGGATATCTATTGAATATTGTATAATCATGAAATATGTGGATGACATGGTTATGCTCACGTATGGATTAAATAATGCAAGTGTTCATTTGAATAATCTTTCAAGGTGAATTAATGCTTTAGATCTGGAATTTCATAGCCACTAAAGTAGATGGTGATCGGACCATTTGTTGACATGATTGATATACGAATGAAAGAATCATTTACACGGTTTGGTGGGTTTTTCAATAAATAATTTGAGCTCCACTCACAAAAATCCATGTGGCCACTGAACTAGATTATTATTGGACCTAGTTCATTTATCATGAAAAATGTTTTCTCAGTTGGATGACAATTAGCATATACATTAGGGTGATATAACATAACAAAGTACAAATGTTATTCAAACACATTCGTGTATGGATGTTTCACATGCGGGTGTTCGAATTAAGTATATTTCACATACGGGTGAAGCTAGATCTCGTACAAGTAAACAAACATAATTCAGTTACGAGTAATTAGCTACGTGCAGGTAAACAAGGACAAGATACAAGTGTAGTCAATCAAGTGTGGGTGAAAAACTATTTATTATGTGACTTAGAGAATTTTGTGTAATCATTGGGGTATTATTTAGTCATGTGTATAAATAGGTAGAGTATGTCATATGGTAGAGCAATCATAGAAAACATTGCAGAGAACATTATCATTGTATATATTTCTTGTACAAGCAACTTTTATGATTAAATGAGCATGACATATATTGAGAATACTTCATCTTGTTCTTATAATTCTTCATGAGATCATCATCATCAACATAAGATTTGAGATTCCGTATCAGTTTCCCTTATAACAACATCAAAATATTACAGCATATTGGATTCAGATCTAAGATTTTGATAATCTTACATATCATATGCGAGAAGACTTCCACAACAATAATAAATTAAAAGAGCAAAAAGGGATCACCTTGTCACAACACCTTTGATATAAAAGTTCTAGTATTAAGGTCCATTTCACAATACCAAGGATATGAGGTGTCCTTTCTTCAGCTAGATGTTAAGGTGACTCCGAGAATTCCTAGCAAATACTATTAAAAGTTTTCTTGAAATCAATTTTATATTAAACGTCTTGTAATTTTTTGCTTCTTGTTGGACCAAAAGAACCAATGAGCCTGATCAGAAAAACCTTTAAGTCCCACGGACATTACAACAACTGAAGTAGTCTGCAACAGCTGAAGACATCAACTGAAGACAAAGTCTGAAGTGAAAGAGCTGAAGACAAAGTCTGAAGTGAAAGAGCTGAAGACAGTCTGAAGACAAAGTTTCAGATGTTGTCACAACAGCTGAAGAAGACCTCTTCAGTAGTTGTGATGGTTTCCTTTCAGTAGTTTTATGTTTATTGTAATCAGTACTTGTAGTTTCAGTAGTTTTAGTTTCATCTTGTACTTAGCACTCTGAGATGTTCTCAGTTGTTGTGAACATTCTCAGTAGTTTGCTTACTTTCAGTTGTTTGTAATAATTCTATTAGATGTCACTATCAAGTGACATCAGCAGACGTCACATTCCTTTATATAAGGAATGTTGACCTAATTGTAAGGTGGGACGAGCAGCTATAGCAAACTTAGAAAAGCTTAGCAGCCGCCACACCTAAGCATTGTGCATAAATGATATTATCCATTTTGAAGAAAACCCTCTTTCTCTATAACCGTGTACTGTTCCATTGAATATCTATTGTGTTCTTGCTATATTTGTCTAATTCTTGTTCTAATTCCGCTGCGATTCAACTCTAATTGATCAAACTTAGATCGCTGATCCAGACAAATGGTATCAGAGCAGGTTAATCATTGATCGGTTTAACAATTGATCATTGAAACTGCTATTTCGATATCTAAAGTTTGATCGAATTAGCATATTTGCAAGAATTGGTTATAGAGATTGGTCTTCTGCTGCTTCTGGTTAGTCAATTTGAGTTTCTTCTTGGTTCATATTGAGTTTGTTGTGTTTTTGTGCCAAATCTTTTGAAACTTGATTGAATTGGTTTGAATCTGAGAATGACTACTCCTTCTAATGACCCTCACAATACTAGCTCCTCAACCAAGCCTCCGATGCTGGTTAGGAGTGAGTATAACATATGGCAACGAAGAATGCTCCATCACCTGTCTGTTAACAGTTCAGGTTGTTGGACATCTGTGGTTCACGGTCCACACAAGCCTATGGTGAACAATCCGGAGACCAACCAAATGGTTCCGAAGAAGAAGGAGCAATACTCAGATGAAGATCGTAAACTGTTTGAGATTGATGCTAAAGCCCATGGAATTCTGGCCATGGCACTGCCTAATGAAATCTATTCTGGGCTTATGCATCATGAAACTGCTCATGACCTCTGGAATGCTTTGAAGGAACAATTCGGAGGAACAGATGAGGTCTTAGCAAACAACAGAGAAATCCTCGCCCAACAATATGAGACTTTCTCTCATAGGAAGGGTGAGACACTGACTCAACAGTTTGAGCGTTTCTCCTGCTTGATCTCTGAGCTGAAAATGGTCAAGCATGAGTATACTAACAGCCAGATGAACAACAGATTCCTCAGATCACTGCCTGAGAGATGGGACACATACACCATTGTCCTACGCTCCAGTGCAAATCTGGATAGCCTATCTCTCACCCAACTCCATGGGAAACTGCTTACATTTGAAAGAGAGATAGAGCAGAAAAGGAAACTGGCATCATCAGGAAAGCTCACTGATGACTTTGTACCTGGGAACACTGCCTTGGTCGGTCATGAGTCAGAATATGCTGGATCAGAAAGCCATTATGATGAGCATATAGATTTCTCCTCAAACAGTTCTGATCATGCATTTGTTGGTGTTGACAGTCATTCTGGGTGTAATAGTGATAATTTATGCTTTATCATGGATGATTTGATGGGTATTGCTGATGATGATTTAGAAGAGATGGATATTTTGAGCCAAATGGCCTTGATCAATATCAGATCTCAAAAGTTCTACAAGAGAACTGGTAGGAAATTTCCAGGACTCTCTGGCAAAACCAAAGTTGGTTTTGACAAGAGTAAGTTGAGGTGTCACAAATGCCACAGGCTTGGGCACTTTGCAAGAGAGTGTAGATCAACTGGATCTAACTCCTCTGCACCCTTTGTGACCTTTCCAAGCAATAGTTCACAAAACAAAGGGCAACATCCTGCTAGTTCTGGTCATCACTCACAACCTCAATCTCCTGCATATTTTGTCCCTCAGGGTCCAATGCCATATCCATATCCCTGCTATTACATGCCACAGCCAAATCCAGTTCAAGTTCCTATAGCACAACAACCTCAAGCCCTACCTGAGCCTCAACCATCTCCATCACAATCTCAACCTCATCACAGCTTCTTCACACCAGGAGTTGTTGACTGGAGCAGCTCACCAGATGATCTTTCTGGTTTCAATGAGCAATTATTTGCTGGTGCTGGTCAACATGGTGGTGAACATCCTTTTGGGAATCTTGCTCTCATGGCCCTGGAGTCTACTGAGGGTTCCTGCTCCAATGCATCATCTTCACAGGTAACCCAGGTATCTTCTGAGGCTAAAGCCAAGTTATGTTCTGAATCATGCATAGCTGCCTTTGTTCTATTAGAGAGGCAAATGTAGCTTTAATCAATCAAAATCTTGAGCTTGAGAAAACTATTTCCAAAAGAAAAGCTGAGTATGAGTCTGTTCTTAATGACAAAGATGATGAGATTTACAAGCTTAAATGTCAACTTAATGATGAAAAGGCTAAGGTAGAGGTCATACTTGAGAACCACAGAAGTCTCAAAGAGACACTTGCAGATACCCAAGTTGAGTGTGACCGCTGGGTAACATCCTGCAAGGGATTTGAAATGCTTCTCAGCAAGCAAACAGCTTCAAATGTGAAGTTTGGAATAGGTTACAATCATACTGCACCACCTACTGATTTTACTTCAAAATCAATAGTAAAATCTGAAGGTGAAAGTAATTTCCAAACCACATCATCATGTGATTCATCCTCAAATGATAATACAAAATTGTCAAAATTAGAGGATGAAGTCAGTGTTAAGATCTCAGCAAATCAATTGCCTGATGGTTTAAATGCTGATAAACACATGAAGCTGAGCAATTCAGATGTTGTCCCTCAAAGTACTCCAAGTACTGAAGGGCAAGTCACAACATCTGAAAAGCATTTCATATCTGCTGAAATAAAAGGATTAACAACTGCAGAGGAATCTATCATACGGTCTTTCAGGACGGATAGAGAACAGCTGAAGAACAAGTCTTCAGTTGTTACCGATCCTTTAGTACTTAACACAAGTACTGAAAGGAGGAAAGTACTGAAGATCACACCTTCAGTAGTTTCCACTTCAGCAGTTGATCAATCCAAGATGAAGAATAAGCCATGTGAAATATGTGGTAAATTCAATCATCTATCTGATGAATGCTGGTACAAAAAGGGTTCCAAACTCAACAGAGATAAGCTCATTAAAGAAGAGATTAATAAAATGAAAAATGAGTTTGAGACCAAGTTTGTACCACAGTCATCTCAAACTGATAAACCCAAGGCCTCGCCAACATCCAAAAAGAAGGATGGGGTTTATCAGAAAACAGCTGATAGTGTTCCTCATGATAAACATCAGACTAAGTCTGTGAATTTCAAGAAGGAGGACATGGTGGGTCACAGGAACTCATCAAAAACAAGTACTGATGTGTCAAATGAGCTGAAGGCTTTAGCAACAAATCAGACACAACTTGTTATGATGGTTCAGCATTTGTTGGGGAGAGTTAACCAACTAGATGCACCTGTGATCAAACCACTGAAAAGGAAATCCAAGCCCAAATCTAAGAAATCCATTTCAGCACCATCTCCACCTTCATCAGCTGTTAATCATGAGAAACAAGTTATGGTTAAATCTGTTGATGAAAACAGACCCAAAACCAAAAAGGTTTGGGTCTCTAAAGCTAACTAGTTTCTTATGATAAATGCAGGGTTCTTCAGCATGCCAAAGAAGCATCTGGTATGTAGACAGTGGAGGATCTATGCATATGACTGGGAGCAGTTCTCTTCTTAATGACTACTCTCAAGGAAAGAAGGGATTTGTCTCATTTGGAAATGATGCTAAAGGTTACATCATCGGGAAAGGATTTGTGTCAAATGGAGAAATCAGATTTGATGATGTTAACCATGTGGAGAATCTCAAGTATAATCTACTGAGTGTCAGTCAGATGTGTGATAAAGGGCATGTTGCACTTTTCACAAGCCAGAACTGCCGGATTCTGTCTTCCAAAGTTCTGAGGCTGATTGACAAGGTATTGGATGAACATACTCTCCTGAAGGCCAACAGGATAGGAAGAGTATATGCCTTGGATTTGTCAAAGAAGATTGATATAAAAGGTCATCCTTGCCTGTTCTCCAAGGCCTCTCCTCAGGAATCTAAACTGTGGCATAGAAGGCTGGGTCATGTTAATCTCAAAAACATGAATCAGCTGATCCACAATAGTTTAGTGAGAGGTCTACCAATAAAGGAGTTCCACTGTGATGAAACCTGCACTGCTTGTTTAAAAGGAAAACAACACAAAGTTTCATTCCCTCCTATAGAAGAACCAAAGTCCACTGCCTGCTTGCAATTACTGCACATGGATCTCTTTGGTCCTGTGAGAGTAATGAGCATGGCAAAGAAGAAATACTGTCTGGTAATTGTGGATGATTACTCCAGATTTGTATGGACCTTCTTCTTGCATTCAAAGGATGAGGCTGCTCAGACAATTATTAACTTTGTGTTGTATGTTGAGAAGCAGTATTCCCTATCAGTCAAGTGTATAAGAAGTGATAATGGAACTGAATTTAGAAACCATACACTTGATGATTTCTACCTTTCAAAAGGAATCAAGAGGCAGTATAGCATCCCAAGGACTCCAGAACAAAATGGAGTAGTGGAGAGAAAGAACAGGACCCTAATTGAAGCTGCAAGGTCCATGTTGGCTGACTCTGGTTTGCCACTGACCTTTTGGGCTGAAGCTGTCAACACAGCATGCTATGTGCAAAATAGAGCTTTAGTGAATCAGAGGTTGATGAAGACTCCTTATGAAGTTCTACATCATTTGGCTCCTCTAATTTCATTCTTCAGAGCATTTGGGTGTCCTTGTTACATTCTCAACACAAAGGATCAACTCCAAAAGTTTGATTCTAAGGTGGATGCAGGGTATTTTGTTGGGTATTCCTCCACTTGCAAGGCTTACAGAGTGTTCAACTGCAGAACAAAGATGGTTGAAGAAATTTTGCATGTGAAGTTCAATGAATCCCCTAAGGACAAAATTCCACAAAACCCTGTGGAGTTGTTTGATCTGGACATACTGCAATATGTTCCTCAGCCTCCAGCTGTTGCAGATCATGTGAATTCATCACCTTCTGTAGCTAGTCATCCATCTGGTGGTACTGATGTTGATGATGATCCCAGTACTCACCTATTCAAGTTTTGTGCTCAACTACCTGAGTCTACTAAACTTGATGTTCCTGTAGCTTCAGTAGCACCATCCACAACAAATGCTGATGAGATTTTGAATCCTCTAATTCATTTGACTTGCCATCTAATACTTGGTTTCAAGAATCTGGATGAACATCTGTTGCTGCTGAGCGTGCTACAAACACTTGCACAGATCTCATAGTGTACCAAGAGCTGAAGAATCACCCAATGTCTCAAATCATTGGTGATATCAATGCTGGTGTCTCAACTAGAAGTCAATTGTCCAACTTCTGCTTCTATGCTCTCTTCATCAGTCAGCAAGAGCCAAAGAACTATCATATTGCATTAAGAGACAATGGATGGGTTGATGCCATGCAGCTTGAGCTTCTTCAGTTCAAAAAGCAGCAAGTGTGGGAACTGGTTCCTCTACCCCCAGGTAAGTGTGCAATAGGCACTAAATGGGTGTTTAGGAATAAAACAGATGAACATGGGCAAATTGTCAAGAACAAGGCCAGACTGGTTGTCCAGGGGTTTTCACAAGAAGAAGGTATCGATTATGATGAAACCTTTGCCCCTGTAGCCAGATTGGAGGCAATTAGATTGTTCTTAGCCTATGCTGCATTCCACAATCTTAAAGTTTTTCAAATGGATGTCAAAAGTGCATTTTTATATGGTAAAATAAAAGAAGAGGTTTATGTGTGTCAACCACCAGGTTTTGAGGATAATAAACATCCTGATTGGGTGTATAAACTTGATAAGGCTCTTTATGGGTTGAAACAAGCTCCTAGAGCCTGGTATGAAACACTGTCAAATTTTCTTCTTCAGAATAATTTCACTAGAGGCTCCATAGATAAAACTTTGTTCATTAAGAAAGTGGGTCAGCATAAGCTCCTTGTTCAAATTTATGTTGATGATATTATTTTTGCATCCTCTGATCCACAGTTGTGTGATGCATTTACAAAGTTGATGCAACAAAAATTCGAAATGAGTGCCATGGGAGAATTACAGTTCTTTCTAGGTTTGCAAATCAAACAAAAGGCTGATGGAACTTTCATTCATCAGTCAAAATACACAAAGAGTCTTTTGGAAAAGTATGATTTACAAAAATGTAAGCCCTGTTCTTCTCCCATATGCAGCACCACACAACTGGATGCAGATCAGAAAGGTAAAGCTGTTGATGAAACACTTTACAGATGTATGATTGGGTCCTTGATGTACTTAACAGCTTCTAGACCAGATATTATGTTTGCAACTTGTGTTTGTGCTATTTCAGGCTGCTCCTAAAGAGTCTCATTTGATTGCAGTCAAGAGGATCTTTAGATATCTGCAAGGTACTCAATCTCTAGGTCTTTGGTATTCCACTGGGCACTCTTGCAAATTAGTTGCTTTTTCTGATAGTGACTATGCAGGGTGTAAATTAACTAGAAAATCAACTTCTGGTGGATGTCAATTCCTAGGCAACTGTTTGGTTTCTTGGCAGAGTAAGAAACAAACATCTGTTGCTACATCCACTGCTGAAGCCGAGTACATTGCTGCTGCAAGTTGTACATCTCAGGTACTCTGGCTTCAGAATCAATTATTGGATTATGGCATTACAGAGACTAAGACTCCATTACTAATGGACAGTGCTTCAGCTCTTTGTATTGTCAAGAATCCAGTCCAGCACTCTAGGACCAAACATATTGAGATCAGACACCATTTTATTAGGGATTGTTTTGAAAAAGGTCTGATTGATCCAAAGTTTGTTCCTAGTGCTGATGAGCTTGCAGACATATTTACTAAGCCTTTGGATAGTTCAACTTTCCAAAACCTAGTGTTAAGGCTTGGTATGCTGCAGCTAGAATAAGTGACAACTACTGATGATCTCAGTCAACAAGTACTGATGAGCATTCGTATACTATTGTCACAAATGAGTACCGATAAGTTCTTTTATCCTCAGTAGTTTTCATAACTACTGAAAACTAAATTACTTAAAAGTACTGAAGTACTCTATCTGTTGAAAAGAACTGATGTAGTTACAACTACTGATGTAAGTATAACAGATAAGTACTGATGACCAATTAAACATCTGAAAATCAGAGTCTGATAAGTGTTGAGGTCAGAATGAAACAGCTGATGAGTTAAGAATTGACGACAACAGCTGATGAGAAACTTTTCTCTTCAGTTGTTTCTACAACTGCTGTTTCACTTCATACAACTGAAGCCAAAACCATGTCTTCAGTAGTTTCACAACTACTGATGACTAATACCAGTCTTCAGTTGTTACAACTTCTGAAAGTTAAAACCAGGTCTTCAGTTGTTTTCAAACAACTGATGACAGCACCAACACTTTCAGTCGTTTTATATCAGCCTTTTCTAACCCTATAAATACCTAAACCTAATTTCAAACGTTTCATTAGCCGTTTCATATCCTTACTCTCTCAACAATGGCGACCATGAAACTCAAACCCAGACACAACTGTGTTGCCTACCTCTCGAAATCGGCCTTTTGGAACAAATTTGATAATGCCATCGATCTTATGGTAGATTCCCAGTACCGAACCGCTTTTCTTCTGAATCCTACCATATACCCCGATTCCCTAAGCCAATTCTGGACCAACGTCTCTGTGCAAACTGGTGAGAATGATCGCCAAATCACTCTCCAGTCGTTGGTTAACCAGAAACAGGTGGTCATCACTCCAGACATCATTCGACAAACCCTAAATCTACATGATGCCACCTGTGTCACAGAATACCCGAAAGGCACAACTGATATGTCTTTCATCAATAACGGGTATGAAGGAGACTTAAGTGCTACCACCATTCTGAAGAAGCACTTCCATGATGCTGAACGTCTTATATTCCACATGGTGAATGTCTGCCTTGCACCAAAAACCTCCTCATGGGATCAGATGTCCTCCCGATGGCAACAGGTATTATACTCTATCTTTGAACGACAAAATCTAAATTTTTCTGAGATAGTTTTCATGGAACTAAAGGATCTGGCTTTGAAACCTGTGGCAAACAGATGGATATTATATCCCAGGTTTCTCATGGCCATAATTTTAAATCAGCTAAAATCAGACGGCCTTGTTGGCCTTGGAGTCCCTGCTCCAGCTGTATTGCCTGAAGTATACTCCAGGCACAACTCTGACCCTACATGAAAGGGGCTGCCCGCTGCTAAAACCCAAGCAGCGGGAACCCACAGCCTCCACTTCCAGATCCAAAGTCCCCACCAAACCCAACACCAAAAAGCCCAAAAAGGCTACTCAGGGAGATGAGTCCCCTGAGGATGCCCCTGTAACACCAATACAGGAAACACTTACTGGTTCTAACCCCCCAGTAGTGTCAAAGACTCCACCAGCCCTAGCCGCTCAGGTATCCTCTCAACAGGATCCTGATGCAACCACAATTGGGGATACCACAATGCTGGAACCTATCTCAATTGAGAAGGTTACCATTGAAGAGCACCAGTCACCCCGGGTGCAATCTGCTTCAAACCTATCTCCAAATGCAACCGCCCCTCAAAGCCCAACCATTATAGTTGCACAAGTGCTGAGTCAGCTGCATTCCTCTCCTCCTCCCCAGAAACCAATTACAATGGGGAGAACCTCAACAGCTGAGGAAGAGGACCAAAATGCTGCTGATAACCCACAGCACAGGGGTTATAATGTTCAATCTCCCGTGTAGAGGAGGAGGTTAGAACATCTGGTGAGGCTGCCACTTCTACTGATTCAGCAAAGAACAGGATGCAGTTGGTAACATCTCTAAGACCTCACCAGAGGCAACTGCCGATGAAGGACTCAGTCCTGAGGCAGGAAGTCCCCAGAACCAAGAACAAGGGGCACATGCTACAACTGATCTACACTCAGGGCATGTACATCCTGATTCAATCAGGAGGTCAGGTGATTCAGCAAAGACTGATGATGACCTGGGCTTTTTCTTTGATGTCTTAGCCCATAACACAATCCTTGAGGCTGAGGTGAGCAGACTCAAAGAACTGCTTGCCAAAATGTCTCAGGATCAAAGTCCATCTGCCCCAATAAACCCACAGATGGCACCTTCATCTGAAGGTTCACCAAACACTCAGCCACTACACTCAACTGAGCCACCAGCCACTGCTTTTGGCACCACCTCTCAGGGACAGAACCCTCTGAGCAGATGGTTGCTACTTTTCAACATTCCTTACCTCTCATCACTCCCATCATCAATGAGATTGTGCATAAAGCCATTGACGAGAGGATCTCCTCAAATCTACAAACACTTGTTGATGATGCTGTGCAAAAGAAGCTTTCTGCCATTCAAACCCCTGAACCCAATGCACCCAAAAAGGGGGAGTCTAAGGCAGTGAAAACAGAAAGAGAAAGAGAGTGGAAGATGAGAAACTACAAGAGAAAGAAAAGGAGTTAGAAAAGGAAAAACAGCTGATCACATACAAGAGAAAGAAAAGTGCTGAAACTCAAAAGCCTGATGAAGAGAAATCATTGGATGATCTGGTTAAAGAAGCTGATGAAGCTCACAGCAGATCAATGGACAAATAATAGACCAACTCTTCAGACAGGGTTTTGATACAGCTACTTTAGACACTGAGATCAGAAGGCTGGAGATTAAAGAGATACAAGAGAGATGGGCCAGTTACAGTGTGATGGAAAGGGAGAGGTTGGAGATAATGATCAGGTTTATTGCAAAATACTTGGGAAGATCATTAATTGAGATTAAATCATGGACCAGAGACAGTATTCTGGCAATAACCACCAGAATCTGTGCTTCTGAAGCATTCAATAAAGGGTTGATTATCGAAGCCTTAGATGAAGCAGGTGCTGGGAAGAGATCTGATATGGCCAAGCTTTCCAAAGCCAAACTTACCACAAAAATGCTAGATCAGCCTTCCCAAACTCCCACTCAAAAAAACCAACCCCACAACTCTCCAAACCAATCCCTAAACCTAAACTTAAACCAACTCAACCTTCAAAACCAACTCCCTTACCCCAAAAACCACCTCAAACCACATCCAAGGATGCACCCAGAAGGAGGAGAAGGGTGTTGAGGATGGAAGAAGAAGAAGAAGAAGATGATGAAGAAGACAGTCTGCCAATCTCTGCTGTTCTAAAAATACCTGAGCCCAGAAGTCAACAAATGATCACACCAGACTTTCAGAGGCAAATGGTGAAAGTTAAGATTGAAGAAGAAGAACAGCAGAAACAGCACGATGAGCAACTTTTGAAGATGGTTGACAAAGAGTTTCCTCAGTCATCATCTATACAAGTCTTCAAGAAACACGCTCAAAGGCTGTATGCTCTCAGGTATACCTTTCAATATCAAAAGGAGAGAGTAAGGATTTGGCCAGACCCCAGGGTTAGTTCTAGAATTCATAAGAAATCCATACCAAGTAGATACAATGGCCAAGTGAGAAAGACCATAGATGCTGTTATTATGTTAGCCATTGTAGTCTCACCCTGGGAGATACTTGAAGACTTCAAGAGAGCCTACAAGTCAAAGATGACCCCTCAAACTCTAATGGAGAACAAAATGGTCAAGAAGGGGTTGTTATACAAGAGGCTTGAAGAGATCAAGAAAAATGAACTCCAGTTGTTATTAGAAGGGACTCACCCAGATGAATTTGCTTACAGAGAGATAACAACTGTTGAGTTGAATAATGGAAAGACGTAAAGTACCTATCAGAGTACTATGGCCCAGAGTTCTTCTTCGAAGGAGAAGCAGAAGAACTCACTAAGGAGGAACAAGTTGTTCTCCTTGAGGCCTACGTCAGAGAGTCTTATAGACTCATCAATGGGAAGTAGGTTTCATTGTTGGGATAACAGCTCTGTGTCCAGTTCCCCAAGACAGAGTTCCCTTCCATTCTTTGACATTCACATCTACTGAAACCTGTTCCCTGGCCTGTGCATATCCGATATCTCTGAAGCTGATCAAGAGAGTATTTCTGCCAAGAATAAGTGGGACCTCAATAAGCTTAAAGGTTTTGGCTGCATTGGTTCAGGGGGAGTTTGTTGGACCAAAAGAACCAATGAGCCTGATCAGAAAAACCTTTAAGTCCCACGGACATTACAACAACTGAAGTAGTCTGCAACAGCTGAAGACATCAACTGAAGACAAAGTCTGAAGTGAAAGAGCTGAAGACGAAGTCTGAAGTGAAAGAGCTGAAGACAAAGTCTGAAGTGAAAGAGCTGAAGACAAAGTCTGAAGTGAAAGAGCTGAAGACAGTCTGAAGACAAGTTTCAGATGTTGTCACAACAGCTGAAGAAGACCTCTTCAGTAGTTGTGATGGTTTCCTTTCAGTAGTTTTATGTTTATTGTAATCAGTACTTGTAGTTTCAGTAGTTTTAGTTTCATCTTGTACTTAGCACTCTGAGATGTTCTCAGTTGTTGTGAACATTCTCAGTAGTTTGCTTACTTTCAGTTGTTTGTAATAATTCTGTTAGATGTCACTATCAAGTGACATCAGCAGACGTCACATTCCTTTATATAAGGAATGTTGACCTAATTGTAAGGTGGGACGAGCAGCTATAGCAAACTTAGAAAAGCTTAGCAGCCGCCACACCGAAGCATTGTGCATAAATGATATTATCCATTTTGAAGAAAACCCTCTTTCTCTATAACCGTGTACTGTTCCATTGAATATCTATTGTGTTCTTGCTATATTTGTCTAATTCTTGTTCTAATTCCGCTGCGATTCAACTCTAATTGATCAAACTTAGATCGCTGATCCTGACACTTCTTGGTCAAAGAAATAATCATATTGTTTATTTGATGTTCATCTAATATATCTATACCGAATAGGAAAACTGAGTGTGTGGAAGAAATAAGTAGTGAAACAACATTCACTACTAGAAAATATACTTTTAATGACACACATGTTGTCATAAAAGGGTATAGATGACACGCAAAAGGTGCCAAAGAAGCCCCTGTCATAAATGAAGATGATTCGCATTTGTGTGTCATCTGTTTATGACACACATTCTTGATAAGACACGCAATACGTATCAAGGATTTTTGTATCATAAATAAAAATGACACACATTTGTGTGTCGTAAATACGTGTCATTATTTTAAAAATATTACCCGTGACCATTTAAAACCTGCATTTACCTATTTTTATGCATGTCATAATTGTTTTATCACATAATACAAAATACAACATATATATTTCAAGATAACATGATTCAGTATAATATTTCATAACACATAAGTAACATTTCAAAATTAACAACATTTCATCAATATCAGCATCTGTGTACTCATGTTTTCTTTCACCAACCTGAAAATTTAGAAAAAAAGTTAAATCATATAATATTGGAGTTTAGCTAATTCAATTAAACACAATTAGGCTTACAATCAAATTTCCAACTCCTTCATCACCCATAAAAATAAACTTTCAAGTTCATGAGATGCAACATATAGAATTTAGATATACTTATGCTACTTGAGGGCTTGATAAATTCTTATCATTTACATGTATTCCGCAGCAATAACGAGCCCAATTTTAGATCTAAATGACCCATACTAGTCGCTATATTACAAGATAAATAGTTCAGTTTTACTACCAAATTTTGTTGTCAAAGTTTGAACCTAAACACCGCATAAACGTAATCCAAAGAATGTCCCGAATCACAACAACATGCTGTTAAAACATTTATTTAACATATTACACATTACATAAATGATGTTAAAATACACCTAAAATGCATAAAACTATAGCCTGAAAAAAAAACCAGTAAAGTGTAGACTCTTTTATAAATGAGTTGTAATTCTTACATCTACAATATACAAATAAGAAAATAACAGTAATTGTTAGTACCTGATGACTATGTCCGCATAAAGTTACAATGATAATCTTTGGTGTTTACCAAACTGTATATCAAAAGTAAAATCACACCTATCAAAAGAAACTATTTTAAAACATATATCAAACTAGCGATTTTCTACTAAACCTTAAAGAATTAAAAATATGTATGTGTATAGCTATATAAGTTGTACAATTTCTTTTGAATCGATATAAAGCTTTTGTTGGTCCAAATGATCATTTGAACGTGCTTTTGATGAAGATTTAACACTGAAATCCACAAGATATCACTAAGTCTAACGGCTTGTGGACCAAGTAATGATAGAATATGAACACAAATCAAACATAAGTCCCATTTGTAAGATAATTTGTGAAGATTAAGAAGAATAATGCTCAAATGTATGAAATATAAGCTCCTAGCAATACACAAACAAAGAATGAACTCAAACCTGTAATATCAATAAAGTTCCAAGAGTTACACAATGAAGAACAAAGAAACATATATATACAGGACCTAGTTTCGCATACTGCGAAACTGCTGCGAAACTGTATGCACCATGGCATGAGAAACTACAAGGCGAAACTGCACTTTCGCATGCAGTTTCGCATGCCACAGAATACAAAACAAGTCTAAACTAAACTAGATCCTATTACATTATTATCTAAGCAATAATAAACTATAAATAAACAAAAACAAAAACGGCAAGGTGAATACCGCCCTATTCTTGATCATCAATACTCCCCCTAGTGGGTATTCACCTGCCAGGTCTTCGGGATCAGCTCCAGCCTTTGCCTGCTCCATCAATCTGGCCAAATCTCTAACTTCTACCTCCAGATCCTCGTGTTCCCACACACTCTTTTTGAGCTGCTTGATCTCCGATCTCACGCCCCGATCCTTGCTTGCTACCCTCTCAAATTTAATCTAGTTCTCGCACAGTACCTTCAGATCTTCGTCACTGAATGAGAATACCTCCATAGGATCAAACAACCTTATCTCATCTCCATCTTTCACCCTCACTATTGCTTCTCCATTCTGATTGTCATAGAACCATTTCTCAAACTTCTGCAGTCTTGAAGGCTGTTGATTAGGTATCCTCACCCTACTGACAGTCTTTGTAGGCTTTAATTTCAGTACAACCTTCCCTTTCCACGTCACCCAATCAAGATCCTTCTTTGACCTTCTCCTCTCAGGCTTCATGTACCCAAAAGCTTCATAACGCCCTGACGGATCTCATGCTCTAACATTTTGGCACGTTCGCTCAAGCCCGAGTCAAGGAGGGGAATCTCAGCTAGTCTCCTTAAATCCTACTTAGAAAGTGTCTTGAACGCATTCCTTTTGTGCATATATGAGATCCCGCCTCCACACCTTTTGATTATGAACATTTTCAGCTTCGAGTTGTATTTCTAGCTCACTATCTTCTTGTCTGTCTCCTTCCTCCCTAGTTTTTGAATGTTTTGGAAGAGAGGTGTTAGTTTCTCTGGTTCTTCCTCCTTATAGAACCAATCCTCTCTATTCATCTTAACCATATCACCTTCAACTAAACTCCTCTGAGCCATATAAGTCATTGGCCTCTCATTAACTATATAAAATTCTGGCTCAGAATCATAATCCCCTAACTGCTCCTCCACTTCTTCCTCCTCATCAATTAAGTTTAGCTCAAAATGCTCTTTCTCTCTTTCTTGACCTTTATCCCTTATTACCTCATTCCCTGTTAGATCACTATCTAAGTCAAAGCCCATATTAATGAATCCAGCCTCAAACACCTGATTAGTAATTTCTTTATCACCAACTCCTTCACCAGTACCTCCAGCACACCTCCACCAGCTTCAACACCATCATCAGCTTCATCACTACATACACCACTTCTACCAACTCCAGAGATTCCAGCACCACTACCTCTAGCTCCCGATCCTCCTACACTGTTCACACCTACTCCTGATGTCTTATGAATAAAAGGGAACTTGGATGTGTAAGTCATTTCCCTGATTTGTTTAGCACTTTGTACATCAGTGCACCAACAGATCTCCTCATATCACTCACTTCCTCCAACAACCTTCTGATCAGATCCTTTTGGCTCAATATAACTTTCTTCATCTCCTCTATCTCCATATCCCTTAGTTTCACCCTCTCCTTTAAGTTGGTCATCTTGGTTTTTATCATGCTTAGCTCATTTAATAAGGATGTGTTGACATTTCTAATCACATCCTCATCAAGCTCTGATCAGATATCCCTCCTTGGCCTCTTAGCATCTCCTGTAAGCCTAGTCTTAGGAATGACTGGCTGCTTGCTCTTACTCCTCTTTTCCCATGAAGGGGTATCAGCTCTAGCATGGGAGGATGATTTCTCTACACCCTTCTTCTTCCTCTTCTTCCTTAACTCCTCCTCAATCTCACCCAGTTGCTCTTCGAAGGGCAAATCAGTCTCCTTCTTGTACTTCTTTCTCTTTCTAATCTCCTCCATATTTCCTCCAGACTCTGCTATTCTTCTTTCCTCTAAAGGGATCAGAGTCTTGATATAGTTCCACCTTTATTTTGTATACATGCTCTCCAGCAGATATGTGATCTTTCCTGAAAAATCATGCCTGGAGGCAACACAGTCAGCAAAGATCCTCAGGTTCATCGGAGTCAGTCTCAGTTCATCTCCGAACTAAGGTAAGTTTGGCTTTAGGAAATCTAGAATGATCTGAATGAATCTTGGATGTAGCAGCCACTTATCCTTCTTTAACGCCATGATGTTCTCTAACAAATAGTCATGAATGATCTGAGCTATGTTTGCCTTTTCACCTCTATAGAACATAATCATAGCTGTGGACCATCTCAGATTTAGTCCATCTGATCCTCGCTTCCTATGATCCAAACAACTAATGGTGATATGAACGATAAACCTCCACTCCATCAAGAGAAATGTCATCTTGATCTCCTTCCGCTTCTCGAAGTCGGTTCCCTCATAACCAATATCCTTAAATGCTCTAATGACCTCTGAATCAATCATCTCTATGCTCTCCCCCATGTCATCCTCCAGACGCTGGGCCTTAGCCACTGTCTCGGCCGATATCTCAAATAGCTCTTCGTGAACCGATGCTTTGATAATCCTCTGCTTGACGTCATAATCAACCGTTCTCCAGAACTCTCGGATCTGCTTCTTATCTATAATGGGAGATTGAGAAATAGTATAGTAGATGGGAAATCTCTTCAACCAATCAATAGCATCTCTGTAACCAGTAGACTTTGGATCTCTATCGTTTATGTATGCCACTACGTTTGATCTGGGATCAGACTTCAAACTCCCCATAATGACTGCAGGTGAAACCGAGAATTTGTTAGATCACAAGAGATTACAAAGCATTTAAAATTTTATAATTTTAATTATTATTATCTATTTAATATTTATTATATTTTTATTTAACTTTTTTTATTAGTTTCGCAGATAATTTCGCATATAGAAACTATGGTTTCGCATGGAAGAATATAGATTTGCATGATCTGTCGAAACTATAGATTTACATTAATCAGGCAAAACTGATTGAGGAAGGAACACAAGAGAAACTATAGTTTCCCAAAGGAAAACATAGTTTTGCAAGGGGTTTGATAAACTATAGTTTTCGCACTAAGAAACTCTAGTATTGCATTGGAAACTATAGTTTCGCATGGTCTATGAAACTATAGAGTCGCAAGATCCGGTCGAAACTCTTCAGTGCACACGGACAACATGACTAGACAGTTTCGCATAGATCAGAGAACTTTCATTCAGTTTCGCAACATAACACCTTAGTTTCGCACATTGAATGTGCGAAACCCAAAAGTCACCGAATTGATTTTTCGTCTTAAAATGCAACAAAATACATTCCATGATTCAAAACATGATGATGAAAAAGATTTACTGATTAGATTTGCAAGAAACACACTTCAGAATACGGATTTGATTTCAGAGAATAAAGATGGTTTGAATTCAAAATATTTAGGGAATTTCGCAAATGGCAAAACAATCGACGAAACTAATATTTATACACCCTAGTTTCGCATATGCCGAAACTATAAATTAGCATGGCGAAACAATAGTTTTGCACGACCAACGAAACTATAGTTTCGCTTGCATAACCAATTCAGCAAAAGAGTAGTTTCGCATGACGAACAAAATTTTATTTTATTATATTTTATATGTAAAAAGAAGACTTCTCAACCCAAAAGACTTGACAAAAAGAAGAACTTGAGGATAAAGCATAGAGGCAAGGATATCGGACACGCTTTTGCAAGAAATCGTCTAAAGAATTGAGGATTTGCGGGATTGCTAGTATGATTTTCCATTTGAACCCATGCCGTATTCTTTTCAATGAAGACTTGTAACATAATTTTATCATGTTTTGGGTTCGCTTAAGAAGGCTCAAGAAACTTGGTTCCCACAGTCATTTGGAAAAGAACTCATCTCGTCATCATGTTTTATTGAGTGTAATCATTGATTCTGCTTGAAATTTTTGTAATGGACATAATGCACAACGTATGATATACATAAGAATGGATGAAGGGTGGATGATTAGAGCTCCAGGTCTATACTCACGTATGACAGAGGAGATAATCATTTAAGCAAAATGATGAGAACTTCAGGTCTGTACTCACGTATAGTAGAGAAGATCATCATTTGAGCGCATGTTAATGAGAGCTTCAGGTCTATAATCCCGTATAATATAGAAGATCATCGCTCCAGATCAATGCTTACGCATAGCAGTGGAGTTGGACTTGCAATTTATTCATGGCTAGAGGATGAGGGAATTTTGGTAATACAAGATCAAACACAGAAATCAGCCACTCTCAACACAAATTTTGATGAGATTTGTAACTTTGTGCAAGCCGAGATGACATGGGAATAAGCCTTATCACTAAGGTTGATTCTTAGTTAAGTCACACAATCACCGTCTACCTCATGTTAGGCCACCGGGCCTACCGACATATCCTAACACAACGCCTCTGACCTCCTTCAGACACTATCCAAGCTTCCTAAATCCTACACAAAATATAAGATAAGATTATATACACAACAACTTAAAAGGAAGAGCCAAAGTAAAATATAAAATGGTCAAAGTCTATTCTCCCCTGAAATTTCTATTAAAGTGCAACAAAAGAAATTTCCTTCTAAACAGGGATATACTTTGGGGAAGTGTGGGTTTTGAAGCTTCTTACCACATGATTTATAGAATATTTTTTAAGAATAAACTCAAACACAAATAAGATATTAAATATTTACAGATGACCGCCAGAATTTGCCCTTAAAAAGATATTAGACCCAACATGTTAATCAATTCATAAAAACAAGGTTTATCAAAAGTTTTTGTGAAAAGATCGGCCTTTTGACATTTGGTGTCAATGGGAATAATATTAATAAATCCCATTTCAATGTGCTTGGTGCGAGTATGATGGATTGGATTTTTGGCAATTCCAATAGCCACTTCACTATCGCAGAAGTGCGGCATGTGAACATAATTAATCCCGTAATCCATCATTTGATGTTGAATCCATAGCACTTGATAGCAACAACTTGAAGCAGCAATATACTCAGCCTCGCCTGTGGATAGAGAAACTGTTATTTATTTTGCACTTTGCCATGAAACCAGGAAATCCCCATCCACCGGTAATAGACTTTCTATCAAGCTTACAACCTCCATGATCGCTGTCAGAGTACGCATGAAGATCAAAATTTCCTCCTTTTGGATACCAAAGACCCAAACAAGGAGAGCCTTTTAAGTAGCGGAAGATACGTTTAACATCTTTTTCATGAGATTCCTTTGGATTGGCTTGATATCGAGCGCAGTAACAGATAGCAAATGTAATATCTTGATGACTCGCGGTGAGATACATTAGGGATCCGATCATAGAGCAATAATGGTGTGCATTAACTAGCTTTCCATTGTCATCAGGGGTTAGGCAGGTCTGTGTAGAAAATGGAGTAAGCTCGGGAGAAGCATCATTCATGTTGTACTTTGATAGGATTTCCAGAATGTATTTCTCTTGATGAATGAGAATTCCATCTGGCTTTTGTTCTACCTGTAATCCTAAGAAGAAGCACTTCTCTCCCATCATGCTCATTTTAAAGCGCTCTTTCATCACTTCTTTAGACTCTCTACACAACTTCTCATTCGTTGAGCAGACGATGATGTCGTCGACATATACTTGAACAATAAGCACATCTCCATTAACCTCCTTCTTAAACAAAGCCATGTCAATAGTTCCACGTGTGAAGCCTTTTACAAGGAGATACTGTGTTAGGGTTTCATACCAGATTCTAGGAGCTTGATGTAATCCATACAAGGATTTATCCTATTTGTAAACTTTTTCAGAAAAATATGGATCTTCGAAACTCGATGGTTGACATACATAGATCTCTTCGTCAATAGCTCCATACAGGAATACGCACTTGATGTCTATCTGGAAGACTTTGAAGTTTTTGTGAGCAGCATGAGCTAGGAAAATCCAAATGGCTTCAATTCGGGCCACGGGGGCAAACACCTTAGTCTAATCAATCCCCATCTCCTGAGCAAATCCTTGAACAACTAGCCTTGATTTGCTTCTAATCACAACCCCACAATCATCTGGTTTGTTCTTGAATACCTACTTTGTACCAATTGGATACTTATTTGGAGGAAGATCAACTAATTGCCACACTTTCAATTTTCTAAATTGTTGAAGCTCTAATTGCATTGACTCCACCCAGTTTGAGTCTTGAAGAGCCATGGCCATATTCTTTGGGATAGTTTGAGATAGAAAGCAAGCAAAGAGACATCATTGATTAGCCCTGATTGGCTTCGAGTCCTGACACTTTCAGATATTGAACTAATGACATAATCATGTGGGTGATCTTTTAGGGTTTTAAAGTTAGTGTTAAGGGTTGAGGAATTGGATGAAGTAGGTTGTGGGGAAGATGGTTATGACGTGGATGATGGTAAGGTGGATGGTAGATTGGAAATAGGACTTTGAGGCATTTGTGATGGCGTTGAAGGGATTTGGTTTTCAGGTTCAGGTTGATGTTGCGGTGGGAGATCTGGTTGAAGATGAGGTTGTAGTTCAGGTTATGATTGAGGTAGAGGTTCTGGTTGTGGTTGAACAAGAATAAAGGGTTGACCACTTGATGAAGGAATGTCATCGTCAGGGAAGGAGGGCAGGTTGAATGAATTAAAAATGGTGTTTGAATCATAGAACCAATCTGGATCAAAACCAACATTGGAAACATTAGACTCTTGCCAATCAACACAGAAAGATTCTTACACTATTCATGTCCATTTGTTGTATACTCTGTAAGCCTTTTGAGTTGAAGAGTATCCAACAAAGTAACATTATCTGACACTGCTCCAAACTTGGAATTTTGAGCTTGAGTGTTCAACAACATGCAAGAGAAACCGAAAGGACGATAAAAGTCAATCAACGGTTTTCGCTTGTGAAACAGTTTATGGACTCTTCATCTTATCTTTCACAATCAGAACTCTGTTTAGAACATAGGAAGCACAGTTGACTGCTTCTGCCCAGAAAATAATAGGAAGTTTAGATTCTATGAGCATAGTCCGTGCTGCTTCAATAAGAGTGCGATTCTTTCTTTCTGCAACACCGTTCTGCTAAGGTGTTCGAGCAGCGCTAAATTGTCTGAAAATCTCTTTGCCTGCACAGAATTAATCAAAGATCTGATTTCTAACTTTTGTTCCATTGTCGCTCCTGATCAACAAAACTTTCTTGTTGCTGATATTCTCAATGGTTAAAATCAACTTCTGCAATGCCTCTGCTGTCTCCCCTTTATGTGCTAGGAACCGAACCTAAGAATATCTAGAATAATCATCCGTAACAACAAGACAATAAGATTTCTTAGCGATACTCTTCACACTTATTGGACCGAACAAATCACAATGTAATAACTTAAGAGGATTAGAAATAGAATTTTCATGTTTAGGCTTATGTGATTTCTTATGTTGTTTACCTTTAGCATAAGATATACACTTTTTGATTACAAAAAAATCCTTTTGTGGTAAACCTCTGATAAGATTATTTTTAACCAACTTGCTAATATTTTTAAAATTCACATGGCCTAAACTTCTATGCCAGAGAAATGACTCAGAAGGAGAAGCTTTTGACAAGAGATAGGTCATGGTGGAGGTTGATTCTATGGAGTTCATATCAAGCAGATACGTATCTGTTTTCCCTGGAGCTCGCATGATAACCAAATTATCTGAAACTGAAAATTCTGTCTTAAGAAACAAACATTCATTAGATTTAAAAAGCACGGGAATATTCTTTTCACAAATTTGTGACACGCTCAGCAGATTGAATGCTAATTCAGGTATGAAGTTTACCTTTTCCAAGGTTAAAGAACCATTGGATACCTCACCTTGACCTATCATTTTACCTCCCTTTTTATCACCCGCAAAAGCAACATATCCTCCGTTGATTTTCTGATAATTGTTAAGAAGGTCCTTCAAGCCGGTCATATGCCTGAACATCCGCTATCTACGTGCCAAGTGCTATTGATAGTCCTTTTCGAATGCTCCTGGCAAATGAATTAAAGAAAATCATTTAGACACGAGGACCCAAACCTTAACCGGCATGGTTCTGGGAGAAGATGAATTTGAGTAAAAGAAACTATCAACAAAGTTTTATTCTATTTCCTAAAGAATGGTTATCTACATTTCTATTTACAACCTCTGGGCAATGCTTAACAATGTGATCATCTTTTCCATAGTTGAAACAATGAGATTTTACGCCTTTTCTTTTATCTTTTTTAATTGGAATATTATCCATAATAATCTCTTCCTCACACTCAGACTTAAGAGAATCACAATCACAGTAAGTGACGTGCACTTCCTGTGATTTGTTTTCTGAGTCAAATGATCCGTCATGATTTATGGATTCTTTTATCTCTGAAATTTTACAATCATGTGAGGATGTTGTTTCACTTGGAGAAGTGATCCGAATGGGAGTGAAAGTGGGAATGGGAAGAGAAATGAATTTTTCAAAACAGTTTGATTTTGAAGAATGTTTATCGTCTTTACTGAGAACACTAACTTTTTCATTAGCGCTTAAAACATCAACTTCATTTGATTCAAACATTGTGAATTGAGAAAAACTGGAATGTAAACTATCCAAACTACAATCTATGCTACTAGAACTATTCTCTACAAAAGACTTTTTAGAATCTGAAGAACTAGAACTACTACTGCCAAGACCTCTACTTTCTCCAAAATCATAATCTTCTCAAACCTCTCTATGATTCACCCCTTTCAAACCTGCAAACAAACTGTCAGTATCCTTTTTAATTAAATCATTTGTAGAATGAGGTGTAGGCATTGGAGAATAGCAAAAGGTGCTAGGCGGTGGGTAAACATAAGTGGTTTCACCACAACCCAAACATGTCTTAATTCTAGCTCCCCTTTGTTTGCTATAGAGTTCCTCTAGCTTCATTCCAGAAATTGTCCGTTTATCAAGTTTTGTTTTAAGTTTAGTGGTCTCGACTTCAGCTAAAGTTACCCTCTCTATGAAAGTATTAATTTCCACATTTCTCTCAAAAAGTGTTCTTTTTAAATGATCATTATCTTTTAAAGCTTCGTTTAATTTTACAAAAAAATTTGCTTCATTCTTTTTAAGTTCCTCATTTACCCTTTTTAGTTCCCCTTCATTTTCTTTTATTATATTATTTACTTTATAAATCTTAAACAAACGAATTTAGCAAGCTGATAAACACATGTCTTGAACTACCTTATATGGAATCTCCATCACCTTCTTCTCTGCAGCTAGAGCATTCTCACAGTTGCAGACCCTTGATTCCACTTTCAACTCCTCTTCCCTCGTAGATTTTCCATCCTTAACTTTTTCTTTCTTTTCACAATCATCCACCATACTAACCATCACCACCCTCTCCTTCTCCTCCTTCACATAAGCATTCTTTAAACTGTCTTTCACTTCACACTCCTTCCTTCTTCCTGCTTCATTCTTCACTGCCTCTACAATCTTAGCTACCAGGGCATGATTGATTTCTTCTTTAGTCTCGGCTAATTAGCAAAGCTGTTTCCTTCTTCTTCTTATTCTCTTCCTTATCATCAATCAGAATGACCCGGTTAACTCCCGTTCCAGGTTCAGTGACAATGGGAGATAGACATTCTCTTTTAAAATGCCCGAGCTGTTTGCAGTTGAAGCAACTGAGCTTTGATTTGTCAAATCTAACCTTTACATTTTGGTTTCCAAAATTCTTCCTCCCTATTCTCTCCATTAATCTTCTTGCCCGTAGAGTAATCATAGCCATCTGCCCTTGAAGATCAGCTTCCTTCAGATCATTAGGATCCACCTAATACATATCTTCCACAGTCATTCCTCTTCCCTTTAGTTCACCAACCACCAATGCTTCATAACTATGCATGAAAAGACCAAATCGAGCCATACTCTCCGATGGAACCTGTGGAAGATTTGGTGATTTTGATGTAGATTCACTACTTGTAGTCTTGTCGGAAGTGCCAGTCATACCACCATAAGATGACACATGCTTTGATGAGTCTTAACTAGATGAAATAAGAGCATCATTCTATGAATAAGCTTGAGATGGAAGCGTTGCTTGATTGTATTCTCTTCATTTCAGGTCTAACTCGAAGGACTTCAACTTGTTGATTATGTCCATAAGTTTGTAATTCAGAAATCCCCTTTCTTGCCTCAACATCCTCACTTGCAAACTCCATTATGGTGGTAGAGAATCTAGTAGCTTCATGACCTGTTCATTGTTTGACAGCTTCTCATCATACTTCTTCAGTGTGCTAGTAACAGACAAAAAGCGATTTGTGAGATCAGTGAGACTTTCATTTTTGTGTCCAACAAAAGAGTTGAATTCATTTTCAGCTTGAGCGGCTTTATCCTTGACCAATTCCTCATTACCATTATAGATATCACAAAACACGTCATATAAAGCCTTTGCACTTTTATACTCACCAAATCTGTTGTAGATTTCTGCTGATAGGCACAAGGTCAGAGCACCGAAAACCTTTTGATCCCGATTAATCAGCTTGATGTTTCTCTCAGAGTATTTTGATCCCTTTGCAATTTGATGTTTAATAATTGACTCCCATTGAGTGTGATCAGTGTACAGGAAGAAGGCTTTTAAACATCTTTTCCAATCATCAAAGTTGTCACCATTGATTAGCTTAGGAGGTCTGTTTGGTGTCACACTCTCAAGATCAGCAAGAGTAAAACTTAACATTATTGAAATTTGATCAGGTCAAAGAATCAGTAGTTTCGCACAATAGAGTGTAGTTTCGCACAAGAGAATGTAGTTTTGCATAGGAAACAGTAGTTTCACAGGACGTAGTTTTACACACAGAACTTAGTTTCGCAACTAGTTTCTGTAGTAGTTTCGGAAGCAGTTTCAGTCGAAACTATTGAACTTTCGTTCAAAGAAAAACGAAGACAGTTTCGCAAGGAAACTGATCAGAATGAAGAACTTTCGTTCTAGATTGGCAAAGGAAACAAAACCACCAAAGATCTATAGTTTCGCACTATACTTTCGCAAAAAGAACTTCAGTATCGCACGATGAATCTGAAAACCCCTTTTTTTGCGAAAAAGACCCAAAAATCACCAAATCACACTCAAATCATAACCAATTTGAGATCTGATGATTTCAGAGGTTTCCTAAGTTTACACCACACTTTCCTCAATCAACTTCCATAGATAACACACGTAAAACAGCTTCGAAATGATTGAAAAGATGAATAAGTCAAAACCACCTAAAAACACAAACAATCAAGTGCACAAAGGCTCTTGTACCATATTATTGGTCCAAATGATCGTTTGAACGTGCTTTTGATGAAGATTTAACACTGAAATCCATAAGATATCACTAAGTCTAACAGCTTGTGGACCAAGTAATGATAGAATATGAACACAAATCAAACATAAGAACCATTTGTAAGAGAATTTGTGAAGATTAAGAAGAATAATGCTCAAATGTATGAAATATAAGCTCCTAGCAATACACAAACAAAGAATGAACTCCAATTTTTAATATCAATAAAGTTCCAAGAGTTACACAATGAAGAACAAAGAAACATATATATACAGGACCTAGTTTCGCAAACAGTTTCGCATACTACGAAACTGTATGCACCATGACATGAGAAACTACCGGGCGAAACTGCAGTTTCGCATGCAGTTTCACATGCCATAGAATACAAAACAAGTCTAAACTAAACTAGATCCTATTATATTAATATCTAAGCAATAATAAACTATAACTAAACAAAAACAAAAACAACAAGGTGAATACCACCCTATTCTTGATCATCACCTTTAAATGAACTTGTTGATCAAATAAATTCACAGTCATCTTTGTATGCATCAACTATAACAACTACAATAGTCATCAATGGCAAGTAGCATATCGAATATATAATTTCACCCGACGTACCTTTGTGGTTTTGGTTTGAGTATAAGATACTCATGTCTTGATTCCGAGTAAGCTACACCAACATCAATGTACTAAAATATGTAACAAAATGAGCTAACGAAAACTTAGAAATTATGCACTATCATAGATAGAAATAACCTGAAATTGATTCCCCAACCGATGTTGACAGATGTTGGGGTTTAGGTTTTGATTATGGCAACATATGGTGATTTAGGGGTTTAATTGATTGTATTTAATCTGATAAGGTATGAAGAAGATAGCAGCTTTAATCTTCAAAGCAACATTCAAATGTGGTGGCTTTAGATCGCAGGTTTAGGATTTCAGATTGGGCTTCAAATGTGCTGGTGTTGGTCGAAGGCTTCAAATGTGCCGGTGGTGGTCAAGGGCTCAGATTGGGCTTTGATTGTTACGGCCTGAAACATGGTCGAATGTGGTGGTGGTCGAGGGCTTCAAATGTGGCGGTGGTGGTCGATAACTTCGAATGTGGTGGCTTCAGATCGCAAGGTGTGGGTGGTAGTGGTCGCAGGGTGTGGGCGGTAGTGGTCACAGGGTGTGGGAGGTGGTGGTCATAGGGTGGGCGCGGTGGTGGTGGTAGCTAGGGCAGGGGGTGTTAATCGATGGAAATATTGAATTGGGGAGGTGATATATTTAAGCGGGGGTTTCAAAAATTTAATGATGAAAAGAAAAGATGACACACATTTAGTTAAAAGCATTGCCCATGTTTTTTTTCTTTTGTTTACGACAATAAAACAATGACACGTAAAAATGCGTGTCATCGTTCATTCAGTTTTTAGTAGCAATGACAATATTTTTTTGACACAGTTTTGTGCGTCATTAGAGTATCGCGTGTCATAAATCGCATGTCACTAAAAGTATATTTTCTAGTAGTGATTATATAGTCGGTTAACTAAAATGATAAAGATTACCATACTAATACACATATTAGATTTATTACCTAGAAGTCATTAAGGTTGTCAAAACCCCTATCGATCTTTCCATCAACTTGCTCTAATTGAACCTTATCAAAGTCTTCTGGAATGTTTTAAATGAGTTTAATCAGCGAAAGTTAGATCTGTCACGTCGTGCGTGCTCGATCATCACCACTCTCCCAAACTGCTTCCTTGACTTCCTTCATAATGAACTGCAAAAAAATAAAGCTGATATGTCTACTACCAATTCAGAATCACCACTACTATGGAATCAAAAAAGAAACAACAAAATCCCTTTCATTATACTTCTTATTATGTCTTTTAGCATCATGTTGTTAACCACTTACATTAGGTTATAAACCCTTCTTAGCATTTCATGGGTTTGAAATTCTTAAAAATAGTGAAAGTTATTTGATCTTGTCCATTATTTCCTGAAATAACAATATCAAATTTGAAAGTCTTTAGAATGAAATGCTAAAATAAGGGGCACACTAAACGCTTTCAAACAATGACAAATGGAAGAAAATATATCCCCAACAGATTGATAAAAAAGATTGTTTTACTCATCTTTTCTAATAATCATCACCTAATCTAATAAATCAAAATAACTATTAGGCACATAGTCATTATTTATCATGTTCACATCATCTCTAGCTAGGCTTCACCTAGGATTGTTTATGTGTTATCACCACAATAAATTCACAATTTTGATAAAAATATTGACTTCAAAAAAGTTTTCTGAATTATTCTTATTTAATACTATACTAATCGAGATAATTTCTTTCTAGAAATAAATATTATTACATTAGAAATACTTTAATAAGATTTAGTTTTGTTAAAATATAATTTAGTTAGTAACTAATCATTTTAAACTAAAATACTTTAAAATGACATATAAAGAGATTTATGGATATTTATGAATAATATAATTATTTTTCTTTTTATACTATTGTTTATAACTTAAATATGTTTGTTATTTATTATAATTTCATTGATATTTTATCTATAACATATATTATATTACACACACATATACACACACACACACACACATATATATATATATATATATATATATATATAGAATCTATTATATAATTTTTTATTTAAACTCATATAACATATTGGTATCTAACATAGTTCTAAATAAATAGAATTAATCAAAGATTTTTACGTATGATGATTATAAGGAAACTAAATATATAAAAAAGAAGGAATAACTTAAATATATAATTAGAATTTGAGAGCATTTTTCGTTAACATTTTTCCCATTCGTTCTTCCAACCATCCATTAGTGAAAGAATATATACATATTTTGCATACTTTTGGCTAATCTTTGATTGATGAAAAATTGCAAATTTTAACATAGAGAGATATATAGATGAGAGAAAGATTGAACCTAGATATATATATTTTCTGAGCTAGAAGGAATCACATAATGGTGGTTGTGGATCCGCAATTCATTGAGCCATATACAGTGGATCTTGCGGTTCAAAGGAAATCCAAAGTTACCAATTCAAATGGAAATTTCACAATCATTGACGTCAAAGGCAACATGATGTTTAAGATCAAGGACGCTCTTTTCAGTTTTCATGATCGACATATATTGTATGATGCCAATGAAAAACCTGTTCTAACTTTTAAGAAAAAGGTCATATTTTTAATGATATAAAAAATTTTTTGAAATCAATTGTCATGCTATCATGTTTATTTATCTCCTCTCTCCTTTACTTTAATGATTAGCTCCGATCGATCCACGGGAGATGGCAAGCTTTCAAAGGAGAGAGCACAACACATAAAGATTTACTTTTTAGTGTGAAGAAATCATCCATGCCTAAACATGAGACAGAGTTAGATGTTTTCCTAGTCGAAAACAAGGAAGAGATCGAATATGATTGCAAGGTTATCGGAAATTGGGAGATGAAAACTTGCACCATCTATGCACAAGATGGTTCTTCTGCTCTTGCCGAGGTGACATACCTCTTTTTCTTAAATAATTTTTATAATCATTTCAAATTGGTACATGAATGTTTGTTATTCTAACATGGTAGTAAGAACTTTTATTTGGTTAAATGCATCTATATGATATGCTATTGTATTGTATAACATTTTTGTTGCCTAATTCATTACTAAGCCATATATGCAACAAGCAGGTACATGATAAGCAAAATATCACTAATGTTGTGCACGGAAAGGACACCTTCGGCATAACAATCTACCCAGAGGTAGATTATGTGTTTATTGTCGCGCTTGTGGTGATTCTTATTGAAATAAAAAGTTACGATGGAAGTAGAAACAAAAAGAAAAAAAGAAAAAATAAGAAACACAAGAAGGATAGCGACAGTAGTGACGATGATAATATAAATGATAATGAGAGAAGTGATGAAGAAAGAAAAATGTCAGAAGCGGAAAATGAATCAGAACAACAAGACGATGATGAGGAAGAAGAGGAGGATGATGAAGAAAAAGATGATGAAGATGAAGAAGATGATGATGAAGTTGACTATGATGACAAGGAAGATCATAGTGAAGACGATGATGATGATGATTATAACAATGAAGCCTATGATGAAGAACCAAAATATGATGAGTATGATGATGAAGAAAGCAGTTCTAGTGAAGATAAAAGCCCTTCGAAAATGTAAATTATTAAGGGTATTCCTTTATTTGAAAATTATATTATATGTATAGTCATAAAGCATATTTGTATAATTTTCTAGATATTTATCGTGTTTAGGAAAATCTTTGCGTCTTCTACATATCAAGTGTCGTATATTTGCTAACTATGTAACCCACAAACAACACTTATGATGAATACTACAACTTCTAAAGTGATTTAATTATATTAATTTAGGTGGTTGTTCCTAAATAATAGACCTTCTGTATAAGCGATACTACATGCTTGACCTAAGAGATATAAACTAGAGTGTCGGTTACAATCACTCAATACTTGATGATTATTTTAGCGTGTCGGTTAGAATTTGTTGGAACATATTTTGTGAAATAGTTTGGTTTGATATATCTTTTGTTTACTTTATTTATATTTCATTGTAGATTTTTCTTGTACTCTTGTCCTAAGCGAGATTGCTTGTTTTGAGTCATATTAAACAGGTTTAGTCTCATTTGTATATGGGGGTTGAACTTGTTAAAGCTATGCGCATCTTATTGTTGTATATCTTTTAGGAAATGAGAATTAGAATTATATACATTGTGTTTGTTGATAACTTTTGCTGCATTGTTTTTCGTGTTTACGTGTAGACATGAGATAACGAGCACGCGCATTCCGCATGTGGTTTGGTGATATTGACACAAATATGAAGATCCGAAATCATTAATGGGACCTACAAAATTACTTAGTGCTCATCTAACTAGTGGCCTGTTAATTCAACCTCAAGCATATAATCTCATCATGCATATATTGCCTCAACTTGATCTTGCAACATGCACAACATATACAACTATCAAAACTCCCAACATACCCCTTTTGTTCACATTTCTCAAATCCCATGATATCGGCATCCGTAGATTCTCTTTTGGATATCGGCTCTCTTCTAACGAAGGATTTAATAACCATGACTACCTTAAATCAAATGTTATGGATATTTCTTTATAAAAATAGTGATTTACCGCATATACTATATATTCATAGGACAATGCCAAAATCACACAAGATATACTGACATAGGCGTATAAACCTGAATATATTGTTGTATTTTCAATCTTCACATAAAAAAAGAGAAGATGATGAGATATGATCATCTTTTTTATTTATCAAAATGTTATTACAGGACTAGTGAAGGGGGTCAATGTAACAGTTTCACAATTTTTGGAGAGACTTAGAACACTAGCAGATCAAATAAGAAACCGACTTAAAGGTGAAACAAAGAACACAAGTAAAGAACAAACAAGAACATGAACACAATAATATGAT
Source organism: Flaveria sonorensis (assembly GCA_025506505.1). Lineage (NCBI taxonomy): Eukaryota > Viridiplantae > Streptophyta > Magnoliopsida > Asterales > Asteraceae > Flaveria > Flaveria sonorensis. Next base: position 28,867,862 of record CM046424.1, on the reverse strand, counting down.
TTTCAAGAATGATGTTTATTGCTCTCAAGTTCTTACAAAGTGTTACAAAGCTTAAAACTAATGACAAGTACTTGAGATATTTTATACTACATCCTAAAGAGTCATATTTTGAAGGCCAGCTGGAAACACTAATCTAGACAACAAGATCAATAGAAAGTCAAAAGGCAGAGTGCAAAAAGGATAAAAGTACATAAGTAGAAAGTTACAGACTCAAGACCTTAATCTACAGTTTGAAAAAGGTATGGACTTTTCACAAACTCATATAAGTTGGTGAGTCATCAAAGGTGGCAGAAGAAAATGGTCCAGCTTTTGTCAAAAGTGATTCAGAAAAAGCATGTCTTCTTTGTATTCAGAAGAAATCAGTCTCCTGGCTTCGGAAGACTTCGTCTTTGAAGCTTCGGAAGACTTCATCTTTGGTTCGGAAGATTTGGCCTTTTGGTTTCGGAAGATTTGATACTTAGTATAATTCATTGAGTTGTGTCAAATCTTCCAAAGTAACTTACTTGTACTTCACATGTGCATGCTGAGAGCTCTTTGGTTGCATCAGCCTCTAAGTGTAATTCTTACAAACTCCCCCTGGGCTGATGCTACCAAAACTGAAGCAACATTTTGAATCTTGATCTTCATCTATTGATAGTCCTTATCAGAATTAAGATCATCCCCTTCATCATCAGTTGGTTAGGATTCCTCAGACTTTTAAAGTACCTTCTCATGTTAAAGAGATCATGTAAAGGAAGGTCAAGAATATTTTGCCAGAAGTACACATCTTGAACCTCTTGATCTCTAGTGACAAACCATCTGTCCGGGTTAGTAGCAAATGCCCAAGACAAGATGGGTCTCTCAGTAGCAAGAGGCTCTATAATAAGTGGACTTTGTTGAGTAGCCTCTTCTTGATCACCCTCAAGATATTCAGACTCATCTTAAGGTGCAGAGGTGGATTCCTTGGACTTCTTCTTCTTCTTTTTATCCCTTCTGATGGCCATCCTCTTCTTCTTTTTGTACTTTAACAGAGGAGGTTGGTCTTGAGTACCATATTTTTCTTGTTTCTTCTTCTTAGTTGGGTCATTTTCCTTCCTAGATTCAGAAGGAGATGGATCAGGACCCTGCTATGGGTCAAAAGATAAAGATGGCTTAGATGTAGCACTACGTCCAGGTTGTGTTGTCTCTTGTGGTTCAACCTTGACCTCAGCTTCAGGTGTAGCCTGACTTGGTGGAGAATGCAAGTCAACTAGCTCACCCCTCTTGATCTTCTGCTTGATCACTTTAATGTGCTCATCCATAGTGGATAGAGACATTAGACCAAATCTCCTTCTAAAGAACCCTTACAAATTTAAGAAGCTCACCCTCTTTAGTATATCAGCAGACTTCTTCTGATTGTCTTGGATGGTGGCTCTTGACTTTACAGCCTCTTCCCTCATCTTCTTTTTAGCAGCTTTTTGTTCTTTCTTAACTTCTTGCTCAAGCTGCTTGAGGTATTCAAATTCAACATACTCATATGACAAGGGAAGTAGGTCTACTGCCTGATAGAGGCTTGTGGCACTCAGGTAGGTTATTATATTTTCACTTTCTTATTCCCTACCTGGGTAAGTTTCTTATTTAGTTGCCATAACGTCTGCCTCAGGGGTTTCTTGAACTGGAGAGAGGGTAGGAGCTTTCTATAGTCTTTTTCATCTTCGTTCCTCTTTGATCTTAAGGAGTAGCTCTATAGCCTTAGCTTCCTTCCTCTCTTTTGACACCTTAGTATCAGCCAGCTCATTTAATTCTTCTAATGGAAGAGAGATGATTTCATCTATGTTGTAGTTCCTAGACCCCAAGTAATTTAATCTAGCTACCCTGAACTCATCCTCTTGAGGGTTTGGACTTGGGGCAACCCTGATTGGGTCATGCATAAACCCAGGGGTCTTACTTGAACTCTCTCCCCTTGCCTTTCTCTTCCTCTCCCTTTTCTCTTGCTTAATCTCCTCAGAGCTAATCTTTATCTTCCCTTATCAGTCATTGGCCTGTATGACTTAGGGTGGAGAGAGCTTTGGCCTTCATTGCTTGGTGTAGAACTTGAGCTCTTTCCAGGGAGAAGCTGTGAGACACCTTCACCCTGGTGTCTCACTAAGGGTACTTGGTGCTGAAGCAGTTCCTGTCTCAAGGTTCATAGATTCAACTACTAGGCCTTCAACCTAGGTTTACCCTTTAAAGATAATCTTAAGGTCTACCTCAGTATCTAGATGACCAATAGTCTTACTTGCTAGCCTCTGTCTATGTAGTTTGGACCTCTTCTTGAACTCTTCAGGCACCCTTTCTTGAATCCTCTCAACTAACCTTGCAGCTTGCATTCTTTGACATGGATTGGAAAGTGGTAGATCAACTAGTGAGAAGCTCTCATAGTATCTTAGATTTTGGAAATTAAAGACATCTTGTTGTCCCTGAGATCTAGAGAGTATCAGGGCTCTTCTGTCAGCATCATACCTCCATTCTACTATTTGATTTTTAGCAGGGTAAGATGAGGTACACATAGCCCTTTGAATCAAGGCTTCCACATCAATATGGACCTTAGGAGGTTGTTGAGTATGGACAACTTCAAGTGAGGGTGGTGAGTCCATTTTGTCCATACTCTAGGCAGAACTCCCAGGTTCTGTGATTGTAGGTAGGACTTTCTCTCCCTTTTTGGTAGCATCACCCTCTTGCATAGGGGAGCTAAGGGTTAGGTCCATCACATCCATATTTCTTGTGGACTTGGTTGAGTTTGTCTCACATGTCTCTCAGCTAACTTTCCCTTGAGATCAGTGATCTCAAGTTGCTAGTCACTGAATTGCCTTTGCAAGGTAACCACCTGAGATTCCAGGTGACTTACCTTTGAAACTAAATAGGTGCAGATTTCAGATAGTTTTTGCAACTTTAGTTGCAGACTCCCCTCATCTTCATCAGAAGAATCATGGGGGTGGGGGTGAGAGAATAGGACCAAAGTCTTCTTCCACACCACCAGCTTGGGGCTCTTGAATACTAGATTTCCCCTGCACCCTGACAACTTCAAGAGAAGTGTCCATGGGTTGGGTTTCAATGGTTGAGGTCTTGATGATGTAATCACTTGCAAAAATAAGAGCCTTTTCCATATGGACTTCCTGAAGATGTTCAGGGAAGTCCACCTCAGTTTGGGATGGATGATATAGGCTAGATATGGGTGATTTAGGATCACTCACCTTTCCTTGAGTAGGGAAAGAGAAGAGAGACTCATGGTACTCACTAAAGCTCATATCCTCATCATCATAGAATTTGAGGTCAGGGATGGGTTGGTTTAAGTCTAACGGCTGGGGATGGTAGCTTTCCCCTGAAGGCTGATCACTTGAGTTTTGAAACTTAAAGTGATGGGTTAAGGCTTGCAAAATGAGCTTATCAGGCTGAGCATGAGAAACATTAGCACTAATCAAAGAAGTAATGGGAGTGGTCTGCTCCTCAAGGGAAGTGGGAGCTCTTGTTTCCACTTCCTCTGCATGGGTGGTTGTATAAAGGCCTGCTCAACCTAAATAGACTGAGCAAGGGTTCTTTTGGATTTTCTAGAGTAGGTGATGGTTATTTGTGGCTGTGTGGGTGGTGTAGATGTGGAAGGTGTGGATTCAACATTGGCTGGTGCTGCCAAGTTGTCACCTTGAGAAGTCAACAATGGTCTTTCTTATTATTTTGAATATTTCAGGCTTCATCTGTCCAAATTTAAGAGTATTACCTATTCCCCTTAACTATGAGCCTAGTTCATAGTTAAGAATGTGTTTAACATATCGAGGGAACATGTATTACTCTAAGGAGTCCAAGTTAGCAAGCAAGTTTGTATAGACAAACTAGGAGCAGTTGAACTTGACCCCTTAAAGAATCCCATGGACTATATAGGATAAGTTATTCTGAATCTGGTCCCAACCTCCATGTTTGCTAGATAGAGAGTGGATTACAACATGGAGGAGGTACTTTCACTAAGAGGAAATCTTACCCTTCTTGAAGCGACTAACTGTGTAGTCTCCTTCATAGCCCATCTGCCGGAATAAGTCATTTAAAGCAAATTGGGGAAGGAAAACTCGCCTTCTTCATCATCCAGCCTTAGATGAGTGTTGATTGTGTCTGGAGTGATGAAATTTGTCCTCCCCTGCTGCACTGTGACAGACAGTGCCTTCTCACCATCTAAGATGACCTCTTGGCAGGTCCTCAAGAATTCTAGGAGTTGTTCTTCATATAATGAAGGGTCTATAGTCAGTGTGGTGAGGTAGTTTGATTGAGAAAGGTAGCGGCAAATATCTGAGAAACCTGGATCTTTCTCAGATGACAACAGAGCAAGTTGATTATGTTGCCTATGTAAGTGCATGGGAAAATCTGGTTGGTTCTGGGGTTCAGTGTTGGCCATTTTAGAGAGCTTTTGAGTGAAGAAAGCTAATAACAAAGGCGGTTTGTGGGTGAATTTAGTGTTAGAAGTTTTGTAGATGAAGAGGAAGGTAAAAAAGGGGGAACTGTTGTATATATATATATATATATATATATATATATATATATATATATATATATATATATATATATATATATATATATATATATGGTAGGATTTGAGCCAAAGTTAATGCAAAAGGATAAACTTTGAAATCCAGATGTCGGTCTCACCTCTGAAAAAGTGCCTAAAAAGGTAGTTGCAGGACCATTGAAGAATGGTCAATGTAGCAGTTTCATAAGGTGGAGAGACTTGGAACACTTAGCAGGTCAAATAGGGAACCGGTTAGGATGAAACAATGAACACAAGTAAAGAACAAGATATTATATGGTTTTCAAGAATTTTGTATGTTTCTCTCGGGTTCTTACAAGTGTTACAAAGCTTAATTCTAAATACAAGTACTTGAGATACTTTATACTACATCTTACAGCTTGCCATACTTTAAAGGCCATCTGAAAACACTAATCAAGAAAACACGATCAATGTAGAGTCAAAAGGCAGACTGCCTTTTGACTAGTGACTATGACATGCCATAGCTCACATCCTAATCTAATACAAAAAGGATAAAAGTACATAGTTGGAAAGTAACAGACTTAACACCTTAATCTACAGTTGATAAAAGCATGGACTTTTCGCCAAACCATGCTGGTTGATGAGTCTTCAAAAATGGCGGTGGAAAGATGGTTCAACTTTTGTCAAACATAAGTTAGAGAAAGCATGTCTTCTCTGTCTTTGGAAGAAATTATTTGGCTTCGGAAGACTTTGTCTTTGAAGCTTAGGAAGACTTCACTTTGGCTTCGCAAGAAGTAGTCTTTTGGCTTCGAAAGATTTGATACTTAGCCTAATTCATTGAGTTATATCAAATCTTCCAAAGTACTTTCCTAGTACTTCACATGTGCATGCTGAGAGCCCTTTGGTTGTTCTTTGGTTGCATTAGCCTTTAAGTGTATTCCTTACAAACTCCCCTAGGATGATGCTACCAAAACTGATGATACCTATGAGTCTTGATCTTCATCTCTTGACAGTCCCCATCAGAATCAAGACAATTCCTTTCATTATCAGTTGGTTAGGATTCGTCACACTCTTAAATTATCTCCCCATGTCACAAAGATCATACAGAAGGAGTTCAAGAATGTTTTGCCAGAAGTAAATGTCTTGACCTCCTTGTCTCTAATGACATACCATCTGTCTGGGTTAGTAGCAAACATCCAAGACAAGATGGGTCTCTCAGCAGCAAGTGGCTCTACTATGGGTGGATTTTGTTGAGCAGCCTCTTTTTAAGCACACTTAGGATGTTCTGATCCATCATGAGGTATAGAGGTGGATGCCTTAGACTTCTTCTTCATCTTCTTCTTCTTCTTGTCCCTTCATATGGCCATCATTTTCTTTTTTATGTACTTTAACTGAGAAGATTGGCCTGTAGTACCAGATTGTTCTTGTTTATCCTTCTCAGTTGGTTGAGGTCTAAAGGCTGGGGATGGTAGCTTTCCTCTAATGGTTGATCACTAGAGTTTTGAGACTTAAAGTAAAGGCTTAAGGCCAGGGTAATGAGCTCATCAGGGTGAGCATGAGAAACCTCAACAGTGATCATAGAAGTAATGGGAGTGGTCTGCTCCTCATGAGATGTGGGAGCTCTAGTGTCCACTTCTTACTGCATGATTGGTGATCTGGGGGCTTGTTCAACCTAAGTAGACTGAGTAGGGATTCGTTTGGATTTTCTTTGGTAGGTGATGGTCATTTGTGGCTGTGTGGGTGGTGTAGATGTAGAAGGTGTGGGTTCAACATTGGCTGGTGCTGCTAAGTTGTCACCTTGAGTAATAAGCTCTAACATTTTTGGAATCAGGGCTGTTTCTATCCATGAGAAGCCAACAATGGACTTTCTCATTGTCTTAAAGATGTCAGGCTTCCTCTGTCCCAGTTTAAGAGTGTTACATGTTCCCCTTAACTGTTAGCCCAGTTCACAGTTAAGAATGTATTGAACAGATCTAGGGAACATGTAATGCTCTAAGGATTCCAAGGTGGCAAGCAAGTTTGTATAAACAAAATGAGAGTACCTAAACTTGACCCCTTGAACCATTCTATGGACTATGTAGGATAAGTCCTCAGGAATTTGGTCCCAACCTCCATGTTTGTTGGACAGAGAATGGATGACCACAAGGAGGAGGTACTTCCATTTGGAAGAAACCTTACCCTTTTTGAAGGTTCTTACTAAGTAGTCCCATTCATAGCCTATCTGCCCAAATGAGTTGTTTACAATAGATTCGGGGAAGGACAATTTGACTTCTTCATCACCCAACCTTAGATGATTGTTGATGGTGGCTGGAGTGACAAAATATATCTTCCCCTCCACTGTGATAGACGGTGTCTTCTCATTGTCTAAGATGATCTCTTAGCAGGTCCTCCAGAACTCTAAAAGTTGATCTTCATACAAGGGCGGGTCAATGGTAAGTGCGGTGAGGTATTTTGAAATAGACAAGAAGTAGCAAACGTCTGAGAAACCTGGGTCTTTCTTATATGATAACAGAGCAACTTGGTTGTGTTGCCTGTGTAACTGATGGAAATATTGGGTTGGTTTCGGGGATCAGGGTTGGCCATTTTGGAGTAGCTTAGAAGTGAAGAAAGATAATAACAAAGCCAGTTTTTGGGTGAATTTAGGGTATGAACTTTTGCAGCTCAAAAAGAAAATGAAAGAGGTGAAACTTTTGAAGGTATATATATGGATTGGATTTGAGACAAAGTTAATGAAAAAGGATAAATTTTGAAATCAGGATGTCGGTCCCACCTCTGAAAAAGTGCCCAAAACGGTAGTTTTCTGGGCTTATATAGTGATGACATAGACAACTTAAGACACACATATTAAAAATAATCTTGAATTTAGTTTAAGAAAAATCTACTCAAAGTTAATCATCCTAATAGCTGATACAAGATATTTAAATCTCTGTTCATCAATAGCTTTTGTGAACAAATCAGCATATTGTTCATTTGTGTTAACTTTGACTAGTTTTATCAATAGTTTTTCAAAATTATCTCTAATCAAATGATACCTAATGTTGGTGTGCCTTGTTTTTGAGTGCTGTATAAGATTCTCTATAATAGGGATAACACTATTATTGTCTATGTGGATGGGAGTCTCCTTGAAGTTAAATCCATAGTCTAGCATCTCATTCTGAATCAAAAGCACTTGAGCACATCAGCTTGCAATAGCAATGTATTCAGCTTCAGTAGTTGATGCAGACATACGAGATTATGTCTTGCATTTCCATGAGACTATCCTTCCACCAAGAAATTGACATCTACCAAATGTAGACTTTGTAGTCATATTGCAGCCATCAGAATTCTTTGGATACCATAGTCCCAGTTTGGGAGCACCTTTGAGATATCTGAGAATTCTCTTGACAGTAACCAGGTGTGACATCTTAGGGTTGGCTTGATATCTTGCACAAATACATGTAGCAAACATGATATCAAGCCTGCTGGCTGTGAGGTACATAAAAGACCTAATCATAGCCCTGTATAGATGTTCATCAACATACTCCCCCTTAAGATCTGGTCCTAGAGAATGGTTTATGGCTATGGGTGTCTTAGCAACCTTGCACCTAGTCAGATGAAATCTGGTAAGTATGTCTTGCACATACTTTGACTGGTTTATGAAGATTCCATTGTTAACCTGCTTCACTTGAATTCCTAGAAAGAATTTGAGTTCCCCCATGGCACTCATTTCAAATCTATTCTTCATCAGCTTCTCAAAGTCTTTGCAGAGCTTTGGATTAGTTGATCGAAAAATAATGTCATCTACATAAACTTGAACCGACATCAAGTCATTTCTTTTTCCTTTGATGTGAAGAGTGTTCCATCAATAGTACTCGTCTTGTATCCATGCAGACAGAGATAAGGTGATAGTGTCTCATACCACTTCCTTTGAGCTTGATGCAGCCCATAAAGAGCTTTGTCAAGCTTGCAGACATAATCAGGATGATCTGGGTTTGCAAACCCAGGTGGTTGTTTGACATACTCCTCCTCATCAATCACCCCATATAAGAAAGCACACTTGACATCAAGTTGGATACCTTGAAATCCTTGGATGTAGCAAAAGCTAGGAATATCCTAACAGCTTCAAGTCTTGCTACAGGAGCAAAAACATCTGTGTAATCAATCCCTTATTCTTGTGTGTATCCTTGAACACCTAGTCTTGCCTTGTTCTTGATGACAAGTCATCTATCATCTTTCTTATTCCTGAATACCCAGCTGGTACCAATAGTAGTCTTCGCTTGAGGAAGAGGACATAAGTTCCAAACCTTTTGTCTCTTGAATTGAAGCAGCACCTCCTGCATTGCTTCAACCCAACTTCCATTCTTCAGACCCTCATCAATCTTCTTAGGCTCAATCTGGGACAAGAAACAAGAGTGAAGACAAACATTTTTATCATGGGTTTGTCCTCTTGTTCTCACCCCTGTATCAACATTTCCAATGATGTTTATAATGGGATGTGACTTAGGGATTCTTAATTGAGGAAACACAACAAGTTGGTTGGACAGATCTAAATTGGTTAAAATCAGATCTGGTGCTTGAATATCATCCACCACATTAACACACTTATCAAGAGAAACTTGATCCAACGAGTGTGTCATATCATTGATGTTGTCTTCTATGGAGTGGTTATCAATATCAAGAAAGTCTTGATCACTATCACCACCTCCATCTCCTCCTATACTGGAAACTCCTTCATTTGAGTTCTGTGACCCTGTGTTGGAATTTATTGGCACTTCAGATGTATCAGCTGAAGAATTTGTCATGGTTGTGCTGACAGGAGTTCCAACTGCAGGGCTAGTTACCACTAGAGTTCAAGTAGTTTGAACACTTGGTCTTTTCAGCTCAAATATTAGATCAGAATCATCTATTGATAAGGTACCTAGAGATCCTGAAACATCTTCACAAGATTTGTTAAAACAATTGGTAACTAAGTCAAGATCAAACAACCAATAGGACCAGAACCTTTCATACTGGGTGTGTGCTCATTGAAGGTCACATTGGATGACTCCTCAACTACTCTAGTTCTGAGATTGTATACTCTATAAGCCTTAGCTTGGGAAGAGTATCCAATAAAATGTCCATCATCCGATTTCTCAACCAATTTGCCTATTTGATCCTTGGTATTCAAGATGGTGCAAGGACATCTAAATGATCCGAGAAACTAATGAAAGGTCTCCATTTGTGCCATAGTTCATAAGGAGTTTTACCATAAGTCTTGACTACTGAAACTCCATTTCTCACATTGCAGGCAGTGTTGACTGCATCTGCCTAGAAGGTGATGGGCAGTTTAGAGTCAGATAACATGGTTCTTGCAGCTTCAACAAGTGTTTTGTTTCTCCTCTCAACAACACTGTTTTGCTGAGGAGTCCTGGGAGCATTATATTGTCTTGTAATACCCTTTTCATCATAAAATGCTTCAAGGATTTGGTTCTTGAATTCAGTTACTCGATTACATCTTATGATCTTGACCTTGTGATCACATTGATTCTCAATTTTCAGAATGAAGCTCTTCAAAATTTTAGGGGTCTCATCCTTAGATCTAAGGAAGAAGACCCAAGTATATCTTGTGAAGTCATCTATGATCACCAAACAATATAAGGTCCTTTCTAGACTCAGTACACTGGTAGGGCCAAATAGATCCATATGTAATAAGTGTAGGGGAGTAGTGACGGAGTTCATTTCCTTTGGCTTGTGAGACACCTTGTGTTGCTTCCCTTTCAGGCATGCAACACAATGGTCATCACTTGTAAGACCTTTCTTTGGCATTCTAGTTACCAAATCATTCTTAATTAGTTTATTCATGTTCTTAAAGTTTACATGGCATATTCTTTTATGCTAGAGGAAAGACTCATCACTATTGGCTTTAGACAGAAAGCAAGAAACCTCACCAGATGGGAGGTTTCATGCAAGTCCTTCTTGAACATGTTCCCTTTCCTTGTGGCTCTATTTAGGATATGCTCTTGAGGAATGATCACCCCTGGCTTGAGAATAATGCACTCATGCTTAGTGAAGAGCATGTTATGACTCTGATCACAAAATTAAGATACACTCAAGAGATTGTTTCCAAGCTCTTTGACATATTTTACCATCTCAATGCTGAGCTTACCATTTATGACCCTGCCCCTTCTAGTAATGTAACCACATGATTCTCCTCCAAAATCAACTAGCCCTCTATCAGTTTTCTCAAAATTTTGAAGCAAAGAGCCATTGCCTGTCATGTGCCTGGAACAACAACTATAAATGATCCTTACATTCCCTTTGGTCATTAGCTATTCCTACATATAAAGATATGGTTAGTTACATTTGGAAACCTAAGCCTCATTGGTCTTGGGCTTTTCGAAGTGAATTGAAGATAATGCAATAGTAACTGATCCTATATGCAAGCTCTGACGATCCTTTGCTATTGTTGATGAAGAACTTTCAATTACATGGCCTTCCTTCATCTTCCACACCATCATTGGAAGAGTAGACTTGTCCTTCAAAACTTTGGAAGTTTTGATGACTTTGGAAGATTTGGAGACTGGACCTTCGGAAGCTTTTGCATCCACTGCAGCAGACTTCGATCCTTTGGAAGCATTCCTTTCTTTTGGGACCAGATTTTATTCCGAAGGTAAGTTTTCACTTATCTTCTTCTTCACTTTGGAGCTTCCGAAAGGAAAATATTTTCCTTCTGAAACTATTTTTTTCTTCTTCTTCTCAAAAGTTTTCTTCTTGATCATGTGGATAGTACTTTTGGGATTGTAGATGCAATCCTTGGCAAAGTGAAAAGTCCTACCACACATGATGCATTCAGTTGGCATGCTTCTAAGAGTCTTCTTTTGAGTGGGAGGCTGAGCTTGATCACTTTCCATTTCCTTCTTCATCTTCTTAGATTACGCAACAGGCTTCTTGGGATGAGTCTTACCCTTGGAACTGGATGGTTTGGACATTTTATCAGCCTTTTTCTCTTGATGAGGATGATTTGGACATGAATTATGACTCCTGGTACTAGAGTCCATTGTTGAGTCTTCTGTCTTTACCACTTCAAATCCAGCAGAAATGAAAACTTGCTTTTTCTTGGAGTTGAAGGTGGCCTTGATCTCTTGGGCTTTCTTTGACTTTCTTTTGGCTTCCCTTATCAAGTTCTTCCTTGCAGACTTGGTTATCCCTGTTTCTTTTTTCTCTCTAGGAGATAGTGTCCTTTCTTAGGATAACCCTTATCACTCACCTCAGGTTCATCCTTCACTGTCTCCTCTATATCTTCACCCTTCTCTTTGATAGGATCAATAGGAGGCAGCTCATCTTGACAAGTTCCACACCTTAGAGATCTAACAAATAGGAGTGTGCATAGAGGAGCTATCTCATTCGACCCAAGTCCCTCCCTGTTTTGGTAACAAAATTTTGCATGCAAGGATGAGGATTTTATGTTCTTGAAGGTTTCCTCTTCAAGAACACATTTTTCTGTCTTGGCTTTGCTGATCATGTCACACCCTCGCTAGAAGCGGAAACACGAGGATGCGACGGATGGGATCGTCATAACACATTAGGGGTCTAAGAGAATCTCTAAAGGAATTCTCCGTCAATGGATCATGAAGTCACCCGACATAAAAGAACAAGTGTCAAGAACAATCAATAGCATAACGTTATTCCATAAATGCACAAATAATCCAAGGTTCCATTCAGGAACAAAGAAACACAAGTACTAAAACAATCCCAAGTACAAATCCAACAATTACAATTTAGCAAAACAAACAAGTCCAAAACAAGTTCAAAAGTCCCATGAAATGTCTATTGCTCCCAAAGGAGCGGTCTTGTCTAAAGTCCACAGCCAAGCACCTAAGCCTTATTACCTGAAAAGACATGCTCTAAAAAGTCAACATACGTTGGTGAGTTCACAGGTTTAAAAGCACAAATAGTTTGCCGTGTATAACATGTATAGAAAGTTGTATGTGAGTAAGAGTACATAGTTGTCAAGATATCATCACAAGTTTAAGATCAGTTCAAGTCCAATTACCCGGATTATATTCACCCAAGGGCAAGCCCAGGCCAAGTCAGTCTCGACTAGTATACCGACGACAAGGGTGGGGGTGTCAACCCGTTAGTACTAACAATACCTCTCCATGACGTCTAAGTCACAAGAACAAGAACAAGTTCAAGTACACACTCATGAATGAACATCTAGACTCATCCCATGACCTAAACCACATACATTGTCCCAAAATAGTCTTTAAGACACGGCATAGTCCAAAACCATGAGTATGCTTTTCCCCCAAGTAAAATATATTAAAAAGGGGCCGTGAAACTCACCTTGAATTGGTTTAGTCCAAATTCCATAATATGCAAAACAAGCACTAAAAGTACAAATCACAAAAGGATTACTAAGGAATAAAAATAACCAACACGGGTGTAATCCTTTTAGCCCAGTTCTTAACGCCCGTCAAGGTTTTTATTATCATAATTATATTAGTTTATTAACTTATTCTTTTAAAACATCATTCAATGACTTTTAAATACAAAACTTGCCTTTAATTGATTATTTAGTTTCAAACCTTATTTTTAAGTTTATCAAAATATTTCAGCACATATATCTGATTGCGCATCAGTTTTGTATATACTGTTTGGAGATCGAAACAGTAACGAATTGTTGAATAAAAGGTATCATTTGAAAATTAAGACTTTAAATTAAACTCCAGAAAAAGAATCATCTCTATTAGATAAAATATGAGAAAGATATGACTCAATGAATACAGACCAATCTGCTGCCCAGATTCGTCAGTTTTGACCTTCAATTTTGTTTGCCACGTTTAGAGGACCAAACGTTGTCCAAACGACACGAGACCACTTGGGTTAGTTAGAGAACTCATAGAAATTGATTTTAGACCCAAATTTTGACCCATCTAATCATTTTGTGACTAAGTTATGAACTGTACAAAATGTCTCATTTTCATGACCGCAAGCTGTCTAGTTCATTAGTCTTGTTCCTTTGCATCCCAAACTTCAATACGTGACCGTTTTCAACCTGAGTATATAAAGAACATTTATTCCAGGTTCTAGTTGTCCAAAACTTGTATTAAAAACTTATATTATTGTAATTTTCATTCCGAAAATAGTTTGTTGGATTTTAATCTCCCGGTTTGCAACATTAATTAATTAATTCGTTGTTTTGATCGTTCAAGATGTCTAACCATTCAAAAAACAATATTAATGATTTCAAAAATGATTTATAAGTCCAAGATGTCGATTATGAACAGGTCATCTAAGATTACAACCCCAAATTTGATAGATTCAATGAATATACAAAGTCCAAGAATTAGGGTTTTACCGGTTAGAGAGTCCAACAATCGTAACACCTAGATTTTCACGATCCAACACCCAAAACAAAGAATATAAGAATATTAGATGATGATTTTGTGCTTAGATGATGAATATCATCAAAATCAAAGTAGATAAAGGTGTAAAATCTTCAAGAAACGATTTTTCTTACCGGAGATTAGAAGATGAACGAGTCTTGCTTAGAATGAGATCTTGAATGTCTTGGTTATCACAAAACTAGATATTTTGATTGGAATTAGGAAGAAACAAGTGGAATTGGGTTGTGGTGGCTAGGGTTTGCAATATGGAGTTGCTTGGAAAATAATTTTGCAAAAGTGAGGAAAACAAGGGGGAATTCCCCCTTGTCTAGTTTCGGCCGCAAGCAAGGGAGGGGCAAGGGCCTTCGGGCCCTTTGCCCATTTCGTCTAATCCATCTTGTCTCGAATCAAGTGTCGACAAATTTTTACATTTTTAAATTCCGCGCGCTAAAACGGTTCCAACGAGCTATTATATGACCTAGAAATCGGATAAACTACAGTTTTGAATTAATTCAAGTTTATTTACCAGGCTTTAGGCAAAACCCATGAATGTATGATTAATTGGGTTTTAACATAAATTTTTGTGTTTCACCTTTTAGAAAATCCTTGATTAGCTCAATACACAGGACTTCGTATGATGGCAAGCCCAATGGTCATCTTAATGATAAAAACCCTAGGCCCAACACTAAGACATAGGCCCATTAAGTTAAAATTTGGGACAACTATGTAATGAACAATCAATTAAGACCAAGGCCAAATATGACAAAATCAAAGTCAAAAGTCAAAATCAAAGTCAAAGTCAAAGTCAACGGTCAAAGTCAATGGTCGATACACCTATTTTGGTGACGGATGTCACAGTATCCCCCCGTGGAGAGAATTTCGTCCCGAAATTCATTCAGAGTTATCAACTGCAATGCCTTTCCATGAATAGGTAAAAAGTACTTAGTCCTCAATTGATCTTCCCGCGCACAGGTAAATTTAGGTCCTCTCTTTGAGTTCCATCTAATCTTTAGGATCAAAATTTTACTAATTATCAAAGTTCAATTTCTTTAGTCATGATCTCAGCCAGTTCTTCGATGATCAAAGTTTACCGTCCATGGAACGCGTCATGCACCTATCTCAGTTATTGCTGTAACTCAAACTGATAATCCCATGACCAAATATGTTTGAAAGTCTTAATTGCACTTACCAATATAGGTGCTAATTTGCTCATTTTCCAAAGCAGACAATGCCTTCTAAGGCAACCACTCGTATACCGCCCATAAAAACAAAGTCTCTTGAGATGGCTTTTTAGGTTTTAAAACCAATTTACTAATATGACCAGAGTAGGACTGTTGTCCACAACTAAAAGTTAGATTCCAGTTCAGATTCTGATTTCACATTCATGGTATCAATAGTGTTTATATATAGGGTGTACCGCGGCTAACCCACTACACTACTTACAGCTTGATAGTGTACCAGTCACCAACCGTATCTAATTACCAAATCAACCAGTTTTGGGAATGGAAACGGAATATCCTTTTGGTCCTCCGCGAAAAACACCTTCCTTTTTAACGTCCGAGACCATGTGCCAAAAGCAAGGGTTCCTTTGGTTTTCAGTGTAAATTTCTAATGATCTTGAGATGCCTTTAGTCTGTCTGCGATCCAAATCCCCTAATAATTCATCTCTTTAATGATTTATGGTCATGTCATCTAACTTTACATGACTTCTGCCCATTACATCGGCAATCGGATCTTACATCCGTTTAGTGCCTCGAACAATGCTCCTATAAGACTCTCATTGCAACTATTATTGTAGGAAATTCAACCAGTGGTTGGTGAGTCTCCTAGCTACCTCCATGTCAATAATAAAAGACATTAACATATCCTCCAATGTCTGAATAGGTCACTCACTCATACAATTAGTATGATAGTGGTAAGTCTCACTCATGTCCAGACGTGTATCCAGCACCTACTATGAGTTATGCCGAATCGTTTCATGAAGCGACTGGCACGAACAGGGATAATCGACATAGGTACTCCATGTCTATCCACAACTTCACTAACATAGATCCTTGCCAACTTTTCTGTCTTTTAGTCCTTACGAATAGTCAGCAGATGACCAGATTTGGTCATGTTATCCATAATGACTCAAATCAAATCAAGCTCACTACTAATTCTATTATCTTCGTGATGAAGTCTACAATCATGTTTTTTTTCCACTTTCGAACCGGAATCTCAAACTGTTGTAATAGGCTAGGTGGCCTTCGATGCCCCACTTTAACATTTGAACAAGTCAAACACTTGCACACATAGTCCACTGTGTCCCCTTTCATTCCAGGCCACCAATACAAGTCCTTACGATCATGCCACCTCTTGTTAGCACCAAGATGAACAGTATACTTAAACTTGTGTGCTTCGTCCAATACTAATGTCTACACATTTCCCATAAATGAAACCTAAATTTTCTTAATAAAGTACAATCCTTTATCTTCTTTTTGTAAAAACTATTTGTTTAGACCTCTCAAAGCCTCATTCTCCATATTTAGTCCCCTCATTTTACTCGACTTGAGTGGCAATGAGGTAAGCACATGGGTTTGACTCTCTCCTTACAACTTAACACATCCTAACCCATATTTACCTTTCTGGGTTATACTAGATTACATAGTCATAGTCGCTGAACAATTCAATCCAACATCTCTATCTCATGTTTAGTTCTTTATGGTGAAAAATATGTTGAAAACTCTTGTGGTCAGTATAGATGACACACTTGGAGAACCTAGCGTATAGTTTCTTATTTTCAATAATTCCAAAACTGTCCCCATATGTTTCTCATGATCCTCCCTATCCCCAAATAAGTCAGAATGTCCTCAATAAACACTATGACAAATTTATTCAGATATGGCATATGCATCTAATTCATCACATCCATGAACACCGCAAGTGCCTTTGTTAGCCCAAGATTCATAACTAGGAACTCGTAATGTCAATAACGAGTTCTAACCGCTTTCTTTGGTATGTCATCCACATGTACTATATGTTGATGATTACCGAACAGAGATCAATATTCAGAAAGTACATCTATACTTGGAGCTGATTGAATAAGTCATTTATCCTTGGCAAACAATAACGGTTATTTTCCGTTAGTTTATTCAGCCTTTGATACTCCATGCACGTCCTATACAATCCATCCTTCTTCTCGACAGAAAGCACTAGCACCCCATGGTGAGTGAATGGGTCGTATAAAGCCCTAACCGAACCACTCCTGAAGTTGATTAGACAGATCTTGCATCTCCAAGAGTGAGAAATAAAAGGCCCTAGGAACACGCACTGCCCTATGTACTAGGTCAATACAAAGGTCCACCTGTTGTGAAGTAGGCAATCATATCAAATCCTTCGAGAACACTTCTTAGAAGTTTCACACAACATGTATATCATCTAACTCTTATTTCTCCACCTTCATGCTCGAGATCTACGTATTGTCCTCTTCTGATCTCTTGCCGTACACGTCAAGTGTCTCACCGTTTGACAACGGTGTTCAAGCAATCTTCTCATAGCAGATGATCTCAGCACTATTCCTTGACAATCAATCCATCACCGTTATCACGTGGAAACTTCCGCGCCCAAATCATACAAGATCTATTCTAAATGCATGATCCTCTAATAACATAGTACAGTCCCATATTACTTCCATAGTCTTTACAAGTCTATTATTAACCCATTTAATAACACATATCCTTATGACTGGGGTTAAGCCCAACTTAGTTACAAAATCAAAGTCACTACGTATGGATCCTTTTGAGCATCATTGACACCAATAATACCTTTCTATGAACAGGGTTGCCATATTACTTTGCTCTGGGTTTGCACAAATTGCAGACCAGATTTGTGTTGTTTTTCTTTTTATTTTTGATTGACCATTTGACCTTGAGCCCTATATAACCACACATATGCATTTATATAATGATACTGGATTCCGCACTTATATTGTCAACGTCAAACTCTTGCCGATTTGACCGCATTAATCGGTACAACTGGGTTCAAAAATACCTTAAAACTCTTCGCTAAGCGTTCTAATTACTTGAAATTGAAACACACAGGTCATGGCATCATAGTCGGGTGGTGCAGATTGCACTTATTACTCTCCGGGTAAGTGCCAGCATAGTTCTTTGTTGCTAGCATGGCAGCCACATATCCTTTCATGACCTTGTCCTTTTTATCTACTTTAATACCAGCCAGCTCACCCGTTTCCCTAACATCCTGCTACATCTCACTAGCTTTCTCGAGGGTCTGATACGAACCATTTCCTAAGCTAAAGTACATGTCTTTAGTATTGCATTCTAAGGTGGTGTTTGTTTTTTGTGAGAAGTACTTCCTGACCTCTTTTGTCTGCGCCGTGTAGACCATGCGCAGACGTTAAGGTCTGCAGACTGTTTGTTTTCGGGAAGACCTTTCATTAAAAAAAGGTCTTCCTGTGGTCTGTATGAGGTAGACATAGATCATTCACTTATGCAATCTTCTAACCTCTTCTCATTCTTCACGATCAACTTCGACCCAAAGCTCCTTTCCCCCCCACCCACCAAGATTGCACCCGCGCCACCGCACCCTGCCGGCCGCCCCCCTCCAGCCACCGCCACTGCACCACACTACCGGCTGCCCCCCTCCAGCCACAGCCATAGTGCCCTACCGGTGGCCCCCCTCCAGACCCGGAAGTTGTTCGGGTCCATTCGCTGCGCTCTATAGCTCCCCTCACCGCCCCTCATCACCGCCACCGCATCACCACCACAAACCACCCAATTGCTGCCCCTCCTACACTGAATTGCGACTTGGGTTACCTGGTTTGGGTCAAGATTTGGAAGAAAATTCATGTAAAATCAGTCCTATGAAGAACAATGTTTCATGAACTAAAAGGGGATTTTCTGATGTTAACTTCGATGGTGGTCGAAATTAGGGGAGACGGTGGAGATGTCGGAGGAGACGGTGGTGGTGGTGGTGGTCGAAATTAGGGGAGACGGTGGAGATGTCGGAGGAGACGGTGGTTGTGGTGGTGGTTGTGGTGGTGGTGGTTGTGGAGAGGAGGAGGAGGAGGGAGATGATGATGGTGGATGAATTTGATATTTTTAATTACAGACTATATTTGCAGTCTGCAGATGTTAAAAAACAAACAGTATTCTTCTTGCAGACTACGAACGTTTGGTCCACCTCTTCTCCTGCAGATGTCTGAAGATGTGGTCCGCAGACTACAGATATTTTCCTATAGAAAAAACAAACAGCACCTAAATGGTTGGGAGGTGCAGCAGCAACCATCATTCCACGAACTATGGAACCAGCCCCTTGATGTACTTGTCCATCCACTTTGTTTTGTGTATCACAAATATGGCACCAGCTTTGCCAGCTTATAGAATTAGTAGGGATAGGCGGCATGACCTGATCCCACCATTACTTGACTCTAAAACTAATGATCTATATTTTGCATCTTGTCCATGAGGCAGTACTTCTTAATTACTAATGCTTCAAGCCTGTCCAAAGTCATGGCCATCACAACTTTTCTACTTCGTACTTGATCTTGGGTATTCCACCACGTTAGTGCTTTGCCCACTGGTGGTCAAACAACACTCTTTGCCTTTTCTCAATGTCCATATTCGTTTCCATTTTCTCAATGCAACGGATCAGGGCTGTTGCTCCAACTTTCCTGTCGTACTCTATTGGCTTGAAAGTCATGAACTCCATGCATGTACAACCAATCCTGCCTCCAGTGCAATTTCCTTCCATGTTATCAGTTTAACCATGTCCAACTCTAATACTCTAGGATCATCACATAGCCCAGTTCAGGCACATCCTTAGCATACCAAAGATGTTTATATATAGGGTTCCCCAAAGCGTTCCCACCACACTAACGATATACCAAGGACGACATCTAAACTTGTTACATGACATCCATTTGCTCCACCAAGTATAATGCTAGAATGTCTCCACAACCAATGCTCCAAGTATTAAGATCAGTCTGAACAAAACATCATAGATTCAAGGAGTCTCACCTCTCTACTTCAACTCTTCAAAGACCAAGTACATTTTAAACATGTAGTCCATTTCCACAATCACAAAAACAAAAGCAAGAGAAACTCCTCATAGATATTGGGCTAAAATATCCCAGTATGATTCCCATGAACGCTCCAGATCTGTTTGTACTTATGCAAGGACAAATGAGATTAGTGTTTCCATACCCATGATTATTACAAGAACAACAACTCCAATGTCCTATGTATAGAATGGAAGATTCATACTAACTATGAGCATTATCTCACGAAAGGGTTTGCCAGATTTCGCATGCACTGCAAATTGCAATTACGTGTGCACCCGTAATGGTAATTTGCTTTGCATGGTCCCCCTAGCTCCTCCTACCAGAGTCAAAGCATCTTGCCAAGTACAGAGTGCTACCATGATTGGAGAATCAAGGATATGGTTACTAACCCAAGGTTAAGTAACCAAAGTTATATAGAGGAACAGATTAAGAAAGCATTCACTTGGGTAAAGAACAGTCGAAGGAATCCATTTAGTATAGTCTAAAATCCAATAAAGCAATCATCTGATCTGAGTACGCCATGGCTCTTGTCTATTGGTGTCATATCAGCTAGCGTGTTCATCTCCCAAGATTCAACTCACAACATAGGTATCACCACCAGACGCACATATTAATGTTGGCTTAATAACTATGCCTTTTAAAAGAATCCTTATTGCAACACTTGTCAATCCAGACCAAATAATAGTCAAGTGCATAATGAGAGGGTGTCCTTACCTAATGCTTTCTCAAGGCATGCATAGGTAATACAACAACCAAAGTTCTCCAAATAAGAAGATCACAGATAACACCTACGGCATACACAACACAACTGTTAATGCACATAAACGTTCGCAGTATAGTTGTTCACACATAATCCTATGATGCATACTACATGTGGGTACTTAGGTTATATTCTAGGTCGAATAATCCACCTAATTCTCTATAACCAACGGCTCTGATACCAATTTGTCACACCCTCGCTAGAAGCGGAAACACAAGGATGCAACGGACGGGATCATCATAACACATTGGGGGTCTAAGGGAATCTCTAAAGGAATTCTCTGTCAATATATCATGACGTCGCCCGACACAAAAAAAATCAAGTGTCAAGAACAATCAATACCATAACATTATTCCATAAATGCATAAATAATCCAAAGATCCATTCAGGAACAAAGAAACACAAGTACTAAAACAATCCCAAGTACAAATCCAACAATTAGAATTCAGCAAAACAAACAAGTCCAAAACAAGTTCCAAAGTCCCATGAAATATCTATTGCTCCCAAAGGAGCGGTCTTGTCTAAAGTCCACAGCCAACCACCTAAGCCTCATTACCTGAAAGACATGCTCTAAAAAATCAACATACGTTGGTAAGTTCATAGGTTTAAAAGCACAAATAGTTTGCCGTGTATAACATGTATAGAAAGCTGTATATGAGTAAGACTACATAGCAGTCAAGATATCAACACAAGTTTAAGATCATTCCAAGTCCAATTACCCGGATTATATTCACCCAAGGGTAAACCCAGGCCAAGTCAGTCTCGACTAGTATACCGATGACAAGGGTGGGGGTGTCAACCCGTTAGTACTAACAATACCTCTCCATGACGTCCAAGTCACAAGAACAAGCACAAGTCCAAGTACACACTCATGAATAAACATCTAGACTCATCCCATGACCCAAACCACATACATTGTCCCAAAATAGTCTTTAAGACACGGCATAGTCCAAAACCATGAGCATGCTTTTCCCCCAAGTAAAATATATTAAAAAGGATCCGTGAAACTCACCTTGAATTGTTTTAGTCCAAATTCCATAATATGCAAAGCAAGCACTAAAATACAAATCACAAAAGGATTACTAAGGAACAAAAATGACCAACACGGGGTGTAATCCTTGTAGCCCAGTCCTTAACGTCAATCAAGGTTTTTATTGTCATAATTATATTATTTTATTAACTTATTCTTTTAAAAAGTCATTTAAGCACTTTTACATACAAAACTTGCCTTTAATTGATTATTTAGTTTCAAACCTTATTTTTAAGTTTATCAAAATATTTCAGCACATATATCTGATTGCGCACCAGTTTTGTATATATTTTTCGGAGAAAGAAATGATAACGAATCATTGCATAAAAGATATCATTTGAAATTTAAGACTTTAAATTAAACTCCAGAAAAAGAATCATCTCCATTGGATAAAATATGAGAAAGATATGACTCAATGAATACAGACCAATCTGCTGCCCAGATTCGTCAGTTTTGACCTTCAATTTTGTTTGCCATGTTTAGAGGACCAAACGATGTCGAAACGACACGAGACCACTTGGGTTAGTTAGAGAACTCATAGAACATAATTTTAGATGCAAATTTTTCCCCATTTAGTCGTTTTATGACCAAGTTATGACTTCTACAAAATGTCCCATTTTCCTGACAGCAAACTGTCCGGTTCATTAATCTTGTTCCTTTGCATTCCAAACTTCAATACGTGACCATTATCCACCCGAGTATATAAAGAACGTTTATTCCAGGTTATAGTTGTCCAAAACTTTGATTAAACACTTATATTATTCTAATATTCAGTCCCAAAACAGTTAGTTGGATTTTAATCTCCCGGTTTACAACATTAATTAATTAATTCGTTGTTTTGATCGTTCAACATGTCTAACCATTCAAGAAACAAGATTAATGATTTTAAAAATTATTTATAAGTCCAAGATGTCAACAATGAACAGGTCATCCATGATTACAACCCCAAATTTGATAGATTCAAAGAATATACAAAGTCCAAGAATTAGGGTTTTACCGGTTAGAGAGTCCAACACTCGTAACACCTAGATTTTCATGATCCAACGCCCAAAACAAAGAATATAAGAATATTAGATGATGATTTTGTGTTTAGATGATGAATATCATTGAAATTGAAGTAGATAAAGGAGTAAAATCATCAAGAAACGATTTTTCTTACCGGAGATTAGAAGATGAATGAGTCTTGATTAGAATGAGATCTTGAATGTCTTGATTATCAAAAAAATAGATGGAATAGCACAATGGGGCAGATTTTCGATTGGAATAAGGAAGAAACAAATGGAATTGGGTTGTGGCGACTAGGGTTTGCAATATGGAGTTTCTTGGAAAATAATTTTCCAAAAGTGAGGAAAACAAGGGGGAATTCCCCCTTGTCTAGTTTCGGCCACTAGAAAGGGAGGGGCAAGAGCCTTCAGGCCCTTGGCCCATCTCGTCTAATTTATCTCGTCTCGAATCATGTGTCGACCAATTTTTATGTTTTTAAATTCCGCTCGCTAAAACGGTTCCAACAAGCTATTATATGACCAAGAAATCGGATAAACTATATTTTTGAATTAATTCAAGTTTATTTACAAGGCTTTAGGCAAAGCCCATAAATGTATGATTAATTGGGTTTTAACGTAAATTTTTATGTTTCACCTTTTAGAAAATCCTTGATTAGGCTCAATACACAAGATTTCATATGATGGCAAGCCTAATGGTCATCTTAATGATAAAAACCCTAGGCCCAACACTAAGACATAGGCCCATTAAGCTAAAATTTGGGTCAACAATATAATGAACAATCAATTAAGACCAAGCGCAAATATGACAAAATCAAAGTCAAAAGTCAAAATCAAAGTCAAAGTTAAAGTAAACGATCAAAGTCAATGGTCGATACACCTATTTTGGTGATGGATGTCACAGATCACAAGCTCAGCCTGGCATTCAATTAACTTGGTTATAAGATCTTTAATTTGAGCCCTGTAGTTTGTATGCTCATGCTTAAGAGTAGAAATGGTTTTCTCTAAATCTTTAATTTTAAGTTTATAATCATTTTCTGCTCTTTTAAAATCAACTTTTAAATTTTTTAAGAATTGAAGATCAGATTGTTAGAGCTCTTTAAAGATTAAAATTTTGCCCTTTGCGTTTTGTCATAGTATAGGGACTTACTTTGTAAATATATTTTTCTTGTTTTTCTTTGATAGTATAAATAGGATATTTTATGTATTCTGTAGGGTAGACCTAGAGAACGAAACAGTTAGAATAGATTAAACATTTGTAACTCACTCTTATACTTTGTATCCTAAGCATTTACTATCAATGAAATCTATGAATTTTTGAAGTAATCGCTTGTGTTTGATTACTTTGTTTATGAATTGATCATTGCATTACAATATCATCACAAATCGTTCCATTTTGAACCTATCAAATGGTATTAGAGCTTTTGGTTCAGTGATCAGAACTTACAGGCATTTTTGAGCTCTTTGAATCACTTGAAATCTATGTTGATTGCCATTTGATCGATTAATTGTTGATTTCTGTTGTGTTTCATCCATAGAAACATGATTTGAATCATAATTTGGTGTTTAATCCGTTCAAATTTGAGTATTGATTAGATTTGTGTTCAAACTGTGTTCTTTATTTTCGGACCGTAATTCAATCAGAAAACAGATTTGTTGCTGTTGTTTGATCAAAAAGTTGATTGAAGATTGTTAATCGATCTATTTGTTGCTGTTGTTTGATCAAACAGTTTTTCGGACCGTAATTAGAAGTTTTTAGATCAATTGAACAAGTTTTGAAGAATTTCACAAGTTCTGAGTTTGTTGATGATGATGAATTTGGCTCTTGAGTTGTGAAAAACTGCTGAAAATTGCTAAGTGATCAGATGTTTTGCAACTGTTTAGGCGTTTCTCACTGTTAAGATGTTTTCAGAACAGGCGTTTTGCAACTATTGGGACGCATTGAGACTGTTTGGTCGCTTTGATACTTTGTTGAAACTTAGCAATTCTAGACGCTTGAGAACTGTTTAGGCGTTTTTACCTCAGGCGTTTCTACACTGTCTGGGCTTTTGAGAACTCTTCAGACATTAGTTGGGCGTTTCAGAATTCATCTAAGGCATTCCCTTAGATGTTTCTTTTTTAAAGCCAGGCGTTTTAGGAGTTTCAAGCGCATCAGAATTATCAGTAAACACTTTGAATTTTTTTAAAAAAAAACTAAATATCCAAAAATATTTTCATTTCATAGTTTCTTCTTAAAATTTAAAAAAAAAACAAAAACAAGTCATTTTCATTAATTCAAAAAATACAAAATAGTTAAGTCTGAAGATTCTGAGAACAGGGTTCCCAAGCTCAAAAATAGAGTTGATTTTAAAAATTAGTCTCTTAGATTGAAGCATTATCTAAACTCCATTGACACTGATTTATGGAAGTCAATAGAGAAAGGACCACATATCCCAATTACATCCGATGGTCCTGACAGAGGATTTGTTTATACAAAAGAATCTCCAGAACCTTATTCAGAGGATGGTCTACAAGGTGATGACTTAAGGAAGGTTTAGCATGACATCAAAGCTTACTCACTAATATGCAAGGGGTTACCATTGGAAGTCTTGACTAGACATGAAGGTTATCAAACTGGTTACACCTTGTACAGAGCTTTGAAGATGATTTGTGAAGGTGGTAAAGAGATACAAGATCTTAAAAAGCAGAAACTCAAGAGACAATTGGAGTTGTTTAAGCATCTTTCTGGTGAAACAATCAATCAAATGATGAACAGATTTGTACAATTAACTACTGAAATGTCAACTGCTGGTATCAAAAATGATCTCAAAGATCTAAATTACAGACTTCTGAATGCTCTTCCATCTTCATGGAAACAGAAAGTCACTCTGTTAAAGCATACAAAAAAGTTTCCAATGGATCTGGATCTTTTGATTGCCAAAATTGAATCAGTTGAAATTGATGAGAGATACAGAAACAATGATAGAGCTGCATCAATGTCTCAGTATAAGTACGTTGCTTCTCCAGCTAACACAGTGGAGAATGCTTTTCTTGCTAAAGATGATAATTCTTCAGAAGATGAGGGTGATTTGTTTGTTGGAGCTGGTTTCTTCACAGCTTCTTCTTACATAAGTGCTCCTGTTTATACATCTCAACCTCAACCTCAGTCTCCTCTTAAAACTCAAACTCCTAAACCTCAAACTGAGACTTCATCTTCTAACCCTATTAAAACTAGCAAAGTTAAAGATGTTATTAATATCCTTTTACAGGTTGATGAGTCAAAATCTGCTTTTACTGCTTTCATGGAAAGTTTTCATGCTTATTAAGGTAGTCATCTAACCCAGTTAGATCTTGTTTTGTAGGATTTGTTTGAGATAGATCCTGATGATGTGGAAGAGATGGACTTGTTGGAAATTTCACTGCAGGAAGCTTCAGTACTTCGGAAGCATTCCTTTCTTCCAAGACCAAATTTTCTTCTGAAGAAAATTTTTTACTTGCCTTCTTCTTCATTTTGGAGCTTCCGAAGGAAATAGATTTTCCTTCTGAAGCTAGCTTTTCCTTCATCTTCCCAGAATCTTTCTCTTTAAACATATGAATAGTGCTTTTGGGATTGTAGATACAATCTTTAGTCAGATGGGATGTACTACCACATATGATGCATTCCATTTGCTTCCTTCTGGGAGTCTTTTTCTAAGAGCAAGACTGAACTTAAACTCTTTCTTTCTCCAGCTTCTTTTTCATAGATGATGCAGCAATTCTCTTAGGGAGAGACTTGCTCTTGGAGGAGGATGGTTCAGATTGTGTAGCAGTGGTACACAATAATTCAGCCTTCTCTTTGCTGGAATGAGTTGGAACTATGCTAAAACTCCTGGTACTAGAGTTTGTAGTTGATTTCTCGGCCTTTACCACTTCAAACCCTGCAGAGATAAACACTTGTTTATGCTTGGAGTTAAAAGTGGCCTTGATCTCTTGAGCTTTCTTTGATTTTCTCTTTGCTCTTCTGATCAAGTTCTTTCTCTTTGTCTTTGTCATACCAGCCTTCTTACTCTCCTCAGGAGCATGGTGACCCTTTTCGGATTGACTCTCTTCACTTATTTCAGAGTCATCCCTCACCATCTCCTCTTTATCTTCTTCAACACTAGGGTCTATGAGGGGAAGCTCATCTTTACCAGTTCCACACGTTGGAGATCTTACAGATAATAGAGTGTGTGGAGGAGCTATCTCAGTAGATCCCAGTCCCTGCTTATTCTGATAACAGACTTTTGCATGCAGAGATGAGGATATGATGTTCTTGAAGGTCTCTTCTTCAAGAACACATTTTTCAGCCCGGGCTTTGCTGATCACAAGCTCAGATTGGCATTCAGTCAAATTGGTAATGAGATCTTTAATTTGGGTCCTGTAATTTGTCTGCTCATGTTTAAGAGTTGAAACTGTTTTCTCTAGATCTTCTATCTTAAGTTTATAGTCATTATCAGCTCTTTTAAAATCAGCTTTTAGGATATTCAAGGACTCAATATCAGATCTCATTTCCAAGTTATAGGACCTGTATCTATTCACTTTAGCAATACATTCAGGAGAGCAAAGATGTTCTAGTACCTTAGCCTTATCATGGTCAGCCATGAGTGCCTGGTTTGGTGAAGCATCTTTAGCCTGAAAGCTCCAGTCAAAGCCTCCTTCCTCAACAGCAAAAGCAGGTTGCTTTCTTGGCTTCTTATTTTGGTGCCCTCCCTTAGTGTAGTTTGGCCTTGATGATGCTTGGCCACTATTTGAGTTAGGTGCCTTGCATTCTCTTGCAAAGTGACCCATCTGGTTACAGTTATAACACTTCACTTTGCTCTTATCCAGTCTAAACTTGCCACTAGCAACATTGCTGGGAAAACTTCTCCCTGTCCTCTTGTAGAATTTCTGGGCTCTGTGAGTAAGAAGAGCCATCTGCTAGACTATCTCCATGTATTCCAGATCATCTGGATGGATACAATCCAGGTCTTCAAGAGTGAAGAGAAAGTTGCCTGAACTTTCATCAGTAGAGACAAAGGCTTGAGAGGTGCTTGTCTCTTGGAAGGGACTTCCTTGGATGTAGCTCTCTCTGGGTGTCTCTGGGAAGGTGATGAAAGGACCCTTTTGTGAAGTTTCAGGGTAGCAGATAAGATGATTTTGTGGTTCTCTACTATCCCTTCACCCACATGAAGGGTTGAACTCTGGTGAGTACTAGAGTTACCAGATGAGTTTTGCATGTTCATCTCCATCTGGTATCCACTGAGTATCCCATACAACTCAGTGAGAGTACGGGTCTTGAGGTTTTCAGTCCTCTTAATGACCACACAGTAGTGTGTCCATTGTCTGGGAAGATAGGACATGAACTTCCTAACAATATCCCTATTCTCAATAGTTACTCCAACATCAGCCAGAGTATCCATAATCTCAACATACCTTAAATACTATTGAGTCATGGTTTCACCTGTCTTAAAGGTGATGTTTTCAAACTGCTGCTTCAGGAGGTCCTTCTTGTTCTCCTTGGCTTCAATGGACCCCTCATACATCAGTTTCAGTGCATCCCATAGCTGTTTAGGTGTCTTGCACTTCTTGAAACCTCTGTAGATGGAGTTTGGAAGAGCAGTTTGGAGGGATATAATGGCTTTCTGATCAATATCAATCCGTTTCTAGTCTTCATCAGAAAAGTAAGCCCTCTCCTTCGGTATAATGCCACGACCAGCAGCAGCTGAAGAGGTGCATGGTACATGAGGTCCATCAACAACAGACTCCCATATCCTGGAATCCTGAGACTTGATGAAGCCTTCCATTCTTTGGCACCAAGTGTCAAAATCCTCAGGAGTGATCAGTGGGGACTTTGTCATAGTTCCAGTTTCCATATCAGCATTAGAGATAGCTGCCATTTGAAGAGTTAAATGATGTGTGAAGCTAAGAGGATTAAAGATGGTGAGATCTTTAAATCAAGAGCCTGGAATGCTCTGATACCAATTGTAGGACCGGGTAAGGGTACTTAACACTTAGTTTCACACTGAGGAGATATCTTAGATCACTTAACAATTCGAATAGGGAACTGGTAACTTAAAACAGATGCTCCAAAGAGCGCAAGTAAATCAAAGAGAAAGAACTAAGAATCAACACAAGATTAGTTTTCAAGGATGTTGTATATTGATCTCAAGTTCTCTTACAAGTGTTATGAAGCATAAAGAAATTACAAGAACCTAAGACACTTTTATACTACAACCTACAACCATCACTTACATGTAAAGACAGTTGGGATTTGACTAATCTAGACAACAAGATCAATCTAAAGTCAAAAGGTAGATTGTCTTTTGACTAGTGACTATGACATGCCATAGCTTACTGACTTTTCCTAATACAAAAAGTCTACAGGAACAAGTAAGGTAAGTTACAGACAAAGACCATTCCTACTTTTTGATAAAGCATGGAAGTTTCACCAACTTGTGTAAAGTAGGTGAACCACCAGAGCAGGCAGCAGAAAGTGTGTCAGCTTTATCAAAAGTTGATTCAGAGAAAGCATATTTTCTCTATCCTCTGAAGAAATCAGTCTTCACAGCTTCGAAAGACTTTGTCTCTGAAGCTTTGGAAGATTTCATCTTTGGCTTCGAAAGATGCTGGTCTTTGGCTTCAGAAGATTTCACACTTGGAATATTTTTTCTGTTTGAGTGTGAAACTTCCAAATTAACTCCTTCTGAACTGTTAGCTTCGGAAGATCTTACACTTAGACACATTTGAGAGTGTAAGACTTCCAAATCTAGTTCATCTTTGTCCCTTAGTGCATGCATGGAAGACTTGGTTGTTCTGGCTTGTTGGTTGCATCAGCCTTATAATCTTCAGATGATCTTACAAAGGTGTTTCAACTGCAATAGTTATGGTCATTTCTCAAGGGAATGTAAAGCTCCTAAAAGTCATGGTGGAAATGGTCAAGCAGGTTCTAGCAGTCAAATATACCAACAGCAGTCTCAGAAAACCTTTCAAAAGCCTTATCAAAGTCTTCCCATGCCAAAACTTAAAGATGAATCAAAATCATTTGAATAGCCAAAGAAAGCTCTTGTTGTTAGCATCAAAGATGGCTATGACTGGAGTGCTTATGCTGAACAATTCACAGCAGATCTAACATCTAATTTAGCTCTTGTTGCTGAAGTTCAAAATAAAGACTGGTCTGAAGAAAATGATCCTAAGGCAGAAGGTGATTCTGGAAATGATGATGAAGATTATGATTGGAGTGACAAATCTTTCCAGGATTCAAAAGAAATTGCACTCATGGCTCAGTCTGAACAACCAAAGGTTGAGCATCCATCATCTGACTCTGAGACATCTTTTTCAAGTTATCCTGAAATTCCTGTTGAAGTCAGAGAAAAAATGTGCACAAAAGCATGTTTTGATCAAGTTGACCCTTACAAAACATAGTCATTTAAAATCTATGACAAACATAAAGAAGAAGAAGTAATGTACAACAAACTGAAAAACGATCATAAAGTCTCTGATGAAAAGATCTTATCTCTACAAAACTCATGGAATAAAGCTCTACAAGAACTAGAACTTGTTAAAAACAACTTGAGAGATGACTACAAATTTAGAAGAAGAAAAAATAGCTCATGCTACAACACAGGTGGATTTAGCTAAAGTTAAAAGTTCTAAAACAATTATAGAAAAGTTGGTAAGTGAGAGGAAAGATAAAAACAAAACAGGTCTAGGTTTTACGCATGAGCCCATGCCTGAATCTATCACAAACACTTTACCAGAAAACTTTAACACACATGATCACTCACTTGAAAACAAAGCTAAGCTAAAAGCCTTTCAAAATAAGAAAAAGAATTCTGAAAATGATGAAAAGAAAACAAATGTTGAGATATTTGAGGAACAAGATTCAGAAAAGATTAAAAATGGTCATCCAGTGAAAGTTAAATCTTACGAACCATGACCAAAGAATAAGAAAATGTTTGTTCCTAAAGAGTATGTTGTTGAAGAAGTAATTGTAAAGAATGATAAACAAAACTCAAAGAATAAAGAGAAAGTAAAACAAGACGAAGTTGTAGGGGTTGAACCTATGAGGCTCAGGAAATCAATTCAAGATGAAGATCAAGATCAAGTCACGCGAGAACCTAGAGTTATCGCGCGACAACTACTAGTCATGCGAGAACTGATGTTTTCGCGCGAAAACTTGCTTTTGTTTATAAATAGAAGTTTTGCTTTGTAATAGTTAGCACTTTGTAAGAGAGAATTTCGTTTTCCTGATTTGTACTACTGGATTGTAATCAAATCAGAGATCAATAGATTTGGAAGTTTATTTACTCGTTTGTTCTTCATTTCTATATTCAATCTTCGTTACCGTGATGATTACATTCCGCATTCTCATCACGAGATCATCACGAGATCAATCTAATTCTATATTCAATCTTCGTCCTTACAATTGGTATCAGAGCCTTGTTGCTCTTGATCGATTTGTTGAAGTTTGAAAAAGTGTTTTGAAGAGCTAGTGAGCATTAAACTCATGGTTATTCTAAGTTTTTCTACTTATTCTTGCTGAGATTGATCATTTGAAGATGTTGAAGATGCTAAACTTGATGCTCGTTGATTTGATGACCTTTTGAGCTTAAGAACGAGATTAATTGAATCAATTAGAGACCATTAGGATCTAATTTGAACCTAAATCACTAATTGAACACTTAATTAATCAAAGTTAATCATTTGGGTAAAAAATTTGAGGCTGAAACACTTAAAATCACAGAGAACAGCTCAGGTGAAAACTTGGTTATCCGTGCGAAAAATTACCTTTCACGCGAGAAGTTAAGGATTTCGAAAAAGATGGTTCCAAGTTTGTTACAACAAAATCTACTCGGGCGACAACATTCAGTTTTCACAAGATTTATTTACAAAAGTTTCCGCATGAGAAGTTTGCTTTGTTCGAGCGAGAACTTTGAAGATTTCACGTGGTAAGTTGATCATTTGCGCGAGAACTTTGAGTTTAAAGAATTTGTGAAGAATTTGATTTTCAAGTAAGAACAATGGCTAATATGAAGCACATCACTACAACTTTGAATCTCGACAATGAGATTGGCACGAGCACAAAGCCACCTCATCTGCTCAGTGAAGAAGATTACCCAGATTGGGGGTTTAGGTTTGAAAACCATGTCATGTATACTAAACCCCGGATGATGCGATCTATCAAGCAAGGTTCATATATTCCGGTGTATAAAAATGATAAGGGCAATTTGGTCCCAAAACCTGAACATTTATGGGACCAGGAAGACATGAAGATGAAGGAACTCAATGACAAAGCCTATGCTGCCATCACCATGGCTCTCACAAATGAGATTGCACAGAAGTTTAAAGAATTTACCAAGGCTAAGGATTTATTGGATGCGATGGAGGAACAAATCATAGGCAACAAAGACATGAGAGAGAGCAGAAAAGATATGTTGAACCAAGAGTTTAATATGTTTAATCATATACTGGGTGAGACCTTGGAGGCTCAGATGTCTAGGTTCATGAAACTAGTCACTCAAATAAAGAGTGCGGGAATTACTTTGGAGAATATAGTAGTTAACAAAAAGCTATTAAATTCTCTACCATATAGCTAGAACAACAACTTCACCACTATTAAGAGAACCAAGGATTTGTTCACCTTGACACTTAATGATCTCATCTTAACTATTAAATCCTATGATATGGATGATAAGCAGAGGTCAGCAAACTACATCTACTCAATGGGAGCTGAAGCATTGGCATGGTATGCCAAGATGCCCAGTAATCCGAACTATTATGTCAGCTATTCTTAATTATGTCAACAACAGCCGTCATCATCTTCTACTCATCCAACTATCAAAGATCAAAACTTGCCCCAATCCTTACCCTAATATTAAGCTACTCATCAAAATCCTTATGTCCAAGCTCAAATTCAATCCCAACCTCTAACCTACCCACAGATTCAAGCTTCTCAACCTATACAACAAGCTTTTGTTGTTAACTCACAACCAACCAAACAAACCATCCAAATAGCTGAAGAACACCTGGCCTTATTCACCACCTTCATGAACAGTTATGAAGCATTTTACGCTGGAAGACTCAGTGTACCTAACATCTTGGTGGATGACTTGCAACAAGTCAACCCTGATGATGTCGAAAAGAATGATATAAATACCAGATAGCTATGGTAGTGTACAGAGCCAAGAATTTTCCTAGACTGGAATAAAAGTGTTTAGGATGAACAACTCCAGCAAAATAGGGTTTGATAAGTCTAGTTTGAGATGCTACAACTGTGACAAACCTGGTCATTTTGCCAGAGAATGCACTGAACCCAAATCAAATCAGAGTGATCATGCAAAGAAGTTGGTAATAGTGGAGGGGGAAACTAAGAAAGATCAAGTTAGCACATCTAATAACAAAGCTTTGGTGTCTCAAACCAATAAGGATTATGATTGGTCAGACCAAATGGAAATTCTAGACATTAAGCTGTCTACAGCACTGTTGGCTGAGATTGAACCAGTTGAAAAACCCCATGAAGATAACTTGTTTACTGAGTTTGTGTCTAAAGCAATGTTGGAAGGTGTGTTTACTAAGGAAGAAAAGGCTGAAGAAGAAAAGGTGGAAGAGGTGAAAACTAAAGCAGTGGTTGAAAGTGATGAAAATGCTGTTGAGTCTACTCCAGCAAAAGATGAAGAGGTCAAAGAGAAGACTGTTGAGATCACTCCAGTCCAAGTTGAAGAATCAGTTAAAGTTGTTGAGCTTGCTCCAGCATGTGTGTGTGCAAATGAGAAAAGTGCTGCTGAGATCACTCTATTAACAAAAGCAGATGAACCAAGAGCGTTGAAGGCCTTCATGGTGAATGTGGTCCATGAATAGACAAAGAAGAATGAAGAAACCGATGAGGTATATATTTCTCTTTGTTCAGATATGTGCAAAGAAAAGGTACAAACATACAGAGTTCACAACAAACGTTTGATATTAGAAGTTGAAAAACTTCATTATCAAGCTCGTAAATATAAAACAGATGAGAAAATTTTTAAAGATAAAATTGATGGTTTGAACAAATCTATTTACCAACCAAAACTGAGTCTTCATGATAAAGATTGTAACATAAAAGATTTGACAAAACGCAATGATGAATTATCTTTAGAAATTAACAAGCTTACTAGTGAACTCTTATCTGCAAAATTAGTTGTTGAAAAATTCGAACTTTCATCAAACATGGTTGAAGGTATAATCAAATCACAGATGACACAAAAGATTAATGGTGGTAAAAATGGAGTGGGTTATGCTAACATTGCACCACCAATTAATCATGATTATACATCTTTGTCTTCATCAATTACAACTCATGATGAAGAGACCTATGGTTTAGGTTTTCAACCAACAACTGACTTTACACTTACAGTCAATGTTTTATTGACTGTTGACCCTGTCATAAAAACTAAACTTAATATTAATAATGACAATTTTCTTGCAGAAAGTGTGAAGATAGATGGTTTGGTTGAAGAATGGGAGAGCGATGATGAATT
Organism: Flaveria sonorensis; assembly: GCA_025506505.1. Classification (NCBI taxonomy): domain Eukaryota; kingdom Viridiplantae; phylum Streptophyta; class Magnoliopsida; order Asterales; family Asteraceae; genus Flaveria; species Flaveria sonorensis. Next base: position 28,833,706 of record CM046424.1, on the reverse strand, counting down.
AGATTTTATAGAAAATAAGATTTGTAATGAAAAAGTATCTTGTAATTCATTATCAAAAGGAAATGAAAGTTTGGAAGTTTTAGTTGATTCAAATGTTTGTCCAAAAATGTCAAATAAAGATAAGAAACGAGCATCAAAAATAAACTTTAAAAACAAAGAAAGTAAACATGTTACAACATCTATATCTGGCTTGAAAACTGATTTCAAGAACAGATTTGTTTCTATAGGCAACATTAATAATGAGGATCATATTTTTAAAGAAACAAATGCTAGCTTCTTTAAAAATAAATCTTTTATTATTGCTAACAATGTGAAACAAGATGTGTGTAGAATAGGTTCAAAAGGCACTAGTCCTAATCCAGTCCAGAAGATTCATAAAGCTAAAGCCACAAATCATGCTACATCAGCATCTGTAATAAGTCCAAAGGTTAGGACCATTACATAAATTCCTCCAAAATCAACTCAAGCTAATCAAAACGAGAGGAAAGGAAGAGAGACTGTTAAAGAATCAAAAGGCCAAGGACATACTAAAGCCAGATTCTGTGATAACTATGGAAGTTATCCAAAACAGTTCTAGCACAACATACGAATGTCAACTGCATATAGTAAAAGATGTTGTTATGTGTGTGGAAAGCCAAATCAAATGGCTAGAAATTGTCATCATCAACATCAATTGACAAGAAAACAAAAGTTTCATAATTCAATTGAGAACAATAGAAAACGTTTCTTTGTTAATGCAAATTTTAAAAGAAACTTATATCAATCAAATGTTTTTGCTAAAAATAAACCTGATTTAAACAATGAAAAGAAAAAAGTAAAATCAGTACAAGTTGATGAAAACAATGCACCACACTACCAATCAAACAAGTGCAAAGATGGAAAATTAAAGGCAAACCTTTTGAGCCTTTTGTTGTTGAAAAATGCATTTTTGATGACAAAAGAGATATGATATTGCAAAATGTATCATATTTAGATGAAAACAAAGAGCTCAAGTCAACCATGGCTTGGATTCCTAAAAATGATTAAATTTGTCCTATTGTGTAGGAACAACCAAGGCAAGCTATCAACATGTTTGGCATGTAGATAGTGGTTGTTCGAGACACATGACTGGTAATATATCTCTGTTGAAAAACATACAACCATACAACGGAGGATATGTTATCTTTGCCGGGGATAAGGTAGGCAAGATTACAAAGAAAGGTACAATGACTAATGGTGTATTAAGCTTTGAAGATGTTAATTTTGTAGAGGAACTAAAATATAATTTGCTTAATGTCTCTCAAATTTGTGACAAAAAATATTCAACACATTTCACTGATAAAGATGCCTTATATTAAAACCTGGCTTTGTAATACCTGAAGAATGGATTTTATTGAGAACTCTGAGAGACAAAGACATGTATTTTTAAGACATGAATGGCACACATTCATTTGTAACTGCGTCGTGTTTGTTATCTAAAGCCTCAGAAAGCGACGCATTGTTATGGCATTTTCATCTTGGTCATGTCAATGTTAAATAAAGTGGTTAGAGGAAATCATGTTGTTGGCTTACCACTGAAAGACTTTCAACTAATAGAGCATTGTTTGTCATGCTCTAAAGGCAAACAACATAAACTTCCTCATAAACCAGTTGCTCATACACAAATTGACTCTATTATTCAATTGCTACACATGGATTTATTCGGTCCTGTAAGTGTTTTGAGTTTAGGACGTCGTGCATATTGCTTGATTATTACTGATGATTTTTCTAGATTTACATGGGTTTTCTTTTTAGCATCCAAAGATGAGATGCCTCATTTGCTAATGAAATTCGTGACACTTATGGAAAATCGGATGGACAAGACTATCAAATGCATATGGAGTGATAATGGCACTGAATTCTGTAATCGTATCTTGAATGAGTTCTACGATTCAAAGGGGATAGCACGACAATTCAGCTCTGCAGGAACTCCACAACAAAATGGAGTTGCTGAAAGACGTAACAGAACATTAATTGAAGTAGCTAGAACTATGTTATCAGCAGCCAAATTACCTTTATTCTTTTGGGCTGAAGCTGTTAACACTGCTTGTTATGTTCAGAATCATGTTTTAATCAATAAACAACAAAATATAACTCCTTATGAGATCTTTTTCAAACATAAACCCAAAGTCAAAAATTTCAAAACTTTTGGATGTTGTTGTACTCTGTTAAACACATCTGATATTAAATCAAAATTTGATGAAAAACTAATGATTGTTATTTTATTGGTTATTCAGCCAACAAAGTAGCATATCAGGTTTATAATAAAAGAACTAAACAAATTGTTGAGTCATTTTATATTGATTGCCACGAATCTAACAAAACAGATGCAGGTTCTGTTCTTTCATGGGTTTATGATTATGCTTCATTATTTGAAACATTTAATCAAAAAAATTTTGTTTCTACAGCTGATCCACCTTTGACATCTTCAATTCAAGACATCTTTGCTGATGATGTTGGATCTACATCTTCTCAAGCTAAAGGAATATCTTCAGATATACCTTCATCTTCTAATGCTGCAGCTGTTCCACATTCTCTTCCTGAAACAAATTCATCTTATTTGGATATAGTTGTGAAACAATAACCACAAGCTTCTGATCAGAGTTCATCTTCTACTCTAAATGATTCAATTGATACTATTCAAGTACCATTTGAAGATCTTTCTATTGGTAATGATAATCAAGATGAAGAAATTGTTTATCAACTAGAAGTAGGGAACCCTGTTGAAGCACCTATTGAAGCACCTGTTGGTCATATGTCTAATTTAGACGAAGTTATCTCTGAAGATGCTATTCCATAGCTAAGAGTTCATAAAAACCATCCAACAGAAGCAATTATCAGTCCATTATCCCAAGGCGTCAGAACACGAAGTCAATCAGGAGCGATAAACACATGTCTATATTCATGTTTTCTATCTCAAATAGTGCAGAAGAATGTTGAAATGTCATTGAAAGAAAACAGTTGGGTAGAGGCCATGCAAGATTAGCTGATGCAATTCAAAAAGCTAAATATTTGGCATCTGTGTGAATTACCAAAAGGTAAGTTACCAATCGGCACGAAATGGATTTTCAAAAACAAGATGGATGAAAAGGATGTGATAGTCCGCAACAAGGCCAGACTTGTTGTTCAAGGATTCTATCAAATTAAAGGACTTGATTATAAAGAAGTATATGCTCCAGTTGCAAGACTAGAAGCTATATGAATTTTTCTGGCATATGCTTCATACAAGAACTTCAAAGTTTATCAAATGGATGTGAAAACTGCGTTTTTGTATGGAGAAATGAAGGAAGAAACATATGTCTATCATCCTGATCATCCTGACTATGTTTACAAGTTAGACAAAGCACTTTATGGTTTACACCAAGCACCTCGAGCTTGGTATGCCACTCTCACTGAACCTTTTCCTGCAAATGGTTATACAAGAGGTGCTATTGATCAAACTTTATTCATAAGAAAGACTGGTGTTGATCTGATTCTAGTTCAAGTTTATGTTGATGATATTATCTTTAGGTCTACTAATGATGACTTGTGCAAGGAGTTTGAGGCGGTTATGAAGAAGAAATTTGAGATGAGTGCTCTTGGAGAAATGATGTTTTTATTGGGTATTCAAGTTAAACAAGATGAGAAGGGAATACTGATACATCAAGAAAAGTATATTCACAGTATCCTGGATAAGTAAAAATTCCAAAACTCCAAGACAGCTCCTACTCCTATGTCTTCTCGTCCTACTTTGACTCCAGATCTTACAGGAGAAGATGTTGATCAACACATGTATCGATCAATGATTGGATCCTTGATGTAACTCACTGCAAGCAGACCAGACATCATGTTTCCTGTTTGTTAGTTTGCACGTTATCAAAGTAATCCAAAGGAATCTCACATGAAAGCTGTAAAGAGGATTTTTAAGTATCTCAAGGGTCAACACACACTTGGTCTTTGGTATCCTAAAAATTCTAATTTCAATTTATTTGCTTATACTGACAGTGTTTATGCAGGATGTAACTTGGACAGGAAGTCTACTACTGGCGGTTGTCAATTTATTAACAATAGGTTGATTTCTTGGCAGTGCAAGAAGTAGCAAGCAGTATCCACTTCGACTGCAGAGGCTGAATATGTGGCTGCATCAAGCTGTTGTTCACAAATCATTAGGATTCAACAACAACTTCTTGATTATGAGATTAATATTTATGATACAAAAATCTATTATGATAATACCACAGTTTTGAACATTGTGAAGAATCCAATTCAACATCCTAAGACTAAACTCATCGACATCCGAATGCATTTGATCCGTGACTGTTTTGAAAGGAAACTTATCCATTTGGAGTCAATTTCTACAGATGACAACATTGCTGATTTGTTCACTAAGGCATTTGATCATTCGAGATTTGACTTTTTAGTTAATTCTTTGGGCATGATTAACTTTGGTTAATACTTATTCTTACACCCTTTTCAAAAATATTTTCTTTGTTTTGTTAAAATTGTTATTTTTACTGTCTAGATAATCATAATTTTAGGGGGAGAAAATTTGAAAATATAAAAATATTTTATTCTTAGGGTGAGTAAAAAGCTAAAAGAAAATTAAAAAAATATTTTGGTTATAAAATTTGAGAAAATTAAGTTGTCAAGTGTACATAGAAAATGATATTACAGTTCTTGATTTTGAATCATTGCATCCTAAGGCTTACAAGAAACTGACTTGGATTATGTTTGATCTGTTGATAGGCTGGATATTCAAGTATGAAAAGCACTATGTTCTGTGATGCACTGAAAGAAACTTTCTATGACTGAAGTGGGTAACTCATCAAGGTTTTGTGGTAAGTCTGTTTTTATGCTAAAACAGACTGAGAGTTATAGTCTGGTCATACTCAAGCCAGTTACTTTCTGATTCAGCTTCTTTCAGATATTGTATATATATGTATAAAATCAAAATACAAAAAATAGATATACAAATGAAAACAAAATACAAAAGAGAAAAACAAACAAAATGACCAAAAAGAAGCCTAAAAGGCCATATAGGAATAAAAGATGACAATGAGCACATTAATAAAGGATAGCCAAAGACATACATATTATATGATAAATATTTTTCTTTTTGAGAATATGTTCTGACACAGGAGGCAAAATCAAAAGATGGGGCATGTAAGTCCGACTTGGCATGTAAGTCCTAGACGTCTTACAAGGGCAAAAACATAAGTCCGACTGGCTGTTAAATAAGTCCTAAAACTTATTAATATTCTATGTTAAGAAATGTTTCTCAGGATAGTTATGCTCATAATAGATATTATATTAGAAAATTCATTCTGAAAAGGCTGATCAGAAGTGAAAGGTTTAAGTCAAATTGGGGTGACTTGAAATCTCAAAAGTGTCTTGAAGTTGGATAAGGTTCTACAGGATTTTTGATTGTGGGACACACTGAAGACATATAATTTTTCAAAACATGATAAAATCACAGCTTATGTGTCTAAGTAAACTTGAAGTCTATGTTTAAATTTGACATAATATATTGACAATCAACATAACCAGTTCTATTTATAATAAAGTTGGATGATGGTAATGATCAATTTCTAAGAAATATGATCCTATACTTGAGAATTTATCAAAAAATATTTAAGTTAATTAGAATAGTTTTTGTGTCAAATTGTGTTTTGTTAAAAGTATACTTTGTTTACTTGTTTTAGTTTTCGTTTTACAAAACGTTCAAAATAAAGGGTGTTTGAATGATTGTAAACACTTAGTTAAACATAATCATTTTTCATAACAAATTATAAGGCTCAATAAAATCTTTAAAATTCAAAACTTAAAAAATTAAAAAGTTAAAAATTTTCAAAGAAAATTGAACTTATCGCGCAAAAGGTTCATATCACGCGAAAGGTTCACAAAAAGAAAAACGAAATGTCTTAAAACAAATGCAGATGAGTTAACAGATGCGAAAGGTTCATTTCATGCGAAAATTTCAAAACAAATACGGATGAATAAAGTGATGCAAAAGGTTAAACTTTATGCGAAAAGTTTGAAGTTTTGCGAAAAGTTCATCATGCGAGAACTCTGACTTCTCGCACGAGAAGTCAGAGTGCTATATAAAGTACAGTATGCCAAAAGTCAAGTATTCACATATTATATTCTGAAATTTTCACTCTCAAAATTCTAAGCGTAGAAACTTTGTCAAAATACAAAACATTGTTTGTTGTGGTCGCCTGTTGATTTCTAACCATACATTAAGGAATATTGATGTTTATAACATTGATTTGAATGTATTTGAACTAGACCAAAACTTTAGGACTTAAAATACATTAAAACTGGACAAATTAATCATCATAAACATTAATAATAACTTAGTCGACTCCTATGAAACATGTTTTAATGAATGAAACACTTAGAAATTGACGGATTGAAAATTTGAAGTGGAAAAGGCTTTTCGCATGCGAAAAGGTCCTGTGCATATGAACAGACACGAGAACTTTCAAAACTATTTGCATAAGGTTAAACTTGTCACGCTAGAAGTTGACTTCTGGTCAAGTTTAAATTCATGCGATTACTTGGACTTCTTGCATGAGATTTGACTTGTCGCATGAATCTGAAATGTGTAGTCTTTGCGCGCGACATTAAAGTTTTCGCGCGAGAAGTTCAAAATTTCAAAATTTTTCTAAGTGTTGAAATTTTTTCTAAGTGTTGATTTTTCCTTTTCTTAAACTTTTTTGAATTTTCTTTGTGTACTGATATTCATGCTTAATGTTTCAGATGGCTCGTCAGGTCGGTAACCTAACAGTTAGTGCTCCTCCTCCCCCAACTTATATTCATACGCTGAGGCATTCCAAACCTTTCACAAGGTACCGAACTCAGAACCTATTAGTTGGGCTTACGATCAAGAGAAGAAGATGTATATTGTGAAGAGAAAGGGCGGAGCCATAGAGTATTTCCAAGACGAGCACGACTTTCATACTCTTAGAGCATCATATTTATATGCTATGGGTCGTGTTCCTTTCTTTAACCCTAGTAATTACAGTAAGGCGAATTTGATACGTAATATGATTTATAGACAAAGCCGAACCAACTTCAAAGATTTTAAGACAGCCAAATCCAAAGTTATTGAAGATGAGACCAGGATGGACCCGAACACAAACAAGCCAATGAAGATAAGGGTTTATAGACATCCAACATATGCTAAGAAGATTCCTATTTACTCTCATGTGCTAATTAACAGCTTGTCTAAGCTAAAGGGGTGGAGTTATGAAAAGGATAATGGTCATGCGGTGATTAAGTGTAAAGATAAAGAGTTTCGTATCATCGATCCTGTGGATCTGCTACAGTTTGGTAAAGAAGATTTGATGAAGCTGCAGGCATGTCCAATTGTAGCTGATGAATCTGTACATTTCATAGTGGCACAGTTTGGTTGGATGATTACGAAGGCCCTGGCTAACAAGATGTATGCATATGGGGGCAATTATCAAGTTGCAGACGTGGACTTCTAACAACATCGATTTATCGAGCCTAGGGGGAGATTGTAGGTATTGATCCTAAGAGGCTCGGGAAATCAAATCAAGATGAAGATCAAGATCAAGTCAAGCGAGAACCTAGAGTTATCGCGCGGAAACTGCTACTCGCACGACAACTACTAGTCACGCGAGAATTAATGTTTTCGCGTGAGAACTTGCTTTTGTTTATAAATAGAAGTTTTGCTTTGTAATAGTTAGCACTTTGATAGAGAGATTTTTATTTTCTTGATTTGTACTACTGCATTGTAATCGAATCAGAGATCAATAGATTTGGAAGTTTATTTACTCGTTTGTTCTTCATTTCTATATTCAATCTTCGTTACCGTGATGATTACATTCCGCATTCTCAGCACGAGATTGATCTAATTGTATTGTGCTGATCCTTACAGAAGTAACTTTGAAGATTCGTTTTCTTACGGATTAAACAATCCAGACTTCATCAAATGGCAGAAAGAACAAAAAGATAAAGAAAATGCAAAAGAGTCTTCTACTAAAGATGGTCATTCACAAAGCAAGCAGAGTTCATCAAGATCAAGAAACCAGAGAAGAAGAAGGAAAAATGCTAAAGCTAAATTCTCTCAGAATAAAAATCAAAACAATCAAAATCAAAGAACAAATCAATCTAATTAGTTTAAACCAGTGAAGTTTGTGTCTGCGGGTACTTTTGATATGAACACAATTCCTGAAATCAAATCAAACTCAAAGAACAAATCTAACTCTGATCTGAAAACAGGTCCCGTTCCAAAGTCTTTCGCTGTTAACAAAAGATTTGTATCTAAGTTGTCTATGAATGGTGTTAATGAACAAAAGTCAAAACCCAAATTTCAAAAGAATAAACTCTCAAATCAAAAACAACAGATTACCTTTGCAACTCCTAAATCAAAACAAGGATGAAATATGGCTTCCACATCAAAGGTTAATCAACAGTTGTTTAGATTTCAACAAAGGTACTGTGCTATATGTGATATGTACAATCATAAGACTGATGAATGATTCTTTAACAGGTACTGTCACATTTGTGATATGAAAAACCATTCAATAGCTTATTGTTATTTTAACAAGTATTGTACCATTTATGATAAAAGAACTCACAAAACTAAGAATTTCTACTTTCGAAGGAACTTGCCAAGGAATGGATATGTAAATCCACAATTTCAAAGAAATCAAAGTGTTGGTTTTCTAAGATTGTCAAAACAACCTTCCTTAGACTTGAGATCTTTTTGCAGGATTGATTCTGATTGTGATGATTCTTATGCTGTGAAAACACAGAATTATAATCAAGGAAAATTCATTCCACGATCTGTGAGAATGAACAATGGAAAGTTTGGTAAACAAAATGTTTCTAAAAATGTTTCTTCTGATGGTTTGAATTATCTTGACGATGATCTTGAAAAACCTTATCATGCTTTACAGACTATGCAAATCAAAGATAATCAAAAATTTGTCAAAAATAGAATTGGTAAATCTAAACAGCAAAAGAAGCCTGATTTGAATAAGCTTCATTTTAAACAGTTTACCATTGTTGATAAATTTGGCAAGCCCAAGACCATATCTGCTTGGGTTGATAACTCAACTTAAATCTCTTTAAAATGCAGGTACGCCCAAGAAGACCAATTAACACGTGGTATGCTGATAGTGGGTGTAGCCGGCATATGACAGGCAACCATGCATTGCTTCAAGATTTTAAGTTAAAAGATGGTACTCATGTTGCATTCGAAGGTGATGCGGTGGTAAAATAACAGGCGAATAAATAGTGTCCAATGGGATTATTAGCTTTGATAAAGTCAACTATTGTTCACAGTTGAACTTTAATCTTTTAAGTGTTTCCTAAATTTGTGACAAATCTTACTCTGTTCTATTTGATGATTCTTTTTGTTATATTTTGAAGCCAGGTTTTCAGATAAGCAAAGAATGGGTAGTTATTAAAGCTGTACATGATCGAGATGTTTACAAGTTAGATATGTCTCAAGTAGATCCATCTATAGGAACAACATGCCTAATTGCTCAAGCATCAAATGTCGAAATTCATTTATGGCATAGATGTCTCGGGCATTCCAATTTCAAGAACATGAACAAGCTTGTAGCAGGAAATCATGTAGTAGGTCTTCCAATAAAGAAGTTTGCTACAACAGATCACTGCTCAGCATGTTTAAAAGGAAAGCAACAGAGAGCGTCTTACAAGCCCAAGCTGATAAACTCAAATTCCAAGCCTCACCAAATGTTGCACATGGACCTATTCGGACCAACTAATGTGCAGAGTATTGGAAAGAAATCTTATTGTTTAGTTATCATTGATGACTTTACAAGATTTTCATGGGTTTTCTTTTAGCATGCTAAATCTGAAACTGCTGAATTGTTAAAAGAATTCATAATTAAAGTAGAAAATCAATTAGAACAAAAGGTGAAAATTATCAGAAGTGATAATAGAACTAAATTTAAAAATTCTAATGTTGACATGTTTTGTACAGAAAAAGGAATTGCTCGTTAGTTCAGTGCTCCTAGAACTCCACAACAAAATGAAGTTGCCGAAAGAAAAAACAAAACTTTGATTGAGGCCACCCGTTCCATGTTAGCAGATGCAAAGATTCAAATTACTTTCTGGGATGAAGCCATATCCATTGCATGTTTTGTATAGAATCGTACATTGATTGTGAAAGATAAACAGAAAACTCCTTATGAGTTTATATTTGGAAGGAAACCTAATATAGATTTTCTTAAATCTTTTGGTTATCCAGTTTTAATTTTAAATTCAAGTGACCAGCTAGGAAAATTTGATGAAAAATCCGATGATGGATTTTTTGTTGGATATTCATCGGTCACAAAAGCCTTTAGAGTTTATAACTCTAGGACGAATGTTATTCTTGAAACTTTTAATGTTAAATTTCTTGAAAACTCTTTTTTATCAGTTGCAAATGGTCCAGCTTGGTTGTTTGATTTAGATTCTTTTGCAAACTCTTTCAATTCTAACTTGTTTAACTCTCCAGGTGAGAAAAAGAAACAACGAGGAGATCTCGGATCTTTCAATGACGATTCTAATTCTAATGATATGGATGACTCTAGCCCAGATTACCCGTTCTTCTTATTTGTTAAAGATCCTATATTTCGTTCTGAATCTCATGATCAATCTCACTCTCATCAAGCACAAAAACATCCTATTTCTGAAAATTCTAATGTTTCACAACCTATTCCTAATGATGGTCCTGAAATTGTACAACCTGAGTCTGGAACTTCATCAATTTCTGATGATGTAGTTGTTACTGATAATCTTGATTACTTTATCAACTCACCGACTCAAGTTCCTAATTTCAATCCACATACTTCGAACTTATTGCATCATCTTTCCAACTTGAACCAATCTAATCTGGATGTTAATGTTCAAGGAAATGAGATTCCAACGTCTCGTATTCACAAGGACCATGCTACGTCTCAGAATATCGGTCCATTTAATGAGAGAATGACGAGAAGTCAATCAGTACAAGCAAACCTCCTCTTATACTCGTGTTTTCTATCTCAAATTGTTCCTAAAAACGTCACCGAAGCGTTAAAGGACAATAGTTGGATTGAGTCAATGCAAGAAGAGATATTGCAATTCCGCTAACAGGAAGTGTGGAAGCTTGTGGATTTTCCTGAAAGAGAAAACGCCATAGGCTGTAATGGTTGTTTAGAAACAAATCAGACGATCGGGGAATTGTTGTTCGCAACAAAGCGAGACTCGTTGCACAAGGTTACACCCAAGAAGAAGGAATAGATTATGATGAAGTATTTGCTCCAATTGCAAGACTTGAATCAATTCGTGTATTCCTGGCTTATGCATCATTCATGAAATTCAAGGTGTATCAGATGGACGTTAAAGGTGCTTTCTTGTATGGACCAATCACTGATGATGTGTATGTCAAGCAACCTCCAGGTTTCAAAGATGCAGAATATCCTCATCATGTGTACAAGCTTAGTAAAGCATTATATGGTCTCCATCAAGCTCCTAGAATTTGGTATGAAACGTTATCATAACATTTGATCCAGCATGGATACACGTGAGGGAAAATTGATCCAACTTTGTTTATAAAGAAGGATGCAGATGATCTCTTATGTGTTCAAGTGTATGTTCTGATCAGTTGCATAATTCACTCGCTACTAAAGTCTGATATGATCAGATATGATGTGCAGGTACGCTCATGCAATTATTCTAAAAAGGTAAATTATTGTGACTAAACTAAATCAATCATGCATTCGTGTTCGTCCATTTTAGTACCAATGAGTAGTGTTGACTTCTCAAATTGATTGCTTGTAAAGTCACAAACTCACACCTGGTGGCGATATGACTAACCATGAGCTCTAATTATTTAAAGCATCTATTCATTTCTCTGTTATGAATCGTCATAGACCTGAAGTGACAAGATATCCTTTGCTGTAAGTTATTACAGACCTGGATATTCTCACTTTATGCAAAAGATGCCAATGTGCACAACCTAAACATGAGATCTGGTTATAAGTATATGTCAGGCTAACAAGTTGAGAAAAGTGCTTTCTTGCATATCTTGGCGAGAGTTGATCTCTATAAGTCTAAGTGTGACTTACATAATGTCATATCTAATCATACCTTAATCAATCCAAGAATTGAAAAAGTAAGTGTGCTGAGTATCTTGCCAACATCACTCATTTTCTGTCCTTAGATCTCATGTCTCCTCTGCTGTGGGAACGCTAACCTGGAACACACTTGATCAGGATTTAATCATTGTCTATGACTACCTACCATTTTATTTTATTTAATATGCTAATCTTAACTGATATGATCTCACTGCAGGCATGTGATTCAAGGACACACTATTGTGTGGTCATCAAGAGGACCGAGAACCTCAAGGCCCTTACTCTCACAGAGTTGTATGGTATCCTCAATGGCTACCAGATGGAGATGAACATGCAAAATCCATCTGGTAACTCCAACAACCAACAGAGTTCAGCCCTTCATGTGGTTGAAAGGGAATGCAGAGAACCACAGCACCATCTCATCTGCTACCCCAAAAAATCACAAAAAGGTCCTTTCATTACCTTTTCGGAGACACCAAGGGAAGGCTACATCCCTGGAAGCCCATTCCAGGAGACAAGCTCTTCATAAGCTTTTGTGTCTTCTGATGAAAGCTCAGGAAACTTTCTCTTCACCCTTGAAGATTTGGACTGTATCCATCCAGATGATCTGGAGTGTATGGAAATAGTCCAGCAGATGGCTCTTATTACTCACAGGGCCAACAAATTTTACAAGAGGACTAGAAGGAAGTTTCCTAGCAATGCAGCCAGTGGAAAGTTTAGGCTTGATAAAAGCAAAGTGAAGTGTTACAACTGTAACCAAATAGGACACTTTGCCAGAGAGTGCATGGCACCAGGGTCAAATGGTGGGCAAGCACAAACAAGGCCAAACTACAATGAAGGAGCTCACCAGAATGAGAAGCCAAGACAGCAAGCCGCAGTTGCTGTTCAAGAAGAAGGCTTTGACTGGAGCTTTCAGGTGGAAGATGCATCTCCAAACCAAGCATTGATGGCAGATCATGATGAAGCCAAGGTATTGGAACATCTCTGTACACCTAAATGTATTGCTAAAGTTAAGAGATACAGGTCCTATAACTTAGAGATGAGATCTGATCTTGAGTCCTTAAATATCTTAAAAGCTAATTTTAAAAGAGCTGAAAATGATTATAAACTTAAGATAGAAGATCTAGAGAAAACCATTTCAACTCTTAAGCATAAGCACACTAACTACATGACTCAAATCAAAGATCTCATCTCAAAGTTAACTGAATGCCAAGCTGAGCTTTTGATCAGCAAAGCCAGGAAAAAAAAAGGTGTTCTTGAAGAAGAGACCTTCAAGAACATAATATCCTCATCCCTACATGCAAAAGTTTGTTATCAGAATAAGCAGGGACTGGGATCTACTGAGATAGCTCCTTCACACATTCTATTGTCTGTAAGATCTCCAAGGTGTGGAACTTGTGAAGATGAGCTTCCCCTCTTAGACCCCATTATTGAAGAGGATGAAGAGGAGATAATGAAGGATGACTCTGAGAAGAGTGAAGAAGATCATCCTATGAAGGGTCACTATTCTCTTGAGGAGAGGAAAGAGTCTGGAATGACCAAGTCAATGAGGAAGAACTTGATCAGAAAAGCTAAGAGAAGATCAAAGAAGGCTCAAGAGATCAAAGCCACTTTTGACTCCAAGCAGAAACAAGTGTTAATTTTCTACAGGGTTTGAAGTGGTAAAGGCTAAAGACTCAACTATGAACTCTAGTACCGGGAGTTCAAGCTTAGTTCCAAACCATTCCAGTAAGAAGATGATGACTGACCAGCTGTGTACCACTACTACACAGCCTGAACCATCCAACTCTAATAGCAAGCCTCTCCCTAAGATGCTTGTTGCACCAACTATGAAGATAAAGATGGAGAAGGAACGTGATCAAACTCAGTCTTGCTCTCAAGAGAAGACTCCTAGAAGGAAGCAAATGGACTGCATCATGTGTGGTAGCACTTCTCATCTGGCTAAGGATTGCATCTACAATCCCAAAAGCACTATCCACATGGTCAAAGAAAAAGCTTCTGGGAAGAAGAAGGAAAAGCAAGCTTTGGAAGGAAAATCTGTTTCCTTCAGAAGCTCCAAAGTGAAGAAGAAGACAAGTGAGAACTTGCCTTCGGAAGAAATTTTGGTCTCGTAAGAAAAGAATGCTTCCGAAGTACTAAAGCATGCTGCAGTAAAAGCAAGATCTTCCGAAGGTCCAGTATCCAAAACCTCAAAAGTTATTGAAACTTTCGAAGTGTCGAAGGTCAAGTCCAATCTTCCAAAGATGGTGTGGAAGATGAAGAAAGACCTGGAGATTGAGAGTTCTTCATCCACAGAAACTAATGGTCCTCAAAGCTTGAATATAGGATCTGTTACTATTACATTGTCTTTAGATCACTTTGAAAAGCCCAAGTCCAATGAGGCTTAGGTTTCCAAGTGTAACTAACCACTTCTTTTTGTGCAGGAACAACTAAGGACCAAGGAAAATATGTGGATCATTGATAGTGGCTGTTCCAGGCACATGAATGGCAATGGTTCTTTGCTTCACAATTTTGAGAAAATTGATGGAGGACTAGTTGCTTTTGGAGAAGATGCGGGTGGTTACATCACTGGAAGGGATATGGTCACAAATGGTAAGCTCACCATTGAGAAGGTAAATTTTGTTAAAGAGCTTGGATACAATCTATTGAGTGTATCCAAATTTTGTGATCAGAGACACACCATGCTCTTCACTAAGCATGAGTGAATTGTTCTCAAGCCTTGGGTGGCCATTCCTCTAGAGCATATCCTGCTAAGAGCTCCCAGGAGACGCAACATGTACAAGATGGATTTACATGAAACATCTCCCTCAGGAGAAGTTTCTTGCTTTCTGTCTAAAGCAAATAGTGATGAGTCTTTTCTTTGGCATAAAAGAATATGCCATGTAAACTTTAAGAACATGAATAAATTGATTAAGAATGATTTGGTAACTGGAATGCCAAAGAAAGAGTTTACAAGTGATGACCACTGTGTTGCATGCCTGAAAAGGAAGCAACACAAAGTGTCTCACAAGCCAAAGGAAATGAACTCCATCACTACTCCCCTACACCTATTACATATGGATTTGTTTGGTCCTACCAGTGTAATGAGTTTGGGAAGGACCTCTTACTGCTTAGTGATCACAGATGATTTCATAAGATTCACTTGGGTGTTTTTCCTTAGAACTAAGGATGAGACCCCTGATATCTTGAAGAATTTCATTCTGAAAATTGAGAATCAATCTGATCACAAGGTCAAGACCATAAGATGTGATCAAGGAACATAATTTAAGTACCAAATCCTTGAAACATTTTGTGATGATAAGGGTATTACAAGACAATATAGTGCTCCCAGGACTCCTCAACAAAATGGTGTTGCTGAGAGGAGAAACATGACACTTATTGAAGCTGCAAGAACCATGTTGTCTGACTCTAAACTGCCTATCACCTTCTAGGCAGAGGCAGTTAACACAGCCTGCTATGTGCAGAATAGAATTTTAGTGGTTAAGACTCATGGTAAGACTCCTTATGAGCTGCGGCACAAAAAGAGACCATTTATTGGTTTCCTCAGGTCATTTGGATGTCCTTGCACCATCTTGAATACCAAAGATCAAGTAGCCAAATTTGATGAGAAGTCAGATGATGGACACTTTATTGGATACTCTTCCTAAGCTAAGGCTTATAGAGTATAAAATCTCAGAACTAGAGTAGTTGAGGAGTCAACCGATGTGACCTTCAATGAGCACACTCCTAGTGTGAAAGGTTATGGTCCGGATTGGCTATTTGATCTTGACTTAGTTACCAACTATTTTAACAAGTCTTGTGAGAATGTTTCAGGATCTACAAATAATATATCAACAGGAGATCCTGACCCAAGATTTGAGCTGAGGAGACCAAGCAAAATTACTACTTCAGCTCCTTTGGAAGACCTAAAACATGATTTCCTGATACAAGCTTGTTCATATTCTTGAAGTTGGAATGCTCGTGACGTCTATGCAATAACTGACTTTCGTCATTTGATGCTTGAGCAATTAGGCATGTTGTTTATGTAGAAGGATCAACTTGAGACATGTCTAACTTGTATACATCTCGATCTCGAACAGCTTTAACAACTACCCATTCTTTGCTAATCTGAAAACCTGGCTTTAAAATGTAACAAAATGAATCATCAAATAAAACAGAATAAGATTTGTCACAAATTTGGGAAACGCTTAAAAGATTAAAGTTCCACTGTGAGCAGTAGTTGACTTTATCAAACCTAATAATCTCATTGGATACAGTTCCTTCGCCTGTTATTTTTCCTCCTGTATCACCTCCAAAAGCAACATGTGTACCGTCTTTTAATTAAAATTCTTGAAGCAAGGCATGGTTGCCTATCATATGCCGGCTACACCCACTATCAACATACCATGTGTTAATAGGTCTTCTCGGGCGTACCTGCATTTCAAAAAGAATTAAGTTGAGTTATCAACCCAAGCCGAGATGGTCTTGGGCTTGCCAAATTTATCAACAATGGTAAATTGTTTAAAGTGAAGCTTTTTCAAATTAGGCTTATTATTGACAAATTTACCAATTCCGTTTCTTACAAATTTTTGATTATCTTTGATTTGTTTTGTCCTTAAAACATTGTAGCGTTTTTCAAGATCATCATAGATATTTCAAACCATCAGACAAAAAATTTTGTTTACCAAACTTCCCACCATTCATTCTCACAGATCGTGGAATGAATTTTCCTTGATTATACTGCTTTGGTTTTGCAGCATAAGAATCATCAAAAACAGAAGCACTTCTTCGAAAAGATCTCAAGCCTAAGAAATGTTGTTTTGTCAATCTTTGAAAACCAACACTTTGATTTCTTTGAAATTATGGATTGACATATCCATTTCTTAACTGTGGATTAACATATCCATTCCTCGGCGAGTTCTTTCTAAAGTAGCAATTCTCAGTTTTGTGAGTTCTTCTATCACTATAGGTACAATATTTGTTGAAATAACAATCAGCAATTAAATGGTTTTTCATATCACATATATGACAGTACTTATTAAAAAAACATTGTTCAATCTTATGATTGTACATATCACATATATCACAGTACCTTTGTTGAAATTTAAACATCTGTTGATTAACTTTTGATATGGAGGCCATATTTGATCCTTGTTTTGATTTAGGAGTTGAAAAGTTAATCTGTTGTTTTTGATTTGTGAATTTGTTCTTTTGAAATTTGAGTTCAGATTTTTTAACATTAAAATCATTCCTCGACTCCTTAGATACAAATCATTTATTGACAGCGGAAGACCTAGAATCTGAACCTGTTTTTAGATCAGAGTTGGATTTGTTCTTTGGATTAGATTTGATTTCTGGAATTTTGTTCATGTCAAAAATACCTGCAAATACAAATTTCAGAGGTTTAAGTTGATTTGATTGATCTGTTCTTTTGATTTGACTGTTTTGAATTGCATTCTGTGTTGATTTAGCTTTAGTATTTTTCTTTCTTCGTCTTTGGTTTCTAGATCTCGATGATCTTTGTTTGCTTTCAAATTGAACATCTTCAGGTGAAGATTCTTTTTCAGTTTCTTTTTCTTTATGTTATTTCTGCCATTTAATAAACTTTAGATTATTTAATCCATAAGAAATTGAATCTTCAGATGTTTCTTCATTCTTTTTGGTCGTGGTTCATATGATTTAACTTTCACCGGATGACCATTTTTGATCTTTTCAGAATCATGTTCCTCAAATATCTCAACATTCGTTTTCTCTTCATCATTCTTAGAATTCATTTTCTTATTTTGGAATGCTCTTAGCTTAGCTTTGTTTTCAGGTGAGTGATCATGCATGTTGAAGTTTTCTAGTAACGTGTTTATGATGGATTCAGTTATTGGTTCATGTGTAAAACCTAAACCTGCTTTTTGTTTGTCTTTTCTCTCACTTACCAGTTGTTCTACAATTGTTTTTGAACTTTTAACTTTTGCAAGATCAACCTGTGTTGTAGCATGTGCTATTTTCTCTTCTTCTAAATTCTTTGTCATTTCTCCAAGTTGTTTTGTAACAATTTCCAGTTCTTTCAAAGTTTTATTCCATGATGTTTGTAAAGAGAGGATCTTTTCATCAGATATTTTGTGATCGTTTTTAAGTTTGTTATGCATTATTTCCTCTTGTTTGAGCTTGTCACATATTTTATATGAATAAGTTCTGTAGTACTCTACTTGTTCAAAGCAAGCTTTAGTGCACATTTTTTCTCTTACTTCAACTGGAATTTCAGGATATTTTGAGAAAGAAGTCTTAGAGTCAGAAGATGAATTTTCAACCTTTGGTTGATCTGACTGTGCCATTAGTGCAACTTCTTCTCAATCCTCTTTAGGATCAGATTTGTCACTCCAGTCATACTCTTCTTCCTCGTTTTCAGAGTCATCTTTAGCCTTAGGATCACTATCTTCTGACCAGTCTTTAGTCTGAATTTCTGCAATAAAAGATAAACTAGAGGTAGATCAGTTGTAAATTGTTCAGCATAAGCACTCCAGTCATATCCATCTTTAATGCTAACAACTAGAGCTTTCTTTGGCTCTTCAGTTGCTTTTGATTCATCCTTAAGTTCTGGCATAGGAAGACTCTGATAAGGCTTTTGAAATGTCTTCTAAGACTACTGATGATATCTTTGACTGCTAGAACCTGCTTGACCATTTCCTCCTTGGTTTTTGGGAGCTTTACATTCCCTCGAGAAATGACCATAGCTGTTACAGTTGAAACACCTTGACTTTGACTTGTCGAAGCCAATAGTTTTGTTAGCACTTGGCTTGTAGTTCCTATTAACATAAGAGTGTTTCTAGGTTCTATAAGCAATCATCACCATCTGCTAGTTCAAGTCCATCTCTTCTACATCGTCTGGATCCATCTCAAACAAATTCTACAAAACAAGATCTAATTGTGTTAAATGACTACCTTGATAAGCTTGAAAACTTGCCATAAAAGCAGTAAAAGCAGATTTAGACTCATCATCCTGTAAGAGGATGTTAATAGCATCTTTAACTTTGCTAGTTTTAGCAGAGTTAGAAGATGGAGTCTAAGTTTGAGTTTTAGGAGTTTGAGTTTTAGGAGGAGACGAAAATTGAGGTGTTGTGTAGACAGGAGCACTTGTGTAAGAGGAATCTGTAAAGAAACCAACTCTGACAAATAAATCACCCTCTTCTTCTGGAGACTTATCTTCTTTGGCCAAAAAAGCATTCTCCACTGTATTAGCTGGAGATGCAACATACTTATACTGAGACATTGATGCTGCTTTATCATTGTTTCTTGAGCTTTCATCAATCTCAACTGATTCTATCTTGGCAATCAAAAGATCAAGATCCATAGGGAAATTTTCGTATGCTTCAACAATATTACTGTTTATTTCCATGAAGATGGAAGAGCATTTTTGATTTTTGATACCAGCAGTTGACATCTCAGTAGTTAGTTGCACAAATCTATTCATCATTTGTATTATTGTTTCACCAGAGAGATGCTCAAACAACTCTAACTGCCTCTTAAGTTTTTGCTTTTTGAGATCTTGTATCTCTTTTCCTCCTTCATATATGATTTTCAAAGCTTTGTACATAGTGTACCCAGTTTGATAACCATCAAGTCTAGTCAGGACTTCCAATGGTAATCCTTTACGCATCAATGAATAAGCTTTAATATCATTCTTCACTTTCCTTAAGTCATCACCTTGCAAATCATCTTCAGGATAAGATTCTTGAGAGTCTTTTGTGTAAACAAATCCTCTATTAGGACCATCAGATGTAATCAGGATATGAGATCCTTTCTCTATTGACTTCCACAAGTCAGTGTCAATAGAATTTAGATGATGCTTCAGTCTTAAAGACCGGTTCTTGAAATCAGCTCTGTTCTTTAGCTTTGCAACCATGTTCTCAGAATCTTCAGACTTAACCATTTTGTATTTTTGAATTTAAGAAAAAGACTTGTTTTTTTGTTTTTAAGTTTTGAATTAAAAACTATGAAATGAAAATATTTTTAGACTTTAGTTTCTGAAAAAATTTCTAAGTGTAAACTGATAAGTCTAAAAGCTGATGCGCCTGAATAGTTGACAAGCGCCTGCATAGTAGTGAAATGCCTACACAATTCTCAAACACCTGACTTTGAAGTAGAAACGCCCAAGGGAATGCCATAGTAGAATTCTGAAAAACGCCCAACTTGTAATGCGCCTGAACAGTTGTAAAACGCCCAAATAGTTATCAAGCGCCTGGGGTATAAAACGCCCAAACAGTTATCAAGCGCCTAAACGGTTGAAATGCGCCTAGAATTACTTTGTTTCTGCAAAGTCACAAACATCTCAACAGTGGTCAAACGCCTGATCTGAAACGTCTACACAGTATCAAAACGCCCAAATAGTGGAAATGTGCCTAGATACTTCGACAATTTTCAGCAGTTTTCAACCATAATATGCCTAATTCATCAGCTTCAACGAACTCAGATCTTATGAAAATCTTCAAAACTTGATTAATTGATCTAAAAACTTCCAATTTGGTAGTAATTAGGTCCATTAACAATCCTTAATCCTCAATTTACTCAAACAACAACAAAAAATCAGTATTCTGATTGAATTTCAGTCCGAATGTGAAGAACAAAGTTCGAACACTAATTCGATCAATTTCTCAGATTTGCATGAATTGAACACAAAATTGTGATTCAAATCATGTTTCTATTGATGAAATACAACTAAATCAACAATTAATTCATCAAATTGCAATCAATCATAGATTTCAAGTGATTCAAAGAGCTCAAAATTGTCGATAAGCTCTGATCACTGAACCGAAGGCTCTGATACCAATTGATCGGTTCAAAAGGATCGAATATGTAATGATTTCGTGATGCAATGATCAATTCTAACATAAGAATCAAAAACACACAATTATATCAAAAAGTTCATAGATTCATTGATAGTAAATGCACGGATACGATGTGTAGGGTTACGATTCATTCAACTGATTCTAACTGTTCTGGTCTAACCTTTTCTGGTCTATTCGCGTCTACCCTGCACATACATAAAATATCTTATATATACTATTAAGAACCAAGGAACATATATTTAAAAATAAGTCCCTATACTATGACAAAAAATATACAAAGACAAAATGTTAATCTTCTAAGAGTCTACAGATTGTGTTGAGAGTAAGGTTACCATCTGAAGTTGTAGAGGAGGAAGACATTGTGGTCGATGAAAATGGAAGAGATAGTAAGGAAAATAGCAAAGAGGGATGGGCTAGCAACTCTTACCATATAATCATGGTAATCAATTGATGAATGATTGCCTTTACAATAGGAAAGTGTAAGGCCCCGTTTCCGGGACGCTTACAGTTGGTCAATCATCGTATAAAACATTTAAAACACATTAATCTTGCAGCAAAATTTAAACTTTTCATTGATAATTAAAAACATGTCAATACATCATATCATTCATTTATATCTCAAAAGTTGTGTTAGTACAATAACATTCTCAAAATATGGATTCCAGACTCGAATCATCCCCAGTAGCTTATGCATCCATGCCTGCCCGCCTCAGCATCAACAATTACCTGCAAACTATTATGCATACAAAAGTCAATGACACTGAGTGAGTTCTAGTTTTATAATAAAATACTTTACTATACATTAGAACATTTCCTTTACTTCGTACGTGATCATACATCATACATACATCTTGATAATAATTATTTATTATCTTTCATCATCATTCGTTTTCATTCATCATTGTTTGTTTTCATACTTTCATTCATTTACATCTTTAACTTTTATCTGGATCCTGCCATATGATATACCCCCACATCATGCAAAAGCGGGTACTGTGCCTGGGTTTATAAATAAACCCCCACCTCATGAAAAAGCCGACACAGTACCGGGGTGAGCGACAAGGATCCCATCATATTTTGGTCAATCTCAAGGATTAGACCCCTGTGAGCATTATCAAGGGTTAGCTATACCGCACACAGTTGAGCAAACAACTACCTCGTTGAGCTGTGAACCTCCATCATTTTGCTTGCAAGACTTTCCTTCTTCATTCATTACGTTCCACTTTCATTAACTTCGTCTTTCTCTTTTATTAAGATAATACTTTACGTACAAGAGTATTAACACATCACGTAAAGTCACATAATAATACGTAATATGGAACATTAACCACAGCCCATAATCATACATAACATCAACAAGCATAAACCACCAATACATTCCAGAACTTAACACTACATTCTACCTCCCAAGATTTCAGAAAAAATCCTAAGTCCCAAAAGAAATGCGGATGAACATAAACCGATGCGAATGAATATTCAGCAAATCCGAATGAGCAAATGCAGATGAAAGTCTTTAGAAAATATTCTAAGTGTCTAAAGGTATGCGGGTGAACCAAATGCGGATGAGCAAGTCCAAATGTGGATGAAAAAAAACATCTGCGGATGAACAAAATGAACAAAACATCTGCAGATGAACAAAACATCTGCGGATGAACAAAACATATGAGGATGAACAAAACATCTGCGGATGAACAAAAACATCTGCGGATGAACAAACATCTGCGGATGAACAAAAACATCTGCGGATGAACAAACATCTGTGGATGAACAAAACATCAGTGGATGAACAAAAACATCTACGGAGGAACAAAACATCTACGGATGAACATCTGCGGAGGAACAAAACATCTGCGGATGAATAAAAACATCTGCGGAATGAACAAACATCTGCGGATGAAGAAAAACATCTGCGGATGAACAAAAGACTTAGCTATTGAACATAAAGCCAATGTGGTTAAATGTTCAGCAAATGCGAATAAACTCCAATAAATGCGGATGAACTCCAACAAATGCTGATGAAGAAAATGCAAATGCGGATGAACACATACAAATGCGGATGAACAAATCATCTGCGGATGAACAAAAGGCATGCGAGGGCACATTCAACCAATGTGGTTGAACACTCAATAAATGCGGATGTTCAAAACCAACCTGCAATGCAACTTATGCAATTTCTAGCCTCATATACCATTTCTAAACGTACCCTTAGCATGGATCTACTAGTTATACACTTAAAACATAATAAACATCTATTCAGCATCACAGCAATCTTGTAAGACATTCAACTTCATAAACAGTCTTACTTTTTCATGGAAAATCATAGTTTGGTAAAGAAACATCCTTTTCAGTATGCATAACAGCCCCAAACAAGTAGAAAATTAGTAAGAGAGGGGGATCTAGAACTCACCTTAACAACTTTCGTGCAAACTTCACAACTCGAGAATAAGCCTGGAGTTCTAGCACCTAAAACACATGAAAACGAGCGCTAAACACATGGAACTCAGTCTAGAAGCTCAAACCCAATAGAAACCGGGAAGAAAACACATTAAAATCTTACCTTTTGAAGATTTCTTCCACTTTCTCTCACTAAAACCTGATGAGAGCTCTTTTCTCTCACTAACCGAAAGTGTGCAGGAGAGAAAGAGAGGTTATGGGCAACCATACTTCTTTTTAAACCCCATATTGGGTTAATTTGGCTCTTGTACACTTTTAACCCCTTGCTTTTGAAATAACACCCCGTTTGCTCCTTTACTTTTTCTTCTCTTCTCTTTTTCTGAAATTTCTGGGTGTTACAGAAAGGGAAGCTATATATAAATACATAATAATTTACACAATACACATATGAAGAATGAAACATTTACAAATAAGGACATAGGATATTAATTAAGATTTACTAACACAATAAACCAACACAACAAAAGGAAATGAAGAACAATATAAACTAGGTAATGCAATCTTTTCTAACCCATCTTATCATGCTGTTTTTTTAACGATAATAATTGTTGTTCATAAAATAAGAATCGTTCAAATCATCCATTTATCCAGTCATGTGTTTTATAATGAATCAATCTTGATTTTAAAATTTATCAAACAAATCATCTGTGGATGAACAAAACATCTGCGGATGAACAAAACATCTGCGGATGAACAAAAACGTCTGCGGATGAACAAACATCTGCGGATGAACAAACATCTGTGGATGAACAAAAACATCTGCGGAGGAACAAAACATCTGCGGATGAATAAAAACATCTGCGGGATGAACAAACATCTGCGGATGAAGAAAAACATCTGCGGATGAACAAAAGACTTAGCTATTGAACATAAAGCCAATGCGGTTAAATGTTCAGCAAATGCGAATGAACTCCAACAAATGCGGATGAACTCCAACAAATGCTGATGAAGAAAATGCAAATGCGGATGAACACATACAAATACGGATGAACAAATCATCTGCGAATGAACAAAAGGCATGCGAGGGCACATTCAACCAATGCGGTTGAACACTCAATAAATGTGGATGTTCAAAACCAACCTGTAATGTAACTTATGCAATTTCTAGCCTCATATACCATTTCTAAACGTACCCTTAGCATGGATCTACTAGTTATACACTTAAAACATAATAAACATCCATTCCGCATCATAGCAATCTTGTAAGACATTCAACTTCATAAACAGTCTTACTTTTTCATGGAAAATCATAGTTTGGTAAAGAAACATCCTTTTTAGTATGCATAACAGCCCCAAACAAGTAGAAAACCAGTAAGAGAGGGGATCTAGAACTCACCTTAATAGCTTTTGAGCAAACTTCACAACCCGAGAATAAGCCTGGAGTTCTAGCACCTAAAACACACAAAAAGAGCGCTAAACACATGGAACTCTGTCCAGAAGCTCAAACCCACAGAAACAGGGAAGAAAACACATTAAAATCTTACCTTTTGAATATTTCTTCCATTTTCTCTCACCAAAACCTGATGAGAGCTCTTTTCTCTCACTAACTGAAAGTGTGCATGAGAGGAAGACAGGTTATGGGTAGCCATACTTCTTTTTAAACCCCATAGTGGGTTAGTTTGGCCCTTGTACACTTTTAACCCCTTGCTTTCGAAATAACACCCCGTTTGCTCCTTTACTTTTCTTCTCTGCTCTTTTTCTGAAAATTTCGGGTGTTACAAGTCCACCCCCTTATATAGGTTTCGTCCCCGAAACATGTCACTCCTTAGAGATTTGGGTAGTTCCATCTCATTTCCTCCTCTGACTCCTAAGTGGTCTCCAAATCTTCTATGCAAAGACCAGAACCGCCACTTTAGAGAAGCTTTGATAAATCTCCTGTAGTAACCCGCCTAATCCAAGAAACTACGAATCTCGGATGGCGTCTTTGGAGACTTCCATTGCATTACCGCCTCAAACTTCGTCAGGTCTACGATAATCCCTTTAGGATTAACCACATGACCCAAAATTGAACCTCGCATAACTAGAACGCACACTTGGAGAACTTGGTATACAGCTTCTCTCTTCTAAGCGTCTCCAACACCTCGCGGGCATGACTAGCATGTTCTTCTTCGCTCTTCAAATAAATTAGGATATCATCGATAAACACAAATCATGGATTTATCCCGCATAGGCTGGCACACCCGAAAAAGCAGCTAACGCGTTGGTTAAACCAAAAGACATCACGAGAAACTCGTATTGTCCGTAACGCGTACAAAAAGTTGTTTTAGGAATATCCTGCTCTTTACCTTGAATTGGTGGTAACCAGATAGGAGATATTCTTGAGAACCAACTGGCACCTTGGATCTGGTCAAACAAGTCATCAGTCCTCGGTAACGGGTACCGATTCTTCATAGTCAACTTGATCAACTCACGGTAGTCGATGCACATCCTCATGCTATCGTCCTTCTTCTCCATAAATAAGACCGGAGCACCCCATGGAGAGATGCTCGGTCGACTGAACCCCTTATCTAGCTACTCTGGCAGCTGAGTCACCAATTCCTTCATCTTGGAGGAAGCTAAAAGATATGGCGCCTTAGCAACAGGTATCAAATCGATCTGGAACTCGATCTCGTGATCTAGTGGCACACCTAGTAGATCCTCCGGGAACACGTCTGGGAAGTCACACGCGACCGGTATGTCCGTTAATCATGGTACTAATGCATCCACATCCTTCATGTAGGCTAGATAGGCACCACTTCCATGTCTCGTACACTTCTCTGCCACAACCATCCAAATTACTTTCGAGATCATACTAACTCTATCGCCATAAATCGTCACCAAACTCCTATCGGGCGCGGTCAATCGAATCATCTTCTTACGACACATGATGTTTGTCTCATGGGTTGCTAGCCAATCCATCCCTAGAACTACATCAAATCCTCCTAAGGGCATCACGAACAACCTAGAAGAGAACCTATGGCCTTTCAACTCTATGTCATAGTCTTCTACCATATCAGAAATCCTAATTGACTTACAAATAGCAGTTTCTACATCAAAGGGCTCATCAATCTTCCTACTCCTAGTGGGTAACTTATCACAAAAGACAGAAAAATAAAACTCCTACTAGCACCAGAATAAAAAGTACAAAGGCACAAGTCTAGTTTACTAGAAATGTACCTGGCACCGCGTTAGAGTCCACCCTAGCCTCCTCCTAAGTCATAGCGAATGTCCTGGCCTTCGCCCTCTCCCCTCCTTCTTAGTCCCCTTCTTTGCCCTAGAGCTCTCAGCCCTCAACTTCTTGCAGTCTCTGCTCACGTGCCCAGCCTCGCCACAGTTGTAACATTTCACCATGCGACAATCCCTTGCCATATGGCCCTCTCTCTTACACTGAAAGAAAATGTTTGATCCCTACTTACACTCCCCCACGTGGTCTCTCCAACACTTCTTGCATGCCTTCTCCCTCCCTGTTATCACCTTCCGATCATCCACTCTCATCTTCTTACCTCCAGCCCCAAAACCACCACCATTATACCATTTCTTATTCCCATTCCTATCATTGCCACACTTCTTCTTCACACCCACCACCGCCAACGCCTCTCGCTTGTCATACAGTCTCCCCGCCAGATAGACCACTACCCTGAACGTACCTGGCCGAGCGACGATCAGATGTCTGCGGATATCTGCTAGCAAACCTTGGATGTATCTCTTTATCTTTCGTGACACGGGTGTCACCTGCTCTGGAACCAACCTCGCCATCTCATTAAACTTTGTTGTGTGCTGCTGGTGCGTCATAGTCCCCACCTCCAACTGTAGGAACTCTCTCTCGATCTTGTTGAGTTCCCTGTGAGGACAAAACTCCTCAATCACCAACTTCTTCAGTTCACCCCATCTCATCCTCCCAATCGCCCTGCTACCCTAGACCTAGACGATGTTGTCCCACCAGCATAAGGCCGAATCCATAAACGAGTGGGTAGCAAACTTCACCTACTGATCCTCCCTGCACTCACTGATATTCAACACAGCCTCCATCTCTCTTACCCACCGATGAGCAGCAGAAGCACTCCCAATCCCATCAAATGTCAGGGGCTTGCATCTCTGGAATCCCCTATAGTCGCACCCTTTGCAGTTCCCTGCACTGCTTCCTCCTCATCATCATCACTTGAAATAACCATCTCAGTCTTTGGTTGCTCCCTTTCTCCTAAACCTCCTTCTCCGTCCTCTCGCCTAGTGGCATTCTCCTTCTCCTGTTTCTCGTTCTTCTCATCTTCCCTCACAGCCCTAATAACCTCGGTCACCACATACGGCAGAATCGTCTGCATGACCTGATGAACTTCCTCCGCTACTGCCTCCTTCATTGAGGCCCTCAGATTAGCACTCTTGTCCTCACCATCATGGTGATGAAGCTCGAGCTCTCCAGGAGCCGTTTCGGAAGTCTTAGCCCTGTTCCTTGTGCACACGGTCCAACACCACGTCCACAAAGACCTCCACCTCGAGAATCCTTTGAAGATCTACCACCAACCATCTCTAATCACTACAAGATTCAAACACCAACACGGACGTTCAAGGTAATAGCTCAGATTATATCAAGTATAGTAAGTCCCTAATTACAGTGGCCAGTTGTGATTACCCACTTACTTTACTCTTCATTCTTCAAGCATTTCCTATCCTGACTACATCAGTATCTAAATCTACAAAGAACACATAATCCACATAGCACACGCACGTAATTCCTTTTTTTTCCCTAACGTACATAAAACATTTACCTGTAGGCATGTAACTACTAGGACTGGCATCCCTTTCCCCTTCATCCCATTCTCAGTTTAGGTTTAGGTATTGAAAATTATTTTACCCAATTCTCTTAAACTTTGGCTCTGATACCAACTTGTAAGGCCCCGTTTCCGTGATGTTTACAGTTGGTCAATCATCGCATAAAACATTTAAAACACATTAATCTTGCAGCGAAATTTAAACTTTTCATTGATAATTAAAAACATGTCAATACATCATATCATTCATTTATATCTCAAAAGTTGTATTAGTATAATAACATTTACAAAATATGGATGCCAGACTCGAATCATCCCCAGTAGCTTATGCATCCATGCCTGCACCTCCTCAGCATCAACAATTACCTGCCAACTATTATGCATAGAAAAGTTAGCGACGCTGAGTGAGTTCTAGTTTTATAATAAAATACTTTACTTTACATTAGAGCATTTCCTTTACTTCATACGTGATCATACATCATACATACATCTTGATAATAATTATTTATTATCTTTCATCATCATTCGTTTTCATTCATCATCGTTCGTTTTTGTACTTTCATTCATTAACATCTTTCACTTTTATCTGGATCCTGCCATATGCTGTACCCTCACGTCATGCAAAAGCGGGTACTATGTCCCGGTTTATAAATAAACCCCCACATCATAAAAAAGCTGACACAGTACCGGGGTAAGAGACGAGGATCCCATCACATTTTGGTCAATCTCAAGGATTAGACCCCTGTGCGCATTATCAAGGGTTAGATAAACCGCACACAGTTGAGCAAACAACTACCTCGTTGAGTTATGAACCTCCAACATTTTGCTTGCACGACTTTCCTTCTTCATTTATTACATTCCACTTTCATTAACTTCGTCTTTCTCTTTTATTAAGATAATACTTTATGTACAAGAGTATTAACACACCACGTCATGTCACGTAATAATACGTAATATAGAACATCAACCATAGCCCACAATCATACATATCATCAACAGGCATAAACCACCAAAACATTCCAAACTTAACACTACTTCCTACCTCCCAAGATTTCAGAAAAATCCTAAGTCCCCAAAGAAATACGGATGAACATAAACCAATGCGGATGAATGTTCAGCAAATCCGGATGAGCAAATGTGGATGAAAGTCTTTAGAAAATATTCTAAGTGTCTAAAGGTATGCGGGTGAACCAAATGCGGATGAACAAGTCCAAATGCGGATGAACAAAAACATCTACGGATAATCAAAAACATGTGTGGATGAACAAAACATCTGCGGATGAACAAAACATCTGCGGATGAACAAAAACGTCTGCGGATGAACAAACATCTGTGGATGAACAAAAACATCTGCGGAGGAACAAAACATCTGCGGATGAATAAAAACATCTGCGGGATGAACAAACATCTGGGATGAATAAAAACATCTGCGGGATGAACAAACATCTGCGGATGAACAAAAGACTTAGCTATTGAACATAAAGCCAATGCGGTTAAATGTTCAGCAAATGCGAATGAACTCCAACAAATGCGGATGAACTCCAACAAATGCTGATGAAGAAAATGCAAATGCGGATGAACACATACAAATGCGGATGAACAAATCATCTGCGGATGAACAAAAGGCATGATAGGGCACATTCAAATGCGGTTGAACACTCAATAAATGCGGATGTTCAAAACCAACCTGCAATGCAACTTATGCAATTTCTAGCCTCATATACCATTTCTAAACGTACCCTTAGCATGGATCTACTAGTTATACATTTAAAACATAATAAACATCCATTCAGCATCACAGCAATCTTGTAAGACATTCAACTTCATAAACAGTCTTACTTTTTCATGGAAAATCATAGTTTGGTAAAGAAACATCCTTTTCAGTATGCATAACAGCCCCAAACAAGTAGAAAATTAGTAAGAGAGGGGGATCTAGAACTCACCTTAACAACTTTCGTGCAAACTTCACAACTCGAGAATAAGCCTGGAGTTCTAGCACCTAAAACACACGAAAACGAGCACTAAACACATGGAACTCAGTCTAGAAGCTCAAACCCAATAGAAACCGGGAAGAAAACACATTAAAATCTTATCTTTTGAAGATTTCTTCCACTTTCTCTCACTAAAACCTGATGAGAGCTCTTTTCTCTCACTAACTGAAAGTGTGAAGGAGAGAAAGAGAGGTTATGGGCAACCATACTTCTTTTTAAACCCCATAGTGGGTTAATTTGGCTCTTGTACACTTTTAACCCCTTGCTTTTGAAATAACACCCCGTTTGCTCCTATACTTTTTCTTCTCTTCTTTTTTTCTGAAATTTCTGGGGGTTACAGAAAGGGAAGCTATATATAAATACATAATAATTTACACAATACACACATGAAGAATGAAACATTTACAAATAAGGAAATAGGATATTAATTAAGATTTACTAACACAATAAACCAACACAACAAAAGGAAATGAAGAACAATATAAACCAGGTAATGCAATCTTTTCTAACCCATCTTATCATGCTGTTTTTTTAACGATAATAATTGTTGTTCATAAAATAAGAATCATTCAAATCATCCATATGTCCAGTCATGTGTTTTATAATGAATCAATCTTGATTTGAAAATTTATCAAACAAATCATACATTATCTATTCATGTGGTTTTTTTAGCAGGCTACAAAATTAAGTCAAATTTTTTTACCAATCTCACTTATCAAATCCTCTCTTGAAAGGTAATTAAAATTTGGCAATTGAGTTTAAATAAAAGCCACAAAAAACACACAATTATGTAAAGATTGATTTTATGGCCGCAAATAAGAACCCAATGTGGGAAGATCAAAAAAAACACACAAGCTACAAATGTTTCGTTTTGGTCCGGTTATCGGACACCTTGGTAATAACCATAACCGATTATCAGTTAATCGAAGACCCTTAACTACAACCATAGGCTAATCTCGGTTATTAGTTAATTCTGTTTTGTGGCGGTCCGGTTATTGGTTAACGATTAAGGTTTGCTCACCCTAGCCGAAGGATATGAAAGAATTATTTGATGGTAGTGTGTAAATTTTTATATATCACAATAGAATTAATAAATAACATAAAAAATACCGTATTGAAAATTACGACACCGCAACATCATGATAATTTCCTATTAGTTGTAAAGCCCTATTCCTGAGAAACCTCATAGTTGGCCAAACATAGCATTAAATACTATATAATTTATTTTGATATAAAACATCGCAGTGGAAAATATAGCTCATTAATCACATCCATAGATATGTTGGTCCAATTACAAAACAATTCTTGAATTAGAAACATTAATATTTTTTCTTTCCAAATTAAAATATCAATTATGCCAAAGATGGATGCTAATCCATGAATGCCAAGTGGCTCCATCTCTTGTGCCATCCTTAGCAATTATTATTACCTTCCAACTAATATGTATATAAAGTCAGTGTTTCTAAGTGAGTTCTAATTCTATAATAATATAGAAAACATACTTTTAATTTCTTTTAATGAATACATATTCATCATTCATAACACTCAAATTGTCTTTCACAACATCCTTTATGATGTTTATTATCTTTCTTTTCATTCATATTCTTCACTCTTTTATAAGCTGGGTTTTCACAAAGCAAGAGCCTAAACATACGGTTGACACATGTTCCACATACCCCTACCAGCGCCATTTCTCACAGTTAGCTAAACCCCCGGCATGGAAGACAATAGATGTCATACTATCGGTACATGTTCTCACGGTTATCTAAACCTCTAGCAGTTGACCCATATTGCAAGGCACGTAGCCTGCTCATGAATAAACGTCCATACATTCATTTAACTCACATAAGTGAAATCCATTTATGATTGCAAGGCTTTTCATTCATCATTAGGGCCTTGGTAACATTCATTAAGTTTTACTGTCACTCGTTTCCTTATTTGATAGACACTTTATCATAGGTAATACTTTATAAAATATCTTTTTATATCATCACATAACATGAAACATTAGGTAGCATTTTTATATAAGTCATATGAGAACTCATTTTCAAGAAATATTCACATGAAAATACGGTCAACACTTAGTCAAACCCATAATGGAAATTTCTTAAGTGTCTTCTAATGCGGGTAACTGTAACTTAGTACTAGACTACATGCAGATGAATCACTCAATACGAGTGTAGTGACAAGTGCGGATAAAAGTGACAAATACAGGTGAGGAACCGGTGCGAACACCCGTTGTGGGTGACCAACACTTTGTCAATGCAAGCATTAGGAAAAGATGCGGGTGAAGGACCAATGTGGCACCCAATGCGGCCGTTAGGAATAAATGCGGGTGAAGGACCGATGCGGGTGGCCAACACTTGATTACTATGGCCGTTAGGAATAAATGCGGGTGAAGTACCCTAAATGCGGACGAGTAAATCCTACTGTCCCATATCAACCTTAACCATTTTAGCCTACTAATATGTAGATCATAATTCTATCGATAGATTTAGTGCTCAAATAGCTAGGGTTCATCAGAACATACCATGCACAAACATCATTATGAAACACACTAAAAACATGTTTCCTACGTAAAATGCCACCTTTAGTTGAGAAAACATAGATTTATCAAAGGTTTAACATATGGGTATGCACATTAGCCCCAAAAGCATGGAAAACATGTAAAACTAAGGGATCTTGAACTCACCTTTCTAGACCTTCGAGCAAAACTCTAGAACAAAGAGCAAAACTCGATATCTACACACATGGACACATAAAGGTTCAAGCTTTACATATAGAATCACATCAAAAACATCTTAGGAGCTTAAATCCAGCTTAGATCTATGAAGAGGTATAATAGAAATCATACCTTTTAGGAATCTTTCGACCTTATCTCTCTAGAACCGAGGTATTTTTCTCTCTATAACTTCTTTAGAAAGCTCTAAGTGCAAGTAAGGGTGTTCGGGACGGTTCCCTTTACTTTTTATACCCACATAATAGTGTTAGGTGCTATTTGTTTTTTCTGTAGCAAAATGTCTGTAGTCTGCGGACCACATCTGCAGACATCTGCAGGAGAAGAGGTGGACCAAACATCTGCAGTCAGCAAGAAAAAGACTGTTTGTTTATTAATATCTGCAGACTGCTAAAATATTTTGTAATTAAAATAAACCAATTTTTTAAACTTAAAAAGTACTTCAACATTAAAATTTAAATAAAAATCATACAACACAGCAATAATTTTCATAAAACTAGAAAAATACATTTTATTTAAATCGAGTATTTCTTCAAAATGTTGCTGACTCCAGACGCCGATCCATCAAATTATCCACCAAATTATCCCCACAAACAGCAGCTAAAACCCTTAATTTCTTCTCTCTCTAGACTCATAACCCACCAAATTATCCCCTTCTTCGTGTACGCTTTGTAATCATGTGTTTCCACCATGAATCGGCGGTGAAATCGAGTATTGTAAGCTTATTGATATGTTTATCAGGTACGCTTTTGGTTAATTCAGTTGTTTTGATTCGAAATTCGACGGCGACGGGGGCTGTAGAGGGGTGGCGATAGGGCGCCGTAGGGGGTGGCGGCCGGCAGTACGCTTTTGTGGTGGTGGATGGAGGGGGCGGTCAGTAGGGCATAGTGGCTGCGATGGCCGGCGGCTACGATGTTGAGGGGGTGGTTTGGGTCGAAGTTGAAGGTGGAGCGCCGGCCAGCTGGAGGAGCGCCGGCTGCTAGGGTAGCGGTGGCCGGAGGTGGGTGCGGGGCCGGCAGAGATGAGGGGGAAGGAGGGTAGTGAATGAGAAGAGAGAAGAGGTTAGAAGTATTGGGTAGGGTAGTGAATGAGAAGAGAGAAGAGGTTAGAAGTGTCAAGAAGATGTTGTTTGTTTTTTTTTTGCAGCAAAATGTCTGCAGTCTGCGGACCACATCTGCAAACATCTGCTAGAGAAGAGGTGGACCAAACGTCTGCAGTCTGCAAGAAGAAGACTATTTGTTTTTAACATCTGCAGACTGGTAAAATATTCTATAACTAAAATAAACCTATTTTTAACCCACCAAATTATTCCCCAATAAACATACACCCTTCTCTTTCTATGACTATGCACACGATCTTCTACTTCTTCCATTCAACAAAGTTCATTAATAATACAGTAAAAGCTTCGAAGAACTCAAATCGTTCAATTCAATCGTCTCACAAGCATCAGATTACGAGCGCCATTAATTTCATCACCTTCTGATCACACTCCATCTTCTTCAATTCGACAACAATAGCGGGAATAGCTTTGCTTATGGATCTATTGAGGAAAAACCCCAGCGTCGATGGGCAAACCCTTCATTCTACCGGTTTATACTCCGCCACCGTTGCTGCCTCCTCCGCCGCTGCTTATGTAGCCGCCGGCACCCCCTTCACCTCTAGGGCTTTATTCGGGTATATCCTTTTAGTGCATCTGTGTTATCTTTTAGCACTGCGGTGGCGGTGGCAGGAGGGGGCGGTTGGTAGGGCGCGGTGTCTACGGTGGCCGGCGGCTGCAATCTTGAGGGGGGAGGTGGTTTGGGTTGAAGTTGAAGGTGGAGCGCCGGCTGGCTGGAGGAGCGCCGGCTGCTAGGGCTATGATGGGAGGGCTGCGAAGGTGGCCGGCGGTGGCTGCAGGGGTGACGGTGGCCGACAGTGGATGCGGGGCCAGCGGTGGCTGCGGGGCCAGCGGTGGCGTGTGGGCCGGCCGTGGCTGCTGGAATATGGTGAGGGGGAAAGAGGGTAGAAGATTTTTTAATGAAACGTCTTCGAAAAAACAAACGTACTGCAGAGCCTTAGGTCTGGGCGTGGTCTGCGCGACACAGACATAAGAGGTCACGCAGACCTTTTTGGAAAAAACAAACACCACCGAAGTGAATGATCCACATCTGCACCAAGAAGACTCCGCGCAAATATATTTTTAATGAAACGTCTTCGAAAAATCAAACAATCTACAGAAGAAAATGTCTGCGTGTGGTCTGCGCGATGCAGACATAAAAGCTCAAGAAGAGCTTTCTGAAAAAAAACAAACACCTCCTTAGTCTTTCATTTGTTCATCATTGGTCCCTCGACTACTACTAGGGCGGCAACCGTTGTTTCTTTTTCTTTTCTTTTTAATTTTCAGATGTTACATTAGTAGACTTCTATATATTCGATATTTAATTAGAAAGTGTTGGTAATCAGTTACGTTTATGGTTCGCTTATATATGTTTAGATTATATATTTATTTTCCTAACCTTAAATAAATGGATAATTTCTATACAGTATTCGTAGTTCTGAGGTTGAGCCCAATGTGCTTAATGAGACAAGCCGGGTGTAATAATTTTTGTTTGGTTCAGCCCATCGTAATTACCTTACCTAATAATAATTAGATAAATCATATTCGGATATCATATCTAATCCTAATAATCCTTTACAAAATATAGAACGTATCATTCTCTCATTCTCTCATATTATTGTTTTCCCGCTTAAATCCATATAACAGATTTACCTATTTGCGTGGATCTTTTGACTTTGTTTTTAAATGCGAGGATACTTTGCTAATCTCCACCTCTCGCAGTTTCACTCTTTATGAAAACTCTATAATTGATCTTCACTTGAGCTTCATCAACAATGGAATTTATTAGAATCGCCGTTGGAACTACTCCAAGATTCAAGTAACTCCATGGCATATGTATCCTCTTTTGCCTCCCATTAATATGTATAAACACACAAATCAAGAATCTTGAAGAGGGTGTTAATTAGTTTCAGAGTTAGTTGTTGAAACAGAGCATTTGAAAGAAGCTTTCATAGTTCATGCAATCTTCTTAAATAGAGTTTGTTTTTGGATTTACGAGAAAAGTTTGTAATGTTTGAATATTTAAATTTAATTCTATGAGCATGTTTGTTTGGTATAGTAAATTATTTGTGTTTTAAATGAAATTAAGAACATAGAAATGAGAACATTAATGCAGCTTCTTTTTTGTTTTATGTTAAACGATTCATCTTCGTGATCATCATGATGTATGTTCTTGAAATATTAGCTTTAGTAGATAGGAAGTTAAAATTTGACATCTTGGAACTAAAAGAAATTTGTTTTAAATTCGTTTTGGAGAGATATATACAAACAATATGAGCTATTCGAGGGGCACTAATAGTTGCTTCTATCATTCAAATTGTAGTTGATTATATGGGTTTGTTTTTGCGGTATGTTGATGTTTATAACACCCATACATCCTTTCCATGTAAAAAAAATTTTTAGCTTTTAAGTTCTCTTTTGAATTTCATATTCTATAGAGGTTTTAACTTTTTTGATATCACACCTGTAGTTGGAATGGTTGGTTATCTCTGTTTCAACGAAGATTTCTTATCGTACGTCATCGTAAATCTAGAATTTCTCTTTTAAGTAAGAAAAAAACTAACGAATGGGTCTTCTATGATACGTTAATTTTGGAGCAAAAGACGCTGAATAGGTCCATGTTAAAAAAGTGTCAACGATTAGTCTCACCTGACGAATGGATGGTGTCTATACTAATTTTTAAGATTTTATTTAAGATTTTATAATAACTACTTCTCTTTTCTTAATTTAGTCAAAGGAAACCCAAAAGATCATTATTCAAGTTTAGAAACTATTTTAACTGTATAGATGATCTATCATTATAGGAATAGTTATGCCAAAAGTCTTCGCCCATCTGTTGAATCATTGTCCAAACACAAAGACGCTTGATTCAAATAGAAGGATATATGCTTGTCTTTGAGGTCATCGTTTGCAAGGAATGAAATTTAAATATTTTGTGTATGCATGGGTTCAAATGATAAAGTACTTATATAAAAGTATAGGTTTATATCAAGAGTAAGATTGAACTCTACAACTTAACTATAGTCATGGATAACTAAACGATGGATTCAGTAGTGTTATATTTTATAAGCTTTGGAACTACTGATATTTCTATTAATGAGTTATTATTTCCATTCTTATACTTATGGCGTTTAACTATAGGTTGTTTACAACTCAAATTCATTAACCAAGCTGGTAAAACAAAGTAGAATGAGCATGATTATCATCAATTTATATAACACAAATAACCAGTCGAAAAGACTATAAATGAAGGTATTGCTCCTTTACGAATTTAAGTCCATATAAATGTGTTTTAGATATAAATGTTTCTTATTTTTTTTCTCAAACGAACACAATGGATATCTTGGCCTATTTGGGGAAAGTGTGGATGCTATTGATTATTATGAATTTGAGATCGAGAAACTATAGGAAGAGGTAAGTGCTATTATACTAAAAGCACGTATTCTTTCTCACTATACAATTTGGATTAGTTCTACTCTTTTTGTTGGCATATTAATAAACTTAAAATGTGTAAAATCTGGTACTTCTAATACCGGTTTTACAAGGTTTTTTTGGGTAGACAATTTGGTAAGTTTTTTGTTATTACATTAAAAGAGTCGAATTGTGAACGGGCATGCTGATTTAGCCTGTGTAATATACATTATTGAGTTATATAAATTTTATTATTGGTCCCGTGTAATAAGCGGGTCTATAACCTAGTATATAATAAGAAAATAAAAATTAAGAGCCTAAGATCATGGTTGTTACACCATTGATAGTGGCAATCTCCATTACCTCATTGTCAATTATAGTGGTGATCAATCATTTTTCATGTGAAAAGCTAAAGATTGTCGATAACAATCTCTTATATCTTGTACTCACACATCCAAAACCAACTCTCGTGAGCCTACATATGAGGGAAGTGATTGCCATTTCAATGCCAACCACCCCGTTGTGAATAGTAAATAAATTTGACCCTCTTGTGATGACTGTTTTTATCCACATACCCTCAAACAAAAAAAATTCTCTTCACCATTAAGTTCCCTTTAGTCAGGAAAGTTGGGCATTTGTAGATTCCTTTGCTGTGTGTAGCTTTTTTGAATGATTGCCAGTTAGAACATTTGTATAAAGAGAGGCTAGGACAGCTTTAACCATCCTCCGCATTAACGTCGGTCAACTAATACTCGATCAATACTTAACATACCATAGGTGATAGGTACCAAATCTCAATCACTAGTAAGTTCCCAAGTTCCTACTTACTAATTACGGATTACTGCTAACACACTGGTTACTACTCATACACTAATTCCTACAAGGCTACAAATGACACATAGTTGTTGCTCACTAACTATTGTTCTCAAAGATAAAGTTCTAACGAACACCACATATCTTGATCGCATCTTTGTTTTGAGAATTTTGCAAGTATTCATTTTTAAAAGATTGTTGCTGTTAAAATGAATCTAAATTATTTTGTCAAGTCTTCAACAATGTCATGTCCGAATTGAACCCATGAAAGGGTAAAGAAATACTGTCACAGCTAAAAGTGAAAACATCAATGCAAGATTATGGAACAACATTAGTGATTAATAATATAAAATTGAAGTTTTAATAGGTTGTATACTTAGATAACCTTTCTACACCTTTCAAAATTAAATTCATTTCTGTAAACACTAGAATCTGAAAGCTTTCTTATTCTGTCATACAAAGCTGACATTTTTTGGATTCAAACTTGTACAATACAACTTAGCTTTCATACCCTTTGTATCTCGATTTCCTGACCTCTTCTCGAATGATGAGAAGTGCCGACACAAAAGCTTTATCGACATTTGGAGACAAAGACACGGAAAACTTGTCTTCTGCTTTCACCGTTTTTTGGCGTGTAACTTGGGTATGCAACTGCAACACAATCGAGTGAAAAATATTAACTAAATCCTGGCCTATTATTGATGTTAAAAGAAATTGAAACTTGTGTAACAATAATATTATGTAATAAAATTTGATACCTGGGCAAGAACTGTAGTTTTGTCTTGAGCAAATATAATGGATGTTCCATCCTTAAAATTGTCATAAACTCTGTAATTAAAAGTGCTTTCGGTCATATTAGATGCCATGTAAACATCATATCGCAGTGACTTGCGGCCCCTAGTCTTCTTCACAGAGAATAGCCTGTGCTGCTCATGGTGATCTCCCTTGTAAGCTTGACGTCTTCTGTGCATACTTATGTGCTGCATTTACGTACCAATTTAACATTATATGTTAGGAAACTTTTTTTTATTAGACTAATTATCAAACCAACCAGTAGTATACCACTAGGAAAACGACTATTTACAACTTGCAAAAGCTCTTTTGCGACAACTTTCGATAGTTGCTAAACCTAAAGGCAAATGACTTTTGCCATTCACATTTCACAACCGTGTTTTATTTTAGTTTAGTTTTACTTTTCTTTTCGTATTATTTGCAATCGTTTTGGACCAATGACTTTGTGGTCGTTTTCTGTTTACTTACAAATAAAAATTCAGCCCTGGAATCATATCACGTTTTGCAACAATGGCTAGTAAATTTTGATAATTGGGTTTGTGAACATTTATTTCACGTTTGCAGCCGCTTTTGCTACCAAATTGATTGTTATTTAAATTCAGTTTTTATTATAAACTTAAATTTTTACAATAAAGATGAAAGAAATTACCTTCGCAGTGAAGGAGATCACAGGTTGACCCGTTTCGTCTACCATAACACGATATCCGTTCTTCTTCTTGCTTGCACGAAATATAATATTTCCATCATCATCACTGATTTTAAATTTGTCTTCAACCTCATGGTTCTTCTCAAACATCAACTGCATTGCGCAATTCGAACAATATTTTTGGTCTACAATTACAACAGGGTACTCAGGCTCCTTAAACACTCGATCAGGGGTTCCTTTACTGGATAAATCATCATCAGAAGAATAGCAAGGGCTAGCCATCGACATGGGGCTCGCCATTTTGATCCTTATGATCAGCCAAGAATCTTACAATTGGCGCCACAAGGGATGGACCTGAACGAACCTTGCACGGCTGGTTTCGTTGTTATCGAATACTTTGGTTACAATAGACATTAACTTCTAAGATCGACCTTCATCCTTCAGATATAAGACGATTGTCCGAGGTTGATGGGTTTTCATCAATTCTTTTGGCTACAAATCTGTGTTCCCCATTGACTTGGTAATCCAATATTTTTTTAAACCGTTCATTCCAGGAAAAACATAACTGTTTTTTTACTTACTAAAAATAAATTATCAATATGACAAGCTAAACACTCACAAATTATCATCTATAATGAAGAAGTAAGACTCGACTACCCGATCAAGAGAGAAGATCCTTAAGCTTCTTGGGATGAATGATAGCTAATCGACGCGTTAGCCTCGCCTAAGACTCGACTAACTGTTACCTCGCCTAAGACTCGACTAACTGTTACCCTCGCCTTAAGGGTTTTCTCTGTGACTCGACTCTAGCGTAAGAGTAAGTATAGGCTTTGGATATATTGA
The DNA here is from genome assembly GCA_025506505.1 of Flaveria sonorensis. Lineage (NCBI taxonomy): Eukaryota > Viridiplantae > Streptophyta > Magnoliopsida > Asterales > Asteraceae > Flaveria > Flaveria sonorensis. Next base: position 28,793,264 of record CM046424.1, on the reverse strand, counting down.
ATATGAGATATTGAGATATATGTGTATAGTGAAAAAATGAATATTACCTTAAAACAAGCATTCCCTCTATTTATACCCTTCGGTAAATTATGTCATGTTTCATTGTAGCCCATGCCCGTCCATAATTTACGAGTGTCAACATTTATTCATTCCAAACCTATCGGTAAAGCTTTGACATTATCTGTTATCACCGTTTGTGTGTTTTAAAAGTTGGTGGGAGAGTTGGCAGGAGACGTTATCTTTTCACTTTACTGTTGTCCCCTTATTTCTTCTTTAGGGTTTTCTTGCTGGTTATTATGTCTTCCACTTCCTCTTATTTCTCGAGAACTCTTCTTAATTTGTCTTCTCTTATTCTTCTTTCAAAATTGCCTTTTCATCCACTAGGAACTTCATACTACACTTTCCGAAAACAACCACCCAGTCTACCCCTTTCATGATGGAATGTTTGCTTTTAGATACACGATCTATCAAATTAGGCTTCCATTTATAAATTCTTCCATAACATCTAATTATTTCATGTGGTTCACATCTCTTAATGCATTCCAATGGCTCTCACCTGAGTGTCTGAATTTTGAAATGTCCTGTCAAGCTCTCCATAAACCCCAGGTGTTACCCTATTTCAAGCATTATATTGACTTACTTGCAGAGGAGATTCATATGTATTTGAGCACCATAGTGGCTCAACTGTTCACATCTGAACCGGTGGGCTAAAGAATTGGAATTATCATTTTTCAAAATATTGATGCTTACTTCCACCAGGAAGTGAATGAATCCCAAAATCCTAGTGAATTTTAATGCTTTGGATAAAAGGATTATAGTAGTGAAGTGAATCATTTTATTGCAGCATCAAGCATCTTAGTTGGTCTAATCCGGAGCATATTATCCTCATGACCCCCACTAGTTTGAACTGACCTCGTCATTAAACATGGTCTGTTCTCTTTTACATTACAAGAAACTAAGCCTATAGAAGCAAAAAATAAAATTTGGTAAAAAAAAAAAACGAATGGTCTATGGATGTGACATGTCGTCTCTATAAACCTTTGGTTTTTTTTTACCAAATTTTATTTTTTGCTTCGATTTTTCGTCACAATAGAGTTTGGCGCGATGGAGGGAAATACACCCGCCCTCATGAAAATTTATTAGTAACGACATGTCGTCGCTAAAAGTATTATTTATTTATTTTTTATTTTTTTATCCAATACTCTAGGAAAATAAAAAATAAAAAACTCTATAGCCTATAGCGACGACATGTCGCCTCTATAGGTTATGATATTTTTAATCAGCAACTATTAGGGATGGCATGACTATTATTGGTTCATTCCAGTTATGTCTGTCTTTAATCTTACCATGTTTTTATTTTATTTTTTTATTTAGTTAGTGTATAGCCATGAAGCTTATTAATATATATATATATATATATATATATATATATATATATATATATATATATATATATATATATATATATATATATATATATGAGAGTTCAAGAGAAAACTATATTTTACTAGAAAATCACAAAAACCACTAATCCACCAATGATTAAACTAATTAATGGTTGAGATCATACGGTGGCAATAATATAAATAAATGATGTTTAAGTGATTTATTTATAAGGATGTAGGGGTATACTAGACCAAATACATATACTAGTATTTAACCAATCACTAAAATTTCTCAATCTATTTCCTCTCTCATACTCTTCCTCTCATTTTTAAATATTCTTCTTTTTTAAATCATCCAAAAACTAACTAAAATAGTTTGACATATAAAAATCTACACGATTTCATTTGTAAACATGTCAGAGGTTGTACACTAAAATGTTTAAAATATATCTATATATATATTAAGATAGTTGTTAGACTATTTGAAGATGACACTTACCAAAACCTAAGTGCCGAATCTCATGATGATTACCAAAACAGACCCGGTGAAGATATGCTGAAAATATGATCAAAACGAAGAAAATTGACCAAAGTCAAACTTGGTCAACCGTGGTCAAAGTCAACAGTCAACATCAGCAGACGTCCCTAATGACGTCAGCATCCGGCAGTCACACATCAGCAACAGAAGAATTTATCAGAATTAGAACAATATTTGTGTAATTGACTAAGTGTAGTCATTTATACTCAAAATATCAAACATGAGAACAAACACAAATAATCCACAGCATTCACTTGAGAATTGAAGGTTGAGTGTGTGTGAGAGAGAAACCTCCTGCAAACTCCCTTGTAATCTCCTAGCTAACATAGATATGAATGAATGAATTTTTTATGATTATGTGTTCTTGATTGTTCATCATTCATTCATCATCATACATTTCATCTTGCAATAGATCTTCACTTGAAATCATCAACGGGTTTGTGAGATTCCGCATCACAAATTCGATAAACGGCAACAATACGATTGCAATATTCGATCCACCAACAGAATCAGTGGTTTCAACAATTGGTATCAGAGCCTTGGCTCCTTGTTCTTCAAATTTTTCTCAAAAATTTGAACCACAAGTTTGATCTACAAATTGTTGTTGTTTATGATGAAATCAAGCTACCATTAGCTTAGATTTGTTTTTTCGTGGAGATCTGCAAGTTTTCACATCAATTGAAGTTCATTTGAGCCACTAATTTGAAGATTTAAGCAAAGTTGTTCTTCAAGTATTCAAATGCTCATGAACGTGAAATTTTGATTTTGTTGTTGTTTGATCGAATTTAAGCTTCTAATAGTTTTAGTTTGTGATAACTAACACATCTGCAAAGTTTCATATCAATTGGATAATCATAACTCTTGAATTTGAAGATTTTGAAAATTTTGTGTTCTTGATAAAAGTTCACTGTTCTTGAGGAAAAATCATCAAAATCACGAATCTGATGTTGTTTAGCTGAAATTGATAGTGGTTTTAGCTTAGAAACATCAAATCTAAGGTTCGTTTATCATACACAACATCCAAATCATACATTTTGAACATTGATTCTTAGATCTAGGTTTTTGTTCTTTATTATGTTCTTCATGGGTTCATCATTTAAATCCTAGTTTAGGTGATGATTATATGAAACTTATTGTTGTTCTAGCTTAGAATCACTTATCTACAACTATTATAACCTTTGATTTTACCCAATTTCATCAGAAATCCAAGAATCAAAAGTTTGTTCATTCAAGAACATGAAGTTTGACTTTTTTAGAGTCAAACTGTTTTAAAATCTGAAAATCAGTCAAATCTTTGATTTGATTCAGATTTTGATACATTTGTTCATCATCCAATCATTCAAAATCATTCAACAAACATACAAACATCAATTTGTGAATTTGCAAATGAATTCCATTCATAATCAAATTGCATTTTGAATTCTAAGTTTTTGACTAAGTGTTGAATCCACAGCTGATGTTTCAAATCATACAGCTGATGTCTAACTCTAAAGCTGAAAATCTTTGTAACATTCACAACCAAGTGTCCACAGCTGATGTATTACATCCACAGCTGATGCACAAGTTGTACAGCTGATAAACATACATTTGTCTAAGTGTTCACAGCTATTGAACAAACACTTCCACAGCTGATGTGTTAAAATTCACAGCTGATGTAATAATCTTTTTTAGCTTTCACTTCGATTCAAAGCGAACTAGCACAAATCTGTCCATTCCATAACAAAAGAACCTCCAATCCCCTGAAATCTTCGATTTTGCACCTTCATTGAACTGACACCTTCATCACCGAGGTCAATCATCATCATAAACACTCTGCAATTTCGATTAAGCCAACCCAATCACCAAGTTATGTCCACATCGAACGTTAACCAACACATCCTAGAGCGCACAGAAACAAACAAAAGCAAAATATAGCGCACAACCCTGATCTAGTCCACAACAAACAAGTAGATTTGACCTTACAGCGGACGAATAAACTGTCTACAGCGGACAAGTGATCCCAAAACAGCCACAGCAGATGAACGAACTACTGCTCACAGCGGACAGTTGTCCTTTCATCATCATACAGCGCACGAGTAAACTTGTCCATAGCGGACAAGTAAATCACTCACAGCGAACGAGCAATAATCTGTCCTCAGCACACTCACAGCGCATGTTCAACACCAAACACAAGTTCTGTTGTATTCCACAGCGGACGACCACAGACCTTGAACAACTGTTGACACCAATCGACCACCACTGTCGTCACTAATCCACCGCAGCTACACAATCAACCATCATTATCATCGATCCAATTTCTGTAACCACGTCCAACATCACCATCAACACCGCAAGTTCACAATCGATTACAATTCATCTGTAACCACGGACCGCAAACACTCATCACCGAGACCAATCATCATAACATCATCGAGGAACCCCCAATCACCTTCGATTCTGCACAGCAACTACTCTTCAACCCAAAGAAGCAACGTCCAACATCGAACCCCCAAAATCTGAAATTGTTGGTGAATTTGAGTCGGTCGACAATTCTTGATTTGGGTTCACCGATGTTAAAGAAGCTTTGAGAGAGTTTGTGTTTAGGATTCAATTTTATGTCCTTTTTAGGAGTTAAATTTAAGCACAGAAGACTTTGGAAGTATAAAAGTCGATTTTGACTTTTATTTTAAATTTGACCAGCAAAATATATATATTATATATTTTTATTAATCAAACAAATCAAGCTTCGGAAGTTTTTAAAATATATCAAAGAAATCGAAGCTTTGGAAGTTTTTCAAAATAAACAAACAAATTTCAAGTTTCGGAAGTTAAAATTTCTACTTTAATTGAATGTCTTCGGAAGAATTCATTTGATTTCAGAAGATTTTATTCACTTTTGGAAGTTTTTAAGTGTTTGACAAAATTTTAAATTTTGTCTCGAAAGATATTGATTTTTTAAAGTTTTCAACTTGACTAATTTTAAAATTTGTTCTCGGAAGTTTTTAAAGAAGTTGAATTATTTAAAATCAAGTCACAAAATCATTTAATTTAATTGATAAGATCCAAATTTTATTACTTTTTAATTAAGCTTGATTAATATTAATTGAGCTTAAATAAGTTATAATTGAATAAAGTTAACTCTTTAATTAGGCTGATCTAATTAAATTGAGTTTTGACGTTCTTTTGGATTCAATTAAAATTTAAATTTGATTTTGATTTAACATCATTCACCAAATTTTTGTTATCAAACAAAATGGAAAATTTAACATCATTCATTGACACTCGTGTTTCAAGAAACCGAGCTATCTTTCTTGCTGCAGGTAGAAAAAGGTTTCTTGAATTCAAACAGAGCAAACCAAGTTGCTGTAACCAACCAAACAACAGCAACAAATCAAACAAAAGCTGCAATCAACCAAACAGCATCAGCATATCAAACAATAACAACAATTCATATTTTGACAAGACAAACATTCAGTTGTACATCAGTCATATTGAGAAAGAACTGATGCACATACATTTATGTGATCTTGCAAACTCAAACAACACATTATCTAATGATTTGATAAAATGCAGGTCAGAGATGGAACAATCTCAAAGAAACGATCAAGCACAAATCAAGACATTAAATCAACAAAACATCAGTTTAACTCAAGAGATGAACCAGTTGCAAGACAAAATTATTCAACAACAAATCAAACTGGAAGAGTTAACTGCTGAGCTTGCAAAAGCCATAAACATCAACAACACAAACATTCCTCCATTGCCTGAAATTCCTAAAGATAGAAAGATCAATCTATGTTCAGCAGCGTGCATAGATGAAGTTCAGGCATATCGGAATTATTGCAATAATATGTCATACATTATAAAGGCGGAAAGAGCTTCACATGCAGAGGAACTACAGACTTCTGCAAATCAAATCATTTTGCTAGAGAAAGAAGTTGATAAATTGCTTAAAGAAAATCACAATCTGAATGCTCAATCAACTGAACTCTCTGTGAAGTTAACAAACACAAAGGCTGAAGCTGAAGCCAAAATATCAAAAGCAAGTACAACCAAAACAATCAGTAACTTGCAACATTACATTGAGCGTCTAAATCAAGCAATCACAACTGAAAAGGCTACAAATGCAGAATTGAAGATATAGCATAAAGCCTTTGAAGATAAAATCAATTCTCTTCTAAAGGATGTAGACAAACTCCTTGGAGAAAGATTTAGTCTTCAAGCTCAAGTTACAAGACTCACTGAGTCTTTAACAAAGACAAAATCAGATCATGCATCAACAGAAGTTGAACTTGAAAATTTAAAGATGACTGCCAGCAAGTTGGAAGAACTACTTAATGCACAAAGAGATCAAAAGAAGAGTGCTGGAACTACATACCATGTTGTTCCTCCTCCATACAATGATAACTACACAGAAATGCCAACTTCAATGACAAGTCCAATCAAAGAAGATTCAAATATGCATGATCATCATCCAACAGACAAACCATCCACTATCACTCAAATCACTTCTCTTGAAACAGCACCAAAGCTGTACCTCAAACCAGAATCACCATAGAATACAACCTTTCATTCTTGTGATGATCAAGATGGAGATCCTGCAAGTGATGACAGTGATAAAGAAATCAACCAACCAAACAAACAAACATTGACATGTATTAGTCATGTCATTGAAGAAATCATTCCAAGACAAACACAACCAAAGAAATCAAAAGCAGCAAAGCCTGACAACTGTAAGGCCCCGATCCCGGGACGCTTACAGCTGGTCAATCATTGCACTCAAAGCATAAAACATACATTAACTTTACTAAAATATTGCAAAGGAATTCTTTTAAACAAACCATTTCATTTATATATAATTGCTTTTCCAAAATAATACATCGTTGACGGATTACAAAATATTGCTCGTTGCATTACATCATAAAAACATTATTATTTAAACAACGGATGCCATCCAAAAATGCCAAGTAACTGCCCCGTGCCATCCTCAGCAACATTACCTGCCAACTGGAAACACATAAAAGTCAGCGTTGCTGAGTGAGTTCTAGTTTTATAAAAACTAAATACATTTCTTTCATTTAAAACCATACTTTCTTTACTTTCATACGCGATCATACAACATACGTACACATAGATAATAATTTATTATTATCTTTCATCGTCATTCATTGACTTCCGTTCATTCATCATCGTACGCCATCATTAACATTCGTTATCTTTCATTCCGTACATTTCATTCATTAACCTTCCTTCGTTCATTCCTTCCGGATCAATGTCATCAGCTATACCCCGAACGTAAGCACAAAGCGGGTACTGGGCCGAAGTTTATCAAACTTCCATTCGTTGCGCACAAAGCCTGGCACCAGCACCGGGGTAAGCGAAAAAGATCCGGGTCAATCTCATGGATTGAATCCCTTACGAGTCTTTTGTGACAACACCGTCACTCACCTCAACCCTTGGCATACAAGTCTTTTGTGACAACATAATCACTCACCTCAACCTTTGGCATACGAGTCTTTTGTGACAACACGGTCACTCACCTCAACCTTTGGCATACGAGCCTTTTGTGACAACACGGTCACTCACCTCAACCTTTGGCCTACGAGTCTTTTGTGACAACACGGTCACTCACCTCAACCTTTGGCATACGAGTCTTTTGTGACAACACGGTCACTCACCTCAATCTTTGGCATACGAGTCTTTTGTGACAACACGGTCACTCACGTCAACCTTTGCTTGCAAGACTTTTCCATTCATTCATTCATTAATGCATGCATTCATACATTCCTTACGTTCCCTTTTCATTATCTTCTGCTTTACATTACATAATACTTTCCATTTACTTTTCATAATCATACCACGTAAAGCCACAGAAAATAAACATACATAGTAAGGAACATAACATAAACATAACCATACCATATATAGCATCATCATCACATCACATATGACATCATAAAGTCAACATACATCACCCCCGGGAACATCCCAAGTCAAAGCCTACACTTCACATTTTCCCCAAAATTTCAGAAAATAATCTAAGTCTTAGGCGCATGGGCACTATGCAGGCGCATGGCCTTCTAGGCGCATGGGAACACTTAGGCGCATGGGAAAGGTTCTGGGCGCATGGGCACTATTGGGGCGCATGACCCAACACTTAGTCATTCTGGGCAAACTTCTAGGCCATGGGCACTATGCAGGCGCATGGGCAGTTTTGGGCGCATGGAACACTTAGCCAAATTCAGCCTATTCTAGGCGCATGGATACTATTCGGGCGCATGGGTTTTGGGCGCATGCAACTACACTTAGGCAATTTGATCGTTGGGCGCATGGGCCAAATCCAGGCGCATGGGCAACCAACTCTCACTGTCAGCATCATAATCAGTCCCAACATCATCAATTCATCATGTTCTAACTTAGTTCTAGCATTCTAAGCATCATAACATGAACATGGCATCATCATAACATCATAAATCACCCAAATCACAACCCACCCACATTCACACATACACATTCATACGGGTACAAAAACCCATTTTCGTAAAAACATACATACATGCATTTCCAACCCCAAAATCAGTTAAAACATTTAAAAAGGGGGTTCTAGAACTCACCTTTGACAACCTTCGAGTATGACTTCTTCTACCCATTTGCAAATGAGTTCAAACACCTAAAACCCACCAAATCACACAACCCGAATACACAAACAAAAACATAAGCATACAACCGAGGCATAGGCCGGCCAAGAACAACTTAAAAACATGAATTCTTACCTTGAATTCGGTTTCTTGTTCTTCCTTCTTCAAAAACCCGAGAGCTCAGCTCTTTCTCTCTCTAAAATCCGGTGAGAAGAAGATATGCAGAGAAGTGTGGGCGGCCATGCCCACTTTATGCACCCACTTTTATTCTTTTTGTCCTTTTGACACATTTAGCCCCTCAACTTGGGTTAAATTATGTTTTCTTTCTTTTTTTTTACACATTTATTCCTTCTTTCTCGTCTTTTAAAATTTTCTGGGTGTTACAAGTCCACCCCCCTTATATAGGTTTTGTCCCCGAAACCTGTTATTCCTCAAAAAAATATGGGTAATGCTGCCTCATCTCTTCTTCAGTCTCCCACGTAGACTCGGATCCCTTCCTGTGCTTCCACTGTACACGCATAAGGGGAACCACTTTATTCCTTAACCTTTTCTCCTTGCGGTCAATGATTGCCACTGGTTGCTCCACATAATTGAGCCTTTCATCAACTTCAATATCCTCCAGTGGTACAACCATACCCTCATCAGCTAAACACTTCCGCAGATGAGATACATGGAATGTCGGGTGAATTCCACTTAACTCTTCGGGTAACACCAACCTATAGGCCACCTCTCCTACTCGAGCAATGATTCGAAAAGGCCCTATGTATCTCGGGCTTAACTTGCCCCGCTTCCTGAACCGAATGATACCTTTCCAAGGTGAGACCTTCAACATAACTCTATCACCCACCTGGAACTCAATCGGCCTACATCTCTTGTCGGCATACGACTTCTGTCTATCTTTGGCTGCCTTCATAAAGGCTTTGATCTTTTCGAGCTTCTCAGTCGTAGCCTCAATCACCTCAATACTTCCCAAATCCTTCTGACCAATATCACCCCAACAAACGGGTGTTCTACACCTCCTACCATATAGCATCTCATAAGGGGGCATACCAATACTGGCATGATAACTATTATTATATGATAAATCAGCTAACGGTAAGTGGTCATCCCAACTTCCCCCAAAGTCCATGACGTATGCTCGAAGCATATCTTCTAGCGTCTGAATAGTCCTTTCCGACTGACCATCCGTCTGAGGATGATAAGCCATGCTAATGTGTAACCTCATCCCCATAGCATCATGGAATTTCTTCCAAAATTTAATGTACACCGGGTGTCGCGATCGGAAATAATAGACACCGGCACCCCATGACGAGTTACAATCTCTTTGATGAATAGATCCGCTAATCTTTCAGAGGAGTACATCTCGCGGATCGGTAGGAAGTGAGCACTCTTCGTCAAACGATCAACTATCACCCATATGGCATCATACCCTTTCATGGTACGCGGTAACTTCGTAATAAAGTCCATGGTAATATGCTCCCACTTCCACTCTGGTATATCCAATGGTTGGATCTTCTCGTACGGTTTCTGATGCTCGGCCTTCACTTTTCAAGCAAGTAAGACACTTACTCACATACTCTGCTACATCACGCTTCATACCCGGCAACCAATAATCTTTCTTCATATCTTGATACATCTTGGTAGCACCGGGATGAATAGAGTATCGATTCTTATGAGCTTCGTTCATAATCCTCCCACGTAGATCCCCGTAACGAGGGATCCACATCCGTCCGAATCGGGTTCTAACACCAAGAGTGTTTTCACCCAATTCCGCAACCATACCTCTCATCCTTTCGGAGTTAAGACGATCTTCTTTCAACGCTTCATCTTGAAACTCCTTGACCTGCTTCATCACATCAGAGGTCATAATCAAATGATAAGCCTTCACCCGAATCGGCTCAGGTCTCTCCTTTTGGCTAAGGGCATCCGCTACTACGTTGGCCTTGCTCGGATGGTAATGGATCTCGCAATCATAATCCTTTATGAGCTCCAACCATCGCCTCTGCCTCATGTTCAGGTCCTTTTGCTTGAAGAAGTACTTCAAGCTCTTGTGGTCCGTGAAGATTGTGCACTTCGTTCCGTATAGGTAGTGCCTCCAAATCTTTAGTGCAAAGACCACAGCTGCTAATTCCAAGTCGTGAGTAGGGTAATTCACCTCATGAACTTTCAACCGTCGGGATGCATAAGCTATAACCTTCCCTTTCTGCATCAACACGCAACCCAACCTCGAGTAAGAAGCATCCGAATAGACCACTAAGTCCTCGCTTCCTTCGGGTAACGATAAAACTGGAGCTTGAGTCAACCTTGCCTTTAACTCCTTAAAAGCACTCTCTTGAGCTTGACCCCATACACACTTCACATCCTTGCGGGTCAACTTAGTCAACGGAGAAGCTATCTTAGAGAAGTCTTGAATGAATCTCCTATAATATCCCGCCAACCCCAAGAAACTACGAATCTCGGATGGCGTCTTTGGAGACTTCCATTGCATCACTGCTTCCACCTTTGCCGGGTCCACCATGATCCCCTTTGGATTCACTACATGACCCAAGAACTGAACTTCGAGCAACCAGAACGTGCACTTGGAGAACTTGGCATACAACTTCTCCTTTCTCAACGTCTCCAACACCTCTCGAATGTGTTCGGCATGCTCCGCCTCACTCTTCGAATAAATCAGGATATCATCGATAAACATAATCACTGATTTATCCAACATCGGCCGACACACTCGTTTCATCAAGTCCATAAAAGTAGCTGGCGCGTTGGTCAAACCAAAAGACATAACGAGGAACTCGTAGTGTCCATAACGCGTGCAAAAAGCTGTTTTAGGAATATCTTGCTCCTTCACCTTCAGCTGATGGTAGCCAGATCGAAGATCTATCCTCGAGAACCAACTGGCACCTTGGAGTTGATCAAACAGGCCATCAATCCTCGGCAATGGATACCGATTCTTCACCGTCAACTTGTTCAGCTCACGGTAGTCTATGCACATCCTCATACTACCGTCCTTCTTCTTAACAAATAAGACCGGAGCACCCCAAGGAGAGATACTCGGTCTAATGAACCCTTTATCAAGCAACTCCTGCAGTTGCTCCATCAATTCCTTCATCTCGGTCGGAGCCAACCGATACGGTGCTTTAGCAATAGGCTGGGCACCCGGAATCAAGTCAATCTGGAACTTGATCTCGCGGTCCGGTGGCACACCTGGCAAGTCTTCAGGAAACACATCTGGGAACTCACACACAACCGGTACATCTGACAGTTGTGGTGTTGGCGTATCTACATCCTTCACGTAGGCCAAGTAGGCACTACATCCACGCCTCATGCACTTTCCCGCCACCGCCATCGAAATCACCTTCGGAATCATCATAATTGCAATCGTATATTGCAATCAGGCGCCGTCAGATTAATCATCTTCTTGCGACACACAATGCTCACCTCGTAATCCACCAACCAATCCATTCCTAGGACTACATCAAACCGCCTAAGGTCATCACAAACAGTCTAGCAAAAAACTTATGACCTTCTAATTCTATGTCACAGCCTTCTATCATCTCAGAAATCCTGGTAGACTTACCCATGGTAGTTTCTACATCGAAGGGCTCATCAATACTCCTACTACTAACAGGCAACTTCGCACAGAAAGCAGCAGAAATAAAACTCCTACTAGCACCTAAATCAAATAACACAGAAGCAAAAGTTTGGTTTACAAGAAACGTACCTGACACAACATCAGGGTCCATCCTAGCCTCCTCCCTGGTCATCGTGAAAGTCCTGGAGCTAGCTTTCTGCCCTTCAGTCCCGGCTGTTTTCTTCACCCCGGAACTCTCAGCCCTCGGTTTCTTGCATTCCCTGATTATGTGGCCCTCCTCGCCACAGTTATAACACCTCCTTACCCTGCAGTCCTTCGCCACGTGTCTTGTCCTCCCACACCGGAAGCAGACATTGGATCTCAACCTACACTCTCCGGTGTGCTCTTTCCCATATTTGCCACACCTCTTCGACCCCGCACTGGGTGTGACCACACTTTGGTCATCCACCCTCACAACTTTGTTGTTTGGAGCCGCCCCGCCACGTCCAAACCTCTTCCCATTCCAGTTCCGGCCACCACCACCCTTCTTGCTCACCTCAGCCACCACCACTTCCCTCTCGTCATACAACCTTCCTGCTAGATCGACCACTGACCTGAACGTGCTCGGCCGGGCGGTGATCATATGCTTGCGGATATCCGCTGGCAAGCCCTGAATATACCTCTTGATCTTTCACGACAGAGGTGTGACCTGATCCGGCACCAGTCGTGCCATCTCGTTAAACTTGGTGGTGTATTGCTGATGCGTCATGGTTCCCGCCTCCAGCTGCAGGAACTCCCTCTCAACCTTGTCGAGCTCTCTATGAGGACAGAACTCCTCGATCACCAGTCTCTTCAACTCACTCCACCTCAGCCTGCCAATCGCCCTACTACCCTCGGCCTGGACAATATTGTCCCACCAACACAGGGCCGAGTCCACAAATGAATGAGTGGAAAACTTCACCTTCTGATCTTCCCGGCACTCGCTGATATCTAAAACAGCTTCCATCTCTCTCACCCACCGGTGAGCAGCAGCAGCAGTGCCATTCCCATCAAAAGTCGGGGGCTTGCATCTTTGAAATGCCCCATAGTTACAGCCTCGTGCTACCTTTGGCACAGGCTCTTCTTCTTCTTCCTCATCAGCTGAGACAACCGTCTCAGTCTCCGATTGCTCTCTTACTCCCGAGGACTTATTCCTCTCTTTCCTTTCACCTTCTCACATAGCTTTGATCACTTCAGTCACCACAGACGATAAGATCGTCTGCATGACCTGGTGAACCTCTTCCACCACTGCCTCCTTCACTGAGGCCCTTAAGTTAGTACTTTCATCACCACCCTCCGGATGAGGGGTCTCAGGCTCTTCATGAGCCACCTCTTCAGCCCTTGGCCTTCCTCTCGTGCCCCGTGGTCCGGCACCACGTCCATCACGACCTCCACCTCTAGAAGCCTTTGAAGATCTACCACCGGCCATCCTCTAACACGCTATAAGACTCAAACACTAACACGGTCATTCAAGGTAATAGCTCAGTTTATGTCAAGTATAGTAAGTCCCTAATTACAGTGGCCAGTTGTGATTAGCCACTTACTTTACTCTTCATACCCCAAGCATTTCCTATCCTGACTACATCAGTATCTAAATCTACTAAGAAGCACATAAACCACATAACATGCGCACATAATACCGGTTAACATCAAGAAAATACCTGATGGCACGTAGCTACTCGGACTGGCATCCATTCCCTTTGTCCCATTCTCAATTTAAGTTTAGGTTTCTTTTGAAAATTTTAACCCGTTTCACTTAAACTTTGGCTCTGATACCAACTTGTAAGGCCCCGATCCCAGAAAGCTCACAGTTGGTCAATCATTGCACTCAAGCATAAAACATACATTAACTTTACTAAAATATTGCAGCGCAATTCTTTTAAACAAACCATTTCATTTATATATAATTGCTTTTGCAAAATAATACATCGTTGACGGATTACAAAATATTACTCGTTGAATTACATAACAAAAACATTATAATTTAAACAACGGATGCCATCCAAAAATGCCAAGTAGCTTCCCCGTGCCATCCTCAGCAACATTACCTGCCAACTGGAAATACATAAAAGTCAGCGTTGCTGAGTGAGTTCTAGTTTTATAAAAACTAAATACATTTATTTCGTTTGAAACCATACTTTCTTTACTTTCATACGCGATCATACAACATACGTACACATAGATAATAATTTATTATTATCTTTCATCGTCATTCATTGACTTCGGTTCATTCATCATCGTACGTCATCATTAACATTCGTTATCTTTCATTCCCTATATTTCATTCATCAACCTTCCTTCGTTCATTCCCTAAGTATTGGTCATGCGCCCAAATAGTGCCCATGAGCCCAGAGTTGACCATGCGCCCAAGTGTTGAAGCGCCTAAGAAGTGCTCATGTGCCTGCATAGTTGTAAAGCGCCCAGACTGTTTACACTTAGAATTTTATTGCCGATGCACCTAGAATGTTTTAATGTGCCTTGTTTTAGACTTAGGGTTTTCTAAGGGCTTTAAGAGGTGGTTGTTTGAGATTATAGGTTCCTTGGTGATGTGTTGGCTTATGCTTAATGTATGAATGATGTTGTGATGTGGTTTTGTGTGTGTGTGATGTGTTATCTTTCTTCATTAAACGGTTTCCAAAACGTATGTATTATGTTATATTATACGGTATGTATGATGTTATGACTTTACGTGGTATGATGTATGAATGTGCTTACGTAAAGTATTATGTAACGAAGTGAAAGATAACGATAATGAAAAATGGAAAGTAACGAATGAATGAAAGTCTTGCAAGCAATGAATAAGGTGAGCGACCATGTTGTCACAACAGACTCGTAAGGGGTCTAATCCATGAGATTGACCCGAAGGATGTCGTGATGCTCCCCCCAGTACTGTGTCGGTCTTCGGACATGTGTCGGGGGTGTTGCTAACAGAGACGGGGTCCTTGTCGCGTACCCCGGTACTGTGTCGGTCTTCGGACATGAGTCGGGGGTTTGTTTACAGGCCCCGACATAGTATTGGTCTTCGGACATGAGTCGGGGGTATTGCATGAGACAGGATTTAGATAGAAGTGAAAGATAATAAAAGTTCGAAACGTGTGAAATGAACGATGATGAAGATAATAATAAATATTACCAATGTGTAAACATGTTAAATGAAGATGATGAAGATAATAATAAATATTCCCAATGTGTACGTATGATGTGTGATCGCGTACGATTGCGAAGGTTGTGTTTTAATGAAAGTAAAGTATTTTAGTTATAAAACTAGAACTCATTCAGCATCGCTGACTTTTTGTATGCATGATAGTTGGCAGGTATTTTTTTGATGCTGAGGAGTTGCAGGCATGGATGCATATGCTACTGGGAACGTTTTGAGACTAGCATCCAAATTTTGATATGATGTTGTAATTTGATATGTTTTTAATTATTAATGAAAGTTTTTAAATTCCGCTGCAAAAGTAATGTCTGTTTTAAATAAATTATACGATGACGGTCCAGTTGTAAGCGTCCCGGGAATGGGGCCTTACAAGTTGGTATCAGAGCTAAAGTTTAAGAGAATTGGGTAAATATTTTCAAAAACCTAATCTTAAACTGAGAATGGGACTAAAGGGAAGGGATGCCAGTCTTAGTAGCTACATGCCTGCAGGTAAAAGTTTTACGTAAAAGGTTTTATGTAAGTTAATGTTAACCGGTATTATATGCGCATGTTATGTGGCTTGTGTGCTTTTGTGTAGATTTAGATACTGATGTAGTCAGGATAGGAAATGCTTAGGGAATGAAGAGTAAAGTAAGTGGCTAATCACAACTGGCCACTGTGATTAGGGACTTACTATATTCGACATAATCCAAGTTATTACCTTGATTGACCGTGTTGGTGTTTGAATCTTGTAGTGTTTTTAGATGGCTGGTGGTAGGTCTTCGAAGGCTTCTCGAGGCGGAGTGCGTGGTGGACGTGGTACTGGAACACGTGCCACAAGGAGAGGGGTTAGGGCTGCTGAAACGACCCCTGTAGATCCCGAGGTTCATCAGCACGAGGGCGTTGATGAGAGTGCCAATCTGAGAGCCTCAGTGAAGGAGGCGGTGGTTGAGGAGGTTCATCAGGTCATGCAGACGATTCTGCCGTCTGTGGTGACCAAAGTTATTCGTGCTGTGAGGGATGACGAGAAGAAGGAGAAGAAGGAGAGGAGGTGAACCGAAAGGCAAGGAGGTAAAGCTGGAGGTTCTGGGGATATGGAGCAACCCGATGCTGACATGGTTGTCTCCAGTGGCGATGATGAGGAGGAGGAAGCTGTGGAGGAGATTGCGAAGGGATGCAACTATGGAGCATTCCAAAGGTGTAGGCCTCTAATGTTTGATGGAAATGGTAGTGCTGCTGCTGCACAAAGTTGGGTGAGAGAGATGGAAGCGGTACTTGAGATTAGCGAGTGCCGCGAGGATCAGAAGGTGAAGTTTGCTACCCACTCATTTGTGGATTCAGCCTTGTGCTGGTGGGACAACATTGTCCAGGCTGAGGGCACCAGAGCAATCGGGAGGATGAGGTGGAAGGATCTGAAAAGGTTGGTGGTCGAGGAGTTTTGCCCTCACAGGGAGCTTGACAAAGTTGAGAGGGAGTTTCTGTAGCTAGAGGCGGGAACGATGACACACCAATAGTACACCACAAAGTTCAACGAAATGGCAAGGCTGGTGCCAGATCAGGTGACGCCTGTGTCATGAAAGATCAAAAGGTATATTCAAGGTCTGCCGACAGATATCCGCAGACACCTGGTCGCTGCCCGGCCAAGCACGTTTAGGTCGGTGGTTGATTTGGCGGGGAGGCTGTATGACGAGCGAGAGGCGGTGGCGATAATGGATGAGGAGGAGGAGCGGAGCTATGATAGGAATGGGAGTGGAAGACGGGATGATGATGGTGAATTTGTGGCCGGAGGTAAGACGATGAGGTTTGATAATCGGAAGAGGATGACTAAGAGTCTAAGAGGGAAGAGGTATGCAAGAATTGCGGTACAGACGCGGGTGAGTGCAGATGGGGATCGAGCGTCTGCTTCCAGTGTGGAAGAGAGGGCCACATGGCGAGGGATTGTCACATGGCTAGATGTTACGATTGTGACAAGCCTGGACATATGAGTAGAGACTGTAAGAAGTCGAGGGCACAGAGCTCCAATGCAAGGAAGGATGGCAGAGGATGAAGGTCAGAGCATTTGCTATGACCGAGAGGAAGCTAGAGCGGACTCCGACACGACGTCAGTTATGTTTCTAGTAAATTAAATTTGTGCATCTGTGTTATGATTATGGTGCTAGTAGTGGTTTCATTCCTGCTGCCTTCTGTGATAAGTTGCATGTTAGGAGTAGGAAGATCGATGAGCTTTCGATGTAGAAATTGCTATTGGTAAGTCCACTAGGTTACCAGATGCCCTAGAAGATTGCGCGATAGAATTAAGAGAGCGCGTGTTTCCTGCAAAACTGTTTAGGGCAGACGTAGGTGGATAGACGTACACCTTCGGGTGAATTGGCTAGCAGCCTATGAGGCAAACACCGAGTGTTGCAAAAAGGTGGTTTGAACAACCGCGCCCGAAAGGAGTTCGGTGCAGATCTACAGAGATGAGATAATGATGAAGGCCTCGTTTTGGAAAAGGAGGTCACACGATTTAGAAAGCGAGTAAAGTTAATACCGAGGTATAAAGGACCAATCTGAATTGCTGCTCAGGTAAGAGAAGTGGCATGTCGACTGGGGCTACCCGACGTGTTAAGTTGAGTCATCCGATATTCCATGTATCTTGTCTAAGAAAGTGCTCAATCGATGAGGATGTGATCATGCCGCTAGAGGATACTGAGATTGATGAAAGATTCAACTACGTGGAGCAACTAGTGGTCATTTCTGATAAAAGGGAAAGAAGGGCTAAGTTAAAGGATGGTTCCACCTGTGAGAGTACAGTGGAGCCCAGAAGGGAACTAAGCCTGCGTGTAAGATCAAGATGGAGATGAGACAGCTTTACCCGCAGCGACAGGTTTCGGGGAAGAAACCTATTTAAGGGGGGTGGACTTGTAACACCCCGAATTTTCATTTAAAAGAAGAGGAATGGAAAGTAAATAGAAAGAAAGGAAAAGAAGCTCAAAGTGGAGGGGCCAAAGTGTAAAAAGGACAAAACTTTAATATTTTATTATATAAATGGGTATGGCCGCCCATTTTGGGTTCTTCAACCTGCTTCTCGGCTGAAAAAGGAAGAAAAAGAAGAAGCTTTTAGTTTTAGAGAGAGAAAGAGGAAGAAGAAGCTTCAAAGGTGAGTTTTTCTTGTATATGAGCTCGGTTTCAGTTGGGTTTTGAGTTCTAACCCGAAGTTCTTGTTGTTTGGTGCTTGTTTTTGGAGTTTTAGTGTTGAAACCATGGGGGAGCTTCAGATCCGAAGTGAAGTGCTCAAGGCTGTTCAAGGTGAGTTTCTAAAACCCCTCTTTTACTGGATTTTAAAGTTTTAGGGCTGTTATGCATACTAAGCAAACATTTTTAAAAAAGAACCGAATGTTTATGCTTGTTGTTGTTCGAATGGTGTTCTGTGGTTTTAGCTTTGATGATGTTATAGAGGTTAGAATTGTTGTTAGCATGTTTTAAGGGCCTTAGAATGTTAGATCTATGTTTGGGTAGTGTTAGAATGATTATCGGGTGTTTTGGGTAGTTACAAACATGTTCAGAATGTTCCCATGCGCCTAAGTGATATGTGGCAGTGTCCTGATGCGCCCAGGGTCATGCGCCCAAATAGTACCCTCATGCGCCCAGAATGTTGCTTAGATGACTGTTGCTCATGCGCCCAAGTGACCTCATGCGCCCAAGGTCATGCGCCCAAACAGTGGACATGCGCCTGAACAGTGGTTCATGCGCCCAGAATAAGTGTTGATGCGCCTAAGTATTGGTCATGCCCCCAAATAGTGCCCATGCGCCCAAAGTTGCCCATGCGCCCAAGTGTTGAAGCTCCTAAGCAGTGCTCATGTGCCTGTATAGTTGTAATGCGCCCAGACTGTTTACACTTAGAATTTTATTGCTGATGCGCCTAGAATGTTTTAATGTTCCTCGTTTTAGACTTAGGGTTTTCTAAGGGCTTTAAGAGGTGGTTGTTTGAGATAGGTTCCTTGGTGATGTGTTGGCTTATGCTCGATGTATGAATGATGTTGTGATGTGGTTTTGTGTGTGTGTGTGATGTGTTATCTTTCTTCGTTAAACGGTTTTCAAAACGTAGGTATTATGTTATATTATACGATATGTATGATGTTATGACTTTACGTGGTATGATGTATGGATGTGCGTACATAAAGTATTATGTAACGAAGTGAAAGATAACGATAATTAAAAGTGGAAAGTAACGAATGAATGAAAGTCTTGCAAGCAATGAATGAGGTGAGCGACCATGTTGTTGCAACAGATTCGTAAGGGGTTTAATCCATGAGATTGACTCGAAGGATGTCGTGATGCTCGCCCCAGTACTGTGTCGGTCTTCGGACATGAGTTGGGGGTGTTAAAAACAGAGACGGGGTCCTTGTCACGTACCCCGGTACTGTGTCGGTCTTCGAACATGAGTCGGGGGTTTGTTTACCGGTCCCGACATAGTATCGGTCTTCCGACATGAGTCGGGGGTATTGCATGAGACAGGATCCAGATAGAAGTGAAAGATATGATAAAAGTTCGAAACGTGCGAAATGAACGATGATGAAGATAATAATAAATATTACCAATGTGTACATATGATGTGTGATCGGGTACGATTACGAAGGTTATGTTTTAACGAAAGTAAAGTATTTTATTTATAAAACTAGAACTCACTCAGTGTTGCTGAATTTTTGTATGCATGATAGTTGGCATGTATTTTTTTGATGCTGAGGAGTTGCAGGCATGGATGCATGCGCTACTGGAAACGTTTTGAGACTAGCATCCACATTTTGATATGATGTTGTAATCTGATATGTTTTTAATTATTAATGAAAGTTTTTAAATTCCGCTGCAAAAGTAATGTCTGTTTTAAATAAATTATGTGATGACGGTCCAGCTATAAGCATCCCGGGAACGGGGCCTTACATCATGCCAGTTGCTGAGAACTAAGAATCTTCCTCTTGGTGTCTCATACACAAAAGTTCCTCACCCTCCAAAGCTTTTGTTGAGGGAGAGTATATGTTAAGTCTGAAGAATTTCTGATGCTTCTCCTTCACTTCTGAAGTTGAGATAAAGCTGCTGATATTGCTACTTGTGCAATCTACAGTGTATGCACATGGGTGTATTTTCAAGTCTTAAAAACAAGACTAGAAGATCAAGCTGATGAAACATCCATCAAGTGCCAAACCAAAGTCTTTATGTGCCGAAAAAAAAATCCTTTTCTTAATGCCTTTTTATGAAGCTTCAAAGAAGATGCTACCAAAAAGGGGGAGAAGACTGCACTTCAAGACTGCACGTCAATCAACATCCAAGGTTTTGATAATCATGAGATTTTGGCAGCATCATCTTAGGGGGAGTATTGTTGGACTATTTGAAGATGATACTTACCAAAACCTAAGTGCCGAATCTCATGATGATTACGAAAACCGACCCGGTGAAGATATGCTAAAATATGATCAAAACGGAGAAAATTGACCAAAGTCAAACTTGGTCAACCGAGGTCAAAGTCAACAGTCAACATCAGCGGACGTCCCGAATGACGTCAGCATCCGGCAGTCACACATCAGCAACAGAAGAATTTATCAGACTTAGAACAATATTTGTGTAATCATTTGGACTTAAATATAATTTTATTTATTTTTGTAAAGAGTATAAATTGACTAAGTGTAGTCATTTATACTCAAAAAATCAAACATGAGAACAAACACAAATAATCCATAGCATTCACTAGAGAATTCAAGGTTGAGTGTGTGTGAGAGAGAAACCTCTTGCAAACTCCCTTCTAATCTCCTAGCTAACATACATATGAATGAATGAAATTTTTATGATTATGTGTTCTTGATTGTTCATCATTCATTCATCATCATACATTTTATCTTGCAATAGATCTTCACTTGAAATCATCAACGGGTTTGTGAGATTCCGCATCACAAATTCGATAAACGACAACAATACGATTGCAATATTCGATCCACAAGCAGAATCAGTGATTTCAACATTAGTAAACAATCATTACCAAATTTAAGACATAAAAATATGATTTTAATTTTTATTTTTATTAAATAATCATCTAAAAGCTAACTAAAATAAATTTAATTGGAAGAATATTCTAGCTAACTAAAAAAATATAAGGAGGAAAAAGATTATACCTACAAGAATCTATATAAAATTAAAAGTTACCTATTTTACATATATATAATCCGCATACTTACATATGTGTACCATACATGCTTATGTCAATATAAGCATATGCTTTTATGCTTACATATATGTAAGCCGATGTTTACGTATATTTACATACAATTTGAAAATAAAGAACCATCCCTTGTAGTGAGTTACGTATGTGTAACTTGAGTAGTTACACCTTGTTAAAATAATTATAAAGTGCCATATGGTAAAAAAAAAAGTTCAAAACACCACAACTTTGATAACGTATTGAGTTACGCATTTGTAACTTCATCACAATCACACCGAAAAACAACTAAACATTAAACATAATAAAAACTACGGAGCTACATATACGTAATAATCACAATAACACCATAACTTTGATAACCTACTAAAGTTACGTATACGTAACTTGATACGTAAGAACGATAAAAAAACACTACAATTTAAAAAAATGATAGAAGTTACTGAGTTACATATATGTAACCATGTATGGAGTTTTCATATGTACTTCTCTAAGTATGTTACCTCAAAAAATCACATATGTTACTTCAATAAATATGTTGCCTAAAAAATCACATATGTTGCATACATTTAGTTAAACGTGATAACTTAAACTAGTAGCATCTAACTAAACATAACTATAAACACAATTGCATGATTGGATAAAAATATACAAAAAAAAGTTAGTTCTAAGATCAACTTAGGATTATTTATACAGTAACAATAACACTCTTTTATTGTTTAAAATGGAGATTTAGTCATGATTTTAATTTATATTCCAATTAAGCACTATTTGCAATTCTACATATATTTTATTTGCATTCTACGCAATTAACAAAAATCATTAATTCATCTACTATTTGAGTTCTCCACTGAAAATCATCAATATAAATTTTGCTTTCCAATCGTTATTTTAATCGGAGGATAAAAGAACACTTTATAAGTCAACAACTAAACTAACTAGAGAGTGAATTAAGGATCATTAGTTAATAACATGATTACTACCAAAAATAGTGGAAACAAAATTTACTTAAAAGCCCTTAACAAAAAATAAAATAAAAATAAATTCAAATTTATATGATTGGTTGGAAGTGATTTTTTTGGTTTTCAACTAAAATGGTGGTTTTCGTTTGATCACTCCTATATATATATATATATATATATATATATATATATATATATATATATGTATATATACATATATATATGCATATATATACATATATATATGCATATATACATATACATATATATACATATATACATATACATATATACATATATATACATATATACATATACATATATATACATATATATATATACATATATGGATCAGGATCTTTTCAGAACTCGCAAATATTTTTAGAACTACGAGAACTAATCTAGACCCTTAGATCATCTAATCAATGGTTACAAACAATAATGGCATTTTACAAATTAAATATAATTTTATATATGTTTCAATAAAGCAAAAAGGTATTTTAGGCACGTAAAAAAATTAATTTTGTAACTGTAACATTAATTTCCTATTTAAGCTCATGATTTAGAGAATATGGCTTTCAAAAATCAAACTATTCGTCAATCGAATACGTGAATTGCAATTCTCTGACAAATCATGGTTATCATTCATAAAATCTCTTTATTGTTGTAGCTATTGTGTTCCGGTTCTTGTTTATGATTTCCAACAAAGAAGGCAAAGCAATTAAGTATTCTTTTCTTAGAATTCTTTTCTCACAAACTAGTGATCTTTCTCGTAATGATGATAAGTATTTGGAAAGCATAACAGATAGATGTATATATTTCATAATTATCGTAGTAATATTTATTATTGTCAAATTAGATTGGTGTTTCATTAATCTTTTTATATATGTGATTTCTTATTATTTTATTTTTCGGGGATTGAAAAACTGGAAAGCAAAATGATAATGCAAAGGATTGACTGAAAATCAAAATGATAATGAAAAGGATCCAATTGTTTAACAAATTCTTTTAGTCAATATCATTTCTTCTTCTTATTGATTTCTTAGCATGAATATTATACGGTTTTCCTAGAAGTATTGAGTGTTAATTAATTCAATACTTATACTTTTAACATATAAGGGTTTCATGAGTGATGGTTGCAAAAGAACCGAAACATTAATGGAATGCAATTCTATCTAATGTCATTTTTGTTGCTCTTATTTTTATGTTGTTTCATAAAATTGGATAATTAGTATCTAGACTTCCACACATGCATAACGATCAATTTAAAAAATAAATGGTTGTTATGAAGTTTACATATATGTTAATAAAATCAATTTGTAAAAATGGATAAGCGGTACGAAGATTTACATACATGTAAATAGTCGATGAGTTTGAAAATGAATGATCAAAAATTTACATACATATAAATAGATGATGAGTTTGAAAATGAATGATCAAAGATTTACATGTATGTAAATGGTGTCTGCACAAATTTGTAAAACATTAATTTTATGTATATATAAAAGGAATCTATTAAAAACAAGTATCTTTTATGCATATGTATATGAAATAGACGAACCATTTGAGGATTTACATATAGATAAATAGCATGTGAATGGAAAAATAAATGTTTAGTATGAAATGTACACATATGTGCATAGTTATTGGTTAAAAAAATATAAGATCAAAATAAATCAAAATATGATCATTTCTATGCTGAAAATATAGGTACAAAAGTAAAAGTTAGATAAAAAAGAGAAGAGTAAAGAGATGAGAGAGTAAAGTTAAGATGAAAGAGATAAATTAAATAATTGATTAATTGAAGAGAGAATAATTAATATTTTACTATTTTATCCTTTTTATTTAATTTTTTATTTTTAAGATTGAAAAATAATGAATGGTCAAAATTGGTTTTGAAGTTCTGAAAAATAACCAAGTTCTGAAAAGTACCTAACCTTATATATCTATACATATATACGTATATACGTACGTATATACGTACGTATATATATAAGTACGTATATACGTACGTATATCTATATATATACGTGTATATATATACGTATATCTATATATATACGTGTATATATATACGTATCTATATATATACGTGTATATATATACGTATCTATATATACGTGTATCTATATACGTATCTATATATATACGTATATCTATATATACGTGTATATATATCTATACGTATACGTAGACGTATATATATACACGTATAGATATACGTATATATATACGATATATATACGGGTATATTTACGTGTATATATACGTGTATATATATACGTATATATATATACGTGTATATATCTACACGTATATATATACGTGTATATATACACGTATATATATATACGTATATATATACACGTATATATACACGTAAATATACCCGTATATATATACACGTATATATATGCGTATATATATATAGACGTATATATATGCGTATATATACGTCTATATATACGTATATATACGTGTATATAGACGTATATATACGTGTATATATACGTATATATATATATATACGTATATATATATATATATACGTATATATATATATATATACGTATATATATATATATACGTATATATATATATATATATATATATATATATATATAGGGTAAGTTTCAATTGTTAACACACAATTCGCGACTTAACTTGCATTAACCAGTCAAGATAAATCAAAATTCTTATCATAAGATTTATAAAACTACGTTTATGAAATTATTTAGAAAATATATATAATTTTAAGGGCGTGGTTATATAAAAATGTATTTAATACAAAAATAATAAATAGAATTATGTATTTGACATGTGTTCTTTTATTGTTTTTAGAAGGGAAGATGTGTTGATGATTTTATCAAATCTATCAGCTTATTGTGTTTAACACGTCAAGTAATTTTGTCATATATGTCAGGTCATTTTATTATTTGTTATTGTGCTTTATGTTTTAAATCATATATATATATATATATATATATATACACACACACACACACACACATACTAGTGGGTAACTCACGCGTTGTGATGAAGTGAACAATTTACAAGGCTATACTTGTTATATTTCACTTAATTTATCAATTATTTTGTTTTATGGTTTAAATCTCTTATACAGCTTATGATTATTATCATATGTTAGAGCAAACACATTGTTACAAACTAATTAGTATTAATAAGAATAGCTGAATGACTCAACTTTTAAGTAAACATAAGTGTTGAACATGATTAAAGTTTAACGAATATTTTTAAAAAATTTCATATTCGACATAGTATATGTTGAATTGCTTTGATACAATAATGAAAAGATTTGTTATGACATTAGATATTAAATAGATATATTAGTAGAAAACCATGTGATACATTTCTTAAAACAGAATGAGAGTATATTAGAAAGATTTTTTATAATATTAAAGATTAAAGCTTGTAATCCTTTATCTATTATCTTAAAATTATTGCAAAATTATAATTTTGTCATAAATAGATGTTCTATAGATAGTAATAAATAATAGATGATATAGATATAGATTATTATTATCATTATTATTATAAAAGTATTTAGTAATTATATAGTTAAGTATTCAAATTGAATAATACATATTTATAAATTTATTATTATTATTATTATTATTATTATTATTATTATTATTATTATTATTATTATTATTATTATTATTATTATTATTATTATTACTATTGTTATTGTTATTATTATTGTTATTGTTATTGTTATTATTATTATTATTATTATTATTATTATCAATATTATTATTATTATCAATATCATTATCATTATCATTATTATTATTATTATTATTATAAAAGTATTTATTTAAGTATTCAAATAAGGGAATACTTATTTATAAATTTATATGTTAATTTAAAATATTAAAAATTATATAATATTTAATGTAGTATATTAAATAATCTTACAATATTAAATAACGTATTAATTATAAGAAGTTTATTAATAATGGGTAAAATAAGAATGATTGTATTGAACACTTGTATCTAATGCTTAAAAAATTGTATTAGGTGTTTTAATTTGTTTGTAAAATTATATTTGTATCATAAGGTTTTGTTTTATATAGTAGTATAGTGGACAACCCGCTTCACCACGGTTTGATTTTAAATGTATATGTGAATGTCGCAATGATAGTTTTTGGGATTATAATGATTTTAGTGAGTTCAATGATATAAGCGCTCGGATTCTCATGGATATCTATACATACTTTAGTGATTCGTTATTATATCGTCATGATACTATTATTAAGCATATAAAATTTAATAAGTCGTGGATATCAAGTAAAACAAATACGTTAAAAGTATTTGAATAAAAACTATCATAAATTGTAGAATATTGTATTATGATTAATTATATGTTATCATTAGATTGTTACATATAATGACAAAAACACAATATTAAATTTTAATACAATATTGTTATTGTTGTTGTTATTGTTAACCTTATAATAAAAATAACCATTACTATTAATATTATTATATTTTTTATTATTATAACTTTTAGACATATTAAATAATATGTCATATACTAACAAATTTAGTCATAAATACTTATCGATCATTCAAAATATCCCTAGAAGATATAACTATTAGTTATTATAAATATTAGTTGTATACTCAATTATTTAAGTAGTATTTAATAAATTTAGATGTCAATTATTATAACTTTTAGACATATTATTTAAGTAGTATTTAATAAATTTAGATGTCATTTTTAAGTATGAAAGAGTTATCTCAGAGGCTAATGCAAACCAAATTTCTCTCAGCAAGCATTTTACATTACAAAGCAAGTTACTTCAGAAGATTTGACAAATGCACAAAGAAATTCTCTAAATGTCAAATCTTCCGAAGCCAAAGACCAATTCTTCCAAAGCCAAAGATGAAGCTTTTCAAAGCTTCAAAGACAAAGTCTTCTGAAGCAAGAAGACGGATATCTTACGAAAACAGAGAAGACATGCTTTTTTTGACATGCTTTTGACAAAAGCTGAACTATTTTCTACTGTCATCTCTAAAGACTCATCAACTTATACAAGTTGATGATTTCTTCATACTTTTGTCAACTGTAGATTAAGGTCATTGAGCTTGTAACTTTCCACTTTTGTAATTTTATCCTTTTTGTAATAGATTAGGATATGAGCTATGACATGTCATAGTCACTAGTCAAAAGACAATCTGCCTTTTGACTTTACATTGATATTGTTGTCTAGATTAGTGTTCCAACTGGCCTTCAAAGTATGGCTGGCTGTAGGATGTAGTATAAAGTGTCTCATGTAACGAGTCCTTAGGACAAAGCCTTATAGCAATTGTAAAACACTTGAGAGCAATATACATCATCCTTGAAAACCATTCTCTTTGTTCTGCTTGTGTTCTTTAGTCTTGTTCTTTGTTTCACTTGCCTGGTTCCTTATTTGATCTGCTAAATGTTACACCCTCCACCTTGTGAAACTGTTAAATCATCTTTAACCGGTCCTTCAAAGTATTACAAATAATACAATATTTAATGTATTGAATTAATTAATATAATATTATTAAATATTGTAATAATAATGTGTATTAAATAGTGTATTAATTAAAAGAGTTTATTAAATAGGGGTAAAAATAGAACTATTGCATAGGGCACCTATACGCTATGCTTAAAATATTATATTAGGCGTCTTACAATTTGAATAGAATTACTACTCGGTGAAACCTGCGCGATGCGTTGGGGGTATAAATATTTTTAGGACTGTGTCTTTAGCTAACTCTCTCTTATTGTGCTAACTCTCATTTTGCTCTTTTATTTAATTAATGTAGGTATCAAGCATATCTATATTACTATAGGGATGAACAAATTTATAAATAACAAGTTGTTTATGCATAATCACTTGCATAAAATGTAAGAAAATTCTTCTTAAATGTCTTAAAATGGATTAAAATTACAATGTTGTCCAAAAAGTTGTATTATATGGTAGTATAGATATAGATAAATTAAGATAACCTTAAATATAATAGTCATAATTTAATATTATTATAAAATTACAAATCTAGCCATGGTTTCTCTATCACATAGTGTGTATATATATATATAACCTTGTCTTATTAGCTTATTGTTATGTTTTGATGAGTGGTCACCCTCTATGGTCACAAAAACATCATGATCTTAGCTCACCATCACAAATGATGCAATAACATTGTTGCCGAAATGTCATGCCTTGGGTCACCCTCTATAGCAGGGATATGCGAAGATAACAAAGTACAAATGAAGAAAGCATCGTAAAATTAACTTAAATGATTAAGGGACATGCGATAATAATTACTAACATTATTGAACATTTTGCATGATAAGTTATCAAGATCCGAAGAGTAAACACGAAAATTCAAAAATATGAGTCGGATATCAAAAAATAAAATCATTGAAGAGTTATTTATGTTTAAAAAACAAAAAAAAAACAAGTAGAAAAAACACAATGAGATACAATTATTATATTTTATGTTTCTTATTATTTTGTGTTATTTCATTAGTGTTTTTAATGTATTAGATAGATTAGTTGTTATCTATCATTGTTTTTAGTGTGATTTTACGCTTAAATTTTTTTGAATTCATCATTTTAATAAAGCACAATAATGTTCAAGAAAAGACAATAGCGAGCGAAAAACATGATGTCGAGTGGTAGCCTCAATTGATGGCCTCACAGGCAGGTGATATTCGTCAGCGAATTTGAGTGGTGGTTGTGGTTGTGGTTGCAACATGTGGAACATAGGGTGTGAGGAACATAAAGCGTCAGTAAGTCAAGAGACAGACGTAACAACGTCGTTTCGTATGATTTGCATGTAGCTGCAAATCTGTGGTGAATGGTGGCTAGTCAAACTAGCCAGCATGCTTTTTTCTACAACAACCTTACCATTTCTTATTTTTACAATATATAGTTACGACGTCTTTTTTTATGTATGTTATATAATTCAAGCCGGAACTTTATATGCTTTTTCTGACGTGTTTAAGAAGATAGATGCTGGTCTGGTAAGCAAAAGATACATTAACAAAAGGGCGGCATTCTTAAAATAGGTTGTGGCAAAGTAAATTAAAAAACAACTACTCTTCAGAGGTTGAACCGTTATCATCATTAGCTTTTTTTAGCGGGCTGTTATGAGAATCATGGAAACCCCATTCACCACAAAAACAACATAAACGAGCTTTCTTCTTCGCCTTCTCAGATGATTTCTCACCTGGACCAATTAGCCTTCGGTTGGTACCACATCCATTGTTTCGAATTCTTTGGATGGCAAAAAACCATTATCTAACGAAACAGCATGACCAAACAATTTCTCAATCATAGAATTCCTTGAATTAGAAGATGAAGCACCTTGGTACTTATCCATTATACCTTTCTTAATATCCCTAATCTTTTCAGCTTAAAGAGATAGGACGTCAACATCCCTGTTAAACCGATCAACACATAGGTTCATAAAATCCATAACTTCATTCTTGAAAATAGCATGCAGGGTGTTATCAACACTACGACGGTTAGAAATACTATAAACACGACAAGAGAAAATTTCACACCTCCAGTGTTTGCCAACATAGCGCGCAAGAATTTCTTTCACTTGGTGTAACCTAAAGACACAAAATATGTGATGACATAGGTAACCAATACGAGTATACCCCATGCATAAACAATCACAAGAGTTTTGAACAAGATGATACGAAACCTGAAAAATTATAAATGAAAATAGGTTAAATAAGGTAATAGATATTAATCAAACCAAACAGTTAACATCAATGTAATATGACACTAATGATGAAGTGATAATTTGATGGTAAAATAAAAGACTATTATTTATTACATTAGTGTAAATTCTTAAATTGGGAAATATGATAACAATTACACAACATTTAAATTAAGGAAATAAGAAAAGGTTGATAATTTACCGTGAACTCATTGACATAGTCAGACTTTTTGTCCATATGAGATATGGTGTACACCTTGGAATGATCGACAACATCACAGTTGGTTATAAAATAATTAAACATACCTTTCAGAATTTCTTTCTGGACTTGTTTAAAAACAAATAGAGTGTATATATTGACTGCATTATCCTCAATGTCTAAAGCATTTTTCAATTCAGGCCCCGTAGAGTTGGTAGTGAACTCCATAAATCTTTAGTTGTACCTTTAATGGTCTATAGCAGTGTTATAACACATTAGGAACTGAACAAGTGTTGGTAGAGCTAGATGTGATTATAAACAATGCATTAGAGCTTTCACAGCAGGAAGTTGTCTTCATCTAACAACACATAGAAATCTCACAAAAATATATAGGGACCCAAAGATTACGGATTGCAAACATGTTTCATATCATTTTGTGTTATTTAGTTTGTGTTTTTAATGTATTAGACAAACTAATTGTTATTTATTAATGTGTTTAGTGTTATTTTACAATTATATATATTTTTAAATTCAACATTTTAATAAAACACAATAGTGTTCAAGAAAAGACATCATCGAATGAAAAAACACGATGTTGGGTGGTGGCCTCAATTGATGGCCTCACTGGCAGGTGATATTCGTCAATGAATTCAAGTAGTGGTTATGGGTGCAACATGCAGAACAGAGGGTGCGAGGAAGATAAAGCGTTGGTAACTAAAGAGACGGACTTAACAACTTCGTTTTGTATGATTTGCTTGCAGCCGCAAATCTGCGGCGAGATGGTGACCAGTCAAACTAGTTAGCGTGCTTTTTTCTACAACGACATTACCATTTCTTAATTTTACAATATAAGTTAGGACGTGTATTTTTTATCTACGTTATGAAATTTAAGCCGGAACTTCATATTCTTTTTCTGTCGTGTTTAACAAGGTCAATGTGAGTGTTGCAAAATACGGGCAAAATACACCATTTAGTTCGTTAACAAATTATAATATACACACACACACATGGAATAAAATGCTTTAAATTAGAAGCAAATAATTGAAGCTAGACCACCAGCAGTACGTCCCTAGCCTCTCCTGCTTTGTAGCTTCTCTCTTCATTTTTTTTTCTATACTTAGATGAGCAACATACGATCATCCGCACCCCCTCCAACTCAATTTCAATTCATTACAAACGATGAGAAGATAATGATGATCTGATATACGTACGTACTGCACTATATATATATATAAATAGATATATATCCCGTACGTCATGGAAACGTCTGCAACGAATGCCCAAAGCCAGGCCGACAAGAAGAGCCTCCTCAAATCATCTTCCTCCGTGTCCAAGTCCTTCCGCCTCCGTTCCCCGTCTCTCAACTCCTTACGCCTCCGTCGTATCTTCGATTTATTCGACACCGATCATGACTCCTTCATTTCGGTCGATGAGCTTAGCCGTGCGTTGGTACTCCTAGGCCTTGAAACCAACGTGAGCGAGCTGGACTCCGTGATCCAATCCTACATCCAACCTGGCAACAGCGGGCTCACCTTTGATGACTTCCAGGCATTGCACAAATCACTAGGCGAACTGTTCTTCGAGGACGGTGGTGGAGACGATGACGAGACGGGAGTCTGCGACAGCAGCAAGCAGGAGGAGGCGGATCTGACGGAGGCATTCAAGGTGTTTGACGAGGACGGAGATGGCTACATATCCGCACAGGAGTTGCAGGCTGTCCTCAAGAAATTAGGCATCGCCGAGGCTAGTGAGATGGGGAGGGTGGAGAAGATGATATCCTCCGTTGATCGAAACTCCGATGGGGTCGTCGACTTCTCAGAATTTAAGGACATGATGAAAAGTGTCATCGCCCTTAAATAATTCCACTTTTCAATTCTTTCGTCTTTTAATTTTTGATGAAGATGATATCATGTAAAGATATATCAATGCTAGAGATCCATGCACAAAAGGCTCAAACTCCCCGTTATGGTTGGTCCTATGACAACGCCAACACATCTTTGTCTCATTGCTTCGTCATTTTATTAAGGTTTTAAGTATATCATAATAACATTTTTTTTTGACGGAATAAAGTTGTCTTTTTATTAATTAGCTATATTTTGAGATGGACATGTTCACTAAACTTAAACAATTTGATGTAACACCATGTACTATTGGAGCACTCATAACGGGTTTGATAAAACTTTCCTTGCTTTTATATTTCAAGTTAAACGAATATTTCAGAAAGTACTACTAGGTTGTACCCTAAGGTCATTCACTAATATGACCCGGTTTATAAGAAGAAACCAAACACCACTACACTTCATATCACCCAAGCAATAGCCAAGAATAAAGTTCTTCAAAAGTAAACTGTAAATTCTTACTCCTAATATAACGTGATTATAAAATTGACAGTTCTATTTGGTTTTATTGAAAAGTTTAACATGTTAATTTTTCCATGAAAGACGTTTCAATCCAGCATTATGCTTAAAAATAAGTTTGATTAAAAAAATTGCATATATAACACACCTCACTCTAACAAAGAGGTCATGTGCCAAAGAAAGTTACAACGACGATACCTATCGACGGGATGATGACCCTGTAGCGAAGTAGGCCTTGCTAGAATTTTGATAGGTGAACGTCAATACCGATGACAAGTTGTTTCTACAGGTTTAGCGGGAAGGAGCCAAAAATATGTGTGACATGTCCAAAACATCCCCCTTACCACACCTTATCGGCAGAGAGATTCTTTTTTTCTTTCTTTCTTTTTTTGGTATGCGAATAATTATGAGGAAAAACAAGCGACACGCTATAGATTAGAATTTCTTTTTTATTTTTTAAATTCTTAAAAGTCTGTTACCTTTACAATTATAGTGACAATTTGTCATCCCGTAAAGTTATATATCTTCACCAACAACATTTATCCCAATGAAAATTTACACTTATTATTGACGAATCTTTACCTGCGACTCATATAGCTACGACATGTTGGTATAGATCAAAAACACCTATAGCGATCACATTTCGTCGGGACAGGTCTTTGCTACAGGGTTTCTTCCTTATAGTGGCTCCCAACAAGTCTCGTATACACAACTACTTGGTCATAGCTTGGTATCAAGTCATCGGTGCATAAGTTATATCCCATATTGGCAAAAGTTAAGTTAACCTCATAAAAACAGTAATAAAGAACATTGTAATAATTTATTAAACAAAATATTGGGTCTTGGATGGGAACATTATGTCTTTCAAATGATGATTTGTTTAATCTACCTACTAATGATGATTTATTTCTTTCATCTTGTATGTACTATTGTTTCTTCATGTACTCATTCATGATTCTTTAAAATATTCTTTTTTATTTTTATTGCTCGCAAATCCTAGATCTCGCCCACTCTTACAATTCCCTTTTCATCTATCAATAACTTTGAGGTGTTCATTCTCCGCGCATTCACTTATATATGTCTCTTAAATAGTGAATTGGGCTAGAATGTAGTTATATGATAAATTTAATTTCTAGATGATAGATAAAGAAACAACATTTGAATTTTGATACAACATGCACAGCTGAAATCACAGAATCGATTGAATAAAAATCAAGAAGTCCAAATTTAAAGAAACCGATGGTGGAACCTGATGTTAGTTATAAGGAACTAACAACCTCTCCAAGTTCAACATATTCAAAGGATCCAATGAGCAAACCTTAATTTAAAAGTCAAAAATCAATTGAGAAATGCAAAGTTTAACATAAAAAGAGTTGATCTTAACTTTCAGTTAAATTTTTTTCTCTAATAGTCCTGTTGCATGTGGTAGTTAAGCTTTTACAGATGCAACGAAATAAATGAAAGAATAGTTCGCTTACATGTGACTTGCTTCCGTGATGTAGTTGTAATTTTGGCATATCTTTTTTTTTTTTTATCATCTTGGTTGTAGCTTCTTTTTGCATTCGCTATAGGCCTCTATCTACCAGGGTTGTACAGCGATGCATGTGAAGTGGCAGGTCTCTTTTCTTATTTATTAAAATAACTTTGAAGGTCTCAAAATGATAAATAGACGTTTTGTTCATACTTAACATATCTAAAATTGTGACTTTTAAGATAACATGTGGATATCGACAAGCATACGCTGTATTTTTTAAAATTAAAAAACGTTAGTTATCAAAATGATAAATAGACGTTTTGTTCATGCTTAACATATCTAAAATTGTGAATTTTAAGATAACATATGGATATCGACAAGCATACGCTGTAAATGCAAAATATATATTGAATACCAACAAAGAATAATTCTTAGGATCTCAACTTATTAAACCATATAAAATCATGACTTATTTGAGTAATATACATATATATTGTGCAATGATAATAAGCATTAAAAATGGACCGCATTCTGTATTAGCTAGCAGACCCATCAATTTATGCATTGTGTCAGTAGATCGAATTGTGGAACATCAGCTCCCTGTTTTTCCCTTTCCTACATAAACCAACCTACAAACAATGATTTCACATAAAGCAAATAAAAAATAAGGTAGCATTTAATATATTTGGCTTGAAATTTAGTCTCTCTCAAACCTAAGAACTCCTGTACCAACCACAAAACACATGACAAACCTGAAAAGAAAAGGAAAGATACTGCAACTAAACACGTTATTTCAATGAGAACATAATGAGAAAATTGACTAAACCCTAAGAAATCAAAATAATGCTTACATTGGAATATATGTAAATCGGTAAGGGACAAATTCATCGAAGCTCGAATCAAAAGTAGTCTAACCGACAATGTTAATTATGGCATCCCTAAAATAGAAATTCAGCTAAGCTTAAGATTTATGATACAATGAAATAGTATGCAGCTATGTTAACACCCTTGAATGATTTCAAAAAATGAGCAACCAGAATGCTTCATCCTATTACAATCATTAAACAAACCTAACTCGTACAAATTTAGAATCCAATATTTGGTATTCTAGCACATTGGATTCATAGTTATCCCCTTTCAAAACTGCACCCTTCTAATCTAATGATAAGTAGGGTGGTGAAGATGGAAATCCGAACTTCACAACAACAATGGAAGAAAAAGTCCATTAAAACAAATTCTTTTATCTTGTAACAAAGATGAAACACAGTTCAATCAAGAGTTTAAGATAATGATGGAAATAAAAAATTAAATTGAAAAGCCTAAAATCAGCTTGATTATACGAATCGATAAATCAAAATAAAACAATTAACCAAATCACATGAAAATAAATTAGTGGGAAAAATTAGAAGAAAACCAACCATCATAAACTTATTGTTTTAATTTGGACAATTAACTTTTAGTTTATCTTATGAACCTAAAACCGCACAAAGATTCACACAGACTTAAATTTACGGATGTGTGCAGCAGAATAAGTGCACGCGGAGCAATGACCCTGCAAGTACAAGCTGTGGCACTCACACCACACACAAAGCTTTTGTTGTGTCTTCCTTCCCTTACTTAAACTCCCGATTCCTTTTCCCTTCGGTTATCCATAAAAAATGACATACAATTATCATCCACTACAAGAAAAAAGACTTATGTCACCTAAATTTTGTTAGTTAGTCACGTCGACAAGTCACCACTAAAGGCTTTGGGTCGACAAGTCAAAGCAAAACAGGTCGCCACTATTGCTTCGCCACTAAAGGTCTAAATGGACGGCGCCAGGAATGTTGAAGCCATAGATTATGTGACCCCTCGACTCTATCAGAGAACGGGAGCCATGGCAAACCGCTTGAGAAACCGGAAGCGTAACGAAGCGAAAGCCATCCGGAATTGACCAAAAACTTAGATTAAGCATATCTTAGGCTAGCAAAAGAGTTACGATACTCATAATATATAAAAATATGGTGTCTCGAGAAGAAGAATCATAATAAGTGGTCCATAGTGGACTACTAAGATTGTAGTGATGTTCTGACTTTGTAGCATATCAGTTGGTAGGTAAAGTACAAGGCTGTGGGCATGGAGGCATGGATATGATAACTACCGGGAGACTTCGAGCCTGGCATCTAAAGGTTTGACATGACAAAAATGTTAAAATAGTTTTAATGTTTAAATTGACTTTAATGTTTCTTTAAAAAAAGTTTTATTTAAATGTTTAATTATGATTTCCGCTGCTAAGTATAAATGTTTTATGTTATGATTGACTAACTGTGAGGTTTTTGGAAATGAATCCTTACACATACATATACATACCAACACACATACATATACAAAACTTAAATACAAACATAAACACATACATATACATAAAACTTGGCTAATCTAAAATCAAAAGCGGATTATCATCAATAACACCTTAATCTACAATTCATAATCAAAACCTCAATAACAAAATATCATCAAAAAGTTGGAAATTTTACCAAACAAATTCAAAAAAAACCTTACTTCTATAAATTATTAACAAAACCACAACAAACATACCTTTAAGGCACTAAAATCTGTTGTACCTTGCAACGCTTGCCTTACCTTCAATCTTGATATGCTTACAAACCATAAAAGAACACAAACTGAATTAAACAAAGAAAACTACAACACACCAACTAAAATGGAGTTAAGGAGTGAGACGTATACTTGTTATTTGGATTCAAATAGAAAGAAGGGGTATGGGTTTGGGCAAGTAGAATTGCAAGAAATGAGGTCGGAAATTGGTTTTGACATGAAGGAAGCCTTTCACGTCGACATGTCGATACCATAGAGTACTACAAAACATCGTTCCTCTTAAAAAAACATACTTATTTATTAAATTAAATTAAAAAGAAATTCAAAAACTCTTTTGCGTCGACATGTCAACGTATAGACCTTATTTAAAAGAAATTGTCTATAGCGTCGACATGTTGACGTCAAAACATTTTATTGGGCGGGCTTTTTTGGGATTTTCCTGCTTGGTCTATCGCATGACATGTTGAAGCCATAGCCTTGACTAGTCAAAAGTTTTGGAATATTCTATCGTGTCAACATGTTAACGCCATACATGCCTTTGTACTAGTGATAGATGTTGACTTTATATGTGTAGGACCATGTGAAGGGTGGTCAATACAATCAGTCTCACAATGAGGAGAGGTTTAGAACACTTAGCAGTTCAAATGGGGAACTGGGTTTGAGTATGATGATACTAAGAACACAAGTAATTAGTAAGACAGAACTAAGAACAAGAACAAACAAGTATGGTTTCAAGAATGCTGTATATTGCTCTCAAGTTCTATTACAAGTGATTACAAAGCATATTAGAATTACAAGGACCTTAGATACTTTATACTACATCTTAAAACCGTCAATACTTAGAAAGACAGTTGGAAACACTAATCTAGACAACAAGATCAATGTAGAGTCAAACGGCAGATTGCCTTTTGACTAGTGACTATGACATGCCATAGCTCACATCCTTTTCTAATATAAAAAGGTTTACAGGTACAAAAGTAGAAAGTTACTGACACAGACCTTATTCTACTGTTTACAAAAGCATGAACTTTTCACCAACTCATACAAGTTGGTGAGTCTTTAGAGTTGTAGCAGAAAGTGTGTCAGCTTTCTGTAAAGTAGATCAAAGAAAACATGTCTTCTCTGTCTTCGGAAGAAATCAGTTTTCACAGCAAAATGGCATCGAAAGACTTTGTCTCTGAAGCTTTGAAAGACTTCATCTTTGGCTTTGGAAGATTAGAACTTTGGCTTTAGAAGATTACTTAGAGTATTTTTCTGATGTAGAGTGTAAAACTTCCAAAGCACTTCTACCTTTGTACATCCAGTGCATGCATGCAGGAAGACCCTTGGTTGTTTTGGCTTCTTTGGTTGCATCAGCCTTATAATCTTCTGATATTATCTTACAAACTCCCTCTAGGCTGATGCTACCAAAACAGAGAAGTTCTTTAGATGTTGATAGTCCTTATCAGGATCAAAACCAAGCCTCTCTTCATTATTTGGTCAGGATCCCTCAGACTCTCATAGTATCTTCTCATATCATAAAGATCATATATAGGAAGATCAAGCATGTATTTCTAGAAGTAGACATCTTGACCTCCTTAATCTCTAATGACATACCATCTGTCCATATTAGCAGCGAAACTCCAGGACAAGATGGGTCTTCTAATGGCAAGAGGCTCTACTTGAATAGGAGTTGGTTGAGCAGCCTCTTCATGCACTTTCTAAGGATGCTCTGACTCATCCTGAGGTGTGGAGGTGGATGCCTTGGTGTTCTTCTTCTTTGAAACACTTTTCCTAGCCATCCTTTTCCTCCTCTTTGAATTTTTCAATTGAAAGGAATGGTCTTCAACACCAAATTGTTTTGTTGTGTCCCTCTCAGTTGTGATCTCTTCTCTCACAGGTTCAGATGGAGAGAGAAGAGAACCCTGCTGCAGATCAGAAGATGAAGTTGGCTGAGATGCGGCTCTAGGATCAGGTTGTGTTGTCTCAGGGGGTTCAACCTTCACCTCAACTTTAGGTTGAGCTGGACTTGGTAGAGAATGCAAGTCTACAAGCTCTCCTTTTATGATCTTCTGCTTAATCACTCTTATATGCCCATCCATGGTGGATAGAGACATAGGACCAAGCCTCCTTCCGGAGAATCCGTACAGCTTCAAGAAGCTCATCATCCTTTGTCTATCTTCAGACTTCTTTTGGCTTTTGTGGATGATGGCCCTTGACCTTGTAGCTTCTTCCCTTAACTTTCTTTTAGCAGCTTTTCTTTCTTTTGTAGCTTGTTCCTCTAGGTGCTTTAGATATTCAAATTCAATGTACTCAAAGGATAATGGAAGAAGTGCAGCTGCCTGATAGAGTCCTATGGCACTCAGGTAGTTTATCATATTCATTCTTTCGGCTTCCCTATCTACCTGAGGTTGTCCAGCTGCCACAGTCATTATCTTAGGACTTTCTTGAATTGGCGAGAGGACAGGAGCATATTTTTAAAGCCTTTTCAGTCTCTTTTCTTCCTTGATCTTAAGGAGCAATGCTACATCCTCTGCCTCCCTCCTCTCCTTTGACAACTCAGTGTCAGCCAGCTCATTCAACTCTTCTAAGGGAAGAGATATGAGTTCATCAACGTTTTAGTTCCTTGTCCCCAGGTAGTTTATCCTGGCTACCCTTAACTCATCATCTTGAGTGTTTGGCCTAGGGGTAGCCCAGATGTAACACCCGGAAATTTACTAAAAGGAAAAGAAAAGAAGAGTAAAAAGAAAGAAAGGTGAAATATCCCAAGTCAAAGGGTTAAAGTTGTGCAAGTGGCAAAGTTTCCCATTATAGGATTAAAAAGAGGAATGGTAGCCCACTCTTTCCTTTTCAGACTTGGTTCTCGGCTGCTAGAGAGAGAGAAGAGCTGCAAACCAAATTCTAGAGAGAGAAGGAGGAAGATCTGCTTGTAGGTGAGGTTTTCTTGTGTTTTCTGCTCGATTTTTAGCTGTGTTCGAGCTGCTGGACCGATTCTTATGTGTTTCTTGTGTTGGCTACTTGTTTCGGTGTGTTAGGTGCTAGAACTCCAGGTTGCTCTCTGGTTTGGAGGATTTTTACTCGAAAGCAGTTAGAGGTGAGTTCTAGATCCCCTCTTTTAAATGTTTTCTGCTTATTTGGGGCTGATATGCAATTTTAACTGATGTTTTCGAAGCAAATTATGGTTTTCCAAGTACGGTACGGTTGTTTATGATGATATAGTTATGTGATGTGATCTTCTTGATGATCGTGTAATGTTTATGATGTTCTAAGTGTTAGGCTGATAGATTTAAGCTGTGTTCATGTTAGAATGATGATTAGGAACTGGTAATGTCATAAGTTGCATTGCAGTTTAGTTTTTGTGTTCATTCGCATTTAACAGCTAAGTCTTTTGTTCAAACGCATTTGCTAAGTCCTCATCCGCATTGGCTAAGTCCTCATCCGCATTTGTTAAGTCTTCATCCGCATTTGTTAAGTCTTCATCCGCATTTGTTAACTCTTCATTCGCATTTGCTAAGTCTTCATCTGCATTTGCTAAGTGTTCATCTGTATTTGCTTTAGTTACATCCGCATTTGCTACAATTCATCTGCATCTGTTTATGCTTATCCGTATTTGTTCTACCAGCATTTCTTTGGACACTTAGAATATTTTCTAAAGACTTTTATCGGCAGTTGTTCATCCGCATTAGTATTGTTCATCCGCATTTCTTTGGGGAATTATAATTATTCTGAAATTTTGGGAATAGAATTTAAGTGTTAAGTACTGATGAATAAGGAAAGATTATGCTTGTTTAATGTTTCCAAAGTTTAATTCCCTTCTAATGGGTTGCTTGTTAAGGATAGTTTTATTTATACTTCATGTTATGTGATTGTTAAATAGTGAATATTTTAAAAGTATTATTCACAACAAAATGGGCACAAAGAAATAAAAGAAGACAGAGGAACTTAATGAATGTTACCCCCGGACCCTTATAATCAATGGAAAAGCCTTGCAAGCACAATGGAATGAGGTGCACGACCTTGATGTCATTAGCTCAACTGATGTGTGACTGATTCAGGATGTACATCTGGGGTCTAATCCTGGGGATTTACCATACCAATGGGATCCGTATTCATGAGCAGGCTTCGTGCCTAGCAGTGTGGGTCAACTGTCGAATGGGTTAGCTACCAAAAATCGTTTGCCGACAGGGGTTCGGCATTTGTTGCCAACCAACAATATAGGCTCTTGCTTTTCGTAAACCTAGACAGTGAAAGTGAAAGATAATGAAAGAAAGAAAGATAAAGAATCTTTTAATGATTTATTATGTATAATGATGAGTGATCACTAAGTGAAGTTTACAAAAGTATATTTTTTATATTATTAAACAAAAACTCACTCAGCAACGCTGACTTTTTATATGCATTTTCAGTTGCAGGTAATGTGGTTGCTGAGGGTGGCACGGAGTTGAAGCCACTTGGCAAGTAAAGACTGACATCCATCTCATGCAAGAAGAATGTTGTTATTTTGTAATACAACTAAGTATTCTTTTGTGATTTTAATCAACGATGTATTACTTGGCAAAAGTAACTATAAATGCATGAAATGGTTTTGATAATTCTTCCACTGCAATATTTTCTTATGTTTATATATATTTTAAATGAGTTTTAATAATGAATGATGCTATGAACGACCAACTGTGGGGTCTCCGGGATCGAGGCCTTACACAAGATAGCAGCTTGCATGAAGCCTGAGGACCCTCCTTAACTCTCTCCCCTTAGCTTCCTCTTCCTCTCTCTCTTCTCCTCCTCTAGCTCCTCATAGGTCATTTTCCTCTTAACTTTGTCACGTACAGGCCTTGGTGACTCAGGGTGGAGAGAGCTTTGGCCTTCATTGCTTCGTTCAATAGTCAAGCTCTGGCCAGAGAGAGGATGTGAAGCACCTTCACTAGCTGGTGCCTCACTGAGGGTACTGGGTGCTGAAGGATATCCTGTCTCAAGGTTCACAAGCTTAACTTCTGGGCCCTCAGTTAAAGCTTCTGGGCCTAAGTCAAAGGGTTAAAGTTGTGCAAATGGCAAACTTGCCCATTATGGGATTAAAAAGAGGAATGGCAGCCTACTCTTTCCTTTTCAGACTTGGTTCTCGGTTGCTAGAGAGAGAGAGAGAAGAGCTGCAAACCAAATTCTAGAGAGAGAAGGAGGAAGATCTGCTTGTAGGTGAGGTTTTCTTGTGTTTTCTGCTCGGTTTTCAGCTATGTTCGAGCTGCTGGACCAATTCTTACGTGTTTCTTGTGTTGGCTGCTTGTTTCGGTGTGTTAGATGCTAGAACTCCAGATTGCTCTCGGGTTTGGAGGAGTTTTACTCGAAAGCAGTTAGAGGTGAGTTCTAGATCCCCTCTTTTAAATGTTTTCTGCTTATTTGGGGCTAATATACATTTTCAACTGATGTTTTCAAAGCAAATTATGGTTCTCCAAGTACGGTACGGTTGTTTATGATGATATAGTTATGTTATGTGATCTTCTTGATGATCGTATAATGTTTATTATGTTCTAAGTGTTAGGCTGATAGATTTAAGCTGTGTTCATGTTAGAATGATGATTGGGAACTGGTAATGGCATAAGTTGCATTGTAGGTTATTTTTTTGTGTTCATCCGCATTTAACAGCTAAGTCTTTTGTTCATACGCATTTGCTAAGTCCTCATCGGCATTTGCTAAGTCCTCATCCGCATTTTCTAAGTCCTTATCCGCATTTGTTAAGTCTCCATCCGCATTTGTTAAGTCTTCATCCGCATTTGTTAAGTCTTCATTCGCATTTACTAAGTTTTCATCCGTATTTGCTAAGTGTTCATCCGCATTTGCTTTAGTTTCATCCGCATTTGCTACAATTCATCCGCATCTGTTTATGCTCATCCGTATTTGTTCTACCAGCATTTCTTTGGACACTTAAAATATTTTCTGAAGACTTTTATCCGCATTTGTTCATCCGCATTAGTATTGTTCATCCGCATTTCTTTGGGGACTTATAATTATTCTGAAATTTTGGGAATAGAATTTAAGTGTTAAGTACTGATGAATAAGGAAAGATTATGCTTGTTTAATGTTTCTAATGTTTGATTCCCTTCTTATGGGCTGCTTGTTATGGATATTTTTATTTATACTTCATGGTATGTGATAATTAAATAGTGAATATTTTAAAAGTATTATTCATAACCAAGTGGGCACAATGAAATAAAAGAAGACAGTGAAACTTAATGAATGTTACGCCCGGGCCCTTATAATCAATGGAAAAGCCTTGCAAGCATAATGGAATGAGGTGCACGACCTTGATGTCGTTAGCTCAACTAATGTGTGACTGATTCAGGATGCACATCTAGGGTCTAATCCTGGGGATTGACCAAACCAATGGGACCCGTATTCATAAGCAGGCTTTGTGCCCAGTAGTGTGGGTCAACTGTCGAATGGGTTAGCTACCAAAAATCGTTTGCCGACAGGGGTTCGATATTTGTTGCCGACCAAAAATATAGGCTCTTGCTTTGCGCAAACCTAGACAATAAAAGTGAAAGATAATGAAAGAAAGAAAGATAAAGAATCTCTTAATGATTGATTATGTATGATGATGAGTGATCACTAAGTGAAGTTTACAAAAGTATATTTTTTATATTATTAAACTAGAACTCACTGAGCAATGCTGACTTTTTATATGTATTTTTAGTTGGCAGGTAATGTGGTTGCTGAGGGTGGCACAGAGTTGAAGCCACTTGGCAAGTAAAGACTGACATCCATCTCATGCAAGAAGAATGTTGTTATTTTGTAATACAACTAAGTATTCTTTTGTGATTTTAATCAACGATGTATTACTTGGCAAAAGTAACTATAAATGCATGAAATGGTTTTGATAATTCTTCCACTGCAATATTTTCTTATGTTTATATATATTTTAAATGAGTTTTAATAATGAATGATGCTATGAACGACCAACTGTGGGGTCTCCGGGATCGAGGCCTTACACAAGATAGCAGCTTGCATGAAGCCTGAGGACCCTCCTTAACTCTCTCCCCTTAGCTTCCTCTTCCTCTCTCTCTTCTCCTCCTCTAACTCCTCATAGGTCATTTTCCTCTTAACTTTGTCACGTACAGGCCTTGGTGACTCAGGGTGGAGAGAGCTTTGGCCTTCATTGCTTCGTTCAATAGTCAAGCTC
Organism: Flaveria sonorensis; assembly: GCA_025506505.1. Taxonomy (NCBI): domain Eukaryota; kingdom Viridiplantae; phylum Streptophyta; class Magnoliopsida; order Asterales; family Asteraceae; genus Flaveria; species Flaveria sonorensis. The sequence continues at coordinate 28,749,320 of CM046424.1, read as the reverse complement.
TGGCCAGAGAGAGGATGTGAAGCACCTTCACTAGCTGGTGCCTCACTGAGGGTACTGGGTGCTGAAGGATATCCTGTCTCAAGGTTCACAAGCTTAACTTCTGGGCCCTCAGTTAAAGCTTCTGGGCCTAAGTCAAAGGGTTAAAGTTGTGCAAATGGCAAACTTGCCCATTATGGGATTAAAAAGAGGAATGGCAGCCTACTCTTTCCTTTTCAGACTTGGTTCTCGGTTGCTAGAGAGAGAGAGAGAAGAGCTGCAAACCAAATTCTAGAGAGAGAAGGAGGAAGATCTGCTTGTAGGTGAGGTTTTCTTGTGTTTTCTGCTCGGTTTTCAGCTATGTTCGAGCTGCTGGACCAATTCTTACGTGTTTCTTGTGTTGGCTGCTTGTTTCGGTGTGTTAGATGCTAGAACTCCAGATTGCTCTCGGGTTTGGAGGAGTTTTACTCGAAAGCAGTTAGAGGTGAGTTCTAGATCCCCTCTTTTAAATGTTTTCTGCTTATTTGGGGCTAATATACATTTTCAACTGATGTTTTCAAAGCAAATTATGGTTCTCCAAGTACGGTACGATTGTTTATGATGATATAGTTATGTTATGTGATCTTCTTGATGATCGTATAATCTTTATTATGTTCTAAGTGTTAGGCTGATAGATTTAAGCTGTGTTCATGTTAGAATGATGATTGGGAACTGGTAATGGCATAAGTTGCATTGTAGGTTATTTTTTTGTGTTCATCCGCATTTAACAGCTAAGTCTTTTGTTCATACGCATTTGCTAAGTCCTCATCGGCATTTGCTAAGTCCTCATCCGCATTTTCTAAGTCCTTATCCGCATTTGTTAAGTCTTCATCCGCATTTGTTAAGTCTTCATCCGCATTTGTTAAGTCTTCATTCGCATTTACTAAGTTTTCATCCGTATTTGCTAAGTGTTCATCCGCATTTGCTTTAGTTTCATCCGCATTTGCTACAATTCATCCGCATCTGTTTATGCTCATCCGTATTTGTTCTACCAGCATTTCTTTGGACACTTAAAATATTTTCTGAAGACTTTTATCCGCATTTGTTCATCCGCATTAGTATTGTTCATCCGCATTTCTTTGGGGACTTATAATTATTCTGAAATTTTGGGAATAGAATTTAAGTGTTAAGTACTGATGAATAAGGAAAGATTATGCTTGTTTAATGTTTCTAATGTTTGATTCCCTTCTTATGGGCTGCTTGTTACGGATATTTTTATTTATACTTCATGGTATGTGATAATTAAATAGTGAATATTTTAAAAGTATTATTCATAACCAAGTGGGCACAATGAAATAAAAGAAGACAGTGAAACTTAATGAATGTTACCCCCGGGCCCTTATAATCAATGGAAAAGCCTTGCAAGCATAATGGAATGAGGTGCACGACCTTGATGTCGTTAGCTCAACTAATGTGTGACTGATTCAGGATGCACATCTAGGGTCTAATCCTGGGGATTGACCAAACCAATGGGACCCGTATTCATAAGCAGGCTTTGTGCCCAGTAGTGTGGGTCAACTGTCGAATGGGTTAGCTACCAAAAATCGTTTGCCGACAGGGGTTCGATATTTGTTGCCGACCAAAAATATAGGCTCTTGCTTTGCGCAAACCTAGACAATAAAAGTGAAAGATAATGAAAGAAAGAAAGATAAAGAATCTCTTAATGATTGATTATGTATGATGATGAGTGATCACTAAGTGAAGTTTACAAAAGTATATTTTTTATATTATTAAACTAGAACTCACTGAGCAATGCTGACTTTTTATATGTATTTTTAGTTGGCAGGTAATGTGGTTGCTGAGGGTGGCACAGAGTTGAAGCCACTTGGCAAGTAAAGACTGACATCCATCTCATGCAAGAAGAATGTTGTTATTTTGTAATACAACTAAGTATTCTTTTGTGATTTTAATCAACGATGTATTACTTGGCAAAAGTAACTATAAATGCATGAAATGGTTTTGATAATTCTTCCACTGCAATATTTTCTTATGTTTATATATATTTTAAATGAGTTTTAATAATGAATGATGCTATGAACGACCAACTGTGGGGTCTCCGGGATCGAGGCCTTACACAAGATAGCAGCTTGCATGAAGCCTGAGGACCCTCCTTAACTCTCTCCCCTTAGCTTCCTCTTCCTCTCTCTCTTCTCCTCCTCTAACTCCTCATAGGTCATTTTCCTCTTAACTTTGTCACGTACAGGCCTTGGTGACTCAGGGTGGAGAGAGCTTTGGCCTTCATTGCTTCGTTCAATAGTCAAGCTCTGGCCAGAGAGAGGATGTGAAGCACCTTCACTAGCTGGTGCCTCACTGAGGGTACTGGGTGCTGAAGGATATCCTGTCTCAAGGTTCACAAGCTTAACTTCTGGGCCCTCAGTTAAAGCTTCTGGGCCTAAGTCAAAGGGTTAAAGTTGTGCAAATGGCAAACTTGCCCATTATGGGATTAAAAAGAGGAATGGCAGCCTACTCTTTCCTTTTCAGACTTGGTTCTCGGTTGCTAGAGAGAGAGAGAGAAGAGCTGCAAACCAAATTCTAGAGAGAGAAGGAGGAAGATCTGCTTGTAGGTGAGGTTTTCTTGTGTTTTCTGCTCGGTTTTCAGCTATGTTCGAGCTGCTGGACCAATTCTTACGTGTTTCTTGTGTTGGCTGCTTGTTTCGGTGTGTTAGATGCTAGAACTCCAGATTGCTCTCGGGTTTGGAGGAGTTTTACTCGAAAGCAGTTAGAGGTGAGTTCTAGATCCCCTCTTTTAAATGTTTTCTGCTTATTTGGGGCTAATATACATTTTCAACTGATGTTTTCAAAGCAAATTATGGTTCTCCAAGTACGGTACGGTTGTTTATGATGATATAGTTATGTTATGTGATCTTCTTGATGATCGTATAATGTTTATTATGTTCTAAGTGTTAGGCTGATAGATTTAAGCTGTGTTCATGTTAGAATGATGATTGGGAACTGGTAATGGCATAAGTTGCATTGTAGGTTTTTTTTTGTGTTCATCCGCATTTAACAGCTAAGTCTTTTGTTCATACGCATTTGCTAAGTCCTCATCGGCATTTGCTAAGTCCTCATCCGCATTTTCTAAGTCCTTATCCGCATTTGTTAAGTCTTCATCCGCATTTGTTAAGTCTTCATCCGCATTTGTTAAGTCTTCATTCGCATTTACTAAGTTTTCATCCGTATTTGCTAAGTGTTCATCCGCATTTGCTTTAGTTTCATCCGCATTTGCTACAATTCATCCGCATCTGTTTATGCTCATCCGTATTTGTTCTACCAGCATTTCTTTGGACACTTAAAATATTTTCTGAAGACTTTTATCCGCATTTGTTCATCCGCATTAGTATTGTTCATCCGCATTTCTTTGGGGACTTATAATTATTCTGAAATTTTGGGAATAGAATTTAAGTGTTAAGTACTGATGAATAAGGAAAGATTATGCTTGTTTAATGTTTCTAATGTTTGATTCCCTTCTTATGGGCTGCTTGTTACGGATATTTTTATTTATACTTCATGGTATGTGATAATTAAATAGTGAATATTTTAAAAGTATTATTCATAACCAAGTGGGCACAATGAAATAAAAGAAGACAGTGAAACTTAATGAATGTTACCCCCGGGCCCTTATAATCAATGGAAAAGCCTTGCAAGCATAATGGAATGAGGTGCACGACCTTGATGTCGTTAGCTCAACTAATGTGTGACTGATTCAGGATGCACATCTAGGGTCTAATCCTGGGGATTGACCAAACCAATAGGACCCGTATTCATAAGCAGGCTTTGTGCCCAGTAGTGTGGGTCAACTGTCGAATGGGTTAGCTACCAAAAATCGTTTGCCGACAGGGGTTCGATATTTGTTGCCGACCAAAAATATAGGCTCTTGCTTTGCGCAAACCTAGACAATAAAAGTGAAAGATAATGAAAGAAAGAAAGATAAAGAATCTCTTAATGATTGATTATGTATGATGATGAGTGATCACTAAGTGAAGTTTACAAAAGTATATTTTTTATATTATTAAACTAGAACTCACTGAGCAATGCTGACTTTTTATATGTATTTTTAGTTGGCAGGTAATGTGGTTGCTGAGGGTGGCACAGAGTTGAAGCCACTTGGCAAGTAAAGACTGACATCCATCTCATGCAAGAAGAATGTTGTTATTTTGTAATACAACTAAGTATTCTTTTGTGATTTTAATCAACGATGTATTACTTGGCAAAAGTAACTATAAATGCATGAAATGGTTTTGATAATTCTTCCACTGCAATATTTTCTTATGTTTATATATATTTTAAATGAGTTTTAATAATGAATGATGCTATGAACGACCAACTGTGGGGTCTCCGGGATCGAGGCCTTACACAAGATAGCAGCTTGCATGAAGCCTGAGGACCCTCCTTAACTCTCTCCCCTTAGCTTCCTCTTCCTCTCTCTCTTCTCCTCCTCTAACTCCTCATAGGTCATTTTCCTCTTAACTTTGTCACGTATAGGCCTTGGTGACTCAGGGTGGAGAGAGCTTTGGCCTTCATTGCTTCGTTCAATAGTCAAGCTCTGGCCAGAGAGAGGATGTGAAGCACCTTCACTAGCTGGTGCCTCACTGAGGGTACTGGGTGCTGAAGGATATCCTGTCTCAAGGTTCACAAGCTTAACTTCTGGGCCCTCAGTTAAAGCTTCTGGGCCTAAGTCAAAGGGTTAAAGTTGTGCAAATGGCAAACTTGCCCATTATGGGATTAAAAAGAGGAATGGCAGCCTACTCTTTCCTTTTCAGACTTGGTTCTCGGTTGCTAGAGAGAGAGAGAGAAGAGCTGCAAACCAAATTCTAGAGAGAGAAGGAGGAAGATCTGCTTGTAGGTGAGGTTTTCTTGTGTTTTCTGCTCGGTTTTCAGCTATGTTCGAGCTGCTGGACCAATTCTTACGTGTTTCTTGTGTTGGCTGCTTGTTTCGGTGTGTTAGATGCTAGAACTCCAGATTGCTCTCGGGTTTGGAGGAGTTTTACTCGAAAGCAGTTAGAGGTGAGTTCTAGATCCCCTCTTTTAAATGTTTTCTGCTTATTTGGGGCTAATATACATTTTCAACTGATGTTTTCAAAGCAAATTATGGTTCTCCAAGTACGGTACGGTTGTTTATGATGATATAGTTATGTTATGTGATCTTCTTGATGATCGTATAATGTTTATTATGTTCTAAGTGTTAGGCTGATAGATTTAAGCTGTGTTCATGTTAGAATGATGATTGGGAACTGGTAATGGCATAAGTTGCATTGTAGGTTATTTTTTTGTGTTCATCCGCATTTAACAGCTAAGTCTTTTGTTCATACGCATTTGCTAAGTCCTCATCGGCATTTGCTAAGTCCTCATCCGCATTTTCTAAGTCCTTATCCGCATTTGTTAAGTCTTCATCCGCATTTGTTAAGTCTTCATCCGCATTTGTTAAGTCTTCATTCGCATTTACTAAGTTTTCATCCGTATTTGCTAAGTGTTCATCCGCATTTGCTTTAGTTTCATCCGCATTTGCTACAATTCATCCGCATCTGTTTATGCTCATCCGTATTTGTTCTACCAGCATTTCTTTGGACACTTAAAATATTTTCTGAAGACTTTTATCCGCATTTGTTCATCCGCATTAGTATTGTTCATCCGCATTTCTTTGGGGACTTATAATTATTCTGAAATTTTGGGAATAGAATTTAAGTGTTAAGTACTGATGAATAAGGAAAGATTATGCTTGTTTAATGTTTCTAATGTTTGATTCCCTTCTTATGGGCTGCTTGTTATGGATATTTTTATTTATACTTCATGGTATGTGATAATTAAATAGTGAATATTTTAAAAGTATTATTCATAACCAAGTGGGCACAATGAAATAAAAGAAGACAGTGAAACTTAATGAATGTTACCCCCGGGCCCTTATAATCAATGGAAAAGCCTTGCAAGCATAATGGAATGAGGTGCACGACCTTGATGTCGTTAGCTCAACTAATGTGTGACTGATTCAGGATGCACATCTAGGGTCTAATCCTGGGGATTGACCAAACCAATGGGACCCGTATTCATAAGCAGGCTTTGTGCCCAGTAGTGTGGGTCAGCTGTCGAATGGGTTAGCTACCAAAAATCGTTTGCCGACAGGGGTTCGATATTTGTTGCCGACCAAAAATATAGGCTCTTGCTTTGCGCAAACCTAGACAATAAAAGTGAAAGATAATGAAAAAAAGAAAGATAAAGAATCTCTTAATGATTGATTATGTATGATGATGAGTGATCACTAAGTGAAGTTTACAAAAGTATATTTTTTATATTATTAAACTAGAACTCACTGAGCAATGCTGACTTTTTATATGTATTTTTAGTTGGCAGGTAATGTGGTTGCTGAGGGTGGCACAGAGTTGAAGCCACTTGGCAAGTAAAGTGTAACAATCGACCTTCAGGTCATAACCCTAACCTTTAACCCCTCCCGCATCATTATCCATGCAGTTAATATTAATGCAATATCACTATTACTATTACTATCAGTGTTATTATTATTATTGCTATTATTGTCATTTGTGTTATTTCATGTGCCATTTTGCATGAATTTGTCAGTTCTAGCCTTAGCATAGAATAACTTCGCGTTCTGGGAAAGTTAATTTGTCACCCTTGCAATTGAATTTTAATTGAAACAATTAAAGTGTGTGCATACACACACAATTCATGGTTGAAACATATATATATACAAGCCTAACGTTTAACAATTAACAAGTGATACCATCTAAAATACTACCCAACACCACAAAATAATACTACACAATACTATTTTTACAATTAAAATTTAATTATTAACCCCCCCACTACATGCCAAAAGTGGCCGCCCCTCTCCACCTATCCTCTCCTCTCTTCTCCACTACACCCCACCACTTCTATCCCCCATTCCTCTTGCATGCATTTCTTTACAACCCACAAACACACTCCTCTCATTTCTCTCCCTCTCCTCTCGATTTCACCTGAAGAAAACACACACATTCACCATGGTTCCTCTCCATTCCAGCCCTCCAAATCGAAGAAACAACCGCAACCATCATCGGCCAAGCCTCAACAAGCAAGAAGGTGCTACCTTGTGAACTTTGGTGCACAGTCCTTGCAAATTCAACATTCTCCAGCCTTTTTTCGAGATCTCCAGATCATTCTTGTCCCTCTACACTCTCCAAATCGTGAACCACACAAAGAGTAAGGTTCATCACACCCGAAACAAGCTATGTCATGTGTTTTTCCTTCTTTAATCTACCAAAAACCTTACATTCTTTATTCTAACAGAAAATTAGTGCTATCACCTTGTTCTTGAGGAGCTTCTAACATCCCTAAGGTATCTTATTCGATATATTGGTCATTCTATGGGTGGAACACGATTTACACCTAGAAAACCCTCTTTTGGGTGACTTTGACACCCATGAACTTTATGTTTTGTAACCCTCCATAACCAAAGCTTGGGATCTGATTAGAAATGATTTTTAAACCTTCTAACAACCTTTTTTGAAAGTTACTAAATGATTTGGTGGTGAATGGGTACAACTAATATGTTTTACACATGTGTAAAGGACTAAAATGGTAAAAATCTCCCAAATACAAGCTTATATTATGGTTACATGGTAGATCCGTGTATTAGTACTGATTTTCAGTAGGTTTTGGATGTTATTTGGCATGTGAAATGTTGTCAAAAGCTGAAAAATTAAAATAGTAGGGATTATAGGCATTTTGGACTTATTCGGTGACCCGAAAAGGTGGTAAATTGACTTGAAAACATGTGGACATAGGGTATAACCATGTTAAAAGGAATTCCAGGCTCTAAAAATGTTAACAAAGTGAAATTGGTCGAATTTTTGATTAAATGGGTCTAAGAACAATTTAAATGAAATTTTTAGTTAAAAACGGGCCTTAACCGAGTGATTTTTGGAAGAAATTTATGGAAATACAAGAATAAACCTAAAATCTATGGGAAACTTGTTATTTAAGTAAGATTATAACTTTAAGACTTAAAGATGGTGAAAAATTGGTCAAACATGATTTCTAGCGATCGGTTTCGGGTAAAAACGCGCTTTAACGGGTCGAACTTAAAAACAAGACTTTCAACAAAAAGGGCTTAAGAATACATTATTAAAATATTATAAAAACTTATTAAAAGTCCTTAATATAATACTTCAAGTTTTAAGACATAAAATTATAAGGTTTAATACTTAACCGTTAAAAACCCCCGGTTTCATCGTAACCGGTAACGTAAAAACACATGTTTACCAACTAAATTCTAGAGTTCTAAAAATTGGAGGTTTAACTTGATTAAGATGTATTATTTAACTCCAAAATCTTTTATTTTGTCAAAAAGGCCATTAAATTTAAAGAAACAAACTTTTGGGTAGAAATTGTAAAATTCTGAAACTTGAGGGACTAAACTGTAAATTCTGCCAAAACTCCATAGAACAACCCTATGAACATGTAATCACTTGGTAACTTAATTTAACTGGTATCAAAGACATAACAGTGTAAAAACCTATAATTATCCATAAGAAACCATGACTTACTATAAAAGGAAACTTTCTAATGCAAGCCTTGGCAAATCTAAACTAGTTGAACATTTAACCCCTTAACACATTATTATCTACCTCGTTTGACCTTAGAATTAGTGGCTCAACACTTAACTTTGTTGGTAGGGTGCTAAACTTGAAACCTTCCACGTACACGAAGAACCCGTTACTTGAAGCTCTAAGGTGAGTTCTAGTGTCCTCTTTTTACTACTGTTTTTGGGGTGAAGCATGCTCTGCTTAAACTGAACTTTTCTGTGCTATAATATGCTGCTATATGTTTTGGAAATGTTAGAAGCTGCTTTTACTTTAATCACGATCATTAATTCTTGTGTGAACCGCTTGTTTTATATGGGTAGATCTACTTGGGGAATCCCCCATACACAGTGCCTTCCTTGATGAACGGGAAGGGTACCATACTAAGATCCTGCAGGGTCGTTTGTGGCATGTGACAAGTTTTAATAAGATACTAAGGTGAACCATCCGGCAGGTATGGTCCACCATATGAGGCTCAGTTCTTCCCTTGGGATTAGCCGGTGTAACATAACTTTAGAAGAGGCTAGCCGGGACTGAGTGCAGGGTTGATTGTGATCTCACAACAATGATACTATGATTTATGATTTTTTTTAAATCAAATGTGGATTCTTTTGAATCCTTTTGTTTTTGAACTTTAAGCACTTGAATTCACCAACTTTTTAGTTGACACAAATTTCTTTTGAGCATGTTTCAGGTAATCCTTGAAGGGAGTCTAGCTGTGTAGAAGACTTGACCTAGCACCGTGACCCATGGCATTGGCTTGTTCTTATTTTCAAACAATTTGGGATTATTTTTATTTACTACTGTTGGGAACAATTTGTACTGTTGAATCATGCACTCGTATGGGTGGCTAGACCCACATCTAGCTCGTTATTTCTTTAAAATTGTAATGCCATGTGATGTTCTCTCCTTTTGTGCTCTTACGATGGTTTGTTTCCGCTGCCATATTTTGTTACTAGTTAGTGACGTCCCACCCTACCTGGGCCCAGGGTGTGACATAAAGACTGGCATCCATCTCATGCAAGTAATTATAAATGCATGAAATGGTTTTGATAATTCTTTTTGTGATTTTAATCAACGATGTATTACTTGGAAAAAGTAATTATAAATGCATGAAATGGTTTTGATAATTCTTTCGTTGAAATATTTTCTTATGTTTATATATATTTTAAATGAGTTTTAATAATGAATGATGCTATGAACGACCAACTGTGGGGTCTCCGGGATCGGGGCCTTACAAGTTGGTATCAGAGCCAAAGTTTAAGAGAATTGGGTAAATTATTTTTTTCAAAAACCTAAACTTAAACTGAAAATAGGACCGAATGGAGGGATGCCAGCCCAAGTAGCTACGTACCATCAGGTAATTTTTCATTAAGTTAACCGGTATTACGTACGTGTGCTATTTGATTTATGTGCTTAGTAGATTTGGATACTGATATAGTCTGGTTAGGGAATGCTTAGGGGATGAAGAGTAAAGTAAGTGGCTAATTACAACCGGTCACTGTAATTAGAGACTTACTATACTTGACATAATCTGAGCTATTACCTTGAATGACCGTGTTGGTGTTTGAATCTTATAGCATTTAGAGGATGGCTGGTGGTAGATCTTTGGGGGCTCCTAGAGGTGGAGGTCATGGTGGACGTAGTGTTGGACCACGTGTCACAAGTGACGGGGCTTGGACTGCTGAAGCGGTTCCTGAAGAGCCCAAGTTTCATCACCATGGAGGTGGGGATGAGAGCGTTAACCTGATGCCATAGTGAAGGAGGCTGTAGCTGAGGGGGTTCACCAAGTCATGCACATGATTTTGCCGTCTGTGGTGACTGGGGTCATTAGGGCTATAAGCGAAGATGAGAGGAGGGGGGAGAACTGTAGTAGAAAACGTGCTGGTAGTGGCGGTTTCCCTCCCAAGGGCAAAAGGGCAAAGGTTGAGGGACACAAGGTCGCTGCAACCGAGATAGGAGTGAAGGTGTGTGAGAAGTACGGGAAGGGGCATGCAGGAGAATGTAGGTGGGGATCGAACACCTACTTTCGGTGTGGGAAGGAGGGCCACATGGCAAGGAGTTGTCATGTGGTGAAATGTTACAACTGTGGCGAGAAGGGGCATATGAGCAAGGACTGCAAGAAGCCGAGGGCTGAGAGCTCCAGGGAAAAGAAAGGGACTGAGAAGGCGGGCAGAGGGCGAAGGCCAGAGCATTCACTATTACTTGGGTGGAGGCTAGAGTGGACCCAGACGCGGTGTCAGGTACATTTCTAGTAAACCGAACTTGTGCCTCTGTGCTTTTCATTCTGGTGTTAGGAGTTTTATTTTGCTGCCTTCTGTGATAAGTTGCCCGCTAGGAGTAGGAAGATTGATGAGCCCTTCGATATAGAAACTACCATTGGTAAGTCAATCAGGATTTCTGTTACGTAGAAGACTGTGGAATAGAACTGGAAGGCCATAGGTTCTCTGCAAATTATTCGTGATGCCCCTAGGCGGATTCGATCTGGTTTTAAGGATGGATTGGCTAGCAGCTTATGAGGAAAATATTATGTGTCATAAGTAGATGATCTGATTGACCACGCCTGATGGGAGTTCGGTGACGATTTACGGCAATAGGGTCAGTGCGGTTCCGAAGGTAATTTCAATGGTGGTGGCCGAGAAGTGCATGAGACGTGGATGTAGTGCCTACCTGGCTTATGTGAAAGATGTGGATGCGTTAATACTACGATTGTCCGACGTACCGGTCGTGTGTGACTTCCCGAACGTATTCCCGGAGGATCTACCAGGTATGCCACCGGACCTCGAGATCGAGTTCCACATCGATTTGATATCGGGTGCCCAACCTGTTACGAAGGCCCTGTGTCGTCTTGCTCCCTCTAAGATGAAGGAATTAATGACTCAGCTGTAAGAGTTGTTAGATAAGGGTTGCATCCGCCTGAGAATCTCTCCCTGGAGTGCTCCGGTCTTGTTTGTAAAGAAGAAGGACGGTAGCATAAGGATGTGCATCGACTACCGTGAGCTTGATAAGTTGACTGTGAAGAATCGATATCCGTTACCAAGGATTGATGACCTGTTTGATCAGCTTAAAGATGCCAGTTGGTTCTCGAGGATAGATCTCCGATTTGGTTACCCCCCCCCCCCGAACTGAAGGTGAGGGAGCAGGATATTCTCAAAACAGCATTTTTTATGCTTTACGGATACTACGAGTTTCTCGTTATGTCTTTTGGTTTAATCAACATGCTAGCTACTTTTTTGGACCTAATGAATCGGGCGTGTCGGCCTATGCTAGTTAAATTAGTGATTGTGTTTATCGATGACATCTTGATTTATTGAAGAGCGAAGAAGAGCATGCCGGACATATCCGGGAGGTGCTAGAGAAGCTTAGAAGGGAGAAGCTGTACACCAAGTTCTCCAAGTGTGCGTTCTGGTTACGCGAGGTTCATTTTCTGGGTCATGCGGTTAATCCTGAAGGGATCATGGAGGACCCGACGAAGGTTGAGATGGTGATGCAATGGAAGTCTGCAAAGATGCCATCTGAGATTCATGGTTTCTTGGGTTTGGCAGGCTACTACAGAAGATTCATTCAAGACTTCTCCAAGATAGCTTTACCATTGACTAAGACGACCCGTAAGGATGAGAAGGTTATATGGGTGATAGTTCACCTCCTGACAAAGAGGGCTCACTTTCTACCGATCCGCGAGACGTATTCATCTGAGATTGGTGGATCTGTTCATCAAAGAGATTATGACTCGTTATGGTGTACTGGTGTCTATAGTGTCTAACCGTGACACTCGGTTTTCATCTAAGTTTTTGAAAGAGATTCCATGAAAGCAAGGGGGACGAAGCTACATATCAGAATGGCTTATCATCCCCAGATGGATGGTCAGTCGGAAAGGATGATTCGGATGCTGGAGGATATGCTACGAGCATACGTCATCGACCTTGGTGGAAGTTGGGACGAACACTTACCGTGATCCGAGTTCTCATATAACAACGGATATCCTGCCAGCATTGGTATACCTCCTTATGAGATGCTATACGATGGGAAGTGTAGAACGCCAGTATGTTGAGGTGACTTCGGGCAGAAGGAGTTGGAGAGCATTAAGGTGATCGAGGCTACGACCGGACAGTTGGAGAAGATCAAGGCCTTTATGGAAGCAGCAAAGGACAGACAGAAATCGTACGTTGGTAAGAGACATGGACTGATCGAATTCAAGCTGGTCGATAGAGTTATATGGAAGGTTGCGCCTTGGTAAGGGATCATCCGGTTAAGGAAGCGAGGAAAGCTAATCCAAATCATTGCTCGAGTTGGAGAGGTGGCTTACAAGTTAGAGCTACCCGATGAGTTAAATGGAATCCATCCGGCATTCCATGTATCTCAATTGAGAAAGTGCTTAGCCAATGAGGATATGATTATGCCACTCGAGAACATCAAAGGGGAGGAATGGCTCAATCATGTTGGTGCGGCCGGTGGCCGTCATCGACAGAAAAGAGAAGAGGCTGTGGAATAAAGTGGTTCCACTAGTGCGAATACAGGGGAGGCTCATGAAAGGATCCAGGTCTACATGGGAAACTGAGGAAGAGATGAGGCAGCATTACCCATAGCTGTTTGAGGAGTGGCAGGTTTCGAGGACGAAACCTGTATAAGGGGGTGGACTTGTAACACCCGGAAATTTACTAAAAGGAAAAGAAAAGAAGAGTAAAAAGAAAGAAAGGTGAAATATCCCAAGTCAAAGGGTTAAAGTTGTGCAAGTGGCAAACTTACCTATTATGGGATTAAAAAGAGGCATGGCAGCCTACTCTTTCCTTTTCAGACTTGGTTCTCGGTTGCTAGAGAGAGAGAGAGAAGAGCTGCAAACCAAATTCTAGAGAGAGAAGGAGGAAGATTTGTTTGTAGGTGAGGTTTTCTTGTGTTTTCTGCTCGGTTTTCAGCTGTGTTCGAGCTGCTGGGCCAATTCTTACATGTTTCTTGTGTTGGCTGCTTGTTTCAATGTGTTAGATGCTAGAACTCCAGGTTGCTCTCGGGTTTGGAGGAGTTTTACTCAAAAGAAGTTAGAGGTAGTTCTAGATCCCCTCTTTTAAATGTTTTCTGCTTAGTTGGAGCTGATATACATTTTTAACTGATGTTTTCAAAGCGAATTATGGTTTTCCAAGTACGGTACGGTTGTTTATGATGATATAGTTATGTTATGTGATCTTTTTGATGATCGTATAATGTTTATTATGTTCTAAGTGTTAGGCTGATAGATTTAAGCTGTGTTCATGTTAGAATGATGATTGGGAACTGGTAATGGCATAAGTTGCATTGTAGGTTAGTTTTTGTGTTCATCCGCATTTAACAGCTAAGTCTTTTGTTCATACGCATTTGCTAAGTCCTCATCCGCATTTGCTAAGTCCTCATCCGCATTTGCTAAGTCCTCATCCGCATTTGTTAAGTCTTCATCCGCATTTGTTAAGTCATCATCCGTATTTGTTAAGTCTTCATTCGTATTTGCTAAGTCTTCATCCGTATTTGCTTTAGTTTCATCCGCATTTGCTACAATTCATCCGCATCTATTTATGCTCATCCGTATTTGTTCTACCAGCGTTTCTTTGGACACTTAAAATATTTTCTGAAGACTTTTATCCACATTTGTTCATCCGCATTAGTATTGTTCATCCGCATTTCTTTGGGGACTTATAATTATTCTGAAATTTTGGGAATAGAATTTAAGTGTTAAGTACTGATGAATAAGGAAAGATTATGCTTGTTTAATGTTTCTAATGTTTGATTCCCTTCTTATGGGCTGCTTGTTATGGATATTTTTATTTATACTTCATGGTATGTGATTATTAAATAGTGAATATTTTAAAAGTATTATTCATAACCAAGTGGGCACAATGAAATAAAAGAAGACAGTGAAACTTAATGAATGTTACCCCCGGGCCCTTATAATCAATGGAAAAGCCTTGCAAGCACAATGGAATGAGGTGCACGACCTTGATGTCGTTAGCTCAACTGATGTGTGACTGATTCAGGATGCACATCTGGGGTCTAATCCTGGGGATTGACCAAACTAATGGGACCCCGTATTCATGAGCAGGCTTTGTGCCTAGTAGTGCGGGTCAACTGTCGAATGGGTTAGCTACCAAAAATCGTTTGCCGACAGGGGTTCGGCATTTGTTGCCAACTAACAATATAAGCTCTTGCTTTGCGCGAACCTAGACAATGAAAGTGAAAGATAATGAAAGAAAGAAAGATAAAGAATCTCTTAATGATTGATTATGTATGATGATGAGTGATCACTAAGTGAAATTTACAAAAGTATATTTTTTTATATTATTAAACTAGAACTCACTGAGCAACGCTGACTTTTTATATGCATTTTCAGTTGGCAGGTAATGTGGTTGCTGAGGGTGGCACGGAGTTGAAGCCACTTGGCAAGTAAAGACTGGCATACATCTCTTGCAAGAAGAATGTTGTTATTTTTTAATACAACTAAGTATTCTTTTGTGATTTTAATCAACGATGTATTTCTTGGCAAAAGTAACTATAAATGCATGAAATGGTTTTGATAATTCTTCCGCTGCAATATTTTCTTACGTGTATATATATTTTAAATGAGTTTTAATAATGAATGATGCTATGAACGATCAACTGTGGGGTCTCCGGGATCGAGGCCTTACACCAGATAGCATCTTGCATGAAGCCTGAGGACCCTCCTGAACTCTCTCCCCTTAGCTTCCTCTTCCTCTCTCTCTTCTCCTCCTCTAACTCCTCAAAGGTCATTTTCCTCTTAACTTTGTCATGCACAGGCCTTGGTGACTCAGGGTGGAGAGAGCTTTGGCCTTCATTGCTTCGTTCAATAGTCAAGCTCTGGCTAGAGAGAGGATGTGAAGCACCTTCACTAGCTGGTGCCTCACTGAGGGTACTGGGTGCTGAAGGAGATCCTGTCTCAAGGTTCACAAGCTCAACTTCTGGGCCTTCAGTCAAAGATTTCCCTTCGAAGCTAATCTTAGGGTCTACTTCAACTTTCAGTTGACCAAAAATCTCACCTGCTAGCCTCTGTCTATGTAATTTTGATCTCATCTTGAACTCTTCAAGCACCCTTCCTTTAATTCAATGTGGAACTTGTCAAGATGAGCTTCCCCTCATAGACCCCATTCAAGAAGAGGATAAAGATGAAGAGGAGGTAGTGAATAATGGATCTGAGATGAGTGAAGAAGATCATCCCAAGAAGGGTCATTATACTTCTGAGGAAAGGAAAGAACAAGGGTTGAGCAAGTCCAAAAGGAAGAACTTGATCAGAGCTGGAAAGAGAAAGTCAGAGAAGACTCAAGAGATAAAGGCCATCTTCAACTCCAAGTAGAAACAAGTCTTTATCTCAATAGGATTCGAAGTGGTGAAGACTATGGATTCAACTATGGACTCTAGTACCAGGAGTTCTAGCTCATGTCCACCTCATCCCTATGAAGAAAAGAAGGCTGATCAAATGTGCACCATTGCTGCATAGCCTGAACCATCCAGTTCCAAAAGCAAGACTCACCCTAACAAGCCTGCTGCATCATCTGTGAGATGAAGATGGAAGTGGAAAGTGATCAAGCTCAGCCTTCTACTCAAAAGAAGTTTCTCAAAAGGAAGCCAACTGAATATGTCATGTGTGGTAGTACTTTTCATCTTGCTAAGGATTGCATCTTCAATCCCAAAAGTACTATCCATATAACTAAGAAGAAAACTTCTGAGAAGAAGAAGAAGAAAACAGTTTCAGAAGGAAAATCTCTTCCTTTCGAAAACTCAACAGTGAAGAAGAAGACAAGTGAAAACTTGCCTTCGGAAAAACATTTGGTGTCGGAAGAAAAGAATTCTTTCAAAGCACTGAAGTCTGCAGTGAATGCAAGATCTTTTGAAGGTCCAGTCTCCAAAACTTCCAAAGTCATCAAAACTTCCAAAGTGTTAAAGGTCAAGTCTAATCTTTCAAAGATGGTGTGGAAGATAAAGGAAGACCATGTGACTGAAAGTACTTCATGAACAACAACTAAAAATCCTCAAAGCATGAATATAGGATCAATTACTATTACATTGTCTTTAGTTCACATTGACAAGCCCAAGACCAATGAGGCTTGGGATTCTGAATGTAACTAACCATCTCTTTTATATAAAGGAACAACTCAAGACCAAAGAAAATGTATGGATCATTGATAGTGGCTGGTCTAGGAACATAACAGGCAATGGCTCTTTGCTTCAAAACTTTGAAAGAATTGATGGAGGGCTAGTGGCCTTTGGAGGAGAATCTAATGGTTACATCACTGGAAGGAGCAGGGTTCGCAAATGGTAAGCTCAGCATTGAAAAGGTAAACTTTTTCAAGGAGCTTGGGTAAAATATTTTGAGTGTATCCTAACTTTGTGATTAGAGACACAACATACTCTTTACTGAGCATGAGTGCATTGTTCTCAAGCCCGGGGTGGTCGTTCTTCAAGAGCATATCCTGCTCAGAGCCCCCAGGAGAGGGAACATGTACAACATGGATTTGTAGGAAACATCCCCTTCAGGAGAAGTTTCTTGCCTTCAATCTAAAGCCAATAGTGATGAGTCTTTCCTTTGGCATAAGAGAATGTGCCATGTAACTTTAAAAACATGAATAAATTAATTAAGAATGATTTGGTAACTGAAATGCCAATGAAAGAGTTTACAAGTGATGGCCATTGTGTTGTATGTCTGAAAGTGAATCAACATAAAGTGTCTCACAAACCAAAGGAAATGAACTCCAACACTACTCCCCTACACTTATTACATATGGATCTCTTTGGCCCCACCAGTTTAATGAGTTTAGGAAGGACCTCTTACTGTTTGGTGATCACAGATGATTTCACAAGATATACTTGGGTCTTCTTCCTTAGAACTAAGGATGAGACTCTTGAAATCTTGAAAAACTTCATTCTGAAAATTAAGAATCAATGTGTTCACAAGGTCAAGACCAAAAAATGTGATCAAGGAATAGAATTCAAAAACCAAATCCTTGATACATTTTGTAATGGAAAAGATATTTCAAGACAATATGGTGCTCCCAAGACTCCTTAGCAAAACGGTGTTGCTGAGAGAAGAAACATGACACTTATTGAAGCTGCAAAAACCATGTTATCTGACTCTAAACTGCCCATCAACTTTTGGGTAGAGGCAGTAAACACTACCTGCTATGTGCAAAACAGAGTTTTAGTAGTCAAAACTTATTGTAAGACTCCTATGAACTGTGGTACAAAAGGATACCATTCATTGGTTTCCTCAGATCATTTGGATGTCCTTGCAACATCTTGAATACCAAAGATCAAATAGCCAAATTTGATGAGAAATCAAACAATGGACACTTTATTGGATACTCTTCTCAAGCCAAGGCTTATAAAGTATACAATCTCAGAACCAGAGTAGTTGAGGAGTTAGCTAATGTGACCTTCAATGAGCACACACCTAGTGTGAAAGGTTCTGGTCTTAATTGGCTGTTTGACCTTGATTTTGTTACCAACTATTTTAACAAATCTTGTGAAGATGTTTCAGGATCTACACGTACCCTATCAAAAGTAGATTCTGATCCAAGATTTGAGCTGAGAAGACCAACTGATCAAACTACTTCAGCTCCAGTGATAACTATCCTTGCAGTTGGAAATCTTGTCTGCTCAACCATGACAAATTCTTCAGCTGACACATCTGAGGTGCCTATAAATTCCAGCACAGAGGCACAAAACTTAAATGAAGGAGTTTCCAATGTAGGAGTAGATGTGGGTGGTGACAGTGATCAGGAGTTTCTTAATGCTGATAATAACTCCATAGAAGACAACATCAATGATGTAACACACTCATTGGATCAAGTATCACTTGATAAGTGTCTTGATGTGGTGGATGATTCTCAAGCACCAGATCTAAATTTTTCAAATTTAGATCTGTCCTAACAACTTGTTATAATTCCTCAACTGAGAATCCACAAGTCCCATCCTACCATAAACATCATTGGAGATGTTGAGGTGAGAGCAAGAGGAAAAACCCATGACAAAAATGTTTGTTTTCACTCTTGTTTCTTGTCCCAGATAGAGCCTAAGAAGATCGACGAGGCTCTGAAAGATGGAAATTGGGTTGAAGCAATGCAGGAGGAGCTTCTTCAATTCAAAAGACAGAAGGTTTGGAATCTATGTCCTCTTCCTCAAGGGAGGACTACCATAGGTACCAAGTGGGTGTTTAGGAACAAGAAGGATGATAAAGGACTTGTCATCAAGAGCAAGGCTAGACTAGTTGTTCAAGGATGTAGAAGAAAGGATTGACTACACAGATGTTTTTGCTCCTATAGCAAGACCGAAAGCTGTTAGGATATTTTTGGCTTTTGCTGCATCCAAAGATTTCAAGGTCTACCAGCTTAATGTAAAGTGTGCCTTTCTATATGGGGTGATTGATGAGGAAGTGTATGTCAAACAACCACCTAGCTTTGCAGAGCCAGATCATCTTGATTATGTCTGCAAGCTTGATAAAGCTCTCTATGGACTGTATCAGCATAATGTAGTTGGGTTGAAGCAATGCAGGAGGAGCTTCTTCAATTCAAAAGACAGAAAGTTTGGAATCTATGTCCTCTTCCTCAAGGGAGGACAAAAGGTTTTTATTTTATATTTTAAATATATAATTAGAACAACTTCTCATTTGATTTGATTAAGACTTCCACTGGGTGTTTTGGATTAAAAAAACTAAAACGCATGGGAAATCCTAATACCTTGGACTTAACTTTCCTTATTATCCAAGTTATACAACTACTTTCCATGGAGAAACTTTTAACAACATGAACTCTCCAACTATAGAGAGCTTAAGAAGATTGACGAGGCTCTGAAAGATGGAAATTGGGTTGAAGCAATGCAGGAGGAGCTTCTTCAATTCAAAAGACAGAAGGTTTGGAATCTATGACCTCTTCCTCAAGGGAGGACTACCTTGATAAAAATGTTTGTCTTCACTCTTGTTTCTTGTCCCAGATAGATCCTAAGAAGATTGACGAGGCTCTGAAAGATGGAAATTGGGTTGAAGCAATGCAGGAGGAGCTTCTTCAATTCAAAAGACAGAAGGTTTGGAATCTATGTCCTCTTCCTCAAAGGAGGACTACCATAGGTACCAAGTGGGTTTTTAGGAACAGGAAGGATGATAAAGGACCTATCATCAGGAGCAAGGCTAGACTAGTTGTTCAAGGATGCAGAAGAAAGGATTGACTACACAGATGTTTTTGCTCCTATAGCAAGACCGAAAGCTGGTAGGATATTTCTGGCTTTTGCTGCATCCAAAGATTTCAAGGTCTACCAGCTTAACGTAAAGTGTGCCTTTCTATATGGGGTGATTGATGAGGAAGTGTATGTCAAACAACCACCTAGCTTTGCAGAGCCAGATCATCCTGATTATGTCTGCAAGCTTGATAAAGCTCTCTATGGACTGTATCAGGCTCCAAGGAAGTAGTATGAGACAGTATCACAGTATCTCTGTTAGCTTGGGTATAAGAGAGGTACTACTGATGGAACACTCTTCATTAAAGGAACAGTAAATGAATTGATGCTGATGACATTATCTTTGGGTCAACTAATCCGAAGCTCTGCAAAGACTTTGAGATGCTGAAGAAGAATAGATTTGAAATGAGTGCCATGGGGGAACTCAATTTCTTTCTAGGAATTCAAGTGAAGCAGGTCGACGATGTAATCTTCATAAACTAGTCAAAGTATGTACAATACATACTTACCGGATTTCATATGATTGAGTGCAAGGTTGCTAAGACACCCATGGCTAGAAACCACTCTCAAGGACCAGATCATGAGGGGGAATGTGTTGATGAACATCTATATAGGGCTATGATTGGGTCTCTTATGTACCTCACAGGTAATAGGCCTGATATCATGTTTGCTACATGAATTTGTGCAAGATATCAAGCCAACCCCAGGATGTCACACCTGGTTACTGTCAAGAGAATTCACAGATATCTTAAAGGTGCTCCCAAATTGGGCCTTTGGTATCCAAAGAATTTTGACTTCAATCTGTATGCCTATACAGATAGTGACTATGGTGGCTGTAATATGACTGCAAAGTCCACATCTAGGGGATGTCAATTTCTTGGTGTAAGGATAGTCTCATGGCAATCCAATAAACAATCCTATGTGTTTGCATCAACTGCTATGCTTAAGTGCTTTGGATTCAGAATTAGATGCTAGACTATGGATTCAACTTCAAGGAGACTCCCATCCATATAGATAACAATAGTGCTATCTCTATTATAGATAATCCTATGCAGCACTAAAAAACAAAGCACATCAATATCAGGTATCATTTGATTAGAGATAATTTTGAAAAGGGATTGATAAAACTAGTTAAAGTTAACACAAATAAACAATATGCTGATCTATTTATAAAAGCTTTTGATGAACAGAGATTTAAATATCTTGTATCAGCTATTGGGATGATTAACTTTAAGTAGATTTTTCTTAAACTAAACTCAAGATTATTTTTAAATATGTGTGTCTTAAGTTGTCTATATCATCACCATATAAGCCTAGTTTACTTTAGAAGAAATTTTTTCAAAATTGATATCCCATAGAATTTTGAGAATTTTGAATAATTTTCTTTTGGAAGATGTCAAGTTGTTTTCGGAAGAAAAATCTGTCTTCAAAACAAATAACTACTTCTGAGAAATTAACCTTCGAAAGAAATCCTGAAATATCTTTCGAAGCTTATTTTTCTCACCAAGTACTATATGCATTGAAGGACCATTTTCTTTCGAAAGCAATTAAGTTTCGGAAGCTTTATTCTCTCTTGAATAAAATTTCTCATATTTGATATCTTCTGAAGCAAAATTTATCTAGGAAATAAAATTACTCTAAGTAGTTTTCTTCTGAAGCAAATTCTTGAAAAGCTAAGGAATATCTTCCGAAGCCAAATTGGCTTCAGAAGTTTTTCTCAAAACTTCCTAAAAAAACTACCTTAGGAAGATTTTAGACTTCCAAGAAAACTACCTTTTTGGGCACCTTTCTCAGAGGTGGGACCGACATCCGGATTTGAAAGTTTATCCGTTTACATTAACTTTGTCTTAAATCCAAATCCTATATATTTGTACAACGGTTCTGCTTCTTTTACTTTCTCCTTCATCCATAAAGATTCAAACCCTAAATTCACCCACAAACCAACCTTGTTCTTACCTTCCTTCATATCAAAGCTACTCAAAATGGCCAACCCTGATCTATGAAACCAGCCTGATTTCTCAATGTAACTACATAGGAAACATAATCAGGTTGCTCTGTTAGTGTCTAAGAAGGATCCTGGTTTCTCAAACGTTTGCCATTTCTTGGCTCTATCCCACTACTTCACCTTCCTCACCATAAATCCTCCACTATATGAAGATCAGTTTTTGGAGTTTTAGAGGACTTTCCAAGAGGTCACTATGGAAGGGGAGAAGGCATTGTCTGCCATAGTACAGGGCAGGAGAAGTTTCATTATTCCATCCACCATTCATACTCATCTAAGGCTGGATGATGAAGAAGGCGAATTGTCCTTCTCAAAATCTACTATGAACCAGTCCTTCAGGCAGATGGGCTATGAGGGTGATTACTCTATAAGAGCCTTCAACAAAGGGAAGGCCTCCTCCCAATGGAATACCTCCTCCATGCTGTCATTCACCTTCTATCAAACAAACATGGAGGTTGGGACCAAATTTCTGAAAACCTTTCCTACATAGTTCATGGATTGGTACAAGGGATCAAGTTCAAGTATTCTTAATTTTTTTATACTAATTTACTTGCTAGCTTGGACTCCTTAGAATATTACATGTTCCCTAGATATGCCCAGTACATTCTTAACTGTAAACTGGGCTTATAGTTAAAGGGAATAGGTAATGTTCTAAAATTGGAACAGATGAAGCCCGATATCTTTAAAACAATGAGAAAGCCAACTGTGGCTTCTCAAGGGTAGAAACAGCCCTAGTCCCAAAAATGTTAGAGCTTATTGCTCAAGGTGACAACTTAGCAACACAAGCCAATGTTGAACCCACACCTTCCACATCTACACCACCCATACAACCATAAATCACCATCGCCTACCAAAGAAAATCCAAACGAACCCATGCATAAGCTACTCAGGTTGTGCCATATCATCACCATACAGGAGGGGTGGACACTAGAGCTCCCATTTCCCTTGAGGAGCAAACCACTCCCATCACTTCAAGAATCAGTGCAGTGGTTCCTCATGCTCAGCCTGATGAGCTCGCTACACCAAAACCAGCCTTAAGCCTTCACTCAGAGTCTTAAAACTCTAGTGAACAACCTTCAGAGGAAAGTTACCATCCTCAGCCTCTAGACCTCAATCAACCCATACCCAACCTTGAATTCTATGATGATGAAGACATGGGATTCAATGAGTACCATGAGTCTCTCTCCTCAACCCCTGCTCAAGGAGAGATGAGTGCTCCTGACTCACCCATGTCTAGCCCACATCATCCACCCACAACTGAGGTGGATCTCCCTAAACCAATTCAGGAGGTCCATATAGAAGAGGCTCTCACTTCTACAAGTGATTACATCTTTAAGACCTTAACCATGGCAACCTAGCCCAATGACAAAATCTTCCGAAGCCAAATGACAAAATCTTCCAAAGCCAAAGATGAAGTCTTCCAAAGCTTCAAGACAAAGTCTTTCAAAGCCAAAGACTGATTTCTTCTGAAGACAGAGAAGACATGCTTTCTTTGATCACCTTTTGACAAAGCTGAATAACTTTCCACTACTACTCTAAAGATTCACCAACCTATATGAGTTGGTGAAAAGGTCCATGCTTTTGTCAACTATAGATTATTGTCATTGGTCTGTAACTTTCTACTTTTGTACCTTTTATCATTTTTGTAATATATTAGGATGTAAGCTATGACATGTCATAGTCACTAGTCAAAAGGCAATATGACTTTTGACTCTACATTGATCTTGTTGTCTAGATTAGTGTTTCCAGCTGGCTTTTAAAGTATAGCCGGCTATAGGATGTAGTATAAAGTGTCTCAAGTACTTGTATCATTCAATATGCTTTGTAACACTTGTAAGAAAACTTGAGTGCAATATACATCATTCTTGAAAACCAATATTATCTTGTTGTTATTGTTCTTGTTCTATCTCATATTTACTTGTGTTTACTTAGTATCATTAATACAAACCCGGTTCCCTATTTGATCTGTTAAGTATTCTAAGTCTCTCCTTATTATGAAACTGTTGCATTGACCCCCTTCAACGATCCTGTAAATACTTCTCATTCATAGCTTTAAGTATATAAACAAGGTTATGTGCTTTGTTTACACTTAAATTTGCGTGTTTCAACATGAATACACAAACTCTATAGTCGGAGAGTTCATGTTGTTAAAAGTTTCTCCATGGAAAGTAGTTGTATAACTTGGATAATGAGGAAAGTTAAGTCTAAGGTATTAGGATTTCCCATGCGTTTTAGTTTTTTTAATCCAAAACACCCAGTGGAAGTCTTAATCAAATCAAATGAGAAGTTGTTCTAATTAAATATTTAAAATATAAAATAAAAACCAAATAACACGTTATAAGATGTTTAGAATACAATACCTTGATCGACTAGTCAAAATTAACTAAAAACATACGACACATTGTGAAAGTCATATTCTGATGGTAGTCTTGATCTATATGAATCCAAATCACGAACATTTTATTATTTTCGTTCTTTTCAATCCAAAAATCTGCAAGCTTTAATGCCCAACTGTAAGGATCAGTACAATATGAATATCGATCTCGTAATGAAAATGCGGAATATTGACACTACGCATAAGATTGAATCAACTGATGAACATGAACACAAGATGTAAATAACTTCGAGTAGTATTGCTCTCTAATTTGATTACAAATTACAGTAAATGCAAAATCAGGAAATGAACAATAAGCTTAATAATTACATTAAAAAACTCCTATTTATACAAAATTAAGAGTTCTCGCGCGAGTCACTAGTTCTCGCACGACTTGATGTTGTCACGCGAGAACCAGTTTTCGCGTGGCAACTTAACTTCTCACAAGGCTTGAACTTCTTATCTTGATTTGATTTTCCGAGCCTCTAAGTTCAACCCTTACAATTTCCCCCTAGGCTCGGTAAATCAATGCTTTTAGAAGTACACATTATCAACCTGATAGCTGCCTCCATAAGCGTACATCTTGTTGTTCAGGGCCTTCATGATCATCCAACCGAACTGTGCTGCTATGAAATGTATAGATTCATCAGCTGCAATTGGACAAGCCTGCAACTTCATCAAATCTTCCTTACCAAATTTGAGCAAATCCATAGGGTTGATAACACGGTATTCCTTATCTTCACACTTTATCAACGCATGGCATGTATCCTTTTTACAACTCCACCCCTTAAGCTTTGACAAGCTATTAATTGGCATGGGAGCATGAATAGGGATCTTCTTCGCATACCTTGGATTTCTATAAACCCTTATCTTCATAGGCTTGTTAGTGTTTTGATCAATCTGGGTCTCATCTTCAATGACTTTAGATACAGCAGATGAAGAACTGCCCATAACGGATGTACAAGAAGATACAACAGATGAAGATCAAGACCAAGTGCTCGCAGCGAATGAAGACATCCCACAACGGATGAGTAACATACAGCGGATGCCTGTCCATAGCGGATGTTCATCCACAGCGGATGAACACTCCACAGCGGATGTTCATCCACAGCGGATGAACATACCACAACGCACAACAAAAAATGCAAACACTTCACAGCGGACAACATCTAAAGCATAGCGGACAAGTGATCTGACTTCCATAGCGGACATCTTAACATCCATAGCGGATAGCTAATCATCCACAGCAGACAGCTTATAGACTTAGGATTATTTATGTAATTTTCATTTACATAAGGGTAGTTTAGTAATTGTATATAACTCTTTGTATAGGCTATAACTAGCATACTACCCTAATCCTTTGTAAACTTTTGAACAATCATTCAATCAAACAGATATTATCATCCAAGCACTAGCAATCACACAATCACACACAATCAACAACACTGATATCATAGCATCTATCATGGGTTTCCGCACCATGGTTCATGTTTGTTGATTGAGAGATTTGAAAAGATCCTTGGGAGAAATCAACCAGTTTTTGTTTTTGTTTTTCATACTCAACAGCAAACATTCATTCACACAGAAAGGTTGATTTAATCAGGTGGTATCAGAGCCATGGCTCAAATCATTCATTGACTCTTGATCCTCTCAATCAACAAGATGATATCAGTGGTTCATTAGCTTCAAACCATACATTTACGAGCTGAAAATACATCACAACAACCTTCTTCTACTCTTAAAATTTATGAAATGCTTAAAAAACATGATTTCTTAATCTGTTTTTGTGCATTGTGAAGAAGTTTTTGTGGTTTTAAAACTCAAATCAGCATTCATACACGAGTTTCAAACGTTTTCATCACAAAAACTCTCTAAAAACCTCATCGAATTTAAAGGGTTTTTTGATATAACAATACACGGGTATTGTTCTATCAATTTTCATCATTCAAACACTGTTTTCAAAACATAATCATCTCATTGCCTGAAAAACCTTCTTGGTTTAAGGGTTTTTGATAAAACAGTCATTCGAGTACTGTTTCATCAAATTTTCATCAAACACACATTGTTTTGAACATTTTGAACATTCAAAGCTTTTAAAATCATCATATTCTAGTGAAAAATTCACTTGAATCAGGTTTTTATTCTTCAATCAACAAACCGATTGTTGATTCTGTGAAGAATAGCATAGACACCACCAAAAACCCTAGAATAAACCCTAGGTTTGATCATTCATAACCTTCATAATCTACGGTGATTGTGTTGGTTCATCAGGAAAATCAAAGAAGAAATATAATCTTCTTTTGAAATTTTTGAAAAAAGTTACTTTTTGATCCAAAAAGGTAACTGTTAAAAACAATTTCTGTGTTTTTAGGATTTTGACTTTATTTGACGGATATCATTAAAAAGTTGACATTCTCTTGACAGAATATTCCGTTCTTTTCACCAAGATTTGAAAGTGACCTAACATTGGACACTAATTAATTTCAATTAATTAATTCCTTTATTCAGTAAGTAAATTTAAAAAAGGGTGACTCTATTAACAAACAAATCCTAGAGAGTTTAGGATTAAACAAGTTTTTCATCAAGCTAAAATCATCAAACAAATTTAACTTAAAATGTTAGGTTAAAATTAAACAATCATGGCTGATGAAATTTTAGGAACAAACAGTGGTCTAAAACCACCCTGACTAAAGAACAAGTCAGACTTCAAACAATAGAAGATCATGTTCAGGAACTGGATAATTTTTCAAGACCCTGATTTATGGAGTTCTATAACTGAGGGTCCTTTCATTCCTTTGACTCTTGGACCTGATTACAACATACAGAAGCCAGTTAGCTTGAAAAACATAGCTGGTGATGACCTCAAGAGGCTTAAAACAGACATGAAGGCATACAGTATACTAGCCATGACATTGCCTTTTGAAATTTTAACTCGAGTTGAAAATTTCAAAACAGCTCATGAATTGTGGAAGTACTTCACACAATGTGTGAAGGAAGTGAAGAAATACGGGAAATCAAGAAAGAAAAACTGAGGACCCAATATGAAACTTTCCATCACATTCAGGGAGAATCTATCCCACAACAGCTATATAGATATGTCCAGTTAGTAAATGAAATGATTGTGTATGGACTGAAATATGAAGTTATTGAAATCGACAAAAAGATGTTGCACACACTGCCTGAAAGCTGGATTCAGTCAGTGTCATTGATGAAAGCAACACTGGATTTGGAAGCCTTATCCCTTGACTCATTAGTAGCCAAAGTTAAAGCTCTAGAGCTGGATGAAAAATCTAGAAATAACAATCACATTAGACATGTAGAGGCTTACAAATTCAAAAAACAACAAAAAACAGACAGTGCATTTCTGACAAGCACTGGAGAAGATAAAGATGAAGAATTCTTAGATTCAAGTGAAACATCCTTCTTCTCAGCTCCAAAAACATCCAGTACCAAACAAAAGTCCAAAAAGATTGGTGAGCATGCTTCACATGAAACTACACCTCAAAGCAAACATCATCCACACACCTCCAATTCAAACAAACAGCAACAAACACAGACTCACAACATACATAGACTTGAGAAGCCCTTGGATGCTCTCTCAATTATATTACAAAGTGAAGAGCAAAAGGCAGCATATGCAGCATTTGCAACAAGTTTTGAAGCTTATTTGGGTGCCATTCTAACACCATCCCAATTTATTCAACAAGACTTGGATGAGCTCCCACCAGACATGGTTGAAGAGATGGATCTTCAATGGTCTATGGCAATGATTGCCTATAGATCAAAGCGATTTTTGAAAAGAAATCGTAGGTTGAGCATGGATAAGAAAACCAAGATTGGTTTTGATAAATCAAAGGTGAGATGCTACAATTGTCAACTTTATGGGCATTTCTCAAGAGAATGCCAGCAGCCAAGGGTTGACAGAAACACCAATTAATCGCAAACATCCAGTAGCTATCACTCAAACAGACATGTTCCACCTTAAATTAGCATCCCTGCTGCACCAACCCCACCACAAATCACACAATACAGCCCAAATCAACATTCCAAATCATCTGCAATGATCATAAAACAAGATGGTGAGTGTGATTGGAGCATGTATGAGGCTGAAATTCCATCCCAGATCATGCTCTCATGGCAGACATTGAAGATAAAATTTCATAAATCTCGAAAGAGGTGAGGGAAAACCTCTGCACACAAGCATGTGTTGATGAAGTCAATATATATAGAGAGCATGTAGACAAACTTTCAAAGAAAGTTATTAAAACAAACATTTTGAATGAAAGCTTAAAATCAAAACATAAACAATATGCAAGCAAAATACTTTCATTACAAA
Organism: Flaveria sonorensis; assembly: GCA_025506505.1. Lineage (NCBI taxonomy): Eukaryota > Viridiplantae > Streptophyta > Magnoliopsida > Asterales > Asteraceae > Flaveria > Flaveria sonorensis. Next base: position 28,720,818 of record CM046424.1, on the reverse strand, counting down.
ATGTCTTAGACAAACTAATGTCTGAGAAGCTAACACTAGCAGCTCAAGTTGAGCACCTCTCTGCATCGTTGACTGAATAAAAAACATTGCATGCTGAAACTGAAGTGAAACTTTAGAAGTTTCAGGTAAGCAACAAGAAGTTCGAAAACTTCCTGTTCAACAAAGGGGTTACAAAGACCCATTAGGTTTAGGATATAACAAGGTCAACCCACCTTATAATGATAGTTATATTCCTTTACCTGACTCAATGACCAACAACCAAGGTGAGTTACTTGACACACATGAAAAGACTGATGATTCCAAACAATCATCATCATCATCATCATTATAAAAGTCACCATCAACATCAAAATTACCTTTGATAAAATTTGTTAAAAGTTTAGCATCATCACAAATCAATCCAACTAACTTTTATCAAGGAGAGAACAACGAATTTGATGAACAAACAACAGATGACAATGAGGATGATTTATTGGATGATAAGCCAACTCAACCAATTACTGAAACTCAAAAGGTTTCAATTGTGGCTGATGTAGCAACAAAACACACAAAGTAGACTAAAGGGTTTGATATCTGCTCGGGTGGAAGAAAAGCTGGATCTTCCACTGCCTCTCTAACAAACAAAGGGAAAGACAAAGCTCTCATTCAGCAAAAACAAGCAACTGTAACATTTGACTTACCTTTAAAATCAAATTTAAAATTAAAAGTTATAAAAAAACAAGGAAATGCAAATCTACCATACTGTGAATGGTGTGATCAATACACTCACACCACTGAAAAATGCAAGTATGGTAAATACTGCAAGTACTGTCATATGAATAATCACAGTACTGAAACATGCCATTTTCACAACTATTGTTCAATTTGTGAAAGAAACAATCACAACATAACAAATTGCTTTTTTAATAAGAAAAATAAAAAGCAAAACTGTCACATCCCAACGGAAGCGTGAAATGCTTTGATGTGACTATCGGTTCGAAACACTTTGATTACACATATAAACAATCACACCAAAGTAATTTAAAGTAAAAAATACATTAATAATTTATAGGTTCGGGTTACAATCATATAACATATACAAAACTTGTGATAACATAGACTTTTACATGATACATTGCAACCCTATTACAAAAGTTTCAAGTAACAACTTCATTAGTCTTCTCAGTAGTAGTAGACATGTGTATCCATAGATATGCTGAGATCTATCAGATTCACAATTATTTTTACACACATCTTTCCTATCACATTGTACCATCCATTGTAAATATCAAATGTAAGCACAAGATTATAAGTCGTTCTGATTACCTGAAAAAAAAAAAACATACTCAAAACAGTCAACAAGTTGGTGAGAACATAAGTTTAGTGACTTAACAAAATTTATTGATGCAACATAAATAAGATTACAACTAAACCTACTTATATGCTAGGTGATTCATAACTGTCATACATACAAATCACAGAATCAGATAATATAACATCACAACACTTTTTTTGTTGGTTCAGGAAACATATTCCTAAGTAGCGCTACCTATATTATCCAACAGTTCCTTATTTGACTTAATGGTTGTAACTTATGGCACAAAATGACAGTAACTTATCAGAATTCTTATTTACATTAGCATAAAAAATAAACACAGTATGCTTTTCCCCCAAAACTCATAGATATAAAATGGGGCTATGATACTCACCTTAAATACATCAAATCCCTATAAAATAATTATATGTTAGAAATAAAATTATTTTATTTCTTTAAAATTTTCAGCATTTATGTCTTAATTCAAATAGAAATTCCAAAACAGTAGCTACGGTTATCCATAAATTATCAAATTTTATAAACAGTAACATCTCAAAAACCAGATTAATATATAAAAATTTCAGTTAATACCTATTTATAATTAATTCCTATAATTTTTACAAGATTTACACTATATAGCACAAATAGCTATTGGTCTTAAAAAATTCTAAAATTTATACAAAAAGTCCTACACAATATTTAAAATTTTATACTGTTTTGCTTTTTAATTCTATTTTCTTCAGATTATACATTCTAAAATTTGTAACTTATTATTTTCATGATTTAATTCATGAAATTTATTCTGAAATTACAATTTACTATAAAGGTCATCATATAATTTTTCTAGATTTTTAGCATCTTTAAATTTTTTGTTAAGCATTTTATTTTATTTTCCTTAAATAAATCATATAAACTAGTATATCAAATAATAATTTCCCAAAATTTCCAGACTATTATTTTTGATATTTTCTGATAGATTTCTAATTTTTATTCCCACAATCATAGTCATTTAACTATTTAACCTATTTTACTTAATAATTCATGAAATGACATGTTTTTCAACCCTTTTTAAATTTTTGGTTTTTATAGAAATTCTTAAATTTTTAGTTTTTAAACTTTCCTTACTGATTTTTGATAAAATTAAATGTTCAAGAGATTTGATAAATAGTTCTGATGTTTATACATAATAAGTTAGTTACATATGTATGTATAACACATGTGTAACTCTTTTAAATTTGTTTGTCAAGAATCATGAGAATCAAAACCTTGATAAAAGATGAAAGGAAAGGTTGAAGGTGGTTGGAGATGACTTTAAATTTCTTGAATTCCAAAGCTTGAGGAACAGTTCTTGATTTCGAAAGTTTCTTCAAAATGGTCTTGTTAATGTTCTTGATGGTATAACAACCGAATGATAAGGAGATGGTGTGCTATTTTGATCGATGGTGATGGTGGTGTGTTTGGTGTTTCAGTCGAGAGGGGTTGATGAGAGTGTTAGAGGTGAGTTTGGTGTAAGTATGATGGTTGTTTGGTGCTTGAAGATGAAAAGAAAGCGCCGAGAGTTTATGGATGTTGGAGGTGATTATAGTGATTTTTGGTGTCGTATAAATGCTGGATAGTAGCCGATAGTTTGAGGAAGTCTTTGGTGGATGTGGTGGCGGTTTCTAACCTTTGCTTAACCATGAGTTTGACACCCAAACATCTAGTAATGATAACCATTTGATTAGGTGGCAACTCAAGAAGGATGCTTAGTGTCTTAATGTAATGATCATGCTTGCAAGTCGGCCGAGAGCTTTGGACACTAAGAGTGTTGAGAACTTGCCACCATTACACAAAAATGACAACTTTTTGTTAGGGTAGATCATGTGGCACAATTTGAGGTGATAGTGCACGGAGTCGGCCGAAGGTGTGATAGCTAGAAGTCATCATTAGTTTGATGAGTTGGCTGTGTAGATTTGCTAGGTGTTAAAGGTTAAGGTGTGTTAGGTGTCATGCATTTCGATGTGGATTAGTGTGGTGATATTAATGATGTATTTGGCCGAGGGTATAGGCAAGGATTGTATTAGTCTTAAGCCAAGTAGGATAGATTAGTGTTTAAGTTCATTAAGTGTTTTTAAGATTACCTTAGTTAAGGTTCTTCATGAAATCTTCCAAAGTTTAACTTATTTGATTTTTGATGTATTAGGTTGTGAACTTAATTCATTATGTATTAATTAGATGTATGATATGTAATTTAAATAACTAAGCACATAATCATATAGTTTAACATTCTTAATATTTCACAAATATCATAATGTATAATACATGCACACGTAAGGATCATGCATTCATGTAGTTTATACACATATATTTCTATGCTAAAACACATATACATATAAAATTTTATCATATAAAATCACCATAGGATTTTAACTTATGAAAAGCACACACATAAATATAGGTTTAACTTATATAAAATATAATTTTCTAACCTTAACTTTTAGGGTCGTCACATTCTCTCCCCATAAAAAGAATTTCGTCCCAAAATTCATTTGTTATCAGTATCTGATGACATGGGAAATTTGTCTTTATAATTGTCCTTTTCATTCATTTTAACCTCAAATAAGTGTGGAATTTTCTTTTGATTTCATCTTCTCGTTCCCATGTAAATTCAGGTCCTCGTTTTGAATTCCATTTGACCTTCACTATTGGGATCTTACTTCTCTTTAATCCCTTTACTTCTGTATCCATGATTGCTATTGGTTCTTCCACAAAGTGAAGTTTCTCATCTATTTTGACTTCCCTTATTGGTATCTTTAGTGCTTCATCATTCAGACATTTCTTCAAGTTAGATACATGGAAGGTGTTATGTACTCCAACTAATTCCTTGGGTAAGTCTAACGTGTATGCTACAGGGCCAATCCTATCAATTACTTTGAAAGGACCAACATACCTAGGGTTTAACTTAATCCTTTTACCAAATCGGATAATTCCCTTTGATGGTGATACTTTTAAATAGACTTTTTATCCGATTTGAAATTCTAAGGACTTTCTCCTTCTATCCGCATAACTTTTCTGTCTATCTCGTGCTGCCTTTATTTTGTCTCTGATTTCAAAGATCTTATCAGATGTTTCCTATATAAGTTCTAGGCCTGTAAGTTGTCTATCTCCTACTTCATTCCAATCAAAAGGTGACCAACACTTTTTTCCGTATAAAGCTTCAAATGGAGCTGCCCCTATGCTAGCATGATAACTATTGTTATATGAAAATTCTATCAAAGGTAAGTGCATATCCCAGTTACCACCGAAATCTAATGCATAAGCTCGCAACATATCTTCCAATGTTTGGATTGTTTTCTCACTCTATCCATCTGTTTGTGGATGATATGCCGTACTCATGTTTATTTTAGTCCCTAACGATTTTTGCAAAGTCTACCAAAATCTTGAAGTAAATCGGCTGTCTTTGTCTGATATAATTGAAATTGGTATTCCATGTCTAGACACGATCTCCTTCATATAAATCCTTGCTAATTTTTACATTTTATAATCTTCTCTGATTGGCAAGAAGTGATCTGATTTACTTAACCTGTCAACTGACTGGGTCCGAGAGTAAGAATCTTAGTTGATATGACTCAACTTAGGATCGAATATGATGATTGAGTCAGTGATTAAGTAGCGGAAATACCAAATCACAGAACATTTAATACTGAAAATGATAATAAATGCTTTCTATAATGATGTGAGTAAACAAGATACAAAGACAGCTGGGGTTACTGTTTAAATGAGTAATATTATCAATGTTGAAAAAAGAACTTGCAAACTTAGGTCATACTGTTCTATTTATAGGCATACATATTGCCTGTACAAAATGACTAATCTACCCTGATAACTATACATCAGAAACTAGTCTAAGTACAAAATAAGAGCAGCATTTGTAGGTGTTCATCCGCATTGACTAATGCGGATGAACAAGTCTTCATCAGCATTTGTTGTTGATAGTCTTCAGCATCAACTTAATTCATCCGCATTAGTTGACGCGGATGAACAACTCTTGGCAGCATTTCTTTTGTTCATCCGCATTAGTTAATGCGGATGAACAAACACTTGTCAGCATTTGTTTTTTCTTCATCCGCATTAGTCAATGCGGATGAACAAATTCTTGTTAGCATTTCTTTTCTTCATCCGCATTAGTTAATACGGATGAACAAATTCTTGTAAGCATTTGTTCAATGGTCATCCACATTAACTAATGCGGATACTTCAACACTTGTTCTTTTCTTCTGTTTCTTTTGCCGTATTTCTTCATGAATGGTCTTCTGTATTTCTTCTTAGTCTTTGGTGTTTTCCAACCAAAACAACCTTCAACCACTTCTTGAATTGGCATGTATGATCCTTTTAGGGTCCAACAATACTCCCCCTAAGGATTATACAGCCTATGTACTTCAAGAGTTTGATGGTGATGGAGGTTGTAATGATTCTGGTGGTTCTTCATGAGCTTGTCTTAATTGGACTGTAGATGGAGGTGGCGCTGATGCCGTAGCTGCAGAAGGTTTAGGATCTGTCAGTGTAGGATTCAGAATACCCTTGATTATGTTGGAGAAGTCTTTAGCCTCATTCATCTTGTCTTGGCCAAGGACATGTATCTTCATTTGGCTCATAGTATGAATTGCATCAATGGGTATTTGTCTCAAGGAGATTGGTTCCCACACTGAAATAGTGGAAAGACCATCTCTGTGAATCAGTAGGGACCCATCAGCATCAACTTCAAGCTTTACAATGTTGCTCATTTGGAGAGGCACCTTCTTTTTCTTTCTTTGTTCTCTTTTCTTGTTTATTCTGTCATAGGCCATCTTCAAAATCTTAATACATTTCAGCATGAACTCTAAGTCATCTTCTCCTATTTTGTTGTTGAATGATCTGCAGTGTCTTATGAAGATGTAGTGAACATAGGATTCATTCAATAATCTCACCTCATACCCACTGAACAATCTAATTTCTGGTGCTTCCTTTCCACCCCATTTCCTTTCAGTAACCAACTCATATGTCTTCTAACCATAATACACATTGGAGATTGGTTTTTTCTTGTGTGTTCCAGCAACCATTTTTCTCTTTAATGACTCAGTTGGCTTTACATTCAATTCTGGAAATATCAACTCTTCTGCTTCTCTTTTTCTTTTCTGTTCAAACGGATTTTTGAAAGATCTATCTTTTCTTAAACATATGGCTTTAAGGGATTTTAAGTTATTAGTTTTCTTGAACATTTTCAAGATGTCTTCAAATTCATATCCTCTGTACATTGCATCATGATTTATTAATTCAAGCTCTGCCAACTCTTTTAAATCATGAATTTGTATAGCATTCACCAGAGCAGAGTACTCTGTGAAGAATTGTACAAGCCCAGAAATCCTCTTCACCATGAACATGTTCCAACTGCTGTCATACTTCCAGGCAATGATCTTTACATCAGTTTTGCCTTTGGGAGTAGACACACCCTTGATCATCTCAGAAGTGGTCATCCCTTCTTGCAGCTTTAATTAGGAGGGTTCAATGAACCATTCTGGATTCTTGTGAAGCATAGGGGCCAAAACATGTTAATCCTTGGTGGTTAGTTGAACATCTTGAGCAGATGTTCTTGTTCTTGGTTTTCTGCCTGTTACCTCTTCTTCAATTGACTAAAGTCTCTCCTTCTTTTCTTTAATCATCTTCAAAGTTGCAGCCCTAAGAGAGTTGGTCTTCATATTACCCAACTTTCTTCTTGTGAACGCTTGCTTGGATAAATAATCCTTCATTTCACTGTCAGTCATACTGTAGGGATTAAGATATGCTGATTTAGTTTCTTGCTGCTTTACAGGCTTAGCAGCACTAGAGGAGATCTTGGCAGTTCAGTTATCTTCTCATAATCAGTGACAAAAGTGGGGTCAAGTAGCCTTTCCATCTTTTTCACCTCTTCAACCATTGCCTCATAAGTCATGTTAAAGACTTCATCTGCCTCATATCCATGATTAAGCAGATACATTGCTTTAATAATGAGGTCATCTGATTTGGCCTTTTCTAACATTTCTTCAACTGATGGTTCATCCCTATCATCACCTCCTTCAATCTCTCCTTCCTCTAACACAATCACCTCAACCACCTTTTGCATTTCATTTTCAGCCTTCTCACGTTCTTCCAAAAACTCAGCTATAGCTGCAAGACTCCTCAGATCATCTTTCTGTTTCTTAACAGGGGGTTCTTCTTCAACCATTGACAGTTTGCCTTTGGCTTTCTCTGTTAAGTACTTTCTTTTTCTTGAATAAGTATGTAATCTAGGTACAGAGTATGATGGGATAGAGGCTTCTATGTCTTGTTTTTTTCCAAGCTCAAGCTTTTCAGCTTCCTCCTTCTGTTTATCAGCTATTTCTTTCTGTTTTTCAGTTTCAGCTTTCTGTTTTTCACCCATTTCCCTTTCTTTCAGTTCTTCAAATAGGATTTTGATCAATTCTTGTTGTTCATCAGTCAAGGTGACTGCTGGAACAAGTTGCAGCTTCAATTCTTCTTCTATGGGAACAGGATTAATAGGAATAACAACAATTGGCTTTGCAAGAGTTCTCATATCTTTGATGTAGTCCCAAAATTCTTCATCAATGATAAACTCACTGGAGGAGTACATATCTAGATCATCTATAAGCTCTTTCATCACTGAATCTTCTTCAGTAGAGTGATCAGAGTGTACAACAATAGCCAAACTTTCTTCTCTCCCAACCCCACTAAATTCTACCTGTTGTGAGGTTTCTGCATTTTCTGTTTCTTCATTGCCTTGATCTGTTACTTCTCTTTCCACCTCTTCCTTAATTGAGCAAGTAACTCTAATTTAGAAATTCTTTTGTTTAGGGCTTCAATTTGTTTGTTGAGATCAGCTATAATGTTTGTTTGGATCTTAATAAGGTTTTCTTGATCTTCCATAGCAATGGTCTGGATAGCTGTAGTATCCAAGTGACCACTTATTTCTTCTCTTAACATCTCCAATGAGGCTTTGAGTCTTTTAATCTCATCATCTTTCCTTTTTATTTCAGCCTCATGTTTGGTTTTTAATTCTTTCAACTCCTTTTCTTTTCATCAAGTTCAAGGATTCTGTCATTGATGATCCCTGCCCTTCTTTCAAGTGTCTTCTCTATTCTTGCAACCTTCTGTAACAAATCTAAGATTATTCTATCTTTCTTATCTGGTCTATTAATCTTTGATTTGGCAAAGCTTTCTGAAGGGCCTTCCTCTGAGAGTATTTGTCTCTTAGGAAGTTATGTAACTGGATGATCATCCTCCTTATCAGAAGATGATTTAAAAGAATCTGATGAGCTGGTAGATTCACCAGACTTAACAGATGCAGTAGCAGCATGTGGAGAAGAATCAGAGGGAGATACTTGATGGATTTGGATTGGTGAGTGTGGAGGTTAATCAGTGGGGGAAGCTCTAAATGGAGATGGAATTGCTTGTTCATGTACTAAAGGCATAGTGTGAGAATCACCACCTTTATCTCCTTATGGTGACACTATCCTTAGTATGTGTTCATCCTCCTCAGCATGCTCTTCAGCAATGTGTTGAACAAGAGCAACTGGTTGTTCTTCAATGTTTTCTTGTATATCAGCCTGTTCTTCCACAGCTTGTTCCTCAACAGCTTGTTCCTTAACAATAAGAACAACATCATCTGCAGCTACTTCTGGAACTTCTTTTGGGTTTATCTGTTTCAACATCCAAGGAAGTAGTTGAAAGAAGGTTCCACTATAAAAATTTATGGGATCCCTCTTCTTGATGTATTTATAAGACTTGGCATTGTAATAAGGAATATCCATAACATTGCCTTCTGGCACAAGATTGGGAAAAGCTTCATTTATGAAGCATTGGATAAACCTCGGATACATAAGGAACATATGCCTTCTCCCTTCCTGAATGTTTGATATCAGTCCATTGAACACATATGCAGACATGTTGAAAGGCCTGTTAGTGCACAAGGCACATATGGCTGATGATATGGTGATGGGGATGTCATTCCAACCTGTCTTTCTCTTGGATAAGCGATGTTGGAATAAGTGAATAAGAAATCTCCATTGGAGATCAGCTAACCCTTTGACTATTTGCTTCCCTTCAAATCCACCTTCATAGCCAATGTTGGCAAAGAAGGTCATAATATCATCTTCTTCAAGTTCTAGAGGAGAGTTGGCATCATCCTCAAACTGTAGACACTATCTCACAGTTTGTTCTGTGATTACTAATGTATGAACATTAGTAATCCTTCCTATTATGGTCTTTTCCCCATTAATTTTTGTAACCTCAGTAGTTCCCCAGAATGATCTTATGAAGCTTTCATAAATGATTGATCTGACTGTAATGGCATGTGCCACTCTAGTTGTAGATATAAATCTAATCATATCTCTCAGACCTTCAGCTTCAGGCACATTTGGATCAAGAAATCCACTGACATTATGGAGCTTGCTCCGTGTCAGATTAGCCATGATTCTGTAATAGATGCAAATGGATTATTAAAACTCTTAACACATATATATCATATGAACATGATCAAGTTTGACTTTTCATATTTGACATTTTTTCAGGTCAAAATTGAAATTTCAAAGGTTACTGTTTTATTAGGATGTTGACCTACTTTTGATTTTGGTGATGAAAAATCATTGAAGTTATGTTTTCTGCTTGATTTTTGATCATTTTCATTGTTTCAAATGACTTTTACATCTTAAACATTGGATTTGATTTCCATATTTTCATGGTTCGGTTCCCCTATTCATCATGGTCAAATTAGGGTTTGAAACTCAGTCATTCTTTGTTATTCACAATTACATCTGTCTCAATGAACTTTAGAATGTCATTTAAATCCATTGTTCTTGATTGAGATTAAGAATTTTCTTAAACCTAGGGTTCTTTGTTTCATGACTGGTTTGACATTTGAAATTTTCATATCCTTTGAGAATCACCTTATTTTTGATATTACCTTGGTGAAGAATCAAATAGAGATGGTATGAAGTTTGAATGATCAACAGAAACACTTGATTTGTGATTGTTTGAATGATGATGAAGAACAGTAGAAGAACGCTCGTTGCACTTTAAAAGTTCACTCAAATTTGAAAAGTAATAAATGACTCACATTAAATATGTTTAAATAGTACATTTGATAACTTACTCAAATTTTACAAGTGTGAACAAATGCGCAGGTTTAATTATACTACTGTAGCAAATGCGCATGAACCTTTTTTGTGGGCGCATTTACTGTAGCAAATGCGCATGAACAAATAACTTTGGGCTCATTTATTGTGACAAATGCGTATAAACAAGTTAACTTGCACGCATTTACTGTAGCAAATGCGAAAGAACAAGTCAACCTGTTCACATTAACTGTAGCAAATGCGGAAGAACAAAATAACATGACCGCATATACTGTAACAAATGCTGATGAACAATTTAACTTAGCCGCATTACTGTAGAAAATGCGAAAGAACAAGTTAAACTGTCCGCATCTACTGTAGCAAATGCGGAAGAACATTAAGTTGTCCGCATTAGTTACACTTGTACAAAAATCAATTACCCGCATTGGTTATGCGTCTGGGTTACCTTCATCCGCATTAACCAATACTCTTACCCGCATTAATTTTTGAACTTGTCAAAAATTAATGTTTTTGCAGATGATGATTCTGACTGTTTTTACACTGATGTTTTGATTTTTATGAAGATGAGTCTACTATTTTGATTTTATAAAATTTTATCAGTTACTAGAATTGTCAATTCTTGCTTGGATTGACTTGTATACCCTGTGTGATACAAGTTTCCTAGTTTTAACTGATCTTGGACTTTGTGGTTTCAAATATCTGCATACACTGAGATACTTATGGTATAACTTCCACACCAACACAATCAAACCTTTTTGTTTTAATTTTGTCTTAAACAATTGTTGCAAATTTTATGTTTTTGTGAATATTTTCTTTTAAATTTTTAATAACTCCCCCTAAAGTTTATATCCAGATTGGATAGAAACTTTTAATGAATTTTAAAATTGAAAGGAAAATATTTCTAAATTTTTGTTTTTCATAATAGTACATGAGAAGGAAGTGTACCTTATTTGGGATCATATCAATATTACCTTTCACAAGTGCAAGTAGTCATGACCCTATTGATTGTAGGTGTGTTTCTCCTCTTAAACTCATGCTTGCTTAATATTTTAATGCACGTGATCATTATCATGTTTTGAGTGGATTAAACATTCAACATGTACCTCACACTCAACATCATAGCAAGATCAACTACCCTCATGAAATGTATGGTAGAACTATTTCACAGCTTACATGACCAGGTCATTTAAATTATGAAATCTCATTTATTTTAGGGTAAGGGGGATCCTCATTGGGATTCTTTTATTATGATCCTTATATTTATTTGATCCACATTGGGATTCTTTTTGCTCTTCACTTTCGAAGGTGATCCACTTTGGGATTCTTTTTGTTCATTCACAAAGAATGTAATTCATCAAGATTGGATGTGTTCCATATTGGGAATCTTTTTGGATCTTAACATCAGCACTATGTGCTTGTTTCTCCAGATCTTTGCTCAGCAAAACAGAGGAGTCCCTGATGTGGGTGAATGAGATTCATAAGGTATCATGACCTGGTGTGTTTAGATTACTACACATACACATATTTGGATAAGTGAAATACTTACACACCATGAGATGATGGCCTCATAGTTGAATGTGATCTTTAGTTTATCACAACATTTATCTTCTTTTCCAAGATGAGCCTACCCGCATATCAGGTAAGTCATGTTAGTCTTTCAAGATTTTGAAATAAGCACAGTGAATGATATAACGACTGTATTATATCATTTCCCAAGTAGTACATTTCATGTACTACAACAAAATTGACTTCTTTTTGTATTTTAATGATTTTTGAATGTTTTTGGAAATTTTGATTTTACCCAAGGTTAATCATGCCAATTGATTGGACTAAGAATTCAAATTTACTAGGGTCAAATGCCTTAGTGAACAAATCAGCTAACTGATTGTTTGTGTGAACCTGAATCAACTTGATTAACCCCTTTTCAGCACAGTCTCTCAAAAAGTGATATCTAATTTCAATGTGTTTAGTTTTTGAGTGCTGAACTGGATTATTTGTAATAAACATGGCTGTTATGTTGTCAATGTAAATTGGTGTGTGCAAGAAGTTAAAACCATAATCAAGCATCTGGTTTTGAATCCAGAGAACTTGACAGCAACATGCTGGTGCTGCTATGTACTCAGCTTCTGCTGTTGAAACAGATACATTTGTCTGTTTCTTGCACTGCCAGGAGACCAGTCTGGGACCAAAAAATTGACAACCTCTAGAAGTGGACTTCTGATTGAAGTTGCATCCCCCATAGTCACTGTCTGTGTATGCATAGAGATTGAAGTCTCCTTCCTTTGGATACCATAATGCAAGTGCATGCTTGCCCTTGAGATATCTGAATATCCTCTTCACTGCATTCATATGAGATTCTTTGGGATCAGCCTGATATCTGGCACAAACATAAACACCAAACATAATGTCAGGTCTACTAGCTATAAGATATATAAGTGAACCTATCATTGATTGATACAGAGTTTGATCCACTGATTTTCCATCGGAGTCTGGACCAATCTTCACTTTAGTATCCACAGGAGTTCTGATGGACTGACAGTCTGATAAATGAAATTTCTTCAACATAGATTCCACATATTTTGATTGATTGATGAAAATTCCATTTGTTGTTTGTTGTACTTGTAAACCCAGGAAGAAGGTGAGCTCTCCCATAGCGCTCTTTTGAAACTTAGAATGCATGAGGTTTTCAAAGTCTTTATAGAGTTGCTTGTTTGTTGAGCCAAAAATGATATCATCCACATAGATCTGGACAAGCACCAGTTCATGTCCCTTCTTCTTTCTGAATAAAGTCTGATCAATCTTTCCTCTTTCATATCCATGATCAAGGAGAAAGATGATAGAGCCTCATACCACTTCCGAGGCGCTTGATGTAAACCATACAGAGCTTTGTCAAGCTTCTACACCCTGTGAGGGAAATCAGGATCCTCAAAATCTGGTGGTTAACTCACATAGACTTCTTCTGAGATTTTTCCATACAAAAATGCGCACTTTACATCCATTTGATACACAGAGAATTTCATAGATGCAGAGTAGGCAAGAAAGAGTCTTATGGCTTCCAATCTCGCAACAGGAGCAAACACTTTATCATAGTCTATTCCTTCTTCTTAAGTGTATCCTTGTGCAACTAATCTTGCTTTGTTTCTGATGACAATGCCCCTGTCATCTGTCTTGTTTCTATATAGCCATCTGGTACCGATAGGGTATTGTCCGTTAGGAAGTTCTACCAGTTGCCATACTTCTTGTTTCTTGAACTGTAGCAATTCTTCCTGCATTGCCTCAATCCAGCTATTGTCTTGAAGAGCCTCTTTAATATTCTTGGGTACTGTTTAACACAGAAAGGAAGAAAACAAACAGATGTTTGCAATACTTGACTTGCTTCTGGTCACCCGCTCATCTAGATAACCAATGATGTTAGACACTGGATGATTCTTATGTGTCCTGGTAATTGGAATCAAATCACCAGCAATGGACACATCAAGATTGGAGACATTCAGATCATCTTGGTGAGAGGCATCTTCAGGTTGTGTTGTAGGAGAATGGTGAAAGTAGTCAGATGCTTCATCAGCTTCAGCAGCACTTTGAAGACTTTCATCGTTTGTGTTTTCTTCAGTTTCAACTGGCATAGATGCTGATTCTGGATTTCACACTTCAGTGGATGGTTCTGCTGAAGGAGTGGGCGTTGAACTAGGACCGGCTTCAGTTGAGACACTTTGATGTTATGCAGCTTGTCTGATAGGATCGGCTTGTAGTGGGACTTCTTCATTAAGTTGAACAGCAGAAGAAGGTGGAATTATAGGAAAGTCAGTTCTTCTCTCCACTGTTCCAGGAGATCCTGCATTTGACAAGTGAAACTGATCAAAAGATCTAGTAAATGAGTCAATATCAAACAACCACCAATCAGGACCATTTGTTGACTTAGGAAAAGAATGATCATTGAATTGAACATTAGTTGATTCATCAATAATGTTTAATCCAGGATTAAACACTCTAAAAGCCTTTAAAACAAAGGAATACCCCATAAAGAATCCCTCGTTAGACTTAGAAGCAAACTTTCCTAAATGGTCTCGGGTGTTTAATATTGAGACAGGACAACCAAATGACTTCAAAAATCCAATAAATGGTTTTATATGAAAAAGAAGTTCATATGGTGTTTTGTTTCTTTCTTTAATTATCAAAGTTCGATTTTGCACAAAGCATGATGTGTTGACAGCCTCTACCCAAAAGGTAATTGGCAGTTTGCATCAGCTAGCATTGTTCGTGCTACTTCAATCAGTGTTCTATTTCTTCTTTCAGCTACTCCATTTTGTTAAGGAGTCCGACCTGCACTGAATTGATGAGCAATGCCTTTTTGTGCGCGAAATGAACTTAGATCTTCATTTTTAAATTCTGTCCCATTATCACTTCTGATTGATTTTACCTTTAAATCTAGTTGATTTTCAATTTTTATGATAAAATCTTTTATTATTTGGGACGCCTTGTTTTTATGAAGTAAAAAAGAAGACCCATGTAAATTGTGTAAAGTCATCTATGATCACCAAACAATAATGCTTCTTCCCAATACTCATGACATGAGTTGGACCAAAGAGATCCATATGAAGCAACTTCAATGGAGAATTGTTTGTGTTCACCAGCTTTGGCTTATGGGAGGACTTATGTTGTTTTCCTTTATGACATGCAGAATAGTGGTTAATGAAATGAAATTCTTTTTGAGGTAAACCGACATGATTTCCTTTGACCAATTTGTTCATGTTTTTGAAATTCATGTGTCCTAAGCGTCTATGCCAAAGCTGTGACTCATCAAAAGATGCTTTAGACAAAAGACATGTCTCTTCTGACGGATAAGCAAAATTAAGGTTCAAGACATAGGTATTATTCTTTCTCGAAGTCTTCAAGACAATCCATTCTTTAGGAATTTGAAATCCTGGTTTCAGAATGTAGCAATGAGTGTTTGTGAAGTGAGTGGAATATTTCTTGTCACAAATCTGAGACACGCTGAGCAGATTGAAGTTCAATTGCTTGCAGTAGTTCACTTTATCAAAACTCAGCAATCCATTCGTCACAGATCCTTCCCCTGTAATTCTACCACCTTGTGAATATCCACCAAATGCCATAGTAGTTCCTTGAATATGCTTGAAGTCATGAAGGAGGGAACTATCTCCAGTCATGTGTCGGGAGCATCCACTGTCCACATACCATAACCTATTGGACCTGTATGGACGACCCTCTAATGGCATTAGAATTGGACCATCATTAATGTGAGCCATCAGTGCATGATTCTGAAATTGAGGTTGAACTTCCTTCGCGTATAGGCTCCAATCACACACTCCATCTTGTTTGATGACAAGTGCATTAGATGTTGGTTGGCAACTTCCTTGAGCTTGATGAACGAATAGAGGTTGTCTTTGATGAATTGGTTGTTGCTGATTATGATGCTGATTTTGATGCTGATTTTGAGGCTGATTTTGATGCTGATTTTGATAAAGAGTACTTGACTGAAAGCTTGAATTGGGTTGAGATGAATGCTGACTATGTGAGGTTCTTTGATAGTTGTTCTTGCTTCTTCTGGGAGCATTACATTCCCTAGAGAAATGGCCAGTCATTCCACAGTTAAAACGCTTAACTTTGGATTTGTCATATCCAAGCTTTGTCTTATCATTCAGACTCAGTTTCTTCCCTTTTCGAAAGAATTTCTTGGCTCTCATTGCAATCATGGCCATTTTCCATTGCAAGTCCATTTCTTCAACATCATCAGGATCCATTTCTTCCAGATCTTCCTGAATTAAATGAGTTGAAGTGAGTCTGCCCCCAAGATAAGCCTCAAAGCTAGCAACAAAGGCATTGTAAGTTGCCTTTTGCTCTTCAGATCTTTGCTCACTGGGCATACTGGTGGGTGTTACTGTGGGTTGAGCAGAAGATGATGGTTTATGTTGTTATGGAGCAGCACAGAATCCAGTTGTCTTTGCTTGATCTCTTGATGAGAGAAAATCATCTTCTTTAGTCACGAAAGCATTCTCAACAGAATGAGTTTCAGATGGAAACTTGTATGCCTCAATGACTTGAGATCCACTGAGATTTTTGCTTCATTCATCCAACTCTAGAGCTTCAATTTTGGCAATCATAATATCTAGGCTGGTACTTTCCAAATCCAGAGTGTTCTTCAACATAGTGACATTTTCTTTCCAACTTTCTGGTAAGCTGTGCAGCATTTTCTTGTTCATTTCCTTTTCTTTGTAAGTAACCCCTATAATCTCAAGATCATTCAACAGTTGTACAAATCTATGAAGCTGCCTTGAGATTGACTCTCCTTTGGTGTGGTGAAAGGTCTCATATTGATTTATCAGTTTATCCTTATTAATTTCAGTAACTTCACTGCTTCCTTCACACATTATCTGCAGTGCATCCCAAACCCCTTTGGCTGTTCCATATTTTTCTAGCCTCTTGAGAACATCCATTTTTAAAGCCTGAGTTAGAATGGAGCAGGCTTTAAGTTCAATCTTGATTTTCTTATATTCTTCATCATCAAGATTTAAGTTTGGATCCTCAATGGGGATTCTAGCAGTCTTATACTGAGCAGCTTGATCAGCAGTGAGTGACAGAGGAATGTATGGCCCTTTGCAAATCGAGATCCAGTAATCAGGATCTACACCTGTAATGTAGTTTCTAAACCTGATTTTCCAGTGCTTAAACTCAGATTTGTGTTTAAGCATTGGAGGTTTAGATGCATGACCATGTTCAGAATAATTAGTAGAATCCATTTTAATTTTACTGATTTTAATTGGTTTTGAGTATGATTATGTTGAATTTATGTCTTGAATGTTCAGACAGTCTACAGTCCTGGTGTTCTTGTTTATCAGTTCTCAGCAGGGTTGCGATAAGGTTGATTTGGTGTTGATTCCTGAGGAGTTGAAAATACAGAACAAGTAGACGAAGTTTCTTTGCGATTTCAATATGTATATTTATTAGCAGAGTAGATTTGGCTGATAACAACTCAATCACCAGATCAATCGATTTACGTTCAAGATCTGTGCTGATTTTGAGACGAATTCAAGAGCCGAGGCTCTGATACCAATTTACTGGGTCTGAGAATAAGAATCTCAGTTGATATGACTCAACTTAGGATCGAATATGATGATTGAGTCAGTGATTAAGTAGCGGAAATATGAAATCACAGAACATTTAGTACTGAAAATGATAATAAATGTTTTGTATAATGATGTGAATAAACAAGATACAAAGACAGCTGGGGTTACTATTTAAATGAGTAATATTATCAATGTTGAAAGAAGAACTTGCAAACTTAGGTCATACTGTTCTATTTATAAGCATACACATTGCCTGTACAAAATGACTAATCTACCCTGATAACTATACATCAGAAACTAGTCCAAGTACAAAATAAGAGCAACATTTGTAAGTGTTCATCAGCATTGACTATGCGAATGAACAAGTCTTCATCAGCATTTGTTGTTTATAGTCTTCAGCATCAACTTAATTCATCCGCATTAGTTGACACGGATGAACAAGTCTTGGCAGCATTTCTTTTGTTCATCCGTATTAGTTAATGCGGATGAACAAACACTTGTCAGAATATGTTTTTCTTCATCCGCATTAGTCAATGCGGATGAACAAATTCTTGTCAGTATTTCTTTTCTTCGTCCGCATTAGTTAATGCGGATGAACAAATTCTTGTAAGCTTTTGTTCAATGGTCATCCATATTAACTAATACGGATACTTCAACACTTATTCTTTTCTTATGTTTCTTTTGCTGCATTTCTTCATGAATGGTCTTCTATATTTCTTCTTAGTCAGGGTCCAACATCAACTATAGCCCATATCGTGTCATACCCACTTGAAGTTCTGGGTAGTTTGGTTATAAAGTCCATGGTAATCTGGTCCCATTTCCACTCAGGGATTTCTGGTTGTTGCAAACGTCCAGTGGGTTTTTGATATTCAGCTTTGACCCTTGAATAAATGTCACATTTTTCTACAAATTTTACAACTGATTTCTTCATACCAGGCCACCAATACTGGTTTCTCAAATCTTTGTACATCTTATTATTTCCTGGATGTACTGAATATCTTGACCTGTGTGCCTCGTTCAGAATATTTTCTCTAAGCATGTCATTATCAGGAATCGAAATTCTTCTTTTAAATCTCAGGATTCCATCTGACGTAACTTCTATTTGTTTATTCTGTTCCATCACACTTCTCAATTCACCTTTTTGTTGGGCTTCTCGAATTTGACTTATTAAATCTGAGTGTAACTCCATTCTCATAGCACGAACCCGTAATGGTTTAATTCTTTCCTTCCTACTTAAGGCATTTGCTACTACATTTTCCTTACCTGGGTGATACTTGATTTCACAATCATAATCACTCAGTAATTCTACCCATCTTCTTTGTCTCATATTCAACATCTTTTGATCAAATATATGTTGCAAACTTTTATGATCCGTACAAATTATGCACTTGATTTAATTGAAGCTGCAGATACTAAAAGTTTACATGTAGGTTTAAGAAGCGTTAATCACAAAGAGGTTCGAGATGAATATGATTTTCCTGCAGGTTTGGGGCTCATCAAGCAAGGATCTGATCTGCAAAATGATAATTCCAACTCTGATGCTTCAAAACCAGTATCAGTTGTTTCACGTAACTTCTTTAACAAATTCAAAACAGGTGACATCCCTTCTTTTGTTCCTGTCACGTTTGTCAAAGAAGGAACAACTGTGGAATCATCAAGCAATCAGAACTCAACAACACAAGCCGACACAACAAGAGTCATCAATCAAGATCCATTGGAAGCTGACTTGTGTATACAGGATTGGACAAGTTCTGATGATGAACCAGAGATCATCAAATCACCTAAAGTTATCAAGTGTCAAAAGCTTCCAACAGTTGAATCAAGACCTATACGTATCTCATCTTCAACTGCTAAACAAATCAACAGTTCCTCTAAAGCTCAGCAGAGGCACTCACCATCTTCATCTGCTATCCATCATGATCTTCACAAATCTGCTTCCAAGTCTAACAAGTCACCAGTCATACAAAAAGGTTCTAAGAAGAATGCTCAGATCTCAGCTCCTGGAACATCACAAATCAAATCACAGCCCAGTTCAAAATCCACATTGATAAAGCCTCAAAAGGTTCAATTTCCTGATATCCAAAAGAAGAAGCTTCAAGGTTGTCAACAAGCTGCAACAACCTCAAAGCAGGCTCCATCCTCTTCTGCTCTCCACGGGACTGCAAAGAACCAAAAGCCTTTCAAGGCTTGCTTTAGATGTGGAAAACAAGGTCATGTGCTAAAGAAGTGCCCTCAGGTTCAAAGGCAAGCTTTGGGAGGTAAAGATAACATAGGTTGGTTCTCGGGTTCAAAAGGTAAGAAGCACATATCTTTGAATGGTTGGATGAAGAACAATCTATCCAAACCTTCTCATGTGAAGCCGGTTTCACATGATTCAAAGATGAAAAAGACCAATGTTTCAAAATAAAATATCTTCCTTCGGGTCTTAAAAAGAAAATGATTTCCAAATTCAATTCTTTTAAATCAAAAGTAATTGAATAGAATCAAATTTGGAAAGTAAAACAAAATGAAAAGGATAAAGAAATAAATGATTTTTTAAAAGAGTGTGTGCTTAAACAGGTTACATACACTGATGAAAAAGAAACTCCCAGGACCATGATGGCCTGGGTCCCCCTCTCTAATTAATCTGTTTATGAGTGCAGGAACAATTCAGCAAGCCTATCAGTAATCCGGTTTACTGACTGTGATTGTTCCTAATTCTAATTTGAATTGGAACAAACAGGTTATGGTTATGGTATCTCATCAACATTTTGGATTCTTATCTACCATTCACAATCACTGCATTTTTCTTGGTACTTCATTTCTCATATTTTTGCTAGTATAATTTGAAAGACTTTCTTTGCTAGTATAATTGAAATGTGAACTAAGAACTTGATTTGGGATGACTGAGAAATGATAGTATGTTTTCTTTGTATGCTTGGTTGTATGACTTGTACCTTTGTGAGAAATGATAGTAACTGATGTAGATGTCTGTATCACTTAAAATTCTAAAATCTATAAAGACAGTTTCATTATATGATATGCATGGTAGGCTCAGCCCTAAAACGAAGTAAACAGTGATTCTATAGCCTAACTAAAGCTTTAGAACTCGATGATAAGGATCATTCCATGACATCTTGGCCAGCATAAAGTCACAAGTCTCATCAAAAACGAGTTGAGAGTATCTGACTTCTGCCTTGATCCCTTCCATTCCCAAAATCTCCCTTTCCCCAAGTCCTGAATATAGCTTTTTGTTAGCTCTTCGGATGTATATTTCATGCTTATCTCCTCTTCTATGTGGAAGCATTGACCTGGAGTGATGATCTTCTCTGTTATACATGAGTATAGACCTAAAGCTCTCATTAGCACACTTAGATGATCATCTCCTCTGTTATACGTATGTATAGACCTGCAGCTCTCATCATCTGTTTGCTAAAATACAAGCATAGTGATTCTTAAACTAAGATCATTGTTGAACCTCAAAAGAAAAATCAAGCAGAGTTAATCATATTACTCAATAAGCCTTGATGATGAGATAAGTTCTTTGCGGGATGTCTATGGGAACCAAATCACCTGAGCTTCTCTGATTGAATCTATAACATGATAAAATCAGTTGCAGATCACTTGTTGAAAAGGATAAGGCATGGGTTTAAATTGGATAAATATACCAACAATCATTTTTTGAACAGTTTTGGCTTTCAAAAACTTAAAATTATGACCAGACTCTGTATCAGTGTGATCTCACTAACTTGTCGATGTTTAAATACATCTTTGTGCTTTCGTATATCTTGAGGATGTGATCTCATGATCAAATTAGTTCTTGGTGTAATATGATAAAACAAAATAAAATAAAATATTCATTTCAAATTATTTTTCAAGTCTTCCATATTATGTTATTAAAATGTTATTATTTACACATGCATTTCACGGGAAATTGCATACACAGATAAACACAGGTTTATTTGTTAACTGAAATGATCTAACAGGAAGTTGCAAGATTATGGTTATGATTGTGTTACAGATTTTTGCTTCAAATGATGGCCGATCATCAGCTGAGCAAAGTACCTGACCAGAGAACCTGTTCCTTAAGTTTGCAGAAGATACCGAGCTAGGATTCCTCCTCCTACATCTTCTGAAGCACTCTAGAATAGAGAGTTGGAAAAGTTATTCCTGATCATTCTCAAAGAATGCACATGAAGAGGGGGAGCATACAAAAAGGGGGAGCCTGAAAGATGAAAATTCTTCAATACCAGATCATCAATCTAGGGGAACATTGAAGATCATTATATGGTTGACTTATCGGTGCTGATGGACGTTGATAATGATAGACTAAGGGGGAGTATTGTTGGGTCTGATAAGGATAGTCTATATTATCAACACAGTCAAAGTCAACAAAGGTCAACGTCACTGTCAAAGTCATCAGAAAAGGCAAACAAACGCGTTTGAAACGAAGAACCGAGACAAGATGTTGAAGATATAAATGACTAGGAGTTTATTGTTAATAAATATATTTTGTTTCAACAAAATATATTTATTTATGTTTAAGTCATATTTATGTTTTATATGTAATTTCTCTAATTGTCTAAGTCTAGGGGCTTAATATGTCATTAGTGATATTATCACTATATATAGATTAGTGACAATTAGGTTTAAAGAGCTTGAATGAGCCATTGATTGAGGGACTTTCACTTTGTAATATCTTCAATAATCTATTCAGATCAAACAAGGGTTTTATTGAATGTTCTTGAGGTGTTCATCATTTCATCCATATTTTATAGTGTTTGATCTATATTTTACACAAATATCATTGATATCTGTGTTATCAGTGAGATTTGTTTGTGTTTATCAATCAAGTGCACTGTTATATCGATCAGAAGGACCAACAGTTCCATATAGATAATGTCTCCAAATCTTAAGTGCAAATACTACTTCTCCTAATTCTAAATCATGAGTAGTATAATTCTATTCACTTCCTCTGAGTTGTCGAGACGCATATGCAATTACACTATTTCGTTGCATCAAAACACATCTGTAACCTTGATGTGATGTGTCACTACATAATTTATGTTTCAGGATCTCAAATGCATTATTCTGTTTTTCTTCCCAAACGTATGGTTTAACTTCTGTTAAAGGTTGGGCTATTCGGGAGAAATTTTCTATAAATCTCCTATAATAACCGACCAAACCTAAAAATTGACGTATCTCAGTTGGTGTTTTCGGAGCTTCCCACTTATTAATTGCATCAATCTTTGCTGGGTCGACCTGAATTTCATCTCGATTAACCACATGTCCTAAGAATTGTACTTCTCATTTCACCTCCATCCTTTACACGAATCACTGCCTCACCCGTGTTGTTATCATAAAACCATTTTTCAAACTTCTTAAGCCATTTTTCAAACTTCCATACGAGGTAATTCAGGATATGGGTTCCTCAGCATGCAAAATAAGATTATTTGGTGTCTATAAAGCAAATCGTCTGTTCATCAATAATGAAAAAGATTTAAAACGAATTAATGAAGAGCTTAAAATAAACGAGTCAAAATATTTTGTTAAATTAAATGAAGCTTTAAAAGAAAAAGATCATTTAAAAAGGATTGTTTTGGAAAGAAATGTTGAAATTAACACTTTGACTAAAAGGGTCGCACTTGCTGAATTTGAGACAAGCAAACTTCAATCAAAGCTTGATAAATGGACAATATCTGGGATGAAACATGATGATTTATGCAAATCTTAAAGGGGGGCTAGGATTAAAACCGGTTTAGGATATGATGATGCTAAGGTTTATCCTCCTCCCAGCACTTACTGTTATTCACCTATGCCTGTTCCGCATCCTTCTAATGATTTGATCAAAATAGACACTAACAATATGTCTGCAGGTTTAGAAGGTGTGAACACTAAGCATGTACGTGAAGACTATGGTTATGGACCGACTAGCGGGCTTGGATGCAATAGTCTTAGTACACCTGAATCTCAACATTCTGTTTTAGATAATAAATCTAGCTTAAGTTCTGTTTTTGTTTCAAAACAATCTGTTTCAGATAATGTTTTATCTTGTTCTAGTGATGTTTCTATTTCCTCTTTAGATAATTTGCACTGTATGATGATGTCTCTGTTGTTTGTGTTGATGTTGAGAATGATTCTACTGTGCAGAGTAAAGAACAAATTAAAAGTAATTGTTTTGAAAAATTCTTTTCTCATCCCATCCCATCTTTTACCCAAACTAATATTTTTTTATCAAATGAAAGGGTAACGTCATCATCTCATGCAAGTACAAGTGGCACTAGTACCATTCGTACTTTAGATGAAACTCATCATCTAATGTAAATAACCACTCTTTTCCAAATAAAAATAGACCCAAAGACATGTACGTGACCTATAGTGATGTTGATTCGAGACTGTCTGAATACGATGAGGAGATAATCATTGACAAAATTCCGACTTTATTGCATAACAGTACTAGATTAAAATCACACTGTTTTAGATGTGGTAAAGATGATCATGTCATTAAATATTGTCCCGAGCTTCATCATAAACATGAGAGCAGGAATTCGTTTGGTAGTAGATTAACTAATTTGGTTAATAATTTCTTTTGCAAGAAATCAACTACTCCACGACCCAAAATTGTTCATTCATGGGTTCCTGTTTCACCAGGTTAATTTGTTCTTTGTATTCATGCAGGAGTCATCCACTAAAGCGGTAAATATTGTATGGCATGTTGATAGTGGATGCTCCAGACACATGATGGGGTTGAAGGATGTATTGACAAACTACCGAATTATTAATGGAGGTTATGTCTCGTTTGCTGGCGAAAAAAAGGGTGGCAAAATGATTGGTCAAGGAGATGTTTCCAACGGGTCTCTCACTTTGGAGAAAGTGAATTATGTGCCAGAGCTAGCTTTCAATCTATTGAGTGTCTCTCAGATTTGTGATAAGGATATTCTGATCTTGTTCAAATCTAATGAATGTATCTTTCTGAATTTGGAGATTGACATTCCAGAGGAGATGGTGCTTATGCGGGCTCCGAGAAAGAATGACACATATCTTCTTGACATGGCTTCAAGAGAATCAACATCTAACGTCACCTATCTTCTATCAAAAGCTTCTTCATCAGAATCCTTCTTATGGCATCGCAGACTGGGCCACGTTAATTTTAAAACTATAAACAAATTAGTTAAAAACAATCTTATTAGGGGATTACCTTCAAAAGACTTTTCAGTGGTTGAAAAATGTATGGCATGTGCCAAAGGAAAACAACATAAGAAACCACATAAATCCAAACTTGAAAATAGTATATCTAATCCCCTCGAGTTGTTACATACTGATTTGTTTGGCCCAATAAGTGTTAAATCAATTGCTAAGAAATCCTTTTTTCTTGTTGTTACAGATGATTTTTCCAGGTATTCATGGGTGAGATTTCTTGCCCATAAAGGAGAGGTGGCTGACGAGCTGCAGAAGTTGATTCTTTCTATTGAAATAATAAGCAAGAGGAAGGTTATGGCGATTCGAAGAGACAATGGTACCGAATTCAGAAATCAAATTTTTTATTTATTTTGTGCTGATAAAGGAATTCTAAGACAGTTCAGTGCTGCAAGAACACCTCAACAAAATGGTGTAGCTGAAAGAAAGAACTGTACTCTTATTGAAGCTGCTCGTACTATGCTGATTGAGTCCTCCTTACCCATCATTTTCTGGGCTGAGGCGGTGAATTGTGCTTTATATGTTCTTAACAGAGTGTTGATTGTCAAAGACAAAATGAAGACTCCATATGAACAGTTTCATAAGAGGTAGCCTGTGATTGATTTCTTTCGGCCTTTCGGATGCTCGTGCACTTTACTCAATACCCATGCTCAGAAGACGAAATTCGGTGCTGTGTCTGATCAATGTTACTTTGTTGGCTATTCATCCTCTCAGAAAGCTTATCGAGTGTATAACAAGAGAACCCATATTGTTCAAGAATCTTTCTATATTGATTGGCAGGAATCTAATTCTTCTGATGTCCGATCCGAGCCTGCATGGTTCTTTGACTCCAATACGGTTTTCAATTCATTCAATCTTCCGGTTCTTGATGATGATGCGTCCACTTCAACTATTCAATCTAACATCATCCCTCTGGACTCCTTACCCATTGTTAACTCCATTAATCAACCCGTTCCTAATTCACCTGCTGATAATGCTACATCTGTTGACATTGCATCTTCTTCATCATCCTTTGATATTCCACCTCCACCTGTTTCTGCTTCTATTCCCTCGTCACCTACATCTACCTTATCTCAGCCTGTTCCATCCACAACACCTGTTGACTCTAACCAACCATCTTTCAATACCCTACCTCTAACCACCGATTTTAAAACCTTGAAAGATCACCCACATGATAACATTATCGGTTCCATTACCGACGGAGTGTAGACGCGGAGTCAGTCTGGACTGATTAATGTATGTCTGTTCTCTTGTTTTATATCCCAAATCGTACCGAAAAATGTTCATGCAGCCCTTCAGGATCCTTGTTGGTTTGAATCAATGCAATTGGAGCTGCAACAATTCTGGAAGCTCAAGGTTTGGACCTTGGTTGATCTTCCACCAAACAAATACCCAATAGGCACGAAATGGGTGTTCAAAAACAAACACGATGACCGTGGTATTATGGTTAGAAACAAGTCAAGATTGGTTGTTCAAGGATTTGCTTAAGAAGAAGGCATTAACTACACGGAAGTCTTTGCTCCCATAGCTCGTCTTGAAGCTATTAGGATTTTTCTGGCTCATGCCGCCAACAAGCAGTTCAAAGTCTATCAAATGGATGTCAAATGTGCATTTCTCTATGGAGACATTGACGAAGAGATATACGTGTGTCAACCTCCAGGGTTTGAGGATCCCGTCTTTCCTGACAAAGTCTACAAGCTTGATAAATCTCTTTATGTCCTCCATCAAGCCCCTCGGATCTGGTACGAGACTCTAACACAATATCTGTTAAGCAATGGTTTTTCTCGCGACACCATTGATATGATGTTATTCAAGAAGGAAGTGAATGGTGAGATGCTAATTGTGCAAGTCTACGTGGATGATATTATTTTTGGCTCCACCAATCCAAATCTGTGTCAGGAGTTTGAGGAAATCATGCGTAACCATTTTGAAATGAGTATGATGTCGGAGATGTGCTTTTTCCTTGGGTTACAGGTTGAACAAAAACCAGAGGGAATTCTCATTCATCAGGAGAAGTTTATAAAAGATATTCTGAAGAAATTCAAGATGGATGATGCCTCTTCTGAACTCACTCCATTCACTGCTCAAACTTGTCTCACTCAAGACGAGAATGGGAAACCTGTTGATCCTCATCTTTACAGATCTATGATCGGTTCCCTTATGTATCTTACAGCAAGCCGTCCTGACATAACCTTTGCTGTAGGATACTGTGCTCGGTACCAATCTGCCCCGAAAAAGTCTCATGAAAAGGCAGTCAAACGGATCTTTCGTTATCTTAAAGGCTCTTCTCGTTTAGGGCTTTGGTGGTGGGAATTTTAACTTACATGCTTATTCTGACAGTGATTCAAATGGTTGCAGGTTTAACAGAAAATCAGTTACTGGAGGCTGTCAGTACCTAGGAGATTGTCTTGTATCATGGCAGAGCAAGAAACAAACTACTGTCTCTCTTTCCACGGGGGAGGCAGAGTATATTGCTGCTTCAAGCTGGTGCTCCCAAGTGCTCTGGATACAACATCAGATGATTGACTATGGCATCAACTTCCTCCATACACCGTTGTTCTATGACAACGAAGCAGCCATTGGCATCGTAAAGAATCCTATTCATCATTCCCGAACCAAGCACATCGAGACACGGATTCATGCAATCCGTGATGCTCAGGAAAAGGGTTTTATTGATATTATTCCTATTGACACTAAAAATCAAAAAGAAGATCTTTTCACTAAAACTTTTGACGAACCTCGTTTTTATGAACTGATCTCTATGCTAGGTTTAATATCTTTTTAAATCTTTTCCTTTCTTTATCCTAGGTCTTGTGAATATTGTTTATTCTTTTGTTTCTCTGTTTCATTTGTTTAATTTGCCCCTTAACCCTTTATCTTTTCACATTAAAAAAAATATTATATATTTCGTTGAAATCTTTATTTTGAAATTTCTTTTATCTCGCTGATTTGTAGAAATTTCGGGGGAGAATAATAACTGTCTCTCTTGTTACCTTTTGCAGTATTCTCCTTAATAAAAATTGTCTTGCCTGGATGATGTGAAGGAAGTCTATAGTTTTGTGCTGGGATACGCTTGATAGGTTCAGCCTGAAAGCGAAGTAGACAGTAATCTTGTGACTAAACTAACAGTATAAGATACTGGATGATTCGGATTATTCCCTTGACATTCTTGGCCTTCACAAAGTTATAAGTCCTTGTTCAAAAAGGGTTGAGAACATGACATCTCTGCGTTGCTGTATTTGTTGTTTCCTGTCTTTGACAATAGCTTTATGGCTATTTGTCTTTGTTTCTAAGAAGTGTTTCCTGTCTTTGACAATAGCTATATGGCTATTCGTCTTTGATTCTAAGAAGCTCCTTACTGTATATTTCCTCGTGCTTATCTCCTCTGCTATGTATGAACATTGACCTGGAGTGATGATCTCCTTTGCTGTACGATAGTACTGACCTGGAGCTCTCATCGGCACCATTTGATGATATTCTCTGTTATACGTAAGTATAGACCTGAAGCTCTCATCTGAATGACTCAATTGATCATCTCCTCTGTTATACGTGAGTATAGACCTGGAGCTCTCATCATTTGATGTCTTTAAGGAATGTGCTTCTCTTGTAAAAAGGATCTTTGTTTCTTTTTAAAGGGAAATAATCTTTCAGGGAATGTCATTTGTTTAATATATCATGAGGACAGGATAAGTCTCTTTGCCAAATGTCTGTGGGAACTCAGTCATTCAGTGTTCTTCAATCGAACCAAAACATGATAACTGTAGCTGCAGTTTATTTGTTGAAAAAAAGAAGGCATGGACTTAAAAGGACAAATATATCGGCAATTCCACCAAACTATGACTCTTCAAAAGATCTCTTCTGTTTCTCGTTCTTATCTACCTTTATTTTAATTCCTCTTTTATTATGTTAAATTTTTGTGAAGTCTAGTAAGGGCTTGTTGGGGCAAATCCATTTTTGTTTTCTTCTATTTCTGTTACTTAAAAAAAAAAAAATTAGTTTTCAGCGAAATTATACTTTTGTTGATAGTTTCGCAGGGTGAAATTGTAGATTCGCCGGCTCTTTCGCTCTTATCTGTGTCATTTTGACCAAAACATTTACGGGCGAAACTAAAGTTTCGCTACCAGCGAAACTATATACTATATATCGCTCCTTGCGAAATTAAGACTTCATTTTGGCACCATCGGGGTTTTAGGTCATCGTGTATACCGTGTCTATCTTGTGCGAATCTGTGGTTCTGAGCGTGTTTTCATTGTTTGGTGGTCTTTTTCTCTTCTGTTGTGAGTTTCGAACCATTGGTTGTAGTTTAATCTTGGTTTTAACCATTTTTTTTGGTCCGATTGGATTGTGACTCTTCGGTTCCTTCGCAGTTCTTACTGCGAAAGTACTGATAGTCCTGCGAAACTGAACGAAAGTTCAAAGGTTTTTCAGCGAGACTGTAAAGTCATGCTGTCCGAGCGAACTTCACAGTTTCGCTGGTCTTGTTTCAGTTTCACTTTGCCGAATTTATAGTTTCGGCACGCGCTCCGTCATGCCGAAACTGCTTCTTGCTGGTTGCCGAAATTATATTTTCGCCTGCCAAAACTACTGTTTCGGCTAGCGAAACTATACTTTCGCTTAGAGAATTTAAATTCGAATTTAAATTGCTTTTTCTTTTTTTTATTCTTTTTAATTATTTTTCTTTATTATTCATTTTAATATATCTTACTAATACGTTTCATCTGTTTTTCAGATTAAATGGCTAATCTAAGAACAAGATCAAACAATATATATAGTAGGTATAGTTTCGCTGACAGTTTCTCTGTCAGCGAAACTATTATGCCACTAACACACTTTCGCCCGACAGAGCCTGACAGTTTCGCCGGGTGAAACTAGCAGCTTGCTATGAGCGAAACTGTAGTTTCCCTCATAGTTTCGCTGGGCAGGAAAACATAACAAACTTACAAAAGGAAACTAACATTAAACCTATTACAATTAAACATAACTAATATCTAATCTATGGTGAGTCCAACCTATACTTGATCTTCAATTTTCATATTCTCGCTTACTTTTAGAATAGATTAATATGTCACCTATAAAGACTATAACAAATTTATCCAAGTAAGGTTTACACACTCTGTTCATTAGATCCATGGCATTACAAGGAACTCATAATGACCATATCTGGTTCTAAATGCAATTTTAGGTACATCCTCTTCTTGTACCCTTAACTGATGATATCCTGATCTCAGGTCAATTTTTAAAAAATAACTCGATCCTTGCAATTGATCAAATAGGTCATCTATTAGAGGGAGAGGGTATCTATTCTTAGTGGTTACCTTATTAAGCTCCCTATAATCGATGCACATCCTAAAGGTTTCGTCTTTCTTCTTCACGAACAAGACTGGAGCTCCCCAAGGTGAAACACTAGGACGTATGAATCCTTTATCCAATAGCTCCTGAAGTTAACTCATTAGCTCTTTCATTTTTGTTGGCGCCAAATGATACGGATACTTGGCAATAGGTGTTGTTCCTAGTACTAATTCTATTTTGGATTCTACTTGATGAGGGGGCGGCAATCCTCGTAACTCATCAGGAAATACCTTTAGATATTCTCTAACAATAGGAACATCTTCCAAATTCTTCTTGACTGGTTTGGTATCAACTATATGGGCAAGAAATGCTAAACATTTATTTTTCAAATATTTCTGATCCTTCATACAAGAGATTATTCTGATAGGACCTCTAGTTTTCTTGCCGAGTCTGAAAAGAATTTGGTTATCTCTAATTAAAGGGATTTTAATCATTTGTTTTTCACAAATGATTTCTACCTGATTCTTACTTAACCAATCCATACTCATAACAATGTCAAAACCTCCTAATTCAATAGGAATCTGTAACACCCAAAAACTTCAAAAAAAAAAAAGAAAGGTAAAGGAGCAAACAAAAGCTATTTCAAAAGCAAGGGGTTAAAAGCGTGCAAGGGTCAAACTTGCACTTAGTGGGGTTCAAAAGAGGTATGGCCGCCCATAACCTCTTTTCACTCCTACAACCTTTGGTTCTTGAGAGATAGAAGCTCTCAACTGGTTTTAGTGAGAGAAAGTGGAAGAAAATCTTCAAAAGGTTAGATTTTAAGGTGTTCTTCTCGGTTTTCAGTTGCGCTTGAGCTTCTGGACCAAGTTCCATATGTTTAGTGCTCGTTTTCGTGTGTTTTAGGTGCTGGAACTTCAAGTGGGTTCTCGGGTTTGAGGTGTTCTACTTGAAGCTGTTCAAGATGAGTTCTAGATCCCCTCTTCTACTGGTTTTCTAAGTGTTTGGGGCTGTTATGCATATTGGCCAGAAGGTTTTCTAAACTAAACCATGAATTTCAGCATGATGTGCGACTGTGTGCTGTTGATGTATGTTTTTAGATGATTTCTAAGATGTGTATGATGTTGAGTATGTTCTAAATGTTTAGCATGATAGATCAGTGCTAAGGATGTGTTAGAATGATGATTGGGAACTGGCTATGGCATAAGTTGCATTGCAGGTGGGTAATGATCATCCGCATTGGTTGGATGATCATCCACATTTAGACTTGTTCACTCGCATGTCTTTTGCTCATCCGCATTGTTGAACGTTCATCCGCATTTGCTTTTGTTCTTCCGTATTTGTATGTATTCATCCGTATTTAGATTTGGATATTTGCATAAGTGTTTTGTTCATGGGCATTTCTTTTGTTCATGCGTATTTATTTTGTTCATGCGCATTTCTTTGGAACACTTAGAATATTTTTTTAAGTGTTCATCCGCATTTGTTTGCTCATCCGCATGTGTTTGTTCATCCGCATTACTTTTGGGGCTTGAGATTTTCTGGAATTTTGGGAAGTAGAGTTTAAGTGCTAAGAATGATGTTTTGTGGTGGCTTATGCTTCTTTATAATAGGTATGCATTGTGTGCTGTTATGATGATGATGTTGTTCCATGTTATGTTTATGATGTGGCTTTACGTGATGTGTTATACTTATGTACGTAAGTAAAGTATTACGTAATGAAAGTGAAAGACAACGGATGATGAAAATGGAAGTAATGAATGATGGAATCCTTGTCGCTTACCCCAGTACTGTATTTTGCTTCGTGCACAATGTATGGAATGTATCTGCTTTGTGCACAATGATTACGGGTTGCTTGTAGGCCCCGATAAAGTACCAGCTTCGTGCATAATGTTGGGGGTTTAGCTTATGGTGGGATTCATAAAGAAAGTAAAGATGTTAACGAATGAACATACGAAAACTAATGATGATAAACAATCATGAAGATAATGATTATTATCTAGATGTACGTATGATGTGTGATCACGAACGAAAGTAAAAGATATGATTTAATATAATGTAAAGTATTTTGATTATGAAAACTAGAACTCACTCGGCGTCGCTGACTTTTTGTATGCATAATAGTTGGCAGGTATTGCTGATGCTGAGGAGGTGCAGGCATGGATGCATAAGCTATTGGGAATGCTTTGAGCATGGCATCCACATTTTGAGATGATATTGTATTAATAAAATTTTTGATGATCTAAATTAATGATATGACGTATTGATATGTTTTTAATTATTAATGAAAAGTTTAAAGTTCCGCTGCAAAATGATGAATTCATATGTTTTATGCGATGATTGACCGACTGTAAGCGTCCCAGGAACGGGGCCTTACAGAATCATATCTATGTCAAAGTAATGATTATCTAAGTTTAGAACACAGTTAGGAATAACTTCACTAGCCTCTATCAGTTTTCCATCAACTAATTCTATCATGTACTTATTTTTAAGTTTCTCTGATGCTAATCCAAGTAAGGGTTTGAAATAATTTGAAACAAAACTTCGGGTTGCTCCTGTATCAAATAACACAGTTGCGTATTGATCATTAATAAAAAACACACCCGTCACCACTTCTGGTTCTAGTCGTGCCTCTTCATCTTGAAGTACAAATTCTCGACCATGCGCATTATTAGGATTCCTTGGAGTTTTCCCATTTAGTTCCGGGCATCCATTGCGAAGGTGATCCTATTTTCCACATTGGTAACACACTGCCTTAGGATTTATGGGTCCTTTACATTCTCTGGATGTATGTCCCTTCTTTTTGCAATTATACAAATGACCAGCTTACATCTCCCATCATGATACCTTTTGCAGGTATTGTACCAGGGTTGACTTTCTGTTCGTGGCCTTTCTTCCTGTGCGATTCCCATAAAATTTCTCTCTGGGTTTCTGCTTACCTTCTTGTTCCAGTTTCCTCCAAAATTCCTTCCTGTGTTATTGTTCCATTTCCTTTTCTCTCCTACCTTGGTTGTAGTTAATGATCCGTTTCTAATCATTTTGTCTGTCAAACTTCCTGCTAGAGCCACTGCATCCTGAAAAGTTTTTGGCATTGCAGACTTTACCATTCCTCTTATCTGTGGTACTAAACCCCAGATATATCTCCCTATCCTTTTTGTTTCTAGAGTCACCAAATATGGCACCAATCTAGAAAATTAGTTGTATTTATCAGTGTATTCCTGATAAGCAGCACCCTTCATTTCTAGTGCTAAGAATTCTACTTCTATATTTTCTAATTCGTTATAGGGATATTACTTTTCAATCATTAGTTTCCTAAGTTCCTCCCAGATTAGTCCATTCATAACATTCCTTCCCTTTGTTTGAATTTCCATTTTCCATTAAGACTATGCTTCTCCTTTAAGGGAATGCAAAGCAAACCTGGTTTTGCAGTTATCAGCACAGTCACTGATGTCTAAAACTGACTCCATTTCCTCTAACCAGCGTAAAGCTTGCACTACTCCATCTTTTCCGTCAAAGTCTCGTGGTTTACAAGACATAAAAGTCTTATAAGAAAACCTTTTCTAGCTTCATCTATAGCTTCCTCTTCATGGTTCTCCACTTCATTAGTATGTTCTAGTCAATTGTCTCCAGGTGTCACTCTTTCAAAATTAAGAGTTTGTTGAAGCTGAGTCACTATGTAGGTATTGGAGCTTCTAGCTGTTGAGTTACTATCCAAGAAATCCTCTCATCCTCATTTGTGGCAGTATTTACTGGCGGGGCTTCTTCTACAAACCTAGTTCTTGGTCGTCCGACACGTGAAGTTCTTTGTACTGGTTGAGTATCTCTTCTTGGCGGCATTTTTCACTACATACAAATTATATTTTTATTACATAAATTTTACTCATATTATATCATAATCATAAGCGAAATGTTATATTATTTTATTATTTCATATATCTTAAATAGTAGTATAACATATAGGGTTTCCTATTTCTCTAATCTCCCCAAACTCAATTTCACATTCTAGTGAAGTTACTTTTGTTTTCTTTCTTCACTTCCATGATATCTTCTTGAAGGATTCAAATTTCTCGTTGTATTCTTTTAACCTTCTTAAGAATCTGCTTAGTAGTCTTCATTTGACATTCTTCCAATCTTTGCCTCTTAATTCCTCTTTCTTCAGTTTTGGAATTATCAGGTTGGATGGTAGGTGTTATATCAGATGTTGAAAAGAGGTCTTCTGGGTTTTTGTTTTCTTGCTCCACAACTTCTTTAGTTGAAAATTTCTTTCCACTTCGTACATTCTTTCTTGGTGTCATGATTATATAGCCTCCCATGATTACTCGTGCACGTCGGCCGTAAAACTTTGGAGTTGTGTTGGTCTAGGTCTCAGGTTGAGGTATTTCTACTTTGTTCTGAGGCTCTATCAGGTTGAGGTAAAACTTTGGTGTTGTTTCTCTATGGTTGCTATGATCCGAAGGATCAGTTTCAGTATAGTAGCTATTAGATTTATTAGAATTTATGCTGCAAAAATTCTTACGAATTTAACTTATATAAATATCATAAGATTCAGAAAATTTCACATATGAATATGATCACATAAATTCATGGAAAGAAACAAACACAAGCTATTATCATATTAGATAATTTGTCATCATACGAGCTTATGGTTATAGTATAGACATTTACTAATAATACCTAATTCTCTATAACCAATGGCTCTGATACCAAGCTGTCACATCCTGGCGGAAGCGTGAAATGCTTTGATGTGACTATTGGTTCAGAACACATTGATTACAGATATAAACAATCAGACCAAAGTAATTTAAAGTAAACAGTACACTAATCATTTATAGGTTCGGGTTACAATCATATAACATATACAAAACTTGTCATAACATAGAATTTTACATGATACATTACAACCCTATTACAAAAGTTTTAAGTAACCACTTCATTAGTTTTCTCAGTAGTAGTGGACATGTGCATCCACAGATATGCTGAGATCTATCAGATTTACAGTTATTTTTACACACATCTTTCCTATCACATCGTACCATCCATTATAAACATCAAATGTAAGCACAAGATTATAAGTCATTCTGATTACCTGAAAAAAAGCATACTTAAAACAGTCAACATAAAGTTGGTGAGAATATAGGTTTAGTGACTTAACAAAATTTATTGATGCAACATAAATAAGATTACAACCAAACCTACTTATATGCCAGGTGATTCATAACTGTCATACATACAAATCACAGAATCAGATAATATAACATCATAACACTTATTTTGTTGGTGCAGGAAACATATTCTTAAGTAGCGTTACCTATATTATCAGACGGTTCCTTATTTGAATTAATGGGTGTAACTTATGACACAAAATGACAGTAACTTATCAAAATTCTTATTTACATTAGCATAAAAAATAAACATAGTATGCTTTTCCCCCAAAACTCATAGATATAAAATGGGGCTATGATACTCACCTTAAATCCAGCAAATCCCTATAAAATTATATTTTAGAAATAAAATTATTTTATTTCTTTAAAATTTTCAGCATTTATGTCTTAATTCAAATAAAAATTCCAAAATAGTAGCTACGTTTATCCATAAATTATCAAATTTTATAAACAGTAACATCTCAAAATCTAGATTAACTTATATATATTTCAGTTAATACCTATTTATAATTAATTTCCTATAATTTTTACAAGATTTACACTAAATAGCAGAAATAGCTACTGGTCTTTAAAAATTCTGAAATTTATACATAAAGTCCTACACAATATTAAATATTTTATATAAAATTTTCATGATTTTTCATATTGATTTGCTATTTAATGTTATTTTCTTCAGATTATATTTTCTAAAATATGTAACTTTATTATTTTCATGATTTAATTCACGAAATTTTTTCTGAAATTAAAACTTGCTGTAAAGGTCATCATATAATTATTCTAGAGTTTTATCATCTTTTATTTGTTGTTAAGAATTTTCTTTTATTTTCCTTAAATAAATCATATAAATTAGTATATCAAATAATAATTTCCCAAAATTTCCAAAATATTATTTTTGATATTTTCTGATAGATTTCTAGTTTTTATTTCCACAATCATAGTCATTTAACTATTTAACCTATTTTACTTAACAATTCATGAAATGACATGTTTTTCAACCCTTTTTAAATTTTTGGTTTTTATAGAAATTCTTAAATTTTTAGTTTTTAAACTTTCCTTACTAATTTCTGATAAAATTAAATGTTCAAGAAATTTGATAAATACTTTTGATGTTTATACATATTAAGTTAGTTACGTATGTATGTATAACACATGTGTAACTCTTTTAAATTTGTTTGTCAAGAATTATGAGAATCAAAACCTTGATAAAAGATGAAAGGAAAGGTTGAAGGTGGTTGGAGATGACTTTAAATTTCTTGAATTCCAAAGCTTGAGGAAGAGTTCTTGATTTTGAAAGTTTCTTCAAAATGGTCTTGTTAATGTTCTTGATGGTATAACAACCGAATGATAAGGAGATGGTATGCTATTTTGATCGATGGTGATGGTGGTGTGTTTGGTATTTTATCCGAGAGGGGTTGATGAGAGTGTTAGATGTGAGTTTGGCCTAAGTGTGATGGTTGTTTGGTGCTTGAATATGAATAGAAAGAGCCAAGAGTTTGTGGATGTTGGAGGTGATTATAGTGATTTTTGGTGTGGTATAAATGATGTATAGTAGCCAATAGTTTGAGGAAGTCTTGAGTAGATGGGGTGGCGGTTTCTAACCTTTTCTTAACGGTGAGTTTGACACCCAAACATCTAGTAATGATAACCATTTGATGAGGTGGAAACTCAAGAAGGATGCTTAGTGTCTTAATCGAATGATCATGCTTGCAAGTCGGTGGAGAGCTTTGGACACTAAGAGTGTTGAGAACTTGCCACCATTACACAATAATGATAACTTTTGGTTAGGGTAGATCATGTGGCATAATTTGAGGTGATAGTGCATGGAGTCGGCCGAATGTGTGATAGCTAGAAGTCATCATTAGTTTGATGAGTTGGTTGTGTAGATTTGCTAGGTGTTAAAGGTTAAGGTGTGTTAGGTGTCATGCATTTGGATGTGTATTAGTATGGTGATATTAATGATGTATTCGGCCGAGGGTATAGGCAAGGATTGTATTAGTCTTAAGCCAAGTAGGATGGATTAGTGTTTAAGTTCATTAAGTGTTTTTAAGATTAGCTTAGTTAAGATTCTTCATGAAATCTTCCAAAGTTTAACTTATTTGATTTTTGATTTATTAGGTTGTGAACTTGGTTCATTATGTATTAATTAGATGTATGATATGCAATTTAAATAACTAAGCACATAATCATATAGTTTAACATTCTTAAGAACAAGGAAGGAGTAACAAGACAAACTCCTCATCAAAAAGTTGTTTTAAACAATGACAAAACATTTTATGACAACTTTAAACAACCAAACAGGAGACATAAGCCTCAAAACAAACAACCAACATACATTAGCACTCAAAGGAGAAGAGCACAAAGCACTTCTCCTGACAGAGCTAAACACAACCAAAGGAAAACTAGTGTACCTAGAGTTCCTAAACCGTCAGACAGTGCCATATTAGAAGAAATTTGTGTTATAGGGAAAGACAGAAAACCCAAGATCATCTTGGCTTGGGTTGCACCAACTCACTAATTTTTTTTCTTTTATAGGGACATCAGAGAAGGCCTGACAACATCTGGTATGTTGACAGTGGATGCTCCCGACATATGATTGGCAATTGTTCCCTCCTTAGGGATTTTAAGAGCAAACATGGAGGAAATGTAGCTTTTGGAGGAGACAAGACAGGTGGAAGAATAACTCGTGAAGGAAGAGTTTCAAATGGGTTGTTTAGCTTTGAGAATGTCAACTACTGTTCCTACCTTCAGTTTAATCTTCTAAGCGTATCCTAAATTTGCGACAAAGGATATGCAACCTTATTTGACTCAAACAACTGCTACATACTCAAGACGGGTTTTCAAATACCAGAAGATTGTATCCTTTTGAAAACACCACGTCATAACAACACATACATTATTAATATGAACACTGTTTCAGCATCAACTCCTAAAACATGTTTACTATCAAAAGCATCAGAAGATGTTTCCCAATTATGGCACAGACGATTAGGTCACTCTAACTATAACAGAATGAACCAACTTGTAAAAGGTGATCTAGTAATAGGTTTACCACAAAAGGAATTTTTCTGTACAGACCACTGTACTTCATGTCTGAAAGGCAAACAACATAGAGTGTCTCATAAGTCCAAATTGGTAAACTCTAACAACACACCACTCAAATTGCTTCACATGGACCTATTTGGCCCAAGAAACATGCTAAGCATAGGAAAGAAGCATTACTGTCTTGTTATAGTGGATGATTACTCCAGATTCACCTGGGTTTTCTTTCTACTACACAAGTCAGAAACAGCAGAAATCATCAAATCATTTATCACTAAGAGAAGTGGTAATGGTACTGAATTTAAGAATGACTACATTTCTTCTTTTTGTGCAGAGAAAGGAATCAGTCATCAATTCAGTGTAGCAAGAACTCCTAAGCAAAATGGAGTAGCTGAAAGAAGGAACATAACATTGATAGAAGCAGCCATATCAATGCCATCTGAGTCTCTATTGCCCATAACCTTTTGGGCCGAAGCAATCAATACAGCTTGCTACATACAAAACAGAACATTAATCATCAAAGAATATTCCAAAACACCTTATGAATTAATGTTTAAAAGAAAAACATTCATTGGATTTCTTGAGGCATTTGGATGTTTTGTTTCAATATTAAACACCAGAGAACAATTATCTAAGTTTGCTCCAAAAGCAGATGATGGATTTTTTGTTGGATACTCCGGAAGCTCAAAAGCTTGCCGAGTATACAATCCAAGACTAACAGAATGGAAGAAACAACAGATGTTGTTATTAATGAACACTCTTTCACTAAGAAAGCATTGGATCAGAATATTGAGGCATTAACAAAATCATTTGTCACATCTTATTTTGATGTTTCAGGTACCAAGGATAACAATGAGTATCCAATGGTTCCACCAACAACCATAGATGTTCCTTTAACTGCTAATCCTCCAAGGAAAACAAACATATCTCCTTCTAGTACAACAGTTACAACTCCTCCAGAACAACCAAACACTTCCAAAAGAACATCATCAAACACACCATCTTCATCATCAACTCCAGTGGCCATCCAACCACAACCACACAACCAAACAAAGACACAACAACCAACCAATGCTGAAGAAGATGATGAT
The DNA here is from genome assembly GCA_025506505.1 of Flaveria sonorensis. Taxonomy (NCBI): domain Eukaryota; kingdom Viridiplantae; phylum Streptophyta; class Magnoliopsida; order Asterales; family Asteraceae; genus Flaveria; species Flaveria sonorensis. The sequence goes on along the minus strand of CM046424.1, from coordinate 28,681,563 downwards.
TACCATTCATTACCTGATACACATCATGAAGATGAAATCTTAGATTTGTTCCATAATTCTCCTAAAACATTCAATGATCCCTCACAACTAGATAAAAAAACAACCACAGATACCCTTTCCCATCCATCAGCAGACGAGCAAACAATCTCTAATCTTGATTCAATTACTCCTGTTGATCAGATTACAAAAACCAGAGTTCATAAAGACCATCCACTAGAAAACATCATAGGTGACCTCAATACCAGATTGACTCGAAGTCAATCTGACACAGCAAACATTTGCCTGTACTCCTGCTTCTTATCCCTCACTATACCCAAAAACATCAATGAAGCACTCAAAGACAACAGTTGGATTGAAGCCATGCAAGAGGAATTACAGCAATTCAGAAAACAAGAGGTATGGAAGCTGGTCGATCTACCTGAAGGTCAATATGCCATTGGCACAAGGTGGCTCTTCCGAAACAAAGCAGATGACAGAGGGATTGTCATAAGAAACAAGGCAATGCTGATCGCCCAAGGATATACTTAAGAGGAAGGCATTGACTATGATGATGTCTTTGCTCTTGTAGCAAGACTAGAAGCCATCCGAGTTTTCCTTGCATATGCCACATCCAAAAAATTCACTGTCTACCAAATGGATGTCAAATATACATTCCTCTATGCCAAGATAGATGAAGAGGTATATGTTGCTCAACCACCAGGGTTTGAAGACCCATAATTCCCTCACAGAGTCTACAAGTTAGATAAGGCTCTGTATGGTCTTCATCAAGCGCCTAGGAAGTGGTATGAAACTTTATCTAAGTTTTTACTGTAGAATGGGTATACCCGACGAAAAATAGATCAAACATTATTCTTGAAACAAAAAGAACAAGACTTGTTAGTGGTTCAAGTCTATGTGGATGACATAATCTTTGGCTCCCCAAACACAAAACTTTGCAAAGAGTTTGAACCTCTTATGCAATCAAAATTCCAAATGAGTTCAATGGGAGAACTTACATTCTTCCTTGGTTTACAAGTTCAACAAATAGCTGAAGGAATTTTCATCAACCAAAGCAAGTATGTGAATCAGATATTAAAGAAATATAACATGTCTGACTGCACATCAAGCAAACCACCATTTGTAGCTGAATTAAAGTTTGGACCCGATCCAGAAGGAAAATCAGTGGACTAGAAACTCTATACATCCATGATACGTTCCTTGATGTATCTAACAGCAAGCAGACCAGACACCATGTATGCGGTTTGCATGTGTGCAAGATACCAACCAGATCCAAAAGAATCACACATCAATACAGTAAAGAGAATATTTAGATATCTAAAAGGCAAATCAGCACTTGGTTTGTGGTATCCAAATGATGGAGATTTCTCTTTATCTGCATACACATATAGTGATTATGGTGGATGTAATCAAAACAGAAAATCTACAACAGGAGGTTTTCAATTTCTTAGATCAAGACTGATCTCCTGGCAGTGCAAGAAACAAACAAATGTCTCTGTGTCAACAGCTGAAGCAAAATACATAGCTGCTTCTGCATGTTGTTCTCAAGTGCTTTGGATTCAAAACCAAATGCTTGACTATGGAAATTTTCTTCAAACACCCATACACATTAACAACTCTGCTGCCATGTTTATCACTGACAATCCTGTTCAACATTCAAAAACAAAACACATAGAGATCAGATATCACTTTTTGAGTGACTGCTCAGAAAAGGGTCTGATCAAGTTGATCAAAGTCCATACAGACAATCAATTGGCTCACCTATTTACAAAACCATTTGATTCAACAAGATTTGAATTTTTGGTTCAGTCACTTGGTATGATCAACTATGAATCAAACAAGTAATCTTTTTCAAAACATTAAAATAAAACAAGCTTGATTTTGTCAAAGTCTAAGTTTAACATCAAACATGTATCTTTCAAAATCAAGATATCAAACAAACATTTTTTTAAACACATTGAATCACACATACCAGTCATGAGAAATGATAGTACACTAGCTTAGTTCTTCACTTGAGTCATTTTCCACTAATAAAGACTGATAGTTTTTTGTTAGATATGTGGATAGGCTCAACATGGGACACCTAACTACACATACAATAGTGAAGCACTAAATTCTCATGATTGTGTGGTCAACAACACATCTTGGTTTATGGTGAGTATTAATCTATCCAATATAGATTGCTTATAAAGTAACTATAATACACCAAGTGAAGCAGTTTATAAATTGCTCAATCATACAAGTGTCTCCTTTGTTATGATTTTCATAGACCTGGAGTACACCAAGGCATTCTTTGTTGTGCTAAGCACAGACCTGAATAACCTAAATCATGATCCAAAATGATTCCCAATAAGGAACACATCCATTATGGATGAACAATCAATAAAGTCTTTAAGACTACATTCCTTGTGAATGAATCAAAAGAATCCCAAAGAGGATCACCTTCCAAAGTGAAGTGAAAAAGAATCCCAGTGATGATTAAACATCATGGATCAAATTAAGCATAACTCCTAAGTAGCTAGGTCTTAAGTATTGAAAGTGCTTTCTAGCATATCTTGAGGAGGGTTGTACCAAACATACAATTAGATGTGGGTACATACAACTCATATCAATCAACTCAAAACATGATAATGACTCACTGTTTCAATCAATCGTTAATACCATGCATGAGTTTAAGTGGATCCAATATCTGCAATCAACATTGTATTAGTCTATTTCTATTCTCAAAAACATTCAAACCACTCAGTGAGAATTTTAGACTAGTATGATCTCATGGTATGTGACACTGATTCATGACTCAACCAAGCAACACATTCATTTGTTAGTAAGATTCAATGTGATCTTACTAAGTGTTTAACAAACAAGCAATAAATTTGGACTTTGATAATTTCCACTCAAACACATATAAATTTTTATCATTTTTATAAAAGATTTTTATAACTATGAAAAAATTTAGGGGGAGAAATTGAACATGGAAATATAAAAGGCAGCAGATTTATGCATATTTGTAACAACCGACCTCTAGGTCATAATTCTAACCTTTAACCTCCTGCAACATTATCCATACAATTAATATTAATGTACTATTATTATTATTATTATTATTATTAGTGTTATTATTGTTATTGCTATTAGTGTCATTTTTGTTATTTCATGTGCCATTTTGCATGATTTAGTCAAATCTAGCCTTAGCATAGAGTAACTTCGTGTTCCTAGAAAGTCAATTACCCTTGCAAAAATTAAATCTTAATTGAAACAATTAAAATGTGTGTATATACACATAATTCATGGTTGAAATATACATATACATACTTAATACTTAATCAACTAACTAGAAATTACACACTTAAGATACTACACAACAAAACAATACCACATAATAACAATTTACATTTAAAATTTAAAACAATTACACCTCCACAAGACTCCAATTTCGGCCGCCCCCTTGACCACCAATCCCCTCCCATATTCTCCACTACACACCACCACAACCCTCCTCCACTCTTCTTTCATGCAATCTCATTCAAACCCACACACACTCCTCTCACTCTCTTCTCTCCCTCTCGGATTCTCCAGCAGAAAAACAAACACAACACACCACAATCCCTCTCCATTTCAGCCTCCTAATCAAAGTACAACCACAAACAACCATCGGCCAAGTCCAAGCAAGCAAGAAAGTGGCATTTTGAGAGCTTTTGATACGTGGTTCTTGCAAGCTCGACTTCTCCAGCCCTTGTTTGAAGATTTCCAGACCATTTTGTCTCTCTACACTCTCCAAATCGTGAACCATACAAAGAGTAAGCTTCATCTTACCCGAAACAAACTATGTCATGTGTTATTCTTTCTTTTATCCACCAAAACCCTTACTTTCTTTGTTCTAACAGAAGTCCACTGCTATCATCTCATTCTTGAGGAGCTTTTAACTTCACTAGAGGTATCTCACATGATATATTGGTCATACTAAGGGTGGAACACAAGTTACACCTTGAAAACCCTCTTTTGGGTGATTTTGGCATCATTGAACCCTTTGTCTTGTAACCCTCCAAAACCCAAGCTTGGGATCTGCTTAAAAATAGTTTTTAAACCTCTTAATAACCTGTTTTGAAAGTTACAAAATGTTTGGTGATGAATGGGTGCAATCTATGATGTTTTACACATGTGTAAAGGACTAAAATGGTGAAATCTCTCAACTACAAGCTTATTTCATGGTTACATGTTAGATCTGTGTGTTAGAGCTATTTTTCAGTAGGTTTTGGATGTTATTGGGTGTATGAAATGTTGTCAAAGGCTGAAAAATAGTAATAGTAGGGATTATAGGCATTTTGAACACATTCGGGGACCCGAAAGGTGGTAAATTGACTTAAAAATAATAATAGGACATAGAGTATAACCATGTTAAAAATAATTCTAGGCTCTAAAAAGGTTAAAAAAGTGAAATTGGTCGGATTTGTGGATAAATGGGTCTAAGAACAATTTAAATGAAATTTTTAGTTAAAAACGGGCCTTAACCGGGTGTTTTTGGAAGAAAATCATGGAAATGCAAGAATAAACCTAAAATATATGGGAGACTTGTTATTTCAGTAATTTGGGAACTTTAAGACTTAAAGATGGTGAAAAATTGGTCAAACATGACTTCGACCGGTCGATTTCGGGTAAAAACGTGTTTTAACGGGTTGAACTTAAAACGAGACTTTCAACAAAAAGGGCTTAAGAATACATTCTCAACAGATTATAAAACTTATTAAAAGTCCTTTATAATATTTAAAGTTTCAAGACATAAAATTATAAGGTTTAATACTTAACCGTTAAAAACCTTCGGTTTTATGGTAACCGGTAACTTAAAAACATATGTTTACCAACTCAATTCTAAAGTTCTGAAAATTGGAAACTTAACTTGATTAAGATGTATTACTTAACTCCAAAAATCTGTTATTTGGTCATAAAGGCCATTAAATGTAAAGAAACAAAACTTTAGGGTAGTTGTAAATTCTAAATCTTGAGGGGCTAAACTGTAAATTCTGCCAAAACTCTATAAAACGACCCAATGGACATGTAATCACTTGGTAAACTTGATTTAACTAGTATCAATGACCTAATAGTGTAAAAATCTATATTTATCCATAAGAAACCATGACTTTCTATAAAAGAAAACTTTTTAATGCAAGCCTTGGCAAATCTAAGCTAGTTGAACATTTAACGTCTTAACACATTTTGCCTACCTCGTATGACCCTAGAATTAGTGGCTTATCACTTAATCTTGTTGGTAGGGTGCTTGACTTGAAACCTTCCCGGTACATGAAGAACCCGTTGCTTGAAACCCTAAAGTGAGTTCTAGTGTCCCCCTTTTTACTACTGTTTTTGGGATGAAGCATGCTCTGTTTAAACTGAATTAAATATGTGCTATATGATGATGCTATATGTTGTGGAAGTGTTAGAACCTGCATTTACTTTTATCACGATCATTAATTCTTGTGTGAACCGCTTGTTTTATATGGGTAGATGTACTTGGGGAATCCCCCACACACAGTGCCTTCCTTGGTGAACGGGAAGGGTACCACACTGAGATCCTGCGGGGTCATTTGTGGCATGTGACAAGTTTTAATAAGATACTAAGGTGAACCATCCAGCAGGTATGGTCCACCGTATGAGGCTCAATTCTTCCTTCGGGATTAGCCGGTATAACATAACTTTAGAAGAGGCTAGCCGGGACTGAGTGCAGGGTTGATTATGATCCCCACAACCATGATACTATGATTTATGATTTTTAAATCAAATGTGGATTCTTTTGAATCCTTTTGTTTTTGAACTTTAAGCACTTGAATTCACCAACTTTTTAGTTGACACAAATTTCTTTTGAGCATGTTTCTGGTAATCCTTGAAGGGAGTCTAGCTGTGTAGAAGACTTGACCTAGCACGGTGACCCATGGCATTGGCTTGTTTTTATTTTCAAACAACTTGGAATTATTTTTATTTACTATTGTTGGGAACAATTTGTACGGTTGAATCATATACTTGTATGGGTGGCTAGACCTACAGCTAGCCCGATATTTCTTTAATCTTTAATGCCATGTGATGTTCTCTCCTTTTGTGCTCTTATGATGGTTTGTTTCCGCTGCCATATATTGTTACTAGTCTGTGACGTCCCACCCTACCTAGGCCCGGGGTGTGATAGATGGGTATCAGAGCCAAAGGTTGTAGAGAAGTCAGGAATACCACAGTAGACCCTAGGCTACAACCCTGATACCTTAGGACCGTCCTCATGGGAAAGTGTTGGGATGATCGGGTTGGGTAAATTGAGGATTACACTTGATCAACGTAATCATGAACTTACCGGACGCGTAAACCAGCATGGACCGTTAGGCAGTGATTGGACTTTTGTTTGAATGTTATAATTCTTAAAAGTTACTTTAAGTGGTCTAAGGGTTTTCTTAAAATGAAACTACTTTATTGTTATTATTTGAAGAGACTAATGATTTATGATACTATTGATTACTGATACCTCGAGTTATTGATATTGCTGGGATATCTGATACTATTGCCATCACTACTACAATAAGTACTATTATTATTGCAATCATGAGCTATCAGAAATCAAATTACTCATGATATTTCTTACAGGACATCGAGGCTATGGCTGACAAAGGGAAGGCACCTGCGTACCCAACTGACGGTACTGCACCAGCTGGGAGCCCTAAGAGGGCGACACCGCGGACAGTGTATGAAGAATACTGGAGGAGATGCGGACACCCGGGCTGGATATCTATTAGGTCTGATGACTTTGAGCCATCGGAGGACTCTTCCTCGACATCTCCCTCCAGGAGCCAAATGCGCTCCCAATCATCGCATGTCGCAGCTCCTGCACACTCATCTATCCCGCCTATCGGGAATAGGGGTGCATGTGTTATCACCCGCCCATGCAAGAGTACTAGGCCAGGACCCTCAGTCTCCTTTAGGATGCCACCTCCTCCTCCACCATCTGTTTGGACATAGACACCTGCACCACCGATGTTTGACCCACTCCGACACCACCCACATGATGAGTACTGGATGCCACCGAGGCACACTGTGTATGATGGCCCTAGTGTGCTAGTTGGTGACCGGTACTCCTAGTCTAGCCACCGAGCAAGCAACATAGGTCCTTCTGATGCTGCATTGGACGAGATTCTGAAGACCGTCCGTCGTCACGAGCTGACACTCCAGACCGCCACTCGGACCTCCCAGTCTGCCCAGTTTCAGGCCATGATGGCTTCGTATGGGGTCCAACGGTTGGAGCAAGAACAAAGGAAGAAGAACTTAGGGTGGTTAGGGTGGTTGAAGAAGAGATGGATGTGAGAGCATGGAAAAGATGTGGGATTGTCTGTCTCTTAGACAGTTGAAGGAAACAATTTTATTATTATCAGATACTATTATTATTATGTATTATGGGGGTGATGGCACCTTCCAATTTGTAAGAGTATAACTCTAATGCAATCCTATTTTGCTGATACTATTAACCCAATCTATCTATGAAACTACTTCTAATGGTGCTGATTCTGCGGGGTAATTTGCATCGAATTGCAATGTGATATGACATGTGTAGGAATTTTGTCTTGCGTTCTTTTTGGGTTGAACTGTCCTAAATTAATTTAATGGAACATATTAGAGGTATTTAGTGGTGTGTATATTACATTCCCTCCTGTTAGAACGTGGTATATTAGGATAAGTAATGCATGGGCTGTTTGAAACCAAAAATTTATGAGATGCTAAACGAATTTATCTGTGATGCTACCAGAATGCCGACCAGACAAGGAACCCATATTGGAAGACCAGGAGCTACGAGTGGTCATCATGGGGAAGCTAGACCAACCGGCAACCAACCCCTTACTCCACCAGGAACTCCCCGTGGAGAGAATGTCAATCAGGGGAATGATGAGAGAATTGCCAACCTCGTAGCACAACAAATTGCTAACACCATCCCGACCATCATCGCTCAAATCAATGCGGACCGGAACAACCCCAGTGGTAATGATGGATCCGCGAACAATGAGGGCAACAATGAGGAAGCTGAAGCATTAAGGAATAGATGCTCCTACAAAACTTTCATGGCGTGCAAGTTGAAGGAATTCTATGGTACCGAGGGTGCGATTGAGACGTACCGATGGATTGATGAAATGGAAGCCGTCCTAGATATCAGCGAATGTAAGATGGAACACATGGTGAGGTATGCTTCCCAGTCACTCAAGGGATCAACACTGGAATGGTGGAAGATTGTTACTCAGCCCAGGGGAAGAAACGCTGCTAACCAAATAAGTTGGATCGAATTCAGGGAATTGATAACCAACAAATACTACCCCATCAATCAACTAGAGAAACTGGAGTCTGAATTTCTGAGCCTTGAAATGAAAGGCCCTAACTACACCGAGTACATCAACCGCTTCTTAGCCCTGGCTCGACTGGTGCCACACCTGGTGACACCGGAATCCAAGGGCGTAGCACGTTTCATCTGGGGACTACATCCCAGAGTCAGGGGTATGGTTCGATCCTCCAGGCCCTCAACCCTGCAAGTTGCGGTCGACTTCACCAGTAGTTTGACCGATGATCTAGTCAGGGCTGGGTGGACTGAACAAAATAGGATAGAGGAAAGGAGGAAGTCGATGGGTGAGAAGAGAAAATGGTTTGATGGGAAGAAAGCAATTGGTAGCAGTAGTGGGTCAAGCAAGATTGGTTTTGAAGGTATGAGGCGCGAAGACCAGGGTGAAAGGACTCGGAAGCTATACTCGGGAACAAGCCCATTCTGCAACAAGTGTAAACTGCATCATCAAGGGGAGTGCAACCCGATGCCCTGCTTCCGATGCAAACGACCAGGTCATCTGATTATGGATTGTACGTATGTGCCAGGTAAACAATGCTATGAGTGTGGAGATCCAGGGCACATGAGGAATAAGTGTCCTAAGCTGGGGAGAGATAAGGATGCCAGACCCAATAAGCCCAAGGGACGAGCATTCATGATGGATCCAGCCGGTGCTCGTAAGGAACCTGATGTGGTTAATGGTACGTTCCTTATAAATAATCATCTCGCTACTGCTCTATTTGATACTGGAGCAACTGCTAGTTTTGTCTCTAGCACTTTTAGGCCTTTGATTGACTTGAGTGCATGTGTCCTGACTGATACGTTTACCGTAGAATTAGCTGACGGTAACATCTTAGAAACTAATGAAGTCATCAAGGATTGCATAATGAACCTAGAAGGTAGTACATTTAAGATAAACCTGATGCCTATTAAGCTAGGAGGATTTGATATGGTTGTTGGTATGGATTGGTTGGCTAAGTATAGAGTCGAAATCGTGTGTGATAAGCACCTACTTAAGATACCATTGAACGACGGGAAGGTTTTAGTTGTTCATGCTGAAAGAAGTAAGACTCTATATCCTATGATATCCCATTTGAAGGCAACCAAGAGTCTCATGAAGGGATGCCCAGCTTTCATAGTTTATGTAATGAAAGCCAAAGAGGAAAAGAAGATTGAGGATATACCAATGGTTTTGGAATATCTAGAAGTATTTCCCGAAGACCTACCAGGACTCCCTCCGACTCGTCAGGTTGAGTTCCAAATAGATCTATTGCCTGGTGCTGCACCAGTAGCTGAGGCACCGTACCGACTTACCCCTCCCGAGATGAAAGAACTAATGCTACAAATCCAAGAGCTACTCGACAAGGGGTTTATACGACCGAGTGTGTCTCCATGGGGTATCCCGGTGTTATTCGTGAAAAAGAAGGATGGAACCCTATGTATGTGTATTGATTACCGGGAACTAAACAAGCTGATAATAAAGAATCGTTACCCTCTTCCGAGAATCGATGACCTATTCGATCAACTGCAGGGGGGCAAGCTATTTCTCCAAAATAGACATAAGGTCAGGGTACCATCAACTAAAGATAAGAGAGGAAGACATACCCAAAATAGCCTTTAGAACTAGATATGGACATTATGAGTACCTGGTCATGCCCTTTGGACTGACTAATGCACCAGCGGCATTTATGGATCTCATGAACCGAGTGTGCTGCCTATTTCTAGACAAATTTGTGATTGTATTTATCGACGACATCATGATTTACTCCCGTGGAAAGGAAGAGCACGAGAAGCACCTTAGGCTGATTCTAGAGTTGCTTAAGAATGAACAACTATATGCCAAGTTCTCCAAATGCGAATTTTGGATGCAAGAGATCCAATTTCTAGGGCATGTCGTAAATAAAGACGGAATTCAAGTGGATCCTTCAAAGATAGAGGCTACTAAGAACTGGAAAATTCCGGAAACTCCTACCGAGATAAGACAGTTCCTTGGATTGGCCGTATACTATAGAAGGTTTATCAATGACTTCTCGCGTATTGTACAACCGTTAACTGCCTTGATTAAGAAGAATACAGCTTTTGAGTGGGAACAAGAGCAGAATGAAGCATTCGAAACACTTAAGGAAAACCTATGTAGTGCACCTATCCTTGCCCTCCCAGAAGGAGTTGAAGATTTCGTGGTCTATTGTGACGCCTCGCGTCAAGGACTGGGATGCGTGCTAATGCAGCGCAACAAGGTAATTGCTTATGCATCCAGGCTGCTGAACGATCATGCGAAGAACTACACAACGCATGATCTAGAATTGGGTGCCTTGGTGTTTGCACTCAAAATGTGGAGGCATTATCTTTATGGCACAAAGTGCATTATTTACACTGACCATAGAAGTTTGCAACACATTCTTGATCAGAAGATGCTAAACATGCTTCAGAGAAGATGGGTTGAGATATTAAATGATTACGAATGCGAAATCCGCTACCATCCCGGCAAGGCCAATGTAGTGGCGGATGCCTTGAGCAGGAAAGAAAGATAAGAACCCCTTCGTGTCCGTGCCTTAAGGATGAGTGTGTAGACTGACCTTATTGTGAGATTAAAAGAAGCTCAAGGCGAAGTGCTAAAGGAAGATAAATTAGCATAGGAGTTGTTAACAGGAATGGAGAAGCGGTTAGAGTTGAGCAACAATGGTATATATATAAATATGAAGGAAGAACGTGGGTACCGAAGTACGGGGGAATTAGAGAGGTGATCCTAGACGAAGCACACAAATCTAGGTACTCGGTTCACCCCGAAAGTGACAAAATGTACTAAGATCTAAAGGCACTTTTCTGGTTGCCTTGAATCAAGAAATCAATCGCCGTATATATTGGGAAATGTTTAACGTGCACCATGGTGAAGGCTGAAAATCAAAAACCGTCAGGGACGTTACAACAGCCTGAAATCCCAGAATGGAAATGGGATAACGTCACGATGGATTTTGTTACAAAACTACCCAGAACTTTCAAAGGTCATGATGCTATCTGGGTAATAGTTGATTGGTTAACTAAATCGGCTCACTTCTTGCCGATTCGAGAGGACAACGACCTGACAAAGCTGGCCCAACTGTACACCGACGAAATAGTGACCAGGCATGGGGTGCCACTATCAATCATCTCCAACCGTGATAGTCGTTTCACTTCTTGTTTCTGGAAGTCACTCCAGCGGGCTTTAGGAACCCATCTGGATTTAAGCACTGCTTACCACCCATAAACTGACGGTCAGAGTGAGAGAACCATCCAATCCTTGGAAGATATGCTAAGGGCTTGTGTGATTGACTTTAGAGGGAACTGGGATAACCATCTTCCTCTAGTAGAGTTCTCCTACAATAATAGTTACCACGTAAGTATAAAAGCAGCTCCATATGAGGCCCTATATAGTAGGAAATGCCGATCACCGTTGAGTTGGAATGAGATTGGAGATAGCCAAGTAATGGGACCCGACATCGTGATGGAGACCACCGACAAAATATTTAAAATTAAGGAGCATTTAAGAGCAGCCAGAGACCGTCATAAGAATTATATTGACAGAAGGCGAAAACCTTTAGAGTTTCAAGTGGGCGACAGGGTAATGGTAAAAGTAGCACCATGGAAGGAGACTGTTAGGTTTGGAAGAAAAGGAAAGCTAAGCCTGAGATATATAGGACCATTTGAGATACTAGCAAGAATCGGCCCCGTGGCGTATCAATTAAAGCTACCGCAAGAGCTAAGTAACATACACGACACCTTCCATGTGTCAAATTTAAAGAAGTACATGGTAGACAAAGCCATGGATTTACCCTTGAAGGAAGCAAGGATTAATGACAAGTTGAACTTCAAGGAAGAGCCTGTAGAGATTACTGACCGGCTGGTCAAGAAACTCAGGCGAAGTCGCATACCCAAGGTCAAGGTAAGATGGAATTCTAGGCAAGGACCTGAATTCACTTGGGAGCGGGAAGATGAGATGAGAAAGAATTATCCATACCTCTTGAGATCCACTCGTTCCGGAGCTTACCAAAGCTAAAAATTTCGGGACGAAATTTCCCAAACGGTGGGAGAATGTAACAACCGACCTCTAGGTCATAATTCTAACCTTTAACCTCCTGCATCATTATCCATACAATTAATATTAATTTAATATCATTATTATTATTATTATTAGTGTTATTATTGTTATTGCTATTAGTGTCATTTTTGTTATTTCATGTGCTATTTTGCATGATTTAGTCAAATCTAGCCTTACCATAGAGTAACTTCGTGTTCTGGGAAAGTCAATTAGTCACCCTTGCAAAAATTAAATCTTAATTGAAACAATGAAAATGTGTGTATATACACATAATTCACGGTTGAAATATACATATACATACTTAATACTTAATCAACTAACTAGAAATTACCCACTTAAAATACTACACAACAAAACAATACCACATAATAACAATTTACATTTAAAATTTAAAACAATTACACCTCCACAAGACTCCAATTTCGGCCGCCCCCTTGACCACCAATCCCCTCCTATATTCTCCACTACACACCACCACAACCCTCCTCCAATCTTCTTTCATGCAAAATCATTCAAACCCACACACATTCCTCTCACTCTCTTCTCTCCCTCTCAGATTCTCCAGCGGAAAAACACACACAACACACCACAATCCCTCTCCATTTCAGCCTCCTAATCGAAGTACAACCACAAACAACCATCGGCCAAGTCCAAGCAAGCAAGAAAGTGGCATTTTGAGAGCTTTTGATACATGGTTCTTGCAAGGACGACTTCTCCAGCCCTTTTTTGAAGATTTCCAGACCATTTTGTCTCTCTACACTCTCCAAATCGTGAATCATACAAAGAGTAAGCTTCATCTTACCCGAAACAAACTATGTCATGTGTTATTCTTTCTTTTATCCACCAAAACCCTTACTTTCTTTGTTCTAACAGAATTCCACTGCTATCATCTCATTCCTGAGGAGATTTTAACTTCACTAGTGGTATCTCACATGATATATTGGTCATACTAAGGGTGGAACACAAGTTACACCTTGAAAACCCTCTTTTGGGTGATTTTGGCATCATTGAACCCTTTGTCTTGTAACCCTCCGAAACCCAAGCTTGGGATCTGTTTAAAAATAGATTTTAAACCTCTTAATAACCTGTTTTGAAAGTTACAAAATGTTTGGTGATGAATGGGTGCAATCCATGATGTTTTACACATGTGTAAAGGACTAAAATGGTGAAATCTCTCAACTACAAGCTTATTTCATGGTTACATGTTAGATCCGTGTGTTGGAGATATTTTTCAGTAGGTTTTGGATGTTATTGGGTGTATTAAATGTTGTCAAAGGCTGAAAAATAGTAATAGTAGGAATTATAGGCATTTTGAACACATTCGGGGACCCGAAAGGTGGTAAATTGACTTAAAAAAATAATAGGACATAGAGTATAACCATGTTAAAAATAATTACAGGCTCTAAAAAGGTTAAAAAAGTGAAATTGGTCGGATTTGTGGATAAATGGGTCTAATAACATTTTAAATGAAATTTTTAGTTAACAACGGGCCTTAACCGGGTGTTTTTTGGAAGAAGATCATGGAAATGCAAGAATAAACCTAAAATATATGGGAGATTTGTTATTTCAGTAAATTGGGAACTTTAATACTTAAAGATGGTGAAAAATTGGTCAAACATGACTTCGAACGGTCGATTTCGGGTAAAAACACGTTTTAACGGGTTGAACTTAAAAACGAGACTTTCAACAAAAAGGGCTTAAGAATACATTCTCAACAGATTATAAAACTTATTAAAAGTCCTTAATATAATATTTAATGTTTTAAGACATAAAATTATAAGGTTTAATACTTAACCGTTAAAAACCTTCGGTTTTACCGTAACCGGTAACTTAAAAACATATGTTTACCAACTCAATTCTAAAGTTCTGAAAATTGGAAACTTAACTTGATTACGATGTATTACTTAACTCCAAAAATCTTTTATTTGGTCATAAAGGCCATTAAATGTAAAGAAACAAAACTTTAGGGTAGAAATTGTAAATTCTAAAACTTGAGGGGCTAAACTGTAAATTCTGCCAAAACTGTAAATTCTGCCAAAACTCTATAAAACGACCCAATGGACATGTAATCACTTGGTAAACTTAATTTAACTAGTATCAATGACCTAATAGTGTAAAAATCTATATTTATCCAAAAGAAACCATGACTTTCTATAAAAGAAAACTTTTTAATGCAAGCCTTGGCAAATCTAAGCTAGTTGAACATTTAACGTCTTAACACATTTTGCCTACCTCGTATGACCCTAGAATTTGTGGCTTATCACTTAATCTTGTTGGTAGGGTGCTTGACTTGAAACCTTCCCGGTACACAAAGAACCCGTTGCTTGAAACCCTAAGGTGAGTTCTAGTGTCCCCCTTTTACTACTGTTTTTGGGATGAAGCATGGTCAGTTTCAACTAAATTAAATATGTGCTATATGATGATGCTATATGTTGTGGAAGTGTTAGAATCTGCGTTTACTTTTATCACGATCATTAATTCTTGTGTGAACCTCTTGTTTTATATGGGTAGATCTACTTGGGGAATCCCCCACACACAGTGCCTTCCTTGGTGAACGGGAAGGGTACCACACTGAGATCCTGCGGGGTCGTTTGTGGCACGTGACAAGTTTTAATAAGATACTAGGGTGAACCATCCAGCAGGTATGGTCCACCGTATGAGGCTCAGTTCTTCCTTCAGGATTAGCCGGCATAACATAACTTTAGAAGAGGCTAGCCGGGACTGAGTGCAGGGTTGATTGTGATCCCCACATCCTTGATACTATGATTTATGATTTTTAAATCAAATGTGGATTCTTTTGAATCCTTTTGTTTTTGAACTTTAAGCACTTGAATTCACCAACTTTTTAGTTGACACAAATTTCTTTTGAGCATGTTTCAGGTAATCCTTGAAGGGAGTCTAGCTGTGTAGAAGACTTGACCTAGCACCGTGACCCATGGCATTGGCTTGTTTTTATTTTCAAACAACTTGGAATTATTTTTATTTACTATTGTTGGGAACAATTTTTACGGTTGAATCAGATACTTGTATGGGTGGCTAGACCTACAGCTAGCCCGATATTTCTTTAAACTTTAATGCCATGTGATGTTCTCTCCTTTTGTGCTCTTATGATGGTTTGTTTCCACTGCCATATATTGTTACTAGTCTGCGACGTCCCACCCTACCTGGGCCCGGGGTGTGACAATATTCATATATTTTAAAATTTGAAATTTTCTAAATTTTTAGTTTTAAACAAAGCCAAGTCAAGCCAACACCCAAACACAGCAGTTTGACACACATATATATGTACAATATTGCAAAATATTGCTTGTGACTATCCATATATTGAGCATGTTAAAATTTTAGCATTTTACATACATTTTAAATCAAAGATTTAAACAAACATTTTGATTTAAACAAGTTTCATCAAACAAATGTTCTTTCGGAAGAAAATTTTATGAAACATAAGCTTCAGAAGACATTAGTTCAAAACAAACAAAAATCTAAAATTTTTGAAAACTATTGTCACAGTGGACACACAAACATACATCGCTGTAGCTACAGTAACCATCATAACATGAAAAATACACCAAGTGTATATAGCGGACAAAACAAACAAACATCCGCTATGCACTTGTGAACATACAAGTGTTCACAGCGCATGATGTTGACAAGACATCCGCTGTGAATACAGTGCCATTTCACAGCACGTGACTTACATTAGTCATCCATTGTAGAAACAATGCAAGTGTATACAGCGTATGCACACATGTAATCATACGCTGTAAACATTCACAAATCATTTTCAAGTGTCCACAGCGCATAAACAAATGTTTATCTGCTATGAACAATCAAACAAAACAATTCAAGTGTTCACAGCGCATGAACAAATGTTCATCCGCTGTGTACAATCAAACAATTTTCAAGGATCCATAGCGCATGAACAAGTATTCATCCGCTGTAAATAACCAAACAATTTTTTCAACGTGTCCACAGCGCATGAACAAATGTTCATCCGCTTTGAAAACATTGGTCAACCATAGCGTATGACTTGTTAGTCATTAATTGTAATATTTTCACACAAAATGTGCACAGCACATGTACAAGTGCCCATCCGGTGGGAACACAGTACAACATACAAGGGGTCCACAGCGTATAATATAAAATTTTACTGCAGACACACTGTTCACATAGTGCGTGAGTAATTCACTGCGCATGACTTAAAATTAAATTTTAAGCAACTATTCACACAGCGTACGGACACTATACCTACATCGGATAGTCTTTTGTTCCGCTGTATATAATCACAAAATTTGTACATTTTTCTCTCATCACGAGTGGGAGAGAGAAAATTAAAAATTTAAACGTACACACAGTGCAAAAACCCCTTAAACCCTTAAACCCTGTTCAATTGAAAACCTAAAATTAGTTTTATTTATCGTTTGATTCACAATCAAAAAGGTATAACAACATGATTTTAAACATCAATCATCCATTAAAATATCATGATTGTTGATTCAGATTCAAACATTGTTTGACAAAGTTGAACTTTGAACCAAAATCAAACATGAATCATTTGATGTTTATAACCAAATCAAACATTGAATAAGTGTTATATGACCTTAGTCGAATGTATTGAGACTGTTGTTTTGATGTAATTTGATTAAGTGTTCATCGGGTTCATGAACAGTCATGATGTTCTTTCCAAAATCACACAAAACCTAATGTCTGATCTTTGAAAATGTTCAAAAATGCTTAAATCTTGTTATAACTTGGCCAACATTTTCATAATACAATAACAAACAAGTAAAGACAGTTAATTTGGCATGGAATTCATCACACAAACATTAAATTTATATTCATTCAATGTGCATTAAATGGTCATTTTGACTTTAAAAGGTCAAACTGATATTCATGAACAAGTTGTTATGAAGTGAAATTGATGTAAATATTAAACAAAACAACTTTTTATGATAAAACAAACACATTAAAGAATCAAGTTGAATAAAAACAAATTGTATCATACAAGTTTATCATGACCAAAATAAAACAAATAGTTGACTTTGAATAAGTCAAACTATCTTATTTGGTAATACCATTCTAACATACATTTCAAACAAATCGCAAGTGTTGAACGTACAACATTTATCATTTTATAACAATCAAAATAAGTCAATGAACACTTGATTAACATTTCATCAATTCAAACATCATACAATCATCTTATAAAAGTTACTAACATACTCTTCTTTATAATGCAGATATGGCAAACTTAGTGTTTGTCAGAGATCACAACATATGTACATTTCTCAATGCTGATTCACCTAAGGCAGAGAACTCTAGAGACATGATCCATGCCATCAGGCAAACAAGGCTGGTTCATGCAATGACTGCTAGACCAAACATTTATGAGGACCATATTGTCCAGTTTTGGACTCATGCACACTTGGAACAATTAATGATCAACAAGTAGTGGTCTCCTCTGTTCATAATCATCACATTATCATCTTTAAAGAAGTAATCAGGAGAGTACTTCAGTTGGGTGAAGAAGATGGTCAAGGTCCAGTTGAGTTTGATGAAAACTATGTTTTACATGTTTTCAGACAGATTGGTTATACAGGAACCACTGACAGGAAACAGATCAAGAAGTCATATATGTGTGCCTAATTTAGATTCCTCATGCATACATACCAAAGACAATGACAAAGAGAAAGACTAGCTGGGATGCCATTTCATTAAGAAGCTCTTCTGCCATAGCAAGCATTATAGCCAGAAGACCATTAAACTTTGCTGCACAAGTATTGAATGGGATGGTATACAACTTAACAAAGGTCAGGAACAAATTTCAGATGTTTCCAAGATTCCTTCAAATGATCATTAATGATCTTTTACCAAACATCCCTAGAGAAGGAGCAATCTTCCATCCTGTTCATTTCAATGAACATGTGTTTAACAAAATCAAGTCCAGCCTATATCATGGAGATGAGGTTCCTGTTCCACCTCATATGATGGACTATGATCTTGCAGTACCTGATGTATTTTTAAGAATACCTAGTCAAGGTGATCCACACATGGAGTTCCAAAATGTGATTCACCAACATCCAATCATACAACCAGCCCCTATCTTACAAGAGGAACAAGCTGCTCTTGAAGTTGAACCAATCATTCAACATCAAGATCCAATAGCATACTCACCAGAACCAATCATTCAAGAAGCACAAGAACATGAGCAATTTCAGTTTGAGCATCATGTGCCATCAACATCTCAAAGCCCATCCACAGTACAAGAACCTATACATGATCAACAAATCACTGTAGTACCTGCTGAAGGTGATGATTAGGGTAGTGATATTCCCACTGAGGAAGAAATTGAGTATTCCAAAGTGTTCTTATTCATTGAATACAATAAGCTAATTGAAAGATCAAACAAAAGAGCTAAGAAGTTAAAAGATAAGCTCAAAAGCAAAGACAAAGAGATAGAAAAGCTCTCAGCAGGTCAAACATCCTAGAAGTTGATTGTTCAGTTTTTGGAACAACAACTCACACAATCAAAAGAAGAGGTGAAGGAAAAAGATCATGACCTCAGTAGTGCAAGATTAGACATTGCCTACTTAACTGAACAAACAGATGCTAAAGATGCAGAAATTGATGAGCTTAAAAGAATAATTGAAGCTCAGAATGAAGAAATTCAAAGATTAAACAGAGAGCTTGATTTGAAAGACACTCAACTAAATAAGGAAGAACATTAAGAAGGTCAAGAACAGGACCTGAGTGATGACTTTGAAGATCAAAATATGGTTGAAGCAGCATCAAGTCCACAAAAACAACAAACAAAGCTTGCACTAATCATTCCTGAAGAATCCTATTCTATGGATCAACTATTCAGTGAAGTTAATCCTTTTGAGAATATTCACTATTCACCAATCTTAAGGCAACATTTTCATTCTCCTGACCCACACCCAACAGAAACAAGTATTATGCCTTACAATCCCTTAACAAACAAATAAAAGAAATTGATTAAGGAGTTTGCTGAGCCTGCAAATGTGCAAGTTGAATCATCAAATATTCAAGCCTCAAATTCTCAACCTCAAATGAAAACTTATGGAAGAAAGAGGAAAAGGATGTACTTGGTATACTTAATAAAGGGGAAGAAAACTGTTAAAGAGGTTGATGAACCTGAATCCCCTCCTCTAAAGCTCATGAAAGTTAAAACAGAACCAGTTGATGAAGCATCTGAACAAACAATTCCTCTTGAAGAAGGAGAGATAGATCAAAATCTTGATTAGCAATCAATCATTATCTTAACTGATTCAGATGAAGAAAAAGATGTAAGAGAAGATGATGAAAACATTCAAAGCATACAAGAACTCTTCCCTGATGATCCAGAAACATTAATGGGAATTGACTTAGTAACCAGAGGATTTCCTTATGACACTTTTATGCAACTTAACCTCACTGAGGTTAAAGACTTGCTCAAAGACTTCCAAGAAGTCATGAAGAATGAAGAAGAGCAAACATACAGGAGGTATAAAGAAATCAAAGATCAACAGGAGTTGTAAAAGAATATACCAATGGATCCTCAGATAGAGAAGATGACCTACTCCCAGGTTAAAAATTGGTTGAGTCATACAAGAGTTCCCTACATGTCATATGCAGGAAGATCTCTGTCTCAGATGAAAGATATGGCAAGACAGATCTATAAAAACATGCTTACAAATGCTCTAAAACCACAAGTGTTTAAGCCTCATCCTGCTTCTTCTCTATCTACATATCATCAAGCTCCTCCAAAGCTCCATCCAATTCAGGAACCCAGACAGTTTATGCCACATAGGTTATGGCCTGAAGGTAATGAAGTAAGAGAGATGATAAATGAGAAAACCAATTTTGTCAAGCTCTATGACAGAATCACTCTCACTGAAGAAGCTAATGAAAGAAAAATAGTGGCTTGGAAATATGATGAGGTCTGGGACGTTGTGCTAATTAAGAGGGTATCTGGACTTGTCCAGTATCTATCATACATCTCCTAGCTGGGGTCCCTAAGCTATGAAGATAGATTAGACCTACTGCAACTAAGAATGGTCAATCATACAAACAATTCAAGGGGAGCAGACTTCTTTCATATTCTGAGATCTTACATGCATAAACATCATAATGAGCTGAAAGCTAAAGCTGATAAAGAAAACAAGCTTCAGATTGCAAAGCTCAGAAGAGAACAACAAGCAGCTAGTAAGAGGAAACAGACAAGTGATGAACAACCCTCTGAGATTGATACAGAATTGTTAGAAAAGGTTGGTTACCCTTTGAGGCCATCTGATTTAAAGCTGATTATGAAGAAAATTGATGGTAACCAGTACAACCACCCAATCATAAAATGGTATTATGATGAAACTCATTTTGAAGTGATACCGGAAAGAAAACTTGAGGGAAAACAAGCACCAGACATAAGGGTGTTTGATCCTGTTGAAATCAAACTCCTTCATCCCTCTTATGTCTCATTTTTTAAAACAAGGACCTTTCCATCAATTGAAGATGTGATATACAAAGGAGATTGCTGCTATTTCATTCATATGCTTAGGATTTTGGGGACTGTTTATGTGAATACAGCTCTCAAACAAAGATTAGAAACCAAACAGCAACCCCTTACACATATTAAAGAAATAACAGGCATGAGTATTTCTGAGAACAACAATTTGGAGATCTTGAAGGGAAAGCATGTTGTGACCACACTGGTCAGCAACATTGATGTACAAAGCTTGGATCAGTCTATTTTGGAACAGCTGGTACATCTACCAATCAAGTATAAGTATGAATAGAAGAGTGTAGTTCAGTACCTTACTGAACACATAGTGAACTGCCTTAATGCTTTGAAGATTAATCCTCTGGCTGAACAAGTAAAAGAAGTAGAAAAAGACCAAACCACAGAACAAGATGTTGAAGAATCTCTCAAGGCAACAGAAGAAGTGCAGAAGAAGCTGGTCCTTCTCATTCCTAGACGTTTCTAACGAAAAAAATAGACAAAACAAACAAACAATCATGTGTAACATATCAAACAATCAAAACAAATCATTTCAGCATCATACAAATCAAATATTCATATATTACACAAGTGTAATCTGTAAACTTACAAGCAAACATACAAGCATACAAAACCTACAAAACGCTCAATCATACATGATAACAAACAAACATTCAAGCATACAAAACAGACAAAACACTCAATCATCCATGATAACAAACAAACATTCAAGCGTACAAAACAGACAGTAACAGTTAATCATACAGTAACTGTAACAAGCAATCATACAAGCAATCATGCAATCATACATGTTAACAATCAATCATGCATAATACAAACATACCTAAAACCGTTTAATTATAACACACTATCATTATAATCATATCATTAACAAAAACAAACACACACAAATTTTACTAACAAACAAAACATTAACAAGCAAACATTAAAAGAATGGCAACATCATCCTTAGGGTGAGTATTGTTGGACTCAACAAGTGCATTTATGGATTAATGCTTTAAAGGATGATGCTTGCCATAATCAAACATAATGTGTTCTAGCATTCAAACAATCATTAACTAACACATTAGCATCATTAATAATCATAACATTCACTAATCATTGTTTAAATTTCTTTTTCAGGTTTGTACATAAAGGAAATTTTGACAAGTACCCGCAGCGGATGAAGTACTGCAATGAAGATGAACAAAAGCTCTAATACGGATGAAGAACTGCCTATAGTGAATGTACAAGAAGATGCAGCGGATGAAGATCAACACCAATTACTCGCAGCGGATGAAGACATCCCACAGCGGATGAGTAACTTACAGCGGATGCCTGTCCACAGCAGATGTTCATCCACAGCAGATGAACACTCCACATCGGATGTTCATCCACAGCGGATGAACATCCCACAGCGCACAATAAACAATGCAAACACTTCACAGCGGACAACATCCAAAGCACAGCGGACAAGTGATCTGACTTCCACAGCGGATATCTTAGCATCCACAGCGGACAGCTAATCATCCATAGCGGACAACTTATAGACTTAGGATTATTTATGTAATTTTCATTTACATAAGGGTAGTTTAGTAATTGTATATAGCTCTTTGTATAGGCTATAAATAGCATAGTACCCTAATCCTTTGTAAGTTTTTGAACAATCGATCAATCAAACAGATATTATAATCCATGCACTAGCAATCACACAATCATACACAATCATACACAACACTGATATCATAGCATCTATCATGGGTTTTTGCACCATGGTTCATGTTTGTTGATTAAGAGATTAGAAAAGAACCTTAGGAGAAATCAACCGGTGTTTGTTCTTGTTGTTCATACTCAACAACAAACATTCATTCACACAGAAAAGTTGAATTCATCACCTTTCACAGTTGCTGAAATACAAGGCTCACCATCCTGATCAGTCTCATTAACTGCTGTCTCCCAAAACTAATCGATAACATCAGTTAAAATAGTGGGATTAGCCGAAATAGCATAATGAATCCGAGACGTCTTCAACCCATCAATAAGAGATCTAAACAGGGCTTTGTCATCCGGTATATCTCCCAGATACGCCACAACATTATGGTTTTTATTAAAAACCAATGGACGTGCCATCTAAAACATAGAACAAACTTAATAAGAACAACAAAAAAAATTTCAAACATGAAACAAAAATTCAAATTAAAACATAAATTCACTTTTAGATAGTTTTTTATAAAAAAATGGATCTTCTCACGCGAAAACATCAGCTTCTCGCACAAAAGCTTTAAGTTTCAGACTTAACTTCTCGTGCAACAAGATAGGTTTTCGCTTGAAACTGACTTTGACTAAAAGTCAACTTCTCGCGCGACAAGTCAAATCTCAAGCGAATAGTTCTGTGCAAGTTTGATAGTTCTCGCATCTATTCATATTCATCCTACTTTTCGCATGCGAAAAGTCGGTGAGATTTCAGAATTTCAATTGTTCAATTTTAGAGTGTTTCAACCATTAAAGCTTGATTAGTAGGTGTCACCTAAGTCATTTTAAAGGTTTAACATGTTTAATTTGTCTAATTTATCATGTATTCGTCATATGAACTTTCGGTCAAGTATCAAACACATTCAAATCTGAACAAAAATACCTTGTAAATCAATAATAAAACCCAATGCGAAGTAGATGGACACTCTAATCAAAGTTTAACAAGTTTCTACACTTAGAATTTTGAGAGAGAAATTTCTGAAGTTTTTGTGCGATAAGTGTTACTTTTCGCACAACTGTAATATTCAAAGTACTTTGACTTCTCGCGCCAGAAGTCAGAGTTCTTGCATACAGAGACTTTTCGCATCAGCTGAACTGTTTCGCATTTGTTTTGAACTTCTCGCATTAGATGAACTTTTCGCATGCGACAAGTTCAATTTTCCTCCTTTTTTAAAAGTTTTCAACCTTTTATTTTTCAAATTTTTCATCAATTTATTTATTTTTTAAGCCATATGAAAATGATTATGTTTAACTAAGTGTTTATAATTATTCTACCACCGTTAATTTTGTAAAAGATATAAAGTTGAAACAAGTAAAAAAACATATGTAAACAAACAATATTTACTGACTAATTATTTACATAAATATTTTTTGATAAATTTTCAAGTACAAGATCATATTTCTTGGAAATCAATCATTACTATCATCCAGCTTTATTATAAATGGAACTAATTATGATGATTGTCAATATATTGTGTCTAGTTTAAACTTAGACTTCAAGTTTACTTAGACACATAAGCTGTGATATTTATCATGTTTTGATTGAATTATATGTCTTCAGTGTGTCCCACAATCAAATATCCTGTAGAACCTTATCCAACTTCAAGACACTTTCGAGGTTTCTGATCAGCCTTTTCAGAAAGAATGTTCTAATATAATATCTATTATGAGCATAAATAGCTAGAGAAATGTTTTTGAACACAGAATATTAACAAGTTTTAGGACTTATTAACACCCAGTAGGACTTATGTTTTTGCCCTCACAAGACATTTATGACTTACATGCCAAGTCAAACTTACATGCCCCATCTTTCGATTTTACCTCCTGTGTCAGAACATATTCTCAAAAGGAAAAATATTTATCATATAGTATGTATGTCTATGATATATCTTTTATTAATGTGCTCATTGGCATCTTTTATTCCTATATGGCCTTTTGGCTTCTTTTTGCTCCTTTTGTTTATTTTTCTCTTTTGTATTTTGTTTTCATTAGTATATCTATGTTTGTATTTTGAATTTTTACATATATATAAAATATCTAAAAGAAACTGGATCAGAAAATAACTGGCTTGAGTATGACCAGACTATAACTCTCAGTCTGTTTTAGCATGGAATCAGAGTTACCACAGAACCTTGATGAGTTACCCACTTCAGTCATAGATAGTTACTTTCAGTTCATCACAGAACATAGTACATTTCATTCTTGAATGTCCAGCCTATCAACATATCAAACATAATCCAAGTCAGTTTCTTGTAAGCTTTAGGATGCAACGATTCAAAATCAAGAAATGTACTATCATTTCCTGTAAACTCTTGAAAATTTAATTTTCTCACTTTTTTTTAAATCAAAATCTTTTTGAACTTTTCTTCAAACTATTTACTCCCCCTAAGAACAAAATCTTTTTAAGTATTTTCAAAATTTCTCCCCCTAAAATTGTGATTATCTAAACAGAAAATAACAATTTTAACCAAAAATAAAGAAAAATATTTTGTAAAGGGTGTAAGAATAAAAGTTAACCAAAGTTAATCATGCCCAAAGATTTAACTAAAAAGTTAAATTTGGAATGATCGAACGCCTTAGTAAACAAATCAGCAATGTTATCATCTGTGGAAATTGATTCCAAATGGATAAGTTTGCGTTCAAATAGTCACGAATGAAATGCATGCGGATGTCAATGTGTTTTGTCTTTGAATTCTGAATAGGATTCTTCATAATGTTTAAAACTACACTATTATCACAAAATATTTTAGTATCATAAATGTTTAGACCATAATCAAGGAGTTGTTAAATCCAAACGATTCATGAACAACAACTTGATACAGCCACATATTCAGCCTCTCATGTGGATACTGTATGTTGTTTCTTGCATTGCCATGAAATCAACCTATTGCCAAGAAATTGACAACCACCAGTTGTAGATTTCATATCCAAGTTACATCCTGCATAATCACTGTCAGTATAAGCAAATAAATTGAAATCAGAATTTTTAGGATACCAAAGGCCGAGTGTTGGTTGACCTTTGAGATACTTAAAAATCCTCTTGACAACTTTCATGTGAGATTCCTTTAGATTACTTTGATAACGTGCACACTGACAAATAGGAAACATGATGTCTGGTCTGCTTGTAGTGAGATACATCAGAGATCCAATCATTGATCGATACATGTGTTGATCAACATCTTCTCCTGTGAGATCTGGAGCCAAAGTAGGACGAGAAGAGATAGGAGTAGGAGCTGTCTTAGAGTCTTGAAATTTGTATTTGTCTAGGATACTGTGAATATACTTTTCTTGATGTATTAGTATTCCCTTATCATCTTGTTTAACTTGAATGCCCAAGAAAAACATCATTTCTCCAAGAGAACTCTTTGAATCCAAGGATCGATGCAGGAATTATCAATTTGAGTTTAACAAGTAATGATCACGAAACTATCAATACTTGCTGTTTAATAGATTCTTTATAAGTTGAAATCGATAAACAAAATAAAACAACTTGAAAACACAATGTAATAATGTAACACAAAGATGATTTTCAATTGTTTTTCATTCACAACGAACCGATTACAATTGATGTTGATGCTCCTGATGTTCTTATGACTACTATATTGTTGTTGTTCTCTGTTCTTGTTATTCTCTCTTGTTTTTTTTATTGATATCGTTTCTATCAATATATACACATATTTGAGTATCGATATCTCTCAATATCTCTCCATTCTGTTCCTATTTTCTTGCTAACATCTCGTTATTCTGTTTTGCTATTCTGTTTCTATATGTGTGCATCATTGCCTTGTTTATCGGCATAGGAGTTCATAATTTTACATTGGAAATTGTAAATTACAACAAGAATGTTATTGATGTGACGTTGAATATTCGCTTGACTTCAATATCTTCTATTGTCATTGATTTGATGATGTTGCTTTGACATGTTGACTTGTTGACTTTTTGATCTTCCGTACCGCAGCAACACTTAGTCTTCAACATTTCTTCTTCAGTGGTTGTGATTCCATGGAGTTCTTGTACTTCTTCAGTAGTAAGCTCTGCTTCAGTAGCTCCACTTGATCTTTGGACTTGTTCAGTAGTTGTTGTTCTTCCGTAGGAGATCTACGGAAGCACAGACTTTAGTTATGCTCCGGAGAACATCTATGGAAGAACACTTATTCATCCGCAGATTGTTCTAACACTTGGAAATTTTCCAAATTTACCAAGTCTGATGTTTCTTGCAATGACACATAAAGCAACACACATAATAATATAGGTTAACATACAATTCATGCAGTACATTATGTTATCAAAAGAGAACTACAATGAGTTATTACAAGAGTTGATTTATCATCTAAACCTATACAAGGATCTAGA
This sequence comes from Flaveria sonorensis, assembly GCA_025506505.1. Taxonomy (NCBI): domain Eukaryota; kingdom Viridiplantae; phylum Streptophyta; class Magnoliopsida; order Asterales; family Asteraceae; genus Flaveria; species Flaveria sonorensis. The sequence continues at coordinate 28,654,563 of CM046424.1, read as the reverse complement.
CCTAACAATACTCCCCTTTAGGTTTAGTCTCTTGTAATCATTGGTTTACTACTCTTAATTCTTGAATTCTTCCCAAAATTCTTGTTGTGAAGTATTCAACTGTATTTTTTTGATCATCATACAAGTACTTAATCTTCATCCTCTTCATTTTCTTTAAGATCTTGTATTTCAGACCCAGGATGTCCTCTTCAGTGGGAAGTGTTGCAACAACACTATTATTTGGAACCATTTCAAGTTCATCTTGTTCTGATATTCTCAGCTCAGTGATTAATTGAATTTCTATTCCCATCAGCTGGCCCGCTTCAAATTTCCTTCTCTTGTGAGCTTTAGTATGCAGCTTCTCAATAACTTAAATGCTATGAACATACAAGCACAGGTCATTTTGAGTATTTTGGTCATTTAGCTTGGGGAAGTACTTGTCATATAGATATGAAGTGTAGCTTGGGTGAAGCAATTTGATTTCCATTGGGTCAAACAGTCTTATGCTTGAACCTTTCTTCTGTGGATCATTCCTTCACAACACCAGCTCTTTGGTTCTTTCTACATAACCCCACTCTGTGATAGGGGTTGAATATTGATTTCCTTCTATAGTTTTAACTAAAGCTTCTGCCTTATTTTCATAGCCAATTCTTGTTAAGAATTCATCATCTATGGATTGAAAAGAATTGGTATGAGGCCTCTTCTGTCTTTGTCTTCTTCTCTTCTGCTCTTCATCTTCTCTTCTTGCTTCTTTTAAGACATCCCCTTTGAACTTATGTTTGAGCTTTGCAACTATTCCAGATAAATCCCTTCCTCTTAGATTGATGGGATAATTGATGATAGGAATGGCTTGAAGGCATTGCAGATCAGTATCAGGTAGAGAGAGAGAGACTCCATCCAAGGATAGTATTGAACCATCCTTGATGCTCTCTTTATAATGGCATAATTTCACTCTGAATCAAATCTCCATGCTATTATTCTATTTTCTTTAGCTGATCTAGGAGTGGTCATCAGATCAAAGAGTTGAATCAATGTAGTCTTTTCCTCAATTATCTCCCATACAGTAGTGCCCAATGGCCATATTTTGTTGGGTGTCACATCCTTTGGCTCCCTAATCAACTTTTCTTTTCCCTTGTGCATGTCTCTGCTCTCAACTACTATGGGTTCAACAGGAGTTTGTTTTGCTTGTTGTTTGTAAGTAGGACTAGGAGCCCCAGTCCTGAATCTTACACCTTTGTCTAGCTCAACCTTCATTACATGCTCCATCATGGCTCTTAGCTCACTTATTGTTCTTCCTTTATGCTCTTGATGCTCATAGTTATGACTTTGTAACCAATAAGTCATGTTGTACCTAGTCAGCTTCTTTGTGTCATAATGGCCCCGTTCATTCCTTATCTTTTCAATGGCTTTGAATTTTGAGAAGGTTTCATAGTTGCGTACCGGCAGCATTAGCCTTATAGCATCAAAGTCTTTCAAAACTTGAATCATTTCAGTTATGTTCATTCTTTCAACCATATCATAAGGAAAGCCATTGTTTATCAAGTCCATAAACATGGCAGATTGTGCTCTTTCCTCAAGGATGTCTTCAGTTGCTAGAAAGTCATCAGACTTTGCTTCTTTAGCAGCTTTAGCAGACTCTTCTTTTGTTAATTCTTCCCACTCATCATCACTATCTACTTCAATGTGTTCAAATGGTGGTGTGTGCTCTGGAGATATTGTTTTTGCTCTTTTTGTGGTGTCTCCAAGTTCAATCACATCTTCTTGAACTTTTCCCAAGTACTTTCTTTTCTTGCTATATATGATTGTCTGTTCCTTTGGTTTCAACAATGGAATATCAGCTTCCTTGAGGTGTTCTTTTTGACTACCCATCTCTTGATTAGACAATTTCTTCTTCAAAGTCTCTATCTCATCATCTTTAGCTTTCAGCAACATTGACTGATCAGATATAGTTTTCAATGACTTGTTCAGATCAGACATGACCTTTTCTTTTTCTTATTTCTCTTTATCAAGAGATTCACATGACTCAGTTACAACCTCATCCATCCAGTCAATCACGTCATTATTTGTTTCTATCTCTTTTTTCAACTTCTTGATTGTTGCATCTTTAGTTGCTATTGCCTTGTCTTTCTCAATCATCTCCCCTTTTATTTTTCTTAACTTCTCCAACTTTTTATTTCTTTTAATGATAAGATTGTTGTATTTTGCCACCAGGAAACTCTTGCTTACATCTATCTCTTTATCTCTTAAATCATTCTTATTATAAGCAGTGATATCAACAAAATGACTATCACTCTCAGCTTGTTGTTCAACTTCTTTATCATTCTCCCCTCTAGATCTAAACAAATCTCCTCTGTAATGCCTTCATTCACAGCATCATGCTCATCCTCATGAAAGTTGAGTGGTTTAGTGTAAGTTAGGCTTTCAGCAGGTTTAGTAGGTGTGGGTGAGAAAGTTGGTAGTGTTGTTGGATGAGATGGTGTTTGAGTCAGATTGAGAGAGAGAGGTTCAGTGGCATAAGTGTTCATTGATGATTGAGATTGGGTAGGAGTGATGGGTTGGGTATGTTAACTTGGTGGTGAGATAATATGGACAGGTGGTGATAAAGGTATGTTGGTAAAGGATGGTGGTGAAGGAGGATTGGGTTCATGATGTGGTGGTTCAGGGGATTCAGCCTATGGAGTTTGTTATTATGGTTGATCAGAAGACTTAAATGATGTTGTTTGTTGCTGTTGGTCATCAATGTATACAAGTTCTTATGGGATATCAACATTCTCATCAGCCACATGTGCAAACATCTCCATCTCTCCTCCTTGATATTGCCCACTGATCTTGTTAAGCACTGATCTTCCTAGGTGAGCTTGAACAAATACATCACCTTCTTGTTCAATATTAGGCAGTGCTTCATTAATGATCAGCTGAATGAATCTTGTAAAAATATACATCTTATTTTCCTTCTCCACCCTGATATGGTTACATAAACATCAAAGAATGTACTTAGAATAGTTATATGTCCTTCCTTCAAATATACCAATGATTTCGGAGGAGATATGCCTTGAAAATCTATCCAACCCTGACTTCCTATTGGACATACACTTCAGATAAGTATGGCATAGAAATCTATACGGCTTACACAACCTTCTCTTCTTGATTTCACCATTTCTATAATCACCATCATATCCCATCAGTTGAAAAACTTTTTGAATGTATTCATGTTCGAATACATTTGGGTGATCCACTTCTTGATCGCCAAACTCCAACACCCTCCTAATGGTTTGTTCATCTGCCCTCAGCTGTTCGTTTCTAATTGTAGCATAGATTACCTTTTCATCCTGCTCCTCCTAAATTCATGCAGAGTTCTAGAGATCGATTATATGATCTTGATAGATAACAGGGTCTACAGATAGAGCATAGAACAATCTTGATCTTCTCAGATATCTGATAATATCCCTTCACCCATCGACTACTGAATCCTTTGGATTAAGGAAAGCACAGACATTATGCTCTTTTGCGAATTGATTGGCCATTTTGATGTTGTTTGAAAGGTGATTTTGGTGAGGATTGTTGTGTGGAATGAAAATTTTGAATGTTGCTGGAGAAAGGGGTTTTTGGTTTGAGTGAGTTTTTCTAGGTCTGAAAAGGGGTTCTAAAAAAGTGAATAAAAATGACAACGGTCGGATTATCATTTATACTCCTTCGGACACTATTAAAACCTTTTATTTAATATTGTGGGACCCTTAACCCAAATTATCCTTCCGTGGTTATCCACAAGTTTACTCTTCCGTAGATCATCTACGGAAGGCAAAACCTTCCCTTATTGATTTGTTTTAATTTTATTCTTCCGCAGCACATCTACAGAAGACAAAATTTATGTTCTGTTAATTCTTCCGAAGGTAAAATTTTCTTCCGAAGCAAATGTTTGTTTTTCTTCTGAAGTTAATTTTGATAAAAAATTTCTTCCGAAGCAAATGTTTGTTTTTCTTCCGAAGTTAATTTTGAAAAAAATTTTCTTCCAAAGCAAATGTTTGTTTTTCTTCCGGAGTTCATTTTGATAAAAATTTTCTTCCAAAGCAAATGTTTTTGATGTATGACACTAGCATATTCTTAAATCATTTGTTGTTTGCTGTTGGACCTGTTAACTTTGCTTCATGGAAAATGTGCAAAATAGATATTTAGTTAAAAACTTCAAATATCCTGCAGCCAAGTTAGTGCTCAGATTTTCATGCTGATTACTACTCCCCGTAAATTTATGATTAATGATGAACTTATGTATTTATCAAAAATTTATTAAGAGAATAGCATAAAAAACAATTATCTGTCCAACTTATTGGCAAATAAAAGAACAAAAACTATGTACAAGCATTTGCATCATACAATGGGATCATACTATGACATTAAGCAACTTCCTGATCTAGTTTTGTTAGAATACATAGATCTAGTGCTGATTGCAAGTATTAGGATCCACATAAATTCAAGCAAGAGTGTAGTTTCAACTTGTCATGATGTTTATCATGTTTTGGTACTGATTAAAGATAGACAAATATGGACTTCACATTCAATTCACATTAGAGTTTATCCTTCGTTTGTGAGTCAATTTATCACTTTTTCACACTTAAAACTATGTTCTTTAAGTTATAAGCTCTATCTTAAGATTTCTTTGAAATCTTATTAATGCTGATATGATTTGTAAGCTTTGCATTAATATACAGTTGATCATATTGGATTCTTTTAGAGCTGTTCCTCTTTGGAATCTTTTCGATCATCATCAACAGGACACCAGGTCTTTACTTACGTAAAACAGAGGTGCCTGTGAACCCAGGTCTTTGTTTACACAAAACAAAGGGTCCATGATATGCAAAGATAGAGGTTATAAAGTGTCACAACATAGTGTGCTTAGGTGAATAAGTTGATCATAGTAGGATATGACTTACTTGCTTGTTCCTCAAAATGGAATTGTCCACAATTTGTCACCTTGGCATTACGTTATGCATGAACTTGTATAGATTTCACTCAAGCTAAACCTACTCATATATCAAGTCATATTTGATCAGTATTTATTGTGTGATAAAATTCAAGAAATTAAGCAAAGGCATTGTGCACTATCATTTCCCATGACATGAACTACTTATTCAAGAAAACATGAAACTAAGACAATATTTCTTTGGAATTTTATATGTTTTATGAATTTTTTTGCCTTTATCATATTAAGAAATTTAAGGACAGATCATGCTTTTTTTATGTTGATTATTTAATCTAAGTTGATCATGCCTAAGGACTCAATTAAGAAATTAAATCTCACTAAGTCAAAGGCTTTAGTGAATAAATCAGCAAGTTGATTTGTTGTATCCACTTTAATCAACTTGATTAAACCTTTTTCTAAACAATCTCTCAAAAAATGATATCTGATTTTCTATATGCTTTGTTTTACTATGTTGCACTGGATTAGCAGTGATGAACATAGCAGCTGAGTTATCAATATGTATTGGTGTTTGAAAAAAGTTGTAACCATAATCAAGTAATTGGTTTTGCAACCATAAAACTTGAGAGCAACCAGCTGAAGCAGCTGTGTACTCAGCCTCAGCTGTGGATACTCATACATTTGTTTGCTTTTTGCACTGCTAATAAACAAGTCTTGGTCCTATGAATTGGCATCCACCAGTTGTGGATTTTCTGTTGTTGTTACACCCTCCAAAGTCACTATCAAAACTTGACTAGAGGATGAATTCTCCTTATTTGGGATACCAAAGTTATAGAGCTGGCTTCCCTTTGAGGTATCTGAATATCCTCTTCACTGTATTCATATATGATTCCTTGGGGTCTGATTGGTACCTAGCACAAACACACATAACAAACATTATGTCAGGTCTGCTGGTAGTTAAGTTCATTAAAGATCCTATCATAGATCTATATAATCTTTGATCAACTAACTTCCCTTTAGGATCAGGTACAATCTTATCTATTATTGATGCTGGTGTTTTGCATGAAGATGAATCAGCAAGGTTGTACTTCTTCAAGATTTGATTCACATACTTTTCCTGATTGATGAAAATGCCATCTTGTTTCTGATGAACTTGCAAACCAAGGAAAAATGTTAATTCTCCCATGGAACTCATTTGAAACTCAGATTTCATCAAACATTCAAACTCTTCACACAATCTCTTGTTTGTTGATCTAAAGATGATATCATCCATATAGACTTGGACAACTAAGAGATCTTGATGATCATGTTTCAGGAAGAGAGTCTGATCAATTGTGCCCCTTTTGTAACCATGCTTGAGTAAGAAGGATGACAATGTTTCATACCATTTTCTTGGGGCCTAATGAAGACCATACAAAGCTTTGTCAAGCTTGTATACCCTGTATGGATAATCTGGATCTTCAAAGCCTAGTGGTTGGGCAACATAGACTTCTTCATCAATTTTACCATATAAGATGGCACATTTTACATCCATCTGGTAAACTATGAACTTCTTAAGTGACGCATAGGCTAGAAAGACTCTAATGGCTTCAATCCTGGCAACAGGAGCAAAAACTTCATCATAGTCTATCCCTTCTTCTTGAGTATAGCCTTGTGCTATTAGCCTTGCTTTATTTCTCATAATGATATCTCTGTCATCTAGTTTGTTCTTGAAAAGCCACCTTGTGCCAATTGGATATTGACCTTCCGAAAGATCAACTAGATTCCAGACTTTTTGTTTTCTGAATTGCTGAAGTTCTTCTTGCCTTGCTTCAATCCAGCTGTTGTCTTTCAATGCTGTAGTTATGTTAGCTGGAACCACTGGTGAAAGAAAACAGGAGAACAGATAGATATTGGTAGCTCCCCCTTGACTTCTTATGGTTTTTTTAGTAAGATCACCAACAATGTTTTCAATAGGTGATACTTATGAATTCTTGTTGTTGGTACTGATTCAACTGGAATGGATGATTCTAAGTTGGTAATGATGGTTGATGGAGATGGACCCAGCTGAGATGGAGAATCAACAAAGTGATTAATATCCTCATCATTTTGACCTTTTGATGCTAAATGAACTCCATCTTCTTGATTTTCTGTTTTCGCAGATCTAGTTACAACTTCCGCAGCAGCTACAGGAACAACTACGGATGTAGGAGTTTGTTGATCTGCAGATGTGAATGTTGTTGGAATGTTTCCTGATGAGTTTGGAACTTTAGTTGAGGGCAATGAATCATCTCCGGAAGAAGATGGAACATCTACAGATGTAGAAAAATCTTCTACGGATGCATTGTTAACTTCTGATGAAGTTGAAATTCCATGTCCATTAGTGTTTTCATTGCTTGTTTGAGATGAAAGGCCTGTATCAGCAACATTTGAAGTATGTTTGTGGGGTAATCTTGGAGGATCAGCTGACAATGACACTTCGTTCAAACTTGGAGGCACATAAGGATAACATGTATCCAGGACTTGCAACATTCAAATAACCAAAGTTAAATGAATTTGTTAATGCATCTATATCAAACAACCAAGATGAACCTTTTTTAGATTTTGGAAATAAGGATTCATCAAAAGATACATTAGGTGTTTCCTATACAATATTGTGATGAGGAATGTATACTCTATATGATTTAGATGTTGATGAATAACCAACAAAGAAACCATCATAAGCATTTTCATCAAACTTTCATAATTGATCTTTGGTGTTTAAAATTGACACATGACACCCAAAAGCTCTAAGATAGCGTATAAAAGGTTTTCTTTTAAACAAAAGTTCATAAGGTGTTTTATTATGTTCTTTGACAATTAAAGTTCTATTTTGAACATCGCATGCTGCGTTCACTGCTTCTGCCCAAAATTTGATAGGCAACTATGAATCAGCTAGCTTTGTTCTTGCTGCTTTAATTAGTGTCCTGTTTCTTCTTTCAGCAACTCCATTTTGTTATGGAGTTCTTGGTGCACTAAATTGTCTGGCTATTCCTTTGTCCCTGCAAAAGGAATCTAAAACATGATTAACGAATTCAGTTCCATTATCACTTCTTAACATTTTGATCTTTAAATCAAGTTGGTTTTCAATCTTAGTGATAAACTCCATTAATGTTTTTGAGGTTTCACTTTTATGTTTTAAGAAAAAGACCCATGTGAATCTAGTGAAATCATCAACAATCACCAAACAGTATTGCCTTTTTCCAATGCTCATTATATTGGTTGGACCAAACAGATCCATGTGTAGCAGTTTGAGTGGTGTTGTGTTTGTGTTGATTGTTTTGGACTTATGTGACACCCTATGTTGTTTCCCTTTATAAAATGATGAACAATGATTAGAACAATAAAATTCTTTCTTGGGAAGGCTAATGACTAAGTCATGTTTGACCAACTTATTCATGTTCTTCATGTTGGAATGAACCATCCTTCTATGCCATAGTTGTTATTTATCTTCTGATGCCTTAAAGATCAGGCAGGTTTTATTACTTGTCATAGATGTGTTATTCATATCCAAAACATAAGTGTTTCCTTTTCTTGGTGCTTTAAGAAGGATCCAATCTGCTGAAACTTGAAAACCTTGCTTAAAAATGTAACAGAAAGAGTTATCAAATAAGGTGGTATAATTTTATTCATAAATTTGAGATACACTGAGTAAATTGTATTGTGAATTTTCACAAAAAATAACTTTCTCAAACTTGAGTACTCCATTTGTTACCATTCCTTCACCAACAATTTTACTTCCCTTCTTATCCCTACCAAATACTACATATGAAGCAATTTTATGTTTGAAGTCATAGAGGAGAGAACAGTTTCCTGTCATATGCCTAGAACAACCACTATTAACATACCACTTGTGTCAGTCCTCCATGGATGTTCCTGCAAAAATAATGAAATCAATTAGAAAGTGGAGCCCAAGCCTTAATGGTCTTGGGCTTGCCATTGTTGTCTAGAATTGTGACTTTATCATGAATGAGCCTAGATGTCTCAAGATTATTTTTAGCCCAAATTGATTCATTATGTTCTGTTTGGGTTGAGGATGATTCTGTTGAAGATGAACTTGATGCACTTTGATCTTAATTCACGGTTACTTCTTCTGTCACTTCTTCTTTGAGTACCTTTTTCTTCAAACTTGAAGATGATGCTTTGTTAGAAAAAGTTTCAGCATCTTTTGTTTTTGATTGAGGTACATGATTACCCTTTTCAAAGTGATCAAAGAAGGCTTCATCTTCCTGCAACACTACATTCTTAGAGGAGTCTTGCTTTGATATTGTTACTTCTCCTTCTTCTTCTTTGCTTGACCATCAGCAGATGTTGGCTTTGTCTTTGAGATCTTCTGCTTTAGTTGCTGCTTCTTTTGCTTTTCGACTTTTGAGTCATCATTCTCAGAAGATTGTGAATCTGATTCAGCAATCTCAACTTTTTGCTTCTTAGGAATCTTTGTTTTATTCTTTTTGTTGAGAAGCATTCTTGAGTAGAATGATTGTTCTTGTTGCATATGGCACAATACTTGTTGAAGTAACAATCAGAAGTCATATGATTGTTCATGTTGCATATGGAGCAATAGCTGCTGAAGTAGCATTCTTTTATGCTGTGGTTGTGCATATCACACCATTTTCAATACATTTCTTCAACTTCACTGTCAGAGTCAGCTTCTATCTTTGTCTGTTTCTTCATCAGTGTCTTCTTTTGCTGCTTCAATTCTTTTTCAAACTTAGCAACTGAAAGATCTTCATTTTGTTGTTTACTTCTGGTTAGCAGTTGAATCAGCAAGTGTTTTCTTCTTTCGTAGATCTTCTACGAGTGACTGTTTTGGTTCTGATGATTTCTTCTTCTGCAGATTTTCTACAGAAGTCTGTTTTGTCTTCTTCCGTAGATCTTCTACGGATGTTGACTTTGGAACATTTTTATTTTGATTTTCTACGGATGTGTGAGTACCTATCTTCTTCTTCCTTACATGTCCTGCGGAAGTGTTTTTCTTTTCTTCCTCCGTAGTTCTTGTTGCTGGTTGACTGTTATGCTTTTTGTTGAGCTCCTGAATCCCTTCATTCAACTAACCAATTCTTGTGTAGATGGTCTTCAATAAATTTCTTTGTTTTGGGGGATAAGGTAGCTTGATTTAATCAAGTACTTTGGGAATTATTGGTTCAAATATTACATTTTTACCCTTACCTAAACCAGCACTTTTGTCACACCCCGAAAAGCGCACCGGAAGGGCATGCGTGTGACGGAGATAACGGAAGTTGGATTATTTCCAACAATTATTAAGCAAACAAATCATGGATACCAAAGTTAACTATTATTATAGAATGTTATTACATTGATCCAAAAGTAGTCTTAACTTGAAAACTAAAATAGTAATAACATAATATTGTTTTAAACATTAACAAGAGTTTTTGATTGGCAGCGGAAATTGGGTCCAAAATGGTATCCAAACTTGATAAGTTTGCCGTTAAAACTCTTTTCATTCCCATGCATGCCTAATTACCTTAAAAACATGCCCAAAAGTTTATCAGCAAAAAGCTGGTGAGTTCACATGTTTATATAAAAAGGTTATCATAAGTTCCTATATAAAAAGATATGATTATCCCGGAATCAACCCCTGGATCGTCAAGGACTAGCTAGGTCCACTGACTATGATCGCAACCAAGAGCCCCATAATCAAACCAAGACACAAAGTCCCTCAAAATCCTTTCAACATATATTCCCTCTGTACCAGACCGGTAAAACCGATCTTGAGGGGCGGTTGTCAAACCCAGTAGATCTACCAATATATCCTGTGGCCCTCCAAGGGTTAATGATTATGTAAGAGGGAAATCATGCGCAAATAATAAAACAACTCAAGGCCATCATAAAGATCACGCAGTTATTCCATAATTAAATCATATCACAAATAAAACGTTATAGCATGTTTTTCCTCAAAAATAGTTAAATAAAACGTTATTTAAAAATAGGGGCTGTGAAAACTCACCTTCAAATGTGACAGAGTGATGATCTAGCAAAAAAATCGAGCCCGAAAATAAACGACCAATTAACGCCCTAAACACAAAGGATCTATTAATTGTTGAGTAATAAGTCTATACGTAAGTTGTTTACCCAACTCAATAGACTTGTCTTGAAATCCGTTTTAAAAAAAAAAAGACCCGTTGGTGATTTTTGGTTTAGTTTAATAATTTGTATTAGACGTGAAAAATATTTATTTATTAAATAAATAATTTAACTCTTAAACAACAACCACATAACACACACAAGATAGACAGATGAAAGTATACAAAAATATAACGTAAAATTTACTACGTTCTGTACTATACAAACAACCAAACAAACAAAAAAATAAGTAAATGAATAAATAAATAAATAATTATTATTTCATAATAATATTTAATTTAGGATTAATATCCATATTCTTGCTTTAGTTAAGAAATCAATTTCTTATATTATTACTTTATAACTACTACTTTATTTAACACATGCCAACGTTTATTAATCTTTTAACAAATAATAACATTTTCAGTAGTAAAATATATATAAATTTATTTAAGATAAATTTTTATTATAAAAATATGCTCTATTATGTTTGACCCATATTTCACCCATATATGGTAATTTTTGACCCGAAACCGCATGGTTTTACACGCATAAACCGTACATCAACCCATATATATCTTGTGACCATTTTAAATGTTTAAAAATAGCTCTTTTATACCAAAAACATTCTGAAATAATTTGTTAAAACTCAGTTTCAAAACAGTCCATTATTTTTAACCCGAAAATGTCGGTTTTCGGCTTTTTCGCGTGTATAAAGTCATCACCAAAGACCTTGCTTGTTATGGGTTTGTTATATACTTAAAAACATAAGTTTTTAAATTAAAACAAAATATTATTTTCTGTACAAAACCGGACATGTACATAATTACTTGTTTTAAACCCAAAAACACCGTTCTTAACGCGTTTTTAAACGTAAAACGTTTACAAGATTAAACCCAATCATTAAGACTTTTATTTTCAGTAATATTACTAAATTTTAACTTATATTTTATATGTTTTAAACTTACTATTCCAGAGTTTACAAAGATACTTGTCTTGTTAGCTATCAACTTTTATGACATGACCACTAGTGGTCATTTCCCATCTATACTTGAGTACCTTTAATTTTAATTTGCTTTTATCTTTTCTTAAAATCAAATGTGAATAAAAACACCAAAATCTCCAGATCATGATCACCATATACATGGATCATTTCAATCATCTTTAAACTTATAAGTGAAGAACAAATCAAGAACAAAAGAGTAAACCGTATATACATACATATACATGATTTCATACATACATATATAATCCAAATCATAGATTTTATCTTATGTTCTTAGTTTTCATTTCAACAAAACATACTAAAAACATCAAAAGATTTCAGATCATGATCACCATTATTCATGGATCATCTCAATCCTTTATGAAATCAAGAGCAAGATGGGTTCAAGAACATCATTCTTTACATACAATCATGTATTACCCATTTTCATCATTTGATAGACTCCTTTTGGAGATGGGTTTCTTATGATGTTCACAACCTCAAATCAAAGTTTGATTATCTTGCATGAAGGTGAAAATCAACAAAATATTAAAAAATCATCAAAACACAAAATCATCACACACACACACACAAACTTACGGCACACACACACTCACACACACACACATTGTTTAATAACACATTTTCTTGATTAAAACCTTTGTTGGAACCTTGGATTTCAAGAAAAGCTAGTTTTTGGTGAATAAAACTTGCAACAATCATCCAAAAGTCATGTTGCATGTGTTAAAAGATGAAATGTTCATACCTAAGATGAACAAGTTTTGAAGATTCAAGAATGATTTCCTTGTAGATTTCTTCCCCTTTGAGTTGGATTTATGCAATGTTTTGCACCAAGTTCATAAGGGATCCTTGAAATCAAGAAATCAAAGCTTGAAACAAACTTTGGATGATCAAAATCAAAGAAAAGAGGGCTGTTCTTGGAGCTTCCAATCACGAGTTTTAGAGAGAAGGGAGAGAAGAGTGTGTAGGTGATTTCTAGTGAGAGAAAGGGTGGGTTGAGTGTGTGTAAAAGATGGAGTGTGAAGTTGTTTATATGGAAATGATTAAGTATGTTTAAAGTAAGTTAATCATGTGATTATATTGATGATATGGCTGGTTGATCTCCAAGTGAGATGCCACCCGGTGTAAGGCGGGTGTCGGTCTCATTAAATTTTTGTAAAATTCTTAAACGTTCGGGTTTTTTTAAGTGAAAATTTTATATAAAATCAAAGTATTAATTTGATACTTTCCAAAGGTTCACAACATTTAATAATAGTGACAAAAATTCAAGAATTAAAATATACACGGTACAACACAGTATGCAACGGGCTATACGTTACAACAAGGCAATATTTTAAAAAAAGTCTTAATTTTACGCGATCAAGGTAAATAATAATTATTATTATTTTTCACGACTAATAATATTTTCAATTGTGATACATTAAATCATAAAAATCAATATATATTGACCAAATTTATTTTACCAAATTGTCACCAACGCTCGTTAACAGTTTTGTCGCTACGCGACCAGGTAATTCTCAAAATTACCAACCATAAAATTTATGCACAAAGGGGATTTGCTTGACCTTAAATGACCTTAATTATCATAAAATTAAGTCTTATTATGCATTTAATTATTTTATCACATTTCATTAACGTATGAATATTAACATGGAAACACGGGATGTCACAACTTTCTTGTTCATTATGCTCATCAACTTCATCCAGATCATTACAGTCATCAAAGTCAAATTCTAATTCATTTTGTTTTGAAATTTTTGATTCAGATGAATCAGTTTCTCTGACTTCAGTATCTTCATCATTTACCAATTCATTATTTTCAACTTTTGACTCAGTTTTGCTGTCAGACACAAAATGATTTGACAGACTGTTGGTCATGGACTTAGGTAGAATGGTGTAGTTATCATTTATTAGTGGTGCAACAGCATGAAATCCCAATCCAGACCTGTTCTTTGATTCAATATGAGAATTCAAAAGTTTCTCATATTGCTTTGATGATAGTTGGAACTTCTGAAGTTTTACTTCAGTAGATGCATGATCAGACATGGACTTTGTTAAAGAGGTGGTCAGTTGCTCAACTTGTGCTTTCAGATTATAATTTTAAGAAACAAGTTTATATAAATCATTTTGTAATGAATTGATTTTGACCTGATAAAGTTTATGTTCTCTTACATGAGATTCATTTAAAAGCATAGTTTCTTTGACTTTGTCAGCCAATTGTTAAGCATGAACCCTATATCTTTCAACCTCATCAACACATAAGGAAGAGCGTAACCTTTCTCTTACCTCTTTGGCCATTGGAGGAACTTTGTTTTCCATATTTACCATCAAAGCCTGATTTTCTTCTAGTACTTCCTTCTCATACATGCTCCAATCACAAGTTCCATCCTGCAAAATAATCAAACCTGTTTCTTTAGAGTTACTAATACTTGTTGAAGAACCTATGGCTGGTGGGGATGGGTTTGTTAGCTGAGGTTGCTTGAAGCTCCTCTGACTTGCTTGTCTTGCATCGGCTGGTGATTGCTGATTGATGTTGCATTCATTTGAGAAGTGACCATACAAATTACAATTATAACACCTCACCTTTGATTTATCAACACCAATTTGTGTTGTTCTTCCTCCAACTGACAATCCCTTGTTTCACTTCATGTACATTTTGGCTCTATAAACAATCATGGCCATTTGCCATTGTAGATCCATCTCTTCTACTTCATCCGGATGAAGTTCTTCAAGGTCTTGCTGATATAAGTGGGCAGGAGTCAAGGTACTTCCCAAGTAAGCTTGAAAGCTTGAGCTGAAGGATGCAAAGGTTGCCTTATGTTCTTCTGATTCCAAAACCACAGTGATTGGTTCTGTTTGATTGCTGGTTTTATTGGTTTTGGTGTCATCAGCCTTTCCTTTTGCTTTTCTGTTTTGATTGTTTCGAGAGTTCAATTTAGAGGGCTTGGCAGCATAGAAACCAGTTTCCTCTTCATTGTCACTCTCAACACAAGAGTTACCTTCATTATCATTAGAGATAAAGGCACTTCCAACACCCTTAGATTATTTGAATTGGTATGGTGCTATAGGTGCTTTAATACTCTTGTTTCTGGTTTTCTAGCCCAACTCCAAAGCTTCTACCTTTGCAACCAGAGCGTCTAACCCAATTGACTTCAGATCAAGAGTATTCTTGAACATAGACATAGTGTGGGTCCAGCTTTCTGGTAATGAATGAAGAATCTTTTTATTTAACTCCTCATTGCTGTACTTTAGTTTAAAGATATTCATCTCTGTAACAAGTTGCATAAACCTATGGAGTTGTTAGGGGACGGATTCACCCTAAATATGATGGAATGTTTCATATTGTGAACACAGGGTAACCTTCCTAATACTTCTAATCTCATCACTTCCCTCACACAAAGTGTGAAGAATTTTCCATAATGAGTTACCAGTTTTGTATGCTTCACATCTGATCAATAGGTCTTCAGGTAAAGCCATAGTAAGCATACTATAGGCCTTAATGTCAACTTTGACTTTCTTGGCATCATCAGGTGATAGACTTTTCAAACTTATGGGCTGATTTTATCTTTGTAATCAGGTCCTAAAGCAGGTGGAATATAAGGACCTTCAATGATAGACACCCATAAGTCAGAATCTGTATAATTAACATGATACCTGAATTTGATTTTCCATGTTTTGAAATCAGATTTGTTCTCCAACTTCGGAGGTTCATAAGCGCCAACCACTGAATTGCTCATGTAATTAACTATCCTAATTATCAAAAATTAACAAACCTGTTTAAAATAAACACCAATTAAACAAATCAAACTGATAGATCAATTAATCTAGATCAATGAGCACTTGGCTCTGATACCACCTGTGAATCCAAGGATCGATGCAGGAATTATTAATTTGATTTTAACAAGTAATGATCGCAGAACTATCAATAATTGATGTTTAATGGATTGTTTATAAATTGAAATCGATGAATAAAATAAAACAACTTGAAAACACAATGTAATAATGTAACACAAAGATGATTTTCAATTGCTTTTCATTCACAACGAACCGATTACAATTGATGTTGCTGCTCTTGATGTTCTTATGACTGTTATATTGTTGTTGTTCTTTGTTCTTGTAATTCTTTCTCGTTTTTTTATTGATATCGTTTCTATCAATATATACACCTATTTGAGTATTGATATCTCTTAATATCTCTCTATTCTGTTCCTATTTTCTTGCTAATATCTCGCTATTCTGTTTTGCTATTTTGTTTCTATAGGTGTGCATCCTTGCCTTGTTTATCGGCATAGGAGTTCACAATTTACATTGAAAATTGTAAATCACAAAAAGAATGTTATTGATGTGACGTGGAATATTCGCTTGACTTCAATTCTTCTGCCGTCATTGATTTGATGATGTTGCATTGACATGTTGACTTGTTGACTTTTTGATCTTCTGTAGTAATTTGTCTTCCGTAGGAAGTTTTTCTTCCGCAGCAATTGGTCTTCCGCAGCAACGCTTAGTCTTCAACATTTGTTCGGTTGTACTTCCGCAGGAGTTCTTGTACTTCTTCAGTAGCAAGCTCTTCAGTAGCTCCACTTGATCTTTGGACTTGTTTAGCAGTTGTTGTTCTTCCGTAGGAGATCTACGGAAGCACAAACTTTAGCTTTGCCCCAGAGAACATCTACAGAAGAACACTTATTCATCCATAGATTGTTCTAACACTTGGTGAATTTTCCAAATTTACAAAGTCTGATGTTTTCTACAATGACACATAAACCAACACACATAATAATATGGGTTAACATAAAATTCATGCAGTACATTAGGTTATCAAAAATAGAATTACAATGAGTTATTACAAGAGTTGATTTATCATCTAAACCTATACAAAGGATCTAGACTAACAAACTCATCTCAAATTTCTTCTTCATTACTGCTTCAAATTCCTTGCACAAGTCATCATTGGTAGATCCGAAGATAATATCATCGACATAAACTTGAACGAGAATAATATCGTCACTAGTCTTTCGTATGAATAAAGTTTGATCAATGGCACCTCTTGTATAACCATTTGCGAGCAAATGTTCAGTGAGAGTGGCATACCAAGCTCGAGGTGCTTGGTGTAAACCAAAAAGTGCTTTGTTTAACTTGTAAACATAGTCAAGATGATCTGGATCTTCAAAACCTGGTGGTTAAGAGACATAGGTTTCTTCTTTTATTTTTCCATATAAGAAAGCAGTTTTGACATCCATTTGATATACTGTGAAGTTTTTGTGTGAAGCATATGCGAGAAAAATTCATATAGCTTCTAGTCTTGCAACCAGAGTGTAACACCCGAAATATTTTTATAAAGGCCAAAGTTGAAAGGGTTCCGAGTCTACGTGGGAGACCGAAGAAGAAATGAGGCAACACTACCCTCAGTTATTTGAAGAACGAATGGTTTCGGGGACGAAACCTCTTTAAGGGGGGTAGACTTGTAACACCCGAAATATTTTTATAAAGTCCAAAGTTGAAGGGTGAAAAGTGTAAAATGGTACAAAAGTCAAAAGTGGGTGTATAAAGAGCAAGGTCGCCCATGCTCTTTCTGCTGCTGCTTTCCGAAGAAGAAAAGAAAGAAAGAAAGCTGGGTTTTGTGTTTTCTCTCGATCGAATTGTGAGGAAGAAGAAGATTATTCAAGGTTAGTAGTTTTTGTGATTAATTGGTTTGGTTTCTTTGAGGTTTCAACCTTAGAAACTGATTTCTATGTGTTTTTGGTGTTTGGGTGTTTGTTTTGGCTTGTTCTAGGTGTTTGAACTCTTGTGCACGCAAGTTGGGAGGAGATTCACTTGTTTGCTGCAATAGGTGAGTTCTAGGACCCCGATTCTATGTTTTTAAACTTCTTTGGGCTAAAAATGCAATTAAAACATTTTACAACCATTGTATATGATAACTGTGTGTGTATATGTATGAACTTCTATGTTCTATGAGGTTGTAAGCTTGTTCTAAGAGTTTATCATGATTGATCTATGTTAAGAATGTATGGGAATGAGGTTTTATAACTGGTTATAACATAAGTCTCATTTACAGGTCTGATGGTTCATCCGCATTTACACTGTGATAATTGCCTAAGTGTTTTGTTCACCCGCATTCACTTTTGTTCACCCGCATTTGCCTTAATTCAACCTAAGTATCCATCAGCATTTCTTTTTATGCATGCGCATTTGCTACAGTGTCCATCAGCATTTCTTTTACGACAGAATAATTACCAAGTGTTCATCCACATTTGCAAGTGTACATCCGCATTTGCAAGTGTTCATCCGTATTTGCAAGTGTACATCCGCTTTTGCAGTTGTTCATCCGTATTAGTTTTTGTTCATCCGCATTTGCAAGTGTTCATCTGCATTTGCAGTTGTTCATCCGCATTAGTTTTTGTTCATCTGCATTTGCAAGTTTTTCACCCGCATTGGTTTTGTTCATCCGCATTAGTTTAAGACAAGAAATTTTCTGGAATTTTGGAAGATCAAGATTAGGGTTTGACCATGGTTGACTTGATGCTTGTACCTGATTATCTTATGCATGTTGTGGGCTGTCCTTATGTGCCTATTATGATATTAACATGTGACTTTATGTGGTTTGCCTATGATCATAAAGTATTATTATTAATCAAGTGGAAGATTAATATTAACGAAAAGTGGAACTTAAGGAATGAAAAGACTTGCAAGTAAAAATTTACAGGAGGTGCACGACCATGTTGTCGTTAGCTCAACTGTGTACGGTTTAGCTAACCCAAAGGATGTACACAGGGTCAATCTTTAAGATTAAGGGCACCACTGTTGCTGCCTCGGTACTGGTGCCAGCATATGTGCACCACGGATGGAGTCTATTTATAGACTTCAAGGCCCAGTACCAGGTTTATGCGCATTATATGGGGGGTATAGCACTTTGATCCATATCGATAGTGAAAAATAATAATAATAAGCAAGAAAGAGAATGGTGATGATGTAATGGATATGATTTGTATGAATGGTGTGTGATCACATCCGAAAGAAAGATAAGATATTTTCTTTAAGAAGTATTTTGTATACAAATCTATCAAGATATTTTTATGATTTTAAAACTAGGACTCACTCAGCAAAGCTGACTTTTATGCTTTTTCAGTTGGCAGGTAATATTGCCGAGGATGGCACTCGGGGAGGCTGCTCGTCGGGACAAGATTGACATCCATTCATGAATATAACATTGTTTTTTTGTAATGCAAACTAATGATCTTTTTTAACTAGACCAAACATGTATTACTTAGCAACAGTGTTTATAAATAAATGAATGGCTTTTAAATGTTTAAATTCTGCTACAATGTGATAATGAATTATGAAATGTTTTATGAATAGTGCTGTGAATGTCCAACTATGAGGTCTCCGGAAACGGGGCCTTACACGGAGCGTATACTGCTTCATAATCAAGCCCTTCAATTTGATAGAATCCTTGAACAACAAGTCTGGCCTTGTTGCGAACAATCACGTCCTTTTCATTTGTCTTTTCTTAAAAATCCATTTCGTACCGATTGGCAGTTTACCCTTTGGTAATTCACACAGATTCCAGACATTCAGCTTCTTGAATTGCATCAGCTTGTCCTGCATGGCCTCTACCCAACTGTTTTGTTTTAATGCCATTTCAACATTCTTTGGCACAACTTGTGATAGAAAACATGAATACAAACATGTATTTATCGTTCCTGATTGACTTCGAGTTTGCACACCTTGTGATAATGGAACAATGATTGCATCTGTTGGATGGTCTCTATGAATTCTCAACTATGGAATAGCATCTTCAAATAGAACTTCATCTAAGTTAGACATATGTCCAACTGCTTCTCAGCAGTGCTCCCTCCTTTAGGTTGATAAACAATATCTTCATCTTGAATATCATTGTTGACAGAAAGATCTTCAAATGGTACTTCAATTGTATCAATTGGATCAACTTGAGTAGAAGAGGAACTCTGATCTTAAACTTGTGGAGCTTGTTCAACAACTGGATCATCATGAGATAAATCCATTTCAGAAACAGAAGTTGGAATAGCTGCAACACTTAAAGAAGAAGGTATATATGAAGATATTCCTTTTGCTTGAGAAGTCATACATCCAATATCATCAGCAAAGATATTTGGAATTGAGGATGTCAAAGGTAGATTAAAAGTAGAAACATTAGATGGTCGATCAAAATTTTCAAATAAAGAAGCATAATCATAAATCCATGAAGGTGCAGAACCTGCATCTGTTTTGTTAGATTCGTGCCAATCAATATCAAATTACTCAATTATTTGTTTTGTTCTTTTATTATAAAACCGATAGGCTACTTTGTTAGCTGAATATCCAACAAAATAACATTCATCAGCATTTTTAAGAAATTTTGATTTAGACTCGGATGTGTTTAACAAAGTACAACAACATCCAAATGTTTTGAAATATTTGACTTTGGGTTTATGTTTGAAAAAGATTTCGTAAGGAGTCATATTTAGTTGTTTATTTATTAATACATGATTCTGAACATAACATGCAGTGTTAATAGCTTCAGCCCAAAAGAATGACGGCAATTTGGCTGCTGATAACATAGTTCTGGCTGCTTCAATTAAAGTTTTGTTTCTTCTTTCTACAACTCCATTTTGTTGTGGAGTTCCTGCAGAACTGAATTGTCTTGCTATCCCCTTTGAATCATAGAATTCATTTAATGTACGATTGCAAAATTCTATTCCATTATCACTACGTATGCATTTGATTGTTTTGTCCGTCTAATTTTCTACGAGGGTCATGAATTTTATCAGCAAATAAGGTGTCTCATCTTCGGTTGCTAAGAAGAAAACCCATGTAAATCTAGAAAAATCATCAGTAATAACTAAACAATACGCATGACGTCCAAAACTCAAAACACTAACTGGACCAAATAAATCCATGTGTAATAATTTAAGAGTAGAGTCAATTTTGGTATGAGCAATTGGTTTATGAGGAAGTTTGTGTTATTTTCCTTTTGAACATGACAGACAATGTTCAGTTAGTTGAAATTATTTCAAAGATAGGCCAACAACATGATTTCCTCTAACCAGTTTGTTCATAGTTTTAACATTTACATGACCAAGACGATGATGCCATAACAAAGTATCGATTTTCGAGGCTTTAGATAACAAACACGATGCAGTTACAAAAGAATGTGTACCATTCATGTCTAGTAAATATGTGTCTTTGTCTTTGGAGTTCTTAATAAAATCCATTCATCAGGAATTACAAAGCCAGGTTTTAGAATAAGACATTCTTTATCAGTGAAATTTGTTGAATAATTTTTGTCACAAATTTGAGAGACACTAAGCAAATTATGTTTTAGTTCCTCTACAAAATTGACATCTTCAAAACTTAACACACCATTTGTCACTATACCTTTCTTTATAATCTTACCACCTTTATCTCCTGCAAAGATAACATATCCTCTGTTGTATGGTTGTATGTTGTTTAACATAGATATATTACCAGTCATGTGTCTTGAACAACCACTATCTACATGCCAAACACTATTGGTAGCTTGTTTTTGTTGTTCCTTTACATTTGAACAAATTTATTCATTTTTAGAAACCCAAGCCATGGTTGACTTGAGCTCTTTGTTTTCATCTAAATATGATACATTTTATAATATCATATCTCTTTTGTCATCGAAAACACATTTATCAAGAACAATAGGCTCAGGGGATTTGTCTTTAACTTTCCATCTTTGAACTAGTTTGATCGGTGGTGTAGTGGAATTGTTATCCTTAACTTGTACTGATTTTACTGTTGACTTTTCTTTGTTTAAATCAGTATTGTTTTTATTAAAAGAATTTGACTTATTTAAGTTTCTTTTCAAATTTGCATTTACAAGGAAACGTTTTCTATTGTTTGAAATTGAGTTATGAAATCTCTGTTTGCTTGTCAATTGATGTTGATGATGACAATTTCTAGCCTTGTGATTTGGCTTTCCACACACATAACAACATATTTTATTATATGAGTTAGACGCTTGTATGTTTTGCACGAACTGTTTTGGATAACATCCATAGTTATCATAGAATCTGGCCTTAGTATGTCCTTGGCCTTATGATTCTTTAACAGCCTCTCTTTCCTTTTTCTCATTTTGAATTGTTCGAGATGATTCTGGAGAAAAAGAGGTATTGTTCCTAGCTTTTAGATTCACTACTGATGCTGATGTAGCATGATTTATGACTTTATCCTTATGAATCGTCTGTACTGGAGTAGGACTAGTGGCTACACACATCTTGTTTCACCGATTTAGCAAAAATAGAAGATTTATTTTTAAAGAAACTAGCATTGGTTTCTTTAAAAATATGATCCTCCTTATCAATGTTGCCTATAGAAACAAATCTGTTCTTGAAATCAGTTTTCAAGTTAGATATGAATGTTGTGACACATTTACTTTCTTTGTTCTTAAAGTTTATTTTTGATTCCTTTTTCTTTTCTTTATTTGACATTTTTGAACAGACATTTGAATCAACAAAAACTGCAGATCTTTCATTTATGACAGATGATAAATTACGAGATTGTTTTTCATTACAAATCTTATTTTCCTTAAAGTCTATTTCATCATCGCTCTCCCACTCTTCAACCAACCCTTCTATCTTCACACTTTTTGCAAAAAAATTGTCATGATTAATATTAATTTCAGTTTTTATGACAGGGTCAACAGTCAGTGAAACATTGACTGAAGGTGTGAAGTCTATGTTTGGTTGAAAACCTAATCCATAGGTCTATTCATCAGGAGTTGTAATTGATGAAGGCAAAGATGTATAAGCATGATTAATTGGTGGTGCAATGTTAGCATAACTAACTCTACTTTTACCACCATTAATTTTCTATTTCATCTGAGACTTGATTATACCTTCAACCATGTTCGATGAAAGCTCAAATTTTTCAACAACTAATTTTGCAGATAAGAGTTCACTGTTGAGTTTGTTAATTTCTAAAGATAGTTCATCATTACGTGTAGTCAAATCTCTTATATTATACTCTTTATCATGAAGATTTAGTTTTGATTGATAAATTGATTTATTTAAACCATCTAACTTTTCTTTAAAAAATTTCTCATCAGATTTGTATTTACGAGCTTGATATGGAAGTTTTTCAACTTCCAAGATCAAGCGTTCGTTGTGAACTCTATATCTGTTTACCTTTTCTATGCAATTATCAGAACAAAGATTAGAATGTACCTCTTCAACTTATTCTTGTTTCTTTGTCTCTTCAGGAAAAACTTGTAACATGAAGGCCTTTAGCACAGTCTTCTCGTCTGCTTTGTTTGCTGGAGTGATCTAAACAGCATTTTTCTTGTCATTACATGTAGATGCTGGAGTGAACTCAACAGTGTTAACAAATTCTTCAATTTTGATTAGAGTGATCTCAACAGTCCTTTATTTCATCTAAACTTCCTTCTCATTGATCTTGATTGAATAAGCTGGAGTCAACTCATCAACTATTTTCTTTACTTCTTCAGCATTCTCATTCACAATTTCACCCTTCTTCACTTCCACTTTCTCAAACACTCCTTCTAGCAATTCTTCAGACACAAACTCAGCCAAAACATTCTCTTCAACTCAATCTTCAACACTCTATATTTCTGCTAACAGGGCAGTAGAAAGCTTCATATCTAACACCTCCATCTGGTCGGACCAGTCATACTCTCCTTTGGTCTGAGATACCAGTGCTTTGGTATTAGATGTACTAGCCTTATCTCCTTTAGTTTCGACCTCCACCATAACCATCTTCTTTCCATTATCAGCTTGAACAGACCTTCCCTCAGTGCATTCTCTAGCAAAATGACCAGGTTTGTCACAGTTGTAACATCTCAAGTTTGATTTGTCAAACCTGATTTTGCTAGAGTTGTTTAGACCAAAAACTTTTCTCCCGGTTCTTCTTGCAAAAATTTTTGCACGATACACCACCATGGCCATCTGATATTTGATGTCATTCTCTTCTACATCATCTGGGTTGACTTGTAGATCATCAACCATGATGTTTGGTGTATTGAGTCTTCCTGCAGAGAAAGATTCATAGCTATTTATGAATAAGGTAAAAAGAGCAAGGTGTTCTTCTGCTATCGAATTGTCTATTTGTTTGGTTGGGAATTGACAACAAATGCTTGTTGTACAGGTTGAGATTATTGACTTTGAGGATAGGATTGGATAAATGGTTGAACTTGAGGCAAAGATTGATCCTTGACAGTTGAATGACTTGATGCTGATTATTGCTGTTGCTGACAGAACTGGGAATAGGTGACATAGTAATTTGGATTACTAGCCATTTTGGCATTAAAAGTAGATGCTTCAGCTCCTATTGTGTTGATATAATTGGAAGCCCTTTATTTGTCATCCATTTCATAGGACTTGATGGTCGAGATTAGATCGCTCAGAGATAGTGTAAACAAATCTTTGGTTCTCTTAATGGTAGTGCAGTTGTTGTTCCAGCTATACGGTAGTGAGTTCAACAACTTCTTGTTCACTGAAATGTTCTCAAGTGTAATTCATGCACTTCATTTTGGTTATGAGTTTGACGAACCTAGACATCTGGGCTTCCAAAGTTTCACCAAGAATATGATTGAACATATTGAACTATTGGTTAAGCATGTCTTTCCTGCTTTCCCGCATGTCTTTGTTTCCCATTATCTGCTCTTCCATAGCATCCCATAAATCTTTTGCCTTCCTGTAGTCCTTGAATTTCTGGGCTATCTTAGTTGTAAGCGCCATAGTGATGGCAGCATATGCTTTGTCATCAAGCACTCTTTTTTTCATGTATTCCTCATCCCATAGATGCTCAGGCTTCGGCACTAAGTCTCCCTTGTCATTAGTGTAAATTGGAATGTATGGACCCTGTTTAATGGATCTCATCATCCTGGGTTCCTTGTAGATGACATGGTTCTCAAAGCGATAGACCCAATCCGGATAGTCTTCCTCGCTGAGATGTCGGGGAGACTTTGTGCTAGTTCCTATCTCATTGTCGAGATTGAGTGTAGCAGTAATGTGCTTCAGATTAGCCGTCTTTCACAACTTGAAATCAACTTCTACAAAATTCTTCAACCTTGAAGTTTTCGCGCGAATACTCAACTCAAAATTAAAACAATCAAATTGTTTTTGCTTCAAATCAGGATCAAATGACAACCCAAAGTTGGTTCAACAAGAAAGAAGACAAGGTGGCAACTACAGGCGGTGTGCGATTGTTAGCAAGATACGATGGCGATGCTTGGCGATGCTTGGCGATGAGGTGGCAATCATCGGTAGGGTGAGTGCCAATAGAGCTAGAGCGGCGAGTAGAAAAGGAAGAGATAAAGAGAGAGTGAATTTTATTATTGTTGTGCTTGTTGTCGTGGTTGTTTGTGTAGTGGTTGTTGTTGTTGCTAACCTTCCTGTATCTCAACAAATATGAGCATTCTTTCTTTGAACATTCTCTCTTGTTGATAGCACATAAGAAAACACATCATGGTTAAGAACCATGATGTCAAGGGCTGGAGTCTCTTGAACCTCAAACTCTGGATATAAATCATTTAGAATCATTTGGGTAAACCTTGGGTATAGAAGAAACTTCTTAGCACCACTAGTAATCACATTTTTTTGCGTCTCAAAGAAAATGACTTTTGAGATGCTGAACGAATGGTCTTCAATAAAAGTAACCATCAATAAAGCAAAAGTCACACTCAAACTATCCATTCCCTCCTGCTTTAACCTGCTCAAGCAATGCATAACCACATGGAATAGTATTTCCAGTATGGTGACAAATACTTCTTCTTCAAGGAAGGATATGTGTGTTCATATCCCATCCTATGCAAAAAATTAATAACCACACTATCTTCCAGTTTTATCAGACTATCAGAAATGTCACCAAGTTGAAGAACTCGGTTGCTGAGCTTAGATGCGATCATAATACTCTTGCCTCTAACAGTGGCATAGATACATGCCATGTTTTGATCATCTCTTCCATTAATTGTTGTCTGCCAAAACTCCCTGATAAGTTCCTCGTAAGTATTAACCCATGTGGTCCATGTGGATATGGCCTGATAAACATGATAGTGTTTGAGTCCCTTAATCTAAGATCTAAAAACTCTCTTGTCTTCAGCAACCTCTCTGGTGCATGCAACCACATTATGAGTGGCAACAAATTTTGATAGTTTGGCCAGCAGTAAAACAAACATAAAACAAAAATTAAAATGCTTTTAAAAAATCCCAAAAATTTTCCAAGTGTAAAATCTACAAGATTTTGCGAAATCCAATAGTTTTCACAAAAACTTATAGTTTTCGCAGAAGGTATCAAGTTCTCTCAAAAATGAACTTGATCTATCAAGTTTTCATATCAAGTTTTTGCATATTTTATATTTAATCTAAATTTTCACGTATTTAGTTTCTCTTTTAGGACTTCGTTCTAAGTTCTTGCTTTTAAGCAAAATATCTAAGTTTTCACAAATTTAAAGTGATAACGTAAAGATTTTGCATCTGTTCATATTTTTAAGTCCAAATTGTCCATGTCTCCACCAATTTTAATCATTTAAAACTAACTAATAATCTAATCCTAATCTTAACCGACAATAAAATCTAAATTTAACAAAATGCAGAGGCCATAGATGTTGAAATCACACCAATCTTACCTATAATCAACAACAGTCACCTCTCTATCAAATGATGACAATAATCAAAATCAAATGATCAGTTGAGTGTAATGTGAAATATGTGAAAAGTTATGTTTTGTATAGTTTTCACATAGTATGCATATATATACACCACAGGTTTTCACAACTGAAGTGTAAATTCCGGATCCTCGTTGAAACTTGAATCGCTCTTGATAAATGTAAGATGGTGTGCGTGTATAATCGACAACAAGTAATAATTCAATTAAATTGATACAAAGTAAAATGATTATAATACCAAAAGAGTTTACATTGTTTGAAAATCGATCCACCCGAGGTGAGATCCCCACGAGCGGCCAATCAACGTTCGCCAAAAACACACCTTTCGAAATACACACTCTATAGCACACATAATGAAATACAAAGCAAAAAAACTATATATACAAGGCACCTATCATATGGAAACAACTATATATCAGTGTTTTCGCACGCTACAACTTTTCGTATGAAACTTCAACTAGAAGTTCTTGTTATCTTGTAGATTTAGCATACCTTGAATGGTTTTCGCTTTCTTTGAGTTTTTCTTTTCACTTCATTTTGAAATTGTTGACCAAATTTTCACACATACTGCATTTGCAATATTTCACTTATGTGAAATCTTTTTTATTTTGATAATTTTTTAAATTTTTTTATCTTTTTCCACTTCTTCAAAAATCTAGTCTTTTTGGAAATTTTCGTTTTGATATATTCAACTCAAAATCAAAATATTTTTGTGGTTTTTTAAAATTTTGAAATGTACAAACACTTATACTAATACGTTGACTTTTTGTGAATTTTCTATTATGGGATCATACTTATTATAAATGATTATTAACATTTCGGTAGCATTTAGAATAATATTAGTTTAGTTGATTGTCAATGAAAGTTCTTAAATCTCTAAATGGTGGATACAGACATTTAATGATACAATACCAAGATTCCAGAGTATTCTCGATTCATGTGGCATCTCATTACCCCCCAAATCCAAATTTCTTAGTTATTACTTTCGGGGGTTTGTATCTGAAATTCGAAACATAGTGAAAACAAATTGCCTTGTAACACGGTATTGGCCTTGTCAACAACTGGGATAGCTATAAAAACAAGTTGTTTTAATAATTGTTAATATTGACATGCTGTTATGCTATTTTAAAATGTCTTGTAACATGATTCAACAGCTTTATGTTGATGTTTTATTTTTAAAATATTTTCAGGTAAATGAAATTCATGTATTTTAAACAAAGTTAGGCCCTTAATAAAACTTGTAGCATGGAATGACCTACAGGGAGGTGAAAACTTTATAGTTAGACTTTGTGACTCTGACTTATTATTTATTACATTTGAAGTCTAATAACTTTGTTTTGAAAACAATATAAACTTTTGAAAATTTTAATAAATCATGATTTTCAAAATATATGGATATTTTAAATCATCCTCTAGTTTTGAGTTATCTTTTGTGTGAGGATTTAATTATCAACAGAATTGATTGATCATCTCAGTTATGAGAAATAAAATGTTTTGATTGCAAAAATAAAGATTAACTAATGGAGTTGATTATTAACGAAAATCAAAAAGCATTTTAAATTCTTCTACTGAAAATGAAACTCTGCTTGATTTTCGATAAACAAAATGGGACCTCTTACATGATACCTACTGATTTGGCTCACATGCTCATGGGTCCTGAATCCGGGGCGTGATAAACTCTTCAACATAGTTATCGCCATATAGTTCTTTGTTAGAACTAGATCAAATGTATAGGTTTAGTTGACTTGTCAACTCTTGTAATTAATCATTGTAATTCTCTTTTTGATAATATAATGTAATGCTTGAATTATATGGTAACCCATATTATTGTGTGTGTTAGTTTATGTTATTACAGGAAACATCAGACTTGGTCAACTTGGAAAAAATGACTAAGTGTTAGAACAACCTACGGATGAATAAGTGTTCTTTCGTAGATGTTCTCAGGAGCATAACTGAAGTTTGTGCTTCCGTAGATCTCCTACGGAAGAACGACAACTGCTGAACAAGACCAAAGATCAAGTGGAGCTGCTGAATGAGAGCTTGCTGCTAAAGAACAAGTACAAGAACTCCCGCGAAGGCACAACCACTGAAGAACAAATGCTGAAGACAAAGTGTTGCTATGAAAGACAAATTACTACGGAAGAAGAACTTCCTACAGAAGACCAATTCCTACGGAAGATTAACAAACTTGTATTGTTTCGAATCATCAAGTACGTAAAAAAAGTCAACATGTCAGAACAATATCATCAAATCAATGACGGCGAAGGATAATTATGTCAACAGAATATTTCACGTCACATCAACAACATTCTTTATGTATGTCACACCCTCAAAATCCATGTGCGGGGTTTTACCGCAAGGCGTGTGACATACCAGGATCTCAGTCATTAGTTACTCAGAACGACTCTATACGAACAAAAACCCAAAGATAGAGTTTAACTTTGAATAATGCGGAATCGTTTAATAAACCAGAAAAACAAAAGTAAAGTAACATAATGTAAAATGCGCAAACACACGCGCCCAAAGTAGTACCAACAAAGACTTAAATGTTTAACAATCAAACCAAATACAAAATTTCAATCATGCTGACAACTACAATGATGCTGACCCGTGCACGTACTCCTAGGCAATGGTAAACTCAACTTGAGAATAGCATACTAAAAGAGTCAACACAATGGTTGGTGAGTTCAAGAGTTTGCGTTAATCATAAATCAATAATAATTGTAAAATATAAGAGGTGCATTGAAATAGATAGCTAATCTATATTCACAAGTAATAATCATAGTGATTTCTAGATTGAAGCTGACTGTGTTTCGTTTGTTGCCTCCCGTCACGACTTACCAGGTCGTGACGATGTTTGTATTAGGACAAAATTGCACCCGTTTGACCTCGAGTCGCATAGGTGGGGCTCGTCAGACCCAGTAGTACTACCCAAGTTTTCCCGCTAATTAACATTATTAACAATCCGAAAGTGTGAGGACTTTCATGGTATTCAGGACTATATCATACTATACACAACTCATATTAATAAAGCGTTTGTAAAACCGGTATGCTATCTCCCCCAAAAGAGAGTATGAAAAAGAATGGGGCATGAACTCACCTGGTGTGCATAAGAAAGAACTTAAGAGCTTAACTTGAAAGAGAGGACAGACAACCTTCAGAGGTTACCTATAACACGCAAGTACATGAGTACGTGTACACAAAACCATTATGAAACCCTAAGTACTCTATAAGCCAAAGAACTCAAGGTTTTGAAAAAGCAAGACACATTGACACAGTTGACCCGTTTGACCCGTTGGTGACATCATAGGTGAAATTACATTCAATCAAACATGATAGTTCATCATACAAGGTTATCATACAAGCTGTTCACATATGCCACCTCAATTGCCACATGTACTATTTAGATCATCATACAACCAGATTTTCATACAAGTCATGTGAATCTCAAGTAATCATCATGCTCAACATAGTTATACCATCACTAGTGCATCATACATAGAATCAAATCATGCACAACATGCCATGTGAAGCCACTCACGACTTCACACCCTAAATCCTGCCAATCCTACTAAGTAGGGGCCTCAGATTCGCATGCGTGTGTGACAATCATCATAACACTAATCAACAGAATTCATGCCAACCAGAACATTTAGCAATGTTCTATTACAACCCCAAACAATAGTCCTATCATAACCCATATGATCCATCACCATATATAACCACCAAGAGGTCAAATCCCCAAATAACCAAACAAGTATTCATACAACCCAAACAATTCATTCCACCACATTAGAAATCATCCATGAACATGCTAGCATGATCCTAATGTCACAAACATGCCCGAATCATCATATCCAAGATTTTCTGCAAATAAAGTTTCCTTTTTGGGAAAGTGCATCCCACAATCTATTCTTTCATGAATTACAATACATAATCATCAATAACATACCCTATCTAGCTCATAGAGATCATAAGCATTCATAAAACACTTGCAAACCATCCAACCACAACTCTTCATACATAAAAGTTTCAACTTTTGGCAATGTATGAACTACATTATCAATTCTAGGGTTCCTAGCACAATCATCATCATTCTAACATTCATACAACATCATAAACACCCTAGTAACATCAATTCAGCATCAAATCACCATTTTCATGCAATTAAAGTTACTATTATTAGTAACATATGAACAACGCATCAAAATCGCAACTTTCTTGCACAATCCACGTAAACTAGCATATATGCAATCTAACTAACATCACATAATCATCAAATAACCCAAAATCGACATCCAATTCATCCAATTCAAACTACAACTCTTGGCCATAACAACATACATGAAAAACCCATAAAAATCTAACCTTTAAACGTGTAATGGACAAGATTCGATGCTTCTAACGTGTTCTATTGCTTGTATTCGATTAAATCCGATGGTTTCTTGCTTGTTCTTGGTCGATTTTGCAAGTGTGTGTGTGTTTGAAGGTGATTCGCGGCCGATCTTTGTGTTTAGGGTTAGAGTTTTTATTTTAATTAACCTAATTTAGTATAATTACCATTTAAACCTTGTAATTTGTATTTTATAAAAACTAAGCTTTTAAATACCTTTTAAAAAGGTTCTTAACTAAAATAATAAGCATATAAACTAATAATAATAATTATATGCATTATCTTTACTAGTTACAAAATACACGAATAAATATAACACGTTTCCACGTTACGCGATAAAATTCACAGTTAATATTTAAATCACGTAAGCACATAAGTACAACTTAATAATCACATCACCAGTTAAATTATTATCTGTTTATCATTATTAATTATAATTAAGTCACCAACATTCAACGACAACTGGTGTGTGCTCACGACACGTGTATGCAAGACTTAACGGAACTAACGTAGTTTGATAACGGAAAATTACCGGATGTCACATTATCCCCATGTTGAAAGGATTTTCATCCCGAAAATTGCATTACATGGTATGTGTTCCATCACTAGTCTACTGTATTAGCACAAAGTAATCGATTGAGTTTCAGGTGAGTTGTCACATCATCCCCATGTTGAAAGAAATTTCGTCCCGAAATTTAATCAATACCTTCGCCGGCTGACACCGTCTTTTCGAATAGTTGAGGACACTTAAGCTTCATCTAGTCCTCACATTCCCATGTGAATTCTGGTCCACGTCTCGAGTTCCAACGAACCTTGACTATAGGTATCTTGCTTTGCTTAAGTGTCTTTACCTCACTATCCATCACCTCGACTGGTTCCTCAATGAAGCGTAATTGTTCATCTACATGGACTTCCTCAAGCGGTACGATCATCGTCTCGTCGGTTAAACACTTCTTCAAATTTGAGACATGAAATACATCATGGATTCCACTCAATGAATCAGGTAGGGCTAGTCAATAGGCCACTGGACCTATTCTTTCCAATATCTCAAATGGTCCAACGTATCTCAGATTTAGCTTTCCTCTTTTACCAAACCGAATTATGCCTTTCCACGGTGAGACTTTCAATAAGACTTTGTCACCAACCTGGAACTCTAGAGGTTTCCGTCGCTTATCAGCATAACTTTTCTGTCTGTCGCGCGCTGCAGCCATACGGTTCCTTATTTGTACAATCTTCTCAGTGGTCTCGTGTACCAACTCAGGACCCGTTAGCTGGCTATCACCAATTTCAGCCCAACAAACTGGTGA
Organism: Flaveria sonorensis; assembly: GCA_025506505.1. Classification (NCBI taxonomy): domain Eukaryota; kingdom Viridiplantae; phylum Streptophyta; class Magnoliopsida; order Asterales; family Asteraceae; genus Flaveria; species Flaveria sonorensis. The sequence goes on along the minus strand of CM046424.1, from coordinate 28,622,196 downwards.
TCTACATTTTCTCCCATACAAAGCTTCAAAAGGTGTTACCTTTATGCTAGTGTGATAACTGTTGTTGTAAGAAAATTCCACCAATGGTAGGTGAACTTCCCAGTTATTCCTGAATTCAATCACACAAGCACGTAGCATGTCCTCCAACATCTGTATAGTACGCTCACTTTGACCATCGGTTTGCGGGTGATAAACAGTACTCATGTCTAACCGCGTACCCATGGATTTCTGCAACGACTGCCAGAAGTGCGATGTAAAACAAGCATCACAGTCGGAAATGATTGAAAACGGTACACCATGTCTTGAAACTATCTCCTTCAAATAAAGTCGGGTTAATTTCTCCATTTTGTTTGTTTCCCTTATTGCCAAGAAATGAGCAGACTTCGTTAATCGGTCCACAATAACCCATATCGTGTCACAACCAGTAGGAGTCCGAGGTAGCTTGGTAATGAAATCCATTGAGATCTGTTCCCACTTCCACATAGGGATCTCAGGTTGTTGTAATAGCCCAGATGGTTTCTGATACTCCACTTTTACCTTTGAGTAGGTCAAGCACTTGCTCACATATGCCTTCAGATCATGATACATCTTGTCAGATCCAGGATGTATAGAGTACTTAGACTTGTGTGCCTTACTCATAACCAAGTCTCTCAGACTTCCGTGCAAAGGTACCCAAAGTCTGTCCATGAAGTAACGAATTCCATCCGCCTTTACTTCCAATTGTTTTTCCATTCCCCTTAACGATTCAGACCCAATGTTTTCTACTTTCAAAGCTTCTGTCCGAGCCTCTCGGATTTGTTCTTGTAACTGTGTGCTAATGGTAAGTTGCAAAGCTCGCACACATCGAGGCTTAGCAGTTTCTTTCCTACTTAGCACGTCAGCGACTATATTTTCTTTCCCTGGATGGTATGTGATCGGTGTAAATAGTGCATTTGGTACCGTACAGGTAGTGTCTCCAGATCTTTAAGGCAACAACTACTGCACCCAGCTCCAAGTCATGGGTGCTATAGTTCTTCTCATGAACCTGTAGTTGTGTAGAGGCGTAAGCTATCACCTTATCACGTTGCATTAATACACACCTAAGTCCTTGAATGGAAGCACAATAGACTGCGAAATCGTCACTTCCTTCCGGTAACGCTAATATCAGTGCGCTACATAGTTTCTCTTTCAACAACTGGAAAGCAGATTCCTGACTCTCACCCTATTTATACATCGTTCCCTTATGAGTCAAAGCTGTGAGGGGTTGAGCAATCTTAGAAAATCCTTCGATGAACCATCGATAGTATCCTGCTAGTCCAAGAAACTGTCGTATCTCAATTGGCGTCTTAGGAACCGACCAATTCTTTATCGCTTCAATTTTTGCCGGATCAACATGTATTCCTTTCGGGTTAACAATATGACCCAAGAATTGCACTTCGCGTATCCAGAAATCACACTTAGAAAATTTGGCGTACAGTTGTTCTTTTCTAAGTAATTCCAAGATTAACCGTAAGTGTTCTCCATGTTCTTCCTCAGTCCTTGAGTAGATCAATATGTCATCGATAAAGACAATAACAAACTAATCAAGATAGGGTTTGCACACACGATTCATGAGGTCCATGAATATCGTTGGTGCATTCGTCAACCCGAATGGCATGACCAAGAACTCGTAATGACCGTAACGTGTACGAAAGGCAGTCTTCAAGATGTCCTCCTCTCGAACTCTCAGCTGATGATTCCCAGACCTCGGGTCAATCTTAGAATAATAGCTTGATATTTGCAGTTGATCAAACAAATAATCTATACGAGGTAAGGGATATTTATTCTTGATCGTGACCTTGTTCAGTTCCCTATAGTCAATTCACATTCGAAATGTACCGTCCTTCTTCTTGACAAATAGAACTGGCGCTCCCCAGGGCGACGAGCTGGGTCGGATAAATCCTTTATCCAACAGTTCTTGGAGTTGAGCAGATAATTCCTGCAGTTCGTTTGGAGCTAACCGGTAAGGTGCTCTCTCAATCGGAGAGGCTCCTGTAGTCAAATCAATTTGGAATTCGACTTGATGATGAGGTGGTAGTCCAGGCAGGTCCTCCGGAAACACCTCGGAAAACTCACGAACCACAGGGATATCCTCTATCTTCTTTTCCTCTATCTGTTTGTCTGTCACAAGTGCCAATATGGCTAGTTGACCTTTGTGTAACAACTTCTTTGCCTTTATGAACGAGATGATGCCCATCACTGCACCACTCCTATCGCCTTGGACCGAGAGAATTTCTTCACCGTTAGGAATCCGTATAACCTTCTCATGACATATGACTTCCGCTTGCTTTTCAGAAAGCCAATCCATGCCGACTACTACATCGAAGCTCCCAAGTGTGATAGGCATGAGATCTATGTCAAAGGTATGACCAGCAAGTTCTATCTTTTTGCCTCTAAGGATATGTGTCACATGAATCTGTTTACCGTCTGCTAACTCTACAGTGTACTTAGATTCTAATATTGAAGGCATATCACTTAAAAGACTACTAAACTTAGTGGAAATAAAGCTTCTATCAACTCCAGTATCAAATAATATTGTAGCAAAACGACCATTAACCGAAAATTTACCAGTTACACTTGTAGGGTCGTTTAGAGCCTCACCTGAGCCAATGACGAAGGTTCTTCCTTTGGCTCCATTGTTATTGCCACCATTGTCGTTGCCATTTTTGGTGTTGTTGTTGTTCCCGTTGTTGTTGTTGCCATTGTTGTTCCCACCCTTTCTATTCCTTCTGAGCTGTGGACAATTGTGCCGGTAATGGCCTTCTTTTCCGCACTCGAAGCACCCTTTTGGCATTTCTTGAGGTTGTTGAGGATTCCTCATTAATTGACCATGACAATCCTTCACTGCGTGTCCAACTTTACCATAACGCTAGCATCGGAAATTATCACACCTGCAGGTGTGGTGGTAATTGCATCAGTTGCATTTGGGATTTTTCCCAACATAGCCTACTTGTCCCTGTGGTGCTGAAGATGATTGATTATAGTTACGATTGTTATCGAACTTTCTTTGTTGTTGGTGAGGTTGGTGCTTCTGAACGTACTGCTGCTGTTGTTGTTGTTGGTTGTTGGAGGATGAGCCTTTATCACCAGTATTCTCCCACTTACGTTTGTTATCGGGTACGCTAGCCACAGCGCCCCGCTTGGGTAATCTTCCCTGCTCTACTTCCTGGTCGATCAACCTATGGGCCAACCGAATAGCCTGCTATATGGTGTCAGGATTGTAAGCAGTCACCATACTCTGAATCTCGGGCACCAGTCCACGTATGTAATGCTCAATCCTTTTGTGCATCTCATTAACCATTCCTGGACATAATGTGGCCAACTCATGAGATCGAGTAGTATAATCCTCAATCTCAGAACCTTGCATCTTGAGTTGCCAAAACTCAATTTCCAACTTTTGTACTTCATCACGGGGGCAATACTCGTCCATCATCATTGCTTTCAATTCAGCCCAAGGTAAGTCATTCGCCATATCCTGGCCTAGCATTTGCACCTGGGCATTCCACCAGGAGAGAGCTGCGCCTTCAAGTGTTCCAGTTGCGAACTTCACTTGGTCAGCTGGCGGATAGTTACACTTCTCGAAAGAAGATTCAGTCTTCTCAAACCATCTCGCTAGTCCCACAGCTCCTTCAGTCCCGCTGTAGGTATGGGGCTTGCCGTCCATAAAGGATTTGTAGGTACAGAGTGGGGGTCCTGTTTCAACAAACCAAACATTAGTTGAGTACCCCGGACGACAACTGAGATATCAATTAGATCACTAGTATCATTTACCTGCTGGCTGTCCTGTTTATGCAGTACCCATTGCCGCCTAAACATGTTCGTTTATGATAGCAGCCAACTTAGCAGGAGTCATGTTGATAGCACCAGCACCACGTCCAACGGCACCACGTCCACGACCATGTCCACGTCCTCTACCGCGTCCATCCATATTTCACTTTACATTCACAAATACAATAGTGAGTAACATCCAACACATTAATCTCATTGAAATAATGAATTTGCCACAACCACAACATTTATAACAAAAATAATAACCAAAGATAAATAAATTGTAATTGGTTCACAAAATATTCCATCAATGTTAAAATTTTAGTTTTTCAGTTGGGTGGGAAACAACCCTTCCCACATAGGTTTCAAAAGGAAAGAAACACTATATAGTCCAACTCATATAAAGGTAGAATCAGTACAACACGTCAGATCCGTCACTATCCTCATCCATCTCTGCTGGTTCTTCTTCGGGGGCTTCCTCCGGTTCTTCTTCCGGGTCTTCCTCATCAGGGTCTGCCACAGGTGCAGGGGCTTCAGCAACCTGAAGTGCTGCTAGCTGTGCCTCGAGTTCGGCAAACCTATCGTCTATCACTATATTCTGATGATCCTGCGCGCCCATGCGCTCAGTAGTCCTAGGTCAGGTAGGAGCTACAGGTGGTACACACTCTCTGTAAGCCATACGACGTACGTAGGTAGGGTAGAAATCCCAGTTCCGCTGTGGATCGAGCTCAGGCGGTATGAAAGGCTGATCCCAGCCTATCTCGCCATGAGTATAAGGATGCCGGGGCCAGTTAAATCCCCTATCAGGTATGGGAGAAGTAGGAGGTGACTCAGATCGCGCCGGTCTCTTGCCTAAATCATAGGATGACGATGCCATGTTGCGAAGTACTTGTTGCATATGCCAATGAGTATACAGTAAAGAAAAAGTGACAAGTAACTAACAACTGTGCGGTTATAGTCTAGTGTGTGTATGCAGCCTAGTTCCTTATAACCAATGACTCTGATACCAATCTGTCACACCCTCAAAATCTGTGTGCGGGGTTTTACCACAAGGCGTGTGACATACCAGGATCTCAGTCATTAGTTACTCAGAACGACTCTATATGAACAAACACCCAAAGACAGAGTTTAACTTTGAATAATGCATAAGCGTTTAATAAACCATAAAAACCAAAGTAAAGTAACATAATGCAAAATGCACAAACACACGCGCCCAAAGTAGTACCAACAAAGACTTAAATGTTTAACAATCAAACCAAATACAAAATTTCAATCATGCTGACAACTACAATGATGCTGACCCGTGCACGTGCTCCTAGGCAATGGTAACCTCAACCTGAGAATATCATACTAAAAGAGTCAACACAATGGTTGGTGAGTTCAAGAGTTTGCGTTAATCATAAATCAGTATTAATTGCAAAATATAAGAGGTGCATTGAAATAGATAGCTAATCTATATTCACAAGTAATAATCATAGTGATTTCGCGATTGAAACTGACTGTGTTTCGTTTGTTGCCTCCCGTCATGACTTACCAGGTCGTGACGATGTTTGTATTAGGACAAAATTGCACCCGTTTGACCTCGAGTCGCACAGGTGGGGCTCGTCAGACCCCGTAGTACTACCCAAGTTTTCCCGCTAATTAACATTATTAACAATCCGAAAGTGTGAGGGCTTTCATGGTATTCAGCACTATATCATACTCCCCCAAAAGAGAGTATGAAAAAGAGTGGGGCATGAACTCACCTGGTGTGCACAAGAAAGAACTTAAGAGCTTAACTTGAAAAAGAGGACAGACAACCTTCAGAGGTTACCTAGAACACGCAAGTACATGAGTACGTCGCAAAACCATTATGAAACCCTAAGTGTTCTATAAGCCAAAGAACTCAAGGTTTTGGAAAAACAAGCCACATTGACCCAGTTGACCCGTTTGACCCGTTGGTGACATAATAGGTGAAATTACATTCAATCAAACATGACAGTTCATCATACAAGGTTATCATACAAGTTGTTCATGTATGCCACCTCATTAGCCACATGTACTATCTAGATCATCATACAACCAGATTTTCATACAAGTCATGAGAATCTCAAGTAATCATCATGCTCAACATAGTTATACCATCAGTAATGCATCATACACAGAATCAAATCATGCACAACATGCCATGTGAAGCCACTCACGACTTCACACCCTAAATCTTGCCAATCCTACTAAGTAGGGGCCTCAGATTCGCACGCGTGTATGACAATCATCATCACACTAATCAGCAGAATTCATGCCAACCAGAACTTTCAACAGTGATCTATTACAACCCCAAACAATAGTCCTATCATAACCCATATGATCCATCACCATATATAACCACCAAGAGGTCAAATCCCTAAATAACCAAACAACTATTCATACAACCCAAACAATTCATTCCACGACATTAGAAATCATCCATGAACATGCTAGCATGATCCTAATGTCATAAACATGCCCGAATCATCATATCCAAGATTTTGTGCAAATAAAGTTTCCCTTTTGGGAACGTGCATCCCACAATCTACTCTTTCATGAATTACAACACATAATCATCAATAAAACCCCTATCTAGCTCATAGAGATCCTAAGCATTCATCAAACACTTGCAAACCATCCAACCACAACTCTTCATACATAAAAGTTTCCACTTTTGGCAATGTATGAACTACATTATCAGTTCTTGGATTCCTAGCACAATCATCATCAATCTAAAATCCATAAAACATCATAAACACCCTAGTAACATCAATTTAGCATCAAATCACCATTTTCATGTAATTAAAGTTACTATTATTAGCAACATACGGACAATGCATCAAAATCGCAACTTTCTTGCACAATCCACGTAAACTAGCATATATGCAATCTAACTAACATCACATAATCATCAAATAACCCAAAATCTACATCCAATTCATCGAATTCGAACTACAAGTCTCGGCCATAACAAAATACATGAAAAACCCATAAAAATCTAACCTTTAAACGTGTAATGGACAAGATTTGATGCTTCTAACGTGTTCTATTGCTTGTATTCGATCAAATCCGATGGTTTCTTGCTTGTTCTTGGTTGATTTCGCAAGTGTGTATGTGTTTGAAGGTGCGCGGCTGATCTTGGTGTTTAGGGTTAGAGTTTTTATTTTAATTAACCTAATTTAGTATAATTACCATTTAAACCTTGTAATTTGTATTTTATAAAAACTAAGCTTTTAAATACCTTTTAAAAAGGTTCTTAACTAAAATAATAAGCATATAAACTAATAATAATAATTGTATGCATTATCTTTACTAGTTACAAAATACACGAATAAATATAACACGTTTTCACGTTACGCGATAAAATTCACAGTTAATATCTAAATCACGTAAGCACATAAGTACAACTTAATAATCACATCACCAGCTAAATTATTATCTATTTATCATTATTAATTATTATTAAGTCACCAACATTCAACGACAACTGGTGTGTGCTCACGACACGTGTATGCAAGACTTAACGGAACTAACGGAGTTTGGTAATGGAAAATTACCGGATGTCACAATGTAATTTACAATTTTCTATGTAAATTGTGAACTCCTTTGTTGATAAACAAGGCAAGGATTCGTACATTTAGAAATTGAATATCAAAATAGAATAGCGATATATTAGCTAGAAAATAGGAACAGAATAGGAAGATATCTATACACAATTAGGTATATATATTGATCGATGAACATTGATCAACATGAACATTAACAAGATAGCAATATCAAGCGTCAAGAACATATAGCATTATAATCAATTGTAATTGATTGATTGTGAATGAAGAGAAATTGAAAACAATCTGTGTATTGCATTATTACATTTAGTTTTTCTAGTTGTTCTTCTTGTTCATCAATTTCTACTTTTGATAAACAATCCCTTAAACAACGGGTATTGTTAATTCCACGATCAATACTTGTTAAAATCAAATTGATAATTCCTGCAACGATCCTTGGATTATCAGGTGGTATCAGAGCCACGTGCTCATTGATCTAGATCAATTGATCTATCAGTTTGATTTGTTTAATTGGTGTTTATTTAATCAAGTTAATTAACATGAGCAATTCAATGGTTGGTGCTTATCAACCTCCGAAGTTGGAAAATAAATCTGATTTTAAAACTTGGAATTCAGATTTAGAAATCATGTTAATTACACAGATTCTGATTTATGGGTTTCAATTACCGAAGGTCCTTATATTCCACCTGCTTTAGCACCAGACTATAAAGACAACAATCAAACCATAATTTTAAAAAATCTGTCACCTACTGATGCCAAGAGAGTCAAGATTGACATCAAAGCATATAGTATGCTTACTATGGCTTTGCCTGAAGATCTCTTGATCAGGTGTGAATCATATAAAATAGCAAACTCGTTATGAAAAATCCTGCACACTTTGTGTGAAGGAAGTGACGAGATAAGGAGCATAAAAAAGGATACACTTCGCTCACAATATGAGACTTTTCATCATATTATGGGTGAGTCTATTCCTCAACAACTCCATAGGTTTATGCAACTTGCTACAGAGATGAATATCTTTGAACTCAATTACTGCAACGAGGAGTTAAACAAGAAGATGCTTTATTCATTACCAAAAAGCTGGACACACACTGTGTCCATGTTCAAGAATACTATTGATCTGATGGCAGTTGGGTTGGACACTCTGGTTGCAAAGGTAGAAGCTTTGGAATTAGACAAGAAAACCAAAAACAAGAGTGTTAAAGCACCTATAGCACCGTACCAATTCAAAGAAACTAAGGATGTTGAAGTGCCTTCATCTCTAATGATGATGAAGATAACTCTTTTGTTGAAAGTGATACTGAAGAGGAAACTGGCTTCTATGTTGCCAAGCCCACCAAGTTGAACTCTCAAAACAATAAAAACAGAAAGTAAAAGGAAATTCATATGACTCCAAATCCAACAAAGCCAGCAACCAAAAAGAACCAATTACCGTGGTTTTGGAAACAGAAGAACAGAAGGCAGCCTTTGCAGCTTTTATTCAAGCTTTCAAGCCTACTTGGGAAGTACCTTGACTCCTGCCTACTTCTGTTAGCAAGACCTTGAAGAACTTCATCCAGATGAAGTAGAAGAGATGGATCTGCAATGTCAAATGGACATGATTGCTTATAGAGCCAAAATGTACATGAAGAGAAATAAGGGATTATCAGTGGGAGGCAGAACAACAAAAATTGGTGTTGACAAATCCAAGGTGAGGTGTTACAAATGTAATCTGTATGGTCACTTCTCCAGGGAATGCAACAACAATTAGCAATCAACAACATATACAAGAAAAGCAAATCAGAGGAGCTTCAAGCAACCACAACTAACAAACTCATCCCTACTAGCCACAGGCTCTTCAACAGGTACCAATAATTCTAAAGAAATTGGTTTGATTATGTTGCAGGATGGTACTTGTGACTAGAGCATGTATGAGAAGAAAATACTAGAAGAAAATCAGGCTTTGATGGCTAATATGGAAAACAAAGTTCCATAAATGGCCAGAGAAGTAAGAGAAAGGTTATTCCCTTCCTTATATGTTGATGAGGTTGAGAGATATAGGGCTCATGCTCAATAATTGGCTGATAAAGTCAAAGAAACTATGCTTTTAAATGAATCTCATGAAAGAGAATATTAACTTTATCAAGTCAAAATAAATTCACTACAAAAGGATTTAGACAAACGTTTGTCTGAAAATTATAATTTGTAAGCACAAGTTGAGCATTTGACCAACTCATTAAATAAGTCTATGTCAGATCATGCATCAACTGAAGTAAAACTTCAGAAATTCCAACGATCATCACAGTAGTATGAGAAACTGTTAAACTCTTATATTGAATCAAAGAACAATTCTGGGTTGGGATATCATACTGTTGCTCCACCAATTAATGATAATTACACCACCCTACCTGAGATCATGACCAATAGTTTGACAAATCATTTTGTGTCTAGCACCAAAACTAAGTCAAAAGTGGAAAATAATGAAGTGATAAATGACAAGGATTTTGAATCCATTGAAACTGATTCATCTGAATCAACATTCTCAAAATAAAATGACTTAGAACTTGATCTTGATAAATGTGATGATCTAGATGATAGTGATGAGCCTAATAAACAAGAAAGTGCTGGTTTGGGTAAGGGAAAATGTGTGGTAATTGATTCTATAACTCCCAAAATCCTTGATGAGATCAAGTTGCCCTATCCACCAAAACAAAGAAATCTGTTGAAGACCATTTACACAAGGATTGGTCAGTTAAATAAAGGCATTCATGAACTCAACAAACAACATAAAAGTGAGGGAGCAAAACGAATGAAGAAGATAGTCTCACTTTAGCATATCACCAGCAGAAGAAGAAGACAGGTTCTCATACATCCGTAGAAAAGCAAAGGAAAAATGTGTCAGCTGTAGAAGATCTACGAAAGAAGACAAATCAGTCTTCCGTAGAACATCCATGGAAGAAGAAATCATCAGAATCTAAACATTCATCCGTAGAAGATCTACGGAAAAAGAAAATACCTGAGGATTCAACTGCTAACCAGAAAGGTAAACAAAAGGATCTTTCAGATGCAAAGATTGAGAAAGAACTGAAGAAGGAAAAGAAGATACTGATGAAGAAACTGACAAAGATAGAAGCTGACTCTGATAGTGAAGTTGAAAAGAAGTATTGCAAATGGTGTGATATCCACAACCACAACACATAAGAGTGTTACTTCAGTAGCTATTGCTCCATCTGCAATATGAACAATCATATGACCTCAAATTGTTACTTCAACAAGCATTGTGCCATCTACAACAAACACAATCATTCCACTCAAGAGTGTTTCTTCAACAAAAAGAACAAATTAAAGGTCCCCAAGAAGCAAAAAGCTGAGACTTCTGAATCAAATTTAGAATCTTCAGAGAATGATGAATCAAAAATACCAAAGCAAAAGAATCAGCAACAAAAGCAGAAGAATGCAAAGACAACAAAAAGATCTGCTGATAATTCATCAAAGAAAAATGAGATACAACTATCTCAAAGTAAGAAACCTCATAAAAAGGTAGTGTTGCAAGAAGATGATACCTTCTTTGATCACTTTGAAAAAGCTAATCATGTACCACAGTCAAGGACAAAGAATACAGAAACCTTCTCAGAAAGAGCCTCAGCCTCTAGTTCAAAGAAAAAGTTAATGAAAGAAGAAGTGAAAGAGGAAGTGAGTGTGAATCAAGATGATAGTGCTTCATCTTCATCATCAAAAGAATCATCCTCACCCAAAACAAAACATAATAAACTAATGGAATCTAAAACCAATATAGAGTCATCTAGGCTCATTCATGAGAAAATAACAATATTAGACAACAATGGCAAGCCAAAGACCATCAAGGCTTGGGCTCCACAGACTAACTGATTTCATTATTTTTGCAGGAATATCCAGGGAGGACTGACAACAAGTGGTATGTTGACAGTGGCTGTTCCAGGCACATGACGGGATACTATTCCCTCCTTCATGACTTTAAACATAAAAATGCTTCCTATGTAGCATTTGGTGGGGATAAGAAGGGAGGTAAAATCATTGGTGAAGGAATGGTAATCAATGGTGTTCTAAAATTTGAGAAAGTTAACTTCTATGAAAATTTACAATTCAATTTATTAAGTGTTTCTCAAATTTGTGATCAAAACTATACTACTTTCTTTGATACTAACTATTGTTACATTCTTAAGCTAGGTTTTCAAATTCCAGAGGACTGGATCTTTCTTAAAGCACCAAGAAAAGGCAATACATATGTTTTGGATATGAACAACACATCTATAACAAGCAATGAAACATGCCTGATTTCTAAGTCATAAGAAGATGAATTTCAACTATGGCATAGAAGAATAGTTCACTCTAAATTGAAGAACATGAATAAGTTGGTCAAAAATGACTTAGTCATTGGCCTTCCAAAAAAAGAATTTTATTGTTCTAATCACTGTTCATCACTGTTCAGCATGAAAATCTGAGTTTAATGTGTTTTATTTTTAAATGAAGAAAGTTGGATCTTGAGCACTAACTTGGCTGCAGGATATCTGAAGTTTTTAACTAAATATCTATTTTGTATATTTGCCATGAAGCAGAGTTAACAAGGTCCGACAACAAACAACATAGAGTGTCTCATAAATCCAAAACAATTAACACAAACACAACACCACTTAAACTGTTGCACATGGATCTTTTTGGTCCAATCAATGTCATGAGCATTGGAAAAAGGCAATACTGTTTGGTGATTGTTGATGATTTGTAACACTCGGAAAATTTCAGCACGAAGAAAAGAAAAGAAAGCAAGGGAGAAAAAGAAAATTATTGTAAAACAAGGGGTTAAAAGCTGGCAAGGGCAAAACTTGCCCATAATGGGTTCCAAAAGGTGTTAAGGCCGTCCATGCTTCTCTCTCTCATGCAAGAAAGTCTCGGCTAAAGCAAGAAGCAAAAGTTTCACCTGGTTTTAGTGAGAGAAAGTCTTCAAAAGTAAGATTCTATGGTGTTCTTCTCGGTTTCAGTTGAGTTTGCAGCTTCTGGACCGATTCTTAAGTGTTTCTATTTGTTTGGTTGTGTGTTTTAGTGTGTTTAGGTATTAGAACTCTAGGTTGCTCTCGGGTTTGGAGGAGTTTTATTCGAAAGCAGTAGAGGTGAGTTCTAGATCCCTTTTTTTAAATGTTTCCTTCTTATTTGGGGTTGGTATGCATATTTAACTGGTGTTTTCGAAACAAGTTATGGTTTTTCATGCATGGTACGGATGATTATGATGATATAGTTATGTTATGTGATTCTCTTGATGATCGTTTAATGTTTATGATGTTCTAAGTGTTAGACTGATAGATCTAAGCCGTGTTCATGTTGATGATTGGGAACTGGTAATGGCATAAGTTGCATTGCAGGTTAGTTTTATGTTCATCCGCATTTAACAGTCAAGTCTTTTGTTCATCCACATTTGCTAAGTCTTCATCCGCATTTGCTATGTCTTCATCCACATTTGCTAACTCTTCATCCACATTTGCTAACTCTTCATCCGCATTTGCCAAGTGTTCATCCGCATTTGCTAAGTGTTCAACCGCATATACTAAGTCTTCATCCGCATTTGGTTATGCTCATCCGCATTTGTTTTACCTGCATTTCTTTGGACACCTAGGATATTTTCTTAAGACGTTCATCCGCATTTGTTCATCTCAATTTTTTTGGGGACTTAGAATTATTCTAAAATTTTGGGAATAGAATCTGAATGTGTTTTGATATGAAAAGTGCTATGAATGACCAACTGTGGGGTTTTCGGGAACGGGGGCCTTACAAGTTGGTATCAGAGCCAAAGTTTAAAAGAAATGGGTAAATATTTCCAAAACTTAAACTTAAATTAAGAATGGGACTGAATGAAGGGATGCCAGCCCAAGTAGCTATGTGCCATCAGGTAATTTTTCATAAGTAATCGGTATTACGTGCGTGTGCTATTTGATTCATGTGCTTAGTAGGTTTGGACACTAATGTAGTCTGGAGTGGGAATGCTTGGGGGATGAAGAGTAAAATAAGTGGCTAATCATAACTGGCCACTGTAATTAGGGATTTATTATACTTGACATAATCTAAGCTATTACCTTAAATGACCTTGTTAGTGTTTGAATCTTATAGGAGGTAGATCTTATGGCGGGTAGGAAATCTGGGTAGGCAACTCGAGGTGGTGTTCATGGCGGACGTACTACTCGGCCACGTGTCACCTGAAGCAAGGCTAAGGCTCCTGAGACGACTCATGAGGACACAGACCTCCATAGCCACCAAGAGGGTCCAGGATCAGCTACCCTCAAGTCCACGCTAAAGGAAGCTATTGCTGATGAGGTTTACAATGTCATGCAAAATGTGTTGCCCTCAGTAGTGACCAAAGTTTTAAGGGCTGTAAAGGAGGGTGAAAGAGCTGATGATGCAGGGAAGAAGGAGAAAATAGAGGAAGTGCCATCTAGCCCAAGGGTGGTAATTCATGATGATGATAGCAAGGGGGAGAAGGAGACCGCTAAGGGGTGCACCTATGGGGCGTTTCAGAGGTGCAAACCCCTAACCTTTGATGGTAACGGCAATGCTACTGCTACTCAGCATTGGGTTCAAGAGATGGAGGTAGTTCTAGACATCAGTGAGTGCCGTGAGGATCAAAAGGTGAAGTTTTCCTCCTATTCTTTCGTTGACTCGGCACTATGCTAGTGGGACAACATTGTACAAGCTGAGGGGAAAAGGTCTGTTGCAAGGATGAGGTGGTCGGATTTGAAGGAACTGGTACTGGAGGAGTATTGTCCATATCGGGAGTTGGACAAAATTGAAAAGGAGTTCTTGCATTTAGAGGCTGGAAATATGACTCATCAGGAGTATACCTCCAAGTTTAATAAACTTGCAAGGCTTGTGCTGGATCTAGTAACTCCAGAGTCCAAGAAGATTAAGAGGTACATGCAGGGTTTGCCCGTGGATATTAGGAGGAACATGATAGCTGCTAGACTAAACACTTTTAGGTCTGCGGTATATTTGGCCGGAAGGTTGTATGATGAGAGAAACCCGATGCCAATTCTGAGGAAGGTTGAGAAGAGTTGGAACAAGAACGGTAATAGGAAGAGATTCAGGGGTGACCACTATGGGATCGGGGAAAAGAAGATGAGGATTGACAATCACCACCCAGGATTGAGTAAGGGGAACAATAGGGGGGAATGTAAGAAGTATGGGAAGGTTCACTTGGGTGAGTGTAGAGTGGGAACGAATTGGTGTTTTAAGTATGGAGGCGAAGGACACTATGCTAAAGAGTGCAGGGTACCGCGATGCTATCAGTGCGGGGAAGTAGGCCACTCGGGCCGAGATTGAAAGAAGGGTGATGCAGGGAGCTCAGGGACCCAGACTATAGGTGAGAAAAGGAGAAGTGAGAGCACCAAATCCAAAGCAAGGGCATTCAACATGACCCGGGAAGAATCCAGAGTGGACCTTGAAGTAGTTTTAGGTATGTTTTTGGTAAACCAATTGTATGCTTCTGTGCTCTTCGATTCGGATGCTAGTAGAAGTTTTGTAACTGCTACCTTTTGTCATGAAATGCATGGTAAGAATAAGAAGATAGACGTGCCCTTCTATGTAAAGACAGCGATAGGAAAGTCTACCAAAGTGACTGATGTGATAGACGATTGTCTTGTAGAGTTGGACGGTCATAAGTTTCCTGCTACATTGTATATGATGGCCCTAGGAGGTTTTGATATGGTGTTAGGGATGGATTGGTTGGCGGCCTACGAAGCGAACATCGTGTGCTGAAAGAAGACGATTTGTCTGACTGCGCCCGATGGCAGTTTGGTTACGGTACATAGAGACAAGGAGTGCATTACACCGTGAGTAATCTCGATGATCATGGTAGAGAAGTTTATGAGATGAGGGTGTGGTGCTTACTTGGCCTATGTGAAGGATGTGGATGCTACCATGCGTCAACTGTCAGGCATGCCAGTAGTATACGATTTCCCTGATGTGTTTCCCAAAGACCTACCATGGGTACCACCTGGCCGCGAGATCGAGTTCCAGATTGATCTGATACCGGGTGCCCAACCTGTTGCAAAGGCGCGTATCGTCTCGCTCCCTCCGAGATGAAGGAATTGATGACCCAGTTGCAAGAGTTGTTAGATAAGGGGTTCATCCGACCGAGTATCTCTCCCTGGGGTGCTCCGGTCTTGTTTGTAATAAAGAAGGATGGTGGCATGAGGATGTGCATCGACTACCGTGAGTTGAACAAGTTGACGGTGAAGAATAGGTAACCACTACCAAGGATAGATGACTTGTTTAAGCAACTCCAAGGTGCCAGCTGGTTGTCAAGGATAGATCTCCGATCTGGTTATCATCAGATAAAGGTTAAAGAACAGGATATCCCGAAGAACGAGTTTCGAACGCAATATGGGCATTACAAATTCCTCGTTATGTCTTTCGGTTTAACCAACGCGCCAGCTGCTTTTATGGATTTGATGAATCAGGTGTGTCGGTCGATGTTGGATAAATCAGTGATTGTGTTTATCGATGATATCCTGATTTATTCGAAGTGTGAAGAAGAGCACGCCGGTCACATTTGCAAGGTATTGGAGATGCTTAGAAGAAAGAAGCTATATGCTAAGTCCTCCAAATGCGCGTTCTGGTTGCTTCAGTTTTTGGGTCATGTGGTTAATTATGAAGGGATTATTGTAAGATCATCTGAAGATTATGAGGCTGATGCAACCAACAAGCTAGAACAACCAAGTCTTCCATGCATGCACTAAGGAACAAAGATGAACTAGCTTTGGAAGTCTTACACTCTCGAATGTGTCTAAGTGTAAGATCTTCCGAAGCTAACAGTTCAGAAGAAGTTACTTTGGAAGTTTCACACTCAAATAGAAACATATTCTAAGTGTGAAATCTTCTGAAGCCAAAGACCAGCATCTTCCGAAGCCAAAGATGAAATCTTTCGAAGCCAAAGACCAGCATCTTTCGAAGCCAAAGATGAAATCTTCCAAAGCTTCAGAGACAAAGTCTTTCAAAGCTGTGAAGACTGATTTCTTCAGAGGACAGAGAAAATGTGCTTTCTCTGAATCAACTTTCGCTGCCTGCTCTGGTGGTTCTTTACACAAGTTTGTGAAACTTCCATGCTTTATCAAAAAGTAGGAATGGTCTTTATCTATAACTTACCTTACCTGTTTCTGTAGACTTTTTGTATTAGGAAAAGTCACTGAGCTATGGCATGTCATAGTCACTAGTCAAAAGGCAATCTGCCTTTTGACTGTAGATTGATCTTGTTGTCTAGATTAGTCAAATCCCAACTGTCTTTACATGTAAGTGACGGTTGTAGGTTGAAGTATAAAAGTGTCTCAGGTCCTTGTAATTTCCATGAATGCTTTATAACACTTGTAAAAGAACTTGAGATCAATATACAACATCCTTGAAAACCAATCTTGTGTTCTTGTGTTGTTCTTAGTTCTATCTCTTTAATTTACTTGTGTTTGTAGTATCATCTGTATCTAGTTACTAGTTCCCTATTTGAATTGTTAAGTGATCTAAGATCTCTCCTCAGTATGAAACTAAGTGTTAAGTACTGATAGAATGGATCGTTCTGTGATGATATAGTGATACAATTCAATCAAAACGAACACAAGTAATCATTTCAATGCAAACATATCACAAAAATTCAAAGTTTTATTGATAGAATGCATAGAAAGTACAAGTATAAAAAGAAATCAGTTACAATTTGTTCTTAGGTGCTTCTAAGATGTATCTAAGGTTTCTACATATACTTTATCTATGCTATTTATACTATCAATACAAAGGGAACAAATATTTACAAAATAGTCCCTATACTAAGACAAAAACTATACAAGACGCATAAAGACTAAATGTTAATATTTAAGAAGCATCTACAATACTCCCCCTAAGATTGACATTGTCTTCAGTCTTCAAAATCAATCTTCAGTCTTCAGATCTTTTCCTTCAATCTTCTTATCTTCTGTCTTTGTCTTCTCTTTTATCTTCAGTCTCCATGCTTTATCTCCAGTCTTCAGTCTTCATAAATCAAAGAAGTCTTCAGGCTCTTCTTTAATCTTGAATACTGGCTTCTCTCTATAAAGTTCTTGTTCTCTTAGAGCTTTAGAAATAGCTGACTTGAACTTGCTAGCTAAAATTCCTTGCTCCGGTTTAGCTTCATTCGTCTTTATCTCCATGCTATTCATCACTTCCAAAGTTTTCTTTGAGAGACCTGCAATATCCACGTTAGCATAACACTCTATAGGGTTTGGATTATCTTTACAGTGAATCTCTAAAACTCCTTTGCTCGATATTCTCATGAACTCAATATCTTTAATATCTTTCTCCACAACGTTAACATATGCCAATGCTTTCCTCAAAGATATCCTTTCCATTGCCGCATTCATCACTTTAATTATTGATAGAAAATACTTCTTATCATTCTCAGCTGTTTCTGGAACAACTTTTTCAAACTTCTGTATAGACAAGAATGAAATGTAACTGGGATGCAAAAGCTTTAACTCAAAAACACCAAATAAAGAAATCATATCGTGATCCCAATTATTCAAATCTTGTACTAACTTCAGCTCAAATGTATCTGAATTATAAAACCACCTCAAGATTGGTTTCGATTGTTGTGTTCCATCAATGACTTTGAGTCCTGGATTTGTTACTTTTTAAAATTTTTGATCACTGAATGCGTCTAAGAACTTTTCTTCTCCTAAGTCTTTCTCAACACCTTTTCTCTTTTTTTTTTATTGTTTGAAAATATTCCTTATCTTCTTGATCACACCTCATTTGTAAAAATGAACTCATTCTAGTTATTCCTCTATTCAACAATTGCACAAATTTTTCTCCATGCTTAGCTTTAGATGGATTAATCAATGGCAATTTATTCAACTCTTTAAGATCTTGAACAGGAAGTTTTATGATACTTGAGAAAAAATGATAAACGTAACAGATTGCATCAACTCTTTTGATCAAAAATGCATCGAAAATCTCATCATATTTCCAAGCAATGATCTTCACTTATTATGTTGTATCTGGAACAATCATAGCATTGAGTAGTTCTGAAATAGATTGCCCTTTCTGCAATACATTGCGAACTAGGTCTCCTGCTGAACGTGACTTGTTCCACAGTTGCTTTTGTTCCATAGAGACTTGATAACCTTGCCTTTCAGTCTCTGGAAACATTCTCATAAGCTCCTTTCTTCGTTCATACACTGTGCTCTTCATAGCCATAGACTAAATTTCCTGAGGTTTCAGAATCCTCGTTCTTTTCGTGATCTCAAGATACTGAGGATTATCAGTATCAAGCACAATCATTCTATTAGTCTGCTTTTCTGTTTCTTGAAAGATCCTTACCAAATTTCTTAATGATTCGGCTTGTAACCTCTTATGCTTCTTCCATGGATAGTTTCTTGATTGTAACCATGTCCTTAATGAAGTAACATTCATATCATTTGGATCTGGATGATGCAACTCAGATGTAGTCAGTTCTTCAATATTAATGCTCTCCTATAATGGATTCCACTCCCCGTGTTCCACTATAATCTCATCCGGATCAATTGGTGCACTTGATTCAGTAGCTATGCACTTCTCAAACTCTTCATTAATTTGAGACACAGTTAAACCATCAAGAAAAACTCTATTATACTTCATTCTGATAAGATAATTATACCTTTCTTCAACATTGATAGGTATATCATCATGGCTTATATCAATTGGTGAATAATGCTCATCAACATTTGCTTCTACTAAATCTTCATCATCTAATACTTCATTATACCAGTCATCATCAAATTCAGCTTCTATATCATCTAAAGCTCCAATGGTTTCTTGTATATCCGAATCTTCTTCATCTATACTTGCATGTTCATCAAACACTTCTTGAACTTTGGATGATGATTCAGGTAATACTAAAACATCAATATCATCTATTTTCCTCTTTCCTTTATCTAAAATAGGAACTTTCTCAACATCTATCGGATTACTCTCTGAAATAATCATCAAATCTGGAGACGGAGACTTTTGTGTTTCTTTCATCCTTTCCAATTCTTCTCTAATAACTTCATTTTCATCATTCAATTTCTTAAGCTTTTCTTCCATTGAATCATAATCTTTCATCATTACCTCAAATGTTTTCACACTATCATCTTTGCTTTTCATCAACTCTTCAATCACTTCATCTTTCTTTTTCAATTCTTCTTGTAATTTCTCATTAACTTCTTTCAAATCTTCAATCACTTTCAATTGCTTCAAATTTTCTTCTTTCAGCTCATCAATAATCTGCTAAAAACTAACTTCTTTTGTTACATTAAATTCTTGTTGAGGTTCATTCACAAATTCATTATGAATTGCAGTTTCAACAACTTCAAATTCTTGAATATTCTCATTAAACTCAAACTGTTCATTAGTATCTTCCATCTTTTGTACTCACTATCTAATCAATAGTTTGACTATCACCAACAATTTCTTCACTTTGATTAACTTTAGTATCATCATCATGAATTTCTTCAGTAACTTAGTCAATTTCTTGTACATTTTCATCAATTTCTCCATGAATTTCCTCAGTAGCTGACTCAGTTTCATCTACATCATCATGTCTTTCTTCATGAGCTTCTTCAATAACTTGCTCAGCTTCTTGTATATCATCATGAACTAGTTCCATCACATCACCATTATAACCACCATCATCACCATTATCATCTTTAGAAGAACTCGAACTCTCTTCATCATCATCATTATCATCATTATCATCATTGTCATCATTATTAGGCAATTCTTCAATGAGATCATTAGGGTCTATAGGTTCTTCTTCTGTTAAATGGTAGTGATCAATAGTAATGTCAACTTCATCATTAGCCACATTCCTTATGTAATAAAACAATGGTACATTTTGAGCACCAGTGACTATAGCAAGTCTCTTATAAGAAATCTCAGACATGTGTTCTAGCATCATAGTTTCACCACTCACACCATCTATACATATATCCGGAAAGAGTTCCATCTAGGACTTCGTTTGGACATACAGTGTTGAAATATATAACATAAAAGCTTCCAGTGATTATAAACTCTTGCTCGAAAAAATTGCTTCTTAAGAAAGTGATCAGGATGACCCATTGCCATAAATGTCTCTCTACATTCATTAAATGACAATTCAACTAAATCCTCAGGATCATTTGGTCCCAATCTTAAAGCTTCTCTTATAGAATCTTCAGATACTTCAACCATTCTAATGTTGTTAGTGAATCCTCTCACTACTTTTCCACCTTCATTATTAACATCTACATATGCAGTGTTCCAGAACTTCTTGATTAGTCTTGCATATATTATTGGCTGATAACACATGGCATAAACATACTTTGTTCTCAGTAAAAATCTTATTATCTCTTCATAACCCATAGCATCTCTTAATTCTTCATTCAGTAAAGCAGCAACATTGTGTTTAGGCTTGAACTTTAATTCAGCCATTTGCAAAATTAAAACAAGAAATTTAGAAACTTGAATATTATCAATTAAAATCAATTGATGTTTGTTAAAATTTAAAGAATTAGTATGTTTTAAAACATTTTTGACTGACTTGCACTTAAAAATTCTAAGTGTTTGACATTCTATTCAAGAACAAATCATCATTCAAGTTAGTTTGTTTATGATTTATACACACTTTAATCCTAAAATTTATCTCACAAAACAGATTTGTAACATGAATTTTTTGTTAATCAATTTTTCATTTAAAAAAAAATCAAACATGACTGTTCGTCTTCATCATACGACTGATGAAGAATCGTCACAGATTAAAGCTCAATGAAAAACATATTTAAATGCATTAACAAGGTCGCAATCATGTTTCTATTAACATTTAATCATCAATTTCAGTTCATTATACTCATTTCATTCACAAGTTTAACAGATTCAATCAACTAGGGTTCGTGCGCCGGAATAGGTTAGATACGCCCAAATCAAATCAACCTATTAAACTAATATTCCTATGATTTTGATCATAAACTTACGTTTAGAATCTGATATAAAGACTATTAAATGCAAGACTAGATCAGAAATCAATTGAAATGAGTGAATCAGGGTTCATCGAGTGTCTGGGTTTATGAGTGTTCAGGGGTTTTGAGAATGAAATGTCTGAAATCACAAAGTGTTGCTTTCATACTAAGTGAAATTTTAAGGCGCATGAGCACTGTTTATGCGCATGAGGTTCGGCGCATGAACACTGTTTGTGTGCATGATAATGAATTTCACACCAAGTATTTAGGCGCGTGAGCACTGTTTGTGCGCATGGGCTTAGACGCATGAACACTGTTCAGATGCGTAAGCACTGTTTAGGAGCTTTTGCACTGTTCAGGCGCATGAGTCTTGCTGAAACACCCACACTTGGTATTTTTCACTTGATACGCCCAATTCTTGAAAGTCTGGATACTGTTTAGGCGCATGAGAAAGGTAAAACGCCCAACACTTGACCACAATTTTCAGACTTATGACAACTGTTTAGGCGCATGAGGATGTCTGAAATGCCTAACACTTGTATAAATTCTGAAAAACCATCATGCTCCTAATCCTATACTTATTAACACTGTTTAGGCGCATGAGATGACTTTCATGTGTCTTAACACTTGTAATACTAGATCTTCCACCTGTACACTGTTTAGACATATTAGTACTGTTAAATACTAATATTTAAACAATTTTATCAAATTTTGACTTTAATTTGTCAAATTTTGACTCTCACCCAAAATTTACACAATAGACCTTCAATTTTGAATTTTTTTACATTTCAAAGTTTTTTAATTTTTATTTTGATTTTTTAATTTTTATATTTTGACCTTTATTTTTGTTTTAATTTTTCAAAAAATAATTTCTCGTCATTTTAGTCTCTAATTTTAACAAAGAATCTCATTTAAAATGTTGCAAGAAGCTTTTCACTTAAAATATTTTTCAGGTTCATTTTTACATTATGTCAAACACACACATGCTTGAATATTTTAGCTTCATCCTTTCCATTCAAAACATTAAATTTTGATTTTTCATATCTTGAAATTTGAAAATCAATTTTCTTAGACACTTTTCCTTTTAACTCTTTTTACTCCCCCTAAACTTTTAAGTTTAACAAAACTTAGAAGTTTTTGAATTTGTCACATGAAGATCACAATAATCATTGTTAATATGCCTGAACATAGAAAACATACAAAAAATCAAAATTAAAGCAGAATAAAAATCTAATATTTACAAATGAATCCATGTCTGCAGTGAGATCATATTAGTTAAGATCAGCACATTGAAATAAAAAATTGATGGATAGTCATAGACAGTGAATAAATCCTGATCAAGTGTGTTCCAGGTCAGCATTTCTACAGCAAAGGAGACACGAAATCTAAGGACAGAAAATGAGTGCATTTAGCAAGATATTCAGCACACTTACTTTTTCAATTCTTGGATTGTTTAAGGTACAATTAAATATGACATTAAGCAGTCACACTTAGACTTAGAGAGGTTAATTCTTATAAAGATATGTAAGAAGTCACTGTTCTTAACTTGTTAACCTGACATATACTATAACCAGATCTTATTTGGTGTTTGTGCATATTGGCATCTTGTTGCATCAGTGAGAATATCCAGGTCTGTAATCACTTACATCAAAGGATATCTCATCACTTCAGGTCTATGGTGACTCATAACAGAGAAGTGTTAGATGCATTAAATAATTAGAGCTCAATGGTTATTCATATCACCATCAGGTGTGAGATTTTGTCTTAACAAGCAATCAATTTGATAAATCAACACTACTCATTAGTGCTAAGATAGACATACATGAATGCATGAGTGATTTAGTTTAATCACAAGAATTTACTTTTTCAATCTAATTGCATGAACTTACTTGCACATCATATCTGATCACGTCAGACTTTAGTCGAAAGCAAAGTATGCAACTGATCAAACTAATGTATCTATCATTTCTCACATATTGCAATGACAGATTCATCCTAAATAATGAATTAACAAAGAAAGACTCTATTTTTGTAGTTTTTGTTTTTTATTTTTGTCTTTTGATTTTTCAATTTTCTAATTTTGTATTTGGTTTTACTTTTACTAATAAACATGCACACACAAAAATACAATCAGGCAATTAACTTTGACAGGTTCTCTGACTGTGTCCTATTCATATAAGGGAGGGTTTTGATTATATTTAGACTCAATTAACTGAAATACTCAAAAACCAGTTTTTATATGTGGTTAATAAGACCAATTGACTCTACCAAATACTCAAACCGTCCTGGTAAGAAGGCTTTAGTAAAAAGGTCAGCCAACTGTTTTTCAGTAGCAATTTTAATCAGAATGATTAAACCTTTTTCAGAATTATCTCTGAGAAAATGATATCGAATCTCGATATGTTTTGTTTTTGAATGTTGGGCAGGATTAGCTGTAATGAACAGTGTTATCAATATAAATTGGAGTTTTAAGAAAGTTGAACCCGTAATCCAGCAATTGGTTTTCTAACCAAAGGATTTGAGAACATCCAGCTGAAGCAACTATGTACTCAGCTTCTGCGGTTGTAACGGAGACACTTGTTTGTTTCTTACATTGCCATGAGACTAATCTGGGTCCTAAAAATTGACAACCACCCATAGTAGATTTTCTATCTTGACAACATCCTCCATAATCACTATCAGTATACCCATATACTCAAACTTTCCTTCATAAGGATACCATAACCCTAAGGCCGATTTTCCTTTGAGATATCTGAATATACGTTTGACAGCAATTAAGTGAGATTCCTTCGGGTCTGATTGATACCTTGCATAGACACAAACAACATACATTATGTCTGGTCTAGATGTAGTAAGATACATCAAAGAACCAATCATAGATCTGTATAAAGTTTGGTCTACAGATTTTCCTGTCGGATCAGGGTTAATCTTGGTGTTTACGTCAGCTGGAGTTCTGATGGACTGACAATCTTGCAGCTTAAATTTCTTTAAGAGCTTGTTGACAATCTTCTCTTGGTTAATGAATATACCATCTCTAGATTGCTTAACTTGAAGTCTAAGAAAGAAATTTATTTCTCCCATAGAACTCATTTGAAATCGAGTCTTCAATATTTCTTCGAATTCATTGCACAATTTTGGATTTGTAGAACCAAAAATGATGTCATTGACATACACTTGTACACATAAGAGATCATCTGCATCCTTCTTGATAAACAAAGTTGGATCGATTTTCCCTCTCATGTATCCATGTTGGATTAAGTGCTGTGATATTGTTTCATACCAGATTCTAGGGGCTTGATGTAGACCATATAAAGCTTTGCTAAGCTTGTACACACCATGTGGATATTGTGAATCTTCAAAACCCGGAGGTTGCTTTACATACACATCATCGGTGATCGGTTCATACAAGAATGCACCTTTTACGTCCATTTGATACACTTTGAATTTCATGAATGATGCATAAGCCAGGAAGACACGAATTGATTCAAGTCTTGTAACTGGAGCAAATACTTCATCATAATCTATTCCTTCCTCTTGAGTGTATCCTTGTGCAACGAGGCTCGCTTTATTTCTAATAACTACACCTCTATCATCAGTTTTGTTTCTGAACAACCATTTTGTGCCTATGGAATTTTCTCCTTCAAGTAAATCCACCAGATTCCGTACTTCTTGTTTGTAAAACTATAATAATTCTTCCTGCATAGCCTCAATCCAACTATTGACCTTTAATGCTTCGGTAACATTTTTAGGAACAATTTGAGAAAGAAAACACGAGTATAAACAAACATTTTCTTGTTCTGTTTTACTCCTCGTAGTTCCCACATTCAATGGACCAATAATCTGAGATGTTGGATGGTTCCTGTGGATACAAGATGTTGGAATCTCATTCCCTTGAACATGAACATCCAGATTGGTTTGATTCAAGTTGGAAAGCTGATGCAATAGGCTTGAAGAATGTGGATTGAAATTGGGAACTTGAGTCGGTGAGTTGATAAAGTAATCAAGATTACCAGAATCAACTACATCACCAGAAATAGATGACGTTCCTGACTCAGGTTGTACAATTTATGTACCATCATTAGGAATACGTTGTGAAACATCTTGGTTTTTTGAAACGGAATGGTCATTATCTTGATGAGAATGATCATCATTATTAGACTGAATTATAGAATCTCTGACAAAAGAAAAGAAGGGATAATCTGGGCTTGAGTCATCCATATCATCAGAATCTGAATCATCACTGAAAGAATCGAGATCTCCTTGAATTTTCTTCTCACCTGTAGAATCAAGCAAGTTAGATTGAAAAGAGTTTGACAATGAATCTAAATCAAATAACCAAGCTGGACCATTTGAAACTGATGGAAAAGAGTTTTCAAGGAATTTAACGTTGAATGTTTCAAGTATAACATTTGTCCTAGAGTTATAAACTCGATAGGATTTTGAAACAGATGAATATCCAACAAAAAATCCATTATCAGATTTTGCATCAAATTTTCCTAGCTGATCACTTGAATTTAAAATCATAACTGGACAACCAAAAGATTTAAGAAAATCTATGTTTGGTTTCCTGCCAAACATTAACTCATATGGAGTTTTCAGTTTGTCTTTCACAATTAAAGTATGATTCTGTACAAAACACGCAGTAGATATGGCTTTATCCCAGAAAGTGATAGGAATTTTTGTATCTGCTAACATGGATCGCGCAGCCTCAATCAAAGTTTTGTTCTTCCTTTCAGCAACTCCATTGTGTTGTGGAGTTCTGGGAGCACTGAACTGATGAGCAATTCCTTTTTCTGCACTAAACATGTCAATAGTTACATTTTTAAATTCCGTACCATTATCACTTCTTATTATTTTTACTTTTTGTTCAAGTTGATTTTCTACTTTTATGATGAATTCTTTTAATAATTCAGCCATTTCAGATTTAGCATTCAAAAAGAAAACATGTAGTAGATATGGCTTTATCCCAGAAAGTGATAGGAATTTTTGCATCTGCTAACATAGATCGCGCAGCCTCAATCAAAGTTCTATTCTTCCTTTCAGCAACTCCATTTTGTTATGGAGTTCTGGGAGCACTGAACTGATGAGCAATTCCTTTTTCTGCACAAAACATGTCAATAGTTACATTTTTAAATTCCGTACCATTATCACTTCTTATTATTTTTACTTTTTGTTCAAGTTGATTTTCTACTTTTATGATGAATTCTTTTAATAATTCAGTCGTTTCAGATTTAGCATTCAAAAAGAAAACCCATGAAAATCTTGTAAAGTCATCAATGATAACTAAACAATATGATTTTCTTCCAATACTCTTCACATTGGTTGGTCCAAAAAGGTCCATATGCAACATCTGAAGGGGTTTAGAATTTGAGTTTATCTGCTTGGGCTTATAAGATGCTCTATGTTGTTTCCCTTTTAAACATGCTGATGAGTGATCAGTAGTGGCAAACTTCTTTGTTGGAAGGCTGATAACATGATTTCCCGCTACGAGCTTGTTCATATTCTTGAAGTTGGAATGCCCGAGACGTCTATGCCAAAGCTGACTTTCATCATTTGATGCTTGAGCAATAAGACAAGTTGTTTCTGTAGATGGATCAACTTGAGACATATCCAGTTTGTATACATCTCTATCCCTAACAAGTTTAACAACCACTCAGTCTTTGCTAATCTGAAAACCTGGCTTCATAATGTAGCAATAAGCATCATCAAAAAGAACAGAATAGGATTTATCACAAATTTGGGATACGCTTAGCAAATTAAAGTTCAACTGTGAGTAGTAGTTGACTTTATCAAAGCTTATTATCCCATTGGATACTGTTCCTTCTCATGTAATTTTTCCTCCCGCATCACCACCAAAGGCGACATGCGTACCATCCTTTAACTTAAAATCTTGTAACAAGGCATGATTGCCTGTCATGTGCCGGCAACACCCGCTATCCACATACCATGTGTTGATTGGTCTTCTTGGGCGTACCTGCAAAACAAAGAAATTAAGTTGAGTTATCTACCCAAGCAGAGATGGTCTTGGGTTTTCCAAACTTATCAACAATTGTAAATTGTTTGAAATGAAGTTTGTTTACATTAGGCTTATTTTTAATGAATTTACCAATTCTGTTATTATTCACAAATTTTTTATTATTTGGAAAATTCATACTTTTTGAATGACCAATTTTTGAAAAACTTTTATTTTCAAAATTTTTATTATTCATTCTTACAGACCTTGAAATGAATTGATCTTTAACATATTGTTTTGGTCTCACCGGGTCATTTCTTTTGAAAAATCTCAATCCTAAGGAAGGTTGGTTTGTTAATCTTTGAAACCCAACATTTTTATTTCTTTTATATTGAGGATTAACATAACAATTGCTCACTGGTGAAGTAGCAAATCCTTTCCTTGATGAACTCTTTCGAAAGTAACAATTTTCAGTATTGTGAGTCCGTTCATCACAGTAGGTACAGTACTTATTAAAATAGCACTCTGATGTTGAGTGATTTCCATGTCTCATATGTGACAGTACTTGTTGAAAAAGCATTCAGCAGTGTTGTGATTGTACATGTCACATATTTCGCAGTACCTCTATGGAGTTTTAAACAATTGTTTATTAACTTTTGATGTTGACGCAACATTTGTTCCTTGTTTAGGTTTAGGCGTCAAAAAGTTAATCTTTTTTTTTTATTTGACATATTTTGTTTTTGATTTGACATATTTTTCTTTTGCACATTTTGTTTTGTCTTTTGAACATGAACTTCATTCTTTGTTTCCTTAGATACAAATTGTAAGGCCCCATTCCCGAGACGCTTACAGCTGAACCGTCATCGCATAAATATTTAAAACAAACATTACTTTTGCTGCAGAATTTAAAAACTTTCATTAATAATTAAAAACATATCATTACATTACATAAATCATTTACATATCAGATTACATCATCATATCAAAATATGGATGCCAGACTCAAAACATCCACAGTAGCGTATGCATCCATGCCTTCAACTCCTCAGCATCAACAAAATACCTGCCAACTATCATGCATACAAAAAGTCAGCGACGCTGAGTGAGTTCTAGTTTTATAAATAAAATACTTTACTTTCGTTAAAACATAACCTTCGTAATCGTATGCGATCACACATCATACGTACACATTGATAATGTTTATTATTATCTTCATCATCGTTCATTTCGTACGTTTCGTACTTTCATTAGTATCTTTTACTTTAATCTGGATCCTGTCTCATGCAATACCCCCGACTCATGTCCGAAGACCGATACTGTGCTGGGGCCTGTAAACAAACCCCCGACTCATGTCCGAAGACCAACACAGTACCGGGATACGCGACAAGGACCCCGTCTCTGCTTGCAACACCCCCGACTCATGTCCGATGACCGTTACAGTACCGGAGTGAGCATCACGACATGTTTCGGGTCAATCTCATGGATTAAACCCCTTACGAGTCTGTTGTGACACACAGCCACTTACCTCAACCTTGGCTTACAAGTCTGTTATGACAACACAGTCACTTACCTCAACCTTGGCTTACGAATCTGTTGTGACAACACAGTCACTCACCTCAACCTTGGCTTACGAGTCTATTGTGATGGCACAGTCACTCACCTCAACCTTGCTTGCAAGACTTTCATTTATTCATTACTTTTTACTTTTCACTTTTCATTATCGTTATCTTTCACTTCGTTACATAATACTTTACGTTCATTCATAGCCATACATCAAACCACGTAAAGTCATACATCATACATAACGTATAATATAACATAATACATACGTTTAGAAAACCATTTAATGAAGAAAGATAACACATCACACATACACACAAAGCCACATCACAACATCATGCATGCATCAAGCATAAGCCAACACAACACCATGGAACCTATCTCAAACAACCACCTCTTAAAGCCCTTAGAAAACCCTAAGTCTAGAACAAGGCACAATGGAACATTCTAGGCGCATCAGCAATAAAATTCTAAGTGTAAACAGTCTGGGCGTATTACAACTATGCAGGTGCATGAGCACTGCTTAGGCGTTTTACCACTATGCGGGCGCTTCAACACTTAGGCGCATGGGCAAATCTGGGCTCATGGGCACTATGTAGGCGCATGACCAACAATTAGTCACCTGGACAGTTTTCTGGGCGTATGGGCTTGGGCGCATCAGAACTATTTGGGCACACCACCTTAGGCGCATCAGGACACTTGGTCATAGATCAGTTTAGGTGCATGGGAACATTCTGAAAATATCTAAACTGCAAAAAACATCCGAAAGGCATTCGAGCACTACCCAAGCACAGATCTAACATTCTAAGGCCCTTAAAACATGCTAACAACAATTTTAACCCCAAACAACCTCTAAAACCTCATCAAAACTAAAACCACAGAACATCATTCGAACAACAATAAGCATACATATACGGTTCCTTTTAAAATGTTTGCTTAGTATGCATAACATCCCCAAAACTTCAAAAAACCAGTAAAAGAGGGGTTTAGAAACTCACCTTGAAGCAATTTTCGAGCAGAACACTTCCACCAGCAAATCCAACTACTAAAACCCATAAAAATAGGGACTATACTCAAAATCTCGGACTAAAACCCGAAACCCAGCTGAAACCGAGCATAAATTCAAGAAAAACTCACCTTTGATGCGAATTCTCTTACTAGAACTGATGAAGAATTCTGTTCTTCTTCTTTTCTTCCTTCTTCGACCGGGAGCAGGGAAAGCAGTGGGGGCTTGGGCAGCCATGCCCTCTTTTAAACACAATAATACTAAAGTTTTGTCCTTTTACAAATTTAGCCCCTCCACTTGTGGCCATTATCATTTCTTTCTAGATACTTCCTTTTTGTTTTCTTTTAAATAAAAATTCGGGGTGTTACACAAATCGTTTAACGACAGCGGAAGACTTAGAATCTGAACATATTTTTAGATCAGAGGTTGATTTGTTCTTAGGAGTTTGCTTAAAATCTTGAATTGAATTCATGTTTAACATACCAGCAGACACAAGTTTTATTGGTTTAAATTTATTTGTTTGATTTGTTCTCTGTGTCTGATTATCTTTAATTTGATCATTTTTAGCTTTATTCATTTTTCTTCTTCTTCTTTGGTTCCTTGATTTTGTGGAACTTGATTTTACTTGAGATTGAACATCTTCAGTGGAAGATTAAATTTAGAATTATTTAGACCATATGAGTTAGAATGTTCTGATGTTACTTCTTCTTGTTTAGCTTTATCTTTGGTTTTGGAGTTTTGGTTATCATTTTTAGTGATTACTTCGTCCAAGACAGATTCTTTTGGAACAAAAATTTTCTTGCTTTTCAATCTTGGTTCATAAGATTTGACTTTAACCGATGACCGTTTTTAATTTTTTCAGTATCTTTCTCTTCAAAGATTTCTACATTAGCTTTCTCTTCTACATTATCAAAAATCTTGTTCTTGTTTTGGAAAGCTTTGAGTTTTGCCTTATTTTCAGGAGAGTGATCATGCGTATTAAAATTTTCTGGCAAAGTGTTAGTTATAGATTCAGGCATTGGTTTGTGAGTGAAACCTAATCCTGCTTTTTGTTTATCCTCTCTTTCACTTACCAGTTGTTCCATAATTGTTTTGGAACTTTTGACTTTAGCAAGATCCACTTGAGTAGCAGCATGTGCTATTTTCTCATGTTCTAAATTCTTGGTCATTTCTTCAAGTTGTTTTGAAACTATTTCTAGTTCTTTCAAAGTTTTGTTCCATGAAGTTTGTAAAAAAATGATCTTTTCATCTAACACTTTGTGATCATTTTTGAGTTTATTATGCATCAATTCCTCTTGCTTAAGTTTTTAACATATTTTATATGAGTAACTTCGGTAGTATTCAATGTGTTCAAAGCAAGATTTTGTGCATAATTTTTCTCTTACTTCTGATGGTATTTTAGGATATTTAGGAGGAGAGGTCTCAGAGTTAGAATTTTCAACCTTTGGTTGATCAGACTGTGCCATCAAAACAACTTCTTTTGAATCCTCTTTAGGATCAGACTTGTCACTCCAGTCATATTCTTCATCCTCATTCTAAGAATTCCCTTCAGCTTTTGGATCATTGTCGTCTGACCAATCTTATCCTTGAACTTCTGTAATAAGGGATAAATTGGATGTTAGATCAGCAGTAAATTGCTTAGCATAAGCACTCCAATCATATCCATCTTTATTATTGACAACTAGAGCTTTGTTAGGCTCTTCAGATGACTTAGATTCATCTTTCAGTTCAAGCATTGGTAAGATTTGGTATGGTTTCTGGAATGTCTTCTTAGATGATTGTTGAAATCTCTGATGGCTTGAACTCGATTGGCCATTCCCTCCTTTGTTTCTAGGAGCTTTGCATTCTCTTGAAAAGTGGCCATAACTATTGCAGTTGAAACACCTTGACTTAGACTTGTCAAATCCAACAGTCTTGTTAGCACTTGGCTTGTAGTTCCTATTGACGTAAGAGTGTTTCTGAGTCCTATAAGCAATCATCACCATCTGCCAGTTCAGATCCATTTCCTCCACATCATCTGGATCCATTTCAAATAAGTCCTACAAAACAAGATCTAATTGTGTTAAATGGCTACCTTGATAACCTTGAAAACTAGCCATAAAAGCAGTAAAAGAAGGTTTGGACTCTTCATCCTGTAATAGGATGTTGATGACATCTTTAACTTTGCTAGATTTAGCAGAGTTAACAGATGGAGTCTCAGTTTGAGGTTTAGAACTTTGAGGCATAGGAGGAGACTGAGGTTGTGGCTGAGATGTATAAGCAAGTGCACTTGTATAAGAAGAATCAGTAAAGAACCCTGCTCTTACAAACAGATCACCCTCTTCTTCTGGTAAACTTTCATTTTTGGCCATGAAGGCATTCTCCACAATACTAGCTGGAGATGAAACATATTTGTACTGAGACATTGAAGCTACTTTGTCATTATTCCTTGAGCTTTCATAAATTTCAACAGACTCAATTTTGGCTATCAACAGATCAAGATCCATAGGAAATTTCTCAGTATGCTTTAACAGTGTAACTGTTTTCTTCCATGAAGATGGAAGAGCATTAAGAAGCCTAAAGTTTAGATCTTTTAGATCATTTTTTATGCCAGCAGTTGACATCTCAGTTGTAAGTTGTACAAATCTATTTTATCATTTGGTTTATAGTTTCACCAGATAAATGCTCAAACAACTCTAATTCCCTCTTTAGTTTCTGCTTCTTGAGATCTTGAATCTCCTTACCACCTTCATAAATTATCTTCAAAGCTTTATACATGGTATATCCCATTTGATATCCATGTAGTCTAGTTAGGACTTCAAGTGGTAATCCTTTACACATCAGAGAATATGCTTTTATATCATTCTTAACTTTCTTTAAATCATCACCCTGCAATCCATCTTCAGGGTATGGTTCTGGAGAGTCTTTAGTATAGACAAACCCTCTATCAGGACCATCTGAAGTGATAGGAATGTGGGGTCCTCTTTCTATTGACTTCCATAAGTCAGTGTCAATAGAATTAAGGTGATGTTTCAATCTAAGTGACCAATTCTTAAAATCAGCTCTGTTCTTCAGTTTATGAACTCTGTTCTCTGAGTCTTTTGATTTCTCCATTTTTAATTTTGAATTTTAGAAAAAGATTTGGTTTTTTTTTTAAGTTTTGAATTAAAACAATGAATTGAAAATATTTTTGGATTTTTTTAAGTTTTTGAAAAATTTCTGAACAGTTGTGAAACGCCCAAACAGTGTCAGACGTCTGGGTGTAAAAACGCCCACAGTTCAAAAATGCCTCAACAGTTGTAATACGCCCCAACAGTGGTAAAACGCCTGATCCAAAAATGCCTTAATAGTTGAGAAGCGCCTAAACAGTTGTCAAGCACCTAACACTTGGGCAATTTTCAGTAGTGTTTTAACATAATGCGCCAACTTCAACAGATTCAAACGAACTCAGATCTTCTGAAATCTTTCAAAACATGATGAATTGACCTAAAATCCTCCAAATAGGTAGGAATTCGATCAATTAACAGTCCTCTAACTTCAATTTCATCAAATAACAACAACAAATTGATTTTTGGCTTGAAAATCAGTTCGACTGATGAAGAAGAAGTTCGAACACTGATTTGAACAATTAACTGAATTTGAACGAACTAAACTGAAAATTGTGATTCAATTCATGTTTCTGATGACGAAACACAACTGAAATCGACAATTATTTGATTGAATTGTTTATTAATCACAGATTCAAGTGATTTTATGAGTTCGACAGTTTGAAGAAACTCAAGCACTGAACCAACAGCTCTGACACCATTTGATAGAATCAAAATGGATCGATCTGTGATGATATCATGATACAATTCAATCAAAATAAACATAAGTAATCAATTCAATGCAAACATATCACAAAATTTCATAGTTTCATTGATAGAATGCATAGAAAGTACAAGTATAGAAAGAAATCAGTTACAATTCGTTCTTAGGTGCTTCTAAGATGTATCTAAGGTTTCTACACATACCTTATCTATGCAATTTATACTATCAATACAAAAGGAACAAATATTTACAAAATAGTCCCTATACTATGACAAAAACTATACCAGACACATAAAGACTAAATGTTAATCTTTAAGAAGCATCTACAAGTACCCTTACCCAGTCCTGTAATTGGTGTCAGAGCTTTCAGGCTCTTGATTGTAAGATCTCACCATCTTTAATCCTCTTAGCTTCACACATCACTTAACTCTTTAAATGGCAGCTATCTCTAAGGCTGATATGGAAACTGGAACTATGACAAAGTCCCCACTGATCACTCCTGAGGATTTTGACACTTGGTGCCAAAGAATGGAAGGCTTCATCAAGTCTCAAGATTCCAGGATGTGGGAGTCTGTTGCCAATGGACCTCATGTACCATGCACCTCTTCAGCTGATGCTGGTGGTGGCATGATACCAAAGGAGAGGGCTGATTTTTCTGATGAAGACTAGAAAAGGATTGATATTGATCAGAAAGCCATGATAGCCCTCCAAACTGCTCTTCCAAACTCCATCTACAGAGGTTTCAAGAAGTGCAAGACCGCTAAACAGCTATGGGATGCACTGAAACTGATGCATGAGGGGTCCAATGAAGCCAAGGAAAACAAGAAGGACCTCTTGAAGCAGTAGTTTGAAAACTTCACCTTCAAGACAGGTAAAACCATGACTCAACAATACTTCAGGTATTTTGAGATTGTGGATACTCTGGCTAATGTTGGAGTAACTATTGAGAACAGGGATATTGTTAGGAAGTTCATGTCCTCTCTTCCCAGACAATGGACATACTACTATGTGGTCATTAAGAGGACTAAAAACCTCAAGACCCTTACTCTCACTGAGTTGTATGGGATACTCAGTGGATACCAGATGGAGATGAACATGCAAAATTCTTCTGGTAACTCCAATACTCACCAGAGTTCAGCCCTTCATGTGGGTGAAAGGGATAGCAGAGAACCACAGCATCATCTTATCTGCTACCCTGAAACTTCACAAAAGGGTCATTTCATCACCTTCCCAGAGACACCTAGAGACAGCTACATCCAAGGAAGTCCCTTCCAAGAGACAAGTTCCTCTCAAGCCTTTGTCTCTACTAATGAAAGTTCAGGCAACTTTCTGTTCACTCTTGAAGACCTAGACTATATCCATCCAGATGATCTGGAATATATGGAGATATTCTAGCAGATGGCTCTTTTCACTCACAGAGGCCAGAAGTTTTACAAGAGGACTGGGAGAAGGTTTCCTAGCAATACAACTAGTGGCAAGTTTGGGCTGGGCAAAAGCAAAGTAAACTGTTACAACTGTAACCAGATGGGACACTTTTCCAGAGAATTCAAGACACCTAAGTCAAATGGTGGCCAAGCATCATCCAGGCCAAACTACACTAAAGGAGGGCACCAGAATAAGAATCCAAGACAACAAGCTGCAGTTGTTGTTGAAGAAGGAGGCTTTGACTGGAGCTTCCAAGCTGAAGATGCTTCTCCAAATCAAGCACTCATGGCTGTTCATGATGAAGCCAAGGTATTAGAACATCTTTGCTCTCCTGAATGTATTGCTAAAGTAAACAGATGCAGGTCCTACAACTTAGAAATGAGATCTGATATTGAGTCTTTAAACATTTTAAAAGCTAATTTTAAGAGAGCTGAAAATGATTCTAAGCTTAAAATAGAAGATCTAGAGAAAACAATTTCAACTCTTAAACATGAGCAAGCAAACTACAAGACTCAAATAAAAGATCTTGTTACTAAGTTAATTGAATGCCAGGCTGAGCTTGTGATCAGCAAAGCCAGGGCAGAAAAATGTGTTCTTGAAGAAGAGACCTTCAAAAACATAATATCCTCATCTCTACACACAAAAGTTTGTTATCAGAATAAGCAGGGACTGGGATCTTGTGAGATAACTCCTCCACATACTCTATTATCTATTAGATCTCCAAGGTGTGGAACTGGTGAAGATGAGCTTCCCCTCATAGACCCTAGTGTTGAAGAGGAGGAAGAGGAGATGGTGAAGGATGATTCTAAAATGAGTGAAAAGAGTCAATTCAAAAAGGGTCACCATGCTCCTGAGGAGAGTAAGAAGGTTGGTTTGACAAAGACAAAGAGGAAGAACTTGATCAGAAGAGTAAAGAGAAGATCAAAGAAGGCTCAAGAGATCAAGGCCACTTTTGACCCCAAGCAGAAACAAGTGTTCGTCTCTACAGGGTTTGAAGTGGTAAAGGCTGAGGAATCAACTACAAACTCTAGTACCAGGAGTTTTAGTACAGTTCCAACTCATTCCAGCAAAGAGAAGGCTGAATTGTTGTGTACCACTACTACACAGTCTGAACCATCCTCCTCCAAGAGCAATTCTCTCCCTAAGAAAATTGTTGCATCATCTGTGAAGAAGAAGCTGGAGAAAGAAAGTGTCCAAGTTTAGTCTTGCTCTCAGAAAAAGACTCCTAGAAGGAAGCAAATGGACTACATCATGTGTGGTGGTACTTCTCATCTGGCTAAGGATTGCTTCTACAATCCTAAAAGTACTATCCATATGGTCAAAGAAATGGCTTCTGGGAAGAAGAAGGAAAAGAAAGCTTTGGAAGGAAAATCTGTTTCTTTCGAAAGCTCCAAAATGAAGAAGAAGGCATGTGAAAAATTGCTTTCGGAAGAAAATTTGGTCTCGGAAGAAAGGAATGCTTCCGAAGTACTGAAGCTTGCTGCAGTGAAAGCAAGATCTTCCGAAGGTCCAGTCTCCAAATCTTCCGAAGCTGCAAAAGCTTCCGAAGCTTTGAAGGTCAAGCCAAATTTTCCAAAGGTGGTGTGGAAGATGAAGGAAGACCGTGTGACTGAAGATTCTTCATCAGCAACAGTAAATGATCCTCATAGCCTAAACATAGGATCACTTACTGTTTCATTGGCTTCAACTCATTTTAACAAGCCCAAGACCAATTAGGCTTGGGTTTCCAAATGTAACGAAATCATCTCCTTTTGTGCTTGGACAGCCAAAGGCAAATAGAAATGTGTGGATCATTGATAGTGGCTGCTCCAGGCACATGACAGGAAATAAGTCCTTACTTCAAAACTTTGAAAGATTTGATGGAGGACCAGTTGCTTTTGGAGGAGATGCAGGAGGTTACATTACTGGCAGGGGCAAAGTTACAAATGGTAAGCTCAGCATTGAGAAAGTAAACTTTTTCAAAGAGTTTGGATACAATCTTCTGAGTGTGTCCTAATTTTGTGACCAAAAACATCACATGCTCTTTACTAAGCATGAGTGCATTATTCTCAAGCCCGGGGCTGATATTCCTCAAGAGCATATTCTGCTCAGAGCCCCCAGGAGAAGGAACATGTACAAGATGGATCTGCAGGAAACATCTCTCCCTAGAGAAGTTTCTTGCTTTCTGTCTAAAGCAAATAATGATGAGTCTTTCCTTTGGCATAAAAGAATATGCCATGTAAACTTTAAAAACATGAATAAATTGATTAAGAATGATTTGGTAACTGGAATGCCAAAGAAAGAGTTTACAAGTGATGACCACTGTGTTGCATGCCTGAAAGGGAAGCAACACAAAGTGTCTCACAAGCCAAAGGAAATGAACTCTATCATTACTCCCCTACACTTGGTACATATGGATCTGTTTGGCCCCACCAGTGTAATGAGTCTAGGAAGGACCTCTTACTGTTTAGTGATCACAGATGATTTCACAAGATTCACTTGGGTGTTTTTCCTTAGAACTAAGGATGAAACCCATGAAATCTTAAAGAACTTCATTCTGAAAATTAAGAATCAATCTGATCACAAGGTCAAGACCATAAGATGTGATCAAGGAACTGAATTTAAAAACCAAATCCTTGATACATTTTGTGATGAAAATGGTATTTCAAGACAATATAGTGCTCCTAGGACCCCTCAGCAAAGTGGTGTTGCTGAAAGGAGAAACAGGACACTTATTGAAGCTGCTAGAACCATGTTGTCTGACTCTAAACTGCCTATCACCTTCTGGGCAGAGGCTATCAACATAGCCTGCTATGTGCAGAAGAGAGTTTTAGTGGTTAAGACACATGGTAAGACTCCTTATGAACTATGGCACAAAAGGAGACCATTCATTAGTTTTCTTAGAATATTTGGATGTCCTTGCACCATCTTGAATACCAAAGATCAAATAGCCAAGTTTACTGAGAAATCAGATGATGGACAGTTTGTTGGACACTCTTCTCAAGCTAAGGCTTATAAAGCATACAATCTCAGAACTAGAATCATTGAGAAGTCAGCCAATATGACTTTCAATGAACACACACCCTGTGTGAAAGGTTCTGGTCCGTATTGGCTGTTTGATCTTGATTTAGTTACCAACTGTTTTAACAAGTCTTGTGAGAATGTTTCAGGATCTACAGATAACAGATCAACAGAAGATCCAGTGTAACACCCGAAACCTCGGTCAAAATAAAAAGAAAAGAAAAGTATTTTAAAGAAAATAAAAAGAAGGCAAAGTTGAGGGGTGGTTTGTGTAAATAGTACCAAAAAGTCAAAAATGCACTTTATATGGGCATGGCCGCCCATATCATCCTGTTGTTGTTGTTGTTCGACTGAAAAGAAGAAGAAAGAAGTCGAATTTTTGGTTCTCTCGGCTGTGAAGGAGAATAAAGGCTGAAAATCTTCAAGGTAAGTGTCGTTTGTATATTTGGCTCGGTTTTTGTTGGGTTTTCAACTTTTAAACTGATTTATATGTGTTCTATGTGTTTTGGTGCTTGTTTTTGCTTGTTTAGGTGCTTGCACTCATGTGCAAGCAGGTTCGGTGGAGTTTTACTTGTTTGCTGCACTAGGTGAGTTCTAGACCCCAATTTCTATGTGTTTTAAACTGTTTTGTGGCTGAAAATGCATGATTAAAATGTTTTACAACTGGTTTATGTATACCCGTATGTTGTGTATGTTTATGCTTGTTATGTGTTGTGGTTGTTTAGAATGTTAAGTTTATGCTTAGAACAGGTGAAAATGTAGATCTGGGTTAGTCTTGATTCTGAAAAATGCATAACAGGTGGTCATGTGCCCAAACAGGGCCCATGCGCCCAAACAGGACCCATGCGTCTGAGGTTTTGACTTAGAAAACCCTAAGTACAGGCTATGCACCCAAACAGGGTCCATGCGCCTGGAAACTGCCTTAGAAAATTTTAAGTGGGGATCCATGGCCCAAATAGTGTCATGCGCCCAACCCTTTGTTCAGGCGCCTAAGTGCTAGTCTATACGCCTGAACAGTTCATGCGCCCAGAATGTAAGCTAAAATATCTAAGTGTAGAGTTTATGCGCCTGAATAGTGTTAATACGCCTAAGCAGGGCTCATGCGCCTAAACAGTTAGAAATTTTTTTGGAATTTTGGGAAATCAGAATTTTTGGGTTTGAACCTGGTTTGACTTGATGCTATTATCTGATTATTTTATTTATGTTTTGGGCTGTTCTTGTGTTCCTATTTATTATATTATTATGTGACTTTACGTGGTGTGATTTATCTATATACGTAAAGTATTATCATTAAAGAAAGTGGAAAGATTAATGATAATGAGAAGTGGAACATAAAGAACAGAAGAAAGTCTTGCAAGCAAATTCATATGAGGTTCACAACCACTAGGTTGTTAGCTCAACTGTGTGCAGTTTAGCTAACCCGTTGGATGTACACAGGGTCAATCTTTGAGATTGAGGGGACCCTTGTTGTTGCCCCGGTACTAGAGTCGGCTTCGTGCATCAGTATGGGGTCTATGTGTAGATCTCGACTCAGTACCAGTTTAGTGTGCAATATCGGGGGCATAGCACATTGGTCCGGATTAAGTGAAAGATTAAAATAAAGGTTCAGATGAATGATGATGGAAATGGTAAAGAAGATAATGGATGTTATCTTAACTGTACGTATGATGTGTGATCGATTACGAAAGAAAAGTATATTATTTTAAAAGGGTATTTTCATATACAAATCTTTCAAGGTGTTTTAAACATTTTAAAACTAGAGCTCACTCAGCAACGCTGACTTTTATGCATTTTCAATTGGCAGGTAATTTTTTCTGAGGATGGCACTCGGGGAGGCTACTCGTCGGGGCTAGACTGGCATCCATTCATGCATACTAATATTCTTGTTTTGTAATGCAATTAATATGATCTTTTGTAACTATTAACAATTAACAATGTATTGCTAAGCAACAGTATTTACTAATGAAGTGAATGGCTTTTGATATTAATTCCGCTGTATTGGTTTATTAACTATGAAATGTTTTATGCTATGATTGACCAACTGTGAGGTCTCCGGGAACGGGGCCTTACAAGTTGGTATCAGAGCCAAAGTTTAAGAGAAATAGGTAAATATTTTCAAAACCTGAACTTAAATGGAGAATGGGACGAATGGAGGGATGCCAGCCCGAGTTGCTACGTGCCATCAGGTATTTCTTTTCTTAATGTTAACCGGTATTATGTGCGTGTGCTATTTGATTTATGTGCTTTTAGTAGATTTGAGTACTGATGTAGTCAGGATAGGAGGGGGATGAAGAGTAAAGTAAGTGGCTAATCATAACTGGCCACTGTAATTAGGGACTTACTATACTTGACATAATCTGAGCTATTACCTTGAATGACCGTGTTGGTGTTTGAATCTTATAGTGTTTAGAGGATGGCCGGAGGTAGATCATCTAAGGCTTCTCGAGGTGGAACATGGGGTGGTCGTGCTGGTAGGCCACAGGCCGTGAAGAACAAGACGAGGACTGCAGAGACGGCTCTTTGTGAGCCTGGGCTTCATCACCTGAAAGGCGGTGATGAGAGTGCCAATCTGAGGGCCTCGGTGAAAGTGGTAGTGGTGGAGGAGGTCCACCAAGTCATGCAGATGATCCTACCATCTGTCGTGACTGAAGTTATCCGGGCTGTTAAAGAAGATGAACGGAAAGAGAAGGAGGAGGAAATGAGGACGACTGCTGGTAGGAGGGATAACGTGTGGAATCACAATGATGATGAGGAGGAGCTAAATGCTGAAAGGGGAGCCTCCAGTGATGAAGAAGAGGTGGTGGTGCGGGAAACCGCGAGGGGATGCAGCTACGGGGCATTCCAATGGTGTAAACCCCCTACCTTTGATGGTAATGGCAATGCTGCAACTGCCCATCGCTGGATAAGGGAGATGGAGGCAGTATTGAAGATCAGTGAGTGTCGGGAAGACCAAAAAGTGATGTTCGCCACTCACTCGTTTGTCAACTCGGCACTATGTTGGTGGGACAATCTTGTCCAAGCCGAGGGTGATAGGGCCGTCGAGAGAATGAGATGGGGAGAGCTGAAAAAGTTGGTGATTGAAGAATTCTGTCCTCACCAAGAACTCAACAAGATCAAAAGGGAGTTCTTACAGCTGGAGGCATGAACTATGACCCACCAGCAATACACCACCAAGTTTAACCAAATGGCAAGGTTGGTGCCGGATCAGGTTATGCGAGTATCGAGGAAGATCAATCGGTACGTCCAGGGACTACCGGTCGACATCCGCAGACACTTGATCGCTGCCAACCAAGCACTTTAAGGTCAGCATTTGGATTTGGTGGGAATGTTGTATGATGAAAGGGAAGTAGCGGTGGTTGATGTGAAGAAGGCAGATGGAGGTGATAAGAACTGGAGAGGCAAGCGGTTTGGGCGTGGCGGTTACACCCAAACAAGAGGAGGAGGATAGATGACCAGCGGGTGGTGTCATCAGGCTCGGGGTTAAGGAAGTGCGACCGATGTGGAGGGAGCACACTGGTGATTGTATGAGTTGAGTGACTGTGTGCTTTAAGTGTGGGAAGCCCGGTCATATAGCAA
Source organism: Flaveria sonorensis (assembly GCA_025506505.1). Taxonomy (NCBI): domain Eukaryota; kingdom Viridiplantae; phylum Streptophyta; class Magnoliopsida; order Asterales; family Asteraceae; genus Flaveria; species Flaveria sonorensis. The sequence goes on along the minus strand of CM046424.1, from coordinate 28,580,559 downwards.
AAGATTGTGGAGTGCCAAAATGCTTCAACTGTGGCGGGACTGGCCACAGGAACTATGAGTACAAGAAGCCGAGAGCTGAGAACTCTGGGGCCAAGAAGGTGGCCGAAGAAGGAGGACAAAGGGCAAGTGCTAGAGCCTTCACGATGACCCGAGAAGAGGCCCGGGTTGACCCAGACGTCGTGTCAGGTATGTTTCTAGTAAACCAAACTTGTGCCTCTATATTATTTGATTCTGGTGCTAGTAGGAGTTTCATATCTGCTGCTTTCTGTGCTAAGTTGCCTGTGTGTAGTAGAAGTATTGATGAGCCTTTTGATGTAGAAACTGCTATTGGTAAGTCAACCAGAATTTATAATATGATTGAGGATTATGGCATAGAGTTAGAAGGCCATAGGTTTGCTGCTAAACTATATGTGATGCCCCTAGGAGGATTCGATGTAGTACTAGGGATGGACTGGTTAGCAACCTATGTGTCGCAAGAAGATGATTCGACTAATTGCTCCCGATGGAAGTTCGGTGACAGTCTACGGTGACCGCGTCACTACGGTTCTGATGGTGATTTCAATGGCGGTGGCAGAGAAGTGCATGAAGCGAGGATGTAGTGCCTACCTGGCTTACGTAAAGGATGTGGACGCGCCAGTACCACAGTTGTCTGAAGTACCCGTGGTGTGTGACCTTCCAGACGTGTTCCCAGAAGATTTACCAGGTGTGCCACCAGACCGCGAGATCGAGTTTCAGATTGATCTGATACCCGGTGCTCAACCCGTTGCCAAAGCACCGTACCGATTAGCTCCGACCGAGATGAAGGAACTAATGGTTCAACTGCAGGAGTTGATGGACAAGGGATTCATCCGACCGAGCATCTCTCCCTAGGGTGCTCCGGTCCTGTTTGTCAAGAAAAAAGATGGTAGTATGAGAATGTGTATCGACTACCGGGAGTTAAACAAATTAACGGTGAAGAACATATATCCATGGCCAAGGATAGATGACATGTTTGACCAACTTCAGGGTGCCAGTTGGTTCTCCAGGATAGATCTTCAATCTGGCTACCATCAGCTAAAGGTAAAAGAACAAGATATTCCTAAGACAGCGTTTTGAACGCGTTATGGACATTACAAGTTCCTCATTATGTCTTTCGGTTTAACTAACGCGCCAGCTGCCTTTATGGATTTGATGAATCGAGTGTGTCGGTCAATGCTAGATAAATCAGTGATTGTGTTTATTGATGATATCCTGATTTATTCAAAGAGGGAAGAAGAACATGCCGGTCACATACGCGAAGTGTTGGAGACACTTAGAAGAGAGAAGCTTTATGCTAAATTCTCTAAGTGTGTTGTTTCGTTGCGCGAGGTTCAATTTCTGGGTCACGTGGTGAATGCTAAAGGAATCATGGTGGACCCGACAAAGGTTAAGGCAGTGATGCAATGGAAGTCTCCTAAGACGCCATCTGAGATTCGCAGTTTCTTGGGTTTGGCGGGCTATTACCGAAAGTTTATTCATGACTTTTCCAAGATAGCCTCACCTTTGACCAAATTGACGCACAAGGAGGTGAAGTTTGTGTGGGGTCGAGAACAGGAAGACGCTTTTGAGGAGTTAAAGGCAACATTAACTCAAGCTCCTGTTTTGACATTCCCCGAAGGGAGTAAAGACTTAGTGGTGTATTCGGATGCCTCCTATTCGGGACTGGGTTGTGTGTTAATGCAACGTGGGAGAGTAATAGCCTACACGTCCCGACAACTAAAAACCCACGAGGTCAATTATCCCATGCATGATTTGGAGCTCGCAGTTGTGGTCTTCGCCTTAAAGATTTGGAGGCACTACCTGTACGGGGTGAAATGCACAATCTTCACGGACCACAAGAGCTTAAAGTATTTCTTTGAGCAAAAGGATCTCAACATGAGGTAGAGGAGGTGGTTGGAATTAATCAAGGACTATGACTGCGAGATCCATTACCACCCAGGCAAGGCCAACGTAGTGGCCGACGCCCTTAGCTGAAAAGAGAGACCCGAGCCGATTCGGGTGAAGGCGTATCAGTTGGTGATGACCTCTGACGTGATGACACAAGTCAAGGAATTTCAGAATGAGGCATTGAAAGAAGATCACCTTAACTCTGAAAGGATAAGAGGTCTGGTCACAGAGTTGGGAGAGAATACCCATGGAGTTAGAACCCGTTTTTGACGGATGTGGATTCCTCGGTATGGGGATCTACGTGGGCGAATTATGGATGAAGCTCATAAGACTCGATACTTCATTCACCCCAGTGCTACCAAGATGTATCAAGACATGAAGAAGGATTACCGGTGGCTGGGTATGAAACACGACATGGAGGAGTATGTGAGTAAGTGCCTTACTTGCTTGCAAGTGAAGGCAGAACATCAGAAGCCATACGGGAAGATCCAACCCTTGGATATACCTAAGTGGAAGTGGGAGCACATCACCATGGACTTCATAACAAAGCTACCCCGTACTGCCAGGGGGTACGATACCATCTGGGTGATAGTTGATCGATTGACAATGAGTGCTCACTTCCTACCAATCTGCGAGACCTATTCCTCAGAGAGACTAGTGGATCTGTTCATCAAGGAGATTATGGCTCGTCATGGTGTGCCGGTGTCTATTGTGTCAGATCATGACACCCAGTTCACATCGAAGTTTTGGAAGAGATTCCACGATGCGATGGGGACGAGGCTACACATTAGTACGGCTTATCATCCTCAGACAGTTGGTCAGTCCGAGAGGACAATTCAGACGCCAGAGGATATGCTCCGAGCATGCGTGATTGACTTTGGAGGGAGTTGGGATGATCACCTATTGTTAGCAGAGTTCTCGTATAACAACAGTTATCATGCCAGCATAGGCATGCCACCATATGAGATGTTATACGGTAGTAGATGTAGGACGCCTGTATGTTAGAGAGACATTGGGCAGAAAAAGTTAGGAAGCGTGGAGGTGATCGAGGCTACGACAGAGAAGTTAGAAAAGATCAAAGCCTTTATGAAGGTGGCGAAGGATAGACAAAAGTTGTATGCCGCCAAAAGGCGTAGACCGATTGAATTCAACGTGGGTGATAGAGTCATGTTGAAGGTCTCACCTTGGAAAGGAATCAACCGGTTCCCGAAGAGGGGCAAGCTGAGCCCTAAATACATAGGGCCTTTCCGAATCATTGCACGTGTAGGGGAGGTAGCCTATCGATTAGAATTACCTGAGGAGTTAAGTGGAATTCATCCGACATTCCATATATCTCATCTGGAAGATATGATTGTACCACTGGAAGATATCTAAGTGGATGAACGACTTAACTATGTAGAGAAACCAGTGGCAATCGTAGATCGAAAGCAAAAGAGGTTGAGGAATAAAGTGGTTCCACTTGTGCGGGTGCAGTGGAAACACCGGAAGGGTTCTGAGTCTACGTGGGATACTGAAGAAGAGATGACACAGCATTACCCATATTTATTCAAAGAGTGACAGGTTTCGGGGATGAAACCTCTTTAAGAGGGGTAGACTTGTAACACCCGAAACCTCGGTCAAAATAAAAAGAAAAGAAAAGTATTTTGAAGAAAATAAAAAGAAGGCAAAGTTAATGGGTGCTTTGTGTAAATACCAAAAAGTCAAAAATGCAGTTTATATGGGCATGGCTGCCCATATCATCCTGCTGTTGCTGTTGTTCGACTGGAAAGAAGAAGAAAGAAGTTGAATTTTTGGTTCTCTCGGCTGTGAAGGAGAAGAAAGGCGGAAAATCTTCAGGGTAAGTGTTGTTTGTATATTTGGCTCGATTTTTGTTGGGTTTTCAACTTTAAAACCGATTTATATGTGTTCTATATGTTTTGGTGCTTGTTTTTGCTTGTTTAGGTGCTTGAACTCGTGTGCAAGCAGGTTCGATGGATGATTGGTTGCTTGTTTTTATATGTGTTCTAAATGCAGTTTAGTTGGTTGCTGCACTAGGTGAGTTCTAGACCCCGGTTTTTATGTGTTTTAAACTGTTTTTGGGCTGAAAATGCATGATTAAAATGTTTTACAACTGGTTTATGTATACCCGTATGTTGTGTATGTTTATGCTTGTTATGTGTTGTGGTTGTTTAGAATGTTAAGTTTATGCTTAGAATAGGTGAAAATGTAGATCTGGGTTAGTCTTGATTCTGAAAAATGCATAACAGGTGGTCATGCGCCCAAACAGGGCCCATGCGCCTGAGGTTTTGACTTAGAAAAGCCTAAGTACAGGCCATGCGCCCAAATAGGGACCATGCGCCTGGAAATTGCCTTAGAAAATTTTAAGTGGGGATCCATGCACCTTAATAGTGTCATGCGCCCAACCCTTTGTTCAGGCGCCTAAGTGCTAGTCCATACGCCTGAACAGTTCATGCGCCCAGAATGTAAGATAAAATGCCTAAGTGTAGAGTTTATGCGCCTGAATAGTGTTAATGCGCCTAAGCAGGGCTCATGCGCCTGCATAGTGCTCATGCGCCTAAACACTTAGAAAATTTTTTGGAATTTTGGGAAATCAGAATTTTAGGGTTTGACCCTGGTTGGACTTGATGCTATTATCTGATTATTTTATTTATGTTTTGGGCTGTTCTTGAGTTCTTATTTATTATCCGTATACGTAAAGTATTGTCATTAAAGAAAGTGGAAAGATTAATGATAATGAGAAGTGGAACATAAAGAACGAAAGAAAGTCTTGCAAGCAAATTCACATGAGGTTCACAACCACTAGGTTGTTAGCTCAACTGTGTGCGGTTTAGCTAACCCGTTGGATGCACACAGGGTCAATCTTTGAGATTGAGGGGACCTTGTTGCTGCCCCGGTACTGGAGTCGGCTTCGTGCATCAGTATGGGGTCTATGTGTAGACCTCGACTCAGTACCAGTTTAGTGCGCAAAATCGGGGGCATAGCACATTGGTCCGGATTAAGTGAAAGATTAAAATAAAGGTTCGGATGAACGATGATGGAAATGGTAAATAAGATAATGGATGTTATCTTAACTGTACGTATGATGTGTGATCGATTACGAAAGAAAAGTATACTATTTTAAAAGGGTATTTTCATATACAAATCTTTCAAGGTATTTTAAAAGTTTTAAAACTAGAGCTCACTCAGCAACGCTGACTTTTATGCATTTTTAGTTGGCAAGTAATTTTTGTTGAGGATGGCACTCGGGGAGGCTAATCGTCGGGGCTAGATTGGCATCCATTCATGCATACTAATATTGTTTTTTCGAAATGCAATTAATATGATCTTTTGTAACTATTAACAATTAACAATGTATTGCTTAGCAACAGTATTTTAAATGAAGTGAATGGCTTTTGATATTAACTCCACTGTATTGGTTTATTAACTATGAAATGTTTTATGCTATGATTGACCAACTGTGAGGTCTCCGGGAATGGGGCCTTACATCCTGATCCAAGATTTGAGCTGAGAAGACCAACCAAGAAGACTACTTCAGCTCCAATGGTAACTAACCCTGTAATTAAGGCTCCTATCAGCACAAGCATATCAAATATTGCTGATTCAACTGAATTGCCTTCAAATTCCATCTCAGAGGCTTAGAATTTAGGAGAAGGAACTTCTAATGCAGGAGGAACAGGAGGTGGTGACAGTGATCAAGAATTTCTTGAGCTGATAACCACTCCATTGAAGACAACATGAGTGATGTCACACACTCATTGGATCAAGTTTCTCTTGATAAGTGTGCTGATGTGGTGGGAGACAACTCATTGCCAGAATAGAATTTCTCTAATTTAGATCTGTCCAACCAACTTGCAGTGATCCCTCAACTTCAGATCCACAAGTCACATCCCACCACAAACATCATTGGAAATGTTGACTCAGGGGTAAGAACAAGAGGACAAACTCATGACAGCCATGTTTGTCTACATTCTTGTTTCTTATCCCAGATAGAGTCGAAGAAAGTTGATGAGGCTTTGAAGGATGGAAGCTGGATTGAAGCTATACAAGATGAGCTGCTTCAAATCAGAAGACAGAAGGTGTAGAACTTATGCCCTCTTCCTCAAGGGAAGACTGTCATAGGTACCAAATGGGTATTCAGGAACAAGAAGGAAGATAGAGGGATTATTATCAAGAACAAGGCTATACTGATTGTCCAAGGATACACTCAAGAAGAAGGGATCGATTACACTGATGTTTTTCTTCCAGTTGCAAGACTTATGCTGCATCCAAGGATTTCAAGGTCTACCAACTTGATGTGAAATGTGCTTTTCTATATGGGGTGATTGATGAAGAAGTTTATATTAAACAACCACCTGGCTTTGCAGACCCAGATCATCCTGATTATGTTTGCATGCATGATAAAGCTTTATATGGACTGCATCAAGCTCCAAGAAAGTTGTATGAGACACTATCGACATACCTCTGTCATCATGGATACAAAAGAGGTACTATTGATGGGACTCTCTTCATCAAAGAAACAGGGAATGACACACTGGTAGTTCAAATATATGTAGATGAAATGATCTTTGGTTCAACTAATCCAAAGCTCTGCAAAAACTTTGAGATGCTGATGAAGAATAGATTTGAAATGAGTGCCATGGGGGAACTCAGTTTCTTTTTAGGAATTCAAGTGAAGTAGGTTGAAGATGGCATCTTCATTAGTCAATCAAAGTATGTATAGGACATACTTACAAGATTCAAGATGATTGACTGTAAGGTTGCAAAGACACCCATAGCCAGAAACCACTCCCTTGGTCCTGATCTTGAGGGGGCGTGTGTTGGTGAACATCTCTATAGGGCTATGATTGGGTCACTTATGTACCTTACCGCTAGCAGGCCTGATATTATGTTTGCCATATGTATATGTGCAAGATATCAAGCTAACCCCAAGATGTCACACCTAATCACTGTCAAAATGATCCTCAGATACCTCAAAGGTGCTCCAAAACTAGGCCTTTGGTATCCAAAGAATTCAGAATTTAATCTATATGCTTATACAGATAGTGATTATGGTGGCTACAACATGACTGCAAAGTCCAAATCTGGGGGATGTCAATTCCTTGGTGGAAGGATAGTCTCTTGGCAATGCAAGAAGCAATCCTGTGTGTCTGCATCAACTGCTGAAGCTGAATACATTGCGGCTGCAAGCTGCTATGCTCAAGTGCTCTGGATTTAGAATTAGATGCTACACTATGGGTTCAACTTTAAGGAGACTCCCATCCATATAGACAACAACAGTGTCATCTCCATTACAGAAAATCCTGTGTAGCACTTAAGGACCAAACAGATCAACATCAGGTATCATCTGATTAGGGATAATTTTGAAAAGGGATTGATCAAACTAATCAAAGTTAACACAAATGAACAATATGTTGATCTGTTCACAAAGGCATTTGATGAACAGAGATTTAAATATCTTGTATCAGCTATTGGGATGATTAACTTTGAATAGATTTTCCTTAATAACTTAATCAACTTTATTTCCTAAAAACTATGTGTCCTAAGTTGTCTATTAGATCACCTCATAAGCCCAGTTCTCTTTGGAAGAAAACTAACTTTTAACTGATATTCCTTAGATTTGTGAAAATTTACCTTCTGAAGAACTCAAATTGCCTTCGGAAGAAATTTATGTCTTTAAATCATTTAAGAGCTTATCTAAGATTTACCTTCGGAAGAAATTCTTGGAGTATCTTCTAAAGCTTAAATTTGTATAAAAGCACTTAAATGTATGCAAAGAACAAATATCTTTCGAAAGCAACTAAGTCTCGGAAGACTTGCTCACTTCTTCCGAAGCCAAATTTTCAAAAATCTTTGAAATATCTTCCGAAGCAAAACTTTCCTTCAGAAGCTTTGCTACAAAGCTTCCGAAGCCAAAATTGCCTTCGGAAGTTTTACAACTTCCAAGAAAACTAACTTTTTGGGCGCACTTTTTCAGAAGTAGGACCCACTTGCGGATTTCAAAGCTTATCTTTTTGTCATAACTTTGTCTTAAATCCACGACATATATCTTCCAAATGGTTCTATTTCATCTCTCTACTCTCACTGATCCATACCCTAAATTTACCCCCAAATTTCATCTTCTTCTTCCTTTCTTCACTGCAAAAGCTTCCTCAAATGGCCAACATTGATCGTCGCAACGAAACCTTATTTTTCCATGCACCTACACAGGCAACACAATCAGGTGCCCTATTACACTCTGAGAAGGATCCAAGCTTCTCAGATGTGTGTAGGTACCTTTCTTCATCGCATTACTTCACCTCCCTTACAATTCATCATCCTCTCTATGAGGATAAGTTGCTTGAGTTCTGGAGGACCTGTCAAGAGGTCACCATGGACGGGGAGAAGGCACTTTCTACTACAGTGCAGGGGAGGATAGTTTTCATCACTCCGGCCATCGTAAACACCCATTTGCAGCTGGATGATGAAGCAGGTGAGGTGTCCTTTCCAAAATCTACTATCAACCACTCCTTTCAGCAGATGGGCTATGAAGGTGACTTCTCAGTCAAAACCTTCAGGAAGGGGAAGGTTTCATCTCAGTGGAAATACCTCCTCCATGTCGTCATTCACAGCCTTTCTAACAAGCATGGAGTATGGGATCAAGTTCCAGAAGACCTCTCCTTTATAGTCCAAAGGATGGTACAAGGGGTCAAGTTCAGGTACTCTCAGTTTGTATATACTAATTTACTTGCAAACTTGGACTCCTTAGAGTACTACATGTTCCCTAGGTATGTTTAACACATTCTCAACTATGAGTTGGGACCATAGTTGAGGGGAACAGGTAATATTCTTAAAATAGGACAAATGAGGCCCGGCATCTTCAAAATATTGAAGAAGCCAACTGTTGGCGTCTCTAAGGTAGAAACAGCCCTGTCTCAAAAATGTTTGAGCTCATTGCTCAAGGTGAAAACCTAGCAGCACCAGCTAGTGTTGAACTAACACCCTCCACCTCTCAACCACCTCAAACACAGCCTACCATCACCATCACCTATAAAAGAAAATCCCAACGAACCCCTGCACTTGCTACTGAGCATATGCAGGCCCTCATATCAGAACCCATACAGGAGGAAATGGAATCTTAATCTCCCACTTCCCCTGAGGAGCAGACCACTCCCATCTTTCAACCAATCAGTTCTGAGGTTCCTCATGCTCAGCCTGATGAGCTCACAACCCCACAAACAGCCTTAAGCCATCACTTTGAGTCTCAACACTCTAGTGATCAACCTTCTGGGGAAAGCTACCATCCCCAACCTCTTGATCTAATCTGCCCCATTCCCAGCCTTGACTTCTATTCTGATGAAGATTTGGGCTTCAGTGAGTACCATAAGTCTCTCCTCTCTTCCCACACTCAAGGAGAGATGAGTACTCCTGCTTCCCCCATCTCTAGCCCACATCAGCAACCCCCTACTGAGGTGGATAGTCCTGAACTTATTCAGGAAATCTATATGGCAGAGGCTATCACTTTTGCAAGTGATAACATTACTAGGACCTCAACCATGGCTACCCAGCCTCTTCATACTTCTCTGGAAGTTGTCATTAGGCAGGGGAAATCCAGTAGCCAAGAAACCTATGCTGGTGGTGAGGAAGAAGACTTAGGTCCAATTCTCTCATCCCCCAATGATTCTTCATCTGAAGATGAGGGGAGTCTGCAACAAAAGGTGCACAAACTGTCATATCTTTGCACCTATTTTGTTTCAAAGATAGCTCACCTGGAATCTCAGGTGACTATCTTACAGAAGAGGGTCAATGACCAGCAACTTGAGATTACCGATCTCAAGGGCAAGTAGGATGAGAGACCCAAGAGGACAACTCATCCAGGTCCACAAGAATCTGTGGATGTCATGGATCAATCTCCCAGCTCACCTATGCAAGAGGGTGATGCTACCAAAAAGGGGGAGGAAATTCTAATAATCACAGAACCTGGGAGTTCTTCCCAGAGTATGAACATAGAGGAATCACCATCCTCTCTTGCAGTTGTTCATACTCAGCAACCTCCTCTGGACAGTGATCTGAACTTGCTCATCCAACAACTGTTTGAGGAGGGAATACCAAGAGCAATGTCTACCCCTTTTGAGAACCCAATCAAGGGATGGGGGTATGACAGCAATAGGAGAGCTATTGTGATCTCTAGAGCTTAGGGTCAACTAGAAGTTCTCAGCATTTCACACCTGAGTTTCTATGAGAGCATCAACTTGGTAGATCTGCCACTTGTCAACCCAAGCAATAACAGACAAGCAGCAAGATTGGCAGAAAGAATCGAAGACAGGGTGCTAAAGGAGTTTAAATTGAGATCAAAATTATATAGACAGAGGCTAGCAGGTGAGATCTTTGGTCAACTGGATGTTGATGTAGACCTAGAGATTAGCTTCGAAGGGAAAACCTTGATTGAAGGCCCAGAGGTTGAACCTGTGAACCTTGAGACAGGATCTCCCTCTGCACCCAATACCCTCAGTGAAACACCAGCTGGTGATGGTGTTTTATAACCTCTCTCTGGCCAGAGCTTGACAGCTAAACCAAGCAATGAAGGCCAAAGCTCTCTCCAGCCTGAGTCACCAAAGCCCGTGGATGACAAAGGCAAAAGGAAAATGACTCCTAAGGAGATTGAGGTGGAGAAGAGAGAGAGGAAGATGAAGCTAAGGGGAGAGAGTTCCAGTGGTTCCACAGGGTTTATGGAAGCTATAATCAGGGTTGCCCCCAGGCTAAACATTCAGGAAGATGAGTTAAAGGCAGCCAGGCTAAACTACCTGGGAACCAGAAACTATAATGTTGATGAACTCATCTCTCTCCCCTTAGATGAATTGAAAGAACTGGCTGACACAAAGTTGTCAAAGGAGAGGAAGGAAGCAGAGGATGCAGCATTGCTCCTCAAGCACAAGGAAGAAATAAGGCTGAAAAGACTCTACAATAACATTTCTGTCCTTTCCCTAGTTCAAGAAAGACTAATGATGATCAGCTACCTGAGTGCCACAGGTCTCTATCAGGCAGATGCACTTCTTCCCTTACCATCTGAATACATATTGTTTGAATACAATCAGTAGATGGAAGAAAAAGCTAAAAGAGAAAAACAAGCTGAAAAGAAAAGATTAAGGGAAGAAGCTGCAAAGTCAAGGGCCATCATCCATAAAAGCCAAAAGAAGTCTGCTGACAGACAAAGGATGATGAACTTCTTGAAGCTGTATGGATTCTCAAGAAGGAGGCTTGGCACTATGTCTCTATCCATAATGGATGAGCATATCAGGGTAATCAAGCAGAAGATAAAGAAGGGAGAGCTGGTGGACTTGCATTCTCCACCAAGTCCAGCTCAACCTGAAGTTAAGGTGAAGGTTGAACCCACTGAGACAACACAACCTAAACCTGGAACTGCATCTCAGCCAACTTCATCTTCTGATTCACAGTAGGGTCCTCCTCTCTCTCCTTCTGAACTTGTGAGAGAGGAGATCCCAACTGAGGGGGACTCAACTGAACAACCTGGTACTCAAGACCAGTCCCCTCAGTTAAAATCATCAGGGAGAAGAAAAAGGATGGCCAGAAGATCAACCTCAAAGAGAAAAAGTAGAAAGGCATCCACCTCCCAACCTTAGGATGAGTCAGAGCATCCTAAGGGAGTGCATGAAGAGGTCTCTCAACAAACTCCAATCATAGTAGAGCCTTTTGCTATTGGAAGACAAATTATGTTATGGCCTTATGATGAAGATCAAGACATATGGTATGTCATATGAGATCAGGAAGGCATGCATGTCTATTCCTCAGAAGACATGCTCAATCTTCCTCTGCATGATCTCTTTGACATGAGAAGGTTCTATGTTAGTCTGAAGGATCCAGACCTAATGATGAAGAAAGGTATGCTGAGGATCCTAATGTGGACTATCAAAATCTAAAGAACTTCTCTGTTTTGGTAGCATCAGCCTAGGGGGAGTTTGTAAGATCATCTGAAGATTATGAGGTTGATGCAACCAATAAGCCAGAACAACCAAGTCTTCTATGCATGCACTAAGGAACAAAGATGAACTAGCTTTGGAAGTCTTACACTCTCAAATATGTCTAAGTGTAAGATCTTCTGAAGCTAACAGTTCAGAAGAAGTTACTTCGGAAGTTTCACACTCAAACAAAAAAATATTCTAAGTGTGAAATCTTCCAAAGCCAAAGACCAGCATCTTCCGAAGCCAAAGACCAGCATCTTCTGAAGCCAAAGATGAAATCTTCTGAACCTTCAGAGACAAAGTCTTCTAAAGCTGTGAAGACTGATTTCTTTAGAGGACAGCGAAAATATGCTTTCTCTGAATCAACTTTTGATAAAGTTAACACACTCTTCGCTGCCTGTTCTGGTGGTTCACCTACTTTACATAAGTTTGTGAAACTTCCATGCTTTATCAAAAACTAGGAATGGTCTATGTCTATAACTTACCTTACCTGTTTCTGTAGACTTTTGTATTAGGAAAAGTCACTGAGCTATGGCATGTCATAGTCACTAGTCAAAAGGCAATCTGCCTTTTGACTGTAGATTGATCTTGTTGTCTAGATTAGTCAAATCCCAACTGTCTTTACATGTAAGTGATGGTTATAAGTTGTAGTATAAAAGTGTCTCAGGTCCTTGTAATTTCCATGAATGCTTTGTAACACTTGTAAAAGAACTTGAGATCAATATACAACATCCTTGAAAACCAATCTTGTGTTCTTGTGTTGTTCTTAGTTATGTCTCTTTAATTTACTTGTGTTCTTAGTATCATCTGTATCTAGTTACCAGTTCCTTAATTGAATTGTTAAGTGATCTAAGATCTCTCCTCAGTGTGAAACTAAGTGTTAAGTACCCTTACCCGGTCCTGCAATTATGGTGGACCCGGTAAAGGTGGAGGCGGTTATGTAATGGAAAACTCCAAAGACGCCATCCGAGATCTGTAGTTTCTTGGGGTTGGCGGGCTACTACAGAAGGTTCATCCTAGACTTCTCCAAGATAGCTTCACCATTGACCAAATTAACCCGCAAGGATGTAAAGTTCATTTAGGGTCAAGCGCAGGAGAATGCTTTCGAAGAATTAAAGACAAGATTGACTCAAGCTCTTGTCTTGATGTTACCCGAAGGGAATGAAGACTTGGTGGTCTATTCAGATGCTTCTTATTCGGGATTGGGTTATGTGCTGATGCAACGGGGAAGGCTTATAGCCTATGCGTCCCGACAGTTGAAGATCCATGAGGCTAACTACCCTACTCATGACTTGGAGTTGGCGGCTGTGGTTTTTGCATTGAAGAATTGGAGGCACTACCTGTACGGGACGAAGTGCACCATCTTCACTGATCATAAAAGTTTGAAGTACTTCTTTGAGCAGAAGGATCTCAACATGAGGCAGAGGAGGTGGTTAGAGTTGATCAAAGACTATGATTGTGAGATCCATTGCCATCTGGGCAAGGCCAACATGGTGGCGGATGCCCTTAGCCGAAAAGAGAAACTCGAGCCAATTCGGGTGAAAACTTATCAGTTGATTATGACCTCTGATGTGATGAAACAGATCAAGGAATTTCAGGATGAAAGGCTAAAAAAACAGATTGACGCCGAAAGGATGAAAGGTGTAGTCACCGAACTAGGGGAGAACACTCTTGGTGTCCGGACTCGATCAGGATGGATGTGGGTTCCTTGTTATAAGGGACTGCGTGAGAAGATCATGGATGAGGCTCACAATACTTGATACTCAATTCATCTCGGTGCTACAAAGATGTATCATGATATGAAGATAGATTACTAGTGGCCGGGAATGAAGCGCGATGTGGCGGGATATGTGAGTAAGTGCCGTACGTGTTTACAAGTGAAGGCGGAGCACTAAAAGCCATACGGGAAGATCCAACCCTTGGATATACCCGAGTGGAAATGGGAGCACATCACCATGGACTTCATTACGAAGTTACCACGTACGACAAGGGGATACGATGCCATATGGGTGATAGCTGATCGTCTGACGAAGAGTGCTCACTTTCTACCAATCCGCAAGACGTATTCATCTGAGAGGTTGGTGGATCTTTCCATCAAAGAGATAGTGACTCGTCATGGTGTACCGATGTCTATCATGTCTGACTGTGACACTAGGTTCACATCTAAGTTTTGGAAAATATTTCATGATGTGATGGGGACGAGGCCACATATCAGTACGGCTTACCATCCTCAGACAGACGGTCAGTCGGAGAGGACAATTCAGATGCTAGAGGATATGCTACGAGCATGCGTCATTGATTTCGAAGGAAGTTGGGACAAACACTTACCGTTAGCCGAATTCTCATAAAAGAACAGTTATCATGCCACCATTGGTATGCCTCCATATGAGATGCTATATGGTAGGAAGTGTAGGACGTCTGTATGTTGGGGTGACATCGGGCATAAGGAAATAGGGAGCATAGAGGTGATTGAGGCTACGACTGAAAAGTTGGAAAAGATTAAGGCCTTTATGAAGGCGGAAAAAAGATAGACAGAAGTCGTATGCCAAAAAGAGATGTAGACCGATTCAATTCAATGAGGGTGATAGAGTCATGCTGAAGGTCTCACCTTGGAAAGGGATCACCCGGTTTAGGAAGCGGAGAAAGTTAAGTTCGAGGTACATAGGGCCCTTCCGAATCATTGCCCGAGTAGGAGAGGTGGCCTATCGACTGGAGTTACCCGATGAGTTAAGTGGGATTCATCCGACATTCCATGTATCTCCCCTAATAAATTGCTTAGCCGATGAAGATATGATCGTGCCACTGGAGGACATCGAGGTGGATGAACAGCTTAATTATGTGGAACAGCCAGTGGCCATCATTGACAGAAAAGAAAAGAGGCTAAGGAATAAAGTGGTTCCACTTGTGCGAGTATAGTGGAGACACAGGAAGGGATCCGAGTCTACGTGGGAGGCTGAGGAAGAGATGAGACAACATTACCCGCATCTGTTCGAGGAGTGACAGGTTTCGAGGACGAAACCCATTTAAGGGGGGTGGACTTGTAACACCCGGAAAATTTTAGCAAAAGAAAAGAAAAAGAAAAAAGGTGAAATATTCTAAGTCAAGGGGTTAAAGTTGTGCAAGTGGAAAACTTGCCCATTATGGGATTTAAAAAGAAGCATGGCCGTCAACACCCCATTTCACCAACTGAATTTGGCTGCAAGAAGAAGAACAAAAACTTCAACTTGGTTTTGTGTGTGAGAAGCTGAATTCTCCTAGAGGTGAGGTTTCTTGTTTTTTCTGTTTGGTTTCAGTTGCATTTTCAGCTTCTGGACCGATTCTTAAGTGTTTCTATGTGTTTAGGTGTTAGAACTCTAGGTTGCTCTCAGGTTTGGAGGAGTTTTACTCGAAAGCTGTTAGAGGTGAGTTTTAGATCCCCTCTTTTAAATGTTTTCTGCTTATTTGGGGCTGGTATGCGTATTTAACTGGTGTTTTCGAAACAAGTTCTGGTTTTTCATGTATGTTACGGTCGGTTATGATGATATACTTATGTTTTGTGATCCTCTTGATGATCGTTTAATGTTTACGAGGTTCTAAGTGTCAGGCTGATAGATCTAAGCTGTGTTCATGTTAGAATGATGATTGGGAACTGGTAGTGGCATAAGTTGCATTGCAGGTTAGTTTTGTGTTCATCCACATTTAACAGTTTAAGTCTTTTGTTCACCCGCATTTGCTAAGTATTCATTCGTATTTGCCAAGTCTTCATCTACATTTTCTTAGTGTTCATCCACAATTGCCAAGTGTTCATCTACATTTGTTTATGCTCATCCGCATTTGCCAAGTGTTCATCCGCATTTGTTTATGCTCATCCGCATTTGCCAAGTGTTCATAGTATGTGATTATTAAAAACATTGAACATTTTCAAAGTATTATTCCTAACCAAATGGACACAAAGAAATAAAAGAGACAGTGTAACCTAATGAATGTTACCCTCGGGCCCTTATGATGAATGAAAAGCCTTGCAAGCACAATGAATGGAGGTGCACGACCTCGTTATCGTTAGCTCAACTGATGTGCGGTTGTATAGCCTATGAGGATGCACATCTGGGGTCTAATGCATATGATTAACCAATGTATGATGAATGGGAACCGTACTCATGAGCAGGCTTTGTGCTTAGTAGTGTGGGTCAACTGTCGATGAGTTAGCTACCATGATAAATGTTTTCCGACAGGGGTTCGACATCTGTTGCCAACCAAAAATGTAGGCTCTTGCTTTGAACAATCCTAGTTAATGAAACAAAAAAGATAATGAAAGGAAGTAAAATAATGAATCTCATAATGATTTATTATGTATATTGATGAATGATCACAAAGTGAAGTTTACAAAAGTGTATTTTCCATATTATTAAACTAGAACTCACTCAGCAACGCTGAATTTTTATTGCATATCAGTTGGCAGGTAATGGTGTTGCTGGGGATGGCACGAGATTGAAGCTACCTGGCAAATAAAGACTGGCATCCATGACACACTGAAAAGTTATTTTTGTTTTAAAATGCAACTAGATGTTCTTTTGTAACTTGCAATATCAATGTATTTTCCATATTATGGTTTTATTAAATTATTCCACTACAAAGTTCTCTTGCTTTGATGAATCTGAATGTGTTTTTATTATAAAAAGTGCTATGAATGACCAACTGTGGGGTTTCTGGGAACCGGGCCTTACAGAAACTCAACTTTGATGAGGATGAATATGAAGTTGTTAATGATGGTGATACTGAGGAGATATGTCTGGAGGTTGAAAGGGAGAAAGATGAAGAAGTTGAACAAGAAGAGGGTAGTTATGTTAACATCATTGCTTACAATAAGGATGACTTGAAGAAGAAGAGATTGATGTGAGTAAGAGTTACCTAGTAGCAAAATACAACAATTTGATCATTAAAAGCAACAGGAAGCTAGAAAAGTTGAGGAAAATAAAGAACGAGCTGATAGAGAAAGACAGACTGATAGCTGAGAAAGATGTTACAATCACTCAACTGGAAGGACGAATGAAAAGACTAAGAGAAGATATTGAGACTGATAACGAGGTAATTGATGCAATGTATGAGCTAATCTCTGAACAATCAGAACAACTGAAAGCAAAAGATGATGAGCTTGAGAAGTTAAAGATAAAGTTGTCTGAACAAGGAGTAAGCAAAAAGAAAGAAGCTGATGTGAGTTCAAAAATGAAGGAAAAGGAACCCACAATCTTTTATGGCAGGAAAAGAAAATATCTAGGCAAAACTCAAGATGAAGGTGCTAAATCTAAAGATCAACAAAAGAAATCAAAAAGGGTCTCCCCAACTCACACTCCATCAGCTGATCCTGCATCTTATCAGTAAATTGACATCATCAAAGAAGAAATTGGTGATGAGTTAAAGCAGCTAACTGAAGAAGAATCTGGCATGCTATCAACGGAAGACATATTTGAAGAAAGAGCTCAATCTGTCATGTTCATGGACCTAATTAATAATGGCTTTCCCTATGACTTGGTAGAGAAAATGAATATGCCTGAAATGATTCAAGTTTTAAAAGAATTTGATGCTGTAAGACTGATGCTTACAATTTGCAATCATGAAACATTTTCAAAGTGCAAGGCCATAGAACAAATAAGAAAAGACTTGGGCTATTGTGACTCAAAGAAGCTGACAAGGTACAACATAACTTGCTGGTTACAAAGTCACAACTATAAGCAACATGAGCTTAAAGGGAGAACAATTGGTGAGCTCAGAGCTATGATGGAGCATGTGATGAAGGTGGAGCTAGAAACAGGAGTGAAGTTCAGGACTAGAGCTCCCAATCCTGCCTACAATCAAGCAAAACAAACTCCTGCTGACCAACTGTAGTTCAAAGCAAAGATATGTATAAGGGCAGAAAAAGCATGATCAAAGAACCATTCTCAGCAAAGTATGGCCCTTGGGAACTGCTGTGAGGGAGATAACAGAAGAATAGACTACATTGATACAACTTTTTGATCAGATGACCACTCCAAGAATAGCTGAAGAAAATAAAATAATATATTGGAAATATGATTCAAAATGGGATTATACTGTGTTGAAGAGAACATCTGGATTGATTCAATACTTTTTAAGGGTGGAAACACTCCTTACACTTCCAGAAGCAGACCTTACTACTTTGCAAAACATTCCCATCACAAACTTCCAATCAGTCCATGGGGAAGAGACTTCTCTAGAATGGTGGCTAAGTTGAGTCACAAGTTCAAGGGAGATGTACTTAAATAAGCCAAAAGAGAAGATACAGAACACAATAAAAGGAAGCTGAAACAAAAAAGGTCTTATTCCAGTTCTCAACAGGTGGATGATGAATTTTTACAAAGAATTGGATATGAAGACAGATCTGAAGCATCAATCAAAGTTATTGAGGGAACTCAATACTCTTTCCCTATCACAGAATAGGGATACATAGAAAGGACGAAAGAGCTGGTGTTGCAGAGAAATGATCCAATGAAGAAAGGTCCTAGCATAAGGTTAGTTGACCCAATAGAGATCAAGCTGTTTCATCCGAGCTATACCTCATATCTACATGACAAGTATTTTCCTAAGCTCAATGATCAAACAGCTCAAAATGACTTGTGCTTGTATGTACACGTCATTCAAGATGTTGACAAGCTCCATGCCAAGGCCCATAAGAGAAGGAAGTTTGAGGCTGGTCAACTTATAGGAGCAGAAATAGAACCAATAATAGAACTGAGAATTTCAGAACAGGATGAGTTGGAAGTGGTGTCTAATAATAGTGTTGTTGCAACATTAACCACTGAAAAGGACATCCTGGGCTTGAAATACAAAACATTAAAGAGAATGGGGAGGATGAAGATAAAGTATCAGTATGAAGATCAAAAGAATACTGTGGGATACTTCAATACCAAAATTTTGACAAGAGTTCAAGAATTGAGAGACTTAAACAGCTGATTACAAGAGGCTAAACCTATAGGGGAGTATTGTTAGAGCTAGATCAAATGTATAGGTTTAGTTTACTTGTCAACTCTTGTAATTAATCATTGTAATTCTCTTTTTGATAATATAATGTAATGCATGAATTATATGGTAACCCATATTATTATGTGTGTTAGTTTATGTTATTACAAGAAACATTAGAGTTGGTCAATTCGGAAATATTCACTAAGGGTTAGAACAACCTACGGATGAATAAGTGTTCTTCCGTAGATGTTCTGAGGAGCATAACTGAAGTTTGTGCTTCCGTAGATCTCGTACAGAAGAACAACAACTGCTGAACAAGACCAAAGATCAAGTGGAGCTGCTGAAGGAGAGCTTGCTGCTAAAGAACAAGTACAAGAACTCCTGCGAAAGCACAACCACTGAAGAACAAATGCTGAAGACAAAGTGTTGTTGCGGAAGACTAATTGCTATCAAAGAAGAACTTCCTACGGAAGATTAACAAACTTGTATTGTTTCAAATCATCAAGTACGTAACAAAAAGTCAACATGACAGAACAATATCATTAAATCAATGACGGCAAAGGATAATTATGTCAATAGAATATTCCACGTAATAGAAACAGAATATCAAAACAGAATAGCGATATATTAGCTAGAAAATAGGAACAGAATAAGAAGATATCTATACACAATTAGGTATATATATTGATCGATGACCATTGATCAACATGAACATTAACAAGATAGAAATATCAAGCATCAAGAACATATAGCATTATAATCAATTGTAGTCGATTGATTGTGAATGAAGAGCAATTGAAAACAATCTGTGTATTGCATTATTACGTTTAGTTTTCTAGTTGTTCTTCTTGTTCATCAATTTCTACTTTTGATAAACAATCTATTAAATAGCAAGTATTGATAATTCTGCGATCAATACTTGTTAAAATCAAATTGATAATTCCTGCAACGATCCTTGGATTATCATTCTTGTTTTTCAATAAGTTCTTGCTTTTGCCTTAGTTTTCACATGAGCGTTGTTGTTCTAATTAATTCTAGAAAATTCCTTTTTTGATCTTTTGTCCTGAATCCGGGGCGTGAAAAACTTTTCAACATCGTTATCACCTTATAGCTCTTGTTTTTCAATAAGTTCTTGCTTTTGCCTTAGTTTTCACATGAGCGTTGTTGTTATGATCGATTCCAGCAAATTCCTTTTTCGATCTGTCCTAACTTGTGTTTCAAGTAATAATAACGCAAAACCTTGTCAATTTCATATACAATACACACAAAAATTTATTTGAGTTGCAACAAGGACCGGTTTGTTACTGATGTTTAGGGGAAAAAAAGACAAAAAAAATTCACATATGAAATCTTTGATTAAATTACTATTTACGTCCATGATCTTTTCCAAAATAACTACTTGCATCCCTACAATTAAAAAACATTACTATTAAGGGTATTTTCATCCTTCTCCCTTTTTACCTTAGAATAAAACAAAAAAAATACTTAATCATCACATTCATCAACAACGTTTTACTCTCTTTTGAACTTTAGGGACTTGCTAGTAATTTGGATGTATGAAATTTAACACAATATGTGCACAAGTTTAAGATAATTGAACTGTATACTAAGCACAAGGTTACAAAACTTAACACCTACTTACAGTCACCAAACCAAGGTGCAAGATTGTTGACTAAAGAGGTGGATGATAGTGGACCATCTAATAGTAGAAGAAGGTTACTACTAGAGTGGATTGAAGATAGGGATCATAAGGAGGATGTTAATGTGAAACAAGGGGATCATGAAAGTGATGTTGTTGTGGAACAATAGGATTAACAAGGGGATGTTGTTATGGAACAAGGAGATCAAGAGGAGGTTATTATAAAAAAGACACATGTAATGACCAATAGTGATGAAGATGATACAGGTCAAGTTGATGTAATGCATGAAGCAGTCCATCATGATACCGCTCAAGATGCAATTTTACAATATGATATTATGCCTGATGATGTTTTCCTGTCAACATTTATAAATGCCTATCAAGTATATGAGGATGCAGTCCAACATGAAGTAGTCCAAGATGATGCATTCCAAGATAATGATCAAGTCCAAGATGATGCATTCAAAGATGATAGTCCAAGATTATGTAGTCCAAGATGATGAATTTAAAAATAAGGAAAGTTAAAAGGTAGGCGGTTCCAACAATAGTCAAGATTCTGGAAAAGAAAAAAACATCTCATGTGGTTAGTAGTAGTGCAATAAATAATACCATTAGAAGAAGGTTTCTAGCTCCCACTTTCCCATGGATATTGCACATATCAAGGGGCAACACTAACAATTTATGGGTTGTGAAGACTTATGTTGAAGAACACAAATGTATGCAAACAAGAAAGGTAAGGGTTTAAATAATTTCAGCCATTGCTAAGTGTGAGGTGATATTTTTTATAGGCATATTTTAAAGTAAAAAGGGAGAAGGACGAAAAGTACCCTTAATATATATATATATATATATATATATATATATATATATATATAGAGAGAGAGAGAGAGAGAGTGTGTGTGTGTGTGTGGCGGATAACAAACAACGCTGAGGACGTTAGCCTACAGAATTCAAATGGGTGAAAAAATGAAAAGTCAGAGGACAGAGTGATGTTAAACTTTAGGGATCCAACTAATTAGTTTTAGAAAAGGTCGTGGATGCAAATAGTAATTTACTCAAAATCTTTAAATGAACTCCTTCGGTTCAACTAGTTTGAGGTCAATCAATTTTTTATTTTATTTTTCTTGAATTCGTGGAGTTCAAGGTACATCCTCTACGAATATGTAATATATATTCTTTTTCTATCCTAGAATATATCTAAACATATGTATAGAAACCACACATAAGTACAAAACAATCACACATGTTTGAATGCCTACATATCACACGTAAAAACACATGTAAATCTAAATATAAGTTTTGTTAATAAAGGTATGCTTTTAACATATTCGTTTATAAGGGGTTTTATAAATAAATTTAATAGTTCATACATTTCTCAATCTGTAACTTATTATAACCCTGAAGTTATCAATATTGAGATCTTCTAAATTTCTACAACAAACCTCCTCATTAAAACATTGACGTGGGACCCTTATTGTTAATTTTTCAAAACTTTGAGATAATATGTTGGTATAAATTAATGAAATCTTAAAATATACATCTAATCAGGTAACAATTGTTAATGAGGAACTTTAAACAATATACTTATGATGTATACTTGTAATCCAGCGAGCAAACAAATCAATGCATGAGTAAAGGTCACTAACGGTTAAGCATTCCAAATGCATCTTTTGTGAGAGAGCTATTAAATCAAACAATTCAAAATGTAATTAAAATGTAGGTTCGTAAGCAAGTGAGGACGTCATCGCTTTGCTCTTTCCTTGCCTGTAGCCTAAGGTAAGGATATTGTATCCCTTTACAAAACTCGTATGGATACATAAACTCTTTTGAGTTAATTACACTTTTAGTCCTTCAGTTTATAATAAATTTCAGGCTTCATTCTTAAACTAAAAAAATTACAGTAAACGTTCTTTATGATTAAATTTTGTAATATTTCACGTCCTTTCCTATAACGGACGTTAATTTTGTCTGTTAAATCAGGTTTGCACATGAGGATAGCATGATGTTTTTATCATTATTAACTAAAAATAGAATAATAGGTAAACATAAATTTTATTAAATCCCAACCCACCCCACCCACCCTCAACACGGTTTCAAACACACACACTCTTTCTCTCTCTCTCTACTCTCTCTCTCTACTCTCTCTCTACACACACTAAATATCCCCATCAACAATGAACAAAAAAATCGGACTCCTTTCCACCGGTAACCGACACCTGTGCCAAGCCGAAGTAAGGATGGTGATAAGGAATCTGATTTTGTTAGGAAAGTGAAGTCTCGTTAACTTGCCACCATCAACAAATCTCACGGTTGTGTCATCCACCGGAGATAATGACCGAAGTTTCTCTGGCGTTCCAACGTCCGGCCAAGAGGTTTGATGAGTTTTCATAGCAGTGTTGGAGAAAAACCGAAGCTATTAAACCTTCTTGTATAACAAGTTAATAAACTAGTTAAACTCTAAATAAAATCATCAGTAGATTGGATCGTATGTAGCTGACTACCTTTTTAGAGTAAATATAATAACTAACTAAAATCTTAAAGTAAATTATGATCTATTCTCCATTTTCTATATATTGAGATCTATTCTCCATTTCTAACTTAATGAAGTTCTTTAAATTGCTTGCTTTCCGACAATGGAATTTGGGTAATGGCAGCGGTGGTGGTTTTATAGTGGCGGCACTGGTTTTGGTGGTGGTTTTATAGTGGCAGAGCCGAGAGGTGGTGGTGATTTTGGTTTTGAGTGGTGTTCTTTTTGTAGACAGAGAGTAGAGAGAGATGAGGGTGGGAATGGATGAGATAATTTTATAGATATTTTATTTTTAATTGATAATGATAAAAAGATCAAACTACCCTTATGTGTAAGGCACATGATCTGATATAGCGGACATAATTGATGTCCGTTAAAAAAAAGGACGTAAATTGTTACAAAATCATAAAGAACATTTACTATAATTTTCTTAGTTTAAGAACGAAACCTGAAATCTGTTATAAATCTAAATGACGAAAAATGTAATTTACTCAACTCTTTTTATATTTACTCATATGCTTCCGGCCTCCTATATGACATTTTGAAAACTCCAATTTGATATTATTATTTGAGTTAATCTCGGTTTTCATCCCTGAGTTTTGTAAATTGTCTCCACTTGAGTACCAATGTTTATGTTGTCTTCATTATTGGCCTGAGTTTTGCAAATCGTTTTTATTTTCGTCATTTTGACTAACGGTGTTAACATTTCCTATTAGATTAAAAAAACAAACAAAAATACCCCTAAGGGCTATAAAAATATCACCATCTTACTTTTCAATTTCTATCTCACTCTCCCTCTTTCTTCTTTCTCTATAGCACCACACACCACTGCCACCACACACCACACACCACCACCACCACCACCACACGACACCCCCACCACACAACACATACCACCGCCACCACACACCACCGCGAGATTATTTGCAAAAGTCAAATGGAGATTATTGCATGTTCCCATTTATTTCATTGTCCATTTAATACTTTTTAAATTCTTTAGCTTGTAAGTTGATAGCATAGCCAGCAATAGACCTTATTTGGCATTAAACTTATTATTGCATGTTCCCATTGATGATAAGTTTGATATGGATTTAAAATTAGTTTTTATAACTATCTTATTTTTATACTCTGTTACCTGAGCATATCCCTACTTAGGGGTGGGTCACCGGTGCGCCATCACAACATCAACGGCGTAACACTATCTGTGATGGTAGTTTGAGATCACAACGTCTTCATGTTTAGTGTCTCATGGTACGTATTATATTATTTACAGGAGACGTGTGGACTACGACTTTGATTGTTATTACTTTTGCAGGAGCTATGACGTCATTCCTTGCGGATTTGACATAAGAGGGTAATTCGTCAAATTGGAATCGAATCTAACATGTGAAATTTGCTTCTCGTATCGACGAATTAGAATAGATGTCAACTGGCAACCATATCTGGAAACAACGATTAGTGGATATTGGTACTGTCACTGCACAGCAAGCAAAGGATTGGGGATTCAGTGGTGTAATGTTAAGAGGTCGTGTGACATGAAGACATTAATAGCAATATGAGGGAAGTTCCCATCAGGCAACAAAGGTTATGCCTGACCCTACTTAAGCATGCATATTATGTTAGTGAAGACTTGGTGTGAAGCCTTGGAGCTTATGTTAGAAGAGAAAAAGGCCGACTTGACTTAAGATATTAATTCTGATTTCTAGGGGATAGATGAGGGTATGCCAACCATCTCACGTGATTGATGTATAGGAGTATCATCTACCTATTATATCCTTCAGATCAGCTATAGGTAGATCCATATGATACGATTAAGTTTATTGTATATTTTATATCCAATATTGGTTACCATGATTTCTATTTTGTTACTCCTGATAAATGATATACTGTTAATGCTCTGTTATATATTTGTTATTCTATCGTATGGTTATATTTTTGTTTATGCTTTACTATTCTGCTTATTCTAGTTCACTAAGCAATTGCTCAGGTGTTCATTTTTCTTTCATGTCACCAGGTTTACAATGGCATCATGGTGGGCAATGAAGAGAGCATATGGTCGATTAAGAGGACATTTATTTTGTTTATCTAATGAATATTTAGTTTAAGTTCTAAAATGACTCAAGGATCGTTACAATAAGATGAAGTTCTCATTTGAACCTTACCATATATGTGTGTGATGAATATGTAATGGTTTGTAAGGATCACACTTAGAGGTTGATGCAACCAAAGAGCTCTCAGCATGCACATGTGAAGTACAAGGAAGTTACTTCAGAAGATTTGATATAACTCAGTGAATTATACTAAGTATCAAATCTTTTGAAGCCAAAAGACCAAATCTTCTGAAGCCAAAGATAAAATCTTCTGAAGCTTCAAAGACAAAGGCTTTCGAAGCCAAAGATTGATTTCTTTCAAAGAGAGAGAAGACATGCTTTTTTGAATCACCTTTTGACAAAAGCTGAACTACCTTTTGCTGCCATCTCTGAATACTCACCAACTTATATGAGTTGGTGAAAAGTCCTTACTTTTGTCAAACTGTAGAATAAGGTCTTATGTCTGTAACTTTCTACTCTTGTACTTTTATCCTTTTTGTAATATATTAGGATATGAGCTATGGCATGTCATAGTCACTAGTCAAAAGGCAATCTGCCTTTTGACTCTACATTGATCTTGTTGTCTAGATTAGTGCTTCCAGTTGGCCTTCAAAGTATGACCTGCTATAGGATGTAGTATAAAGTATCTCAAGTACTTGTAACTTAAGGATGTAAGCTTTGTAACACTTTGTAAGAACTTGAGAGCAATATAATTCATTCTTGTAAACCATATTATCTTGTTCTTGTTCTTGTTCTTTACTTGTGTTCTTTGTTTTATCATAAGCCGGTTCCTTATTTGATTTGTTAAATGTTCTAAATAGTCTCCAACAACTGTGAAACTGTTGCTTTGACCCCCTTCAACGGTCCTGCAATTGGTATCAGAGCATTTCAGGCTCTTGTTTGTAAGATCTCACCATCTTAGATCTCTTTAGTTTCATAAAACACTTACCATCTCAAATGGCAGCTATTTCAAAGGCTGATATGGAAATCGGTACCATGACAAAGTCTCCACTGATCATTCCTGATGACTTTGATACTTGGTGCCAACGTATAGACGGGTTCATCAAGTCTCAAGACAGCAGGATATGGAGATCTATTATTAAAGGACCTCACATCCCAAGCACCTATTCAGCCACTGCTGGAGGTGGGATGATTCCAAAAGAAATGGCTGACTATTCTGAGAAAGATTGGAAGAAAATTGATGTAGATCAGAAAGCCATAACCGCTCTTCAAAAAGCTCTTCCAAACTCTATATACAGAGGCTTTAAGAAGTGCAAATCTGCTAAGCAGCTTTGGGATGCACTTAAGCTTGTGTATGAGGGTTCTGAGTAAGCCAAGGAAAACAAGAAATACCTCATAAAGCAGCAGTTTGAGAACTTCACTCATAAGACAGGTGAAACTATGACTCAACAATACTTTAGGTATGTTGAGATTATGGATACTCTAATGGATGTTGGGGAAAAACTTGAGAATAAGGACATTATGAGAAAGTTCATGTTCTATCTTCCCAGACAATGGGCTCACTACTGTGTGGCCATTAAAAGAACTAAAAACCTCTTTAACCTTACTCTCACAGAGCTGTATGGTATCCTTAGTGGGCTACCAGATGGAGATGAACATGCAAAATCATTCAAGTAGCTTTTCCAACAATCAGTAGAGTTCAACCCTCCATGTGGTTGATAAGGATAGTAGATAATCACAACATCATCTTATCTGCTACCTGGTAACTCATAACAGGGTCCTTTCATCACCTACCCTGAGACACCAAGGGAGAGCTACATCCAAGGAAGCGCATTCCAAGAGACAAGCTCTACTCAAGCCTTTATCTACTGATGAAAGGTTTGGTAACTTTCTCTACACTCTTAAAGACTTGGATTGTATCCATCAGATGATCTGGAGTATATGGAGATAGTCCAACCGATGGCTCTTCTCACTCACAGAGCCAAGAAGTTCTACAAGAGAACAGGAATGAAGTTCCCAAGCAATACGGCCGGTGGAAGGTTTGGCCTGGATAAAAGTAAGGTGAAGTGTTACAACTATAACCAAATGGGACACTTTGTTAGGGAGTTCAAGGCACCAAGGGAAAATAATGGCCAAGCACAATCCAGACCAAACTACACTAATGCAGCTCCTAGAACTGAGAAGCTAAGCCAACCAAAACAACATGTTACGGTTGCTATTGAAGAAAGAGGCTTTGACTGGAGCTTTCAGGTAGAAGATGCTTTTCCCAACCAAGCACTGATGGCTGAAAATGAAGAAGCCAAGGTATTAGAACATCTTTGTACTTCTGAATGCATTGCTAAAGTTAACATGTACAGGTCCTACAACTTGGAAGTGAGATCTGATCTTGAGTCCTTAAACATTTCAAAGTTTGACTTTAAAAGAGCAGAAAATTATTATACACTTAAAATTGAAGATTTTGAGAAAACAATTTCTACTCTTAAGAATAAGCATACAAACTACAGGACTTAGATTAAAGATCTCATACCCAAGTTGATTGAGTGCCAGGCTGAGCTTGTGATCAGCACAGCCAAGGGAGAAAAATGTGTTCTTGCAGAGGAAACCTTCAAGAACATAATATCCTCATCCTTGCATACAAAGATTTGTTATCAGAACAGGAAGGGATTAGGGTTAAGTGAGATAGCTCCTTCGCATACACAACTATCTGTAAGATCTCCAAGGTGTGAAACTTGTCAAGATGAGCTGCCTCCTATTGATCCTATCCAAGAAAAGGATGAAGATGTAGAGGAGATAGTGAAGGATGAACCTGAAATGAGTGACAAGGGTTATCCTAAGAAGGGTCAATATTCTCTTAGAGAGATGAAAGAACCAGGGATGACCAAGTCTGTAAGGAAGAACTTGATAAGGCAGTCAAAAGAAAATCAAAGAAAGCCCAAGAGATCAAGGCCACTTTCAACTCAAAGAAAAAACAAGTTTTTATCTTTGCTGGATTTGAAGTGGTGAAGACTGAAGACTCAACCATGGACTCTAGTACCAAGAGTCCTAGTTCATGTCCAAATCATCCTGGTCAAGAGAAGAAGGCTGATCAAATATGCACCACTACTACACAGCCTGAACCATCCAGTTCCAAGAGCAAGCCTCACCCTAAGAAGCCTGCTGCATCATCTATAAAGATGAAGAAGGAAGTGGAAAGAGATCAAACTCAGTCTTCTACTGAAAAGAAGACTCTCAGAAGTATGCCAACTAAATGCATCATGTGTGGTAGTACTTCTCACTTTGCTAATGATTGCATCTACAATCCCAAAAGTACTATCGACATGACCAAAAAGAAAACTTCTGAGAAGAAGAAGAAGAAGATAGCTTCGGAAGGAAAATCTCTTCCTTTTGGAAGCTCCAAAGTGAACATGAAGATAAGTGATTTGGAAGAAAATTTGGTCTCGAAAGAAAGGAATGCTTCCAAATTACTGAAGTCTGCTGCAGTGGATGCAAAAGCTTTCGAAGGTCCAATCTCCAAAACTTTTGAAGTATTGAAGGCCAAGTCTAGTCTTCCAAAGATGATGTGAAAGATGAAGGAAGGCCATATCACTGAAAGTTCTTCATCAATAACAACAAATGATCCTCAGAGCTTGCATATAGGATCAGTTACTGTTGCATTATCTTCAACTCACTTTAAAAGCCCAAGACCAATGAGGCTTGGGTTTCCAAATGAAACTAACCATCTCTTTATATGCAGGAACAACTAAACACCAAAGGGAATATAAGGATAGTTAATATTGGTTGTTCTAAGCACATGACAGGCAATGGCTCTTTGCTTCAAAATTTTGAGAAAACTGATGGAGGGCCAGTTGCTTTTGGAGAAGAATCAGGTGGTTACATTACTAGAAGGGGCATGGTCATAAATGGTAAGCTCATTATTGAGAAGGTAAAATATGTCAAGGAGCTTGGATACAATATCTTGAGTGTATCTTAATTTTGTGATCAGAGTCATAACATGCTCTTCACTAAGCATGAGTGCATTATTCTCGAGCCAGGGGTGATCATTCCTCAAGAGCATATCCTACTCAAAGCACCGAGAAAAGGGAACATGTATAAGATGGATTTGCAGGAAACATCCCTATTTGGGGAAGTTTCTTGCTTTCTGTCTAAAGCCAATAGTGATGAGTCTTTCCTCTGGCATAAAAAAATATACCATGTAAACTTTAAGAATATGAATAAACTAATTAAGAATGATTTGGTAACTGGAATGCCAAAGAAAGAGTTTACAAGTTAGGACCATTGTGTTGCATGCCTAAAAAGGAAGCAACACAAGGTGTCTCACAAGCCAAAGGAAATAAACTCCATCACTACTCCCCTATGCTTATTACATATGGATCTATTTGGCCCCACCAGTGTAATGAGTCTAGGAAAGACCTCATATTATTTGGTGATCATAGATGACTTCATAAGATATACTTGGGTCTTCTTCCATAGAACTAAGGATGAGACCCCTAAGATCTTGAAGAGCTTCATTCTGAAAATTAAGAATCAATATGATCATAAGGTCATGATCATAAGATGTAATTAAGGAACTGAATTCAAGAACCACCTCCTTCATGCATCTTGTGATAAAAAGGGTATTACAAGACAATATAATGCTCCCAGGACTTCTTAGGAAAACAGTGTTGTCAAGAGGAGAAACAAAAAACTTATTGAAGCTGCAAGAACCATGTTATCTGACTTTAAACTACCCAACACCTTTTCGGCAGAGGCAGTCAACACTGCCTGTAATGTGCAGAATAGAATTTTAGTAGTCAAGACTCATGGTAAAACTCCTTATGAACTATGGCATAAAAGGAGACCTTTCATTGGTTTCCTCAAATTATTTGGATGTCCTTGCACCATCATGAATACTTTGGATCAAATAGCCAAATTTGATGAGAAATCAGATGATGGACATTTTATTAGATACTCTTCCCAAGCTAAGGCTTATAGATTATACAATCTCAGAACTAGAGTAGTTGAGGAGTCAACGAATGTGACCTTCAATGAGCATACACCCAGTGTGAAAGGTTCTGGTCCTGAATGGCTGTTTGATCTTGACTTAGTTACCAACTGTTTTAACAAATCTTGTGAAGATGTTTCAGGATCTATAGGTACCTTATCAACAAGAGATTCTGATCCAAGATTTGAGCTGAGAAGACCAAGTGTTCAAACTACTTCAGCTCCAGTGGTAACTAGCCCTGTAGTTGGAACTCCTGTCAGCATAATAATGATAAACTCTTTTGCTGATACATCTAAAGTGCCTATAAATTCTAGCACAAAGGCACATAACTCAAATGAAGGAATTTCCAACATAGGAGAAGATGGAGGTGGTGATAGTGATCAAGAGTTTCTTGATGTTGATAACCACTCCATAAAAGACAACATTAATAATGTGACATACTCATTGGATCAACTTTCTCTTGATAAGTGTGTTGATGTGGTGGATGGTATTCAAGCACCAGATCTGAATTTCACCAATATAGATCTGTCCAACCAACTTACTATGATTCCTCAACTGAGAATCCACAAGTCACATCCTAACACAAATATCATTAGAAATCTTGAGATAGGGGTGAGAACAAGAGGACAAACCCATGACAAAAATGTTTGTCTTCACTCTTGTTTCTTGTTCCAGATTGAGCCTAAGAAGATTGATGAGGCTCTGAAGGATGGAAGTTGGGTTGATGCAGCGTAGGAGGAGCTGCTTCAATTCAAGAGACAAAAGGTCTGTAACTTATGTCCTCTTCCTCAAGGGAAGACTACTACAGGTACCAAGTGGGTATTCTGGAATAAGAAAGATGATAGAGGACTTGTTATCAAGAACAAGGCAAGACTAGTTGTTCAAGGTTACACACAAAAAGAAGGGATTGGCTACACTAATGTTTTTGCTCTTGTTGCAATACTTGAAGCTGTTAGGATATTCCTAGCTTTTGCTACATCCAAGGATTTCAAGGTCTACCAACTTGATGTCAAGTGTGCTTTCTTATATAGGGTGATTGATGAAGTGGTGTATGTCAAACAGCCATCTTGCATTGCAGACCCAGATCATCCTGATTATGTCTGCAAACTTGAGAAAGCTCTTTATGGGCTGCATCAAGCTCCAAGGAAGTGGTATGAGAAGCTATTACAGTATCTTTGTTAGCAAGGATACAAGAGAGGTACTGTTGATGGAACACTCTTCATCAAAGGAACAGGAAATGACTTGATGCTGGTTCAAGTTTATGTAGATGACATTATTTTTGGGTCAACTAATCCAAAGCTCTGCAAAGATTTTGAGAAGCTGATGAAGAATAGATTTGAAATGAGTGTCATGGAGGAACTCAATTTCTTTCTAGGAATTCAAGTGAAGTAGGTTGAAAATTGAATCTTTATAAACCAGTTAAAGTACGTATAAGACATACTTACCAGATTTAATCTGACTGGGTGTAAGATTGCTAAGACGCCCATAGCCAGAAACCACTCTTTAGGACCAGATCTTGAGGGGGAGTGTGTTGATGAACATCAATACAGGGCTATGATTAGGTCTTTTATGTACCTCATGGCTACCAGGCCTGATATCATGTTTGCTACATGTATTTGTGCAAGATATCAAGCCAACCCTAAGATGTCACACCTGGTTGTTGTTAAGAGAATTCTCAGATATCTCAATGGTGCTCCCAAACTGGGACTTTGGTACCCAAAGAATTCTGATTTCAATCTTTATGCCTATATAGATAGTGACTATGGTGGTTGCAATATGACTCCAAAGATGAATTTGCAGGAAACACGTACAAGATGGATTTGCAGGAAACATCCCCATCAGGAGAAGTTTCTTTCTTTCTATCTAAAGCAAATAGTGATGAGTCTTTCCTCTGGCATAAAAGAATGTACCATGTAAACTTTAAAAACATGAATAAATTAACTAAGAATGATTTGGTAACTAGAATGCCAAAGAAAGAGTGAAACAAATGATGACCATTGTCTTGCAGGTCTGAAAGGGAAGCAACACAAAGTGTCTAACAAGCCAAAGAAAATGAACTCCATCACTACTCACCTATGCTTATTACATATGGATCTTTTACGCCCGACCAGTGCAATGATTCTAGGAAGGACCTCATATTGTTTGGTGATCACAGATGACTTCACAAGATACACTTGGGTCTTTTTCCTTTGAACTAAGGATGAGACCCTTTAGATCTTGAAGAGCTTCATTCAAAGAACTGAATTTAAAAACCAAATTCTTGATACATTTTAAGATAAGAAGGGTATTACAAGACAATATATTGCTCCAAGGACTCCTCAGCAAAATGGTGTTGCTAAGAGGAGAAACTGGACACTTATTGAAGATGCAAGAACCATGTCTTTTTGACTCTAAACTTCCCATCACCTTTTGGGCAGAGGCAGTCAACACTGCCTGCTATGTGTAGAATAGAGTTTTAGTAGTCAAGACTCATGGTAAAACTCCTTATGAACTATGGCACAAAAGGAGACCTTTCATTGGTTTCCTCAGATCATTTGGAGTCCTTGCGCCATCATGAATACCAAGGATCAAGTAGCCAAATTTGATGAGAAATCAGATGATGGATATTTTATTAGATACTCTTCCCAAGCTAAGGCTTATAGAGTATACAATCTCAGAACTAGAGTAGTTGAGGAGTCATCCAATGTGACTTTCAATGAGCACACACCCAGTGTGAAAAGTTTTGGTCCAGATTAGTTGTTTGATCTTGATTTAGTTACCAACTATTTTAACAAATCTTGTGAAGATGTTTTAGGATCTAGAGGTACCTTATCAACAGGAGATTCTAATCCAAGATTTGAGCTAAGAAGACAAAGTGATCAAACTACTTAAGCTCCAGTGGTAACAAACCCTACAGTTGGAAATCCTATCAGCATAACCATGATAAACTCTACAGTTGATACATCTAAGGTGCCTATTAATTCAAGCACAAAGCACAGAACTCAAATGAAGAAATTTCCAATGTAGGAGAAGATGGAGGTAGTGATAGTGATCAAGAATTTCTTGATGCTGATAATCACTCTATAGAAGACAACATCAATGATGTGACACACTCATTGGATCAAGTTTCTCTTGATAAGTGTGTTGATGTGGTGAATGACACTCAATTACTAGATCTGAATTTCACCAATTTAGATCTATCAAACCAACTTGCTGTGATTCCTCAACTGAGAATCCACAAGTCACATCCCACCACAAACATCATTGGAAATGTTAAGACAGGGGTGAGAACAAGAGGACAAACCCATGACAAAAATGTTTGTCTTCACTCTTGTTTCTTGTCCCAGATTGAGCCTAAGAAGATTGATAAGGCTCTGAAGGATGGAAGTTGGGTTGAAGAAATTCAGGAGGAGCTGCTTTAATTCAAGAGACAAAAGGTTTGGAACCTATGTCCACTTCCTTAAGGGAAGACCACTATAGGTACCAAGTGGGTATTCAGGAATTAGAAAGATGATAGAGGACTTGTCATGAAGAATAAAGCAAGGATAGTTGTTCAAAGGTACACACAAGAAGAAGAGATTGACTATACAAATGTTTATACTTCTATAGCAAGACTTGAAGATGTTAGTATATTCCTTGCTTTTGCTGCATCTAAGGATTTCAAGGTCTACCAACTTGATGTCAAGTGTGCCTTCTTATATGGGGTGATTGATGAGGAAATGTATGTCAAACGACCACCTGGATTTGCAGGCCCAGATCATCCTAATTATGTCTACAAGCTTGACAAAGCTCTCTATGGGCTGCATCAGGCTCCAAGAAAGTGGTATGTGACACTATCATAGTACCTCTATCAGCATGGATACAAGAGGGGTTCTATTGATGGAACACTCTTTATTAAAGGAACAGGAAATGACTTGATGCTGGTTCAAGTTTATGTAGATGACATCATCTTTGGGTCAACTAATCTAAAGCTCTGCATATACTTTAAGAAGCTGATGAAGAATAGATTTGAAATAAGTGCCATGGGGGAATTCTATTTCTTTCTAGAAATTTAAGTGAAGTAGGTTGACAATGGCATCTTCATAAACCAGTCAACGTATGTACAAGACATACTTACTAGATATTATCTGACTAAGTTCAAGGTTTCTAAGACACCCATAGCTAGAAACCACTCCCTAGGACCTGATCTTGAGCGAGAGTGTGTTGATGAACATCTCCATAGGGCTATGATTAGGTCTCTTATGTACCTCACAGCCAGTAGGCCTAATATCATGTTTGCTACATGTATTTGTGCATGATATCAATCCAACCCCAAGATGTCACACCTGGTTGCTATCAAAAGGATTCTTAGATATCTCAAGGGTGCTCCCAAACTGGGGCTCTGGTATCCAAAGAATTCTTACTTCAATCTGTAAGCCTATAAAGATAATGACTAAGGTGGCTGCAACATGACTACAAAGTCTACATCTGTGGGATGTTAATTCCTTGGTGGAAGGATAGTCTCATTGCAATGCAATAAACAATAATGTGTGTCTGCATCAAATGTTGAAGCTGAATACATTGCTGCTGCAAGCTGTTATGCTCAAGTGCTTTGGATTCAGAATCAGATGTTGGACTGTGCATTCAAATTCAAAGATTCTCCCATCCACATAGACAACAACAGTGCTATCTTTATTACAGAGAATCCTATGCAGCACTCAAAGACAAAAAAACATCAACATCAGGTATCATCTTATTAGATATAATTTTAAAAAATGATTGATAAAACAAGTCAAAGTTAACATAAATAAATATATGTTGATCTGTTTAAAAAAGCTTTTAATGAACAGATATTTAAATATTTTGTATGAGCTACTGGGATGATTAACTTTGAGTAGATTTTTCTTAAACTAAATTCAAGATTTTTTTTTCAAATATGTGTGTCTTAAGTTGTCTATATCGTCACCTATATAAGCCCATATTACTTTGGAAGAAATTTTTCAAAATGATATTCCTTAGAATTTTTAGAATTTTAGATACATTTTCTTTTGGAAGACATCAAGTTGTCTTCAGAAAAAAATTATGTCTTCAAAAACAAATAACTACTTCTGAGAAATTTACCATCGGAAGAAATTCTGATATATCTTTCGAAGCTTAAATATGTCACTAAGTACTCATATGTCTTGAAGGACTATTTTCTTCCAAAAACAATTAAGTCTTGAAAGCTTTATTTTCTGTTTGAGAAAACTTTCTGATATTTGATATCTTCCGAAGCAAAATTTGTCTAAAAAGTAAAAAAAACACTCTAAGTATTCACCCACAAACTGACAGGTTGCTTTGTTATCATCTGTGAAAGATCCAAGTTTCTCAAATGTTTGCCACTTCTTATCTCTCTCAAACTACCTCACCGCCCTCATAATAGACCCTCCATTATATGAAGATCAACTCCTAGAGTATTAGAGTACCTGCCAAGAGGTCATCTTGGACGGTAAGAAGGCACTGTCTGCCACAGTGCAGGGGAGGACAATTTTCATCACTCCAGCTACCATCAACTCTCATCTGAGGCTGGATGATGCAAAAGGTGAATTGTCCTTCCCCAAATCTACTGTAAACAACTCATTCCGACAGATGGGCTATAAAGGGGACTACTCTGTCAGAACCTTCAAGAAGGGTAAGGTTTCCTCTTAATGGAAGTACCTACTCCATGTGGTAATACACTTTCTATCAAACAAACATGGAGTTTGGAACCAAATTCCTAAGGACTTATCCTAAATAGTCCATGGGATGGTTCAAGGGGTCAAGTTCAAGTACTCCCAGTTTGTTTATACAAACTTTCTTGCTAACTTGGACTCCTTAGAGTACTACATGTTCCCTAGATATGTTCAACACATTCTTAACTGTGAACTACGCTCATAGTTAAGAGGAACAAGTAATACTCTTAAATTGGTATAGATGAAGCCCGACAACTTCAAAACAATAAGAAAGTCAATTATTGGCTTCTCAGGGGTAGAAACAGACCTGGTCCCAAAAATGTTAGAGCTTATTGCTTAAGGTGACAACTTGGTAGCACCAGCCAATGTTGAACCCACACCTTTTATATCTGCACCACCCATACAGCCACAAATCACCATCACCTACATAAGAAAATCCAGACAAACCCCTGCTCAGTCTACTCAAGTTGAGCAGGCCCCCATATTACTACCATGTAGGAGGAAGTGGAAAAAAGAGTTCCTACTTCTCCTGAGAAACAGAACAATCCTATCATTTCTTTGATCAGTGCTGAGGTTGCTCATGGTCAGCCTGATGAGCTCATTACCCCAGCCTTAAGCCATCATTTTAAGTCTTAAAACTCAAGTGAATAACCTTTAGGGGAAAGCTATCATCCCATACCTTTAGACATAAACCAACCCATCCCTGACCTCTAATTCTATAATTAAAAGGATATGGGCTTTGGTGAGTACTATGAGTCTCTCTTCTCCACCTTTGCTCAAGGAGAGATGAGTGCTCCTGAATCACCCATATCTAGCCCACATCATCCACCCACAACTAAGGTCGACCTTCCTAAACCTATTCAGGAGGCCTATATGGAAAAGGCTCTTACTTTTGCAAGTGATTACATCATTAAGACCTCAACCATGGCAACCCAGCCCATTGACACTTCTATTAAAGTTATCAGTGTGCAGGGGAAATCTAGCAGCCAAGAAACCCAAGCTGGTGGTATGGAAGAAGACTTTGGTCCTATTCTCTCATCCCCCCATGATTCTTCTAATAAAGATGAGGGGAGTCTACAACTAAAGGTGCAACAATTGTCAAAAACATGCACCTATTTAGTTTCTAAGGTAAGTCACCTAGAATTTCAGGTGGTTACCATACAAAGACAGGTCAGTGACCAGCAACTTGAGATCACCGATCTCAAAGGAAAGTTAGCTGAGTGACCTGTCAGGCAAACTCAACCAGGTATACAAGAACCTTAGGATGTGGTGAACCTAACCCTTCACTCCCCTATGTAAGAGGGTGATGCTACCAAAAAGGGGGAGAAGTCCTACCTACAATCATAGAACCTGGGAGTTCTACCCAGAGTATGGACATAGAGGACTCACCAACCTCACTTGTAGTTATCCATACTCAACAACTTCCTCTGGTCCACATTGATGTGAATTCACTAATTCAAATCCTGTTTGAGGAGGGTATACAAAGGGCAATGTCTACCCCATCCTACCTAGCTAAAAATCCAATAGTGGGATAGAGGTATGATGTTGATAAAAGAGCCCTGGTAATCTCTAGGTGTCTGGGAGAACAAGAAGTCTTCAACTTTTACAACCTGAGATACTATGAGAGCTTCTCTCTAGTTGACTTGTCACTTGCCAATCCAAGTCAATCCAGGCAAGTTGCAAGGTTAGTTGAGAGAATTCAAGATAGGGTGTTTGAAGAGTTCAAGAAGAGATCCAAACTATATAGACATAGTGATGATCAAGTATAGGGTGGTATTCATCTTGCCGTTAGTTATAGCTTAGTTATTATTATAATAGGATCTAGTTTAGTTTTGTTTTTTTTGGCTATTCTGTGTCATGCGAAACTACATGGGAAACTATAGTTTCGCTCGGTAGTTTTACATGGTCACTGTGCATGGCAGTTTCGAACTATGCGAAACTGTATGCGAAACTAGGTGCTGTATAAATATGTTTGTTTGTTGATCATTTGGTAACTCTAGGAACATTAATGAAATACTACGATTTGAGTTCATTGTGTATTACTAGGAGCTTATTATTGTTATCTTTCAGCATTGTTTTTTACCATCTTATCAAAAACATATTTCAAATGGGTTTTGCTTGATTGTGTTCATTCTTGTATCATTACTTGGTCCTTAATCTATTGGAAATAGTGACAACTTGAGGATTCGGGTGCTTCATCAAAAACACGTTTATACGATCATTTGGACCAACAATATGGTATCAGAGTCTTTGTGCTCTTGATTGTTTGTGTTTTTGGTTAGTTTTTGACATATTCAATTTTTCAATCTTTTTGGATCTGTTTTACGTTTGTTATCTATGGAAACTAATTGAAAAAGGTGTGGTGTGTGTTTGGGAAACTTGTGAAATCACCAGATCCTAAATTGGTTGTGTTCTGAGTGAGTATAGTTGATTTTTTGGTCATTTTTCGCAAAAAGAGGGTTTACAGATTCATTCTATGAAACTATTGTTCATAGTGCGAAACTACAGTGCGAAACTACCCCAATCAGACGATTTTTGGTGCTTGTAATTTCTCTGCAAATCTAGAATGAAAGTTCATCAGTTTGATTACTTTCTCTAGCGAAACTGCTATCCATTTATCTCTAAATGAAAGTTCAATAGTTTCGGGCAAAACTGTGGTCGACACTAGTGCCGAAACTATAGTGAAACTAGTGCCGAAACTGCTGCCAAAACAGTTTGCAAAATTAGTGCCGAAACTATCTGCGAAACTACAGATTTATGCGAAACTATTTGTTTTGGATTTTCTTAAATTTCGATGATGACATCTCTTACCCTTGCTGATCTTAAGAGTGTGGCACCAAACAAACCCCCTAAGTTAATCAATGGTGATAATTTTGATGATCGAAAAAGATGTTTGAAAGCTTTCTTCTTGTACACTGATCACATCCAATGGGAATCAATTATGAAAGGACCTCATGTTCCTGTTTCCTTAGAAGGTAGTATGACTATTCAAATCGCAGATCCAAAAAAAATATTCAGAGAGAGATATCAAGTTGATTGATCGTGGTCAAAAGGCATTTGGTGCTTTGACTCTGTGTCTGTCAGCAAAAATTTACAACAGATTTGGTGAATACAAAAGTGCAAAGGCCTTGTACGATGCTCTATGTGAATTCTATGATGGTAATGAAGCATTGGTCAAAGATAAAGCTACTGAAGCTGAAAAAGAATTCAATTCTTTTGTTGGACACAAGAATGAGAGTCTCACTGATCTTACCAACCATTTTCTATCTATCACAAGCACTTTGAAGAAGTATGATGAGAAGCTGTCAAACAATGAACAAGTGACAAAGCTTTTGGATTCTTTACCACGTCAATAGAGCTTGTAAGTGAGAATGTTGAAGCAAATAAGCAGATTTTTGGACTACAAGCTCATGGATATAATCAACAAGTTGAAGTCTTTTGAGTTAGATCTGAAACGTAGAGTGTACAACCAAGCAATGCTTCAATCTCAAGCCTACTCATAGAATGTTGCTCTTATTTCATCTAGTTTAGATTCACCAATGCACATGTCAGCTTATAGTGGGATGACAGGTACTTCTGACAAGTCCACCGGAAATGGATCTACATCAAAAACTTCAAATCTCCAACAGGTTCCATTAGAGAGTATGGCTTTTATTTGGTCTTTTTATGCATAGTTATGAGGCTTTGGTAGATGGTGAGTTGAAGGGTAGAGGAATGAATACCAAAGATATGTATCAGGTGGATTCTAATGATTTGGAAGAAGTTGACCTTCAGTGGCAAATGGCTATGATCACTCTCCTAGCAAGAAGATTCATGGAGAGAAAAGGAAGAAAGAACTTTGGAAAGGGTTAAGCAAAAGTCGGATTTAACAAATCAAAACTTAGATGTTTCAACTACAAACAGCTCGGGCACTTCAAAAGAGAATGTCCATCTCCCATCGTCACCAAACCAGGAACAGGGGTTACCAGGGTCAGCCCAATTGGTGATAAAGAAGAAAACAAGTAGAAGAAAGAAACAGCTCTCCTAACCAACTTTGACTGGAGTGCAGAGTTAGCCGAGACTGAAGAAGAAATTAATCATGCCCTGGTAGCTGAAATTGCAGAAGTGGTGAACGGTGAAGCTGATAAGAAGAAAGAGAGTGAGGTGAAAGGTAACATGAAGAATTATTATGAGAGAGAGGAGAAGGATGAAGCCATAAAAGTAGTGAAGAAAGGGGAGGTGAAGGGTAACACAAGGGTCTGCAATTCTGAAAAGGCCCTAGCTGCTGAAAAGAAGGTCATGGATATTCCATATGAGGTAATTCAAGATATGTGTTCATCCGCTTGCAAAATTCGCTTATTTGGTATTTATAAGGTGAACAAACTATTAATAGAAAATGAAGGTGAACTAAAAAAGAATAAACGAGGAACTCAAAAAGAATAAAGCAAAATATTTTGTTAAATTAAATAAAGCATTAAAAGAAAATGATCACTTAAAAAGAACCCTTTTTGAGAGAAATGTGGAAGTTAATACTTTAACTGAAAGAGTAACTTTGGCTGAATTTGAGACTATTAAACTTAAAACAAAGCTTGATGAATGGACGATTTCTGGAATGAAGCAAGAGGAACTCTATAACAAACAAAGAGGAGCAAGAATCAAAATAGGTTTGGATTGTGGTGAAAGCACCTATGTTTATCCACCTCCTAGCACATTTTGCTATTCTCTAATGCCTACACCTCACCCTACAAATGATTTAATTGAAAAGGATACTAACAGTTTGTTTGCAGGTTCAGAATGGGTGAATCTCAAAGATGTTCGGGAAGATTATGATTATGGAGGAAGTAGAGGTCTTGGAAGTTGTAGTTCTAGTTCTTCTAATTTCAAAAAGTCTTTTATAGAAAATAGTTCCAGTAGTATAGATTGTAGCTTGAGTAGTTTAAATTCAAGTTCTTCTCATTCCAGAATATCTGAATCAAATAGAGTTGATGTTTCAAATGTCAATGAACAAGTTTATGTTATCATTAAAGGCCATGAAACTTTTTCAAAATCAAATTGTTTTGAAAAATTCATCTCTTTACCGATCCCTACTTTCACTCCAATTCGAATTTCTAATCCAAATAACAACCTCACATGATTGTAAAATTCAAGAGATAAGAGAATCCATAAATCCTGACAGACCAATGGATTCAGAAAACAAATTACATGAAGTGGACGTCATTTGCAGTGATTGCGACTCTCTGATGTCTGAATGTGAGGAAGAGATTATCATGGATCATGTTCCTATCCAATGATAAAAGAAAAGTTTTTAAATCTAGTTGTTTCAAATATGGTAAGGATGATCATGTCGTTAAGCACTACCCGGAGGTTGTAAATAGGAATATAGATAATAAATCTTTAGGAAATAGAATAAAACATTTTGTTGATAGTTTCTTTTGTAAAAATTCATCTCCATAAAGAACCAAGCTGGTTAAAGTTTGGGTCCCAGTGTCTAAATGATTTTCTCTAATCAATATGCCAGGATCATTCTACAAGAACTATCAACAGCTTTTGGCATGTTGATAGTGGATACTCAAGGCATATGACCGGATTGAAGGACCTTCTTACCAACTATCGAATAATAAATGGAGGATATGTTGCTTTTTCTGGTGATAAGAAAGGAGGTAAAATGATAGGTCTAGGCGAGGTATCAAATGGTTCTTTAACCTTGGAGAAGGTAAATTTTATGCCTAAATTGGCATTCAATCTCTTAAGCGTATCACAAATCTATGATAAGAATATTCTTGTGCTTTTTAAGTCTAATGAATTTTTGTTTCTTAAGTATGAATTTTCAGTTCCAGGCGATTTGGTGATTATGCGAGCTCCAAGGAAAAATGACACATATCTACTCGATATGAACTCCAAAGAATCAACCTCCACCATGACTTGTCTCCTGTCAAAAGCTTCCTCTTTTGAGTCCTTTATGTGGCATAGACGTTTAGGGCATGTGAATTTTAGAAATATTAACAAATTGGTTAAAAATAATCTTGTCAGAGGATTACCATAAAAGGATTTTTCTGTAATTAAAAAGTGCATGTCTTGTGCTAAAGGAAAACAACACAAGAAATCACATAAGCTTAAACTAGAAAACTTCATTTTTAATCCTTTTGAGTTATTGCATTCTGATTTATTCGGTCCAATAAGTGTGAAAAGTATCGCTAAGAAATCTTATTGTCTTGTTGTAACAGACGATTTTTCAAGATACTCTTGGGTCAGGTTTCTGTCACACAAAGGAGAGACAGCAGAGGTTTTGCAGAAGCTGATTCTGACCATTGAAAACATCAACAACATGAAGGTTATGGCGATCAGAAGTGACAATAGAACAGAGTTTAGAAACCAGATCTTTGATTCATTCTATGCAAACAAAGGGATTCTCAGACAAATCAGTGTTGCAAGAACACCTCAACAGAACAGTGTCACTGAAAGAAAGAATTGCACTCTCATTGAAGCAGCCAGTACTATGCTCATAGAAACTAAACTTTCTATAATTTTCTAGGAAGAAGCAGTCAACTATGCCTCCTATGTTCTAAACCAAGTCCTAATTGTGAAAGATAAGATGAAGACTACCTATGAACTGTTTCACAAGCGAAAACCATTGATTGACTTCTTTCATCCTTTTGGCTGCTCAGGCACATTGTTGAATACTCAAGTTCAAAATTCAAAGTTTGGAGCAATGTCTAATGAATGTTACTTTGTCGGAAATTCTTCAACTCAAAGGCTTATAGAGTATACAACAAACAAACAAGAATTGTGCAAGAACCTTTCTATGTTATGGCAAGAGTCAAATGTTTTCAACGCTGGTTCTCATCCGGAATGATTCTACGATTCAAACACTATTTTTAACTCATTCAACCTACCATCCTTTCCTGATGATGACATTCCTTCATTAAGTGGTCAATTCTTTATTACCATTCAACCTCAACCACAACCAGAACCACAACCTCAACCTCAACCTCAACCAGACCTCAACCTCAACCTGAACCTGAAGATCAAATCCCTTCAACACCATCACAACAATCACAAAATCCTTTTTTCTAACCAACCATCCACCTCACAACCATCATCACCACAACCCGTTTCATCCAATTCCTCAACCCTAAACACTAACTTCAAAACCCTAAAAGACCACCCACATGATTATGTCATTGGATCAATATATGATGGTGTCAGGACTCGAATCCAATCTGGGCTAATCAATGAATGTCTCTTTGCTTGTTTTCTATCTCAAATTTTTCCTAAAAATGCCGCCATGGCACTTCAAGACCTAAGTTGGGTGGAGTTAATGCAATTAGAACTACGACAGTTTAGAAAATTGAAGGTGTGGGAATTAGTTGATCATCCTCTAAATAAGTATCCGATTGGTACAAAATGGGTATTCAAGAACAAACCAGATGATCATGGGGTAGTGATAAGAAACAAATCAAGGCTGGTTGTTCAAGGATTTACTCAAGAGGAGGGGATTGACTACACTAAGGTGTTTGCCCCTGTGGTCCGAATTGAAGCCATTCGTATCTTTCTCGCTCATCCAGCTCACAAAAATTTCAAAGTCTTCCAGATGGATATAAAGTGTGTATTCTTGTATGGAGACATTGACAAAGAGATCTATGTTTGTCAATCACCATGTTTCGAAGATCTAGATTTTCTTGAGAAAGTCTACAAATTGTATAGATCCTTGTATGGATTACATCAAGCTCCTAGAATCTGGTACGAAACCCTAACATGGTATCTACTCAGAAAAGGTTTCACACGAGGAACTATAGACATGACTTTGTTTAAAAAGGTGGTTAACGGAGATGTGCTCATTGTGCAAGTGTATGTTGACGACATCATCTTCGGATCAACAAATGAGAAGTTGTGCAGAGATTTTGAAGAAGTGATGAAAGAACGCTTTGAAATGAGCATGATG
The DNA here is from genome assembly GCA_025506505.1 of Flaveria sonorensis. Classification (NCBI taxonomy): domain Eukaryota; kingdom Viridiplantae; phylum Streptophyta; class Magnoliopsida; order Asterales; family Asteraceae; genus Flaveria; species Flaveria sonorensis. The sequence goes on along the minus strand of CM046424.1, from coordinate 28,536,956 downwards.
GGGGAGATGTGCTTCTTCTTAGGATTACAAGTCGAACAAAAGTCCAATGGAATTCTTATTCATCAAGATAAATACGTTTTGGAAATCCTATCAAATTACATCATGGATGATGCTTCTTCGTAACTTACTCTGTTTTCTGCACAAACCTGCTTAACTCCTGATGACAATGGAAAGCAAGTCGATGCTCACCGTTGTCGCTCAATGATCGGATAACTAATGTATCGCACTGCGAGTCATCCAGATATTACATTCGCTATGTGTTACTACGCTCGATATCAAGCTAATCCAAAGGAATCTCCTGAGAAAGCTGTTAAACGAATTTTCCGCTACTTGAAGGATTCTCCCCGATTGGGTCTTTGGTACCCAAAGGGATGAAATTTTGATCTTTATGCGTACTCTGATAGCGATCATGGAGGTTGTAAGCTTGATAGAAAGTCAGTTCCAGGTGGATGTTAATATCTTGGGGATTGCCTTGTTGCATGGCAAAGCAAAAAGCAGACCACAGTTTCGCTGACCACAAGAGAGGCTGAGTATATTGCTGCTTCAAGTTTTTGTTGTCAAGTGCTATGGATTCAACATCAAATGATGGATTACGGGATTAAATTTCTTCACACACACCGCTATTTTGAGATAATGAAGCGGCTGTTGGAATTGCCAAAAATGCCATTCATCATACCCGCACCAAGCACATTACAACAAGAATCCATGCAATCCAAGATGCATTGGAGGACTTTATAGATATTTTTTCCATAGACACCAAAAGTCAAAAGGCCGATCTTTTCACAAAAACTTTTGATAAACATCAGTTCTATGAATTGATTAACATGTTGGGTCCAATATCTTTTTAAAACAAATTCTGGCGATTGTCTGTAAATATTTAAAATATTTTGAGTTTAAACATAAAAAAATAATAATAATTAAAACAAAATTGGCTTTTTAAATTCATGTGCTAAGGAGCTTCAAGACCCACACTTCCCCAAAGTGTCTTCCAATTCAAAAGTGAAATTTCTTTAGTTGCACTTAAATAGAAATTTTGGGGGAGAATAGACTTTAAAATTGGCTTTTTAATGATTTCGTGTATATAGCATCTCATCTTTGTATCCTGTAGGATTCAGGAAGCTTGGATAGTGTTTAAAGGAGGTCACAGGCATTGCGTTGGGATATGTCAGTAGGCCCAGTAGTCTAAAATGGAGTAAAAAATGATTATGTGACTTAACTAAGATTCAACACTCAATGATAAGGATCATTCCCATGTCATCTCGGCTTGCATAAAGTTACAAGTCTTGTCAAAAAATTGGGTTGAGAGTAGCTGATATCTGTTTTGATCATGTATTACTAAATTTCTCTCATCCTTAAGCCATGAATAAATTGTGTGCCCATCTCCTCTGCTATGCGTAAGCATTGACTTGAAGTGGTGATCTTCTCTGTTATACGTGAGTATAGACCTAAAGCTCTCATCAATACGCTTAAATGATCATCTCCTCTGTTATACGGGAGTACAGACCTAGAGCTCTCATCATCCATCCATCTATCATGCCATAATATATATCTTAATGGATGTCAAATGTTCTGTATCTTTGTCCATCTCAGAAAAATTCAAGCAGAATCAATGATTACACTCAATAAACCATGATGACGAGATGAGTTCTTTGCCGAATGACTGTGGGAACCAAGTTACTTGAGCATTATTAAATGAACCCAAAACATGATAAAATCAGTTATAGGTCACTCGTTGAAATGAGTACGCCATGGCTTTAAATGGGCAACCATATTGGCAATCCCGCCAATCCTTGATTCTCTAGACGATTTCTTGAAAAGCATGTCTGATATCTTTTTCGTTGTTTTCATTTCTTAATTTTCAATTTTCATTTTGCTATGAGTTTTTATTTTTAAGTTAGTCTCGTGGGTGGAGAAGTCTTTTTTTCACATTAAAGTTAATTTCCATGCGAAACTATTATTTCGCTGTGCAAAACTATTGTTTCGCCTTACGAAACTATTGTTTCGCTGACTGGTTCAGCGTGCGAAACTATAGCTTCACTGCCTTTGTCGCTATTATTTCGTTATGCGAAACTATAGTTTCGGTCTATACAAAACTGTGTAGTATAAATATCTGTTTCGACCATTGTTTTGCCATTTGGGAAAGAAACCTAATTTTTTTAATAAAAAAAACCGACGGAATTACCCTATTCTGAATCAAAATCATCATTTGCGCTGTTATTTCATAGTCCCAACCGGTAAAGATCGATTACTAATCCGTTTCGAACCATGGAAATGTGTTTTGAATGGTTTTTAGGATAAAAAGTCAATCAGCGAATTTTGGATTTCCCACAGTCATTGTGCGAAACTAAGGTGTCTTTGTGCGAAACTGAATGAAAGTTCAATGATCCGAGCGAAACTGTCTAGTCATGCTACCTGTGTGCACTGAATAGTTTCCGCCGGATCATGCGACTCTATAGTGTCGTAGCCCTTGAGAAACTATACTTTCGCCGTGCAAAAGTATCTACGATTCTGATTTTTTTTTTTTTGTTATGACTTGTCCAAACAGTTTCGCCCAGCTTGTGTGAAACTATAATTTCGTACCTTTTGTGAAACTATAGTTTCGTACCTTCTGCGAAACTATAGTTTCTCAATGCGAAATTGGTTGCGAAACTAATTGCAATTTTTTTTTATTTTCGGTTTTTAATTTTTTAACTTTTAATTTCTCCTCTTCATTTTAATAATTATTAATTGTTTAATTAATATTGTTGAACTCACAAACTTTTGGTTTCACCTACAGATCCTATGGGAAGCCTAAAATTTTATCCGAGATCAAACGTGGTGGCATATCTAAATGATAGAGACCTAAAAACCATTGGTTTTCGAGACGCTATCTCCTAGCTGAATAGGTCTCACATTCACTACGCAATCTCTCACTCTCCTATAATAGATGAAAGACAAATTAGAGACTTTTGGAGAATAGTTTATTATGATTCCAAAGAAAGATCATCAGAGCGGTTGTTCAAGGGGAGCTGATTGAGACCTTGATCCCTTTGGAGGAACAGAGAGTAGTAGCAAGTGGAGGAAATACAGAGGAGAGTAAGAAAAGAAAGAAATATACAAGAGAGACTAAGATGATGTTTGAGAAGCAACTGGATGAAATAGAGGAAGAGATGAAGAAGAAAAGGAAGAAAAAGGGTGGAGAGAAATCATCTTCCCAAGTTAGATCTGATTCTCCTACACGGGAAAGGAGAAGTAAAAGCAATCAGCCAGTAACTCTGAAGACTGGGCCTGCAGGAGAAACTGGGAGACAAGGAAGGGACATCAGATCAAAACTTGATGAGGATGTAATCAGGAATGTTAACACATCTTTATCAAACGAGCTAAGTATGATCAAGACTAAACTGATAAACTCCAAAGAGAAAGAGAGGCAGAGGGAAAGGGAGATGAATGAAAAGAAGAAGATGATGCTAAACCAACAAGATTTGATTAAAATATTGCTAGAAGAAGTAAGCGAATTGAGAAGAAGAGATGGTGTTGTTAATGTACCAACTAATCAGGAAATTTGGGATATGACTGACACATCTCAGTATACATTCATTCACAAGTCATCTAAAGCTAGTGGTAGTGGTGTTAGTGGATCTGGAGCTGGTGAAGGTGATGTTGGTGTTGAAACTGTTAAGACTGAGAAAAATAGTGGAGATGGTGATGTGGGAGGAAGAGGTGTTGTAGGAAGTGGTGAAGGAGACGTTGGAGGAAATGTTGATGAGGTGATAGAGGCTGGATTTATAGATTTGGGGTTGGAAACAGATACTGATCTTACTGGAGATGAAGTGATGTAACACCCGAAAATTTATTAAGAAAAGAATAATGAAAAAAGGAGAAGTTGCAAAAGTGGAGGGGGCTAAAGTGTACAAAAGGACAAACATTATTATTTTATGTTTAAAGTGGGCATGGCCGCGCACTACATTGCTGCACCAACTGCTCCAACTGCTAGAAAGAAGAAAACAGAGTTTCCATCAGTTCTAGAGAGAAGAAGAAGAAGATTCGGCTTGAAAGTGAGTTTTTGTGTGTTTTGTTCGTTTTCAGCTGAGCTTTCAGCTTCGGGATCGATTCTTATGTATTCTTTTGTGTTCGATTTTGTGTTTTGGTGTGTTTAGGCGTTTGAACTCCAGGTTGCTCTCGGGTTTGGTGGAGTTTTACTTGAAAGCAGTAGAGGTGAGTTCTAGATCCCCTCATTTAAATGTTTTCTACTTATTTGGGGCTGGTTTGCATATTTGACTGATGTTTTCAAAACAAGTTATGATTTTTCATGTATGGTGCAAACGATGTTGAGGATATGGTTATGTTGTGTGATTCCCTTGTTGATCGTTTTAAGTTTGTGATGTTCTAAGTGTTGGATTGTTAGATCTAAGCTGTGTTCATGTTAGAATGATGATTGGGTTCTGGTAATGGCACAAGTTGCATTTCAGGTTAGTTTTTATGTTCATCCGTATTTAACAGTTAGTCTTTAGTGTTGGGTTTGTAAACAAGTTTATCAAAGTAGTTTAACCATTTAAACTTAAAAACGCAGCGGATATTATGGATTTAAAACTTGTTTTAGTTGCTGAAAATAATCCATTATATTTTCAAGAAGGTACACCCAAAAACAAAGGATCATATATGTGAAAAGAGATGCTATCAAAACGTAAACAACCATAGGGTGTTCTTAGAATACTACCTTTCAAGAACAAGAGGATATGAGATGGATAAAGATGAAAAAGATGATGCTCTTGAACGTAAACCTCCAAAGAAGAAAGTCTCAAGCTAGTATACCCACAAGCTCTTGCAAAACACCCAACTTGTTAGGAAGTTGACACCAAAAACCCTTCTTCAAAACCTCTAGATCCGAAAATGGGAGAAGAAAAATGGAGAAGAAGGAGCTTGCATGTGAGAGAGAGAAAGTGTAGTAGTTCAAGTAATGAATGGATTAAAGTCTTGTAATAAATCAAGACAAGGAGTCCCAAGGTGAAACCAAGGGGGCGGTCAAAATTTTTAAAAGAGGTTTCCCACCCTTTTAAAATTTTTAACACACATTACTTTGTTATAAGTTTATAAAATTAAACCCTTTTTAATTTTATAACTTAACCACACTTTTATTTGTTGTTATTTAACCTATTTAAATAACAATACAAATAATATCTCATGAACAAAATATCCATATAATTTGTTCTATTTCAAATACAATAATTTAGAAAACCCATTTTCTAAATTGATGTCAATATTTATTTGCATGATCATATCAACAAACAAATATTTATTGGTGTTTGTTTAGCTTGTTATTGGGTATGACCCGACTTGGATCATAACGTACTAACCACATCAATCTTGTATGTGTCTTGGGCATATAAGATCCAACAATCTCCCACTTGCACAAAATTCATAGAAGATTGATGCAAGCAGTAAATACCGCCTAACAACAGTTTACTACCCTTATTACGTATGACTAAGAGCCATTCAATAACATCATCCCCTTCAAGTACCTTACTCGAAACTATTTTAGGTGAATCAATCATCTATCCATTTGTCACAGATGTCATGTTAAATCCTAGAGACACAGAATGATCATTCTCCATTGATTTAACTTTAGCAGGCCTTAGACATCTTACTCTCAACGAATAAGAGGGACAAATCCCATCTTGACTACATACGTCTCTCACAATCACCTCGTGCTATACCTGAATTTAGTCTTATGTACTGTCATGTTACAGAACAGCGAAGAACTAAGTCAAAGTATAATACCCGGTGAATATCAAGACCCAATATGTATCTCAGGTTAGAGGATACCAAATGATATTCGCCTTTAGTCAAATTTACTTATGATCAATCAAGTAGATTCCATGTAGTAATATTTGAGATGCGGGTCAGTCCAATATTTGTATCTCACAAATATCTATGAACTTTGGCAGCAACCCTTTGCTCTATATTCATCCATATGAATATCCACCAATCCAAGTTCATAATAGTCTTACCCTCATACTTGTTCCCACAAGTATGAACGACTACAGACGTTCAGAGTAAATAATTTACTCATGGATTAAACATGCAAAGTTGGAACATTAGTTGAAACATTATTACCAAATAATTCATTCAAGTAATAAAAGGGTTCCAATATCCAAATACAAAACTAAAAGATCAAATCCAGTCACTAGAATATCGAAGTCCCATGGCGCAAGTATGACCTTCATGCTTTGCCTTTTCAAGAAGCTTCGTGAGTGGATCCGCAATGTTTTGATTCGTGTGAACTTTGTGAATACATATCTTTCCTTTCTCAACTTCATCCCTTATGTAGTTGAATCTCCGCTCAATATGCCTAGTCTTTTGATGTGCACAAGGTTCCTTGATTTGAGCAATCGCACCCTCGTTATCACAAAGAATTTCTAGGGGGTCCTGAATGGAAGGGACCACCCCTAGATCGGCAATGAATTTCTTCAACCATTCAGCTTCTTGAGCTGCTAATGAAGCGGCGATGTATTCTGACTCTGTAGTTGATAATGCCACCACATCTTGTTTAGAGCTCTTCCAAGAGACTGCTCCTCCATTGAAGACGAAAATGTATCCCGATTGTGATCGTGAATCATCCCGATCAGTTTGCAAACTCGCATCCGTGTAACCTTTTACCACAAGTTCCTCTTCACCGGATCCATAGATTAGGAACATATCTTTAGTCCTCCTTAGGTACTTAAGTATGTTCTTAACAGCCATCCAATGACTATTTCCAGGATTTTGCTGATATTGGCTTGTCATGCTCAAAGCACATGACACGTCCGGCCTAGTGCATATCATTGCATACATGATGGATCCTATAGCAGACGCATACGGGATTCCCTTCATTTTATCTTGCTCAACCTTTGAGCTTGGACATTGAGTCATACTCAATATCGTTCCTCTTTGAATAGGTACCGTACCTTTCTTAGAGTTTTCCATCTTGAACCTTTTCAAGATCTTATCAATGTATGCACTTTGATTTAAACCTATCAACCGCCTTGATCTATCCCTGTAGATCTTTATTCCCAAAATATAGGCGGCTTCACCAAGATCCTTAATGGAGAAACAGCTTCCAAGCCAGGTTTTTACACCTTCCAAGGTTGGAATGTCATTTCCAAATAGTAGGATGTCATCGACATACAATACTAGGAAAGTGATGATGCTCCCACTAGCTTTCTTATACACACATGCTTCATCAGCGTTTTTGATGAACCCAAATTTGATTACCTCTTCATCAAAACGGTGATTCCAACTTCTTGATGCTTGCTTCAATCCATAGATTGATTTCTTTAATTTGCATACTTTGTTAGGATGTTTTGGGTCGACAAAACCTTCAGTCTGAACCATATAGACATCTTCCTCAAGATATCCATTTAGAAAAGCGGTTTTGACATCCATTTGCCAAATCTTATAATCATAATAAGCAGCAATGGCAAATAATATCCTAATAGACTTTAGCATTGCAACCGGCGAGAAGGTCTCATCATAATCAACCCCTTGAGTCTGAGTGAAACCTTTTGCTACAAGTCTAGCTTTATAAGTATCCAAGTTTCCATGCATATCGGTTTTCTTCTTGAAAACCCACTTACTTCCAACTATCTTGGAGTTGAGAGGTGGTACAACCAAGTCCCACACTTGAATGTCATACATGGATTGCATCTCAACGTTCATGGCTTCAAGCCATTTGTCAAAATCCAAATTGGACACTGCATCATGGTATGTGATTGGTTCATCGGAATCAACCACATAGCATCCATCTATGAAAAATCCATATCTTTCAGGTGGATTACTAGTTCTACCAGATCTGTGAACATATTGTGTGTATTGATCAATCATTTGATCATTCTCAACATCCTCATGTTGAGTGCTAGTGTCAACCAAACGTGTATCAGGTTGTGGTTCTTGATCCTCCTCAAAATCCACTGTTTTACTGCTAGCTCCTTCCATAAGGAACTTGGCCTCCAAGAACTCACCCTTCTTGGCAACAAACTCCTTTTGTTCCAATGGATCATAGAAATAATATCCCATAGAATCTCTAGGATATCCAATAAAGATACACTTAGTGGAATGACTTTCTAACTTGTTTGAGGTGGGAGTCTTTACATAAGCCTCACATCCCCACACCTTTAAATATGATAGAGATGGAACCCTTCCATGCCATATTGCAAAAGGTGTCTTTTCCACTTTCTTGGTTGGGGCCATATTCAAAATACGGGCTGCAGAGAGCAAAGCAAAACCCCAAAACGATAGAGGCAATGAGCTTCTAGCCATCATAGATCGAACCATATCCAATAGAGTTCGATTTCTCCTCTCGGACACACCATTGTGTTGTGGTGTTCCATGTGGAGATAGTTGTGAGACAATCCCAAAACTTCTAAGATGATCTCTAAAAGCGTCACTTAGGTATTCTCCTCCTCTATCGGTGCGGAGAATTTTTATTGTCTTGTTGAGTTGATTTTCTACTTCATTCTGGAAGATTTTGAACATTTCAAAAGCTTCATCTTTGTGTTTTAACAAGTACACATACTCATATCGACTATAGTCATCGGTGAAGGTAATGAAGTATCTTTCATTGTACCTAGTCATTGGCTTAAAAGGACCACATACATCCGAATGTATGATACTTAATAAATCTTTTGCCCTTTCGGTTTTGCCACTAAAAGGTGCCTTAGTCATTTTGCCTTGTAAACAAGATTCACATACATCAAATGAATCATATTCACTTGCTTTTAAAAGACCATTGTTTTGAAGTGTTTGTATGCGCTTCTTGTTTATATGACCAAGACGGTAATGCCAAAGATAGGTGTCACTCAAATCTAATTTGAGCTTCTTGGTGGTGGTTTGGTACAACGAGCTATCATATAATGTGTTTTCAAGAACCAATTCATAAATACCATTAATAGGAGTAGCTTTAAAATGAAAGATGTTATTTAAAGAAACATGAATTTCATTTTCAATAAACGTCAAAACTTAACCATATTGTCTTAATTGGGCAACTGAAATAATGTTCCTAGTCAAACTAGGAGCATACAAAACATTGTTCAAAATTGCTTCCAAACCATTTGGAAGCTTTAAGATGTAGTCCCCTCAGGCTTCAACTTGAACTTTTGCCCCATTCCCCATGTAGAGGCTAACATCCCCTCGCTTGAAGTCTTTGCTTCTTTTGAACCCCTGCAACAAATTGCAAATATGAGTTCCACATCTGGTATCCAATACCCATGTGTTAGAGGATATTAAATTGAGATCAATATGAATCATGAAAATTGTACCTGAGGTTTGCCCGGCATCCCTCTTAGCTTTCTTTGAGATGGACAGGACAATTTCTTGCCCAATGTCCTATCTCCCCACACTTAAAGCATGGGTCATCCGAAGCAACCTTTTGCTTCTTCTCCGCTGGTTTTGGTGGTGGCACTTTTACCATTCCCTTTCCTTTTTTCCCAATGTACTCTTTACCTTTTGCAATACTTGCCTTGGGTGCGAGGTGAGGTCTCTTCTTGTTCCCACCTTCATTGATGGTAAGAACGGGTAAACCCCTTTTACCCATGGCTGCCTCGGATGTTTTGAGCATAGAGTGAAGCTCAGTTATGTTCTTGTCCCAACCATTCATGTTATAATTCATAACAAAATTGTCAGACCTTTTTGACAAAGAGTTGAGGATCAAATCCGTAGCCAACTCTTTCAAGACGGGACAATTCAGCCTTTCGAGGCGGTCTATGTGGCTCTTCATCTTAATACATAAGACGAGACCGATTGGGTATCATCCATACGACATGCATGGAGTGCTCGAACCGTTTCGGAGCGCGCTACCCTTGCTTGTTGTTGGAACGTTTCCTTCAACTGGGTAATCATGTCGTATGCTCCGTGATGTTCGTACTCCTTTTGGAGATCCGGAGTCATACTTGCCAACATGAGGCAAGACACTTGGACCGAATCCTCAGTGTATTTCACCCAATTATTGTAGGCCTCCCTATCCTCCTCATTGGGTTCATCGGGAATCGGATCATCTAAAACATATGACCGTTTCTCTTGCTTGAGAACAATTCTCAAGTTTTGAAACCAATCAATAAAGTTGTTATGGTTTAAACGCTCCTTTTGGAGAATGGTTCTTAGTGATAGGGTATGAGCGGATGGGATATCATTGTTTTCATTGTTGTTGGTGGCCATCTACAAAATTAAAAATTAACAATGTTCAATTTTAGCATTTTCGATATTATCATATTTAATTATTAACACCCTTTTATGTGTCATACACAAATTAAAATTCTAGAATCCAACGTCACATTTAAATAGTGGTTAGGTGACCTTTAGCCCATTATTTAAATTAACAAGGTAGTCAACGTTTGACAATTGCAATCCTTTGCAATTTCTAGAGGTATGGGATCGACTTAAACATCATATGTATAGTCGGCATGTTTATCCCATCAACACCTTTTGTAAACCGCATTGTAGGTGATCCATTTAACATGGTTTGCAAATCAAGTCACCCTACTTACACACACATGTGAGTCTACCAACATAAGTGGTTAGGTGATCTTTATCCCACAATATGGCATTCCCACCTCAAATCACAAGTTCCCTCAAAATTGTTAGGTGACCTTTATCCCATTAAGAGTTTTTAAGTGACTCAAGTGTTGTGCAAAAGGATGGTGTTAAACTTGTTTTCAAAAGAAATTTTAAGTTTCATAATTCTAGATTAGAAAACTCTATGTACCTTGTATTTGCATGCTCTCAAACACATGGTACCCTATGGTTCTTTTAATAAAACCTTTTTTATTTAAAAAAATTAATCCTTTTAATAACCTTTTATTAAACATTTAATGATAAAGAACCATTTTATTTCAGCTTGTAATGCTTATTAATTAGTTTGTTATGCATAACCATATATCAAACAACCAACATAAAATAAACAACCAAACAAGCACAACCATTCAATCACAAGTGCATAACCATAGCCACTAAGGTGACCACACTTGTTTGCCATCACAAGTGTTGTCATTTGGTCTTTCCTAAGGGTTTATAATAACACATCAAAATGTGTCCAAGAACTCCCACTTGAATCCGCATCCAAATGCTTCTAGTGTCCATGTCTTTTGAGTCCTTCCTTTGTATCTTCCTTTGAGTCTCCAACTTATGCATCTTCTTTTACAAAAATTATATCCTAATACAATTTTTCTAATAAAAGAAATGTACCTAATCTATTTATTACATAATCAAAGAATAAATAAATTACAACCCAAAAGATACAAACACCAAAATTATTATTACAACCCTTTAATGAATAAAACCAAACATGACAAAATACATACAACCAAATCCAAAACACACTAGGTCAAGGCTATGTTATGCACCAAAACATGTATCCAAATACAACATTCAAGAACCAAATGAACTCCCCTTTTAACCCTCAAAATTTCGACCAACATAAACCAAAATTCTAGGGTTTTTGTCCAAACAAAATAATCAACCACTTGACATCAATCTTTCAAGATTTATTCTAAAGCATGTAAAATAAAACTTGATAGATAAGGGATTCATATATCCAAAACAAATCAGCCCCTAATGGGTTGAAAAAGTCCAACAAAACTAATATTTCTTGGACTTTTGAAGCAAGTTTTCCACATAACCGGCTCTAGATGCCATTGTTGGGTTTGTAAACAAGTTTATCAAAGTAGTTTAACCATTTAAACTTAAAAACGCAGCGGATATTATGGATTTAAAACTTGTTTTAGTTGCTGAAAATAATCCATTATATTTTCAAGAAGGTAAACCCAAGAACAAAGGATCATATATGTGAAAAGAGATGCTATCAAAACGTAAACAACCATAGGGTGTTCTTAGAATACTACCTTTCAAGAACAAGATGATATGAGATGGATAAAGATGAAGAAGATGATGCTCTTGAACGTAAACCTCCAAAGAAGAAAGTCTCAAGCTAGTATACCCACAAGCTCTTGCAAAACACCCAACTTGTTACGAAGTTGACACCAAAAATCCTTCTTCAAAACCTCTAGATCCGAAAATGGGAGAAGAAAAATGGAGAAGAAGGAGCTTGCATGTGAGAGAGAGAAAGTGTGGTAGGTTCAAGTAATGAATGGATTAAAGTCTTGCAATAAATCAAGACAAGGAATCCCAAGGTGAAACCAAGGGGGCGGCCGAAATTTTTAAAAAAGGTTTCCCACCCTTTTAAAATTTTTAACACATATTACTTTGTTATAAGTTTATAAAATTAAACCCCTTTTAATTTTATAACTTAACCACACTTTTATTTGTTATTATTTAACCTATTTAAATAACAATACAAATAATATCTCATGAACAAAATATCCATATAATTTGTTCTATTTCAAATGCAATAATTTAGAAAACCCATTTTCTAAATTGGTGTTAATATTTATTTGCATGATCATATCAACAAACAAATATTTATTGGTGTTTGTTTAGCTTGTTATTGGGTATGACCCGACTTGGATCATAATGTACTAACCACATCAATCTTGTATGTGTCTTGGGCATATAAGATCCAACATTTAGTTCATGCGCAATTGTTATGTCTTCATGCGCATTTGTTATGTCTTCATGCGCATTTGTTATGTCTTCATGCGCATTTGCTAAGTCTTCATGCCCATTTGCTAAGTGTTCATCCGCATTTGTTTTGCTCAGGCGCATTTGCTAAGTGTTCACCTGCATTTGTTTTGCCCATGCGCATTTGCTACAGTATCCATGTGTATTGCTTTAGTCATCCGCATTCGTTTCATGCGCATTTCCTGAAACTTAGAAAATTTCCTGAGAATGTTCATCCACATTTGTTGTACACATCCGCATTTGTCCAAGTTCATCCGCATATGTCTAAAGACTTGGGATTTTCTGGAAATTTTGAGAATAGAATTTAAGTACGGAGAACTTCTGTATGAGGAAAGATTATGCTTGTTTGAGGATTATTACGCCTGGTTCTTTCTTATGTGCTGCTTTTTCTATGTCTATAATATTTTCATGTTATCTGATATTGTAATGTGCATCTTAATAATTATTATCCATAACAAGTGGACACGAAAGAATAAAAGAGGAATAGTGAACCTTAATGAATGTTACCCCGGGCCCTTACGATGAATGAAAAACATTGAAAGCAAAATGAATGGAGGTACACGACCTTGTTGTTGTTAGCTCAACTGATGTACAGATGTATAGCCCATGAGGATGCACATCTGGGGTCAATCTTGGGGTTTGACCAATGAATGAATGGGATTCTAGTTCATGAGCAGGCTTCGTGCCTAGCAGTGTGGATCAACTGTCGATGGGTTAGCTACCATGATAAATGTTTGCCGACAGGGGCGGCATCTGTTGCCAACCAACAATATAGGCTCTTGCTTTGTGCAATCCTAGTTAATGAAAGAGAAAGATAATGAAAGAAAGAAAGATAATGAATCACTTTATGATTGGTTATGTATATTGATGAATGATCACCAAATAAAGTTTACAAAGTGTACTTTTCTATATTATTAAACTAGAACTCACTCAGCAACGCTGACTTTTTATATGCATATCAGTTGGCAGGTAAGGATGTTGCTGAGGATGGCACGCGGGTGAGGCTACTTGGTAGGCAAAGACTGGCATCCATTCATGCATGATCATTTTGTTGTTTTGTAATACAATTGAATGGTTCTTTTGTAACTGTTAAAATACAATGATGTATTATTTAGCAACATCAAATATTAATGCATGAGTGGTTTTTGATAACTTAATCCGCTGCGATGTTTTTATGAAATGTATTTATCTTATATGAAAAATTTTGTGATTGTCCAACTATGAGGTCTCTGGGAACGGGGCCTTACAAGTTGATATCAGAGCCAAAGTTTAAGAGAAATGGGTAAATAATTTCAAAACCTAAACTTAAACTGAGAATGGGACCAAATGGAGGGATGCCAGCCCAAGTAGCTACGTGCCATCAGGTAACCTTTAATAAGTAAGTGGTATTACGTGTGTGTGCTATTTGATTTATGTGTTTAGTAGATTTGGACACTGATGTGGCTGGATAGGGAATGCTTGGGGGATGAAGAGTAAAGTAAGTGGCTAATCACAACTGGCCACTGTAATTAGGGACTTACTATACTTGACATAATCTAAGCTATTACCTTGAATGACCTTTTTAGTGCTTGAATCTTATAGGAGGTAGATTTTATGGCTGGTAGGAAACCTGGGAAGCCAACCCGAGGCGGTGCTCGTGGTGGGCGTAGTACTGGGCCACGTGTCACCCGAAGCAAAGCTAAGGCTCCTGAGACAGTTCATGAAGACACGAATATTCAGAGCCACCAAGAGGGTGAAGGATCAGCCACCCTTAAGTCTACAGTAAAGGAAGCTATTGCTGACGAAGTCTACAACGTCATGTAGAACGTGTTACCTTCAGTGGTGACCTAGGTATTGAGGGCAGTAAAAGATGGTGAAAAGACCAAAGATACAGAGGAGAAAGAGAAAGCTGATAAAGAGCCATCTAGTCCCAAGGTGGTAATCCTTGATGATGATAGCGAGGAGGAGAAGGAGACCGCTAAGGAGTGCACCTATGGGGAGTTTCAGAGGTGCAAACCCCCGACCTTTGATGGTAATGGCAATGCTACTGCTGCTCATCTTTGGGTTCGAGAGATGGAGGCAGTTCTAGACATTAGTGAGTGCAGGGAGGATCAAAAGGTGAAGTTTGCCTCCCATTATTTTATTGACTCGGCATTATGCTAGTGGGACAACATTATCCAAGCCGAGGGGAAATGGTCTGTGGCAAGGATGAGGTGGTAGGATTTGAAGGAACTGGTACTGGAGGAGTATTGTCCTTATTGTGAGTTGGACAAAATTGAGAACGAGTTCTTGCATTTGGAGGCTTGAAACATGACTCATCAAGAGTATACCTCCAAGATCAATGAGCTTGCAAGACTCGTGCCGGATCTAGTAACCCCAGAGTCCAAGAAGATCAAGAGATACTTTTAGGGTCTGCCCATAGATATTAGGAGGAACATGATAGCTGCTAGACTGAGCACTTTCAGGTCTGCAGTAGATTTGGCCAGAAGGTTGTATCATGAGAGGGATTCGATGCCAATTCAGAGGAAGGTTGAAAAGAGTTGGAACAAGAACGGTAATGGGAAGCGATTCAGGGGTGACCACTATGGGATCGGGGAAAAGAAGATGAGGATTGACGATCGCCGCCCAGGATCGAGTAAAGGGGGTAACAAGAGGGAATGTAAGAAGTGTGGGAAGGTTCACTTGGGTGAATGTAGAGTGGGGATGAACCAGTGTTTTAAGTGTAAAGGCGAAGGCCATTATGCTAAAGAGTGTGGGGTACCACGATGTTATCAGTGTGGGGAGGTAGGCCACTCGGGCCGAGATTGCAAGAATGGTGGAGCAGGGAGCTCAAGGACTCAGACTATAGGTGAGAGAGGGAGGAGTGAGAACACCAAAGCCAAGGCAAGGGCATTCAACATGACCTGGGAAGAAGCCAGAGTGGACCCTGAAGTAGTTTCAGGTATATTTCTAGTAACCCAACTGTATGCTTTTATGCTCTTCGATTCGGGTGCTAGTAGAAGTTTTGTATCTGCTACCTTTTTTTGTGAAATGGATAGTAAGAATAAGAAGATAGACGTGCCCTTCTATGTAGAGATAGCGATAGGAAAGTCCACCAAACTGATTGATGTGATAGACGATTGCCTCGTAGAGTTGGACTGTCGTAAGTTTCTAGTTAGATTGTACGTGATGGCCCTAGGAGGTTTTGATGTGGTGTTAGGGATGGATTGGTTGGCGTCCTATGAAGCGAACATCGTGTGCCGAAAGAAGATGATTTGTCTGACTGCGCCTGATGGCAGTTTGGTTACAATACATGGAGACAAGGAGTGCATTACACCGTGAGTAATCTCGATGATCACGGTCGAGAAGTTTATGAGACGAGGGTGTGGTGCTTACTTGGCCTATGTGAAGAATATGGTTGTTACCGTGCCTCAACTGTCAGGCGTGCCAGTAATATGCGATTTCCCTGATGTGTTTCCCGAAGACCTACCAGGGGTACCACCTGACCGCGAGATCGAGTTCCAGATTGATCTGATACCTGGTGCCTAACCTGTTGCAAAGGCACCGTATCGTCTCGCTCCCTCCGAGATGAAAGAATTGATGACCCAGTTGCAAGAGTTGTTAGACAAGGGGTTCATCTGACCAAGTATCTCTCCCTGGGGTGCTCCGGTCTTGTTTGTAAAGAAGAAGGACGGTAGCATGAGGATGTACATCGACTACCGTGAGTTGAACAAGTTAACGGTGAAGAACAGGTACCCACTAATGAGGATTGACGAATTGTTTGATCAGCTCCAAGGTGCCAGCTGGTTCTCAAGGATAGATCTCCAATCTGGTTACCATCAGCTAAAGGTCAAAGAACAGGATATCCCAAAGACCGCGTTTCAAACTCGATATAGGCATTACGAATTCCTCGTTATGTCTTTCGGTCTAACCAATGCGCCAACTGCTTTTATGGATCTGATGAATCGGGTGTGTCTGCCGATGTTGGATAAATCAGTGATTGTGTTTATTGATGATATCCTGATTTATTCGAAGAGTGAAGAAGAGCACGCCGGTCACATTCGTGAAGTATTAGAGACGTTTAGAAGAGAAAAGTTGTATGCTAAGTTCTCTAAATGCGCGTTCTGGTTACGGGAAGTTCAGTTTTTGGGTTATGTAGTTTCTGAAGGGATTATGGTGGACCCGGAAAAGGTGGAGGCGGTTATGCAATGGAAGACCCTAAAGATGCCATCTGAGATCCGCAGTTTCTTGGGTTTAGCGGGCTACTACAGACGGTTCATCCAAGACTTCTCCAAGATAGCTTCACCATTGACCAAATTGACTCGTAAGGATGTGAAGTTCGTATGGGGTTAAGTGCAGGAGAATGCTTTCAAAGAGTTGAAGACAAGGTTGACTCAAGCTCCTGTCTTGACATTACCTGAAGGGAATGAAGACTTGGTGGTCTATTCCGATGCTTCCTATTCAGGATTGGGTTGTGTAGTGATGCAACGGGGAAGGGTTATAGCCTATGCATCCCGACAATTGAAAATCCATGAGGCTAACTATCCCACTCATGACCTGGAGTTGGCGGCTGTGGTTTTTGCATTAAAGATTTGGCGGCACTACCTGTACGAGACGAGGTGCACCATCTTCACTGATCACAAAAGTTTGAAGTACTTCATCGAGCAGAAGGACCTTAACATGAGACAGAGAAGATGGTTAGGGTTGATTAAGGATTACGACTGTGAAATCCACTATCATCCAGGAAAGGCGAATGTGGTAGCCGGTGCCCTCAGTCGAAAGGAGAGGCCGGAGCTGATTCGGGTGAAGGCTTGCCAGCTGGTTGTGATGCCAGGTTATGGGTCAAATCAGAGAATTCCAAGATGAGGTATTAAAGGATGATAAGATCAACTCCCAACGAATGAAGGGGCAGGCGACGGATTTAGGGGAAAACACCCTTGGCGTGAAAACCCGCTTCGGGCGGATGTGGATTCCTCGTTATGGGGAGCTGAGGGGAAGGATCATGGATGAGGCTCACAAAACATGGTATTCCATCCATCCTAGCTACAAAGATGTATCATGATCTGAAGAAGGATTATTGGTGGCCAGGGATGAAGCGTGACGTGGTGGAGTACGTGAGTAAGTGCCTGACCTGCTTACAAGTGAAGGCGGAACATTAGAAACCATATGGGAAGATCCAACCCTTGGATATACCGGAATGGAAGTGGGAACACATCACCATGGACTTCATCACAAAATTGCCTCGCACTGCGAGAGGATGTGATACCATTTAGGTGATTGTAGACCGCCTGATGAAGAGTACACACTTTTTTCCAATCCGAGAGACTTACTCGTTGGAAAGGTTGGCGGAGCTGTTCATCAAGGAGATCGTAACTCACCATGGCATGCCGGTGTCTATTGTTTCTAACAGGGACACCCGGTTCACGTCCAAGTTCTGGAAGATATTTCATGATGCGATGGGGATGAGGTTACACATTAGCATAGCTTATCACCCTCAGACAGACGGTCAATCAGAACGGACCATTCAGACATTGGAGGATATGCTCCGGGCATGCATTATTGACTTTGGTGGAAGTTGGGATGAACACCTACCGTTAGTAGAGTTTTCCTACAACAACAGTTATCATGCCAGTATAGGCATGCCACCATTCGAAATGTTGTATGGGAGGAGATGCAGAACCTCAGTTTGTTGGGGTGACATCGGGAGGAAATAATTAGGAAGCATCAAGATCATTGAAGCCACGTCAGAAAAGCTAGAAAAGATCAAGGCATTTATGAAGGCGGCGAAAGATAGGCAAAAGTCCTATGCTGACAAGAGGAATAGGCAGATTGAATTCCAGGTGGGTGATAAAGTGAAGCTGAAGGTTTCACCTTGGAAGGGGATCATTCATTTTAGAAAGAGGTGTAAGCTGAGCCCGAGATATATAGGACCTTTCGAATCATTGCACGAGTAGGAGAGGTGGCCTATAGGTTGGAGCTACCCGATGAGTTAAGTGGAATTCATCCAACATTGCATGTATCTCATCTAAGAAAATGCCTAGCTGATAAAGATATGATTGTACCACTGGGAGACATTGAAGTGGATGAACGGCTCAATTATGTAGAGCAACCAGTGGTAATCATTAATCGAAAGGTGAAGAGATTGCGAAATAAAGTGGTTCCACTGGTACAAGTATAGTGGAGGCTCAGGAAAGGATCTGAGTCTACGTGGGAGACTGAGGAGGAGATGAGGCAACATTACCCACAACTATTCGAAGAGTGACAGGTTTCGGGGACGAGACCTCTATAAGGTGGGTGGACTTGTAACACCCGAAAATTTATTAAGAAAAGAATAATGACAAAAGGAGAAGTTGCAAAAGTGGAGGGGGCTAAAGTGTACAAAAAGACAAACATTATTATTTTATGTTTAAAGTGGGCATGGCCGCCCACTACAATGCTGCACCAACTGCTCCAACTGCTAGAAAGAAGAAAACAGAGTTTCCATCGGTTCTAGAAAGAAGAAGAAGAAGATTCGGCTTGAAGGTGAGTTTTTGTGTGTTTTGTTCGGTTTCAGCTAAGCTTTCAGCTTCGGGACCAATTCTTATGTGTTCTTTTGTGTTTGATTTTGTTTTTTGGTGTGTTTAGGTGTTTGAACTCCAGGTTGCTCTCGGGTTTGGTAGGGTTTTACTCGAAAGCAGTAGAGGTGAGTTCTAGATCCCCTCTTTAAAATGTTTTCTGCTTATTTGGGGTTGGTTTGCATATTTTACTGATGTTTTCAAAACAAGTTATGATTTTTCATGTATGGTGCGAACGATGTTGATGATATGGTTATGTTGTGTGATTCCCTTGTTGATCGTTTTAAGTTTGTGATGTTCTAAGTGTTAGATTGTTAGATCTAAGCTGTGTTCATGTTAGAATGATGATTGGGTTCTGGTAGTGGCACAAGTTGCATTTCAGGTTAGTTTTTATGTTCATCCGCATTTAACAGTTAGTCTTTAGTTCATGCGCATTTGTTATGTCTTCATGCGCATTTGTTATGTCTTCATGCGCATTTGCTAAGTCTTCATGCAGCATTTGTTTTGCTCAGGCGCATTTGCTAAGTGTTCACCCACATTTGTTTTGCCCATGCACATTTGCTACAATATCCATGTGTATTGCTTTAGTCATCCGCATTCGTTTCATGCGCATTTCCTGACACTAGAATTTTCCTGAGAATGTTCATCCACATTTGTTCATCCGCATTTGTTGTACTCATCCGTATTTGTCCATGTTCATCCGCATTTGTCTAAAGACTTGGGATTTTCTGGAAATTTTGGGAATAGAATTTATGTATGGAGAACTTCTATATGAGAAAAGATTATGCTTGTTTGAGGATTATTATGCTTGCTTCTTTCTTATATGCTGCTTTTTCTATGTTTATAATATTTTCATGTTATGTAATATTGTAATGTGCATCTTAATAAGTTTTATCCATAACAAGTGGACACGAAAGAATAAAAGAGGAACAGTGAAACTTAATGAATGTTACCTCGGGCCCTTACGATGAATGAAAAGTCTTGCAAGCAAAATGAAAGGAGGTGCATGACCTTGTTGTCGTTAGCTCAACTGATGTGCGGCTGTATAGCCCATGAGGATGCACATCTGGGGTCAATCCTGGGGATTGACCAATGAATGAATGGGATCCTAGTTCATGAACAGGCATCGTGCCTAGCAGTGTGGATCAACTGTCGATGGGTTAGCTACCCTGATAAACATGTGCCAACAGGGGTTCGGCATCTGTTGCCAACCAATAATGTATGCTATTGTTTTGTGCAATCCTAGTTAACGAAAGAGAAAGATAATGAAAGAAAGAAAGATAACGAATCACTTTATGATTGATTATGTATATTAATGAATGATCACCAAATGAAGTTTACAAAGTGTACTTTTCTATATTATTAAACTAGAACTCACTCAGCAATGCTGGCTTTTTATATGCATATCAATTGGTAGGTAAGGATGTTGCTGAGGATGGCACGCGGGTGAGGCTACTTGGCAGGCAAAGACTGGCATCCATTCGTGCATGATCATTTTGTTGTTTTGTAATACAATTGAATGATTCTTTTGTAACTATTAAAATACAATGATGTATTATTTAGCAACATCAAATATTAATGCATGAGTGGTTTTTGATAACTTAATCCGCGGCGATGTTTTTATAAAATGTATTTATCTTATATGAAAATGTTGTGATTGTCCAACTGTGAGGTCTCCGGGAATGGGGACTTACAAGTGATCAGGGAGGAGAGAGCAGGAGGTGAAAAGAGAAATTTAGAGCTCAAGTTAATGGATGAAGAGGAGGAGGTTGAAGAACAACTTATGACTATGATTCTGAGCTAGAATTCTATGAAGTAGAAGAGAGACCAATGACATATGTGGCTCAGAGGAGTTTAGTTGAAGGAGACATCATAGAGATGAATAAAGAGGACTGGTTCACTAAAGTGGAAGAGCCAGAAAAGCTAACCCATTCTTTCAAAATATCAGACAATCGGATAGGAAAGAATCTGATAAGAAGATCTTGAGTTGGAAGTACAATTCTAAACTAAAGATGTTTATGATAAAGAGGCGTGAGGGGGATCTCATATCTGCACAAGAGGAAGGCGTTTAAGACTCTTCCTAGCTGGGATTTGAGAAGGCTAGCAGAGATCCCCCTGCTAGATTCTGGTTTAAATGAGCGCGCCACATTGCTAGAACATGAGATTCGCCAGGGCATTCGGGACAATTTTGCTTCTTTTGGATATATGAAGACATAGAGGAGGAGGTCAAAAAAAGATTTAGATTGGGAAAGTGGAAAGGGGAAGATAGTGCTAAAGCTGAAGTCTGCAAAGACTGTCAGTCGGGTGAGGGTACCAGTTCAGCAACCGTCAAGACTGCAGAAGTTTGAGAAATGGTTCTATGATAACCAATCTGGTGAGGTAGTAGTGCGGGTGAATGACGGAAATGAAATAGGATTGTTTGATCTAATTGAGGTATTCTCATTAGTGATGATGATCCGAAGGTATTATGCGAAAATCAGATTAAGTTTGGTGCGGGAGAAGAGACCAAGGCGGAGGCTAGTTTGTTTGAGAGAGTGGCCAACAAAGCTAGGGGAGTCAGATCGGAGATCAAGCAGCTCGAAAAGAGTATGCAGGATCATGATGATCGGGAAGCAGAAGTGAGGGAATTGGCAAGGATCTTTAAGAAAGCATCGGCAGGAGCTAACCCGAAACACCCAACAAGTGAATACCCCCTAGGGGGAGTATTAATGATCAAGTATAGGGTGGTATTCACCTTGCCGTTAGTTATAGATTAGTTATTATTGTAATAGGATCTATTTTAGTTTTGTTTGTTTTGTGTATTCTATGTCATGTGAAACTACATGCGAAACTATAGTTTCACTCAGTAGTTTCACATGGTCACAGAGCATGATAGTTTCGCACCATGCGAAACTGTATGCGAAACTAGGTCTTGTATAAATATGTTTGTTTATTGATCATTTGGTAACTCTTGGAAAATTAATGAAATACTACTGATTTGAGTTCATTTTGTATTGCTAGGAGCTTATTATTGTTATCTTTCAGTATTGTTCTTTACCATCTTATCAAAAATATATTTCAAATGGCTTTTACTTGATTGTGTTCATTCTTGCACCATTACTTGGTCCTCAAGTTATTGGAAATAGTGATAACTTGAGGATTCTAGTGTTAAAACTTCAATAATTTAGACCAACACAGAGGCTAGCAAGCAAGACTGTTGGTCAATTGGATGCTGAGGTGGACCCTAAGATTAGCTTCAAAGGGGAAACCTTGGCTGAAAGCCCAGTAGTTGTACCTGAGAACCTTAAAACAGAAACTGCTTCAACACCCATTACCCTCAGCGAGGCGCCAGCTGATGAAGGTGTCTCACAGCCTCTCTCTGGCCAGAGCTCAAGTGCAACACCAAGCAATGAAGGCCAAAGCTCTCTTCAACCTGAGTCACACAGGCCAGTGACTGACAAATGGAAGAGAAAAATGACCTCTGAGAAGATTGAAGAGGAGAAGAGAGAGAGGAAGAGGAAGGCAATGGGAGAGAGTTCAAGAAGGACCCCTAGCTTTATGGAAGCTGCTATCAGGCCCCTAGGCCAAGCACACAAGAAGATGAGTTGAGGGCAGCCAGGCTAAACTATCTAGGGTCCATGAACTAGAATGTTGATAAAGTCATCTCTCTTCCCTTGGATGAATTAAATGAACTGGCTGATATGGACGTATCAAAGAAGAAGAGGAAAGCTGAGGATACAGAATTGCTCCTCAAAATCAAAGAAGAAAAGAAAAGAAAAAGACTCTACAAAGCTCCTACCCTCTCCCCAGTTCAGGAAAGCCCTGAGGCAGAGGTTGTGGCCACTAAGAAACAAACTCAGGTAGGTAGGGAACAAGATAGGCAAAACATGATTACCTACCTAAGTGCCACAGGTCTCTATCAGGCAGCAAACATGCTTCCCTTATCTTATGAGTACATTGAATTTGAATACCTCAAGCAGCTTGAGCAAGAAGTAATAAAAGAGCAAAAAGTTGCTAGGAGGAAGATGAGGAAAGAGGCTGTAAAGTCAAGAGACACCATCAGAGCCAATCAGAAGAAGTCTGTTGACAGACAAAAGATGGTGAGCTTCTTGAAGTTGTATGGATTTTTCAGAAGGAGACTTGGTCCAATGTCTCTATCCACCATAGATGAGCACATTAGAGTGATCAAGCAGAAGATCAAAAGGGGTGAGCTAGTTGACGTGTATTCTCCACCAAATCAGGCTGCACCTGAAGCTAAGGTCAAGGTTAAACCCCAAGAGACAACACAACCTAGACCTAGTGCTGCATCACAGCTAGCTTCATCTTCTGATCCACAGCAGGGTCTTGATCCTTCTCCTTTTGAATCTGTGAAGGAAAAGGACCCAACTAAAAAGGACAAACAAGAACCATGTGGTGCTCAAGGCCATCCTTCTCAGTTAAAGTATAGAAAGAGGAAAAGGATGGCCATCAAAAAGGACAAGAAGAAGAAGAAGTCCAAGGCATCCACCTCTACACCTTAGGATGGGTTAGAACATCCTAAGGGTGATCAAGAAGAGGCTGCTCAACAAAGTCCACTCATTGTAGAGCCTCTTGTTGCTGATAGACCCATCCTGTCTTGGGTATTTGCTACTAATTCTGACAGATGGTATGTCACTAGAGATGGTATGCCACTAGAGATCAAGGGGTAAAGACATGTATTTCTTGCAAAACATACTTGACCTCCCATTACATGATCTCTATGATATGAGGAGATACTTTGAAAGTCTGAGGAATCCTGACCAACTGGTGATGAAGGGAATCATCTTGATTCAGATGAGGACTGTCAACAAATGAAGATCATGCTTCAAAGCTCTTCTTCAATTTTGGTAGCATCAGCCTAGGGAGAGTTTGTAAGGATCACACTTAGAAGCTAATGCAATCAAAGAGCTCTCAGCATGCACATGTGAAGTACAAGGAAGTTACTTCGGAAGATTTGATATAACTCAGTGAATTATACTAAGTAACAAATATTCCGAAGCCAAAAGACCAAATCTTCAGAAGCCAAAGAGTGATTTCTTCCGAAGATAGAGAATACATGCTTTTTTTGAATCACCTTTTGACAAAAGCTAAACTACTTTCTATTGTCATCTCTGAAGGCTCATCAACTTATATGAGTTGGTAAAAAGTCCTTACTTTTGTCAAACTGTAGATTAAGATTTTATGTCTGTAACTTTCTACTCTTGTACTTTTATCTTTTCTGTAATATACTAGGATGTGAGCTATGGCATGTTATAGTCACTAGTCAAAAAAATCTGTCTTTTGACTGTACATTGATCTTGTTGTCTAGATTAGTGTTTCCAGCTGGCCTTCAAAGTATGGCTGGTTGTAGGATGTAGTATAAAGTATCTCAAGTACTTATAATTTAAGGATGTAAGCTTTATAACACTTTATAAGAACTTGAGAGCAATATACATCATTCTTGAAAACCATGTTATCTTGTTCTTGTTCTTGTTCTTGTTCTTGTTCTTTATGTGTGTTCTTTGTTTCATCATAAGTTGGTTCCCTATTTGATCTGTTAAGTGTTCTAAACACTCTCCAACAACTGTGAAACTATTGCATTAACAGTCCTGTAGTGCACAAAAAGTCGGTTCAAGCCATAACCAGTTCTAGTTCTTACCCGATAAAGAGGAACCAATTCCTACCCAGAAAAACTAAGGGTTCCAAACCGAATACAATTTGCCTTGAACAAACCAGTTCCAAACCAGAACCGAACCGGTCAAACACCGACTAAAAGCATTTCAAACCAAACTGAAACCAATTTAACTTGGAATCAGTACCCGTAGGAAGCAATTGGATTTAGAATCTGATTCATAAAAAACTAATTTGTGCATTAGACGCGACCACTATTGCTTTGTTTATATACACCTCATAACTACGTAATTCAAATTATGACTCAAACACCTTCTCCCGTTAAGTTTAGTGTACCCAAAATTCTATCATCTTTTAAATTTAAGGGTTTGTATGGTGTAGAGTAAATGGAATAGAATGGACGAGGAATAAATGGACAAAGAAATAGAATTATATCATTATCTTTCTATTGTTTTGTTTGGTCATACTTTGGGAACAAAATATATCATTACCTTGTGTTGTTTGATAGGTAAAAAAAACAAAGTGGGGGGGGGCGCGGCTAAGGAGTCAATATAATGACAAAAAGGATAATATGTTGATAAAAAGAATACATTGTTAAATGGGAGTAAGAGTCTCTCAAACGTGAGTAAAAAAGCTGCTATAATGCCAGTTAACCAAAAATCATAATTTAGCCCAGCACTATAAAGTAATCATAGTGGCGGGGTGTTTGTGATGGTGGTTGCTCGTGAACGTGGTTGGTTTTGGTGGTCGTTGGTGGTAGGCGATGGTGGTGATTGGTAGTTGGTAATGGTGGGTGCGATGGGGATAATGGCGTTGTAGGCGGTGGTGGTGGTAAGTACAAATAGTAGAGGTGAGAATGGAATGGAAAAAAAACAAAGGAAAGTGGACGAATGATTTGAGGCGTTTAAAAAAAGCAAGACTTCTTGCGTAATTAAATACTCTATTTCATTAACCATTTCATTCCCTCACAATGATACATTCCATTCCGCTTGTTATTATACCAAACGTTACCTAAATGGCATCCATTCTGTCTCCATCCTAGTGTTTTAGATTATCCAATAATATAACTTTACCTTAATTATCCTTTTAGAATTCTATATCCATACTACGTTTGACTGTTTGAATAAATCTTTTGATGTTGCGATTTATAGTTAAAACAATCATATATGTTATATATTATTTTTATTTATGTTTTTTTTTTCTTTTGCTTTTTTCAGGTATTTCAGGCAGGGCGTTTCAACCTGTATAAACAAATAAGATTGGACCCCACATCACGTCTAAAATGCTCAGCAGTTGATACATAAAATGAAAAACAGTCATACAAAACATAATTTCAACCATCTGATATTCCTAGTTTGATAAACAAGTTGTTAGTCTTGGCTGATCTAGACTACAACAGCAACTTCAAGTTTTAGCAAGTAGCAAGGAGATTCAAGGACATTTTCTTTGAATGTAAGAACATCCGTGCTCTTCGTACCTGTTTCTCAACACACAGATTCATCAATTACAACATCACAAACACACACACACACAAATTGGTTAGTTTTGAATGGTCCAACTTACTCGGATTTGGAAAACCACATCTGCTGAAAAGAACCAAGAGATGCTAATATGCTCCCTCCTATCCAAACGCTGTTAAAACAATCCCGTTAACCACATCAAAAAGTTGATAATGATTAGGAAAATCTTTTAGAAACGATTATCTTATTTTATAACAATGGATAGGGGTGTAACTGAACCGAGCTACAAGTGAGCTCAGGCCAATCCTAAGCAAGCTCCAGCCCTAACTTAAAGCTAAAACACTGTCCCTAGCTTGAATAGTGGGCTAGATTAAGCTCACAGGTCTAAATGTGCCCAACTAGTTATGTGGCGAACATATACACACTTTTGTGTGTTTCATGTTTAGATAACAAATGCTATTATGTACGGTCATGAAATTGTTAAATAATAAATATTATCATTAACTATACATATGTGAATATTATATATATATATATATATATATATATATATATATATATATATATATATATATATATTATACACACACACATACAAGAAATAGAAAATTAATGAATAGGAAGATCATTTGAAAACTCCTTGTGAAAACTTTACGAAAATTGCGAAAATCAGTAAAGATCAACCCAATTTATATTGTAAAAATAGCATTATTACACATATACAACATTATGTATACGTGCAAATTCACTTGTGTTAAAAAACTTTACACGTGTTTACGCTATGTAAATTACAATTTAAACATAAATTTACCCTGTGCAAGTTACAATTTAAACATGTGTTAGTGATTTAAAACACAAGAATTTGCAAATATATATATAAAAGAACAAGATGTTATGTGTAATAATGATATTTTTACAATAAAAAAGAATTGACTGTTTTTCGCAAGTTTTTGTGAAGTTTTCACAATGAGTTTTCATTTGACCCTTCCCATAATGGATATATATAATATAACATGTTGAGCTCAAGCTTCTCGGATAATAAGCCTACCTAGTTAAGAAATAGCTCTAAACAAACCGAGCTAGAGCTCGAGCATAGGCACTCGGCTAGCCTAGTTAACAACCCTAAAAGTCAATATGATCAATGTTCGCGCAAGAGAAGTTAATCTTAATTACTACAATGGATACATAAGCAATAAAATGTCACTTTGGAAGCAAATATGCTATTAAGGATGTTAAGAAGTCAAACAAGTGCACAAAAGAAGGCTCTCTCTAGAAAGTAATCATTTTCCATTAAGTCAACCAGGAAGCTTTATAAGAACTTAGCAATCATGTGACAATCATCTCCAAATATTATTGGTAACATATGATGTTAAGGATAAAGAGAATGAAGGAGATGGCAAGAGAACTCACCTGAACCTTCTTTCGGTAGAATTGCCACTAGCTAACACTTTAACTCGAGCTGCTTGAGGAGATTCCTGCAAGTTTAAAACTCAAAGGATCAGAATCCATCACTCTAGATAATCTCTGGGCCCTCTTAACACTTTTTTTTGCAAACTGATAGCTCTTATTTTCTAAATAATAATTTTACATTACTTTACTAAAAAAACATAGAAAGTTTTATGGATTAAAAATACACTTTGGGCCTATTACTGAGGTTTTTTCTGCTTCTACGTCATCATATTTTTCTGGTCTTAAATGACTTCATACGAGGCCATAGGGTCAAAAGTATTGCAAACAGTTTTTTTCGCTTTTTTAATAAATAGATGCTAAATGCATGCATGATGGGCTGTGAAACGTCGCCACCTCAAGCAAGTCTTTCTCAAGACGTTCTTTCAACTGTTGCATGGATGCTGTGCCGCCAGCAAGCTGCAAAAGAAGAACCACAAAAGACAAACCTAAATTAATATAGAAAACTGACACAAATGACAAACCTAAATTAATACAAAAAACTGAACCAATAATATAGCAAGAAAAAGAAAGCAATCCCTCATATAAGCAAGCATGTTCAATAACCAAAGGGCAAGGAAAGTATCAGAATTATTACCAGGATACTGCTGAACAGTTCTCTCCGGATATCAACATCACACTTATTTATGCTCTCGATAACCTAGAAAGTGACAGCTCACCTAAATAGATAAAAAATACAGATATAGAACCCCAGAAAAATAAAAACTGAGATGTCTTACCATTTGCGGCAAGCCACGAACGGCAGCAGCAATATCTATCGAACCTTCCATACCAGGTATAGTCTGAGATTAAACGAATAAAATACATCAGAACAACATGAAAGATCACATATGAGGAAATGTAATATAATATTCTCTCAAAATTAATATTCTTTTCCTTTGAAAGAAACTTGCCAAAGGTTTATAAACTCTGTTTAAGTTGACCCCAGTCATACCACACTTAAAAACGTCTATCAGTTTAGAATTAGATAGGGAATTGTCATTTAGTACTAGAGATTTCAATTTTTTCAAAGCCATCGTAATGACCAACTTCTGATGCTTGGAATCACTGACCTTTACCAATGATGGATTGAACAGAACATCAGGAGTCTTAAATCTGTCAGAACCTATCTCTATGGTCCTGATAATTGAGATAAATCAAAATCCAAGAAACAACAGTAGAAAATGAAATACTAGAGACGGCAAATAGAATCAAGTGTGGTCTAATTTAGATGCGAGGTTAAATTCAATTCATTTTTTAAAGAACTCATTAACTTCACCCCTTCTTAATACTTTTTGTTGCTTGCGGGTTGGTTTAAGTTGAAACAGGTCATTTTGTATTAAAACTCTTAATAAATACTCTACATTTTTTTCAAACTCAAAATATATAACTAATGTGTTAATTAGGATTACAAGACAGCAATATTGTTACAACAATAACTAAATCATCAAAAAAGATGTTAGGAAGTCATATGCATTAAAAATAGACTTTCGACAATTTTCAACCTGTTTAACATGTTCCGCTTTTAGCTATTTCTTTAACTTGACCGGCCTGAAATAAAACACACCTTAGACAGACCCATTCATAAGTAAATGAGTTAAATTGCAAACTTTAGTTTTAGGTTTTACTAGCTTAAGTAACAAAATATGTATTTGTCATCAACTTACCACATGATCATTATGTATGACCAAGTGGGTTTATTCTATGAACCTTAACCGACATGAAGAGCAATGTCCCTTATAAACAGTATGCGGTCGGGATCACAAATTCAAAACTAAGATATGTGAGATGAAACTTGGTACAATTCACCAATTTCAACTTGACATTGCAAAGGTGAATATAATCCAACAGGCTAAATAATACCTATAACCATCTAACATCAAAACAATTCCAAACCAAAAAGAAGGGGCATACAACTTACTGTCCATCAGGAAGTTCGTACGATGTCATCGGGATGTTCGAATAAGATGTATCTTAAACAAAAAAAAAGAAATGCAAGATAATCAGCATAGTGAATATGATGTCAACACTGTCATTAACTTCTAGAAGAATGAATATGACATGTTGCCAAAAGTAAAAGAAGACTGATGGTATGACTTTTCAAATGTTATAAAGTAATACAATGAAAAATGATATCAAAACTAAGCATATTAGAGAACAAACCATCGTATGGAGTATCAGGGGCACGACACACACATTCCTTTATATCATTGGCAATAAACCTCTGTAACAGAACATAGTCATATTTACAAACATAGCTTAAACAAGTCAGAAGGAAATTTGAAACCAAATAAAACGAACCTGACAGTACAGCCTATAACTTTCAGTTGTGTTGGGAAAATCAAGATCTACAGTCTGCCACAACCAATGATGTGAGTGCAACAATAATACCAAGCCACCAACATGATCAAACAAAAAGCTTCACAGCTGACATACGTGTTGGGTGTAGGCTTCGGGTGAATTAATTTAGAGCAGTTGTGCTCGGCCGGCCCAAGTTCTAATCATAGTTTCAAAAAACGGTTGAGGCGTGCGCCTCGAGACGAGGCGCCCAGAAAACGAGTATGAGGCGGCGCCTCAGGGGGTTATTTTGTATGTGCGCCTCATAGGGATGAGGCGGTAAGAAAAGCTACGCCTCATGGGCTTTTAAAGTTTGTTTTCGATGTTTTAGACTTTGTGTCAGTTTCAAACATTCCATGTCTTTTTAATGTGTGTTTTTGATGTTTTTGATGAATTCGATGATGATATTAGTCTGAATTTTATTTTTTTATAAGATATATAATTTTTATATTTATTTTTTAATTCCGCCTCGGGCCTACGCCTCGGTTCGCCTCGAGGCTTGATTCCGTACTTTTAAACCTTGGTTCTAATTAGGCCCAGTTTAGTTAGATTATTAACTAAAGGGATTAAACCTAATTGTAGTCTATATATACATCTCATTGTACTTGTAATCTTTATCACTCAACAAAAAGAAAACCCTAGTTGCCCCAAGAGGACGTAGGTTGCACACCGCTACTGAACCTCTATAAATCTCTCGTGTCTCTGTTACTATTTATTGTTCTCTATTTGTGTGCTCGTGCTATTTGTGATCCTAACAGCTCTTATATCATTCTACAACTCTATGTAGTCTATGTAGATGATATGTTGATTGTAGGGTCAGATATGAAAGAGATCAGAAGTTAAAGAAAAAAATGTCCAAAGAATTTGAGATGAAAGACTTGAGTCCAACCAAACAGATACTCAGGATGAGCATTATCAGAAATAAAAAAGATGGATCTTTAACAATACCCCAAGAAAAGTACATAGGAAAAGTGTTGGAAAGACTCAAGATGAATAATGAAAATACCAGGTCTAGAAACACACCATTAGGAAGTCACTTTAAGCTCACCAAAGATCAGTCTCCTAAATCTAAAGAAGAAAGAACAGAGATGGCTAAAATCCCATACGCATCCGTAGTTGGCAGTCTCATGTATGCCATGGTCTGCACTCGACCAGATATTGCTCACCCAGTTGGGGTAGTTAGTCGGTTTATGTCAGATCCGGGGAAAGAACACTGGGTAGCAGTTAAGTGGATACTCAAATACTTAAAGGGTACATCTAAAATGGGATTATGTTTCAAGGGGAAAGATGCAATTCTCAGAGGGTACACTGATGCTAATTTGGGTGGTTGTAAAGGGACATTCAAAAGCAATACAGGGTATGTCATTACAGTGGGAGGAACAGCAGTTAGCTGGATGTCCATACTTCAGAAAAGTGTAACTCTATCAACAACAAAGGCTGAATACATGGCTGTTGCTGAAGCTAGTAATGAGTTAGTATGGTTAAAGACTTTTCTTGAAGAATTGGGTAAACAGCAATCTGATTACTCATTGTATTGTGATAATGAGAGTGCAATGAAATTTGCCAAAAATCCAGTCTATCATGGTAAAACAAAGCACATTGGGATGAGGTATCATTTTGTCAGAGAATTGATCAGTGATGGAGCAATCAGTTTGAAGAACATCTCAGGTGCGAAGAATCCAGCCGACATGTTTACCAAATCTGTGGTGCTGGATAAGCTGAAGCTTTGCAAAGCTTCAGCTGGCCTTCAGGAATAATGTTAAGAGGGCGGGGGTAGGTAGAGGGTGCAAAAATCAGAGGGATTTTATAGAAGTACAAAGAAGCGGAGTGCAGCTGAACGTGTTTCGAAGCCTCCAAGTGGGAGAATTATTGGGTGTAGGCTTCGGGTGAATTAACTTGGAGCAGTTGGGCTCGGCCAGCCCAAGTTCTAGTTAGTCCCAGTTTAGTTAGATTATTAACTAAAAGGATTAACCTAATTGTAGTCTATATATACATATATATACATCTCATTGTACTTGTAATCTTTATCTCTCAATAAAAAGAAAACCCTAGTTGCCCCAAAAGGACGTAGGTTGCACACAGCGACCGAACCTCTATAAATCTCCCGTGTCTTTGTTATTGTTTATTGTTCTCTATTTGTGTGTTCGTGCTATTTGTGATCCTAACAATAAGTGCTACATTGGGCTAGATTGTTCAAAGTGGAGTTGGTACTTTCTACTCCAAGGGTAATTTTTTGCACAAAACCTCCTAACTCATTTTATCAAACATATAAAATAAGAATATAAGATAACTATATTAGTAATATAAATTCTAGTAATCATATAGGACAATATAATTATTTATATTTATATAAATGAAAATCTAAACTTTTGAACAAAAAGTTAACCGTGTTGAACTCTTATCCAAGCCGCCTATTTTTCCACCTCTGGTTTAAAACTTATACTTAATGTCCATGAATGGTAAAATACAAGTGAGTGCAAACAAAATTTAGCAAATGCTTCCAAGGAAGTGATTCATTAAAGTTAAATAGAAATAAGAAAAAACAAACAAGCAAAGCATCACAACAGTATGGCCATGCCATGATTGTAATTTTGTATCATGTTATTTATCTGCACCATCATTGTTGATCGTTTTACAGATGAGTTGCATCTCAACGTGCGCATTCAAAGTATTGAACACGACAAGGCAGTATCATTCTCTTAGAAAATTTAAGAAATCTAAGGTTACAGCTAACCTGGAACTCTCCTGGGCGAATTTCCTTTCGTTTAAATGAGTAACGAGGCCTTATCTGCATTTTTATACAACCATAAACAAGATAAATATATAAACTGCCACCTTCATCATTGACTTAAACTTACTCATTAGAACTCACTTTTACTCCTTTACTTTCCAAGCTTTTAATTAAGCAATCAGTAAGAAATTCCCCTCCAATTGGAGACACAGAGACAGCCTATTGCCACATTAAAGCATACAAAATAATTATGCACACACACAAAGTATGAATTTATCTTAAACAAGTGTATTATAAACAAATTAAAAATTACAGATCAATTATAAACTTTCTACATGCCCGTAAAAAACGTACAGAATAGTCATATCAACAAATCAAATAACATAAAGTAAAAAAATGCATCTTAGACGCAGTTCTACAATTGGTAGGTGCATACCTTCTGTAGAACATAACCATCATGTACAGGGGCAACAATAGTTGATCCTCCACCGCTGAAGAATCCATCGTTAACAAATCCATACATCAGCTCTAGTTTATGTAATAGCAATACGAAAAAGTAATAACTTCAAGAAGCAGAAAGAATTCTAAGACATGCACGCTACAAACTATTACCTCAAACCATCAACACTTTTAAGTGCTGACACTACATGCATATAGGTATATAGTATACATTGGTTATACAGTGTTGATCAATGTGGAAAGAGCTTTCAATTATTGCATATAACCTTGTGTTACCACTAGATGCTACAAGTAAGGTCCTAAAATCTGTTAACACATGAGCATAATGTGCTTCCCGTTTCTTAAGGGAGCGAAGCAGTCTAGAACTTAAATTTTCTCCACTATTTCTAGTGTTTGTCCATCCATTTGCCAACAGAATAAAATACTTATCATTTAATTAATTAATCTTACTAATGTCCTCTCGTTTATCTATTTGACACTCCTGCCCACATAAATATACTACTTTGCGCTAAAATTCTTACTTAAATTAAGCACTAACTCATCCATATTTCATGCATGACCAAACTCTTTGCATAAATCATGATGGCTATAACTTAGAAATGCCAATATCAAACTATTTTCCTAGAGATGGGCTAATACTAGTTTTTACCACTACAGGTTAAATGGGCAGAACTTAAAACATGGTTAAAAGAAAAGGTCAATTCATTAGAACATGTGAAAGTGATCCAAAGTGTATTTAAATAAGTGCAATGTTTTATTCAATAATGTAGATTAGTAACAAATTTTTCTAATTATAATTAAAATAATTGTTATCTATAGTATTAATAAGAAATCAGAAATGTTAGTGGGTCGAACCCACTCATTTAAATCTGCATTACAAATTACCTGTTGACCTATCACCCATCCTCCGACCCACCCATTTTTGCCACATTTGTACAATGTCGACAACCATGCCATCTCAGGTCAATTTGATAAAAAGGCATGAAAAGGTACAAATATTGAAAGCTGCATTTGTAGATTACTAGATCATAAAACTTAAAGCTGCATTCGAAGAAAATCATGTTTCCATACCTATC
The DNA here is from genome assembly GCA_025506505.1 of Flaveria sonorensis. Classification (NCBI taxonomy): domain Eukaryota; kingdom Viridiplantae; phylum Streptophyta; class Magnoliopsida; order Asterales; family Asteraceae; genus Flaveria; species Flaveria sonorensis. Next base: position 28,502,743 of record CM046424.1, on the reverse strand, counting down.
AATGACCAATGAGGTAGCACGTCCAGAAGCAAAAGATGTGAGAACCTGACAGTTAAAAGAACAAAAAAGAAAATATTATTTAATGAATAAAATCAATTTTATACGAGTTACGTTATCGAAAAGATAAAATACCGCATTTTTGGCTAAAAACAATGCAGGAGCTTGGTATTTTTCAAACATGAGCTCTGCTGTCCTGTCACATTTTCAGGAATTAGCAAATTGCTAGAAGATGCACCATAAAGGAAGTTTTCGAGTGATACTGTTTATTTAAAAACTTAAAATCAGTATGTTTCTAACCATACAGAATATACAAGAAATGAAGAGAGAAAAAACTTATCATCCATTCATGCATATGTAATATGTTACTTTAATCTATTTTTATTCGCTACTGGATTAACGCAAAAATATAGATTTTTAATCTTCACCAACATAGATACTTTTCTTAGTAAGTGATGAGACATTACATTCAAAATGTCATACATGTCTTTTTTTTAAAACTATATGTTATATTTATTTGATGAAATGGAAAGCTCATATTCTCATCATCGACTCTTCATACATTATGATCTGTAACATCATGTTTTAATTTATGATGATCTTATATTAAAACATTAAAAATTATAATCCCATAAATCAGCAACTTTCATTTTTCTACACTCTAGTATCTAATTATTCTAAAAACTTCCATTAACACCCCCATTTCCACAATAAAGTCCTTATACAAGCAAAACAACAATTTAAGAGGGTAATTATTGTTTTAAATTTTGTGATGCATTCCAATACCATTTGGGTCCCAAAATCTGAGGTGCAATGTGTGATGCGCACATCACATATGCCATGCGTTAGTTATTAAAAAGTACTAAAAAATCAATTATGCAAAACACGTTCTATATTGTCAATACTTCAACCTAGAAACATACTTATAACACACTTAAAAAACAAACTTTAACATAAAAACACACTTACATGTTAAATATACTTAAACATAAAAACATACTTACAAGTGATAATTAATCATCATTATATCATCCTAAATGAAGGAATAACAAAAGAAGAACAATTAGGAACCGACAACAGTAGCTTTAAAACCTAAAACGGTTGATTTTTTTAAGACAAAATAAAATAAAGAAATAAAAACCATTGCTTTTTGATGGAGCGAATCTCTAATTCTTTGAAACAAATCTGGCTTTTTTTAATGGAGAAGATAAAGCATGCTCATTTTTTAAAAGAAATAATATCTAATTTTCTATGCCTGTTATATATTTTTTATTATATGCTTCTTATATCTCAAAGCATTCGCATTTTTTGGACCTTGCGCTAGGCAAGTCCTTTAGGCCTTAAGGTAGTTTTGAGCCTTGTGTGCACCTTGCACCTCAACTACCTAGGTAGCCACAACCGGATATTAAAAGAAGGTAGCACGTTTAATGCAGTGCTTCACCGACACCGCAATGACAAAGGTACGATGAGCAACAAGAGACAAAGATGCGGTGGTGGACATGGGTGACAACGACCGATGCTAGAGTGACAATGCTAAAGATCAACGGGGACTACGGTTATAACTTCGATGAAGTCCGTGTCTTTTGTCTTGACGGAAGGAGACGAAGAAATGATGAAATTTGCTTTCTTGCGACTTGGTTTTAGAGGTATTAAATCCAAAAGAATTGCATGACTAGTAAGAGAAGATAATAAGAGGTTTTAAGGGTTCAAAGAAGTCAAAGAGAAAAAATAAACAATTTAAAAGCTAAACACATTGGCCAAATAATTCATTTTTACCCCCAACAAGTGCTTAATATGAATAAACAATCGACCCTTAATAGCGATTGTCGTTCTCGCTTACTTATCAACTAGGTCTTCTCCCGATTATTTGTTGTGCATTCTTTGTGGCTTTGGTTACTTGCATCTTTATGATTCAAAGGTGCTACATCTTATAAACTAAATATTTGGAGATTACCTTGAATATTAGAAGATCAAGTCTAGGATATAATTAAAGTCTTAAAAAATTTCACATCATGCCCAACTATGATACCAATGAAAAAAAAAAAACAGGTTTGAAAACGATCAATTCCTTTTTTAAATTCTGTTACAGAAGGTTGTTGTGAAATCGTTATGTAATGCGTTTTGAAATATATAATCATTCTCTACAACAAGTGTTGTTAATAATTCCACAAAATAGTAAGGAAAAATAAAATAATTTCTTTTGGGGTTTTCCCAAAATAAAGAAAACATTCCCTTCTTGGAAAACTTCCACTCCAGTACTTACTAAGTTACTATGTGAACTTAAGTAATCACAAAATATTATTGGCATAATTTTTGGTCCACAAAATTCTAGTAGTTTGAATTTTTTTTTTTTTTTTTGTGTGTACTTTTTTTTCTGCCAGTTCATTCACAGAGTAGGAATATAACATTTTTTTTTCTATGTGAACTTAAGTAATCACAAAATATTATTGGCATAATTTACATGTTTTAAAGGAATCAAAAAAAGTATTACTGTGTGAACTTAAGTAATCACAAAATATTATTGCCTTATTGGCATTACTTTTGGTCCACAAAATTCTAGTAGTTTAAATTTTTTTTTGTGTACTTTTTTTTCTGCCAGTTCATTCACAGAGCAGGAATATAACATTTAATTGCTTCAATCAGAATTATCCACTTGCTGTAGAAGAATATTTTACCAACTACAGCATGCTAACATTCACTGCCTTTTTGTTACTTTTCTAACACTTCAACCAAACTCTACATACTTCATTCAAGTGGTTCCTTAAAAACATGTCTTCTATGCACAATTTATGCAACTACCATAAATTTGATATGTATGACATGTTGGCAATATCTGAAGCATAAGGGGTGTCTAGATGTGAGTTTTAAATTTGATTGTAAGATTAAATAATCAAAATCAGATAACCAATTATAGCAAAACAGGTTGTATAAGATAGTGTTTGTGTGTGCTTATGATGTTTGAAGTTAACAATTAGATGTTTTAGTGTTCAGTAAATCTGACTATCTAAGGAATCAATAGAATGACAAAAAGGACAATATGATAAAAAGAATACATTGTTAAATGGGAGTAAGAGTCTCTCAAACGTGGGTAAAAAAGCTGCAATAAAGCCAGTTAACCAAAAATCATTATTTACCCCGGCACTATAAGGTAATCAGAGTGAGTTAGTGACTTAGCAATAATCAGACAATCGTTTCCAAAACGCAATCCAAACACCCCCTAAATATTCCAACAAAATGTATGGCAGCAACAAGGGCATATTGTAACTGCTTACTTTTCTCTCTGTTGTTGTGTGTTGGAAGATGGTTCAGCAAGTAGCATCGGGTGCTCCTTAGGATCAATCAGCAGGCATTCCCTGAAAGACAATAAACATTGGTAACACAAAATAAAATGAGCAATTTCCAAACAGGCAACTATAAAGAACTCAGAGAACTATAAGATAAGGAAGACAAAGTGTTAAGTCATAAGAGCCCAAACATATTTCAGGCTCAAAGTCTAAAGATTTCTCTAACCAGATTTATGGTTTATTACATCAAAATTAATTTTAGTATTACTAATAATAGAAATAATATGATCACCTGAAGGCATGATCCCAAATGCTTTCCACGATATCCCAATCAGTAACAATTCCATCCTTAATCGATGGTAGCACCTGGTGAAATAGGTACAAATACCAGCTCACAGTGTATAATTAAGTGATTAACAGAAATATGTTGTGCATTATCATGTTCTCATGTTTTAAACACTGACCTCCATATGATCCCGGCGATATCCCATTGCACTAGACCCGACGTATAATTTGTGCTTCCCCTTGGATTTAGGGTCTCCACCATTTTTCTCAGGGTTCTCATTCTCATCAACTTCCATTTGATCAACTGATCCAACGACCTTTCATACGCACAAAAGATGAGATGATAAGTGAAAAATGTAGATACAACTGAAGGAAAAATGGTCATTTGTACCAGGACGTTCATTAAAAATGTCAACAAAACTGGATATTTCAAAAGCTGGAAACTTGAAGGCCACAACGGCATCAATTAAAAGATCACGGCCATGATTACAAGTACATGATATATTAAGACCTAGTTATAAGCATTTACCTTGAAACTAAACAAAGGGAGAATGTGCGACACATATAACTAGTGATAACTAGTGACAATGTTTATAATAGCCTGTATAAAGTAAGATTCAAAGGTTCAAGAAACTCCAGCAGCAAGTCTAATTGAAATTTGAAGTCCAATTGTCTCACATCATTTCAAAATAACTAGTTAGCTACTTTATATATTATGATGCATTGCTTAATTTGTACTAGACGACCACTCAACCACCTCGCTCTACTTGAGGCTTTGTAAAAATTCTTTTATTAATTTGTACATAATATAAAACACAAAACTAAGAACTTCATGAACAAACAAAAAAGTATAGATATTGATTATGAAAACATGTTCATGTTCCATCAACATTCATCACAAGTTCAGCATCTACCAACCAAATAAGCCTATTAATTTATGTGACGACGCTAGGTTTTCGATTCATACACTTTATATAGAGATTCATGTCATCTTGGTTTTTATAAAGTGCAAGCAAAGCTCCCATACCCAAGACATTTGGCATTTAAAAATTCCTATAAACTAATTTTAGATGATATTTTCTACTTCATAAATATTTAAACACCAAAAATAAGATGATAAAATACTTATAAACTAACTCTAGATTTTTAATATCTATATACAACCAAACAAGCTTCATGTACAACAAAACAAGCTATATTTGGAACTAGGGAACCTCAAAGAAACAAAACAATCATTTATAAAAAAAATAATTATACACATTATTTTCTATCTTGTTAGTCTGTTAAACACTATTATATAAAATAATAATTGAAATACAAAGAATTATTATTATATAAACTATGAACTACCAAACAAACAATGTACAAGTGTACAACTAAATGTTATATAAAGAAAACAACACAAATTTGAAGTCTATTTCTACCTTGAAAAAAAAAAGTTCTGCAAGATGAACAGTGTTTTATTTTCACCTCTTTAAGTCTTCACGTCACTAAACCCTATCTCTCCTCTCTCTCTCTCTCTCTCTCTCTCTCTCTATATATATATATATATATATATATATATATATATATATCCTTTTCTTTCATCTTTCTTTATTCTAATACAAGAACATCAGCAGCTCAAACACTCTCTCCCTGAACCTTACCAGGTTCGTTCTTTTTTCCTTATACAGGAATAAGAATGACTCCAACTCTCTCCCTCTCAATTTTATCATTGCTTTTGTCTCCTACCGGTTTCTATAGAATGAGCTTGAAGCTTGAAGCATCACTTCGAGCTTATTTAAAACCAAGCATATCACAAATCATATGCTTCACAAACTAAACCGTAAAAACTAAAACACAAATCAGACAACTTTGACAAGTATTATAACAAAAACATTTCTTAAAACTTTTGTCTTCTAATTAAACATAGCCGCTGCAAAAGTTGCTAGTCAGTTTGGCCTGCATGATCATTCATCGAGTGACATAACACTCAAATGGATGTAATTCACTTCAACAATTCTTAGTACTTGAATCAGCAATATATACTGTTTCATTTACTCAAAAATATAAAAACTATGAAGTCTTTGAGAGAGTCTATTTTATCCAATAACTAAGCAGAGAATATTCCCCATAACTATAACTTCAAAGGGTTGGCAAGGGAAGTTTTTGTTCAAAGTCTTCCCCTTTCATTTCTGAAAATACCTATGCTTTACAAAAAGTTCTATGTTTATCTTCCAAATATTGCATTGAGCATCAATGATGGAAATTCTTAGTTTATAAAAGCGCTCCTTAAGAGCGCCTAAGCATGAGGCCCTAGAGGTGATTGGCTTGGCGCTTCCCCAGCAATTTTTGCTAGTCAATTTAGCCTACTCCAGGTGGAGTTTTTAAATCACACAAGGTCTATACTTTGGTCTCCATAGCTTTTGCGCATGGATGTTGCTTTATATTATTCAAAGTATGTTGTCCGTCAACCAGGTTACATCACTGGCAAATTAGACTGTCTAGATGCAAAGTGATGTAATTCGATATTTGTTGAATCTGCAATATATACTATCTAATTTTTTTCATAAAAATAAGAGCTATGATGAACTAAAGATTCTATTTCATCGAACAATTAAGCAGAGTATATTCTCCATAGCAGGGGTTCCTCAGCTTTAAAGGTTAGAAAGGGAAGTCAATCTTCAAATTCTTTCCCTTGCAATCTTCTGTAACACCTATGCTTTACAAAGACTTCTCTGTAGTGATCTCCCAAATATTTCCTTGAGCAGCAATGATGGATGGTTAATCTTACAAATGGTCTTGAAAGATATGGAGTGCATTTGATGTTTTTGACCAAGATATAGAATATACTGTTAACAGAACGCTGAATCTGGGCGTTGAAGACACAAAATTCGAAAGACATATTTTCACATAGATAGACAGAGGTATCCATCCATAGTTCAAATTCTGACAAATTCAAGTAGGTTTTCTCAATTACACAATGGAATTGAAAGGTTAAACGCGTCTAGAAACATAATGTGTTGGCCTTCCCTCTTTTCCATGGAGATAGGTACCTTTTAGGCCCCAAAATTGAGATGAAGGTTCATTGTTTAGTTTAGAGAGGAAGATGGAGCATAGAAAAGGAGAGCGGGTTTTAGTACTTACAGAAGGGAACACAGCCTTGGGAGCATCTTCACCGGCATAACCAGCTTTACATGTATGCGAACCCAAGTCTACAACTATGGCAGATACTTCATCTGACAAAAACCAAAAACTCGAAGTTAACTTGACATGAATTAGGGTTTACGAGTGTGGGTATACATTTGATCTAGATGAACAAAAGGAATTCATGACTCACCTCCACCGTACATGATCTCGGGTAGGGTTTGCTTCTTCGGTCACCGGGCGGGGGATTAGCGTCGGGGTTCCGCTTTGAATGTGCTATGCTCGAAGCCGCTAAAAACAACTAGTATAATACCAATGCCACGCGCCACGCTTTTGGGCCCTCTCCTTTGGGCCTCTTTATATCTCCCTTTCATAAAATATAAATATAAAATAACAATAAATAAAAGAACAATAATTATAAAGAGTAAATTACACTCCTAGGGTAAATTTCATATTTTGTTCGCGGAAATAAAATTACGTGTTTAGTCTAAATATTTTAAAAAATATAATACATTTAGTCATTCGGTTTAGTCTAAAGATTTTAACAAATATAACAATTTTTAGTCCTTAAATTGGATGATCGTTATTAAATTTCGTCAAGTGAGTGCAGATTTACCCTTTTACCCTTTAATTAAAAAAAGGAAGGAATTAATTATCAAACTATGTGAGACCACCCACCATATCAAACTCACTCTTCTCTTATTTCCGGCCTCTGACTAATCCCTTATCCTCAAGTTTCCGGCAAGATCTCCAACACCACCCCACCATTAACATTTGTCGACTCCACCATCGTCGGTCGCAACCTCTATCGTCAACAACTTCCTTTTTGGTAAACTTTGTTTTTCCAAGAAAACTTGTGGTTCATTTGATGGCGGAAGCTTTGTCAGAAGGATTTGGGAGGTGCGATGGTGAGTAGTGAATGGAAATGTGGTGGTGGTCGGCTAAACTCCGTCGGGAAAAGCAATGGTGCTCGGAAAAAAATATTAACGTAAGGAATGGTGACTGGGTGATTGAAATGGGATCATAAACATTATTACTAAATAGAGTATGATAATCTTGAACCATCGTCTCTGCCATTGTTAGTGGTTGATTGACGATGGGTGTGACAATCTTGATTTTTGGGTTCGGAAAAAAGTTAATAAAACCTACACAACCCGCACCCCGATAACATATTAGTTAAGGCAAACGTTTCAATGTAGGAGCTAACAAATGGGCCCAACCATAGCGGGCTTAAACCAACACATTTAAACGACCTTTAACCCACTAACCTAATGGACCTTCAGCCACAATACCTTAACCGGCTTAAACCCACTAAAACAATAATGGGCCTTGACCCACAAACCATCATAGGCTTGCCCCAATTAGATAAAACATATTATAAAAGCCTAACAACGATAAGACCCGAATTAGCCATCCAAGCCCGATAAATAACTATTATAGATAAATAAGCATGCAAGTTAAAGCTTACACAATATACAATCGATCAAAAACTATATATGTGATTATGTAGAATGCATAATGTCAAATTATGCATAAATGATAAAAAGAATGATTAAACAAAAACTTTTGGGGCTGTTTGGTTCGCAGAATGTTTTGTGAAGAAATTGAAAATTGAATTTAAATAGGAAATGGAATGGAATCTTATTAAAATTAATAAGGCGTTTGATTGGTAAATTTTGACTGAAATTGAAATGTTAATTTTAAACATTTATTGGATTGTTAAACATTTCATGAGTAGATGGAAGAAAAGTAAATTCCAATGAATGTAGAAAGATTTTCTAATTTTAATTCATCTGTCGACCAACCAAACAGAATTTTGGATAGAAAATTTTTCAATTCAAATTCCAATTCCAGAGATTCTATGAATTAAACGGGCCCCTAAAAGTACAAGATTTAATTTGACATCTATAAATCACCAACTACATAAATACAAACATACATACTTAAGCCATTAGCATGCATGGTCCATGTCTGTATTACCACGAATAATAAACCAAGTAAAAATACTTGCACGCTTAAAAAATCAAAATAAATAAAAACTTAATAAACCATAAACTCCAAAACTAGAAATTTATGAAAATAACTAAGTCTTACAAAAATAAACCCACATGCACATAGACGATACACACATACAAGACATACACATACAAATGTCTACATACAATGCAAATAATATAAACTACCACAAGTCGTACATATTTTTATAAACCCACTACATATTTATAAATCCAACTAACTAATTTTCTTAAGGCTAAAAAAAATTTTTAAAAAATTGCTTTATCAAATCACTACCCATATTATCCAATAAAACATAAATACATTTTCTACAAATCTTGATACTTATAGTTTTGACCAAAATCTACACCAAACAATCTTGCTTATATCAAGAAACTAGACCCCATCCCCCTTCCTTACCATCTCAGCCAAGCCCCCATGCACCACCCTTAAACTTTAAAATTGTCTCTCAATTTCATCTACAACTCTCTCTACACTCTCTACTTGAAACACCATTCTTGTATTATCCATTTGCACTCAAGAACATTCAAATTCCAGCCACTTTGGAGTAGGGAATCGACCACCCAAAGAACCCATCAACCACCACAAGACACTCTCCAAGTAAGGTGTTTGAAAGAGTGAAATGAAAGAAATTATAGTGTGGGGGTGGTGCTACAAGGTGTTCGGCCGATAGGCGGTAAAGGGAGGGGGTTTGGGACCCATAATTTTTGGGTATGTATGCATATAATTATATATTTTCATTTGGAGGTGTGGATGTATGCATGTATATCATATGTATGTATGTATGTATGTATGTATGTATGTATGTATGTATGTATGTATGTATGTATGTATGTATGTATGTATGTATGTATGTATGTATGTACGTATGTATGTATAGATGCATGCATGGATGCATGCATGGATGCATGCATGTATAGATGTATGCATGCATGTATGGATGGATGTATGCATGTATGTATGCATGCATGCTTATATGTATGTATGCATGTAAGCATGCATGCATGCATGTATAATTATTAATATGATATGCGTGTTATGTTTATATACATGCATGTGGTGTGTGTGTACAGTGTAAGTGTGTGTGTATATGTATTGTCACACCCCAACCTAAGGGATCAGTCGTAACGACTGAATATCAACAAACATAGCAGAAACGATGTATGTAGTAATAATAAGCCATTAGTTTACATAAATAATAATAAAATAAGTACTTTCTATTACAACTTGACATGTGAATAGCTATATCATAGGCAAAGGCCATAGGGCCATTCACGTATATTCCTCAAAGTTGTTTTTTTGTATAGCTTATTTTGGTTCTTGTATAGTTCTTCTAGAGTGGGTTTAATTGTGCCCTACTATGAACGGTTAAGCTATACTAATTTGTGACATATCGATTATTGAATCTCAATAAGGGGTTTCTGTAACATAAAGGGCCCATTGTGTGCGGGGGATTCCTTAAATAATATCATGCACAAATCATGTGGCTCCTAATAGAGTTAATGATTGTGCTATATTCAGGGTCAAGAGCATGTAATAGTACACCACAAAATAATAATTAATGAGTATGTATTTCACTCCAAAAGTTTTAAAGTAAAAAGGGCGTTCATAAGACTTACCTAGACTCTCTTACATACGTAACATATACCAACATCCTGAGCTTCTTATATTGAGTGCATAATCCTCATGGTAACCTAGTTACGTTATTCATAAGTATATAATCTAATAATATAATATTTGTTAGCATTTTTGCAGTGGTTGAGCTCTTTTAAGCTTTAAGTATTATTGTAGTTAATTTATTATTTTAGGTTTAGGGTTAATTTTAACGTTATATATATATTTTTTTGGAGTTTATTGCGGTTGATCTTGGTCTCGTATTTAAGAATAACACCGGCTAATACATCTTATTTACTTATAATAAATTTTTTTGACTACCTTACCTTTTACCTCATTAGTAACGAACTTATCATTTGTAGTATCAATAGTTAGTAGCAATATCATATTAATAATTCTAACAAACTAAATTAATAATTATGATATTATTGATAGTTTTGTTAATAATACCTTTGGGCTGAATAACATATATATTAACAGTTATAATAGTATTAACATAGCTATTATTTACAATATATATATATTGACGTCCATAGCAATATTTATAATAGGATCGAGCAGCGTCAGAAATTTTAATGTTAATAATAAGGTTAGTGTTAATTTTTGAAAGTACTATTCGCATTAGTTATACACAAGGATAAGAATGCTTATTAATTACTAAGTAGTTTTAATAGTAGTGATAGCGTCGATGAAAATATCGGCAACATGGTAAATGATAATATTAGTCATAATAATAATATATAATATTTTTTATTAACAAAAATCGTAATGGTTTATTAATAATAAGTTAGCTATAAATATCATTTGTGGTTATGATGGTATATTATCCTGAATAATAGTATCATTAATTGTAACAACGTATGTCATATTTGTTAAATGTAGCAATGTTAATGCTTTAGTAAATTGATGGTTTTGGTGTTAATATATCATTTATTGGCGTTAATATACGTATTATGACTAACTATTATAAAAGTATTAGTACAATTATGAATGATAAAATAGTATTATTATGTATTATGAGGATCGTAATTGATAGACTATATTATTAATGATTACCATAGAGTAGCATTATTAATATTAGGTATAATGGTAATAATAAATTACAACCGTTAAGAATAGTAAATCATATTTATATTAATAGTGATGTTAACGATAATTATAGCATCTATAGAAGCAATACTAGTACCAAGTTTAACGCCATGTTAAGACAGAGTCAAATACTACCTTTTCGTATTAATGTTATATTTATCTCCTATATTTCATTCAAAATATCTATAAAATTGATAGAGTTTTAATTTTAATAATTTTAATAATAATCTTAATTACAAGTCATATTGTGATAATACTTAACAAATCGTATCTATGGTATAAAAACGTTAAAGGTACGCTTAACATTAATTATAATAATCATGATAATAATATTAGAAATAATAATTTCATAAACAACATTTGTAGTGAATTATTAATGATGAAATTGCAATTAGTATTGTTGCAAATAATTTGAGTAAATCTAACAACATTTGATCATGTTTGTAAATCATAAGTCGTTATATTACTTATTGATAAGCGTAGTAGCTATAATATTAGTAATATCATCAATAGTAGTAATCTTAGCACAAATATCACATTGAGATGACAATATTATTTATAACCTTAGAAATTTTTTATTTATAATAAACATTGATAAGATTTAGAATTTATAACTAGTGCAATAATTTCAATAAGAAGTACAGTTAATAATTTGATAATGCAATTAAAACTATAATCTATGATAAAATAATATTTTAAATATCATTATTAACAATAATAGTAAAAATAAAACCAATAATAATATATGCATCAAAAGTTATAATTGGTAATATGGTAATGTTTATAATAACGTTAGTGTGTTATTATCTAGTAACAACTAGTGGTAGCGATTTTTCCAAGTAATGTAACAATAATAATGATTTTGATTAAAGATAATGACATGAATAGTAATGTTGATAATAATATGGTAATGTTAGATGCTATTATGTTAGGTATAATTTCATAAGTAATAATATAAACATAGTAAATGAATTATATTTGATTGTCCATTACTTTTGCGTTATGATTTAGGTATTCAGATATTGCATATATTTTTATTGTGCAATAGCGCATATCAATTTATTAGTTATCGCATTTTGTATAATGCGTATATGCTATTATTTTCTATAAGTATTACTTGTTTAATATTATTTCATTTTATACCGAGAGCTCAACCTTTTATTATCATTTAAACGAGCCAAACTCATTTTATATTTTAGTTGTGTGTTGTACCTTTCCACTCGATTTGTGAATTTGGACACACTCGATATTGAAGTTGTCTACTCGTTTGACCACTATTGACCAACAGTTGACCGGCATTTCACCACATATACATCCAAACATCTTCGTGTTACCCAAACACAATGTAATGCAAACCTTGTTACCAAACGCCACCAAATCATTAACTTATTACCCGACTTCCCAAATAGACCTTACCACCATGACCCTTCACTTAAAATCTTATATGTTGTTGTTAACCTCACATGCAACCACCAAAATCAACCATCATTGAGTGTAACTTATTCAAATAATTGAATACAACTTAAACCTTACCGGAATCTCGTAGATCAAGACACTAAGAACACATGCATGAGTAGATTGACCCAAATGGGGTTGTCGGAAGTTGGCCGGAACCCTAGCCGCCACCGCTGAAGTTACTGAAAAAAGGTTTTGGCCATCAATCATAGTTGTCGCCTATCAAGTTAGGTTAACAGCGAGAAGCCACAATCACACTCACCGATATTTGTTGCATTCAGTAACCATCACCACCACCGTACACTAAGAATCACCACACCACTCCACCGAAAACCACCACTGAGGCCACTACCACCATCATGTTATCGAATCCACCAAAAGCTACTCCATCAAGCAAAACCCTCACTATCAAGAATCTAATTATGATGTAACCACCATCATGTTCATCTCGTCAAGGGCTTCAATTTGATGTAGTCCACTTGCAGGTTGCCGACCTGATATCACCTCCTGGGGAAGCGACTGCCATCATCCCTCCACCATTCTCTCTCTCTTAATTCTCATTGCTCTCTCTCTAAGCTTTAGAGGAACTCTTATGTGTGTGGATTTGGAGGTGTATGAACTATGTGTGGGTGGAGGCTAGAAATCAAGGATGGAGTTTATACCTAGGGTTGGTGTGTCATCTAACACAGTATGCTATTGACATTATCCTTCCCGTATCGCGTCCCGTGTCGAGGCTCTATCTTTTGTGAAAGTTTCATGAATCTTATTTCTTATATGGATGTGTAATAATTTATATAATAACATGTTATTTTAACCATATGATGGTGACGTGTAAGTCAGTGTTTTCCGTATGTCACGTATTTTACTTGTACAAATCTGAATTTCGTTCACGATCCAAATGGTCTGATTATTGGTGATTATAAATGTTAGATCTAAAAATAGATATTGTATAATATTTACTATATTCGATCTACGTGTTATTTGGTATATACTTGTTGTTAGTCACAACCATGTTATCGTTGCTATAGATTGTCAGTGTATGCTTGGTTCGCGTAAGATTCTTCGAATAGCTTTGTGTTCATAATGCAAAAGACATTCATACATTTTTGTTTTACTATATTTTAAATTATCACAAGGGGGTTTAGTTACTTTCCGGATATCAGTTCGTGATTAATCGTCTAACATTTTTGTACGCAGATTTCTTGCTGTGTGATCGTTTAATCTTAGAACGAAGCTCTCACATTGTGAGATTTTTTGTTAACATTTAAAAATAATTCTTTTTGGATTGACTTATCTTATTTGGCCATAGCTGGGCTAGTTTGCTTATTGGGATTCGATCGCGTTCGACACAACGTTTTGGGCTAAAGAAAAGAAAAAATTTTGGCCCGTATTTTGGGGTTGTCACATGTGTCTTATATATATGTATGTATGTGTATGCATAAGTATGGGTGTGTGTGTTGTGTGTGCATATGTAATATTCATGTAATTATCCATAAGAATATATGTTGGTGAATATGTATGTGTATGACATGTATGCATGTATGTGTGGAGTATGTGTGTGCATGGATATAATTTTCTTCCTATTATAGATTTTTGAGAAGATTTAACTAAAATTTTAATGGATCTGGAAGCAACACTAATTATGCATGGAGGGTTTATAGGTTTTGGTTAGTTTGTTGGAGATTTGACTATTTAAGTTTTTAATAAATTTACTTTTTGTTTTGTATGACTTAACTTAGTTTATTTATATAAGTCTAGTCTTTAGATTTTATATAATTGATTAATATCCTTTCATGTTTGATTAAATTTAAGAATGTATAATCCTTTTAGACATATATAATTGTTGAATATGAATAAATCTCTAAGTATAAATGCAGGACTGGTTATGATCAATGCAATAGTTTCACAAGGTGGAAAGAGTTGAGAACACTTAACAATTCAAATAGGGAACCGGTTGGGATGAAACAAAGAACACAAGTACCAAGAACAAAAACACTCGAATATGGTTTTCAAGAATGATGTATATTGCTCTCAAGTTCTATTACAAGTGTTACAAAGCATAGGCTAGAAAGACTTTGAACTTCTTATGTGAAGCATAGGCTAGAAAGACTCTAATAGCTTTAATCCTGGCAATTGGGGTAAAGACTTCATCATAGTCTGTCCATTCTTCTTGAGTATATCCTTGTGCTATCAGCCTTGCTTTGTTTCTGATGATGATACCTCTGTCATCTAGTTTGTTCTTAAAAATCCACCTTGTACCAATAGGATATTAGCCTTCAGGAAGATCAACTAGATTCCAAACTTTATGCTTTCTAAATTATTGAGGTTCTTCTTGCATTGCTTTAATCTAGCTGTTGTCTTTCAATGCTATAGTTATGTTGGGTGGGACCACTTGTGAAAGAAAACAGGAGAACAGACAAATATTGGCAGCTCCCCCTTGACTTCTTGTGGTTCTTTCATTAAGATCACCAATAATGTTTTCTATTGGATGATACTTATGAATTCTTGTTGTTGGAATTGATTCAACTGGAATTGATGATTCCAAGTTAGTGATGTTGGTTGATGGAGATGGATCCAACTGAGATGGGGAATCAATAAAGTGGTCAAAATTCTTATCATTTTGGTTTTCTGATGCTAAATGAATTCCATCTTCATGATTTTGTGTTTTCGTAGATGTAGGTATAACTTTCGCAGTAGTTACACGAACAACTACGGATGTTGTAGTTTGTTGATCTACAGATGTGAATGTTGTTGGAATGTTTTCTGATGAATTGGGAACTTCAGATGAAGGAAAAGAGTCATCTCCGGAAGTAGGAACATCTATGGATGTAGAAGGAACTTCTGCGGATGCATTGTTAACTTCTAAAGTTGAATTTCCATTTCCACCAAAATTTTCATTGCTTGTTTGAGATGAAGGGCGTGGATCAGCAACACTTGAAGTGTGTGAATGAAATAATCTTTGAGGATCAGCAGCCAGTGGCACTTCACTCAAACTTGGAGGTACATAAGGATAACATGTATCTGTAGGACCTACAACATTCAAATAACCAGAGTTAAATGAATTTGTTAATGCATCTATATCAAACAACCAAGATGATCCTTTTACTGATTTTGGAAACAAGGATTCGTCAAATGATACATTAGGTGTTTCCTCCACAATGTTGTAATGTGGAATGTAAACTCTATATGATTTAGATGTTGACGAGTAACCAACAAACCATCATAGGCTTTTTCATCAAACTTTTCTAATTGATCTTTGGTGTTTAAAATAGACACATGACACACAAAAGCTCTAAGATAACCTATAAAAGGTTTTCTTTTAAACAAAAGTTCATAAGGTGTTTTATTATGTTCTTTGACAATTAAAGTTCTATTCTGGACATTGCATGCTGTGTTCACTACTTCTGCCCAAAACGTGATAGGCAACTGTGAATCAGCTAGCATTGTTCTTGCTGCTTCAATTAGACTCCTATTTCTTCTTTCAGAAACTCCATTTTGTTGTGGAGTTCTTGGTGCATTGAATTGTCTGGCAATGCCTTTGTTTCTGCAAAAGGAATCTAAAACATGATTAACAAATTCAGATCCATTATCACTTCTTAAGATTTTGATCTATAAATCAAGTTGATTTTCAATCTTAGTGATAAAATCCATTACTATTTCTGATGTTTCACTTTTATGTTTAAGAAAAAGACCCATGTGAATCTAGTGAAATCATCAACAATCACCAAACAATATTGCCTTTTACTAATGCTCAACACATTGGTTGGACCAAAAAGATCCATGTGCAGCAGTTTAAGTGGTGTTGTGTTTGTGTTGATTGTTTTGGACTTATGTGACACCCTATGTTGTTTTCCTTTATAACATGATGAACATGATGAATAATAATTTAAGGGTAACGTTTGGACCAATAATAATTTATTGATTTAAGCTATCATTTTAAAGTTCATTTTATAAATAATAACTAGAAATGATTTTTTTTTTGTTATATTGTTTTATTAAGAAAATATATTAAAACTACAGAATATATTTTGGTAACTAAAAATAATTTTTAGTCATTAAAAAAGATTTTTATAATTTTTTTATAAATTTTCTGGACTTAAATAGGTTAAAGAAACGAGTTTTTTAAAAAAATGGGGGGGTGCCCGGGTTCGAACCCAGGACCTCAAGGATAGAAGAGTGATGTGTTACCATTAGGCTGGGGCGCCTATGCCTGTTAGGAAATGGGTTTTAATTCTTAAAAACACAAATACAAAGAAACCCCCAAACCATATGAACCCTAGAACGATTTGAACCAAATTGAAGAACAATTCGTTACTGTTAACGCTAATGATCATGGGGCTTTTGTTCCCCATGTAAAATCGAGTATGTAGGTGGGTTAAACTACCCGGTTGAAGTCGAATTGATGATAAGGCAGACGAAGAACAGGCCGCGACCGAAGCTATAATCAATCGATGTGCAAATGATGATGATAACCAAATTCGTTGCACAGAAAGCTTCTACCGGTCCCAATGAATGAAAGCCCCCTATCAATTTCAACTAAGATCGCTCGAAGGTCGATGAACACCATGGATGCAGACGTGATGAAGAGTGTGACTTGTTTAGGATGTTTGAGTGTGTTTCAGATGAAATTATGTTTGATAGTAGTTTAGGATTGATTAAACGATCGATTATGTTCCATTTAATTTGATTATTATTGAGTTTTAATGATCAACGGGACTATGATTAAAGGCTACGGTTAATTAGTGATTCGAGTTCGTAACCGTCGTTTTAATTCAATTAAAGTTCATCTCGGGGTTTGAAACATCTTCACGAAGCGGTTGGAAATGATTGGGGTCGGAATTTGAAGGAGATTAGTGGGTTTTAAAGCCGCCGGAGGGTGGCCACGGGAAATACGGGGTCAAGGGGTGGTTATAAGAAATTTGCACATTGGTCCCTGTAGTTTTTAAATGTTACTATTTTATGTAAGAACTTTATATTTAAAGCTTCTAAATTGATAATAATGCCCCCTGAACTTAATTAAACTTTAAGTTTTTAACATTATTCTAACTTATTAATTATTTAACTTTTACAAATTATTATTTCTATTATTATTATTATTTTTATTTTATTTTGACTATTATTATTATTATGTTTATTATAGTAAAAACAAATTATTAACTCTTACATTAATGAATTAATGCTTAATAAAAGAAACATTCATAAACAACCCATATAGTTTCTTAAATGACATAAATGGTCCTTACAAGAACATAACAGGGTTAACTATTAATTAACGAAAACACGAAAGGTTACACTCAGCAACACCGTTTTGTTGAGGAGTCCTGGCAGAACTATATTGTCTTGTAATACCCTTTCATCACAAAATGCATCAAGGATTTGATTTTTGAATTCAGTTCCCTGATCACATCTTATGGTCTTGACTTTTTGATCATATTGATTCTCAATTTTCAGAATGAAGTTCTTTAATATTTTAGGAGTCTCATCCTTAGTTCTTAGGAAGAAGACCCAAGTATATCTTGTGAAATCATCTGTGATCACCAAGCAATAAGAGGTCCTTCCTAGACTCATTACACTGTGGGGCCAAAGAGATCCATATGTAATAAGTGTAGGGGAGTAGTGATAGAGTTCATTTTCTTTGGCTTGTGAGACACCTTGTATTACTCCCCTTTCAGGCATGCAACATAATGGTCATTACTTGTAAACTCTTTCTTTGGCATTATAGTTACCAAATCATTCTTAATTAATTTATTCATGTTCTTAAAGTTTACATGGCACATTCTTTTATAATAGAGGAAAGACTCATCACTATTGGCTTTAGATAGAAAGTAAGAAACTTCTCCTGAAGGGGATGTTTCCTGTAAGTCCATCTTGTACATGTTTCTTTTCCTGGGGCCTATGAGTAGGATATGCTCTTGAGGAATGACCACCCCGGGCTTGAGAACAATGCACTCATGATCAGTAAAGAGCATGTTATATCTCTGATCATAAAATTGGGATACACTCAAAAGATTCTATCCAAGCTCCTTAATAAAATTTACCTTCTCAATGCTGAGCTTACCATTTGTGACCCTGGCCCTTCCTATAATGTAACCACCAGATTCTCCTCCAAAAGTAACTGGCCCTCCATCAATTCTTTCAAAGTTTTGAAGAAAAGAGCCATTGCCTGTGATGTGCCTAGAACAGCCACTGTCAATGATCCATATGTTCCCTTTGGTCTTGAGCTTTTTCTGCATATAAAGAGATGGTTAATTACATTTAGAAACCCAAGCCTCATTGGTGTTGGGCTTGTCAAAGTGCATTTAAGATAATGCAATAGTAATTGATCCTATATGCAAGTTATGAGGATCATTTGCTGTTGTTAATGAAGAACTTTCTCTCACATGGCCTTCCTTCATCTTCCACACCATCTTTGGAAGACTAGACTTGGCCTTCAATACTTTGGAAGTTTTGATGACTTTGGAAGTTTTAGAGACTGAACCTTCTGATGCTTTTGCATCCATTGCAGTAGACTTCAGTGCTTCGGAAGCATTCCTTTCTTCTGAGACCAAATTTTCTTCTGAAGGTAAGATTTCACTTATCTTCTTCTTCACTTTGGAGCTTCCGAAAGGAAAAGATTTTCCTTCCAAAGCTATCTTCTTCTTAGAAGTTTTCTTCTTAGACATGTGGATAGTACTTTTGGGATTGTATATGCAATCCTTGGTAAAGTGAGAAGTACTACCACACATGATGCATTTAGTTTGCATGCTTCTGAGAGTCTTCCTTTGAGTGGAAGGCTGAGCTTGATCACTTTCCACTTCTTTCTTCATCTTTTCAGATGATGCAGTAGGCTTCTTAAGATGAGGCTTGCTTTTGGAACTGGATGGGTCAGGCTGTGCAACAGTGATGCACATTTTAGTAGCTTTCTTCTCTTGACCAAGATGATTTGGACTTGAATTAGGATTTCTGGTACTATAATCCATAGTAGAGTCTTAAGTCTTTACCACTTCAAATCTAGCAGAGATAAAAACTTGCTTTTGCTTGGAGTTGAAGGTGGCATTGATCTCTTGGGTTTTTTTGGAGTTTCTTTTGGCTGCCCTGTTCAAGTTCTTCCTTGTTGACTTGGTCATCCTAGGTTCTTCCTTCTCTCCAGGGGAATAATGTCCCTTCTTAGGATAACCCTTGTCACTCATCTCTGGTTCATTCTTCACTATCCTCTCTTCATCTTTATCTTTCTCTTAGATAGGATCAATAGAAGGTAGCTCATCTTGACAAGTTCCATACCTTGGAGATCTAACTGATAGGAGTGTGTGTGGAGGAGCTATTTCACTTGATCCTAGTTCCTTCCAGTTCTGGTAACAAACTTTTGCATGCAAGGTTGAGGATATTATGTTCTTGAAGGTTTCCTCTTCAAGAACACATTTTTCTACCTTGGCTTTGCTGATCACAAGCTCAGCCTTGCATTCAGTTAACTTGGTTATGAGTTCTTTGATTTGAGTCCTGTAGTTTGTGTGCTCATGCTTAAGAGTTGAAATGGTTTTCCTAAATCTTCTATTTTAAGTTTATAGTCATTTTCAGCTCTTTTAAAGTTAGCTTTTAATATATTTAAGGACTCAAGATCAGATCTCACTTCCAAGTTGTAGGACCTGTACATGTTAACTTTAGTAATGCATTCAGGAGTACAAAGATGTTCTAATACCTTGGTTTCTTCATGATCAGCCATCAGTGCTTGGTTTAGAGAAATATCTTCTACCTAAAATCTCCGGTCAAAGTCTCCTTCTTCAACAACAATAGCAGCATGTTGTTTAGGTTGGCTTGGCTTCTTAGTTCTGGGAGCTGCATCAGTGTATTTTGGTCTGGATTGTGCTTGGCCACCATTTGTCCTTGGTGCCTTGCACTCTCTAGAAAAGTGTCCCATTTGGTTATAGTTGTAACACTTCACCTTGCTTTTATCCAGGCCAAACTTTTCACTGGCCACATTGCTTGGAAACTTCCTTCCTGTTCTCTTGTAAAACGTCTTGGCTCTATGAGTGAGGAGAGCCATCTGTTGAGCTATTTCCATGTACCCCAGATCATCTGGATGGATGCAGTCCAAGTCTTCAAGAGTGAAGAGAAAGTTTCCACAACTTTCATCAGCAGACACAAAGGCTTAATGCAGAGCTTGTCTCTTAGAATGGGCTTCCTTGGATGTAGCTCTTCCTTGGTGTCTCAGAGAAGGTGATCAAAGGACCCTTTTATGAGTTTTCAGGGTTGCAGATGAGATGATGCTTTTGTTCTCTGCTATCCCTTTCAACCACATGAAGGGCTGAACTCAGCTAATTGTTGGAAGAGCTGCTTAATGGATTTTGCATGTTCATCTCCATCTGGTAGCCACTAAGGATACCATATAGCTCTGTGAGAGTAAGGGTAGAGAGGTTCTTAGTTCTCTTAATGGCCATATAATAATGAGTCCATTGTCTAGGAAGAGAGAACATGAACTTCCTCATTATGTCCCTATTCTTAACCTTGACTCCAACATCCATTAGAGTATCCACAATCTCAACATACCTGAAGTATTATTGAGTCATGGTTTTACCTGTCTTGTAGGTGAAGTTCTTAAACTGCTACTTGATGATGTCTTTCTTGTTCTCTTTGGCTTCCTTAGACCCCTCATACATGATCTTCAGTGCATCCCAAAGCTGGTTAGCAGTCTTGCACTTCTTGAAGCCTTTGTATATGGAGTTAGGAAGAGCAGTTTGGAGGGCGGTCATGGCTTTCTAATCTACATCAATTTTCTTCCAATCTTCCTCAGAGTAGTCAACCATTTCTTTTGGTATCATCCCACCTCCAGCAGTGGCTGAAGAGGTGCTTGGGATGTGAGGTCCTTCAATAAAAGATCTCCACATCCTGCTATCTTGAGACTTAATGAACCCTTCCATATATGGGCACCAAGTATCAAAGTCATCAGGAGTGATCAGTGGAGACTTTGTCACAGTACTGGTTTCCATATTAACCTTGGAGATAACTGCCATTTGAGTTGATAAGTGTGTTGTGAAACTGAAGAGATTTAAGATGGTGAGATCTTACAATCAAGAGCCTAAAATGCTCTGATACCAATTGAAGGACTGGTTATGATCAATGCAATAGTTTTACAAGGTGGAGAGAGTTGAGAACACTTAGCAAATCAAATAGGGAACCGTTAGAATGAAACAAAGAACACAAGTAACAAGAACAAGAACACTTGAATATCGTTTTCATGAATGATGTATATTGCTCTTAGGTTCAATTACAAGTGTTACAAAGCTTATCTGAAGATAGAAGTACTTGAGACACTTTATACTACATCCTATAACCGGCCATACTTTAAAGGCCAGCTGGAAATACTAATCTAGACAACAAGATCAATGTATAGTCCAAAGGTATATTCCCTTTTGACTAGTAACTATGATATGCCATAGCTCTCATCCTAATATATTACAAAAAGGATAAAAGTACATAGTTGGAAAGTTACAGACAAAAGACCTTAATCTACAGTTGATAAAAGCATGAACCTTTTTACCAACTCATATAAGTTGGTGAGTCTTCAGAAGTGGCAACGAAAAGTTATTCAGCTTTTGTCAAAAGGTGATTCAGAGAAAGCATGCCTTTTCTGTCTTTGGAAGAAATCAGTCTTTGGCTTCGGAAGACTTTGTCTTTGAAGCTTCGAAAGACTTCATCTTTTGCTTCGGAAGCTTTGGTCTTTTGGCTTCGAAAGATTTGATACTTAGCATAGTTTACTAAGTTATATCAAATATTCTGAAGTAACTTCCTTGTACTTCATATGTGCATGCTGAGAGCTTTTTTGGTTGCATCAGCCTCTAAGTGTAATCCTTACAATAAAAGTACATCTTATTAAAGTTGGTGATTTTTATATAAGAGTTTTTTAACTACTTAATTTCATTAACTTAATACTTTTATTTTATACAATCATGTTAGTACGTTTTAAATTATTAAATGTTCAAATCATCATAGCTTACGGGTTCTATTATTTAGTTTGCTTATGGGGCCAAAATGATAGATTTTGGATTTCTCTATTGTTGGGCTTCCCATATCTTGCTCTTATTGTTTGTGCGCCAAGGCCCATTGATGTCTAAGTAGCATCTAGGCCTATTAGGTATCGGGTCTAAGCCCATTATGTTAGGTGGGTTATAGTACATCAAAACATAGTGGCCTAATGGCTTGTTTGGGTTTTATGGGTTAAAGCCTATTAAGCACAGTAGCTCGATAACCCATTAAAGTATGTGTGTATGCGTAGGCCTAAGCTCTGTATAGTTGTGCCCATTTCATGGACTTCCATTTCTAAATCAAATCCATTATCATTTTGTGACCCATGTTGGTTTATAAAATATTTCCGGGCCTAAAAATCAGGGTTGTCACATACTTTCCAACTTATAGAAATTACATCCTCAAAATTTGCTTATGCTTATCTACTAAATTTCATGCTTTTAGTCTGGCATATAGCTAAGTTCATTAATTTCTAAAACACATGAAATAGTACATGGTCAAAGGAAATGGTATTATGGCGTTGGGTTAGGGCCTTCACCGACACTTTCAGTAGTTCAATCGGTAGATATTCTAGATTCAAACAACTATGGATACTTTATCTTAATCTCATCTTCTCGTTCCTATATGAATTCGGGTCCTTGTTTGGAATTCCACTTGACTTTCATGATCGAGTTTCTACCACGCCTAAGCTTTTTCTATTGTCTCCCCGTAATTTAGAGTGGTTCTTAAACTGCTAAATCAATATTTCAGATTCATTAAGTTTTAATTTAGGATTCATCATATTCAAGATCTAAAAGTCAAAATCAAGATAAGTGTGAGTACAAGAAATAGATGATGATAATTTCACTAATGTTGATTAACAAATTACAATGATAATCATATAATAACAACGAAAGATCAAAGCCACCCAAAGGAGAATTTCTCCTTGGGTGGATGCATCACAACATAGAAAACAACATACACGAATAATAATAAAATAAGTACATTCTATTACAATTTGCCATGTTTAAAGCTAAATAATAGGTAAAGGCCTTAGTTTTATTTTCCTCTATTCCTCAAGTATCTTTCTTGTATAACTCATCTGTGTTCTTGTGTAGTTCTTCTAGAGTGAGTCTTCTAAATGCTTCTAATCATGTATTTAAAGCTGTAAATCCAAAGCTTGAGGAGTCTAACCAAGACTCCCCCTTATAATAAAAAAAAATGCTTGAAACACATACTCAAAACATGTTAACATAAAGTTGTGATATCATATTTTTATGTATTAAGATTCATAATCATACATAAATATAAGAAAGTAGATCATAGTTATTGGTACATGAAAAAATATATCATAATCAAACCTGGACTTAGGCTAGCCACTGGGTGCTAAAACATCCCCTAACCCTCACTCGTTATTATTATAGGATTAAGTGTGCCCTTCTAAGTACGGTGAAGCTGCACTAATTTGTAATACAACAATTACTGAATCTCAATGGGGGGGGGGGGGGGAGGGGTTTCCCTGTTACTAAATAAATACTTTTAGATTCAATAAGTATGGATCTTAGGATTCATCATGTTTATGATTAAACAATCAAAATTAAGATAGTATGAGTGTGTGAATCCAAGAACATAAGAAATTGATGATGATAATAAAATGAATTCATTGATTTCGATAGACAAATTACAATGAAATTCATACATGATTCATTAAAAAAGAAACCCACCCAAAGGAGAATTTCTCCTTGGTTTGTTGAATCACACCATAGAAAACACACATAAACAAATGGACTAGTGAGTCTTTATTTATAGGTGTCTAGGGAATATTACATTACAAACCCTAATTTTGATTAATTCTTTTTCTTGATTTTAACTTTCTGTGTTGACTCTTGATTCTTTTCTTTTTCTTTTTTTAGTCAACGTGGTCTCTGAATTTATACAACGAGATCTTCAATCGGTTGTAAATATGATATGTTAAGCTTCATTTTATCATCTTGTTGAACCCAACAATACTCCTCTTAAACTAATGCTTGCCAAACTTTAAAATTGAACATCTTCTCTGTCACATATCTTCTTGATCAATTGATGTATAGACACAGTTCAATCGATTTTCATATGAAACAGGGTTCAATCTGAATTCAAGAGGCGGGGCTCTAATATCAATTGATTGGGTGAAATTTATGATGAGGGTCTAATATACTCATCGATTCTAATGAGTAATTGCAGTGGAAATATGGTAATCATAGATTAAATAGAATGAACACAAGATAATACTCATAATTGCTCTATGTATATTGATTTGCTTTTGCTCAAAATATAAAGGATCAGGTATAGGGTTTAGGGTTAGAGAAGGTGAATGCTAACTTTCTATTTATAGGCCAACTTATGACCTGTACAATTAAGTAATATATCCTGACTAATTCTAGTATGTTACATAAGTCAAAAAGAACAAAAACAGAATAAGCATTTCTTTGATCTTTACGCGCATATGTTTTTGTTCGTCCGTATTTGTTGAGGCGGATGACAAAAAAACTTGGTTGTACTTCTTTTTCTTCAGACACATTTCTTTTTCTTTATCAGCATATTTTGGTTGTTCATCTGCAATAATCTATGTGGATGACCAATGCTTTGTTCATATTTGTTATTCATCCGCATTGGATCATTGCATCCATATTTGGTTAGGTAACGTTCTGCATTTGATACACGAGCAGCCATATTTGTCTTGGTTATTAGGTCAGCCGCATTTGCATGCATGTACTTCATTCGCATTTGCTTAAGAGTTTATCACAAAGCGTCCACACTTATAAGAGAAATTAATGCATACGGATTTATGTCACATGATTAAGCCTAATTTTGATTAATTCTTTTTCTTGATTTTGCCTTTTTCTATGTTGACTCTTAGTTCTTTTCTTTTTCTTCTTTTAATCAACGTGGTCTCTGAATGTGTATAATAAGATCTCCGGTATATAATGAGATCTTCAATTGGCTATGCAGGACCGGTTAAGTGATGGTCAATACAATCAGTCTCACAGTGAGGAGAGTGTTAGAACACTTAATAGATAAAATAAGGAACCAGGTTTATGTAAATGATACTAAGAACACAAATAACTAAGACAGAACTAAGAACAAGAACAAACTAATATGGTTTTCAAGAATGCTGTATATTGCTCTCAAGTTCTTTTACAAGTGTTACAAAGCATAAAAAGAAATACAAGGACATGAGATACTTTATACTACATCCTACAACCGGCCATACTTTGAAGGCCAGCTGGAAACACTAATCTAGACAACAAGATCAATGTAAAGTCAAAAGGCAGATTGCCTTTTGACTAGTGAATATGATATGCCATAGCTCATATCCTAATATATTATAAAAGGATAACGGTACAAAGTAGGAAGTTACAGACTCAAGACCATAATCTACAGTTTACTATTGCAGCGCAAAATAAGTCAGCTTTATGGAAAAGTAGATCAGAGAAAGTATGTTCTCTCTGTCTTCGAAAGAAATCAATCTTTACTTCATTAGCTTCGGAAGACTTTGTCTTTTAAGCTTTGGAAGACTTCATCTTTGGCTTCGAAAGATTTGGTCTTTGGCTTTGGAAGATTTTACACTTAGAATAATTTCTGTGATGAATGTAAAACTTGCGAAGTAACTTCTACCTTATACATCAGTGCATGCATGCAGGAAGCTCCTTGGTTGTTTTGGCTTCTTTGGTTGTATCAGCCTTCTAATATAACCTTACAAACTCCCCCTAGGCTTATGCTACCAAAACAAAGAAGTTATTCAGATGTTGATAGTCCTCATTAGGATTAAGACCATACCTTTCTTCATCATCTGGTCAGGATCCCTCAGACTCTCATAATATCTTCTCATGTCATGGAGATCATGTAGAGGAAGATCAAGCATGTCTTGCCGGAAATAGACGTCTTGACCTCCTTGATCTCTGACGACATACCACCTGTCTGGATTAGCAGCAAAAGTCCAAGACAAGATGGGTCTTCCAGTTGCAAGAGGCTCTACTTGAGTTGGAGTTAGTTGAGCAGCCTCTTTTTGCATTACTTCAGAATGCTCTGACTCATCCTGAGGTGTAGAGGTGGATGCCTTGGTCTTCTTCTTGGAAACACTCTTCATGACCATCCTTTTGCTCCTCTTTGAAGTCTTTAACACAAAGGAATGGTCTTCAGCACCAGGTTGTTCTATTGTGTCTCTCTCAGTTGGGTTCTTTTCTCTTATAGTTTCATAAGGAGAGTGAAAAGGACCCTGCTATAGATCAGAAGATGAAGTTGGCTGAGATGTAGCTCTAGGTCCAAGTTGTGTTATCTCAGGGGGTTCAACCTTTACCTCAACTTCAGGTTGAGCTGGACTTGGTGGAGAATGCAAGTCAACAAGCTCTCCTTTTTTAATATTTTGCTTGATCACTTAATGTGCTCATCCATAATGGATAGAGACATTAGACCAAACCTCCTTCTGGAGAATCCATACAGCTTCAAGAAGCTCATCATCCTTTGTCTGTCAGCATACTTCTTTTGGCTCTTTTGGATGATGGCTCTTGACTTTCTTGAACTGGGGAGAGGGTAGGAGCATGCTTGTAGAGCCTTTTCTTTCTCCTTTCTTCCATGTTTTTGAGGAGCAATATTGCATCCTCTGCCTCCTTTCTCTTCTTGGACAACTCCTTGTTAGCCAGTTCATTCAGTTCATCTAAGGGGAGAGAGAGTAGTTCATTCACATTATAGTTTCTGGTCCCCAAGTAGTTTATCCTGGTTGCCCTCAACTCATCATCCTGAGTATTTGGCATGGGGGCGGCCCTGATGGTAGATTCCATGAAGCCTAGAGACCCTCTTGAATTTTCTCCCCTTAGCTTCATCTTCCTCCCTTTTTCCTCCTCCTCAATCTCCTCAAAAGTCAGTTTCCTTTTCCCTTTGTCACTCACTGGCCTTGGTGACTTGGGGTGGAGAGAGCTTTAGCCTTCATTGTTTGATTCAGCAGTCAAGCTCTGGCCAGAGAGAGGTTGTGAAGCACCTTCACCAGCTAGTGCCTCACTGAGGGTAATGGGTGCTGAAGAAGTTCCTGTCTTAAGGTTCACAGGTTCAACTTCTAGGCCTTTAGTTAGGCTTCCCCTTTTAAGCTAATCTTAGGGTCCACCTTAACATCCAGTTGACCAAAAGTCTTACTTGCTAGCCTCTGTGTATATAGTCTTGACCTCAACTTGTATTCTTCAAACACCTTTTCTTGAATCCTATCTGCTAATCTTGCAGCTTGTCTATTTTGACTTGGGATGACAAGTGGAAGATTAATCAGATGGATGCTCTCATAGAAGTTCAGGTTGAAAAAGTTGAAAATTTCCTATTGACCCTGAGATCTAGAGTTGACTAGAGCTCTTCTATCAGTGTCATACCTCCATCCTATGATTGGATTCTCAAAGTGAGGTGATGGGGTAGGCATAGCTCTGGGAATACCCTCCTCAAACAAAATTTGTATAAGAAAGTCCGCAACCATGTAGACTTGAGGAGGTTGCTGAGTATGGACCATTGCATGTGAGGGTGGTGAATCCTCAAAGTCCATACTCTGTGAAGAACTCCTAGGTTCTGTGATTGTTTGGACTTTCTCCCCCTTTTTGGTAGCATCACCTTTTTGCATAGGTGAGCTTAGGGTTGGGTCTGTCACATCCACAGGTTCTTGTGGACCTGGTTGAGTTTTCCTGAGTGGTCTCTCAGCTAACTTGCCCTTGAGATTGGTGATCTCAAGTTGCTGGTCATTGACCCTCCTTTGTAAGACAATCACCTGAGATTCCAGGTGACTTATCTTTAAGACTAAATAGGTGCATGTTTTTGTCAGTTTTTGCACCTTTAGTTTCAGACTCCCCTAATCTTTATCAAAAGAATCATGGGGGAATGAGAGAATAGGACCAAGGTCTTCTTCCTCATCACCAGCACTTTGTTCTTGGCTGCTAGATTTCCCCTGCACCATGACAGCTTCAAGTGAAGTGTTAATGGGCTGGGTTTCCATGGTTGAGGTCTTAATGATGTAGTCACTTGCTGAAGTGAGAGCCTCTTCTATATGGACCTCCTAAACAGGTTCAGGGAGATCCACCTCAGTAGTAGGTGGATGATGTGGGCTAGACATGGGAGAAACAGGATTACTCATCTCTCTTTGAGCAGGGGTGGAGAAGTGAGACTCATGATACTCACTGAAGCCCATGTTGTCATCATTAGAGAATTCAAAGTTTGGGATTGGTTGCTTTAGATCAAGAGACTGGGATGGTAACTATCCCCTGAAGGTTGGTCACTAGAGTTTTGAGACTCTGAGTGAAGGCTTACTGCTATGGGGGTTGTGAGCTCATCAGGCTGAGCATGAGGAACCTCAGCACTAATCATTGGTGAGATGGGAGTGGTTTGCTTCTCAGGAGAAGTGGGAGCTCCAGTGTCCACTTCCTCCTGTGTGGGTGATGATATAGGGGCCTGCATAAGCTGAGTAGCATGTGCAGGGGTTCGTTTGGATTTTCTTTGGTAGGTGATGGTTATTTTTGGCTGTATTGGTGGTTGGGAAGTAGAAGGTGTGGGTTCAATACTAGCAAGTGGAGACTTTGTCATAGTACCGGTTTCCATATTAGCCTTTATGATAGCTGCCATTTGAGATGTTTAGTGTTCTGTGCAACTGAAGGGATTTAAGATAGTGAGATCTTACAATCAAGAGCCTGGAAAAGCTCTGATACCAATTGCAGGACCGGTTAAGAGATGGTCAATACAATCAGCCTCATAATGAGGAGAGTGTTAGAACACTTAATAGATAAAATGGGGAACCGGGTTTATGTAAATGATACTAAGAACACAAGTAAATGAGACATAACTAAGAACAAGAATAGACTAATATGGTTTTCAAGAATGCTGTATATTACTCTCAAGTTCTCTTACAAGTGTTACAAAGCATAAAAAGAAATACAAGGACCTGAGATACTTTATACTACATCCTACAGCCGGCCATACTTTGAAGGCCAGCTGGAAACACTAATCTAGACAACAAGATCAACGTAAAGTCAAAAGGAAGATTGCCTTTTGACTAGTGACTATGACATGTCATAGATCACATCCTAATATATTATTAAAGGATATAAGGTAGTAGGAAGTTACAGACTCAAGACCATAATCTACAGTTTACTAAAGCATGGACCTTTTCAACAACTTGTATAAGTTGGTGAGTCATCAGAGTTGCAGCGAAAAATAAGTTAGCTTTATGGAAAAGTAGATCAAAGAAAGTATGTTCTCTCTGTCTTCGGAAGAAATCAGTCTTCACTTCATTTATGAAATTGAAATCGACAAAGAACAGATGAAACAAATTGAAAACAGAATGGAACAAAAAGATTGTTTCAATTGATTTTCATTGACAATGAATCGATTATAATGATATTGATGCTTGGATGATCTGATGATCTCCTATGATGTTCTTGGTGTTCTTGTGATTGCTATGTTGCTATATTGATCGATTGATCAATTGATATTGTTTCTATGAATATATGAATCTCTATTTGTGTATCAATATCTCTCAATCTCTACCTTAATGAGTGCACTCATGCCTTATATTTATAGGCAGAGGGATTCACTTTAAAATTACAAAGATATTCTGATGTGACGTGAAATATTCGCTTCTGACAAATTGACTTGCTGACTTTGTGTTGAGTACTTGATGATATGAGATCATACAAATATTATGATCTTCTGTAGGAGTTGAACTTTCATAGGAGTTGAACTTCCATAGGAGTTGAACTTCCGTAGGAGTTGGTTCTTTGTTCTTGAACATCATCATCAGGAGCAAACTTCCTTCTTTCGTAGCAGCATCAACTTGATCTCTAAACTTATTCTTCAGTAGATGTGCTTGTGCTTCCGCAGGAGATCCACTGATGCACAATGACTTGTTCATTTAAGCTCAGTAGAACATCTACGGAAGAACAAACTTGTTCATCCACAGATAGTTCTTGCATTTCGTCAATTTTCCAAATTGACCAAGTATGATGTTTCCTGCAATTACATAAAATCAACACAAATAATATTTGGGTTAACATATATATCTTGCATTACATAATGATAATGAATTACATATGTTCATTACAAGAGATTACAAATCATCTAAACCTATACAAAAGATCTAGACCTAACAATACTCCCCCTTAGGTTTAGATTCTTGTAATTATCTGTTCAGATCTTGCAATTCTTGTACTCTGGCTAAAATCTTTGTGTTGAAATATCCAACAGCATCCTTTTGGTCTTGGTATGTATACTTGATCTTCATTTTTCCCATTTTCTTCAATGTTTTAAAGTTCAGCCCAAGAATGTCTTCTTCTGTGGTTAGTGTTGCCACTACACTGTTTTGAGACACCACTTCCAACTCATCTTGCTCTGACATTCTAAGCTCAGTAATTGATGGGATTTCAGATCCTATGAGCTGACCTGCCTCAAATATTCTTCTCTTGTGAGCTTTGGCATGCAGCTTGTCCATGACTTGAATGATGTGCACATATTGGCATATGTCACTTTGAGCATCTTTATCATTCTACTTTGGGAAATACTTATCAGGCAGATAAGATGTGTAGCTTGGATGTAGCAGTTTAATCTCTAATGGATCAAATAATCTTATGCTTGGTGCTTTCTTGTGAGGATCATTCCTTTGTAGCACCAGTTCTTTTGTTCTTTCTACATATCCCCATTTAGTGATGGGATATGAGAACTGATTTCCTTCAGTTTTTTTGATTAATGCATCATCCTTGTCTGCATATCCAATTCTTCTTAGAAATTCATCATCAACAAGTTTTGAAGAACTGGAATGAGATCTTTTCTGACTTTGTTTTCTTCTTTTATGATCTGCATCCTCTCTTTTGGCTTCTTTCAGCATCTCCCTTAAACTTGTTTCTTAGTTTTGCAATCAGAACAGAAAAATCTCTTCCCCTTGGACTGATTGGGTAGTTGGTGATTGGGATGTTTTGTAAAGTTGAAAGGTTTGCATCTGGGAGTGTAAGAAGTGTCTCCATCCATAGAAAATATTGAACCATCCCAGATGCCCTTTTAATTGTAGCACAATCCCAGTCTTGATCAAACTTTCAAGCTATAATCTTATTGTCTGCTGCTGATCTTGGTGTAGTCATTTGATCAAACAGTTGAATCAGAGTTGTTTTCTGTTATGTTATTTCCCTCACAGCTGTTCCCAGGGGCCAGATTTTGTTAGGGATTAGATCCCTCAGCTCCCTGATCAGTTTCTCTTTGCTTCTGTACATATCTTTGCTTTCAACTACTATTGGCTCAGCAGGAGATTGTTTTGATTGTTTGTAAGCTGGATTGGGTGCTCCGGTTCTGAATCTTACTCCAATTTCTAGTTCAACCTTCATCACATAATCCATCATTGCTCTTAGCTCACTCACTGTTCTTCCCTTCAGTCATCTGACCTATAATTATGACTTTACAGCTAGTAAATCATATTGTACTTAGTAAGCTGTTTGGTTTCACAGTGACCCGAATCATTCTTTATCTTCTCAATTGCTTTGTACTTTGTGAATGTTTCATAGTTGCATACTGGAAGCATTAATCTGGCAACATCAAACTCCTTCAGTACTTGTATCATCTCATCCATGTTCATCTTTTCTACCATGTCATATGGAAAGCCATTATTGATTAAGTCCATGAACATAGATGATTGGGCTCTTTCCTCAAAGATGTCATCAATAGATAACAAGTCACCTTCCATTGCTTCTTCATCAGACTTTTGAGTCTCATCTTTTGTTAAATCTATCCACTCAACATCACTTTCTTCTTCAATGTCTTCAATGGATTTGAGAGTTGAAAGATCAACTGATTGAGTGTGCTCAGGAGACATGTATTTTGATTTCTTTGGGGTATTCTCAATTACCATAGCTTCATCTTTAATTCTTCCTAAATACTTTCTTTTCCTGTTGTATTTAATTGTTGGTTCTTTTGCTTTCAACAAAGGAATGTCAGCAGTTTCTTTGATTTGTTCTTTATGCACACTTACTTCCTTTTTAGTCACCTTGTTCTTTAAGACTTCTATCTCTTCATCTTTAGCTTTTAGTAGATCTAACTGCTCAGAGATAGTTTTCATTGCATTGTTGAGCTCAGTCAAGACTTTCTCTTTCTCTTGTTTTTCTTTCTCAACAGTCTCACAGGACTCAGTTACAAGCTGATCCATACTATCAATTACTGCATTGTTGGTTTCAATCTCTTCTCTTAGCTTCTTGATTTTTACTTCTAAAGATGCAATAGTTTCATCTTTCTCTTTCATCTCCCTTTTGAGTTTTCTCAATTTCTCCAGTTTTTTTATTGCTTTTGATGATGAGAATGTTGTATCTAGAAACAAGAAAACTTTTGCTCACATTTATCTCCTCCTCTCTTAAATCATTTTCATCATAAGCAGTGATGTCAACAAAATAACTATCACTCTCATCTAGTTGTTCAACCTCTTGTTCATTCTCCCCCTCAACTTCTAGACATATTTCTTCTGTGGCACTATCCATAACTTCATCAAGCTCATCATCATCAATATTCACATTTTTAGTGAGAGTTGGGCTTTTAGTAGGTGAGGTTGGTTCAGTAGATGGGGGTGAGGAAGTTGGTTGTGTTGTTGGATCAGAAGGTGTTTAATTGAGAATGGGTGAGATAGGTTCTGTGGCAGCAGTGTTTAATGCTGATTAAGATTGGGAATCTGAGAAAGGTTGGATATGTTCACTGGATGGTGAGTTCAGTTGAGCTGGTGGTGTTTCTGGTATGTCTATTACAGGTGTTGGTGGAAGAGACTGTGGTTGTTGTTGTGGTGATGGGTGTGATGGTGATTGTTAAATGTCCTCAAGTGTGAATACTTCTGTTTTAGCAGTATTCTAAGATGTTTGGGAATGGGAAGGAGATAAGGGTTGTTGTTGTGGTGGTTTAGGGGATGCAGCTGGAGGTGATAGAGGATGGGGTTCTTGTTGTGGTGGTTCAGGTGATTCAGCTGGTGATGTTTGTTGTTGTTGTTGTTCAAGGTGTAAGAGTTCTTGAGGAATATCAACATTCTCATCAATAATATGTGCGAACATCTCCATTTCTTCACC
Source organism: Flaveria sonorensis (assembly GCA_025506505.1). NCBI lineage: Eukaryota > Viridiplantae > Streptophyta > Magnoliopsida > Asterales > Asteraceae > Flaveria > Flaveria sonorensis. The sequence continues at coordinate 28,468,815 of CM046424.1, read as the reverse complement.
TTGGTATTGCCCACTTAACTTGTTAAGCACAGATCTTCCAAGGTGAGCTTGAACAAAGACTCCACCTTCTCTTTCAATGTTGGGCATTGACTTATTTATGATCAGTTGAATAAACCTGGGATACATGTACATCTTGTCTTCTTTTTGCACCCTTATATGGTCACATAAGCATCCAAGGATGTATTTAGCATAGTTATATGTTCTCCCTTCAAACACACCAATGATCCCAGAAGAAATATGCCTTGAAAACCTATCCAAACTAGACTTTCTGTTGGACATACACTCTAAGTATGTGTGACACAAGAATCTGTAGGGCTTGCACAACCTCCCCTTTTTGATTTCACCATTTCGGTAATCTCCATCATAACCCATTAAGTGAAAAATTCTTTGGATGTACTCATGGTCGAACAAATCTGGGTGACCCTCTTCTTCTTCTCCAAACCCTAGCACCCTCCTAACAGTTCGTTCATCCACCCTCAACTCCTCATTTCTTATTGTTGCGAAAATCACCCTTTCATCATTCTCTTCTTCAATCCTGGCTGTGTACCAAAAATCTATCATATGCCATTGATAGATGACTGGGTCCACAGATAACATATAGAAAATCCTTGATCTTCTCAGATAGTTAATAATTTCCCTGCATCCCTCTGTTGCTGGATCGTCTGGATTCAAAAAGGCACAAACGTTATGATCTTTTGCAAATCTGTTGGCCATATTGATGATGTTGTTTGAGTTGTGATTTAGGTGTGGATTGTTATGTGGAATGAAAAATTTGAATGTTTGTGGATAAAGGGGTTTATGATATTAGCGTTTTTCTAGGTCTGAAAAAGGGTTTCTGTAAAAGTGAATACAAATGACAACTGTCAGGTTATCATTTATACTTGCTTAGAAAATTCAAATCCTTTTATTTAATGATGTGGGACCCTTAACCCTCATTACCCTACCGTGGTTATCCACAAGTTAAGTCTTCCGCTGAACATCTACGGAAGGCAAAACTTTTCTTTTTATCCGCAACAGGTTAAGTCTTCCGCAGAACATCTCCGGAAGGCAAAACTTGTTTTTGCTGTTTTATCCTTAAATTAATTCTTCCACAGAACATCTACGAAAGGCAAAATTTGTTATGTTTTTGCTGTATGATCTTAACATCATGTTGTTAGATCATTTGCTTGTTGTTGGACCTTGTTAACTCTGCTTCATGTCAAATGTGCAAAATTGATTTAGTTAAAAACTTCAGATATCCTGCAGCCAAGTTAGTGCTCAAGTTCCAATTTTCTTCACGTAAAAATGTTAAACTCAGTTTTCATGCTGATGACTACTTCCCCTAAATTTGATATTAATCATGAAATTATGCATTTATTAGAAATTTATAAAGAGAATAGCATGAAAAGCAATTATCTGTCAATCTTATTAGCAAATAAAAGAACAAATAAAAGAACAAAAACAAAATCTTTTTGTATTTTTGTTTATAGACAGAAACTAAATTATATTTACAAGCATTTACATCATATAATAGGATCATACTATGACACTAAGCAACTTCCTGAAACAGTTTTGTTTGATGATAGTAGACAGAGATCTAGTGCTGATTACAAGTATTATGATCCATATATATTCAAGCAAGAGTATAGTTTCAACTTGTCATGCTATTTATCATGTTTTGGTATTGATTAAAGATAGACAAATATGGACTCCACATTCAATTCACATTAGAGTTTGTCCTCCGTTTATTAGTCAATTTATCACTTTTTCACACTTAAAACTATGTTCCTTAAGTTATAAGCTCTATCTTAAGATTTCTTTGAATCTTATTAATGCTGATATGATATTTGAAGCTCTTTGAGATAATATACAATTGATCACATTGGATTCTTTTTGAGCTGTTCCTTTTTGGAACTTTTTTATGATCAGCATCAGGACACCAGGTCTTTACTTACGTAAAACAGATGTGCCTGTGAACCCAGGTCTTTGTTTACACAAAACAAAGGGTTCATGATGCGCAAAGATAGAGGTTATAAAGTTTCACAACATAGTGTGCTTAGGTGAGTAAGTTGATCACATCAGGATAAGACTTACTTGCTTGTTCCTCAAAATGGAATTGTCCACAATTAGTCACCTTGGCATTATGTTGTGCATGAACTTGTGTATTTTCTACTCAAGCTGAACCTACTCACATATCAAATCGCATCTTATCAGTCTTTATTGTGTGATAAAATTCAGGAAAGTAAGCAAAGGTATAGTGTACTATCATTTCCCAAAATATGAAATGTTTTTTCAAAAAAACATATTAATAAGACAATATTTTTGGATTTTATATGTTTTATAGATTTTTTTGGCTTTTTCATAAAATGAATTTGACAGACAAAACATGCTTTTCTTTATGATAAAGACTAATCTAAGTTGATCATGCCTAAAGACTCAATCAAGAAATTAAATCTAACTGAATAAAAGGCTTTAGTGAATAAATTAGCAAGCTGGTTTGTTGTATCCACTTTGATCAACTTGATTAAACCTTTTTCTGAGCAGTCTCTCAGAAAATGGTATATGATTTCAATATGTTTTGTTTTACTATGTTGCACTAGATTAGCAGTGATGAACATGACAGCTGAGTTATGTATTTGAATTGGTGTTTGAAGAAAATTATAACCATAATCAAGTAGTTGGTTTTGCAACCATAAAACTTGAGAGCAACCAGCTGAAGCAGCTATGTACTCAGCCTCAGCTATGGATACTGAAACATTTGTTTGCTTTTTGCACTGCCAAGAAACTAGTTTTGGTCCTATAAATTGACAACCACCAGTTGTTGATTTTCTGTTGTTGTTGTAGCCTCCAAAGTCACTATCAGAATATGAGTAGAGGTTGAAATCTCATTCTTTAGGATACCAAAGCCTAAGAGCTGGTTTCCCTTTTAGGTATCTAAAAATCCTCTTCACTATATTCATATGTGACTCCTTGGAGTCTGATTGGTACCTAGCACAAACACACATAGCAAACATTATGGCAGGTCCGCTGGCAGTTAAGTACATTAATGATCCTACCATAGATCTATATAATCTTTGATCAACTGACTTCCCTTTAGGATCAGGTTCAATCTTATCTATTGTTGATGCTGGTGTTTTGCATGAAGACGAATAAGCAAGGTTGTACTTCTTCAAGATTTGATTCACAAACTTTTCCTGATTGATGAAAATGCCATCTGATTTCTGATGAACTTGCAAACCAAGGAAGAATGTTAATTCTCCCATGGAACTCATTTGGAACTCAGATTTCATCAAAGATTCAAAGTCATCACACAATCTCTTGTTTGTTGATCCATATATGATATCATCCATATAGATTTGGACAACCAAGAGGTCTTGATGTTCATGTTTGAGGAAGAGAGTCTGATCAATTGTTCCCCTTTTGTAACCATGCTTGAGCAAGAAAGATGACGATGTTTCATACCACTTTCTTGGTGCCTGATGAAGACCATACAAAGCTTTGTCAAGCTTTTATACCCTGTGTGGGTAATCAAGATCTTCAAAGCCTGGAGGTTGGGTAACATAGACTTCTTCATCAATTTTACCATATAAGAAGGCACATTTCTCTTTCACGCGAGAATTTTCCAGATTCAAATCCCATAACGTACAACTGAACTGTTTGCGCGAAAAGTTCTTACTTTACCCTCCCAGTCACATCTTATCATGTCTAAGACTGTTCTAACATGCAAACATCCTAAACATCATCAAACCAAGCATAAACAGGCATTTTAAAACATTCTAGTATGCATAATAGCCCCAAAACATAAAACTTGCATAAAAAGGGGACTAGAAACTCACCTCTTGAAGTTCTAACACACCAACAACCTTCCCGAAGCCTTTACCGAGCGAAAACTACATAACCATGCGTTATATTCATCAATAATCCATTATTAGTACATAACACGAGTTACTACACGAGTTACATACCTTAAGCACTTTGATTCTTCACTTTCTCTCTCTACGCAGCCGATTTCCCTCTCTAGCAGCAGTACTTCTTGCGTGAACTAGAGTCTGGCTGGGTGTTCTCAGCTATTTATACCCAGTAACACTTTTCACCCAAGGTTCTCGCGCGAGAACTCCCTTTTTGCGTGAAAACTTTTTTTCTTGTGAACTTCTCGCGCGACAGCCTCCTTTCGCGCTAGAACTTCTACCTGCCTTCTTTTTCTCGAGATTTTCGGGCATTACATAGATGATGATGGGTTTTTAAACAGCCTTGGGATATCCCACAATATCACAAATCCACAAATCGAAAGCGATTCTGATGCAAATCGAAATTAATCGAGCAATGGAACAGTGATTAATGATCGATATAACAAGGTTTTGATGTTTTAATGAAACAAACAACCAATTAAAATAATCAAAGTAATAGATCAATTGATCTAGATCAATGAGCATGAGGCTCTGATACCACTTGTGAATCCAAGGATTGAAACAGGAATTATCAGTTTGATTTAGCAAATTAAGATCGTGGAATTATCAATACTTGTTGTTTAATTAATTGTTTATGAAATTGAAATCTACAAAGAACAGATGAAACAAACTGAAAACAGAATGCAACAAAAATATTATTTCAATTGATTTTCATTAACAATGAATCGATTACAATGATATTGATGCTTGGATGATCTGATGATCTCCTATGATGTTCTTGGTGTTCTTGTGATTGCTATGTTGCTATATTGATCGATTGATCGATTGATATCTTTTCTATGAATATATGAATCTCTATTTGTGTATCAATATCTCTCAATCTCTGCCTAAATGAGTGCACCCATGCCTTATATTTATAGGTAGAGGGATTCACTTTAAAATTACAAAGATATTCTGATGTGAAGTGGAATATTCGCTTCTGACAAATTGACTTGTTGACTTTGTGTTGAGTACTTGATGATATGAGATCATACAAGTATTTTGTTCTTCCGTAGGAGTTGAAATTCCGTAGGAGTTGGTTCTTTGTTCTCGAACATCATCCTTAGGAGCAAACTTCCTTCTTCCGTAGCAGCATCAACTTGATCTCTGAACTTGTTCTTCAGTAGATGTGCTTGTGCTTCCGCATGAGATCCACTGATGCACATTGACTTGTTCATTTAAGCTTTGTAGAACATCTACGGAAGAACAAACTTGTTCATCCGCAGATAGTTCTTGCACTTGGTCAATTTTCCAAATTGACCAAGTATGATGTTTCCTGCAATTACATAAAATCACACAAATAATATTTGGGTTAACATATATATCTTACATTACATAATGATAAGGAATTATAGATGTTCATTATAAGAGATTACAAATCATCTAAACTTATACAAAAGATCTAGACCTAACATGTCCATGTTCTCAAAAGTTACTACAACATCCATTTAAGTATCCACAATCTCAACATACCACCAGCAGCAGCAGCTGAAGAGGTGGATGGTACATGAGGTCCATAGACAACAGATTCCCACATCCTGGAGTCTTAAGACTTGATGAAGCCTTCCACTCTTTGGCACCAAGTATCAAAGTCATCAGGAGTGATCAGTGGAGACTTTGTCATAGTACCGGTTTCCATATCAGCCTTTGTGATAGCTGCCATTTGAGATGTTAAGTGTTTGTGAAACTGAAGGGATTTAAGATGGTGAGATCTTACAATCAAGAGCCTAGAAAAGCTCTGATACCAATTGCAGGACCGGTTAAGGGATGGTCAATACAATCAATCTCACAATGAGGAGAGTGTTAAAACACTTAACAGATCAAATGGGGAGCTGGTTTATGTAAATGATTCTAATAACACAAATAAATGAGACATAACTAAGAACAAGAACAGACTAATTTGGTTTTCAAGAATGCTGTATATTGCTCTCAAGTTCTCTTACAAGTGTTACAAAGCATAAAAAGAAATACAAGGACCTGAAATACTTTATACTACATCCTACAGCCAGCCATACTTTGAAGGCCAGCTGGAAACACTAATCTGGACAACAATATCAATGTAAAGTCAAAAGGCAGATTGCCTTTTGACTAGTGACTATGACATGTCATAGCTCACATCCTAATATATTATAAAAGGATAAAAGGTAGTAGGAAGTTACAGACTCAAGACCATAATCTACAGTTTACTAAAGCATGGACCTTTTCAACAACTTGTATAAGTTGGTGAGTCATCAGAGTTGTAGTGGAAAGTAAGTCAGCTTTATGGAAAAGTAGATCAGAGAAAGCATGTTCTCTCTGTCTTCGGAAGAAATTAGTCTTCACTTCATTGGCTTTGGAAGACTTTGTCTTTGAAGCTTCGGAAGACTTCATCTTTGGCTTCGGAAGATTTGGTCTTTGGCTTCGGAAGATTTTACACTTAGAATAATTTTTGTGATGAGTGTAAAACTTCTGATGTAACTTCTACCTTGTCCATCAGTGCATGTATGCAGGAAGCTCCTTGGTTGTTTTGGCTTCTTTGGTTGCATAACCTTTCTAATATAACCTTACAGGCTATAAATATGATTTGGTAAGATTCAGTTTATCGTCTTGTTGAAGCCAACCTAAACAAATTGCAGTTTGTCGTTAATTTGTACTTCGATGAATGGTACGACTAGGTTTTCATCCAATGACACGTGGAACGTGTCGTGTATGTTTTCCAGCTCTTCAGGTAATTCCAGAGCAACTAGTTCGATCCTTTCGAGAATCTTAAACCATCTAATGTACCTTGGACTTAAATTTCCTTTCTTACCGAATCGAATTAGCCCTTTCCAGGGAGATACCTCCAATAATAAATGATCTCCAAATTGAAACTCTAAAGGCTTGCATCAATTATCCACAAAGCTCTTTTATCAATCTTGTGCAGCGGAAAAATGTTCCTGGATTCGATAAAACTTGTCGGTGATCTCTTGCACTATCTTAGGGCCAGTCAATCGGCTTTCTCCTACCTCCGCCTAACAGAATGGGAATCAACACTTGTGTTCATATAGTGCCTCAAACAGCACGAACTTTATGCTTTTTAGATAACTGTTGTTATAAGAAAACTAGGGTAACAACATGTGTGTATCTCAATTCCCACCAAAGTCAATCACATAGCCTCTCAACATATCTTCAAGTGTCTGGATTGTCCTTTCACTTTGGCCATCCGTCTGAGGATAGTATGCGGTGCTTAAGTTTAAATGTGTACCCAACGCTTGCTTAAACGAATGCCAAAATATAGAATTAAATCGGCTGTCATGGTCTAATATTATTGACAAGGGCACTCCATGTATTGACATGATTTCATCAACATATAACTTAGCCAGCTTCTCCATCTTATAATCCTCTCAGATTGCATGAAAATATGCAAACTTGGTCAGTCTGTCTACAATTGCCAATAGAGCATGATGTCATTTTAGGATTAGAGGGAGTTCATGATAAAATCCATGGTGGTTCTTTCCCATTTCCACTCAAGTATTTCTGGTTGTTAAGGAAATCCTAAAGGATTTTCCTTCACTTTGGAAAACTTTAAGCATTTTCCCACATAGGTAGCTATTTCTTTATTCATCCCCGGCCACCAATAGTTTATCTTCAGATCTTTGTACATCTTGTCACTCCCATGGTGATTGGCATACTTGGACTTGTGGGCTTCATGTAACACTGTGTCTCGTAACTCACCTCGAACTGGAACCTATATTCTCCTGTTTAGCCTTGTTATCCCATCATTTTTGGTTACTAGCTGTTTCTACATCCTATTCAATCGTTTTTTTCTCATGGTTCCCTTCCTTAAGGGCCTCCACTTGCACTTTCCATATCTGATCCCTTAAGTTAATTTGTGCCTTCATCCGTAAGGCATGAACCTTGAGTGGTTGCGCCCTTTCCTTTCTACTCAAGGCGTCAAAAACCACGTTCGCCTTGCCGGGATGATATCGAATCTTACAATCATAATCCTTAAGCAATTTCACCCATCCCTTTTCTCATATACTTAGCATCTTTGATCAAATATGTTTTGGCTCTTGTGATCGGTGAAGATCACACATTTTGTACCATAAAAGTAGTACCTCCAATTCTAGATCATGGGTGGTGTAATTATGTTCATGTACCTTGAGTTGTCATTTAGCATATACTATTACCTTATCTGTTTGCATCAACACATCCAAGTCCTTAATGCAATGCATCACAATACATAGTGAAGTCATCCGTTCCTTCAAGTAGAGATAGAAATGGTGCACTACATAAAATTTTCTTTAGGGTTTTAAAAGCTTCTTATTTCTTGGTTCCCCAATCAAACTTAGTGTTCTTTAGGGTTAAGTAAGTCAGTGGATTGGGGATCTTTGAAAAATTCTTAATGAGCTGGTAGTAATAGCTAGCCAAACCTAGAAACTGTCTTACCCTGATAGGTGTTTTAGGAGCTTCCAACTTTTTGATTCCTTTAGTTTTGATACGGTCCACTTGAATCTCTTTCTCACTAATAATATGGCCAAGGAACTGAACCTCTCGCATCCAGAACTCACAATTGAAAAACTTCATATATAAATGTTCACTTTTGAGCAATTCTAGAATCAAACTCAGATATTGCTTGTGATCCACTTTAGTCTTGGAGTATATCCGAATGTCATCAATAAACATAATGATAAACCTATCTAGGTACAATCTACAAATCCTAGTCTTGAGATCCATGAATACAGCAGGTTCCTTAGTGCCCATACCTAGTTCTGAACGTGGTCTTTAGAACGTCTATTTCCTTGATTTTCAGTTGGTGATAACTGGATCTCAAATCTATTTTGGATTAGGTGATAACTCCTAGTAGTCGATGAAAATCCTTAAGGTTCCATCCTCTTTTTGACAAACAAGATAGGTGCTCCCCATGGTGAGAAGCTTAGTCTAATGAATTCTTTGTCCATAAGCTCTTGCAGTTGGATCATCAACTCTTGCATTTCTGAGGGCACTAATCGATAAGATGACTTGGCAACAAATGATGCTCCTGGTATCAAATTGATTCGAAATTCAACTTGTCTTTGCGGTGGAAGTCCTAGAAGTTCATCGGGAAACACATCGGAAAATTCGGATACGATGAGAACATTTTCAAGTCATTTCTATTCCTTGGAAGTCATCACATAAGCTAGGTATGCAACACAGCCCTTTCGTAAGCATTTGTTTGCGGTCACGAAAGAAATGATATTCATGCCTCGCCTCAATCTTTCACTATAAACTATGAGGGTTTCTCCTCCTGGTAAGGGTATTTTTAGTAATTTCTTGTCACATACTATTTCGACCTTATTCTTAGCCAACCAATCCGTTCCTACTACTATGCACACTAACCTAGTTCTACAGGTATTAAATCTATAGGAAAAACATGTTCATCCAGATCTAATGAACACCCAATGATTGTTTCCACCGCTTTAACTAGGGTTCCATTAGCTAGCAATAGTATATGCATACACTAGCTTATATGAATCTAGTTCGATCCTTAGTCTAAAGTTTGTAGAAACAAAACTCCTATTAGCCTCGATATCATATAGTATATACGCATAATGATTGTTTACTAGGAATGTACCGGTTATGACCCCAGGCTCCTCCCTAGCAACTTCAGCATTCCTTACAAATCCCCTTCCTTTGGTGAAACCAATCATTGGCTTCTTGGCCTTCAATTTGGGGCAATAAGGGTGTTAGAAGCAGGAAACCGCACTGGATATTATCCGCTACTTAGGGAGAATACCCCCATCACAGGTTTAAAACGTGTCTGACAGGGGAAGGTATCCAACCCCTTATAAAGAGACTTTCATTCCCTTTCCCAACTGATGTTGGATGTTACATCATCCCCCACTTGGGAGACCAGCGTCCTCGCTAGCACACAGGCCCAGCCCTGGCTTTGATACCAACTGTAACTATAAGGATTACACTTAGAGGCTAATGCAACCAAATATCAACCAAGGCTCTCAGCATGTAGAACTGAAGTACATGGAAGTTACTTTGGAAGATTTGATGCAACTTAGTAAATTATGCCACGTGTCAAATCTTCCAAAGCCAAAAGACCATATCTTCTGAAGCCAAAGATGAAGTCTTTCGAACCTTCAAAGATCCAAAGCCAAAGACTAATTTCTTTCAAAGATAGAGAAGACATGCTTTCTCTGAATCACCTTTTGACTAAAGCTGAACCACTTTCCGCTGCCACTCTAAAGACTTACCAACTTATATGAGTTGGTGAAAAGTCTATGATTTTGTCAACTGTAGATTAAGGTCTTTTGTCTGTAACTATCCAACTATGTACTTTTATCCTTTTTGTCTCTACATTGATCTTGTTGTCTAGATTAGTGTTTCTAGCTGGCCTCTAAAGTATGGCCGGCTGTAGGATGTAGTATAAATTATCTCAAGTACTTGTATCTTAAAATATGCTTGGTAACACTAGTAAGAACTTGAGAGTAATATACATCATTCTTGAAAACCATATTTGAGTCTTCTTGTTCTTGTTCATGTTCTTGTTCTTTTACTTGTGTTCTTTGTATCATATAACCGATTCCCTATTTGATCTGCTAAGTGTTTCTTTATCTCCACCTTGTGAAACAGTTGCATTGACCACCCTTCATCGGTTCTTCAATTGGTATCAGAGCATTCCAGGCTCTTGATTGTAAGATCTCACCATCTTTGATCACTTTAGTTTCATAGAACACTTAACAACTCAAATGGCAGCTCTTGTTAAAGCTGATATGGAAACCGGTACTATGAAAAAGTCTCCACTAATCACTCCTGATGACTTTGATACTTGGTGCCAACGTATGGTAGGGTTCATCAAGTCTCAAGACAGCAGGATGTGGAGATCTGTTGTTAAAGGACCTTACATTCCATGCACTTCTTTAGCCACTGCTGGAGGTGGCATGATAGAAAAGGAATGGTTGACTATTCTATTAAAGACTGGAAAAGAATGGATATAGATCAAAAGGCCATGACTGCTCTTCAAACTGCTCTTCCTAACTCCATATACAGAGGCTTTAAGAAGTGCAAGACTGCTAAGCAGCTCTGGAATGCATTAAGGCTGATGTATGAGGGGTTTGATGAAGCCAAAGAGAACAAGAAGGATATCATGAAGCAGCAGTTTGAAAATTTCACCTACAAGATAGGTGAAACCATGACTCAATAATACTTCAAGTATGTTTAGATTATGGATACTCTAACTGATGTTGGTGTAAAGCTTGAGAACATGGACATAGTGAGGAAGTTCACGTTCTCTCTTCCCAGACAATGGACTCACTACTGTGTGCCCATTAAGAGAACTGAGAACCTCTGTACTCTTACTCTTATAGAGATGTATGGCATCCTTAGTGGGTACCAGATGGAGATGAACTTGCAAAATCCATCCAGCAGCTCTTCAAACAACCAGCAGAGTTTAGCCCTTCATATGGTTGAAAAGGAAAGCATAGAACCACAACATCATCTTATATGCTTCCTTGAAAACTCACAAAAGGGTACTTTCATCACCTTCCCTAAGACACCAAGGGAGATCTACATCCAAGGAACCCATTCCAAGAGACAAGCTCTACACAAGCCGTTGTGTCTACTGATAAAAGTTGTGGTAACTTTCTCTTAACTCTTGAAGACCTAGACTGCATCCAACCAAATGATCTGGAGTACATGGAGATAGTCCAGCGGATGGCTCTTCTCACTCACAGGGCCAAGAAGTTCTACAAGAGGACAGGTAGAAAGTTTCCCAGTAATATGGCCAGTGGAAAGTTTGGACTGGATAAAAGCAAAGTGAAGTGTTATAACTGTAACCAGATGGGCCACTTTGCTAGAGAGTGCAAGGCACCAAGAACAAATGGTGGCCAAGAATAACCTAGGCCAAACTACACTGATGCAGCTCCAAGAACTGAGAAGCCAAGCTAACCCAAACAACATGTTGCTGTTGCTATTGAAAAAAGAGGCTTTGACTGAAGCTTTCAGGTGGAAGATGCTTCTCCAAACCAAGCACTGATAGCTGATCATGAAGAAGCTAAGGTATTTGAACATCTCTGTACTCCTAAATGCATTGGAAAAGTTAACATGTATAGGTCCTATAATTTGGAAGTGAGATCCGATCTTGAGTCCTTGAACATCTTAAAAGCTGACTTTAAAAGAGCTGAAAATGATTATAAACTTAGAATTGAAGATTTAGAGAAAACCATTTCAACTCTTAAGCATGAACACACAAATTACAGGACTTAGATCAAGGATCTTATTACCAAATTAACTGAATGCCATGCTGAGCTTGTGATCAGCAAAGCTAAGGCAGAAAAATGTGTTCTTGAGAAGGAAACCTTCAAGAACATAATCTCTTCATCCATGCATGCAAAGATTTTTTATCAGAATAGGAAAGGATTGGGTTCAAGTGAGATAGCTCTTCCATACACATTGTTATCTGTAAGATCTCCAAGCTGTGGAACTTGTCAAGATGAGCTACCCTCTATAGATCCCATCAAATTCGTGGGCGTTCCTAAGAAACACTTATGATTTTAGAACTCATGCCTTAATTCAAGAAGTGTGTAAGGTTATATTAGAAGGCTGATGCAACCAAAGAAGCCAAATCAGCCAAGGAGCTTCCTGCATGCATGCATTGATGTAGAAGGTAGAAGTTACTTTGAAAGTTTTACACTCATCACAAAAATTATTCTAAGTGTAAATTCTTCTGAAGCCAAAGACCAAAACTTCCAAAGCCAAAGATGAAGTCTCCGAAGCTTCAAAGACAAAGTCTCCCGAAGCCAATGAAGTGAAGATTGATTTCCTCCAAAGACAGAGAAGACATGCTTTCTCTGATGTACTTTTACATAAAGCTGACTTACTTTCCGCTGCAACTCTGAAGACTCACCAACTTATACAAGTTGGTGAAAAGGTCCATGCTTTAGTAAACTATAGATTATGGTTATGTGTTTATAACTTCCTACTTTATACCTTTTATCCTTTTTGTAATACATTAGGATGTGAGCTATGGCATGTCATAGTCACTAGTTAAAAGACAATCTGCCTTTTGACTTTACATTGATCTTGTTGTCTAGATTAGTGTTTACAGCTGGCCTTCAAAGTATGGCCGGTTGTAGCATGTAGTATAAAGTATCTCGGGTCCTTTTATTTCTTTTCATACTTTGTAACACTTGTAAAAGAACTTGGAGAGCAATATACAACATCCTTGAAAACCATACTAATCTTATTCTTGTTCTTAGTTCTGTTTCATTGTTTACTTGTCTTCTTAGTATCATTTATATAAACCCGATTCCCTATTTGATCTGTTAAGTTTTCTAACATTCTCCTCATTATGAGACTGATTGTATTGACCATCCCTTAACCGGTCTTGTAATTGGTATCAGAGCATTATAGGATCTTGATTGTAAGATCTTACCATCTTAAATCCCTTCAGTTTCACAAAACACTTAACAACTCAAATGGCAGCTATCACAAAGGCTAATATGGAAACTTGTACCATGACAAAGTTTCCACTGATCACTCCCGATGATTTTGATACTTGGTGCCAAAGAATGGAAGGCTTCATCAAGTCTCTAGATTCCAGGATGTGGGGATCTATTGTCTTTGGACCTCATGTACCATCCACCTCTTCAGCTGCTGCTGGTAATGGTATGATACCAAAGGAGGTGGCTGACTATTTGGAAGAAGACTGGAAAAAGATAGATATAGATCAGAAAGCCATGACTGCTCTCCAAACTGCTCTTCCAAACTCCATCTATAGAGGCTTCAAGAAGTGCAAGACTGCTAAACAACTATGGGATGCATTGAAGCTGATATATAAGGGGTCCACTGGGGCAAAAGAAAACAAGAAGGACCTCTTGAAGCAGCAGTTTGAGAACTTCACCTTCAAAACAGGTGAAACCATAACTCAATAATACTTCAGGTATGTTGAGATTGTGGACACTCTAATGGTAACTCTTGAGAACAGGGACATTGTGAGGAAGTTCATTTCCTCTCTTCCCAGACAATGGACACACTATTGTGTGGTCATCAAGAGGACTGAGAACCTTAAGACCCTTACTCTCACTGAGTTATATGGTATCCTGAGTGGCTACCAAATGGAGATGAACATGCAAAATCCATCTGGTAACTCCAACAATCAGTAGAGTTCAGCCCTGCATGTGGTTGAAATGGATTGCAGAGAACTACAACATCATCTCATCTCCTACCCTAACAACTCACAAAAGGGTCCTTTCATCACCTTCCCAGAGACATCGAGAGAGAGCTATATCCAAGGAAGCCCATTCAAAGAGACAAGCTCTTCACAAGCCTTTGTGTCTACTGATGAAAGCACAAGCACCTTTCTCTTTACCCTTAAAGACCTGGACTGTATCCATCCAGATGATCTGGAGTACATGGAAATAGTCCAGCAGATAGCTCTTCTCACTCACAGAGCCAAGAAGTTTTACAAGAGGACAGAGAGGAAGTTTCCTAGAAATGCAACCAGTGGAAAGTTTGGGCTGGACAAAAGCAAAGTAAAGTGTTACAACTGTAACTAAATGGGATAATTTGCAAGAGAGTGCAAGGCACCAAAGACAAATGATGGACAAGCACAAACCAGATCAAACTACACTGATGGAGCTCCCCAGAATAAGAAGCCCAAGCAGCAAGCTGCAGTTGCTGTTGAAGAAGGAGGCTTTGACTGAAGCTTTCAGGTTGAGGATGCATCTCCAAACCAAGCACTGATGGCAGATCATGAAGAAGCCAAGGTATTAGAACATCTTTGTACACCTGAATGTATTGTTAAAGTTAACAGATATAGGTCCTATAACTTAGAGATGAGGTCTGATCTTGAGTCCTTAAACATTATAAAAGCTAACTTCAAAAGAGCTGAAAATGATTACAAACTTAAAATAGAAGATCTAGAGAAAACAATTTCAACTCTTAAGCATGAATATGCCAACTACAGGACTCAGATAAAAGATCTCATCACTAAGTTAACTGAATTCCAGGCTGAGCTTGTGATCAGCAAAGCCAGGGCAGAAAAATGTGTTCTTGAAGAAGAGACCTTCAAGAACATGATATCGTCATCTCTGCATGTAAAAGTTTGTTATCAGAATAAGTAGGGACTGGGATCTACTAAGATAGCTCCTCCACACACTCTATTGTCTGTAAGATCTCCAAGGTGTGGAACTTGTGAAGATGAGCTTCCTCTCATAGACCCTATTGATGAAGAGGATGAAGAGGAGACAGTGAAGGATGATTCTGAGAAGAGTGAAGAAGATCATCCTAAGGAGGGACACTATTCTCCTTAGGAGAGAAAATAATCTAGGATGACCAAGTCTAAGAGGAAGAACTTGATCAGAAAAGCCAAAAGGAAATCAAAGAAGGCTCAAGAGATCAAGGCCACTTTCAACTCTAAGCAGAAACAAGTGCTTATCTCTGCAGGATTTGAAGTAGTGAAGGCTGAAGACTCAACTATGAAATTTAGTACCAGAAGTTCTAGTTCATGTCCAACTCATTCCAGTAAAGAGAAAAAGGCTGATCAGTTGTGTACCACTGCTACACAGCCTGAACCATCATGTTCCAAAAGCATGCCCCACTCTAAGAAGCTTGTTGCATCATCTGTAAAGATGAAGATGGAGGTGGAAAGTGATCAAGTTCAGCCTTTCTCTAAGAAGAAAGCTCTCAGAAGGAAGCAAATGGATTGCATCATGTGTGGTAGTACTTTCCATCTTGCTAACGATTGCATCTCAATCCTAAAAGTACTGTCCACATTATTAAAAAGAAAACTTCTGAGAAGAAGAAAGAAAAGCTAGCTTCGGAAGGAAAATCTTTTCCTTTTGGAAGCTCCAAGGTGAAGAAGAAGACAAGTGAAAACTTGCCTTCGGAAGAAAAGTTGGTCTCGGAAGAAAGGAATGCTTCTGAAGTACTGAAGCCTGCTGCAGTGAAAGCAAGATCTTCCAAAGTTCCAGTGTTCAAAACTTCCGAAGTTTTCAAAACTTCCGAAGTATTGAAGGTCAAGTCTAATCTTCCAAAGATGGTGTGGAAGATGAAGGAAGACCAAGTGACTGAAAGTTCTTCATCTACAACAGCTGATGATCCTCAAAACTTGAACATAGGATCAATGACTATTACATTATCTTCAATCACCTTGATAAGCCCAAGACCAATGAGGCTTGGGTTTCAAAATGTAACTAAACACTTCTTTCTTGTGCAGGAACAACTAAAGACCAAGATAAATATATGGATCATTGATAGTGGCTGTTCCAGGCACATGACAGGCAATGATTCTCTACTTCAAAATTTTGAGAAAATTGATGGAGGACCAGTTGCTTTTGGAGGAGATGCTGGAGGTTACTTTACTAGAAGGGGTATGGTCATAAATAGTAAGCTCAACATTGAAAAGGTAAACTTTGTCAAAGATATTGGGTACAATCTACTGAGTGTATCTCAATTTTGTGATCAGAGACACAACATGCACTTCACTGAGCATGAGTGCATTATTCTCAAGCCCGGGGTGGTCATTTCTCAAGAGCATATCCTGTTCAAAGCCTCCAGGAAAAGGAACATGTACAAGATGGACTTACAGGGAGATGAACATGTACAAGATGGACTTGCAGGAAACATCTTCCTCAGAAGAAGTTTCTTGGTTTCTATCTAAGGCAAATAGTGATGAGTCTTTCCTCTGGCATAAAAGAATGTGTCATATAAACTTTAAAACACATGACTAAATTAATTAAGAATGATTTGGTAACTGGAATACCAAAGAAATAGTTTACAAGTGATGACCACTGTGTAGCATGCCTGAAAGGAAAGCAACACAAAGTCTCTCACAAGCCAAAGGAAAGAAACTCTATCACTACTCCCCTACACTTATTACATATGGATCTCTTTGGCCCCACCAGTGTAATGAGTCTAGGAAGGACCTCATATTGTTTGGTGATCACAGATGACTTTACAAGATTCACTTGGGCCTTTTTCCTTAGTACTAAGGATGAGACTCCTAAGATCTTGAAGAACTTCATTTTGAAAATTGAGAATCAATGTGATCATAAGGTCAAAACCATAAGATGTGATCAAGGAACAGAATTTAAGAACCAAATCCTGGACACATTTTGTGATGAAAAAGGTATTACATGACAACATAGTGCTCCC
Organism: Flaveria sonorensis; assembly: GCA_025506505.1. Lineage (NCBI taxonomy): Eukaryota > Viridiplantae > Streptophyta > Magnoliopsida > Asterales > Asteraceae > Flaveria > Flaveria sonorensis. The sequence continues at coordinate 28,451,785 of CM046424.1, read as the reverse complement.
AGGACTCCTTAGCAAAACGGTGTTACTGAGAGGAGAAACAGGACACTTATTGAGGTTGCAAGAACCATGTTGTCTGACTCTAAACTGCCCATCACCTTCTGGGCAGAGGTAGTCAACACAACCATCTATGTGCAGAATAGAGCTTTAGTGGTTAAGACTCATGGTAAGACTCCTTATGAGCTGTGGCACAAAAGGAGACCATTTGTTGGTTTCTTCAGGTCATTTTCATGTCCTTGTACCATCTTGAATACCAAAGATCAAATAGCTAAATTTGCTGAGAAATCAGATGATGGACACTTTATTGGATACTCTTCCCAAGCTAAGGCTTATAAAGTATACAATCTCAGAACAAGAGTAGTTGAGGAGTCAGCCAATGTGACCTTCAATAAGCACACTCCTAGTGTGAAAGGTTCTGGTCCTGATTGGCTTTTTGATCTTGATTTAGTTACAAATTGTTTTAACAAATCTTTTGAGAATGTTTCAGGATCTACAGGTAACTAATCAACAGGACATCCTGACCCAAGATTTGAGCTGAGAAGACCAAGCAAGAATACTACTTCAGCTCCAGTGGTAACTAATTCTGCAAGTAAAGATCCTATCAGCACAAACATGTCAAATTCAGCTGATACATCTGAGGCACCTACAAATTCTAGCTTAGAGGCTTAAAACTCAGATGAAGGAACTTTAAATGTAGAAGGAAATGGAGGTGCTGACAGTGATCAAGAATTTCTTGATGCTGATAACCACTCCATAGAAGACAACATAAATGATGTCACACACTCATTGGATCAAGCCTCTCTTGATAAGTGTGCTGATGTGGTGGGTGATACTCCATTGCCAGATCTAAATTTCTCAGATTTAGATCTTTCCAATCAACTTGCTATGATTCCTCAACTCAGGATCCATAAGTCACACCCCACCACAAACATCATTGGAAATGTTGATACAAGGGTGATAACAAGAGGACAAATCCATGACAAAAATGTTTGTCTATACTCTTGCTTCTTGTCCTGGATAGAGCCAAAGAAAGTTGATGAGGCTTTGAAGGATGGAAGTTGGGTTGAAGCAATGCAAGAGGAACTGCTTTAATTCAAAAGACAAAAGGTTTAGAACCTATGTCCTCTTCCTCAAGGGAAGACTACCATAGGAACCAAGTGGGTTTTTAGAAACAAGAAGGATGATAGAGGACTTGTCATCAAGAACAAAGCTAGACTAGTTGTTCAAGGATACACATAAGAAGAGGGAATTGACTACATAGGTGTCTTTGCTCCTTTGGCAAGACTTGAAGCTGTTAGAATATTCCTGGCTTTTGCTGCATCCAAGGATTTCAAGGTCTACCAACTTGATGTCAAGTATGCTTTTCTATATGGGGTGATTGATAAAGAGGTGTATGTCAAACAACCACCTAGCTTTGCAGACCCAGATTATCCGGATTATGTCTGCAAGCTTGATAAAGCTCTTTATGGGCTGTACCAAGCTCCAAGAAAGTGGTATGAGACATTATCTCAGTATCTCTGTCAACATGGCTACAAGAGGAGTACTTGGAACTCTCTTCATCAAAGGAACAGGGAATGACTTAATGCTAGTTCAAGTATATATAGATGACATTATTTTTGGATCAACTAATCCAAAGCTCTGCAAAGACTTTGAGAGGCTAATGAAGAATAGATTTGAAATGAGTGCCATGGGGGAACTCAATTTCTTTCTAGGAATTCAAGTGAAGCAAGTTGAAAATGGCATCTTCATAAGTCTGTCAAAGTATGTACAAGACATCCTTACAAGATTCAACATGACTAATTGCAAGGTTGCAAAGACCCCCATAGCCAGAAACCACTCCTTTGGACCTAATCTTGAGGGGGAGTTTGTGGATGAACATCTCTACAAGGCGATGATTGGGTCTCTTATGTACCTCACAGCCAGTAGGCCTGATATCATGTTTGCCACATGCATCTTTGCAAGATATCAAGCCAATCCCAAGATGTCACACCTAGTTGTTGTCAAGAGAATTCTTAGATATCTCAAAGGTGCTCCTAAGCTTGGCCTTTGGTATGCCTATACAGATAGTGACTATGGTGGTTGTAACATGATTGCAAAGTCTACATCTGGGGGATGTCAATTCCTTGGTGGAAGGATTGTCTCATGGCAATGCAAGAAACAATCCTGTGTGTCTGCATCAACTGCTGAAGCTGAATACATTGCTGCTACAAGCTGCTGTGCTCAAGTGCTTTGGATTCAGAGTCAGATGTTGGACTATGGATTCAACTTCAAAGAGACTCCCATCCACATAGAAAACAACTATGCTATCTCTATTACTAAGAATCATGTGCAGCACTCAAGGACAAAATACATCAACATCAGTTATCATTTGATTAGAGATAATTTTGAAAAAGGATTAATCAAACTAGTCAAAGTTAACACAAATGAACAATATATTGATCTATTCACTAAAGCTTTTGATGAACAAAGATTCAAATATCTTGTATCAGTTATTGGGATGATTAACTTTGAGTAGATTTTTTGTTAAACTTAAATCAATTCTATTTCTAAAACCTATGTGTCCCAGTTTCCTTTGGAAGAAAATTTTTCCAAAAGATATTTCTTAGATTTTTGAAAATTTTAAACATATTTTCTTTCGGAAGATATTAAGCTATCTTCAGAAGAACATTATGTCTTCAAATCAAATAACTACTTATAAGACATTTACCTTCGAAAGAAATTTTGATATATCTTCCGAAGCATAAATATGCTTCTAAGTACTTACATGTATTTGAAAGACAATTTTCTTCCGAAAACAATTAAGTCTCGGAAGATTTATTCTCTTAAGAATAAAACTTTCAAGTCCTGATTTCTTCCGAAACCAAACATGTCTCGGAAGCAAAATTCTCTAAGTATTTTTCCTCTGAAGCAAAATTTTCACAAATCTTACGAATATCTTCCGAAGCCAATTTGGCTTCAGAAGCTTTTCTTAAAACTTACGAAGACAAAAATACCTTCGAAAGATTTTCGACTTCCAAGAAAACTACCTTTTTGGGCACTTTTTAAACGTGGGACCGACCTTTGGATTTCAAATTTATCCTTTTGCATTAACTTTGTCTCAAATCCATTTCATATATATTCTCTCTCAACGGTTTCCCTCTTTCACTATCTTCTTCATATGAAAAATCTTCTAACCTAAATTCACCCACAAACCGCCCATGTTCTTATCTTCCTTCACAACAAAGCTACCTCAAAATGGCCAACCTTCATTGTAGAAACCAACCCGATTTCTCCATGCAACTTCATAGGCAACATAATCAAGTTGCTCTATTGAACTCTGAGAAAGATCCTGGTTTCTCATAGGTTTATCGCTTTCTTACCCTATCAAACTACTTCACCTCCCTCACCATCAATCCTCCACTCTATGAGGATCAGCTATTCGAATTTTGGAGGACTTGTCAAGAGGTCACCATGGATGGGGAGAATTCACTATCTACCATAGTGCAGGGGAGGACAATCTTCATCACTCCAGCATCCATAAACTCATATCTAAGGTTGGATGATGTTAAAGGTGATTTGTCCTTCCCTAAATCTGCTGTTAACCATACCTTTGGTCAGATGGGCTATGAAGGGGACTTCTCTGTCAAGACCTCCAGGAAAGGGAAGGTTTCCTCTCAATGGAAATACCTCCTCTATGTCTTCATTCACAAACTATCTAACAAGCATGGAGGATGGGACCAAGTTCCAGAGGACCTTTCCTACATAGTCCATGGGATGGTTCAGGGAGTCAAGTTCAGGTATTCACATTTTGTGTACATAAATTTACTTGCAAACTTGGACTCCCTAGTCTCTCTTCTCCTCCCCTACTCAAGGAGAGATGAGTACTCCTATTTCCCCCACGTCTAGCCCACATCATCCACCTATTACTGAGGTGGATCTTCCTAAACTTGTTCAGGAGGTCCATATGGAAAAGGCTCTCACTTCAATAAGTGATTACATCATTAAGACCTTGACCATTATAACCCAACCCATTGACACTTCACTTGAAGCTGTCATGGTGCAGGGGAAATCCAACAGCCAAGAACAAAGTGCTGGTGATAAGGAAGAAGACTTAGGTCCTATTCTCTCAAACCACCATGATTCTTCTGATGAAGATGAGCGGAATATTAGACTAAAGGTGCAAAAGCTGACTCAAACATGCACCTATTTAGTCTCCAAGGTTAGTCACTTGGAATCTCAGGTGACTACCTTTCTAAAACAAGTCAATGATCAGCAACTTGAGATTTTTGATCTCAAGGAACAACTAGCTGAAAGACCTTTAAGGAGGACTCAACCAGGAACACAAGAACCTGTGGATGTGACAGACCTAACCCCTAGCTCACCTATGCAAGTGGGTGATGCTACCAAAAAAAGGAGAAAGTCCAAGAAATCACAGAACCTAGGAGTTCTTCATAAAGTATGGACATTAAGGATTCACCAACCTCACTTGCAATTGTCCATACTCGGTAACCTTCTTAAGTCCATATTGATGTGGACTCACTCATTCAAATTCTATTTGAGGAGGGTATTCCAAGAGCTATGTCTACCCCACCTCATGATGTTGAGAATGAAATACTTGGGTGGAGGTATGATACTGATAGGAGAGCTCTACTTTTGCATAGACTTCAGGGGCAGCAAGAGGTTTTCAATTTTCAGACCCTGAAGTTCTATGACAATATTCCTCTTGTCCACATGCCACTTGCCAATCCTAGTCAAAATAGGCAAGCTGGCAGACTAGCTGAGAGGATTCAAGACAGGATTGTTGAAGAGTTTAGACAAAGAAGAAGAAAAAGGCTAACAGGCAATATTATTGGTCAACTGGATGTTAAGGTTGACAGGATCAGCGATCTAAGTTTGATCAATTAGAGTTGAATTGTAGCGGAATTAGAACAAGAATTAGACAAATATAGCAAGAACACTATAGATATTCAATGGAACAGTACACGGTTATAGAGAAAGAGGGTTTTCTGCAAAAGGGATAATATCATTCATGCACAAATGCTTCGGTATGTCAGCCGCTAAGTTTTGCCCTTACAATTAAGTCAACATTCCTTATATAAAGGAATGTGACGTCTGCTGATGTCACTTGATAGTGACATTTAACAGAATTATTACAAACAACTGAAAGTAAGCAAACTACTGAGAATGTTCACAACAACTGAGAACATCTCAGAGTATGCTAAGTACAAGATGAAAATATAACTACTGAAAGGAAACCATCACAACTACTGAAGAGGTCTTCTTCAGCTGTTGTGACAACATCTGAAACTTAGTCTTCAGTCTTTGTCTTCAGCTTTTGTCTTCAGACTTTGTCTTCAGTTCTTTAGCTTCAGACTTTGTCTTCAGCTTTTTCACTTCAGACTTTGTCTTCAGCTCTTTCACTTCAAACTTTGTCTTTAGACCTTGTTATCAGTTGATGTCTTCAGCTGTTGCAGACTACTTCAGTTGTTGTAATGTCTGTGGGACTTAAAGGTTTTTTTGATCAGGCTCATTGGTTCTTTTGGTCCAACAAACTCCCCCTGAACCAATGCAGCCAAAACCTTTAAGCTTATTAAGGTCCCACTTATTATTGGCAGAAATACTTTCTTGATCAGCTTCAGAGATATCAGATAAGCACAGGCCAGGGAACAGGTTTCAGTAGATGTGAATGTCAAAGGATGGAAGGGAACTCTGTCTTGGGGAACTGGACACAGAGCTGTTATCCCAACCATGAAACCTACTTCCCATTGATGAGTCTATAAGACTCTCTGACGTAGGCCTCAAGGAGAACAACTTGTTCCTCCTTAGTGAGTTCTTCTGCTTCTCCTTCGAAGAAGAACTCTGGGCCATAGTACTCTGATAGGTACTTTACTGTCTTTCCATTTTTCAACTCAACAGTTGTTATCTCTCTGTAAGCAAATTCATCTGGGTGAGTCCCTTCTAATAACAACTGGAGTTCATTTTTCTTGATCTCTTCAAGCCTCTTGTATAACAACCCCTTCTTGACCATTTTGTTCTCCATTAGAGTTTGAGGGGTCATCTTTGACTTGTAGGCTCTCTTGAAGTCTTCAAGTATCTCCCAGGGTGAGACTACAATGGCCAACATAATAACAGCATCTATGGTCTTTCTCACTTGGCCATTGTATCTACTTGGTATGGATTTCTTATGAATTCTAGAACTAACCCTTGGGTCTGGCCAAATCCTTACTCTCTCCTTTTGATATTGAAAGGTATGCTTGAGAGCATACAGCCTTTGAGCGTGTTTCTTCATGGCTTGTATAGATGATGACTGAGGAAACTCTTTGTCAACCATCTTCAAAAGTTGCTTATCGTGCTGTTTCTGCTGTTCTTCTTCTTCAATCTTAACTTTCACCATTTGCCTCTGAAAGTCTGGTATGATCATTTGTTGACTTCTGGGCTCAGGTATTTTTAGAACAGCAGAGATTGGCAGACTGTCTTCTTCATCATCATCTTCTTCTTCTTCTTCTTCTTCCATCCTCAACACCCTTCTCCTCCTTCTGGGTCCATCATTGGATGTGGTTTGAGGTGGTTTTTGGGGTAAGGGAGTTGGTTTTGAGGGTTGAGTTGGTTTAAGTTTAGGTTTAGGGATTGGTTTGGATCGTTGTGGGGTTGGTTGTTTTTGAGTGGGAGTTTGGGAAGGCTAATCTAGCATTTTTGTGGTAATTTTGGCTTTGGAAAGCTTGGCCATATCAGTTCTCTTCCCAGCACCTGCTTCATCTAAGGCTTCGATAATCAACCCCTTATTGAATGCTTCAGAAGCACAGATTCTGGTGGTTATTGCCAGAATACTGTCTCTGGTCCATGATTTAATCTCAATTAATGATCTTCCCAAGTATTTTGCAATAAACCTGATCATTATCTCCAACCTCTCCCTTTCCATCACACTGTAACTGGCCCATCTCTCTTGTATCTCTTTAATCTCTAGCCTTCTGATCTCAGTGTCTAATGTAGCTGTATCAAAGCCTTGTCTGAAGAGTTGGTCTATTATTCTGTCCATTGATCTGCTGTGAGCTTCATCAGCTTCTTAACCAGATCTTCCAATGATTTCTCTTCATCAGGCTTTTGAGTTTCAGCACTTTTCTTTCTCTTGTATGTGATCAGCTGTTTTTCCTTTTCTAACTCCTTTTCTTTCTCTTGTTGTTTCTCATCTTCCACTCTCTTTCTCTTTCTTTCTTTCACTGCCTTAGACTCCCCCTTTTTGGGTGCATTGGGTTCAGGGGTTTGAATGGCAGAAAGCTTCTTTTGCACAGCATCATCAACAAGTGTTTGTAGATTTGAGGAGATCCTCTCATCAATGGCTTTATGCACAATCTCATTGATGATAGGAGTGATGAGAGGTAAGGAATGTTGAAAGGTAGCAACCATCTGCTCAGAGGGGTTCTGTCCCTGAGAGGTGGTGCCAAAAGCAGTGGCTGGTGGCTCAGTTGAGTGTAGTGGCTGAGTGTTTGGTGAACCTTCAGATGAAGGTGCCATCTGTGGGTTTATTGGGGCGGATGGACTTTGATCCTGAGACATTTTGGCAAGCAGTTCTTTGAGTCTGCTCACCTCAGCCTCAAGGATTGTGTTATGGGCTAAGACATCAAAGAAAAAGCCCAGGTCATCATCAGTCTTTGCTGAATCACCTGACCTCCTGATTGAATCAGGATGTACATGCCCTGAGTGTAGATCAGTTGTAGCATGTGCCCCTTGTTCTTGGTTCTGGGGACTTCCTGCCTCAGGACTGAGTCCTTCATCGGCAGTTGCCTCTGGTGAGGTCTTAGAGATGTTACCAACTGCATCCTGTTCATTTGCTGAATCAGTAGAAGTGGCAGCCTCACCAGATGTTCTAACCTCCTCCTCTACACGAGGAGATTGAACATTATAACCCCTGTGCTGTGGGTTATCAGCAGCATTTTGGTCCTCTTCTCAGCTGTTGAGGTTCTCTCCATTGTAATTGGTTTCTGGGGAGGAGGAGAGGAATGCAGCTGACTCAGCACTTGTGCAACTATAATGGTTGGGCTTTGAGGGGCGGTTGCATTTGGAGATAGGTTTGAAGCAGATTGCACCCGGGGTGACTGGTGCTCTTCAATGGTAACCTTCTCAATTGAGATAGGTTCCAGCATTGTGGTATCCCCAATTATGGTTGCATCAGGATCCTGTTGAGAGGATGCCTGAGTGGCTAGGGCTGGTGGAGTCTTTGACACTACTGGGGAGTTAGAACCAGTAAGTGTTTCCTGTATTGGTGGTACAGGGGCATCCTCAGGGGACTCATCTCCCTGAGTAGCCTTTTTGGGCTTTTTGGTGTTGGGTTTGGTGGGGACTTTGGATCTGGAAGTGGAGGCTGTGGGTTCCCGCTGCTTGGGTTTTAGCAGCCGGGCAACCCCTTTCAGTGTAGGGTCAGAGTTGTGCCTGGAGTATACTTCAGGCAATACAGCCGGAGCAGGGACTCCAAGGCCAACAAGGCCGTCTGATTTTAGCTGATTTAAAATTATGGCCATGAGAAACCTGGGATATAATATCCATCTGTTTGCCACAGGTTTCAAAGCCAGATCCTTTAGTTCCATGAAAACTATCTCAGAAAAATTTAGATTTTGTCGTTCAAAGATAGAGTATAATACCTGTTGCCATCGGGAGGACATCTGATCCCATGAGGAGGTTTTTGATGCAAGGCAGACATTCACCATGTGGAATATAAGACGTTCAGCATCATGGAAGTGCTTCTTCAGAATGGTGGTAGCACTTAAGTCTCCTTCATACCCGTTATTGATGAAAGACATATCAGTTGTGCCTTTCGGGTATTCTGTGACACAGGTGGCATCATGTAGATTTAGGGTTTGTCGAATGATGTCTGGAGTGATGACCACCTGTTTCTGGTTAACCAACGACTGGAGAGTGATTTGGCTATCATTCTCACCAGTTTGCATAGAGACGTTGGTCCAGAATTGGCTTAGGGAATCGGGGTATATGGTAGGATTCAGAAGAAAAGCGGTTCGGTACTGGGAATCTACCATAAGATCGATGGCATTATCAAATTTGTTCCAAAAGGCCGACTTCGAGAGGTAGGCAACACAGTTGTGTCTGGGTTTGAGTTTCATGGTCGCCATTGTTGAGAGAGTGAAGGACATAAAACGGCTAATGAAACGTTTGAAAGTAGATTTAGGTATTTATAGGGTAAGAAAAGGCTGATATAAAACGACTGAAAGTGTTGGTGCTGTCATCAGTTGTTTGAAAACAACTGAAGACCTGGTATTAACTTTCAGAAGTTGTAACAACTGAAGACTTGGTATTAGTCATCAGTAGTTGTGAAACTACTGAAGACATGGTTTTGGCTTCAGGTGTTGTAAACAACTGAAGATTTGGTGTTAGTCATCAGTAGTTGTAAAACTACTGAAGACATGGTTTTGGCTTCAGTTGTATGAAGTGAAACAACAGTTGTAGAAACAACTGAAGAGAAAAGTTTCTCATCAGCTGTTGTCGTCAATTCTTAGCTCATCAGCTGTTTCATTCTGACCTCAACACTTATCAGACTTTTTGTCTGATTTTCAGACGTTTCATTGGTCATCAGTACTTATCTGTTATACTGACATCAGTAGTTGTAACTACATCAGTAGTTGTAACCACATCAGTTCTTTTCAACAGATAGAGTACTTCAGTACTTTTAAGTAATTTAGTCTTCAGTAGTTATGAAAACTACTGAGGATAAAAGAACTTATCAGTACTTATTTGTGACAATAGTATACGAATGCTCATCAGTACTTGTTGACTGAGATCATCAGTAGTTGTCACTTATTCTAGCTGCAGCATACCAAGCCTTAACACTAGGTTTTGGAAAGTTGAACTGTCCAAAGGCTTAGTAAATATGTCTGCAAGCTCATCAGCACTAGGAACAAACTTTGGATCAATCAGACCTTTTTCAAAACAATCCCTAATAAAATGGTGTCTGATCTCAATATGTTTGGTCCTAGAGTGCTGGACTGGATTCTTGACAATACAAAGAGCTGAAGCACTATCCATTAGTAATGGAGTCTTAGTCTCTGTAATGCCATAATCCAATAATTGATTCTGAAGCCAGAGTACCTGAGATGTACAACTTGCAGCAGCAATGTACTCGGCTTCAGCAGTGGATGTAGCAACAGATGTTTGTTTCTTACTCTGCCAAGAAACCAAACAGTTGCCTAGGAATTGACATCCACCAGAAGTTGATTTTCTAGTTAATTTACACCCTGCATAGTCACTATCAGAAAAAGCAACTAATTTGCAAGAGTGCCCAGTGGAATACCAAAGACCTAGAGATTGAGTACCTAGCAGATATCTAAAGATCCTCTTGACTGCAATCAAATGAGACTCTTTAGGAGCAGCCTGAAATCTAGCACAAACACAAGTTGCAAACATAATATCTGGTCTAGAAGCTGTTAAGTACATCAAGGACCCAATCATACATCTGTAAAGTGTTTCATCAACAGCTTTACCTTTCTGATCTGCATCCAGTTGTGTGGTGCTGCACATGGGAGTAGAACAGGGCTTATAGTTTTGTAAATCAAACTTTTCCAAAAGACTCTTTGTGTATTTTGACTGATGAATGAAAGTTCCATCAGCCTTTTGTTTGATTTGCAAACCTAGAAAGAACTGTAATTCTCCCATGGCACTCATTTCGAATTTTTGTTGCATCAACTTTGTAAATGCATCACACAACTGTGGATCAGAGGATGCAAAAATAATATCATCAACATAAATTTGAACAAGGAGCTTATGCTGACCCACTTTCTTAATGAACAAAGTTTTATCTATGGAGCCTCTAGTGAAATTATTCTGAAGAAGAAAATTTGACGGTGTTTCATACCAGGCTCTAGGAGCTTGTTTCAACCCATAAAGAGCCTTATCAAGTTTATACACCCAATCAGGATGTTTATTATCCTCAAAACCTGGTGGTTGACACACATAAACCTCTTCTTTTATTTTACCATATAAAAATGCACTTTTGACATCCATTTGAAAAACTTTAAGATTGTGGAATGCAGCATAGGCTAAGAACAATCTAATTGCCTCCAGTCTGGCTACAGGGGCAAAGGTTTCATCATAATCAATACCTTCTTCTTGTGAAAACCCCTGGACAACCAGTCTGGCCTTGTTCTTGACAATTTGCCCATTTTCATCTGTTTTATTCCTAAACACCCATTTAGTGCCTATTGCACACTTACCTGGGGGTAGAGGAACCAGTTCCCACACTTGCTGCTATTTGAACTGAAGAAGCTCAAGCTGCATGGCATCAACCCATCCATTGTCTCTTAATGCAATATGATAGTTCTTTGGCTCTTGCTGACTGATGAAGAGAGCATAGAAGCAGAAGTTGGACAATTGACTTCTAGTTGAGACACCAGCATTGATATCACCAATGATTTGAGACATTGGGTGATTCTTCAGCTCTTGGTACACTATGAGATCTGTGCAAGTGTTTGTAGCACGCTCAGCAGCAACAGATGTTGATCCAGATTCTTAAAACCAAGTATTAGATGGCAAGTCAAATGAAGTAGAGGATTCAGAAATCTCATCAGCATTTGTTGTGGATGGTGCTACTGAAGCTACAGGAACATCAAGTTTAGTAGACTCAGGCAGTTGATCATTAAACTTGAATAGGTGAGTACTGGGATCATCATCAACATCAGTACCACCAGATGGATGACTAGCTGCAGAAGGTGATGAATTCACATGATCTGCAACAGCTGGAGGCTGATAAGGAACATATTGCAGTATGTCCAGATCAAACAACTCCACAGGGTTTTGTGGGATTTTGTCCTTAGGAGATTCATTGAACTTCACATGCAAGGTTTCTTCAACCATCTTTGTTCTGCAGTTGAACACTCTGTAAGCCTTGCAAGTGGATGAATACCCAACAAAATACCCTGCATCCACCTTAGAATCAAACTTTTGGAGTTGATCCTTTGTGTTGAGAATGTAACAAGGACACCCAAATGCTCTGAAGAATGAAATTAGAGGAGCCAAATGATGTAGAACTTCATAAGGAGTCTTCATCAACCTCTGATTCACTAAAGCTCTATTTTGCACATAGCATGCTGTGTTGACTGCTTCAGCCCAAAAGGTCAGTGGCAAACCAGAGTCAGCCAACATGGACCTTGCAGCTTCAATTAGGGTCCTGTTCTTTCTCTCCACTACTCCATTTTGTTCTGGAGTCCTTGGGATGCTATACTGCCTCTTGATTCCTTTTCAAAGGTAGAAATCATCAAGTGTATGGTTTCTAAATTCAGTTCCATTATCACTTCTTATACACTTGACTGATAGGGAATACTGCTTCTCAACATACAACACAAAGTTAATAATTGTCTGAGCAGCCTCATCCTTTGAATGCAAGAAGAAGGTCCATACAAATCTGGAGTAATCATCCACAATTACCAGACAATATTTCTTCTTTGCCATGCTCATTACTCTCACTGGACCAAAGAGATCCATGTGCAGTAATTGCCAGCCTCATCCTTTGAGGGACAACATCTGAATTGCTCAGCTTCATGTGTTTATCAGCATTTAAACCATCAGGCAATTGATTTGCTGAGATCTTAACACTGACTTCATCCTCTAATTTTGTATTATCATTTGAGGATGAATCACATGATGATGTGGTTTGGAAATTACTTTCACCTTCAGATTTTACTATTGATTTTGAAGTAAAATCAGTAGGTGGTGCAGTATGATTGTAACCTATTCCAAACTTCACATTTGAAGCTGTTTGCTTGCTGAGAAGCATTTCAAATCCCTTGCAGGATGTTACCCAGCGGTCACACTCAACTTGGGTAGCTGCAAGTGTCTCTTTGAGACTTCTGTGGTTCTCAAGTATGACCTCTACCTTAGCCTTTTCATCATTAAGTTAGCATTTAAGCTTGTAAATCTCATCATCTTTGTCATTAAGAGCAGACTCATACTCAGCTTTTCTTTTGGAAATAGTTTTCTCAAGCTCAAGATTTTGATTGATTAAAGCTACATTTGCCTCTCTAATAGAGACAAAGGCAGCTATGCATGATTCAGAACATAACTTGGCTTTAGCCTCAGAAGATACCTGGGTTACCTGTGAAAATGATGCATTGGAGCAGGAACCCTCAGTAGACTCCAGGGCCATGAGAGCAAGATTCCCAAAAGGATGTTCACCACCATGTTGACCAGCACCAGCAAATAATTGCTCATTGAAACCAGAAAGATCATCTGGTAAGCTGCTCCAGTCAACAACTCCTGGTGTGAAGAAGCTGTGATGAGGTTGAGATTGTGATGGAGATGGTTGAGGCTCAGGTAGGGCTTGAGGTTGTTGTGCTATAGGAACTTGAACTGGATTTGGCTGTGGCATGTAATAGCATGGATATGGATATGGCATTGGACCCTGAGGGACAAAATATGCAGGAGATTGAGGTTGTGAGTGATGACCAGAACTAGCAGGATGTTGCCCTTTGTTTTGTGAACTATTGCTTGGAAAGGTCACAAATGGTGCAGAGGAGTTAGATCCAGTTGATCTACACTCTCTTGCAAAGTGCCCAAGCCTGTGGCATTTGTGACACCTCAACTTACTCTTGTCAAAACCAACTTTGGTTTTGCCAGAGAGTCCTGGAAATTTCCTACTAGTTCTCTTGTAGAACTTTTGAGATCTGATATTGATCAAGGCCATTTGGCTCAAAATATCCATCTCTTCTAAATCATCATCAGCAATACCCATCAAATCATCCATGATAAAGCATAAATTATCACTATTACACCCAGAATGACTGTCAACACCAATAAATGCATGATCAGAACTGTTTGAAGAGAAATCTATATGCTCATCATAATGGCTTTCTGATCCAGCATATTCTGACTCATGACCGACCAAGGCAGTGTTCCCTGGTACAAAGTCATCAGTGAGCTTTCCTGATGATGCTAGTTTCCTTTTCTGCTCTATCTCTCTTTCAAATGTAAGCAGTTTCCCATGGAGTTGGGTGAGAGATAGGCTATCCAGATTTGCACTGGAGCGTAGGACAATGGTGTATGTGTCCCATCTCTCAGGCAGTGATCTGAGGAATCTGTTGTTCATCTGGCTGTTAGTATACTCATGCTTGACCATTTTCAGCTCAGAGATCAAGCAGGAGAAACGCTCAAACTGTTGAGTCAGTGTCTCACCCTTCCTATGAGAGAATGTATCATATTGTTGGGCGAGGATTTCTCTGTTGTTTGCTAAGACCTCATCAGTTCCTCCGAATTGTTCCTTCAAAGCATTCCAGAGGTCATGAGCAGTTTCATGATGCATAAGCCCAGAATAGATTTCATTAGGCAGTGCCATGGCCAGAATTCCATGGGCTTTAGCATCAATCTCAAACAGTTTACGATCTTCATCTGAGTATTGCTCCTTCTTCTTCGGAACCATTTGGTTGGTCTGCGGATTGTTCACCATAGGCTTGTGTGGACCGTGAACCACAGATGTCCAACAACCTGAACTGTTAACAGACAGGTGATGGAGCATTCTTCGTTGCCATATGTTATACTCACTCCTAACCAGCATCGGAGGCTTGGTTGAGGAGCCAGTATTGTGAGGGTCATTAGATGGAGTAGTCATTCTCAGATTCAAACCAATTCAATCAAGTTTCAACAGATTTAGCACAAAAACACAACAAACTCAGTATGAACCAAGAAGAAACTCAAATTGAATAACCAGAAGCAGCAGAAGATCAATCTCTATAACCAATTCTTGCAAATATGCTAATTCGATCAAACTTTAGATATCGAAATAGCAGTTTCAATGATCAATTGTTAAACCGATCAATGATTAACCTGCTCTGATACCATTTGACAGGATCAGCGATCTAAGTTTGATCAATTAGAGTTGAATTGCAGCGGAATTAGAACAAGAATTAGACAAATATAGCAAGAACACAATAGATATTCAATGGAACAGTACACGGTTATAGAGAAAGAGGGTTTTCTGCAAAAGGGATAATATCATTCATGCCCAAATGCTTCGGTATGTCAGCCACTAAGCTTCGCCCTTACAATTAGGTCAACATTCCTTATATAAAGGAATGTGACGTCTGCTGATGTCACTTGATAGTGACATTTAACAGAACTATTACAAACAACTGAAAGTAAGCAAACTACTGAGAATGTTCACAACAACTGAGAACATCTCAGAGTATGCTAAGTACAAGATGAAAATATAACTACTGAAAGGAAACCATCACAACTACTGAAGAGGTCTTCTTCAGCTGTTGTGACAACATCTGAAACTTGGTCTTCAGTCTTTGTCTTCAGCTTTTGTCTTCAGACTTTGTCTTCAGTTCTTTAGCTTCAGACTTTGTCTTCAGTTTTTTCACTTCAGACTTTGTCTTCAGCTCTTTCACTTCAGACTTTGTCTTCAGACCTTGTTATCAGTTGATGTCTTTAGCTGTTGCAGACTACTTCAGTTGTTGTAATGTCTGTGGGACTTAAAGGTTTTTCTGATCAGGCTCATTGGTTCTTTTGGTCCAACAAAGGTGGAACATAAGATTAGCTTTGAAGGGGAAACCTTGACTGAAGGCCCAGTGATAGACCCTGTGAACCTTGTTAAAAGAACTGCTTCAACATCATCAACGCTTAGTGAGGCACCAGCTGGTGAAGATGCTTCACAACCTCTATCTGGCCAGAGCTTGAGTGCTAAACCAAGCAATGAAGGCCAAAGCTCTCTCCACCCTAAGTCACCAAGGCCTGTGCCTGACAAAGGGAAGAGGAAGATGACCTCTGAGGAGATCGAGGAGGAGGAGAGAGAGAGAGGAAAAGGAAGCTATGGGGGGAGAGTTCAAAAAGGTCTCCAGGGTTCATGGAAGCTACTATCAGGGCTGCCCCCAGGCCAAACACTCAGGATGATGAGTTGAGGGTAACCAGATTAAACTACCTTGGGACCAGGAACTACAACATAGATGAAATCATCTCTCTTCCCTTAGAGCAACTAAATAAACTGGCAGACACAGAGCTGTTAAAGGAGAGGAAGGAGGCAGAGGATACAGAATTGCTCCTAAAACCAAGGAAGAAAAGAGACAGAAAAGGCTCTACAAGCATGCTCCTATCCTCTCCCCAGTTCAGAAAAGTCCTGAGAAAGAGGTTGTGGCAACTAAACAACCTCAGGTAGACGAGGAAGCTGATAGACAAAACATGATTAGCTACCTGAGTGCCACAAGTCTCTATCAGGCATCTGCACTTCTTCCCTTATCATATGAATATGTTGAATTCGAGTATCTTAAGCAGCTGGAGCAACAAGTTACCAAAGAACGAAAGGTTGCTATGAGAAAAATGAGGGAAGAAGCTGCAAAGTCAAGAGTCATCATCCAAAAGTCAAAAGAAGTCTGCTGTTAGGCAGAGGATGATGAGCATCTTGAAGCTGTATGGATTCTCCAGAAGGAGGCTTGATCCAATGTCTATATCCACTATGGATGAGCACATTAGAGTGATCAAGGAGAAGATTAAAAAGGGAGAGCTTGTTGACTTGCATTCTCCACCAAGTCAAGCTCAACCTGAAGTTGAGGAAAAGGTTGAACCCACTGAGACAGCACAACCTGAGCCTAGAGCTGCATCTCAGCCAACTTTATCTTCTAATCCATAGCAGGGTCCAAATCCCTCTACTTCTGACCTTGTGAGGGAAGAGGACCCAACTGAGAAAGACTCAATAAGTAAACCTGGTTCTAAAGGCTAGTCTTCTCAGTTAAAGACTTTAAAGAGGAGGAAAAGGATAGCCAGGAAGAGTGTTTCTAAGAATAAGTCAAAGGCATCCACCTCTACACCTCAAGATGAGTCTGAGCATACTGAGGTAGTGCAAGAAGAGGCTGCTCAACCAACTCCAATTCAAGTAGAGCCTCTTGCAACTGGAAGACCTATCCTGTCCTGGACTTTTTCTACTAATCCAGACAGGTGGTATGTCATTAGAGATCAAGGAAGTCAAGATGTCTATTTCTGGAAAGACATGCTTGATCTTCATCTACATGATCTCCATGACATGAGAAGATATTATGAGAGTCTGAGGGATCCTGACCAGATGATGAAGAAAGGTTTGGTCTTAATCCTAATAAGGACTATCAACATCTAAATAACTTCTTTGTTTGGTAGCATCAGCCTAGGGGGAGTTTATAAGGTTATATTAGAAGGCTGATGCAACCAAAGAAGCCAAAACAACCAAGGAGCTTACTGCATGCATGCACTGATGTACAAGGTAGAAGTTACTTGTTTTACACTCATCATAGAAATTATTCTAACTAAATCTTTCAAAGCCAAAGATGAAGTCTTCCGAAGCTTCAAAGACAAAGTCTTCCGAAGCCAATAAAGTGAAGACTGATTTCTTTCAAAGATAGAGAAGACATGCTTTATCTGATGTACTTTTACATAAAGTTGACTTACTTTCCTCTGCAACTCTGAAAACTCACCAACTTATACAAGTTGGTGAAAAGGTCAATGCTTTAGTAAACTGTAGATTATGGTTTTGTGTCTGTAACTTTCTACTTTGTACCTTTTATCCTTTTTGTAATACATTAGGATGTGAGCTATGGCATGTCATAGTCACTAGTCAAAAGGCAATCTACCTTTTGACTTTACATTGATCTTGTTATCTAGATTAGTGTTTCTAGCTGGCCTTCAAAGTATGGCCGGCTGTAGGATGTAGTATAAAGTATCTCAGGTCTTTGTATTTCTTTTCATGCTTTGTAACACTTGTAAAAGAACTTGAGAGCAATATACAGCATCCTTGAAACCATACTTATCTTATTCTTGTTCTTAGTTCTGTTTTATTGTTTACTTGTGTTCTTAGTATCATTTATATAAACCTGGTACCCTATTTGATCTGTTAAGTGTTCTAACGCTCTCCCCATTTTGAGACTGATTGTATTGACCATCCCTTAACCGTTCCTACAAAGAGGATGACAATGAAGAGTAGGTAGTGAAGGATGAACCTGAGGTGAGTGACAAGGGTTATCCTGAGAAGGGACACTATTCTCCTAGAGAGAAGAAAGAATCTAGGATGACAAAATCTACAAAAAAGAACTTGATCAGGGCAGCGAAGAGAAAATCCAAGAAAGCCCAAGAGATCAAGGCCACCTTCAACTCCAAGCAAAAAAAAAGTTTTCATCTCTGCTGGATTTGAACTGGTAAAGACTGAGGACACAACCATGGACTCTAGTACCAGGAGTTCTAGTCCATGTCCAAGTCATCCTGATTCAAAGAAGAAGGTTGATAAAATATGCATCACTGCTGTATAGCTTGAACCATCTAGTTCTAAGAGTAACCTCATCCCAAGAAGCCTGCTACATCATCTGAGAAGATGAAGAAGGAAGTAGAGAGTGATCAGGCTCAGCCTCCCTCTCAAAAGAAGATTCTCAGGAGTATCAAACTGAATGCGTCATGTGTGGTAGTACTTCTCACTTTGCCAAGGATTGCATCTACAATCCCAAAAGTACTATCCACATGAACAAGAAGAAAACTTCTAAGAAGAAGAAGAAGAAAACAGCTTTGGAAGGAAAATCTCTTCCTTTCGGAAGCTCCAAAGTGAAGAAGAAGATAAGTGAAAACTTACCTTTCGAAGAAATTTTGGTCTCAGAAGAAAGGATTGCTTCTGAAGTACTGAAGTCTGCTGTAGTAAATGCAAAAGCTTTCGAAGGTCCAGTCTCCAAAACTTCCAAAGTTATCAAGACTTCTGAAGTGTTGAAGGCCAAGTCTAATTTTCCAAAGATGGTGTGGAAGATGAAGGAAGGCCATGTGACTAAAAGTTCTTCATCAACAACAACAAATGATCCTTAGAACTTGCATATAGGATCAATTACTATTGCATTATCTTCTTTTCACTTTGATAAGCCCAAGACCAATGAGGCTTGGGTTTCCAAATGTAACTAACCATCTCTTTTTGTGCAAGAACATCTAAAGACTAAAAGAAATGTATGGATCATTGACAGTGGCTATTTCAGGCACATGACAGGCAATGGCTCTTTGCTTCAAAATTTTGAAAGAATTGATGGAGGGCTAGTTGATTTTGGAGGAGATTCTGGTGGTTACATTACTGGGAGGGGCAGGGTCACAAATGGTAAGCTCAGCATTGAAAAGGTAAACTTTGTCAAGGAGCTTGGGTACAATCTTCTGAGTGTATCTTAATTTTGTGATCAAAGACACAACATGCTCTTTACTGAGTATGAGTGCATTGTTCTCAAGCCTGGGGTCATCATTACTCAAGAGCATATCTTAATCAGAGCCCCCAGGAAAGGAAACATGTACAAGATGGACTTGCAGGAAACATCCCCTTCAGGAGAAGTTTCTTGCTTTCTGTCTAAGGCCAATAGTGATGAGGCTTTCCTTTGGTACAAAAGAATGTGCCATGTAAACTTCAAAACATGAATAAATTAATTAAGAATGATTTGGTAACTGGAATGCCAAAGAAAGAGTTTACAAGTGATGATCATTGTGTTGCATGCCTGAAAGGGAAGCAACACAAGGTATCTCACAAGCCAAAGGAAATGAACTCCATCACTACACCCCTACACTTATTACATATGGATCTCTTGGGCCCCACCAGTGTAATGAGTTGAGGAAGGACCTCTTATTGCTTGGTGATCATAGATGAGTTTACAAGATATACTTGGTTCTTCTTTCTTAGAACTAAGGATGAGACCCCTAAGATCTTGAAGAGTTTCATTCTATAAATTAAGAATCAATGTGATCATAGGGTCAAGATCATAAGATGTGATCAAGGAACCAAATTTAAAAACCAAATCCTTGATTCATTTTGTGAAGAAAAGGGTGTTTCAAGACAATATAGTGCTCCCAGGACCCCTTAGCAAAGCGGTGTTGCTGAGAGGAGAAACAGGACACTTATTGAAGCTGCAAGAACCATGCTGTCTGACTCTAAACCGCCCATCACCTTCTTGGTAGAGGCAGTCAACACTTCCTGCTATGTGCAAAACAAAGTTTTAGTGGTTAAGACTCATGGCAAGACTCCTTATGAACTGTGGCATAAAAGGAGACTTTTCATTGGTTTTCTCAGGTCATTTGGATGTCCTTGCACCATCTTGAATACCAAAGATCAAATAGATAATTTGCTGAGAAATCAGATGATGGACACTTTATTGGATACTCTTCCCAAGCTACTTATAGAGTATACAATCTCAAAACCAGAGTAGTTGAGGAGTCAGCCAATATGACCTTCAATGAGCACACACCCAGTGCGAAAAGTTCTGGTCCAGATTGGCTGTTTGATCTTGATTTAGTTACCAACTGTTTTAACAAATCTTATGAGAATGTTTCAGGATCTACAAGTATCTTAACGACAGGAGATTGTGATCCAAGATTTGAGCTAAGAAGACCAAGTATACAAACTACTTCAGCTCCAGTGGTAACTAGCCCTGTAGTTGGAGATCTTATGAGCACTACCATGACAAATTCTTCAGCTGACACATCTGAGGTGCCTATAAGTTCCAGCACAGAGGCACAGAACTCAAATGAAGGAGTTTCCAATGTAGGAGGAGATGGAGGTGATGATAGTGATCAGGAGTTTCTTGATGCTAATAACCACTCCATAGAAGACAACATCAATGATGTAACACACTCATTGGATCAAGTCTCACTTGATAAGTGTGTTGATGTGGTGGATGATTCTCAAGCACCAGATTTGAATTTCACAAATTTAGATCTGTCCAAACAATTTGCTGTGATTCCTCAACTAAGAATCCACAAGTCCCATCCCACCACAAAC
This sequence comes from Flaveria sonorensis, assembly GCA_025506505.1. Lineage (NCBI taxonomy): Eukaryota > Viridiplantae > Streptophyta > Magnoliopsida > Asterales > Asteraceae > Flaveria > Flaveria sonorensis. The sequence goes on along the minus strand of CM046424.1, from coordinate 28,431,069 downwards.
ATCATTGGAGATGTTGAGACTGGGGTGAGAACAGGACAAACCCATTATAAAATTTATTGTCTTCACTCTTGTTTCTTGTCCCAGATAGAGCCTAAGAAGATAGAAGAGGCTTTGAAGGATGGAAGTTGGGTTAAAGCAATGAAGGAGGAGTTGCTTCAATTCAAAAGATAGAAGGTTTGGAATGTATGTCCTCTTCCTCAAGGGAAGACTACTATAGGTACCAAGTGGGTATTTAGAAACAAGAAGGATGATAAAGGACTTGTCATCATGAACAAGGCAAGACTAGTTGTCCAAGGATACACACAAGAAAAAGGGATTGACTACATAGATGTTTTTGCTCATGTAGCAAGACTTGAAGCTGTTAGGATATTCTTGGCTTTTGCGGCACCCCAAGATTTCAAGGTCTACCAACTTGATGTCTAGTGTGCCTTTTTATATGGGGTGATTGATGAGGAGGTGTATGTCAAACAACCACCTGGCTTTGCAGACCCAGATCATCCTGATTATGTCTACAAGCTTGACAAAGCTCTCTATGGGCTGCATCAGGCTTTAAGGAAGTGGTATGAGACACTATCACAGTATATCTGTAAGCACGGATACAAGAGAGGTTCTACTGATGGAACACTCTTCATCAAAGGAACATGAAATGACTTGATGCTGGTTCAAGTTTATGTAGATGACATTATCTTTGGGTTAATTAATCCGAAGCTCTGCAAAGACTTTGAGAAGTTGATGAAGAATAGATTTGAAATGAGTGCCATGGGGGAACTCATTTTCTTTCTAGGAATTCAAGTGAAGCAGGTTGATAATGGCATCTTTATAAATCAGTCAAAGTACGTACAAGGCATACTTACTAGGTTTCACATGACTGAGTGCAAGGTAGCTAAGACACCCATAGCCAGAAACCACTCTCTTGGACTAGTTCTTGAGGGGGAGTGTGTTGATGAACATCTATACAGAGCTATGATTGGGTCTCTTATGTACCTCGCAGCCAGCAGGTCTGATATCATGTTTGGTACATGTATTTATGCAAGATATCAAGTCAACCCCAGCATGTCTCACCTTGTTGCTGTCAAGAGAATTCTTAGATATCTCAAGGGTGCTCCCAAATTGGGCCTTTGGTATCCAAAGAATTCTGACTTCAATTTGTATGCATATACAGATAGTGACTATGGTGGCTGCAATATGACCGTAAAGTCAACATCTGGGGGATGTCAATTTCTTGGTAGAAGGATAGTCTCATGGCAATGCAAGAAACAATCCTATGTATCTGCATCAACTGCTGAAGCTGAATACATTACTACTGCAAGCTGCTATGCTCAAGTGTTTTGGATTCAGAATCAGATGCTAGACTATGGATTCAACTTCAAGGAGACTCCCATCCATATAGACAACAATAATGCTATCTCTATCATAGAGAATCCAGTTCAGCACTTAAAGACAAAGCATATCAACATCAGGTATCATTTGAATAGAGATAATTTTAAAAACGGATTGATAAAACTAGTCAAAGTTAACACAAATGAACAATATGCTGATTTGTTGTCAAAAGCTTTTGATGAGCGGAGATTTAAGTATCTAGTATCAACTCAGTTTACTTTGGAAGAAAGTTTTCAAAATGATATCCCTTAGAACTTTGAGAATTTTGAATGTATTTTCCTTCGGAAGACATCAAGTTGTCTTCAAAAGAAAATTATGTCTTCGAAAACAAATAACTACTTCTGAGAAGTTAACCTTCGGAAGAAATTTTAATATATCTTCCGAAGCTTATATTTGTCACTAAGTACTTATATGTATTGAAGGACTGTTTTCTTCCGAAAGCAATTAAGTCTCAGAAGACTTATTCTCTTATTGAATAAGATTTTTGATATTTGATATCTTCCAAAGAAAAATCTATCTAGGAAGTAAAAAATAATCTAAGTATTTTTCTTCCGAAGCAAAATTTTTAGAGAGCTAAGGAATATCTTCCGAAGCCAATTTGGTTTCGGAAGTTTTTTCTTAAACCTTCTAAAGACAAATTACCTTTGGAAAATTTAGACTTCCAAGAAAACTAACTTTTTGGGCACCTTTCAGAGGTGGGACCAACATTCAGATTTCAAAGTTTATCCGTATACATTAACTTTGTCTCAAATCCATATCATATATATTGGTACAATAGTTCCTCCTCTTTCACTATTCTCCTTCATCTGCTAGATTCAAACCCTAAATTCACACACAAACTGACCTTGTTCTTACCTTCCTTCATCACAAAGCTACTCAAAATTGCCAACCCTGATCCCTGAAACCAACCGGATTTTGCCATGCACTTACACAAGAAACATAATCAAGTTGCTCTGTTATCGTCTGAGAAAGAACATGGTTTCTCTGACGTTTGCCGCTTCCTATCTCTAACCAACTACCTCACCGCACTCACAATCGACCCTCCATTATATGAAGATTAAACTTTGGAGTTCTAGAGGACCTGCCAAGTGGTCATCTTGGACGATGGGAAGGCATTGTCTGCCATAATGCAAGGGAGGATAGTTTTCATCACTCGAGCCACCATCAACACTCATCTAAGGCTAGATGATGAAGAGGGTGACTTGTCCTTCCTAAATCTGTTGTAAATGACTCATTCCGGCAGATGGGCTATGAAGGGGACTACTCAGTAAGAACCTTCAGAAAAGGAAAGGTCTCACACAAGTGGAAGTACCTCCTCCATATGGTCATTAACTCCCTTTCAAACAATGCAAGGGAAGACAGTTTTCATCACTCGAGCCAATAAGAAGAAGTCTGCTAATAGACTAAAGATGGTGAGCTTCTTAAAGGTGTATCGATTCTCCAAAAGAATACTTGGTCCAATGTCTCTATCCACCATGGATGAGCACATTAGAGTGATCAAGTAGAAGATCAAAATGGGTGAGCTAGTTGACATGTATTCTCCACCAAGTCAGGCTGCACCTGAAGCTGAGGTCAAGGTTGAACCACAAGAGACAACTCAACCAGGACCTAGTGCCGCATCACAGCCAGCTTCATGTTTTGATCCACAGCAGGGTCTTGATCCTTCTCCTTCTGAACCAATAAGGGACAAGGACCCAACTAAGGAAGACAAGCAAAAACAATCTAGTGCTACAGGCTAGTCTCCTCAGTTAAAATATAGAAAGAGGAAAAGGATGGCCATCAAAAGAGACAAGAAGAGGAAGAAGAAGAAGTCCAAGGCATCCACCTCCACACCTTAGGATGGGTCAGAACATCCTGAGGGTGATCAAGAAGAGGTTGCGCATCCAACTCCTATCCAAGTAGAGCCTCTTGCTGCTGAGAGACCCATTGTGTCTTGGATGTTTTGTCACCAATTCAGACAGATGGTATGTTACTAGAGATCAAGGAGGTCAAGACTTATACTTCTGGCAAAACATACTTGACCTCCTTCTACATAATCTCTATGACATGAGGAGATACTTTAAGAGCCTGAGGAATCCTGACCAGCTGATGATCAAAGGAATGGTCTTGATTTTGATGAGAACTGTCAATACATGAAGATCAAGAACCAAAGATCTTTTTAGTTTTGGTGGCATCAGCCTAGGGGGAGTTTGTAAGGACTACACTTAGAGGCTGATGCAACCAAAGATCAACCAAGGCTCTCAGCATGCAGAACTGAAGTACAGGGAAGTTACTTCGGAAGATTTTAGATTTGATACAACTCAATAAATTATGCTAAGTGTCAAATCATCCAAAGCCAAAAAACCATATCTTCCGAAGCCAAAGATAAAGTCTTCCGAAGCTTCAAAGACAAAGTCTTCCGAAGCCAAAGACTAATTTCTTCCGAAGATAGAGAAGACATGCTTTCTCTAAATCACCTTTTGACTAAAGTTGAACCACTTTCTGCTGCCACTCTGAAGACTTACCAACTTATATAAGTTGGTGAAAAGTCCATGCTTTTGTCAACTATAGATCAAGGTCTTTTTTTTGTAACTTTCCAACTATATACTTTTATCCTTTATGTAATATATTAGGATGTGAGCTATGGCATGTCATAGTTACTTGTCAAAAGGCAATCTGTCTTTTGACTCTACATTGATCTTGTTGTCTAGATTAGTGTTTCCAGCTGGCCTTCAAAGTATGGCCGGCTGTAGGATGTAGTATAAAGTGTCTCAAGTACTTGTATCTTAAAATATGCTTAGTAACACTAGTAAGAACTTGAGAGCAATATACATCATTCTTAAAATGTTTCTTATATCTCCAACTTGTGAAACTGTTGCATTGACCACCCTTCACCGGTCTTGCAGTAACAAGCAGGAAACCGCACCTGGGGAGAATTCTGTCACACCCCAACCGATGGTGGAATCATCGGGGCGAACGAACGTGGAATCGATTGTTCATAGCAAATGAAATTTAATAAGTTGAATTAATATTAAACATCATTTCTATTGAACAAGACAAATAAAATAATTCATTACAATGCAATAAAGATCCAAATAACATAACATTATTTTGTTTATTTTTTTCTAAGTTCAATCCTACATGAGCATGAAGTAGTCCACCAAACAGCATTTCTTGAAATCAGGTGAACAAGTAACGAGCCAACTAACGAATTAGCCGATGAGTAAACATAGGTTTGCATGCATATATAGATTGATTAAAAGATTGAAAAAAAATTATTTCACATGGCAATGTCAATACTTATAATGCAATAGTGTAATATAGAAGACAAACCAACACAATTAAACCTAATGACTAATTGACTTGGTCCGCGGAAGAAGCCTTATAGAATGTATGATTCTGGTTTCAATCACCATGTGAATAAACAAGTGGGGTGGGTTTGTCAAACCAATAGATCTATCATTGTTACTGTGGTTGCATGAATTAATAATTGTGTTCTCATCTAGTTTATTGTAAGGCCCGTTCTTGAGACGCTTATAGTTGGTCAATCATCGCATAAATAATATAAAACACCTCAATTTGCAGCGGAATTTTAACTTTTTATTAATATAAAAACATGTCAATTATCATATCAATTCATTTACAACCCCAAAAATTTGTATTAATACATTAACATATTCAAAATATGGATGCCAGACTCGAATTGTCCCCAGTAGCTTATGCATCGATGCCTGCACCTCCCCAGCATCATCAATTACCTGCCAACTGATATGCATATAAAAAGTCAGCGACGCTGAGTGAGTTCTAGTTTATATAATAAAATATTTTATTTTTAATAAAAACCTTTCCTTTACTTTCATTCGTCATCAGACATCATACGTACATCTTGATAATAATCATTTATTATCTTTCATCATCGTTCGTTTCGTACTTTATTATCTCTAACTTCTATCTAGATCCTGCCATATACTATGCCCCATCATTGGTGCATAAAGCAACTATAGTCTTGGGGGCAAGTGGCAAGGATCCCGTTTCGCACGTTTCCATCAATCACAAAGACCGACCTTTAGGTGTGTACTCGGCACACTGTCGAGGTGGCAACCCATATTTAGTTGTGAACCCCTTTTTAATATGCTTGCAAGACTTTAATTTATTCATTACGTTCCACTTTTCATTATCTTAATCTTTCACTTTCATTACAATAATACTTTACGTACATAAGTACATATCACACCACGTAAAGTCAAATAATAATACGTAATATATAACATCAATAACAGCCCACAATCATACATAACATCAGCAGGCATAAACCACCAAAACATTTCAGAACTTAACACTACATTCTACTTCCCAAGATTTAAGAAAAATCCTAAGTCCCCAAAGAAATGCGGATGAACATAAGCCAATGCGGCTGAAGGTTCAGCAAATGCGGACAAACAAATGCGGATGAAAGTCTTCAAAAAATATTCTAAGTGTCTAAAGGTATGCGGGTGAACCAAATGCGGATGAACAAGTCCAAATGCGGATGAACTAAGTCTTATGTGAATGAGCACATACAAATGAAAATGAACAAAAACATATGCGAAAGAACAAAACATCTACGGATGAACAAAACATCTGCGGATGAACAAAACATCTGCGGATGAACAAAACATCTGCGGATGAACAAAACATCTGCGGATGAACAAAACATATGCGGAAGAACAAAACATCTTTGGATGAACAAAACATCTACGGATGAACAAAAACATCTGCGAATGAACAAAAACATCTACGGATAAACAAAAGACTTAAGCTATTGAACATAAAACCAATGCGGTTGAATGTTCAGCAAATGTGGATGAACTCCAACAAATGCGGATGAAGTCCAATAAATGCGGATGAAGTCCACAAATGCGGATGAAGTCCACAAATGCGGATGAACAAAAATGCGGTTGAACAAAAATGCTAATGCGGATGATCGAACAACTTAGACTAATCCACCAGTTCCAAATCCTCGTTCTAACATGTCCTTGGCATAGATCTAACATGCCAAATACTTAGAACAGAGCTTACAATTACGCAACATCAAAGAAGGCATTTAAAACACACACATCGCATACACAATCAGATGCAAAACGCAAAAACCCATGCTTCGGTTGTAAAAATTCAGTTAATATGTATTTCAACCCCAAACAAGTTTAAAACAAGTAAAATAAGAGAATCTACAACTCACCTCTAGCGGCTTTCGAGTAAGACTTCTTCAAATCAAGAGCAAATGGGAGTTCTAGCACCTAAACACACTGAAACAAGCAGCCAACACAAGAAAAACGTAAGAATCGGTCCAGCAGCTCGAACACAGCTGAAAACCAAGCATAAAACACAAGAAAACCTCACCTTCTAGGAGAATTCAGCTTTCTCACACTAAAATCCGGTTGAAAATTCTTCTTCTATCTTCTTGCAGCCGAAAGCAGAAGTGAAATGGGGGGTGTGGGCGGCCATGCTTCTTTTAAATCCCATAATGGGCAAGTTTGCCACTTGCATAACTTTAACCCCTTGACTTGGGATATTTCACATTTCTTTCTTTTTCTTTTTAAATTACCGGGTGTTACAAGTCCACCCCCCTTATATAGGTTTCATCCCCGAAACCTTTCATTCCTCGAACAGCTGAGGGTAATGCTGCCTCATCTCTTCCTCAGTTTCCCACGTAGACTCAGACCCCTTCATGTGCCTCCACTGTACTCGCACCAGTTGAACCATATTATTCCGTAGCCTCTTCTCTTTTCTGTCAATGATGGCCACTGGCTACTCCACATAATTGAGCCGTTCATCCACCTTGATATCCTCTAGTGGCACGATCATATCTTCATCGGCCAAGCACTTTCTTAGGTGAGATACATGGAATATCGGATGAATTCCAATTAACTCATCGAGTAGCTCCAACCTGTAGGCAACCTCTCCTACTCGAGCAATGATTCGGAAAGGCCCTATATACCTCGGGCTCAGCTTACCCCGCTTTCTAAACCGGATGATACCCTTCCAAGGTGAAACCTTCAACATAACTTTATCACCCACCTTTAATTCAATCGGTCTACGCCTCTTGTCAACATAAGACTTTTGTCTATCTTTTGCCGCCTTCATAAAGGCCTTGATCTTCTCTAACTTTTCGGTCGTAGCCTCGATCACCTCGATGCTCCCTAACTCCTTCTGCCCAATGTCACCCCAACATACGAGCGTTCTACACTTCCTTTCGTGCAGCATCTCATATGGTGGCATATCAATGCTGGCATGAAAACTGTTGTTGTATGAGAATTCGGCTAACGGTAAGTGTTCGTTCCAACTTCCTCTGAAGTCAATGACATATGCTCGGAGCATATATTCAAGCGTCTGGATCATTCTCTCTGACTGACCATCTGTCTGAGGATGGTAAGCCATACTGATGTGCAACCCTCGTCCCCATCACATCATGGGATCTCTTCCAAAACTTAGATGTAAACCGAGTGTCATGGTTAGACACTATAGACACCGGTACTCCATGACGAGTCACAATCTCTTTGATGAACAGATCCACCAACCTCTCAGATGAATATGTCTTGCGAATCGGTAGAAAGTGAGCACTCTTCGTCAAACGGTCAACTATCACCCATATGGCATCATACCCCCTTGCCATACGTGGTAACTTCGTAATGAAGTCCATGGTGATGTGCTCCCATTTCCAATCGGGTATATCCAAGGGTTGGATCTTCCCGTATGGCTTCTGATGCTCCGCCTTCACTTGCAAGCAAGTAAGGCACTTGCTCACATACTCCGCTACATCGCGCTTCATACCCGGCCACCAGTAGTCTTTCTTCATTTCATGATACATCTTTGTAGCGCTGGGATGAATCGAGTATCGAGTCTTATGAGCTTCATCCATGATTTGCCCCCGTAGGTCTCCATAACGAGGGATCCACATCCGCCCGAAGCGGGTTCTAACTCTGAGAGTGTTGACCTTTCATCCTTTCGGAGTTAAGGCTATCTTCTTTCAACACCTCATCTTGAAACTCCTTGACCTATTTCATCACGTCAGAGGTCATCACCAACTGGTAAGCTTTAACTCGGATCAGCTCGGGTCTCTCCTTTCAGCTAAGGGCATCAGCCACCATATTGGCCTTGCCCGGATGGTAGTGGATCTCACAATCATAGTCCTTGATCAATTCTAACCACCTCCTTTGCCTCATATTGAGATCCTTTTGCTCGAAGAAGTACTTCAAGCTCTTGTGGTCAGTGAAGATAGTGCACTCGTCCCATAAAAGTAGTGCCTCCAAATCTTCAATGCAAAGACCACAACCGCTAGCTCCAAGTCATGAGTAGGGTAATTAGCCTCATGGGTTTTCATTTGTCGGGACGCATAGGCTATTACCCTCCCTCGCTGCATCAGCACGCAACCCAACCCCGAATAAGAAGCATCCGAATAGACCACTAAGTCTTCGCTCCCTTCGGGCAACGTCAAGACAGGAGCCTGAGTCAATCTCGTCTTTAGCTCATCAAAATTATTCTCCTGTTCTCGACCCCATACAAACTTCACCTCCTTGTGGGTCAACTTGGTCAATGGTGAGGCTATCTTGGAAAAGTCTTGGATGAATCTATGATAATAGCCCGCTAAACACAAGAAACTGCGGATCTCGGATGGCGTCTTTGGAGTTTTCCATTGCATCACCGCTTCCACCTTTGCCGAGTCCACCGTAATCCCTTCAGAATTAACCACATGACCTAAAAACTGAACTTCCCGCAACCAGAACGCGCATTTGGAGAACTTAGCATACAGCTTCTCTCTTCTAAGCGTCTCCAATACCTAGCGAATGTGACCGGCATGCTCTTCTTCGCTCTTCGAATAAATCAGGATATCATCGATAAACACAATCACTGATTTATCCATCATCAGCCGACACACCCGATTCATCAAATCCATAAAAGCAGCTGGCACATTGGTTAAACCAAAAGACATCACTAGAAACTCATAGTGTTCATAACGCGTATGAAAAGTTGTCTTAGGAATATCCTGCTCCCTCACCTACAGTTGGTGGTAACCAGATCAGAGGTCTATCCTCGAGAAACAACAGGCACCTTGGAGCTGATCAAACAAGTCATCAGTCCTCGGTAACAAATACCGATTCTTTACTGCCAAATTATTCAGTACACAGTAGTCGATGCACATCCTCATGCTACCGTCCTTCTTCTTCACAAACAAGACCGGAGCACCCCACGGAGAGATACTCGGTTGAATGAACCCCTTATATAACAACTCTTGCAGCTGAGTCATCAATTCCTTCATCTCGGAGGGAGCGAGACAACACGGCTCCTTTGCAATAGGTTGGGCACCAGGTATCTGATCAATTTGAAACTCTATCTCGTGGTCAGGCAGCACACCTGATAAATCTTCCGGGAATACGTCTGGGAAATCACACACAACCTGTACATCTGACATTTGTGGTACTGTCGCATCCACATCCTTCACATAAGCCAAATAGGCACCACATCCACGCCTCATACACTTCTCTGCCACAACCATTGAGATTACTTTCGGGATCGTACTAACTCTTTCACCGTAGATCATCACCAAATTCCCATCGGGCGCAGTCACCCGAATCATCTTCTTACGGCACAAGATGTTTGCCTCATAGGCTGCTAGCCAATCCATTCCTAGAACCATATCGAATCTGCCTAGGGGCATCACGAATAATCTAGCAGAGAATCTATGGCCTTCCAACTCTATATCATAATCCTCTATCAGATCAGAAATCCTGGTAGACTTACCAATGGCAGTTTATACATCGAAGGGCTCATCAATACTTGTACTTCTAACAGGCAACTTAGCATAGAAGGTAGTAGAAATAAAACTCTTACTAGCACCAGAATAAAAAGTACAGAGGCACAAGTTGGTTTACTAGAAATGTACCTGACATCGCGTTGGGGTCCACCCTAGCCTCCTCCCATGTCATAGGGAATGCTCTGGCCTTCGCCCTCCGCCCTCCTTCTCAGTCCCCTTCTTTGCCTCGGAGCTCTCAGCCCTCAGCTTCTTGTAGTCCCTAATATCTTATAAAAATTTGATTTTCAATTGAATGTCCCTCTATATATATATATATATATATATATATATATATATATATATATATATATATATATATATATAGGTTCAATAGTGAGTTATTATATTTACCAACATACTATTTAATTCTTATAATTTGTTTGACTGGAAGATAGAGAAATATAAATAAAAATTGGTTAAAAATGTATTATTTAATTGATTAGAGATAAAATAATTATAATGAGATATTTTGAAAAATAAAAAATATATATAATAATAAATATAACTTTAGTTAAATCATAAGAATAAAGATATAAAAATCTACTGTAACTGCTCTTACTATTTCATTTTGCCACAAAGCCATTGTATATATGTTGAGAGCATTTCAAGGCAGTCGTTTTTTTAACCCTGTTTGCCAGCCAAAAAGAAGCTGCTCAATACAAAGAATCAAGTGCAAGATGCTACCAACAAAGGAATATTAAACTATAATTATATATATTATTCTTGACACTAGAATGAGGTTGTAACTTGCAACCCATTACATACAATGCATCCTTATCTTTGTGATCAAATCATCTATTCTGATCTAATCTAGAATATATCCAGTAATTTCAAAGTTATGAGCTAAGAACAGGAACTTCGCAATCAAAGTCAACCATGAGCTTGTTTAGCTTCTTGTTGCTTATTCTTTGTGGCACCATCCTGCTCTCCCCTACGGTAATGCTGCAACATCCCATAACTTATACACATTAATCATAATTGTAATTTTTAATAATAGATACAGACTGTTTACAGAGATTGTGAAATGGGCCGAAGACGGAGGTTATGTGATGGGTCAAACCGAGTAATTTTTTGTATAAGTCAAACATCTTTTTGTAAGTAATTTTTGGTACAAGTCAAACCTCTCAAGTCAAACCTCTTTTTGTCCAAAATATTGTTCTTTACACAAAAGTTAGAGTTAATTGCATAAATGGTCCATGTGTCCGTGGTTTGACCAAATTGCAAGCTTGGTCCACGAATCTAAAATTGCAAAATTAGTCCAAACAATTATGTACGCGTTGCAAGTTTGGTCCCCAACAATAAGTTCCATCAGCTTTTATGCATTTTACACAAACTAACAAGATTAACTTCGGGGACTAAATGTGCATTTTACATAAAAGTTTGTACTAGCTTTGTAATTCTAAAACTACGGGAACCATTTATGCAAGTTTCTTAAAAAATTATATTGTTGTCCTTCAACCAATTTGACCTATTCTCCTTCGGTGTCTTTGTATTCCACCAGTTTAACGCAAGATCAAACATAACCAGAATCAACCGGTTGATAAGCATATGGGTTAGAACGACCAGACCTAATCACAAGATTGAGCTAACCTGGGTGGAAGTGAAGATACATCTGGGGGTAACAGGATCTGGGCAAGCTTCACAGCATCCTCATTGCAATTAATAACATGATTGAAGCACATATATCGGCCATAAGCAGAAACGTCTTCAAACACACAAATATGAGAATCCACCAAGAACTTGAGGTCAACAGTAACAAAAACCCCATCTTCATACATCTCAGCTGCACCTTTTAAGTAGGGATGTGTGATGGTGAGATCAGGACTCAGCAACAATCCTGCATTTATGGAAACCATGCTCACCCCTCTGTCCATGGCTAGTGCCCATGCTGCCTTTTCCGCCAACGTTTTCGATAACCCGTGCCATAACTGTTTCATCAATTATTCACCATGTTATTCATTCATAATTAATTATATCCATTTATACAACAACATGTTGTTAAAAGAATGGTGGTATACCTTGAACTTCTGGCAGAAGTTAACACTGCTCCAGTTTCTTTCATCAACGTCTGTTGATGAAGTCGTCGAGTCACTCTGGTCCCGCCAGATGACAGCCGTGGCGGATGAAGTAAAGACCACTTTGTCAATAGTGCCGGTTTGGGCGCATGCTTCCAGTACATTATGCGCCGCCCTTACCTCCATTTCAGCCATTGATTCCTATCATGATACAGGCATTTAAGCATCATGAATGTTGTAAGAATTAACTAAAGTGAATTGTGATAGGAGACCATACATCATAAACAGGCTGATCAGAGGGAGGTTCGAATGAGTAAAACAAGCCATAACATCCTTCCAAGGCTTCCACTATGCTGTGATAATCCAATGGGTCTGTGTGAAATACTCTCAAATTCTTGCTGTCCCCAACCATAGACTGCATCTCAACTGGCCAATCAACCAAAAGGATTTAGAGTCTTCGACTAATTATTTAATTCGTCGAAAACACAATTCCCAAACTGAAACCCCCAAATTAACCACGATTTAATTTTACATTCAGATCGAAATACTAATCGGTCGATAAATAGGTGGGTGATTAGATTACGAAGAAAACTGACAAAAATAAAAATAAAAAAAAAAGTAGAAAGAACGAACCGTGGGAGTTGATTGCAGCATGAACAAAATAGCCTCTTTGAAGAAGACGATGAACGAGGGCGGACCCAAAACACCCCCCAGCATCCATTACACAAACCCTCTTGAAGGAGGAGGAGGATCCATCGAAATCAGCTGGAAGCGGTGCCATTGAAGAAATGAAAAGAGGTAGATAGATGGGTTGGTTGTATCTGGACGAGGAAGAGGCATGATTGATATAATTATAGGGGGGACTGGGGAGGGAAAGAGAGTTGGGAGGAGGTAGTTAGGAGGAAAAAAGGAAAGAGAAAGGGCATTTATGATTCTGATTATTACTATGAATTAGGTTGGTTAAATGGGTGGCTGAGGTTTGGAAGCATGGTTCGGATGTTGGATAGCAACTTGCCGTGTGCGATGATGCTAATTTCGGCTATTTCTTTCGTTTCTTCTTTCTAATATGTCTGCTTTGCTTTGCTTTGCTTTGCTTGGTTATTAGCATAAACTCCCCACAACATATTTACCATGAAAATAAAAGGTTTTGTTATTTTTGGTGTTCATGTTTGTCCTATCGGTCTGAGGCCCAGGGGGAAATCTATGTAAGTGGCACTCCCAGGGGAGAATTTATGTAAGTGACTAGAATTATCAAAATACAATAAATTTGCACGAGTATATAAAAATGTATTTACGAACTTTTTTAGAAACAACAATGTTCTTTAAATGGCGACTCCATGAAATTTGATACTAATAAAAAATAAATAAATTTAAGTTGAAGTAAAAGAATAAAATTGAATGAAAATGTTTATCTGAATTTGCTTTCTTACAAATACTACAAAACTTACACCAAGGATTAGAATGGATATATAAAAAGTTATTTAAAATAAAATAAAAATAAAATAAGAGTATGTTTAGTATTTACCTCTAGGTTCATTTAGTTTTTTTTTTCCTCTAGGTTAATTTAGCCTTTTTTTATTTACAATGTACCAATAATTTAATCAATACACACAGAACTTTACAATACTTTTACATAAACTCATTTTTCTTGTATATAGAACTTTACAATATTTTATGGTAGTTTACAACACTCTACTCAAACTTTTTTTTTATTTACCGCCACTAACTACATTATTAATGTGAAAGAAGATACGAGTTTTGTCAATATAAGTGAGCTAAGTGATCTTGTGAAAAGTATGGTAAAATAAAAAAAAAAAAAAACACTTTGATTAGTTGTTATTCTATTATTTGCTAAAGTTATCACTAGTTTTATCAATTACAACATCAAGTGTTTATTGTGACGCTTTGTATCGTAGTTTTGTTATGTGACCAGCCTAACCCGACCCAAATTGACTCGTATTTTCTTATGTTTGCTTTTATAAAATTAGTGCATTTAAAAATAGTAAATCTATAAAAATAAATTCATGGATCTTCTCTTGTTGAGGCCTATAATAAAAACGATATGATATTTTCTCATGGATCTTCATCCTATGGTGTCTAGATCATAATTTTTTCAATAGGAATTAAAATTAATAAAACATATCAGAATTTTTAAAATTTAAGTAAACTGAATGTTAATTAAGTTAATATATGAGTGGCTTAGAAATAAAATTTTGACGAATTAATTAGATGAAATTTAATGAAATTTGAATGTCAAATGAATTGTAATTTAGAGCATTACTTTATGAAATTTGAATGTCAAATGAATTGTAAATGAAATTTGAATGCCAAATAAAATTTAAGTAAACTTATGTAATCCAAAATCTTTTTTTATCGCTTGATGAATATTGGTATCGTTTGCATTCTTCAACATCTAAGATGGTCATTGCAACTATTCATTTAGAGAAGACTGAGATTTTGAACCGATATAAATTCTAGAACCTTATATTTTAAGTTTTAAAACTGTTTTTAAAAATGATGAAAAATATTTTCAATTCATAAAAATATTTAACGAACAAACCTAACTTTCTAGTAAAAATATTCTATAAAAGTAATTATATAAATTATTATTATTGGATAGGAGAGAAAGATGAAAATTAAAAGAATATAAAAAATGGAAAGAAATTTATATAATTAATATGCGAGAGAATCAAAGGCAAAAAGCTTATAATGTAAAGAATAGTGAGATGTATCCGCTGCGATTTTTATTTATTAGTATAAAGATGGGTGGAAACGAAAAAATGGAGAAAAAAACAAAAGAATGGCTAAGAGAGCAACAAGTGTCAGCCTATATAATTATTTATTAAAACTAGGATATTGTTCTTGTAGAAAGACTTCTTATTATGAAAAACCAAAAAAAGATTTGTAAGACCCTCATAAAACGGGTCAAGACAAACTCTGATTGGATTCATTTCAACGGCTTTAGAACCGGCTCATCAAACTTTTGATTTTAGTTTTTAAGGTTTAGCTTTTGGTTTTTAGCTTGTAAGTTTTAATGTTTTTGTGCTTCTAGCTTATTATGTATTTTCTACCCGCTATTGTGTTTAATTTGTTTGTTATTATGTTTTTATTGCTCGTCATTGTGTGTTTTTACTCTATTAGAATAAGAAGCCTTACACTAAAACATGATATTAGATGTATGTATGTGTGTGCATGTATTAAAAGGGTGTTTTAAAAGTGGATGTAGCATTTGAGAGAAAATAAGTATAATAATAAATGGAATAAAAGTGTGATGAAACAAGTGATATGACACGTTTAAGCGGTTTCATTACAGATGTTATTCGGTCGAAGGTGGCCGGTGACAATTTTATAGATTGTTGGAAGTTGGAATATAGAAAATACTGATAACTATGGATTCTCAAAATTCAAATTTGGTTGTACCTGCATTTTCTTGTGTGGGGGTTGTGGCATTGAATGCTGACTTGCTTGCTTACCTAGTATTATTTTTTGGGTGACGTGGATAACGTGGACTCTTTCAACAGGTTTGTTTTCTCTTGAAGCAGTGGGTCCCACACCAACTGTATTATGCCTCATGTTTGACAGCTTGATAGCCTTAAACACTAAACAGCATGATATGATTTGATTGTGTTTGCACATTCTTGTCCAGGCAAACTACTTAAACGACCCACCAAGAAGCTGAATCCACCATTCAACTTATGTATGTGTCGGCATTGGATTTGTCAAATTAGTTTCCTTTTATACTTTTAAAATAATCAATCTATTAAGTTTTAAAGTAAACTTTACTTTTGCTGCTTTGGTTTGATTTAAATAACAGTATTCATTCAATGGTTTTAAAATCTTGATTTTGCTTCCTGCGATTTACAATTCGTTTAAATCAATTCCAACCCATTACCACCATTAGTTTTTTCTATTAACTCCAATGGTATTATAGTCAACTTATTGATAATAAATAATTATGCTATTTATTCAAACTTGTTTAGTAATTTAAAGGACTAGTTATGTAATTTTATTAAAACCCTAACTCCAATCCCCACCACCACCGACCACCATCACCTACACCGCAACCGGCCACCATCACCTACGCCGCCACCGGCCACCATCACAACCCCTCTTCCATCTCTATCCAGGTACCAAAATCCACCCCACCACCTCCTGCCACCAACACCCACCTTGCCACCTCCACCATCACACCACCACACACCTCCACTATCGCACCACCATCCACCTCCATCATCGCTCCACGTTGCAACCCACCTATTATTTCATGTCACCCTCTATGACCATCTAACCATCACCATCGCACCCTACCTACTGCACCAACCAACACACCGCCACCATCTAATCATCACCATCGCACCCCACCCGTTATACCAACCACCATACCGCCACCACACAACCCTAGATGAAGCCTTATCATAGGCGGTGAACCACCATCGCCCTTAGATCACCACCATCGATCTGCCTCAAAAATCGATTTGGTATGCTGAGGAAAATGGTCATGTAGAGTGTAGACTGGACGATGATGATGGTGACATATGAATCTGGCGGTGGAACTTGCGGCGGTGTTGTGGGGTGGCTCCGGCGGTGGAAGTTACGACGGTATATAGATGGTGTCGGGTGAATCGAGGGTGGTTAAGGGATGAGGTCAGAGGTGGTGGTGGTGGCTGACGGTGGTGGTGGTGGTGGCTGACGGTGGTTCAAGGGGATGACAGTGGTGGTGGTGGTTGTGTTGTGGTGGTGGTGGTGGCTGTGTGGTGGTTGATGGCTTTTAGGGTTTTTTTGGGGGAGAGAGTTAGAGAGAGTGTGTTATATATATATATATATATATATATATATATATATATATATATATATATATATATATATATATATATATATATATATATATATATATATATATTTGTATTAATGAGAAAGTTTAATAAATTACATTATCAGCCCCTATTAGTAAAATGTCTAAAATGCCCTTACAATTAACAGACTTATTTAATGGTGTTAGTAAGTTAGAGTAAACTGAAATGAATTGCAAACCATAAGGAGTAAAATCGCGATTTTGAAACGTTTGAAGGAAAACCGTTATTTCGATCAAACCACCAGGAGCAAAAGCGAAGTTTACTCTAAGTTTTAAATACCTAGGAGTTATATTTTAAAAGTTAATCACAACTAGGTGTTTCTTACCGCACAATGGAACACAGTCTCACACTAAACATAATTGTCCGTAGAGTAAGCAACTATAAACATGTGTGACAATTGAAAAATAATTAAATGAGGCTTGATTCGAGTTACCTATTATGACGGTTTGCTTTTCAATCATCACAGCCTATAAAAATAAATTAACAAAAAAAATACATAAGTATTTAAAGCAGTGCCAAGCATAGAAAGAGATAGCCTCAAACTAAAGCATCGATCATGATCATCGACTCTCATTATCATGATCATATTAATAACATCAATAATCACGAGCAACACCATTACTAGAATTAAGGATATTAACTTGGTTTATTATACAAAAGTTCTAAAGAAAAACAACATACATATTGTTATTATTCTACAGGAAAGAAGGTTTGCACTTCTTTACTTCATATTATTCGTATATTGCTAGTGTAAATAAAAATAATTTAAAAAGAAGAAAAATAAAAAAGGAAACCATTAAATAATAAAAGAAAGCATCCTCTCTTCTAGTTTAACCCTGCTAATAAAATCCTTCCCGCCCAGCAGTTTATAATGTTGGTACCGATAGGATCTAAAATAAGACAAATCTAAAACGTCAACAAAAAATACAACTTCACTTTCCTAAATGGAATAACATAACACCAATAAAAAGTGAGGTTTGTCAAATCCAGTCTTTATTAAAAAAAAAAGCATTCTATTTAAAGAAAGTGGAATTCAGAGCTATATGACACCAATAAAAAGTATGGTTTGTCAAACCTAGTTTTCATTATAAAAAAAAGGTCCTATTTGAAGAAAGTATGGAATTCAGAGCTATATGACACCAATGAACGGTGTGACCTGCCATGATGCAACGTTGAATGTCACCGTTGTTTGTTCCGGTGACTCAAACAACTATAAGTAAGAAACTTTATGATCACAATAGAAACAACATTGAAGATTATTTTAATATAGACTAACAAAATCTCAAATTTATTGTGTTTTATATACTTAAATGAGTTGTTTATGGGACTCCATGCTGCTTTATCTTTATAGTAATTCGACTCGGCTCTTTTTAACATTTATAATGTACCAAGATATGTCGAGTCAAAATGGTTCAATTTATAAATATCAAGTGTTGCAATGAAGCAAGGCCTTATGTAGCATATTACATTTTAATATATAATCAAGTTCATCCCGTAACATCCCGTAATATATTATCACAGTATTTTAAAAGAACCTAATGGTAGCTAATGAGACCACAAATTCACCAAAACTATAAAACCTATGCAATCAAATTGCATCTAAAATTTATAAGGTTAATGCATTACCTGCTTATTAAACAAACGAAAATCTATAATAGTTTAAACACAAGAACGGACCCCTAATTGAAGAACCTTACCTTCAAATGTTAGCCTGTCGCTACCCTAAACATTAGCGATTAAAGAAAATAAAGTAAATAGATATTAAAAATAAGTAATTTGACCAATAAAACAAAGAATTTAGTATATATGTTACTCCCAATGTTTTTTGATGGTCTCACATTACCTCAAAGCAACACGATATTTCTAAGAAACATTACACATTCGGTAATACATGGTATGTCTTAAAGGAGAAAAAGACCAAAACTAATTAGAAAACCAATATCATGACATACTTGTTGCAACAAAGTGATGATAGTATTATAGCAGTGAGGTTGAACAAGTACACATTAGAAACTTAGATTGTTCCATATAAGCAATCCGTCAATTCTTTCTCCAAATCCAACTACATCAAAAGTAAGAAACAGTTGCTCAATTTAGACCAATAAAAAGCAAAATGGAGGAAAATTTACGTAAGTCAATCATGAGGATTCATATTTGCAGTTTTTTCAAAATCAATAAAGAAAGCTTGAAAACCAAGCTAGGTTTGAAACAACAAAAGACTTCATATGCATACACTAATGATAGTAAATCTTTAAAAGAAAAAAGTAAAAAGAAAAGCCAACTGAGGATAGAAATTAATTTACCGTTCCAAGAAAACACCATACAAAAATAGCAAACTTCAAGTCTCAAGATGGGTTAGCCTAGCCCCTTTAGGGCTGCATTATAGTTAAGCCACATGTGACATCATAATTACAACGATACTAACAAATATGGACTTGAAATTGCAGGATGGGAAGAACATGTTTAGTGAAAAGACAAAAAAAAAAAACTTAATTACATGGGTGGTCCTTGTGGTAAGCCCTGATTTTACTTTTGGTCCTTATTATTTGAAATTACAAGGATGGTTCAATAATTTACAAAAACGTAACACATTCGGTCCCTGAGTTGGATGGGCGTTAAGTTTTACAGTTAAGTGGTTGTGAAATTACCAACTTACCCTTGCATTAAAAAAACTTTAGTTAATATTGATGGATCTCACCCTAACCATCCCCACCCCTCCTCCTCCCTGTCGTAATACCCACAACCCAAATCCATCGCCACCGTCGAGACCTTCGGTGTATTACTCTGCCACCACCAAATCCATCACAATCGTCAAGAAATCGCTTCACCAAAGAGACCACCCACCACAATCACCATCTCTATCACACAAACCATCATCTCCATCACAATTCACAACCATTATCCCTGTTAAACAGCCACCACCTCCACCACAATCACTCGGGGGTACTGCTAGCAAATGGGATCATCGTATATTTTCCTGTGGTGGAAGTCAAGGAAGCTCACTTGCATCCAAAGGGTTTGGAGGTGGTAGTGGTGGTGGATCACGTGGTTGTGTAATATTACACAGATGATCAGTGGTCTTTTGGTTAAGAAAGGGGGTCAACCCAATGTACTCCATGTACTCCGACAATTTCATAGTGGTGACTCAACAGTAGCAGTCGCTGCACAGATCTCAGTAACCATTAAAAGCAGCGGTAACTCCAGAAGACGAAGAAGATTGGAGAGGGTAGGGGTTGTTCTCCGGCGATTACGATGGTGGTGGTAACTGGGAGTCAGTGACGGTAGGGTGGGGGTGATGGGTGATTGTGTTTGAGTGGCCACTAATGTTTTTTGTTTTTTTATTAGATAATGTGTTAATAAAATGTATATTTAATTTTCCAATTCCAAGGGTATTTATGTCAATACACACCCACTTAGCGGAGAAACTTAACGCCCATCCAAATCAAGGACCAAATGTGTTACATTTGTACAAAGTATTGGACCAACCTTGTAATTTCAAAGAGTTAGGAACCAAAAGTGAAATCAGGGCTTACTACAGGGACCATCCTTTTAATTAAGTCCAAAAAAAAAAATACTACCTTAGCGGTGATTTCAGAAGTGATTTGGTAAGCCACATGTGACATCCTAATTACAACAATACTAACAAATATGGACTTAGAAATTTTAGGAAGAGAAGAACTTGTTTAGTAAAAAAAAAGAAATACTTTCTTAACAGTGATTCAAGAAGTGTTTTGCTTACAAAAATTTAACCAAGAACCTTTGAAAGTTCATATTTCTAAAATGAATAAAACCTAGTGGCAGGCTATGTAGCACCGGAACGGGTATTGGAAGGGGGTACGGGATGATACGGGTATGGGGGACGACAAATATCAAAAATTCTAGATACGGGTATGGTAAAGTTACGGCCAAAAAAATATATAAAAAATAAAAGTATATCAAAAAATTTTCAAAATAGATATTAAAGTATTAAACAAATTCCATGAACAAATTCCTTAGGTAATTAATTATCAATAATCAAATCATTTTCACATCCCATTTCATCTAGTGTGAGATTGGCAACCTCCAAAAACCCTACATCTTCCATTGAATAAAAAAATATCTCCACCCACATACGAGCATTGGGATTTGCAATTTCATACAATAGTAGGGATGGAGGCATTGTTTCATACGATCACTGGGAATAGCAATTTTAAAAGGATGTGCCGCTATGGAATTTAAAGGGTTTAAACCCTAAATTAATAGGAAATGCAACCGAAACACCCTTGAAACATCCCCGTGCAATACCCCGCGAAACCGAAGCGCCCTAGAAATATTTCGTAGGCATTTTCGCTTCAAACAAGTACCTGAAACGGGTACTGCACGCTTGTGTAAGGCCCCGTTTCCAGGAACCTCATAGTTGGTCAATCACAACCTTATTTATAATAAGATACAATAAATTTCATAAAAACATTGCAGCGGATTACTTTATCAAAAACTATTCATGCGTTAATATTTGATATTGACAAATAATACATCACTGTTTTAAAAGAGTTACAAAAGAATATTCAGTTGTATTACAAAACAACAATATTATCGTGCATGAAATGGATGTCAGTCTTTGCCCGCCAAGTAGCTTCACCCTCATGCCATCCTCAGCAACAAGCTACCTGCCAACTGAAAATGCATAAAAAGTCAGCGTTGTTAAGTGAGTTCTAGTTTTAAATAATAAAATACTTTACTTTTAGTAAAAACCTTTCCTTACATCCGTTCATGATCACACAACATACATACATCTTGATAATATCATTATTATCTTTTATCATCGTTCATAACCGTTCGTTTTGCACTTTTCATTATCTTTCATTTCTATCTAGATCCTGTCATAAGCTATGCCCCATCATTAGACACGAAGCCACCTCAGTCTTGGGGTTAAGTGACAAGGATCCCGTTTCGCACGTATGGATCAGTCACCAAGATTGACCCCCCTGTGTGTACCCTCATGGGTTAGCCAAAATCGCACGCTACATCGCACAGAGTTGAGCTAACAACTCTTCAATGAGTTGCGAACCTCTTTAAATTTGCTTGCAAGACTTTCATTCATTCGTTATGTTCCACTTTTCATTATCTTTAATCTTTCGCTTCTTTTATGATAATACTTTATGTATAAGGGCATTAACACACCATGTAAAGTCACGTAATAATATGCAATAAGGAAACTCAATAACAAACCACAAACATGCATAACATGAACAAACATAAACCACCAAAACATTCCAGGGCTTAATCATTAATTTCTATTTCCCAAGATTTTAGAAAAATCCTAAGTCAATTTAGGCGCATAGGCACTATGTAGGCGCATGGGTACTATACAGGCGCACGGGTAGTTGGGCGCATGGGAAAAACTTAGGCACATGGGAAAAATTTAGGCGCATGGGTACTATGTAGGCGCATGGGTACTATGTAGGCGCACGGGCAGTTGGGCGCATGGGAAAAACTTAGGCGCATGGGTACTATGTAGGCGCACGGGCAGTTGGGCACATGGGAACACTTAGGCGCATGGGAAAAACTTAGGCGCATGGAAAAAACTTAGGCGCATGGGTACTATGTAGGCACACGGGCAGTTGGGCGCAAGGGCATTTTTACCAGTTCTAACTTATACTAATTTCAGTCCCCATTCATCATCCTAACGTATTCTTAGCCCAAATCTAGCATACTAAGCACTTAGAACAAGCATACAACCACATGATTCAATCAAAACATTCACAAACACACACCCCCACGTAAAACATGGGTAACATACGGTTTCAACACACTGAGTTGTAAAAAAGATAGTTTATATGCATTTCATCCCCAAAACAAGTTTAAAACAGAAAAATCGGGGACCTAGAACTCACCTACAGCAGCCTTTCAGTAAAACTCCTCCAAACTCGAGAGCACTTGGAGTTCAAACACCTAAACATATCAAAACACACAACCAAACACAGAGGAACACATAAGACTCGGTCCAAAAGCTGAAAATCCAGCTGAAACCGAACAAAACACAGGAAAAGCTTACCTTCAAGCCTATCTTCTTCTTCTTCTCTCTAAAAACCGATGGAAAACTTTGTTGTTCTTCTTTCTTTTATTTTTGTAGTCGAAGCAATTAGTGGAGCAGGGTAGTGGGAGGCCATGCCCACCTTTTAAACATAATAATAATAAAGTTTGCCTCTTGCACAACTTTAACCCCTTAACTTGGGTTATTTCACCTTTCTTTCTTTATACTTCTCTTTTCTTTTCTATTTTTTTTGTAAATTTCCGGGTGTTACAAGTCCACCCCTCTTATATAGGTTTCGTTCTCGAAACTTGTCACTCCTCGAACAGTTGTGGATAGTCCTGTCTTATCTCTTCCTCAGTCTCCTACGTAGACTCAGATCCTTTCCTGTACCTCCATTGTGCTCGCACCAGTGGAACCACTTTATTCCGTAATCTCTTCTCTTTTCGGTCAATAATTGCCACTGGTTGCTCTACGTAATTGAGTTGTTCATCCACTTCAATGTCCTCCAGTGGTACAATTATATCTTCATCAGCTAGGCACTTTCTCATATGAGATACATGGAATGTTAGATGAATCCCACTTGACTCATCGGGTAGCTCCAACCTATAGGCCACCTCTCCTACTCGAGCAATGATTCGGAAAGGTCCTATATACCTCGGGCTCAGCTTACCCCACATTCTGAACCGATTGATCCCATTCCAAGGTGAAACCTTAAGCATAACTTTATCACCCACCTTGAATTCAATCTGTCTATGCCTCTTGTCAGCATACACTTTTGCCTATCTTTTGCTGCCTTCATAAAGGCCTTGATCTTCTCCAACTTTTCAATCATAGCCTCGATCACTTCAACTCTCCCCAACTTCTTCTGTCCGATGTCACCCCAACATATGGGCGTTCTACACTTCCTACCATATAGCATCTCATATGGTGGCATACCAATGCTGGCATGATAACTGTTGTTGTATGAGAATTCAGCTAACGGTAAGTGTTTGTCCCAACTTCCTCCGAAATCAATGACGCATGCTCGGAGCATATCCTCAAGCGTCTGTATAGTTCTCTCTGACTGACCATCCGTCTAAGGATGATAAGCCGTACTGATGTGTAACCTCATCCCCATCGCGTCATGAAATCTCTTCCAAAACTTGGATGTAAACCGAGTGTCACGGCCAGACATGATAGACACTGGTACACCATGACGCATCACAATCTCTTTGATGAACAGATTCACCAACCTCTCAGATGAATATGTCTCACGGATCGGTAGAAAGTGAGCACTCTTCGTCAACCGGTCAACTATCACCCATATGGCATCGTATCCCCTTGCCGTACGTGGTAACTTCATAATGAAGTCCATGGTGATGTGCTCCCATTTCCACTCTGGTATATCCAAAGGTTGGATCTTCCCGTGTGGCTTTTGATGCTCCGTCTTCACTTGCAAGCAAGTAAGGCACTTGCTCACATACTCCGCTACATCAAGCT
Source organism: Flaveria sonorensis (assembly GCA_025506505.1). Lineage (NCBI taxonomy): Eukaryota > Viridiplantae > Streptophyta > Magnoliopsida > Asterales > Asteraceae > Flaveria > Flaveria sonorensis. The sequence goes on along the minus strand of CM046424.1, from coordinate 28,406,520 downwards.
TCATACCCGGCCACCAGTAATCTTTCTTCATATCGTGATACATCTTCGTAGCATCGGGATGAATTGAGTATCGAGTCTTATGAGCTTCATCTATTATTCGCCCTCGTAGGTCTCCATAACGAGGGATCCACATCTGCCAGAAGCGGGTTCTAACTCCGAGAGTGTTCTCACCCAACTTCGAGACTAGACCTTTCATCCTTTCGGAGTTAAGGCGATCTTCTTTCAACGCCTCATCTTGGAACCCCCTGACCTATGTCATCACATCAGAGGTCATCACCAACCGGTAAGCTTTCACCCGGATTGGCTCGGGTCTCTCCTTTTGGCTAAGGGCATCCACCACTACATTGGCCTTACCCGGATGGTAGTGGATCTCACAATCATAATCCTTGATCAACTCTAACCACCTCCTTTGCCTCATATTGAGATTCTTCTGCTCAAAAAAGTATTTCAAGCTCTTATGGTCAGTGAAGATAGTGCACTTCGTCCCGTACAAGTAGTGCCTCCAAATCTTCAATGCAAAGACTACAACTGCTAGCTCCAAGTCATGAGTAGGGTAATTAGCCTCATGGATTTTCAACTGTCTGGATGCATAGGCTATAACCCTTCCCCGTTGAATCAGCACATAACCCAATCCTGAATAAGAAGCATCTGAATAGACCACCAAGTCTTCATTCCCTTCAGGTAACATCAAGACAGGAGCTTGAGCCAATCTTGTCTTTAACTCCTCAAAAGCATCCTCCTGTTCTAGACCCTATACAAACTTCACATCCTTGCGGGTCAGCTTGGTTAATGGTGAGGCTATCTTAGAAAAGTCTTGAATGAATCTCCTATAATAGCCCGCCAAACCCAAGAAACTGCGGATCTCGGATGGTGTCTTTGGAGTCTTCCATTGCATCACCACCTCCACCTTTGCCGGATCTACCATGATCCCTTCGGAATTTACCACATGACCCAAAAACTGAACCTCGAGCAACCAGAAAGCACACTTGGAGAACTCATCATACAGCTTCTCTCTTCTAAGTGTCTCCAATACCTCACGAATATGACCGACATGCTCTTCTTCGCTCTTCGAATAAATCAGGATATCATCGATAAACACAATCACTGATTTATCCAACATCTGCCGACAGTTCATCAAATCCATAAAGGCAGCTGGCGCGTTAGTTAGACCAAAAGACATAACGAGAAACTCGTAGTGTCCATAACGCGTGCGAAAAGCTGTTTTGGGGATATCTTGCTCCTTCACCTTCATCTGATGGTAACCAGATCGGAGATCTATTCTCGAAAACCAACTAGCACCTTGGAGCTGATCAAGCAAGTCATCAATTCTAGGTAGTGGATATCTCTTTACCGTCAACTTGTTTAACTAACGGTAGTCGATGCACATCCTCATACTACCGTCCTTCTTCTTTACAAACAAGACCGGAGCACCCCAGGGAGAGATACTCGGTCGAATGATCCCTTTGTCCAATAACTCTTACAATTGAACCATCAGTTCCTTCATCTCTGACGGAGCCAATCGATACGGTGCCTTGGCAACAGGTTGAGCACCAGGTATCAAGTCGATCTGGAACTCGATCTCGCGGTCCGGTGGCATACCTGGTAAATCTTCTGGGAACACGTCTGGAAAGTCACACACAACTGGTATGTCGGACAGTTATGGTACTGACGCATCCATATCCTTCACGTAAGCCAGGTAGGCACTACATCCACGTTTCATGCACTTCTCTGCCACCACCATCGAAATCACCTTCGGAACCGTAGTAACTCGATCACCATAGATCGTCACCAAACTCCAATCAGGCGTAGTTAATTGGATCATTTTCTTGTTACACACAATATTTGCTTCATAGGCCGCTAACCAATCCATCCCCAGAACCACATCGAACCCGCCTAGGGGCATCATGAATAATTTAGCAGAGAACCTATGGCCTTCCAACTTTATGTCATAATTCTCTATCAGATCAGAAATCCTGGTAGACTTACCAATGGCAGTTTCTACATCGAAGGGCTCATCAATCTTTCTACTCCTAACAGGCAACTTAGCACAGAAAGCAGCATAAATAAAACTCTTACTAGCACCAGAATCAAATAGTACAGAGACACAAGTTTGGTTTACTAGGAACGTACCTGACACGACATTAGGGTCCACCCTAGCCTCCTCCTGGGTCATCGTGAATGCTCTGGCTTTTGCTCTCTGCCTATCATTCTTGGTCCCCTTCTTTGCCCTAGAACTTTCAGCCCTCGGCTTCTTGCAATCCCTACTCAGATGGCCCTCTTCACCATAGTTATAACATCTTACAACCCCACACTCTCTTGCCATATGACCGGGCTTCCCACACTTGAAGCAGAGATTCAGTCCCCACTTACACTCTCCTGTATGTTCCTTCCCGCACTTACCACGCCTCTTCATTCCCGTACCTGATGTTACTACCCTTCGACCATCCGCCCTTGCCCTCTTGTTATTTGGAGTGAAACCAGCATGACCAAACCTCTTCCTATTCCAGTTCCTGCCACCACCACTCTTCTTACTCACCTCTACCACTGCCACCTCTCTCTCATTATACAGCCTCCCTGTCAGATCAACCACCAACCTAAAAGTACTCGGCCGGGCGGTATTCATGTGCCTGCGGATATCTGCCGGCAAACCTTTGATATACCTCTTGATCTTCATTGACACCAGCGTCACCTGATCCTGCACTAGCCTTGCCATCTCATTGAACTTAGTAGTATATTGTTGGTGTGTCATGGTTCCCACTTCCAACTGTAGGAACTCTTTCTCAATCTTGTCAACCTCCCTGTGAGACAAAACTCCTCGATCACCATCTTCTTTAACTCACTCCACCTCATTCTCCCAATCGCCCTGCTACCCTCGGCCTAGACAATTTTGTCCCACCAGCACAAGACCAAGTCCATGAATGAGTGGGTAGAAAACTTCACCTTTTGATCCTCCCTATATTCGCTGATATCCAACACAACCTCCATCTCCCTCACCCATTGGTGAGCAGCAGCAACATTCCTGTTACCATCAAAAGTCGGGGGCTTGCATCTTTGAAATGCCCCATAACTACACCCCTTGGCAGTTTCCTGCACCGTTCCCTCTTCCTCTTCGTCGTTGGAGACGACCATCTCGGTTTTTGGTTGCTCCCCTTCACTTGAACCTCTCCCAATGGTCCTCCTCCTCTCCTCCTTCTTTACATCCTCCCTAACAGTACGAATAACCTCGGTCACCACAGATGGCAGGATCGTCTGCATGACCTGATGAACTTCCTCCATAACTACGTATTTCACAGAGGCTCTCAGATTAGCACTCTCATCACCGCCTTCCTGGTGATGAAGCTCGGGCTCTACAGGAGCCGTCTCAGCAGCCTTAGCCTTGTTCCCGGTGACACATGGCCTATCATCGTTCATAATCGTTCGTTTTGCACTTTTTCATTATCTTTCACTTCTATCTAGATCCTGTCATAAGCTATGCCCCATCATTAGGCACGAAGCCACCTCAGTCTTGGGGTTAAGCGACAAGGATCCCGTTTCGCACATATGGATCAGTCACCAAGACTGACCCCCCCTGTGTGTACCCTCATGGGTTAGCCAAGATCGCACGCTACATCGCACACAGTTGAGCTAACAACTCTTCAATGAGTTATGAACCTCTTTAAATTTACTTGCAAGACTTTCATTCATTCGTTATGTTCCACTTTCATTATCTTTAATCTTTTGCTTCTTTTATGATAATACTTTATGTATAAAAGCATTAACACATCATGTAAAGTCACATAATAATACGTAATAAGGAACATCAATAACATACCACAAACATGCGTAACATGAACAAACATAAACCACCAAAATATTCCAGGGCTTAATCATTAATTTCTATTTCCCAAGATTTCAGAAAAATCCTAAGTCAATTTAGGCGCATGGGCACTATGTAGGCGTATGGGTACTATGCAGGCGCACGGGAAGTTGGGCGCATGGGAAAATTTACCCATGGGAAAAACTTAGGCGCATGGGTACTATGTAGGCGCATGGGTACTATGCAGGCGCATGGGTACTATGCAGGCGCACGGGCAGTTAGGCGCATGGGAACACTTAGAACAAGCATACAACCACATGATTCAGTCAAAAATTCACAAACACACACCCCCACGTAAAACAGGGGTAACATATGGTTCCAACACACTGAGTTGTAAAAAAAGATAGTTTATATGCATTTCAGCCCCAAAACAAGTTTAAAACAGAAAAATCGAGGACCTAGAAATCACCTACAGCAGCCTTCGAGTAAAGCTCCTCCAAACTCGAGAGCACTTGGAGTTCAAGCAGCTAAACACATCAAAACACACAACCGAACACAGAGGAACACATAAGACTCGGTCCAAAAGCTGAAATACAGCTGAAACCGAATAAAACACAGGAAAAGCTTACCTTCAAGCCGATCTTCTTCTTCTTCTCTCTAAAAACCGATGGAAAACTCTGTTGTTCTTCTTTTTTTTTTTTTTTGCAGTCAAAGCAGTTGGTGGAGCAGGGTAGTGGGCGACAATGCCCACCTTTTAAACATAATAATAATAATGTTTGCCTCTTGCACAACTTTAACCTTTTAACTTGGGTTATTTCATATTTTTTTCTTTATACTTTTTTTTTTTTTTTTTTTTTTTTTTTTTTTTTTTTTGTAAATTTCCGGGTGTTACAGCTTGGCGCCGCATCGGTGCTTTTGAAGTGGCAGGTACCAAACATTAGCATAGCATAACAAAAGAGCTCAAATTAGTTATAAAGTTGATGTAAAATATTAGAAATAAAATATTAAAAACAAACTTCACAACCTCAAAGCTTGCTAGCATTTCTAATTGTGAATCAAAAGAGTGTGATACACCATAATTCTTAAGAGTTGGTGGGTTTTCTTTCTAATTGTGAATCAAAAGAGTGTGATACACCATAATTCTTAAGAGTTGGTGGGTTTTCTTTCTGGTAGTTAATGCTAGACATAAAGTTTGTTATTGCCAGAGGTCCCAAATAGATCAATTAAAATTAAGCTTGTAATATGCAGTGAACCAATTTCGAGCAAAAATTACCTCTTATAGGTTTTTATATGGATCAAAAGATGCATGGTTTCATGAAATTAACTGGGGTAAATCTTCTTCTTTCTATAAAATTATCAAGATTGTCACTATACACACTACTAGAATTAACAATGCAAAAATATTTTGTAAACAAACATATTAATAATAAATGATATAAATGTACAAAATAGACTGACGTTTGGGCCGAACCAAAAAGCTATTGTCATCTCTTAACTCAATATACCCATAAATATGCATTTCATTCTTGTTGTTTAGTTCACATGTCTTCGTGTAGCTTGAAAAACATCGTATCACATAAAGTAGAAGTAATTCAAACAAAATGGGAGTATGATATGTGTTTTTAAAGTGATTATTGCAACTTGAGATTACAATAATCATGATTGAAAAATGCCACAACTCACAGGAGTAGATAAAGAAAGCAACATAAGCTAGTGAAAAGGTGAATACCTCTTTACAGCTTATCACATTATGGTGCATTGAGATGAAGATAATATCCACACCAAGTACCATCTTTTTAGTTTTCATGGTCCTTTAATCAAGAACAGAAAAAAGAAAACAAATATCGAAGTCTGATGATTATCAAATGTCATTATAAACTCACTAAGAAAACCTCAATTGTATAAGAATACTAGTATAGTAGCCCGTATATTACACGAGTTGAATAAATAAAATATTAAATACTTTGTAATAAGAAAATAAAAATTATGAAAATGATATGTTTAAGTAAGATATGATTGAGTTATGTATATATAAGAACTTCAAGTAAAAACAACTATAATATCATTTTAAACTTCATTTTATAAAATTGTGTTGTTTTAATTATCTTTTAACACATTTTGTTTTTTTAATATCATCTTAAAAAATTCATCCTTATAAAACTTAGGAAAAAGCAATTTTATTATACTTCCTATTTTAAAAAAAGTAAATGTTCAAATTTTTTTTTGTATCTTATACATTTTTTAAAATGTGTTTTTAATTAAAAAATCTAGTTTTTAGTTTCTACAATATATATTGTTTTAAATTTAGAAATGTTTTAAATAATATAATTACTATATATACTATTATCATTTATTAAAAAAAAGATAATAAAAAAACTTAATACGTCGACACGTAGTATCGCAAAAACTTCTTTTATTATATATAATAAATTCAAAAAGATTAAACTAATAACTAATTAATTAACAATAATCACTCAAAAGAGCATTAATAATCCTCAAACATCAATGTCAATGAAAACTATAAACTACTCAAATAGACGCTAAAAAATGATTACTCACATATGAATATTTTGATTAGGGTTGGTTATCTTCACACAATCGCTAATAGATTAAATCCTTTCACAAATTCGACCATCGGCAACCGAAATTTTGACTCTCACCTGCATCCACAGTCTGGTAAAAGTTCATATTCAATTAATTAATAGATCTATTAATTAACAGATCTATATGTATATTATATGACTAGCTTAAAACCACATGTATTACACGAGTTGAATAAAAAATTCGAGTCAAATATTAAAATAGTTAGTAATAATCATTTAGAAACTAAAAAAAGATACAAAAACAAAACGTATTTGTTAGACGAAGAAAAACCCGAGAAATGTAAATAGTAATTAAGATTTAGGAGAATTAGAGAGTGTGAATACATTAGTATGATTTTCTTGTTGATAGAAGGCTGATGTAACCAAAGAAGCCAAAACAACCAAGGAGCTTCTTGCATACATGTACTGATGTACAAGGTAGAAGTTACTTCAGAAGTTTTACACTTATCACAAAAATTATTTTAAGTGTAAAATCTTCCGAAGCCAAAGACCAAATCTTCCTAAGCAAAAGATGAAGTCTTTCGAAGCTTCAAAATCAAAGTCTTCCGAAGCCAATGAAGTGAAGATTGATTCTTCCGAAGATAGAGAAGACATGCTTTCTCTGATGTACTTTTACATAAAGCGGACTTACTTTCTACTGCAATCTGAAGACTCACCAACTTATACAAGTTGGTGAAAAGGTCCATGCTTTAGTAAACTATAGAATATGGTTTTGAGTCTGTAACTTCCTACTTTATACCTTTTATCCTTTTTGTAATATATTAGGTGTGAGCTATGGCATGTCATAGTCACTAGTCAAAAGGCAATCTGCCTTTTGACTTTACATTGATCTTGTTATCTAGATTAGTGTTTCCAGCTGGCCTTCAAAGTATGGCCGGCTGTAGGATATAGTATAAAGTATCTCAGATCTTTGTATTTCTTTTTATGCTTTGTTACACTTGCAAAAGAACTTGAGAGCAATATACAACATCCTTGAAAACCATACTTATCTTGTTCTTGTTCTTAGTTCTGTTTTATTGTTTACTTGTGTTCTTAGTATCATTTATATAAACCCGGTTCCGTATTTGATCTGTTAAGTATTCTAACACTTTCCTCATTGTGAGCCTCCAAGAGCTAACTCGCTGAGGCTTGCTTTCCTAAAGAGAAGACAAAGAGGATGACACTGCTGGATGGGATTCTAATAAACCCTTTAATATAAATAGAATCTAAATAAGTATAATCTAATTCAGTTTTAAGAAACTTTTTGCTTAGCTTAATAAATGAAATTCGAAGACAAGAGCAAATCCATCTCCTTTCAAAGCTTCCTTTCACAAGCCTGTTTTCACTTCCTTATAGAAAGTAGGCTGCTACCAAACTCATTAGCAAACAAACAGCATCACCCTATCTCAAGCAGCTCATGATTGTATTGACCATCCCTTAGCCGGTCCTGCAATTGGTATCAGAGCATTTTAGGCTCTTGATTGTAAGATCTCACCATCTTAAAATCCCTTCAGTTTGACAAAACACTTAACAACTCAAATGGCAGCTATCACAAAGGCTGATATGAAAACCGATACCATGAAAAAGTCTCCACTGATCACTCCTGATGATTTTGATACTTGGTGCCAAAGAATGGAAGGCTTCATCAAGTCTTAAGACTCCAGGATGTGGGGATCTATTGTCTCTGGACCTCATGTACCATCCACCTCTTCAGCTGCTGCTGGTGGTGGTATGATACCAAAGGAAGTGGCTGACTATTATGATAAAGACTGGAAAAAGATAGATATAGATCAGAAGGCCATGACTTCTCTCCAAACTGCTCTTCCAAACTCCATCTACAGAGGCTTCAAGAAGTGCAAGACTGCTAAGCAACTATGGGATGCACTAAAGCTTATGTATGAGGGGTCTATTGAGGCAAAAGAAAACAAGAAGGACCTTTTGAAGTAGTAGTTTGAGAACTTCACCTTCAAAACAGGTGAAACCATGACTTAACAATACTTTAGGTATGTTAAGATTGTGGACACTCTAATGGATGTTGGAGTAACTCTTGAGAATAGGGACATTATGAGGAAGTTCATGTCCTCTCTTCCCAGACAATGGACACACTATTGTGTGGTCATCAAGAGGACCGAGAATCTCAAGACCCTTACTCTCATTGAGTTATATGGTATCCTCAGTGACTACCAAATGGAGATGAACATGCAAAATCCATCTGGTAACTCTAACAATCAGCAGAGTTCAGCCCTGCATATGGTTGAAGGGGATTGCAAAGAACCACAACATCATCTCATCTGCTACCCTAACAACTCACAAAAGGGTCTTCATCACCTTCCCGGAGACACCAAGAGAGAGCTATATCCAAGGAAGCCCATTCCAAGAGACAAGCTCTTCACAAGCCTTTGTGTCTACTGATAAAAGCACAGGCAACCTTCTCTTTACCCTTGAAGACCTGGACTGTATCCATCCAGATGATCTGGAGTACATGGAAATAGTCCAGCAAATGGCTCTTCTCACTCACAAAGCCAAGAAGTTTTACAAGAGGACAGGGAGGAAGTTTCCTAGCAATGCAACCAGTGAAAAGTTTGGGCTGGACAAAAGCAAAGTAAAGTGTTACAACTATAACCAAATGGGACACTTTGGTAGAGAGTGCAAGGCACCAAAGACAAATGGTGGCCAAGCACAAACCTGACCAAACTGCATTGATGGAGCTCCCCAGAATGAGAAGCCCAAGCAGCAAATTGCAGTTGCTTTTGAAGAAGGAGGCTTTGACTGGAGTTTTCAGGTTGAGGATGCATCTCCAAACCAAGAACTGATGGCAGATCATGAAGAAGCCAAGGTATTGGAACATCTTTTTACACCTGAATGTATTGCTAAAGTTAACTGATATAGGTCCTATAACTTAGAGATGAGGTCTGATCTTGAGTCCTTAAAGATTTTAAAAGATGATTTTAAAAGAGCTGTAAATGTTTATAAACTTAAAATAGAAGATCTAGAGAAAACAATTTCAACTCTTAAGCATAAACATACCAACTACAGGACTCAGATAAAATATCTCATCACTAAGTTAACTGAATGCCAGGTTGAACTTGTGATCAGCAAAGCCAGGGTAGAAAAATATGTTCTTGAAGAAGAGACCTTCAAGAACATGATATCCTTATCTCTACATGCAAAAGTTTGTTATCAGAATAAGCAGGGACTGGGATCTACTGAGATAGCTCCTCCATACACTCTATTGTCTGTAAATCTCCAAGGTGTGGAACTTGTGAAGATGAGCTTCCTCTCATAGACCCCATTGATGAAGAGGATGAAGAGGAGATAGTAAAGGATGATTCTGAGAAGAGTGAAGAAGATCATCTTAAGGAGGACATTATTCTCTTGAGGAGAGAAAAGAATCTGGAATGACCAAGTCTAAGAGGAAGAACTTGATTAGAAAAGCCAAAAGAAAATCAAAGAATGCTCAAGAGATCAAGGCCACTTTCAACTCTAAGCAGAAACAAGTGTTTATATCTGCAGGATTTGAAGTGGTGAAGGCTGAAGACTCAACTATAAACTTTAGTACCAGAAGTTCTAGTTTATGTCCAACTCATTCCAGTAAAGAGAAGAAGGCTGATCAGTAGTGTACCACTACTACACAGCCTGAACCATCCAGCTCCAAAATCAAGCCACACCCTAAGAAGCTTGTTGCATCATCTGTAAAGATGAAGATGGAGGTGGAAAGTGATTAAGTTCAGCCTCTCTCTCAGAAGAAGGCTCTTAGAAGGAAGCAAATGGATTGCATCATGTATAGTAGTACTTCCCATCTTACTAAGGATTGTATCTACTTTACTCTATTTTACTAAAAGTACTGTCCAAATGATCAAAAAGAAAACTTTTGAGAAGAAGAAAGAAAAGCTAGCTTTGGAAGGAAAATCTTTTCCTTTCAGAAGTTCCAAGGTGAAAAAGAAGACAAGTGAAAACTTGCCTTCAGAAGAAAAGTTGGTCTCAAAAGAAAGGAATGCTTCCGAAGTACTGAAGCCTGCTGCAGTGAAAGCAAGATCTTCCGAAGGTCCAGTCTCCGAAACTTCTGAAGTTGTCAAAACTTCCAAAGTATTGAAGGTCAAGTCTAATCTTCCAAAGATGGCGTGGAAGATGAAGGAAGACCAAGTGACAGAAAGTTCTTCATCTACAACAGCTGATGATCCTTAAAACTTGAACATAGGATCATTTACTGTTACATTGTCTTCAAATCACCTTGATTAGCCCAAGACCAATGAGGCTTGGGTCTCCAAAGGTAACTAAACACTTCTTTCTTATGCAGGAACAACTAAAGACCAAGAGAAATATATGGATCATTGATAGTGGCTGTTCCTGGCACATGACAGGCAATGGTTCTCTACTTCAAAACTTTGAGAAAATTGATGGAGGACCAGTTTCTTTTGGAGGAGATGCTGGAGGTTACATTACTAGAAGGGGCATGGTCACAAATGGTATGTTCAGCATTGAAAAGGTAAACTTTGTCAAAGAGCTTGGGTATAATCTACTGAGTGTATCCTAATTTTGTGATCAGAAACACAACATGCTCTTCACTGAGCATGAGTGCATTGCTCTCAAGCCCAAGGTGGTCATTCCTCAAGAGCATATCATGCTCAGAGCCCCCAGGAAAGGAAACATGTACAAGATGGACTTACTGGAAACATCTCCCTCAGGAGAAGTTTCTTGCTTTCTATCTAAAGCAAATAGTGACGAGTCTTTCCTCTGACATAAAAGAATATGCCATGTAAACTTTAAAAACATAAATAAATTAATTAAGAATGATTTGGTAACTGGAATACCAAAGAAAGAGTTTATAAGTGATGACCACTATGTAGCATGCCCGAAAGGGAAGCAACACAAAGTGTCTCACAAGCCAAAGGAAAGAAGTTCTATCACTACTCCCCTACACTTATTACATATGGATCCTTTTGTCCCCACCAGTGTAATGACTCTAGGAAGGACCTCATATTGTTTGGTGATCACAAATGACCTCACAAGATTCACTTGGGTCTTTTTCCTTAGTACTAAGGATGAGACTCCTGAGATCTTGAAGAACTTCATTCTGAAATTTGAGAATCAATGTGATCACAAGGTCAAAACCATAAGATGTGGTCAAGGAATTGAATTTAAGAACCAAATCCTTGACACATTTTGTGATGAAAAAGGTATTACAAGACAGTGCTCCCAGGACTCCTCAGCAAAACGGTGTTGCTGAGAGGAGAAACAGGACACTTATTGAGGCTACAAGAACCATGTTGTCTGACTCTAAACTACCCATCACCTTCTGGGCAGAGGCACTCAATACAGCCTGCTATGTGCAGAACAGAGTTTTAGTGGTTAAGACTCATGGTAAGACTCTTTATGAGCTGTGGCACAAAAGTAGACCATTTGTTGGTTTCCTCAGGTCATTTGAATGTCCTTGCACCATCTTGAATACCAAAGATCAAGTAGCCAAAGTTGCTAAGAAATCAGATGATGGACACTTTATTGGATACTCTTCCCAAGCTAAGGCTTATAGAGTATACAATCTCAAAACTAGAGTAGTTGAGGAGTCAGCCAATGTGACCTTCAATGAACACACTCCTAGTATGAAAGGTTTTGGTCCTGAATGGATTTTTGATCTTGATTTAGTTACAAAATGTTTTAACAAATCTTGTGAGAATGTTTTAGGATCTATACGTAACTTATCAACAGGAGATCCTGACCTAAGATTTGAGCTGAGTAGACCAAGCACAGAATACTACTTCAGCTCTAGTGGTAACTAACCCTACAAGTGAAGATCCTATCAGCACAAACATGTCAAATTCAGCTGATACATCTGAGGCATCTACAAATTCCAGCTCAGAGGCTCAAAATTCTGATGAAGGAACTTCAAATGTAAGAGGAAATGGTGGTGGTGACAGTGATCAAGAACTTTTTGATGCTGATAATCACTCCATAAAAGACAACATAAATGATGTCACACACTCATTGGATCAAGCCTCTTTTGATAAGTGTGCTGATGTGTCCAATCAACTTGCTATGATCCCTCAACTCAGGATCCACAAGTCACACCCCACCATAAACATCATTGGAAATGTTGATACAGGGGTGAGAACAAGAGGACAAACCCATGACAAAAATGTTTGTCTATACTCTTACTTCTTGTCCCAGATATAGCCAAAAAAGTTGATGAGGCTTTGAAGGATGGAAGTTGGGTTGAAGAGCTGCAAGAGGTGCTGCTTCAATTCAAAAGACAAAAGGTTTGGAACCTATGTCCTCTTCCTCAAGGGAAGACTACCATAGGAACCAAGTGGGTTTTTAGAAATAAGAAGGATGATAGAGGACTTGTCATCAGAAACAAGGCCAGACTAGTTGTTCAAGAATATACACAAGAAGAGGGAATTGACTACATAGATGTCTTTGCTCCTGTAGCAAGACTTGAAGCTGTTAGAATATTTCTGGCTTTTGCTGCATCCAAGGATTTCAAGGTCTACTAACTTGATGTCAAGTGTGCTTTTTTATATCGGGTGATTGATGAAGAAGTATATGTCATACAACCACGTGGCTTTGCAGATCCAGATCATCCTGATTATGTCTCCAAGCTTGATAAAGCTCTTTATGGGTTGCACCAAGCTCCAAGAAAGTGGTATGAGACACTATCTTAGTATCTCTGTCAACATGGCTACCAGAGGGGTACTATAGATGGAACTCTCTTCATCAAAGGAACAAGGAATGACTTAATGCTGAGTCAAGTATATGTAGATGACATTATCTTTGGGTCAACTAATCCAAAGCTCTACAAAGACTTTGAGAGACTGATGAAGAATAGATTTGAAATGAGTGCCATAGGGGAACTCAATTTCTTTCTAGGAATTCAAGTGAAGTAAGTTGAAAATGGCATCATCATAAGTCAATCAAAATATGTACAAGACATCCTTACAAGATTCAACATGATTGAGTGCAAGGTTGCAAAGACTCCCATAGCCAGAAACCACTCCCTTAGACTTGATCTTGATGGGAGTGTGTGGATGAACATCTCTACAGGGCTATAATTGGGTCTTTTATGTACCTCACAGCCAGCAACCCTGATATCATGTTTGCCACATGCATCTGTGCAAGATATCAAGCCAACCCCAAGATGTCACACCTGGTTTCTGTCAAGAGAATTCTTAGATATCTAAAAGGTGCTCCTAAGCTTGGCCTTTGGTATCCAAAGAATTGTGACTTCAAGTTGTATGCCTATACAAACAGTGACTATGGTGGCTGCAACATGACTGCAAAGTCTACATCTGGGGGGTGTCAATTCCTTGGTGGAAGGATTGTCTCATGGCAATGCAAGAAACAATCCCGTGTGTCTACATCAACTGCTGAAGCTAAATACATTATTGCTGGAAGCTGCTGTGCTCAAGTGCTTTGGATTTAGAATCAGATGCTAGACTATGGATTCAACTTTAAAGAGATTCCCATCCATATAGACGACAACAATACTATCTCTATTATAGATAATCCTGTGTGGCACTCAAGGACAAAACACATCAACATCAGGCATTATTTGATTAGAGATAATTTTGAAAAAAAGATTAATCAAACTCGTCAAAGTTAACACAAATGAACAATATGCTGATCTGTTCACAAAAGCTTTTGATGAACAAAGATTCAAATATCTTGTTTCAGCTATTGGGAAAATTAACTTTGAGTAGATTTTTTGTTAAACTTAAATCAATTCTATTTCTAAAACCTGTGTGTCCTAAGTTGTCTATTTTATCATCTTCATAAGCCCAGTTTCCTTTGAAAGAAAATTTTTTAAAAGATATTCCTTAGATTTTTGAAAACTTTAAACATATTTTCTTTCGGAAGATATCAAGTTGTCTTCGGAAGAACATTATGTCATCAAATCAAATAACTACTTATAAGACATTTACCTTCGGAAGAAATTATGATATATCTTCCAAAGCATAAATATGCTTCTAAGTACTTACATGTATTATAAAGACAATTTTCTTCCGAAAACAATTAAGTCTCAGAAGATTTATTCTCTCAAGAATAAAACTTCCAAGTCTTGATTTCTTCCGAAACCAAACATGTCTCTGAAGCAAAATTCTCTAAGTATTTTCCTTCCGAAGCAAAATTTTGACAAATCTTACGAATATCTTCCGAATCCAATTTGGCTTCAGAAGCTTTTCTTAAAACTTCCGAAGACAAAAATACCTTCGGAAGATTTTCAACTTCCAAGAAAACTACCTTTTTGGGCATTTTTTAAAGGTGCGACCGACATTTGATTTCAAAGTTTATCCTTTTGCATTAACTTTGTCTCAAATCCATTTCATATATATTCTCTCTCAACGGTTTCCCTCTTTCACTATCTTCTTCATCTGAAAAATCTTCTAACCTAAATTCACCCACAAACCGCCCTTATTCATATCTTTCTTCACAACAAAGCTATCTTAAAATGGCCAACCTTCATCGTAGAAACCAACCTGATTTCTCCATGCAACTTCACAGGCAACATAATCAAGTTGCTCTGTTGAACTCTGAGAAAGATCCTGGTTTTTTAGAGGTTTGTCGCTTTCTTACCCTATCAAACTACTTCACCTCCCTCACCATCGATCCTCCACTCTATGAGGATCAGCTGTTGGAATTTTGGAGGACCTGTCAAGAGGTCACCATGGATGGGGAGAAGGCACTGTCTGCCACAGTCCAGGGGAGGACAATCTTCATCACTCCAGCATCCATATACTCACATTTAAGGTTGGATGATGTTGAAGGTGATTTGTCCTTCCCCAAAACTACTGTTAACCATACCTTTGGTCAGATGGTCTATGAAGGGGATTTCTCCATCAAGACCTTCAGGAAAGGGAAGGTTTCCTCTCAATGGAAATACCTCCTCCATGTCATCATTTATAGTCTATCAAACAAGCATGGAGGATGGAACCAAGTTCCAGAGGACCTTTCCTACATAGTCCATGGGATGGTTCAGGGAGTCAAGTTTAGGTGTTCATATTTTGTTTACATTAATTTACTTGTAAACTTGGTCTCTTTAGAATATTACATGTTCCCTAGATATGTTCAGCACATTTTCAACTGTGAACTGGGCTCACAGTTGAGGGGAACAGGTAATGTTCTAAAATTGGGACAAATGAAGCCCGACATCTTCAAGACTTTACGAAAGCCAACTGTTGGCTTCTTAGGGGTAGAAATAGCCCTTGTCCCAAAAATGTTAGAACTCATTGCTCAAGGTGACAAGCTAGCAGCACCAGCTAGTGTTGAACCCATACCGTCTACTTCTCAACCCTCTATATAGCCACAAATAACCATCACCTACCAAAGAAAATCCAAACAAACCCCTACACATGCTACTCAGTTTGTGCGGGCCCCTATATTACCACCCACACTGGAGGAAGTGGACACTAGAACTCCCACTTATCCTGAGGAGAAAACCACTCCCATCTCACAAATGATAAGTGCTGAGGTTCCTCATGCTTAGCCTGATTTGCTCATAACCCCCCAAGCCTTAAGCCTTCACTCAGAGTCTCAACACTCTAGTGAACAACCTTCAGGGGACAGTTACCATCCCCAGCCTCTTGATCTAAACCAACCCATTCTAAACCTAGAATTCTATGATGATGAAGACATAGGATTCAGTGAGTATCATGAGTCTCTCTTCTCCTCCCTTGCTCAAAGAGAGATGATTACTCCTATCTCTCCCATTTCTGACCCACATAATCCACCTACTACTGAGGTGGATCTTCTTGAACTTGTTCAGGAGGTCCATATAGAAGAGGCTCTCACTTTAACAAGTAATTACATCATTAAGACCTCGACCATGGCAACCCAGCCCATTAACACTTCACTTGAAGCTGTCATGGTGTAGGGGAAATCCAGCGGCCAAGAACAAAGTGCTGGCGATGAGGAAGAAGACTTAGGTCCTATTCTCTCACCCCTCGTGATTCTTCTAATGAAGATGAGGGGAATATGAGACTAAAGGTGTAAAAGCTGACTCAAACATGCACCTATTTACTCCAAGGTTAGTCACTTGGAATCTCAGGTGACTACCTTGCTAAAACAGGTCAATGATCAGCAACTTGAGATTTCTGATCTCAAGGAACAACTAGCTGGGGGACTTTTAAGGAGGACTCAACCAGGAACACAAGAACCTGTGAATGTGACAGACCTAACCCCTAGCTCACCTATGCAAGTGGGTGATGCTACCAAAAAGGGGGAGAAAGTCCAAGAAATCATAGAACCTGGGAGTTCTTCATAAAGTATGGACGGATTCACCAACCTCACTTGCAATTGTCTATACTCAGCAACCTCCTCAAGTCCATATTGAAGTGGACTCACTCATTCAAAGTCTGTTTGAGGAGGGTATTCCAAGAGTTATGTCTACCCCACCTATGATGCTGAGAATGAAATACTTGGGTGGTGGTATGATGCTGATAGGAGAGCTCTAATTTGCATAGACTTTAGGGGCAATAAGAGGTTTTCAATTTTCAGACCCTGAAGTTCTATGATAGTCTTCCTCTAGTCCACATGCCACTTGCCAATCCTAGTCAAAATAGGATTCAAGACAGGATTGTTGAAGAATTCAGACAAAGAAGAAGACAAAGGCTAACAGGCAATGTCATTGGTCAACTGGATGTTGAGGTGGAACCTAGGATTAGCTTTGAAGGGGAAACCTTGACCGAAGGCCCAGTGATAGACCCTGTGAATCTTGTTACAAGAACTGCTTCAACATCATCAACCCTCAGTGAGGCACCAGCTGGTGAAGGTGCTTTATAACCTCTCTCTGGCCAGAGCTTGACTGCTAAACCAAGCAATAAAGGCCAAAGCTCTATCCACACTAAGTCACCAAGGCTTGTGCGTGACAAAGGGAAGAGGAAGATGACCTCTAAGGAGATCGAGTAGGAGGAGAGAGAGAGGAAGAGGAAGCTAAGGGGAGAGAGTTCAAGAAGGTTTCCAGGGTTCATGGAAGCTACTATCAGGGCTGCCCCCAGGCCAAACACTCAGGATGATGAGTTAAGGGCAGCTAGATTAAACTACCTGGGGACCAAAAACTACAACATAGATGAAATAATCTTTCTTCCCTTTGTAAGGATCAACACAATACAAAGATCGATCTTGTAATGAAAATGTGGAATGTTGACATTACGGATAAGATTGAATATTAATTGAAGAACACAAACACAATATGTAAATAACTTCGGTTATATTGCTCTCTAATTCTGAACAAGTTACAGTAGAAGTGAAAATTAGGAAATGAGACCAAAGCTTATTACATTACAAATCTTCTATATTTACTAAACTAGAAGTTCTCGCACGAATCACTAGTTCTCGCGCGACTTGATGTTTACGCGCGAGAAGCAAGTTATCGCGCAACAACTTGGACTTGTCGCTTGACTTGATCTTCTTCATCTTGATTTGATTTCCCAAGCCTCTAGGTTCAACCCTTACAATCTCTCCCTAGGCTTGGTATATCAATGCGTTTAGAAGTCCACATCATCAACTTTGTAACTGCCCCCATAAGCATACATCTTGTTGTCTAGGGCCTTCGTAATCAACCAACCAAGCTGTGCTGCCAAAAGGTGAACAGATTCATCAGCTGCAATTGGACAAGCCTGCAATCTCATCAAATCGTCCCTTCCAACTTAAGCAAATCCATAGGGTCGATGATACGGTAGTCTTTATCTACGCAATGTATTAACGCATGGCCCGTCTCCTTCTCACAACTCCACCACATAAGCTTAGATAAGCTATTAACTGGCACTAGAGCATGTATAGGGATCTTCCTAACATATCTCGGATGCTTATAAACCTTTATCTTCATTGGCTTGTTCGTGTTTGGGTCTATCTGGGTCTCATCTTCAATGACCTTAGATTTTGCCATTTTGAAGTCTTTGATGTTGGTTTTGCTGTGTCTCCATATCATGTTCCTTATCCATTTCCCCTTTCCATAGTTACTCGGGTTTATAAACGGAATACGACCCATTGCATATAAATCTAATGCTCTGAGTGTATGAAAGTCGTGTTCATTTTGATAATATTCTATTGCTCCTGCTCTCCTTTTAATCACATACAACTTCTTTTCTGCATCGTACGCCCAACTAAGAATTGGTTATGAGTTTCCATACCTTGTGAAAGGTTTGGAATGCCTCAGTGTGTGTATATAAGCTGGAAGTGGAGGAGCCTCAATAGTAATATTTCCATCCTGACGTACAGCACTTTGACCAGTTTGATCTGCTATCTTTTCAGTTGGTTCACTCGTACTGGACTCTCCTACTATCTCCCCTTCTTCAATCAAAATATCAGAAAATAAGTCCTTTAGACTATTTCTAAAATCATCAGTATAATCAACTGTTTCTTCTAAATCATCAAAAGCTCCAAAATCATCTTCTTCCTCAGCAATCAACCTTTGCTGGAATGAGTAAAATTCTTTCTCATACTTTGCTTCAGTAGCAGGATCTAATGGTGTGTAATCAACTATATCATCGGGACTTGGTTCTGAGACATTGTCAGTGCCTGATGATCTAGCAGTACCAGTAGCTGCACCCATATCTCCCCCTTGATCATCATCATCATCCTTTTTTTCATCATCACCCTCATTATTATATCCTTCATCACCATCATCACCATCATCATCCTCATCATCATCTCTAGAATCATAATCAACCAAGTCTAAACCATCATCATCATCTACTGGGTTTGGAATAGGAACATCATGTTTAGGCTCTACAAACGCCTCTCCAGTATAAACCACAGGTTGATCCTCAGTAGCCTGAATAGGAATATTTGATAACGGCTCTTGATCAATATTAGCAGTGTCTGTTGTCCTTTCTATATCAACAGGATCAACAACATGCTCTGTCGCATCAGTAATAAGATCATTAGCAGGTTCAGGACCAGCAGATTGCTGTCCACTAGATTCTCCAACTTTCGTGGTCCTTTGTGATATAAACTGAAATGACACACGTGAAGTGAGATCTCTCAAATTCTGCTCTAGGATATGAACATAGCTAAAAATGTATGTTTGCTAATGTTGAAGACCCCTAATCTTCTCATCCTTCTCATTCAACTGCCTCTGCAACTCATCAATCATCTGTGTCTTTTCCAACATCTCGCTCTCTAGTATGTTAACTCTTTGCTCGAGTGTAACAAATGTAGGTGAACTAGTAGAAGTACTAGCACCATGTGTATGTGTGGGAGGGGTGTTAAGAAAATCTTCCATACTAACTGTTTCCTCAAACCCCTGCTCTCTTGGTGGAGTACTCAACACAACCTCAGTAGCAGGCATAGTAGATGGTGTCTCAAATGTAGCAGCCTCGCTAACTGTTGCAGGAGTCTCATATATAGGAGCTTCTTCTTCTGTCGACATAATGGTCACTGGGGTTTGACATTTCCTCAACACACCACATCCTCTACCCTTACCATATGGACTATCTCCAGCTCTCCTCGCCATCCTCTTCCTTCTCCCCCTACTAACAATAGTCTCTTCAGGAACAAAATCTACATCACGTTCCTTAGCGGTGCATTTAGCAGGCATTTCACGCACTCTGGGACGTTCTTGCAGCACATAAGGTACATTCCCAATTTGGTCACTATCAGTCTCATTATCACTCCCAATGAACCAAGAATCAATCTCTACGTCTATATCAAACCTTCTAGTACCCTGAGAACTTTCAAGTGCTTCTTGAGCATGATATGTAGATGTACCAGCTGTATCATCTCTATGAACATGGTGAGTCTCGGTCTCATGTAATCGTGCCTCTGCTTGAAAATCTTCAACAAACCTCCCAAGATTAGCAAAATGGGATCCATCCCAAGCATCCCCTTTAGCTCCTATCAAATAAGTGAATATGTCTTTCTTCATTACCATGACAACATAGGTAGATGAATCAGACACAACTAACTTAGGATGAGCAGCATTCACAATCATCTGTAAGAATCTGGGGTACATGATGAATTTCTTCCCAATAGTGGCTATGACATTCTTCTGTATCTCTGCAAATATAGCCTTAGATATGCTATAAGGAAGATTATCTATAAGAGATACCAGCAGGGATCCGAATACAGCGCTCAGGCTATCCATACCAGCCTTCAAATTACTAAGGCAATGAATCACAACGTGGAACAAATACTTCCAAAAAGGAGGTAAATATTTCTTCTCCAAAGAAGGATATCTATGACGATACCCCGTCCTTATGAAACAGTCTTTAGCCACTTCATCATCTATCTTAAAAGGTGCATTAGGCTGATCCTCTAATAACAGCACACTGTTAATCACCTCTGCTGTGATAACTACCCTCTTGCCTTTCACTATCGCTGATATGCACAGTTCCCCAGTCTCATCTATTTCATTTGCTGCTGACTGCCAGAACTGATCAATAATATCAGTGTATATAGTCGGACTAGCTGAAATGGCATGATGTATCCGAGAAGTCTTTAGACCTTTAATCAGAGATCTGAACAATGCCTTATCCTCTGGAACATCTCCTAGATAAGCAATAACATTATGGTTTTTATTAAAAACCATTTGACGAGCCATCTGAAAAAATAAACAAACTTGATAAGTACTTAAACATTTCAGATTTGAAACAAAATTCACATTTAGAAAAATTTTGAAAAATTTAAACTTTTCACGCGACAACATCAACTACTCGCGCGAAGACTTTATGTTTTAGTTTTAACTTTTCGCGCGACAAGATGAGTTCTCGCATGAAACAGACTTTGTCTGAAAGTCAGCTTTTCGCGTGACAAGTTTACTTTTCACGCGACTAGTTCTGTGCGAATTTGAAAGTTCTCGCATCTGTTCAAATTCAACTGACTTTTCGCATGTACAATTTCAGATTTTCAATTGATCAATTCTAGAGTGTTTTAACCACGAATACATGTTCATTAGGTGTCGCCTAAGTCATTTTTAAGGTTAATCATGTTTAATTTGTCCAATTTAACATATATAAGTCCATTTAAATTTCGGTCATGAATCAAATACATTCAAATCTAAACATTAATCATCAATATACCTTAAAAGTTACTAGGGAATCACAATGCGAACAAAGTGGATGTGAGAATCAATGTACAAATGGTTTCGACACTTAGAATTTTGAGTGAAATTTTTCTGAAAGTTGTCGTGCGAATAGTGACTTTTCGCTCAACTGTTGTATTTATAGTACTCTGACTTCTCGCGTGAAAAGTCAGAGTTCTCGCACACTGGAACTTTTCGCTTCATTGAACTTTTCGCATGCGAAAAGTTTAATTTTCTTTAATTCATGAAAAATTTTTAAATTTTCAAATTTTCAAATTTAATTATCCTTTAAGCCATTTGATTTGTTATGAAAATGATTATGTTTAACTAATTGTTTTACAATTATTCAAGCACCTTTAATTTTTAAAATTTTTTATAAAATTGAAACAAGTAAGCTAAAGACATATTTAACAAAAAGAACAATTTGACACACTGTTATACTATTTACTTAATTATTTTTGATAAATTTTCAAGTACAGGATTATATTTCTTAGAAATCAATCATTACCATCATCCAGCATTATTATAAATGAGACTGGTTATATTGATTGTCAATATATTATGTCCATTTTAAACTTAGACTTTAAGTTTTACTTAGATACATAAGCTATGATATTTATCATATTTCGATTAAATAATATGAAATCTGTGTGTCCCACAATCAAAAATCTTGTAGAACCTTATCCAACTTCAAGACACTTTTGAGATTTCAAGTCATCCTAATTTGACTTAAGCCTTTCACTTCTGATCAGCATTTTCAGAATGCTTTTTCTAATATAATATCTATTATGAGCATAACTAGCCTAAGAAACGTTTCTGAACACAAAATATTAACAAGTTTTAGGACTTATTAACAGCCACTTGGACTTATGTTTTGCCCTCGCAAGATGTTTAGGACTTACATGCCAAGTCAGACTTACATGCCCCATCTTTTGATTTTGCCTCCTGTGCTTAATATATTCTCAAAAGAAAAAATATTTACCATATAGTATGTATGTCTATGACAAATCTTTTATTATTATGCTTATTGGCATCTTTTATTCCTATATGGCCTTTTGGCTTCTTTTTTGCTCATTTTGTTTGTTTTTCTCTTTTGTATTTTGTTTTCATTTGTATATCTATTTTTTGTATTTTGATTTTTACATATATATATATATATATATATATATATATATATATATATATATATATATATATATGTATATACAGTATCTGAAAGAAACTGGATCAGAAAGTAACTGGCTTGAGTATGACCAGACTATAACTCTCAGTCTGTTTTAGCATGGAATCAGATTTACCATAAAACCTTGATGAGTTACCTACTTCAGTCATAGATAGTTACTTTCAGTGCATCACAGAACATAGTTCTTTTCATTCTTGAACGTCAAGCCTATCAACATATCAAACATAATCCAAGTCAGTTTTTTGTAAGCCTTAGGATGCAACAAATTAAAATCAAGAAATATACTATCATTTCCTGTCTAATCTTAAAAATTTAATTTTCTCAATCTTTGTACAACAAAATCTTTTTGTACTTTTCTTCAGCTTATTTACTCCCCCTAAGAACACAATCTTTTTCAAAATATTTTCAAATTTTCTCCCCCTAAAATTGTGATTATCTAGACTGAAAATAACAATTTTAACTAAAAACAAAAGAAAAATATTTTGTATAAGCATATAGATTGAAAGCGGAATTTTTAGGATACCAAAGGCCGAGTGTTGGTTGACCCTTGAGATATTTAAAAATCCTCTTGACAGCTTTCATGTGAGATTCCTTTGGATTACTTTGATAACGTGCACACTAACAAACAGGAAACATGATGTGCGGTTTGCTTGCAGTGAGATACATCAGAGAGCCGATCATTGATATATACATATGCTGATCAACGTCTTCTCCCGTGAGATCAGGAGTCAAAGTGGGACGAGAAGAAATAGGAGTAAAAGCTATCTTGGAGTCGTGAAATTTGTATTTGTCTAGGATACTGTGAATATACTTTTCTTAATGTATCAGCATTCGTTATCATCTTGTTTACCTTGGATGCCTAAGAAAAACATCATTTTCCGAAGAGAACTCATCTCAAATTTCTTCTTCATGACCGCTTTAAATTCCTTGCACAAAGCATCATTGGTAGATCCAAAAATAATATCGTTGACATAAACTTGAACGAGAAGAAGATCATCATCGGTCTTCCGTACGAATAAAGTTTGATCAATTGCACCCCGTGTATAACCATTTGCAAGTAAATGTTCAGTGAGGGTGGCATACCAAGCTCGAGGTGCTTGATGTAAGCCATAAAGTGCTTTGTCTAACTTGTCAACATAGTCAGGATGATCCGGATCTTCAAAACCTAGTGGTTGATAAACATAGGTTTCTTCTTTCATTTCGCCATACAAGAATACATTTTTAACATCCATCTGATATACTGTGAAGTTTTTGTATGAAGCATATGCACGAAAAATGCTTATAGCTTCTAGTCTTACAACAGGAGCATATACTTCTTCATAATGAAGCCCTTCAATTTAACAGAATCCTTGAACAACAAGTCTGGCCTTGTTGTGGACAATCATATCTTTTTCATCCGTCTTGTTCTTAAAAATCCATTTCGTACTGATTGACAACTTACCCTTTGGTAATTCACATAGATGCCAACATTTAGCATCTTGAATTGCATCAGTTCGTCCTGCATGGCCTCTACCTAACTATTTTCTTTTAATGCCATCTCAACATTCTTTGGCACAATTTGAGAAATAAAACATGAATACAAACATGTATTTATTGTGCCTGATTGGCTTTGAGTTTGGACTCCCTGTGATAATGGACCAATTATTGCTTCTATTGGATGGTATTTATGAATTCTCAACTATGGAATAGCATTTTCAGAAATAACTTCATCTAAGTTAGACATGTGACCAAATGGTTCTTCAGTAGTGTTTCCTCCTTCAAGTTTATAAACAATATCTTCATCTTGATTATCATTGTTGACAAAGAGATCTTTAAATGGTACTTGAATTATATCATTTGGATCAACTTGAGTAGAAGAGGAACTCTGATCAGAAACCTATAGGGCTTGTTCAACAACTAGATCTGAATGTGATAAATTAGCTTCAGAAACAGAATGTGGAGCAGCTGCAACATTTGAAGAAAAAGGTATATCTAAAGATATTCTAGTTGCTTGAGAAGGAATAGATCTAATATCATCATCAAAAATATCCTGAATTGAGGATGTCAAAGGCATATTAGCTGTAGAAACAACAGATGATCAATTAAATGTTTCAAATAAAGAAGCATAATCATAGACCCATGAAGGTGTAGAACCTGCATCTGTTTTGTTAGATTCATGCCAATCAATATCAAATGACTCAATTATTTGTTTAGATCTTTCATTATAAACCTGATATCCTACTTTGTTGGCTGAATATCCAACAAAATAACATTCATCCGCTTTTTCATCAAATTTTGATTTAGAATCAGATGTGTTTAATAAAGTACAACAACATCCAAACGTTTTGAATATTTGACTTTGGGTTTATGTATGAAAAAGATTTCATAAGGACTCATATTCTATTCTTTGTTGATTAACACATGATTCTGAACATAACACGCAGTGTTAACAGCTTCAGCCGAAAAGAATGATGGTAATTTGGCTGCTGATAACATGGTTATGGCTGCTTCAATTAAAGTTTTGTTTCTTCTTTCAGCAACTCTATTTTATTGTGGAGTTCCTACAGAACTGAATTATCTTGCTATCCTTTTGAATCACAGAACTCATTTAATGTACGATTACAAAATTCTATTCCATTATCACTGCGAATGCATTTGATTGTTTCGTCCGTCTGATTCTCCAAGAATGTCATGAATTTTATCAGCAAATAAGGTGTCTCATCTTTGGTTGCTAAGAAGAAAACCCATGTAAATCTAGAAAAATCATCAGTAATGACTAAACAATATGCACGATGTCCCAAATTCAAAACACTAACAGGACCAAATAAAGCCATGTGTAACAGTTAAAGAATAGAGTCAATTTTGGTATGAGCAATTGGTTTATGAGGAAGTTTATGTTGTTTGCCTTTTGAACATGACAGAGAATGTTTTGTTAGTTATAATTCTTTCAAAGGTAGGCCAACAACATAATTCCTCTAACCAGTTTGTTCATAGTTTTAACATTTACATATCCAAGACGATGATGCCATAACAATGTATCACTTTTCGAGGCTTTAGATAACAAACATGATGCAGTTGCAAAAGAATGTGAACCATTCATGTCAAGTAAATACGTGTCTTTGTCTCTTGGATTTCTTAATAAGACCCATTCATCAGGAATTACAAATCCAAGTTTTAGAATAAAACATTCTTTATCAGTGAAATGTGTTGAATACTTTTTGTCACAAATTTGAGAGACACTAAGCAGATTATGTTTTAGTTCCTCTACAAAATTGACATATTCAAAACTTAACACACTATTTGACACTGTACCTTTCTTTGTAATTTTACCACCTTTATATCCTGCAAAGATAACATATCCTTCGTTGTAAGATTGTATGTATTTTAACAGAGATATATTACCAGTCATGTGCCGTGAACAACCACTATCTACATGCAAACACTGTTGATAACTTGTCTTGGTTGTTCCTGCACATTTGGACAAATTTATTTATTTTTAGGAACCCAAGCCATGGTGGACTTGAGCTCTTAGTTTTCATCAAAATATGATACATGTTGTAATATCATATCTCCTTTGTCATTGAAAACATATTTTTCAACAACAAAAGGCTCAGGTGATTTGTCTTTAACTTTCCACCTTTGAATTTGGCTGATCGGTAATGTGGTGAAATTGTTATCATCAATTTGTACTGATTTTACGTTTGACTTTTCTTTGTTCAAATCAGTATTGTTTTTAGCAAAAGAATTTGATAGATTTAAGTTTCTTTTTAAATTTGCATTTACAAAGAGACGTTTTCTATTGTTTGAAATTGAATTATGAAATCTCTGTTTGTTTGTCAATTGATGTTGATGATGACAATTTCTAGCCTTGTGATTTGGCTTCCCACACAAATAACAACATATTTTATGATATGAATTTGACGCTTGTATGTTTTGCATAAACTGTTTATGATAACTTCTATAGTTATTATAGAATCTGGCCTTAGTATGTCTTTGGCCTTGAGATTCTTTAACAGTCTCTCTTTCCTTTCTCTCGTTATGGATTATTCGAGATGTTTCTGGAAGGATTGAGGTGTATTTCTTAACATTTTGATTCATTTCTGATGCTGATGAAGCATGAATTGTAGCTTTATCCTTATGAATCGTCTGTATTGGAGTAGGACCAGTGTCTTTCATACCTGATCTACAAACATCTTATTTCACAGAGTTAGCAATAATAGAAGATTTTTTTTAAAGAAACTAGCATTGGTTTCTTTGAAAATATGATCTTCCTTATCAATGTTGCCTTTTGAAACAAATCTACTTTTGAAATTAGTTTTCAAGTCAGATATGGATGTTGTGATTTGTTTTCTTTTTTTGGACTTAAAATCTATTTTTGATTTCAGTTTCTTTTCTTTGTTTGATAATTTTGAACAAACATTTGTATCTCTAAAAACTTCAGATCTTTCATTTATAATTGATAATGAATTACATGAATATTTTGAATTACAAATTTTATTTTCCAGAAATTCTATTTCATCATCACTATTTCATTCTTCAACCAACCCTTCTTTCTTCACACTTTCTGCAGAAAAATTGTCATGATTAATATTAATTTTAGTTTCTATGACAGGGTCAACAGTCAGTGAAACATTGACTCGAGGTGTTAAGTCTGACTTTGGTTGAAAACCTAATCCATAGGTCTCTTCATCATGAGTTGTATTTGAAGAAGGCAAACATGTATAATCATGATTAATAGGTGGTGCAATGTTAGCAAAACCAACTCCACTTTTACCACCATTAATTTTCTGTGTCATTTAAGACTTGATTATACCTTCCACCATGTTTGATGAAAGCTCAAATTTTTCAACAACCAATTTAGCAGATAAGAGTTCACTATTGAGTTTGTTAATTTCTAAAGATAGTTCATCATTACGTGTTGTCAAATCTTTTATGTTACACTCTTTATCATGAAGATTTAGTTTTGATTGATAAATTGATTTGTTTAAACCATCTATCTTTTCTTTAAAATTTTTCTCATCAGTTTTATATTTACGAGCTTGATATTGAAGTTTTTCAACTTCTAAGATCAAGCGTTCGTTGTGAACTCTATACCTGTTAACCTTTTCTATGCAATTATCTGAACAAAGATTAGTATATACCTCTTTAATTCCTTCTTGCTTCTTTGTCTCTTCAGGTACAACTTTAACTATGAAGGCCTTTAGCATAACCTTTTCTTCTGCTTTAATTGCTGGAGTGATCTCATCACCATTTTCCTTTTCTTTACATGCAGATGCTGGAGTAAACTCAACAGAAAGCATTTTCAGATTCTTCATTCTTGACTGGAGTGATCTCAACAGTTTTTGTTTTCTCTTCACTTTCCTTCTCTTTGACAGTGGTTGAATAAGCTGGAGTAATCTCAACAGCTATTTCATTGATTTCACCTTCTGCATGCACTTTCTCACTTTCAACCTTTTTCTCTTCAACTATCATAGTTTCAAACTTCTCTTTTCCTTTAAACACACCAACTAACAAATCATCTGTCACAAACTCAGCTAGAACATTTTCCTCAACATGATCTTCAACATTTTGAATTTCGGCTAACAAAGCAGTAGAAAGCTTCATGTCTAGTATCTCCATCTGGTCTGACTAGTCATATTCTCCTTCAGTTTGAGATACCAATGCTTTGTTGTTAGAGGAACTAGCCTTATCTCCTTTAGTTTCTACCTCCACCATTACCATTTTCTCCCATTATCAGCTTAAACAAACCTTCCTTCAGTACATTCTCTTGCAAAGTGACCAGGTTTGTCACAGTTATAACATCTTAAGTTTGATTTGTCAAACCCAATTTTTCTCTAATTGTTAAGACCAAAAACTTTTCTCCCGATTCTTCTTGCAAAGTTCTTAGCACGATACACCACCATAGCCATCTGATACTTAATATCATTCTCTTCTACATCATCAGGATGAACTTGTTGTAAGTCATCAACCAAGATGTTAGGTGTATTGAGTCTTTTGGTAGAGAAAGCTTCATAGCTATTCATGAATGAGGTAAATAGAGCAAGGTGTTCTTCTACAATCTGAATGGTCTGTTTGTAGGTTGAGAGGATTGACCTTGAGGATAGATTGGGGATTGTGGTTGACCTTGAGCTTGGAATTGAGGCAATGATTGATCTTTGACAGCTTGATAAGCAGGAGTTGCAGATTGTTTTTGCTGACATAGCTGAGAATAACTGACATAATAATTTGGATTACTAGCCATCTTGGCAGAAAATGCCAATGCTTCAGCACCCATTATGTTGATATAATTGGCAGCCCTCTGTTTATCATCCATGTCATAAGATTTGATGGTGTAAATCAGATCACTGAGGGATAAGGTGAACAAATCATTGGTAATCATTGGTTCTCTTGATAGTAGTGCAGTTGTTGTTCCAGCTATAAGGTAGTGAGTTTAACAACTTCTTGTTCACTGAGATGTTCTCTAGTGTGATTCCTGCACTTTTCATCATGGTTATCAGCTTTACAAATCTTAACATTTGAGCCTCCAAGGTTTCACCCAGTATATGATTAAACATATTGAACTCTTGGTTTAGCATGTCTTTCCTGCTTTCCTTTAAATCCTTGTTCCCCATAATATGTTCTTCCATTGCATCCCACAAATCTCTATCTCAGTGGTAAGTGCCATTGTGATGGCAGCATATGCTTTGTCATCAAGCTCCATCTTTTTCATGTCTTCCTCATCCTGGAGATGCTCAGGCTTCGGCACTAGGTCTCCTTTGTCATTTGTGTAAATTGGGATGTATAGACCATATTTGATAGATCTCATCATCATGGGTTCAGTGTAAATGACATGATTCTCAAAGGGATAGACCTAATCTGGATAGTCTTCTTCGCTGAGAAGTCGAGGAGGCTTCGTGCTAGTTCCGATGTCATTGTTGAGATTAAGAGTAGCAGTGATGTGCTTTAGATTTTCCATTTTCTCACTTAGAAATCAAATTTCTCAAAAAAATTCTTCAAACTTGTAGTTTTCGCGTGAATGACAAAGTTCTCGCACGAAATAACACAAACTTTTCGCACCAAAAGTTTTGAAACTAACTTTTGCGAAAACAACAACTTCTCGCGTGAGAGGAATCTTCTGTTACAAACTTTTTAACAAAATCTTGTGAAAGCTCTACTTCTCGCGTGAAATCAAACTTTTCACACGGATTCACAAACGTTTCGCCTGATTCATTTCTTCAATTTTGAATGTTTCCAGCTTCAATTTTTCACCAAATTGATAAATTTGATTAATTAAGTGTTCAATTAGTGATTTAGGTTCAATTAAGATCCTAATTGTCTCTAATTGATTCAATTAAGCTTGAATAAGCTCAAAAACACCATCAGTTCTTCAAACACCAAACTAATCAGTTTCAACATCTTCACATCTGATCAAATTTTGCTAAAATCAATTAGATCTTCGAATATCAAGTAACTCAAGGTTCACGAACACTTCAAATCCTTTACTTCAATCTTCAAATCAATCGATTTAGAGCATACCAAGCTCTGATACCAATTGTAAGGATCAACAATACAAAGATCGATCTCGTAATGAAAATGAGAAATGTTAACATTACGGATAAGATTGAATATCAATTGAAGAACACAAACACAATATGTAAATAACTTCAGTTGTATTGCTCTCTGATTTTGAACAAATTACAGTAAGTGTGAAAATCAAGAAATGAGACCAAAGCTTACTAATTACATTATAAAACTTCTATATGTACTAAACAAGAAGTTATCGTGCGAATCACTAGTTCTCGCGTGACTTGATGTGTTCGTGCGAGAAGCAAGTTATCATGCGACAACTTGGACTTGCCGCTTGACTTGATCTTCTTCATCTCGATTTGATTTCCTGAGCCTCTAGGTTCAACCCTTACACCCTTAGAGCAACTAAATGAACTGGCAGACACAGAGCTGTTAAAGGAGAGGAAGGAGGTAGAGGATGCATAATTGCTCCTAAAAATCAAGGAAGAAAGGAGTAGAAAAGGCTCTACAAGCATGCTCCTATCCTCTCCCCAGTTCAAGAAAGTCCTGAGAAAGAGGTTGTGGCAACTGAACAACCTCAGGTAGACACAGAAGCTGATAGATAAAACATGATTAGCTACCTGAGTGCCATAGGTCTCTATCAGGCATCTGAACTTCTTCCCTTATCATATGAATAAGTTGAATTTGAGTATCTTAAGCAGCTGGAGCAACAAGTTACCAAATAACGAAAGGCTGCTAAGAGAAAAATAAGGGAAGAAGGTGCAAAGTCAAGAGCCATCATCCAAAAGAGTCAAAAGAAGGCTGCTGATAGTCAAGAGCCATCATCCAAAAGAGTCAAAAGAAGGCTGCTGTTAGGCAGAGGATGATGAGGTTCTTGAATCTGTATGGATTCTCCAGAAGGAGGCTTGGTCCAATGTCTCTATCCACTATGGATGAGCACATTAGAGTGATCACGTAGAAGATTAAAAAGGGAGAGCTCGTGGATTTGCATTCTCCACCAAGTCATGCTCAACCTGAAGTTGAGGTAAAGGTTGAACCCACTGAGACAACACAACCTGAGCCTAGAGTTACATCTCAGCCAATTTCATCTTCTAATCCACAGCAGGGTTCAAATCCCTCTACTTCTAACCTTGTGAGGGAAGAGGACCAAACTGAGAAAGACTCAACAAGTAAACCTGGTGCTGAAGGCCAGTCTTCTCAGTTAAAGACTTCAAAGAGGAGGAAAAGGATGGTCAGGAAGAGTGTTTCTAAGAAGAAGTCAAAGGCATCCATCTCTACACCTCAGGATGAGTCAGAGCATACTAAAGTAGTGCAAGAAGAGGCTACTCAACCACACTAATTCAAGTAGAACCTCTTGCAACTGGAAGACCCATCCTATCCTAGACTTTTGCTACTAATCCAGACAGGTGGTTTGTCATCAGAGATCAAGGAGGTCAAGATGTCTATTTCTGGCAAGACATGCTTGATCTTCCTCTACATGATCTCTATGACATGACAAAATATTATGAGAGTCTGAGGGATCCTGACCAGATGATGAAGAAAGATATGGCCATAATCCTAATAAGGACTATAAACATCTAAATAACTTCTCTATTTTGGTAGCATCAGCCTAGGGGGAGTTCGTAAGGTTATATTAGAAGGCTGATGCAACCAAAGAAGCCAAAATAACCAAGGAGCTTCCTGCATGCATGCACTGATGTACAAGGTAGAAGTTACTTCAGAGGTTTTACACTCATCACAGAAATTATTCCAAGTGTAAAATCTTCCAAAGCCAAAGACCAAATCTTTCGAAGCCAAACATGATGTCTTTCGAAGCTTCAAAGACAGTCTTCCGAAAGCCAATGAAGTGAAGACTAATTTCTTCTAAAAACAGAGAAGACATGCTTTCTGTGATGTACTTTTACATAAAGCTGAGTTAATTTCCGCTACAACTCTAAAGACTCACTAACTTATACAAGTTGGTGAAAAGGTCTATACTTTAGTAAACTGTAGATTATGGTTTTGAGTCTGTAACTTCCTACTTTGTACCTTTTATCCTTTTTGTAATATATTAGGAAGTGAGCTATGGCATGTCATAGTCACTAGTCAAAAGGCAATCCGCCTTTTGACTTTACATTGATCTTGTTGTCTAGATTAGTGTTTCCAGCTGGCCTTCAAAGTATGGCCGGCTGTAGGATGTAGTATAAAGTATCTCATATCTTTGTATTTCTTTTTATGCTTTGTAACACTTTTAAAAGAACTTGAGAGCAATATACAGCATCCTTGAAAATCATACTTATCTTGTTCTTAGTTCTGTTTCATTGTTTACTTGTGTTCTTAGCATCATTTATATAAACCTGGTTCCATATTTAATCTGTTAAGTGTTCTAATACTCTCCTCATTGTGAGACTGATTGTATTGACCATCCCTTAACCGATCCTGCAATCTGTGAAGAGGATGAAGCTACCGAAAACTCAAAAATTCAGAACTGACTGCCAACTATCTATTTCTGCCAAGTGCTGATTCAACTATCGAATCACATATGTTGAATGGCTGTTGATCAACATATGCTGAACAACTGCCAATTAGCACTTAACTGATGAGCTGCTGATCGACTGCTGCTGATCAGCACTGAACTTCATGAGCTGTTGATCAACTGTTACACAAGACAAGACTGTCTATACCAACGGCTGTTGTGTTCAGCCTTTTGGAGACAGTATAGTATTGAAGCTGCCTAACTCTGATGTGCCGATTGCCTGTCTTGCTATACAATCTGAACATAGAATAGTTTATTCTTAATTTTTAAATTTCACAGTATAAAGTCCTCATACTTGTATAGTGAGGCAAGCTTTGTTAAGTCACTTGTGTATCTGCTGAATATTACTCTTTATACTCAGTTTTGACTAATCAAGTGAATACTCTAAAAGAAGAACCTGTGTACTTATCATTACTCAAAGTATTTGTGTTTGTTAGCAAGTTGTTAACCTAGATTCTACATTTGTTAACTTTTGATCAAATAAAAAAGTCTTGTTAATCCATAACCTCGATTCGACAAGTGGTATCAGAGCATAAGCTCTTGATTTGCTTGAAGTTTACTTTCAACAAATCACTTTGCAGGACCGGTTATGGTTCAGTAATAGTTTCATAATTGGAGAATATCACACACACTAGATCAAGTATGGAACCAGGCAAAGAAATAATGAAAAAAAATAAGAACACTAAGGCAAATAAAGATTGGTTTTCAAGGATGATGTATATCGTTCTCAAGTGTTTTATAATTATTACAAGGCTTAGTCTTAAGACTTGTTACATGAGATACTATATACTACATCCTACAATCAGCCATACTTTGAAGGCCAGCTTGTCACACCCCAACCTTAACGTCAGAAATGTTGAGATGTGAGGGTTAAGATTATTCAAGCCATACAACTTTACTTCCAAGTGTAAATATTATTAAACATCAAGTCCATAACATAACATCTCACACATAAGTCTCAAACAAACAAATCATAACACAAGTTAAATTTAAAACATCTAGATTCAAAATAATTCTTTTTATTTTCTCTAGGTCCAATCCTAGATGATTTCATATCTTCAAGATCAACAATTAAGCTTGAGCATTTTCTGAAACATGTTAGAAAATACGGTTAACATATAATATTTGTGAGTTCCCATAGATTGTACATACCTATATATAAATCATTTAAGTGGCAATTCAAGTCATAGATTATCGGATAATGCAAAAATAAATGGATAGCATAATGATACAATCAAACATTGGCAAAGATATGGACACAACGAAATATACGATTAGCTAAGTGTACTTGGTTCCCATGATGAACAAGAATACATCATCAGGAGCCGGCAATAACCTCGGCTTTAGCACCAAGTATGTAACACCCAGAAAATTTTAAAAGACGAGAAAGAAGAATAAATGTGTATAAAAGAAAGAAAACACAATTTAAGCTAAGTTGAGGGGCTAAATGTGTCAAAAGGACAAAAAGAATAAAAGTGGGTGCATAAAGCAACATGGCCGCCCACACTTCGTTGCACACTTCTTTTCATCCGGATTTTCTAGAGAGAGAAAGAGCTGAGCCCTCGGGTTTTTGAAGAAGAAGAAGAGGAAAACCGAATTCAAGGTAAGAATTCATCATTTTAAGTTGTTCTTGGCCGGCCTATGCCTCTGTTGCATGCATATGTGTGTTTGTTTGTGTTTGGGTTGTGTTTTGTTGGGTTTTAGGTGTGTGAACTCATTGCATTCGGGTTTGAAGGAAGTCTTGCCTGAAAGATTGCATAAGGTGAGTTCTAGATCCCCAGTTTTTATGTTTTAAACCTATTTTGGGGCTGGAATTGCATGTAACTAACTTTTTAATATGTCCAGTATTTTGTACTATAAGTTTGGCCCTGTTCTTTTAGTGGGTGTGTTAGGGCCTTCATGTTTTGCTCGGTTTATGTGGTCGTATGCTTGTTCTAAGAGATTAGCATGCTAGATCAGCGCGATGAATGTATAAGAATGAGGATTGGGAACTGATTATAGTGTAAGATGCGGTTTCAGGTTAGTTGATCATCCGCATTAAGTTTGAATATTTGCATGTGTTGTTCATCCGCATTAGTTAAGTCTTCATCCGCATCTGATGAACACATCGACTATTTTGTTCACCCGCATTTGCTAAGTGTTCATCCGCATTTGTTGTATGTTCATCCGCATTTGTTGTATGTTCATCCGCATTTGTTTTGTCCATGCACATTTGCTTCAGTCATCCGCATTTGGTTCATGCGCACTTCATTGGACGGAATATTTTTTGAAAACTTTCATGTGCTTTATGCATGCGCATTCGCTACAGTGTTCATGCGCATTTCTTTGGGACACTTAGAATATTTTCTGAGGTGTTCATCCGCATTTGGTTACTCATCCGCATTTGTCTGTTCATCCGCATTTGTTTGCTCATCCGCATTTCTTTAAGGGGACTGTATTTTCTGAGATTTTGGGATGTAGAGCTTAAGTGTTAAGAAAGGAGGTTTTATGAGGGACTGTGCTTGTTTACGATTTGCATGCTTTGTATGCTGTTATGATGATGTTGTTCCATGTTATGTATATGTCGTGACCTTACGTGGTGTGACGTATGAATATGCTTATGTAAAGTAGTACTTAATGAAAGTGGAAGATAACTAAAGAGAAGTAAGAAAGAATGAATGCATGCATTAATGAACGAACGGAAGTAAGAAAAGTCTTGCAAGCACTGTAAGGAGGTTCACACCCAATGAAGGGTGTTAGCTCAACGGGGTCCAAATGATGATACTGGGGTCTAGTCTTGCTACCCCAGAAGGATGCACACTGGGGTCTAGTCTTTGTGACTGACCATACGTACGGGACCATTGTCGCTTACCCCGGTGCTGGGCCCGCCTAGTGCATGATGTTTGAAGTCTATTTATAGTCTTCGGCCCAGTACCCGCCTTGTGCATGATGTTTGGGGTATAGCACATGGCATTGGTCCAAATGATGATACCCCGGTGCTGGGCCTGCCTCGTGCATGATGTTTGAAGTCTATTTATAGTTTTCGGCCCAGTACCCGCCTTGTGCATGATGTTTGGGGTATAGCTCGAGGCATTAGCCTGGAGCATAGAGAAGTGAAAGTAATAATGATCGAATGAAATGTACGATAAGAAAATGAATGAATGAATGTAAGTTGACGATGATGAAAGATAATAATGAGATTATCTATTTGTACGTATGATGTATGATCGCTTACGAAAGTAAAGTACGGTTTTAAATGAAAGAAAAGTATTTTATTTATCTAGAACTCACTCAGCAACGCTGACTTTTGCGTAATTTCCAGTTGGCAGGTAACGTTGCTGAGGATGGCACGGGGTAGCTACTTGGCATTTTTGGGTGGCATCCGTTGTTTGAATTATAATCTTTTTGTGATGTAATGCAACGAGCGATATTTTGTAACAGTTAACTGAAATGTATTATTTTGCAAAAGCAATTATAATGAAATGGTTTGTTTAAAAGAATTCCGCTGCAATATTTTGGTAAAGTTAATGTATGTTTTATGCTTTGTGTGCAATGATTGACCAGCTGTAAGCATTCCGGGAACAGGGTCTTACAAAGTAGGCTTGTCAAGCCCATAGATCTATGACGTCGCTAGGCTAGCAATAGTTAATTATTGTTTTTACAATAGTCTATCACATAATATTTGCACAAGTCCCAAATAACCATGACAAAATGTAAAATGAATTGCACGTGCATTACAAGTATTTAAACGTTTTTACAAGTGTGCTTGTGATACGAGTAATATGTTTCACCCCAAAACGTGTGAATTAAAGTAAAACGGGGTATGAGAAAACTCACTTGGATAATAGTGATGTACAAAATGGAGACTTGAACTAAACGCCGAAGGTTTGTTAAGATTCAACCTAGAGAACGGCGTTTAAAGTTAACTTATAATTATTATAGTTTTAAAGACTACTCGGGAATCTACGGTTTCTTTTGGAATTTTGGGTTTTGGATATAAAAATGATAGCATAACGATCTTATTGAAATACTTATACATCGTATAACCAATAGTGATAATAAATTATAAAGTAACTAAAATAAATAATTGTTTTAGAATGATTGAATAAACAAATAAGAAATCTTGGACTAATTTCATTAATAAGAATTTGTATATTTATAATTAAAGAAATCATTGGAATTACTATTTGACAAATTAATAATTTGTAGCTTTATACTAAACTATTATTTTATAATAAAGAGATTATTTTAAAATGAATTATAAAATATAATAAATGATAGTATAACAATTTTTATTTGAGCACATATAAATCGTATAGTCAATTGTAATAACTATATAATTGTTTTAAGATAATCGAATAAACAAATAAGAAATTTTTATAAAAATTTTAAACTTCCAAAATAAAAATAAAGGATTGATTAAATTATTATTTCAAAACAATTTCTAATTAAATCCTGATTTAGTATAAGTTATAAAAATGATTTTTATATTAATTTAATAATATTTCAAAATTTTCTAGAACTAATTATTAAAAAAAATCAAGTTTTAAAAAAATGTTGCAAGGGCTCGGGTTCGAACCCGGGACCTCTTGCTTATCCCTCTCGAGCTTTAACCAGCAGGCTAGGGCACCTGCGCCTACCAGGATCTGGTTTTTAAATGTTAAAAGCAATCACAACATAAGAACCCCAAGAACCCTAAAACGAGTTAGATCAAATTTAAGCCTCATTCGATTATGTTTACATGCGGAATCATGGGGCTTTTAATCCCCTAGTGAAATAAAGTGTTTATGTGTGTTTAATTACCTACATGGAGATGGTGTCGATGGTGATTAGAAGAGTTGAAGTCGCGACGGTGGTACTTCGATTCAAGGAGGTAATGATGTTTTCAATCAAATTCGTTGCACCAGAAGCTTCTATTGGTGCATATGACTGAAAACCATCTGTCAATTTTGGTTTAAGATGCACCGGAGTTGGGAATCGATTAGTTGCAGGTCCGATGGCTACACGGTGATTAATTCGATGATTGTGTATAGTTTAGACGAAATTGGGAGTGCATACGGTTTAGGAAAGTCTATATGATGATTAACCCTCGTTTGAATGTGCATGATTGGACCCGTTTCATGTCGATTGATGTCAATGCTTTGAATCGGTTTCTGTTTCGATTGAATGAGTTGAAACCGTCAATTAAATTTCAAATTACAATTGATGCAAGGTTCGAAACTCTTGTATGAGTGTAAAGAGTGGTTTAATTTGATTTATTACGGTGGTTCTTGGTGGCTTGAGGGCTGGATGGAGTTTGGACGGAGTTTGGCCGGAGGGGAAGGGCGATGGGGCGGTGATGGTTTGGGTTTTTAAAAGAGTTTCATTTTTGGTCCCTGAAGTTTAGAAGATTTACAATTTGAATTAATTCCTTTTATTTTATAATGTATAACCTTTAAATCTTTAATATTATAAATGATAATTATTTGTTTTAATTAAATGCCTAAGATGACAATCTTAACCAATAGATTTTTATTTGTCTATATATATATATATATATATATATATATATATATATATATATATATATATATATTTAAATTTAGGAACATTTTTAACTTTACAACTAGCACTTTATTAATTTATTTATTTAATAACTAATTAAGTTGTAGATTTCAAAACTAAGATTATAAATTAAGACTATTAGAAGTGCCCAAAAATGAACCCTCATAGTTGTATTAATAACATAAATAGCACATACAAGAGATAACGAAGATAACAAGTAGTTAACAAATATACGAAAGAACACAGTCTCCCCAACTTTAAGAAATTTCATCCCGAAATTAAAGATAAGACTAGACAAACAGATGTGAATGTTTCTTCTTCATGTAATCCTCGCGTTTCCAAGTGAACTCGGCTCCACGTTTATTTTCCCAACGAACTTTGACGATTGGCGTGGTAGTCGTTCTGGTCTTTTTCATTGTTCGATCCATGATCTCGACAGGTTTCTCAACAAAATGCAAGGAATCATCTATTTGGATATCCTCTAAAGGAATATGCAGACTTTCATTGGCCAAGCATTTTCTCAAGTTTGAG
The DNA here is from genome assembly GCA_025506505.1 of Flaveria sonorensis. Taxonomy (NCBI): domain Eukaryota; kingdom Viridiplantae; phylum Streptophyta; class Magnoliopsida; order Asterales; family Asteraceae; genus Flaveria; species Flaveria sonorensis. The sequence continues at coordinate 28,367,892 of CM046424.1, read as the reverse complement.
ACATGAAAAACAGGATGGACCCCGCTAAGTTCAGAGGGTAGTTCCAGTTTATAGGCCACTTTTCTGACTCTTTTCAGAATCTTGAAAGGTCCTACAAACCATGGAGCTAACTTACCCTTCTTCCCAAAGCAAACAACTCCCTTCCATGGTGAGACTTTAAGAAGAACCATATCGCCGACCTGAAATTCTAACGGCTTGCGTCTTTTATCCGCGTAACTCTTTTGTCGACTCCTAGCCACCTCAAGGTTATTATGGATTTTAGAAACTTTGTCGGTCGTTTCTTGAATGAGTTCAGGGCCGGTAATGAAATTTTCACCGATGTCAGTCCAACAAATCGGGGAACGACATTTACGACCGTGTAGAGCTTCAAATGGTGCCATTTTGATGCTTGAGTGATAACTATTATTACAGGAGAATTCTGCTAACGGTAAATGCGTATCCCATTCACCACCAAAATCTAGAACACAAAGACGTAACAGATCCTCAAGAGTTTGAATGGTTCGCTCAGTTTGATCGTCCGTTTGTGGATGGTAATCCGTGCTTAAATCCAGTTGAGTACCTAAAAGTTCTTGTATGGACGACCAAAAGTGTGAAGTGAAATGTGCATCTCGATCAGATATGATGTGTAATGGAACACCATGACGACTCATAATCTCATCAATGTAAATATGAGCCAATTTTGAAGTTTTGTAAGTGTCACGTATAGGTATGAAATGCGATGTTTTGGTCAAACGATCGACGATCACCCATATACTATCATGACCACAAGGAGTACGAGGTAACTTGGTTATGAAATCCATGGATATGTGCTCCCATTTCCACATAGGGATTTCAGGTTGCTCAAGTAATCCGCTAGGTCGTTGGTGCTCCGCCTTGACCTTTGCACACGTAAGACATTTGGCTACGTATGAGGCGATGTCCTTCTTCATTTCTGGCCACCAATATTTTCCACGCAGATCCATATACATCTTATCAGACCCAAGGTGAATAGAATAACGTGTTTGATGAGCTTCGTTCATGATGAAATTACGAATATTGTCATGATTCGGAATCCAGAGTCGGTTCAAGAAGTACAACATACCATTCAGTTTTGTTTCAAGCTGTGACCGAACATTATACGCCAATTCTTCATCCTCTTTTCCTTCAGCTAAAGCAGCTTGTTGAGCTTCACGGATGCAAAACTCGAAGTCACTATCATTCCTTATATTTTGAAGCATAATAGTAGCCTCATTGACATCCACGTGAATCTCAGTGTCAAATTCCCCCAGCATGTCAAACCATTGTCGTTGATCTCGAATTTCTTGGAGTGAGACGGTGTTGTTATGGGCTTTGTGACTTAGCGCATCGGGTACGACATTCGCCTTTCCAGGATGGTAACGAATGTCACAGTCGTAGTCACTAATCAACTCGACCCAACAATATTGCCTCATATTGAGATCCTTTTGACTGAAAACGTGTTGAAGACTCTTGTGACCAGTGTAGACTATGCATTGTGTCCCATAAAGGTAATGCCTCCAAATTTTTAAGGCAAAAACTACGACACCAAGTTCAAGATCATGGGTTGTGTAATTCACCTCATGAACCTTCAATTGTCTCGATGCATATGCTATGACCTTTCCTCACGGCATGAGAACACAACCAAGGTCTTGACTAGATGCATCATAATACATGGTAAAATCGTCATTCCCGTCAGGAAGGGTTAAAATACGAGCATTACACAACTTGTGTTTTAGAGTCTCGAAAGCCTCCTCTTGATCAGGTCCCCACTTGAAAAGTTTATTCTTTTGAGTTAAAGCTGTAAGCGGTTTCGCAATCTTCGAGAAATTGCTAATAAATCTCCGGTAGTAACCCGCTAGTCCAAGAAAAGAACAAACTTCTGTTGGAGTTTTGGGAACACACCAATTTTTCATGGCTTCTAACTTCGCAGGATCAACGTGAATTCCTTGGCTATTCACCACATGACCTAAAAATTGGACTTCCTCAAGCCAAAATTCGCATTTAGAAAACTTTGCGTACAACTGTTCTTTCTTCACAAGCTCAAGAACTTGTCGCAAGTACAACTCGTGATCAGTTTTCGTCTTGGAGTAAATAAGAATATCATCGATGAACACAATCATGAATTTGTCTAGTTACGGTTTACATACCCGATTCATAAGGTCCATAAAGATAGCAGGAGCATTAGTCAAACCAAAAGGCATAACCATGAACTCATAATGTCCATATCGAGTCCGAAAGACGGTTTTTGGAATATCACTGTCATGGACCCGTAGTTGGTGATAACCAGAACGTAGATCGATTTTTGAGAATTGAGTGGCTCCTTGAAGTTGTCAAAAAGATCATCAATTTGAGGGAGAGGGTATCGGGTTTTAATGGTGAGTTTGTTGAGTTCTCGATAGTTGATGCACATGCAAAACGAACCATATTTCTTCTTCATGAATAACATAGGTGCACCCCATGGTGAAGAGCTAGGGTGGATGAAGCCTTTATCAGACAGTTCTTGTGGTTGACCGGCTAGTTCTTGCATCTCTGATGGTGCAAGATGATAGGATGACTTAGCCACAGGGTTTGCACCAGAAATCAAGTCAATCTTAAACTCAACCTCACGAATGGGAGGTAGTCCACTAAGATCCTCGGGAAATACATCTGGGAAGTCCCGTACAACAGGAATATCCTTAAGCTCCTTCCCTTTGACTTTTGTGTTGACCACATAAGCCAAAAAGGCTATGTAATTCTTACTTAGGCACTTTCGAGCCTTAGTACACGACATAAGCTTGTGTCCTTTAGATGATCTCTCCCCAAAAACTTTTAAGGTATCACCCGAAGGTAGTGGAATTCGAATACATTTCTCGAAGTAAATAATTTCCACATAGTGTTTCGCTAACCGATCCATGCCAATAATAACGTTAAAACTCTCGAGTTGCATGGGAATGAGATCAATAAGGAATTCATGCTCGTTAAGACTCAGAATGCAACCACGAACGATGGCATCAATAATGATAGATTTTCCATCAACGACTTCGACCGTAAAGGACTTTTCTAGCTTAGTGCGTGACTTAGCAAGGGCGGGTTCAAATTCTAAGAACACAAAACTCTTATCCGCTCCCGAATCAAACAATACAGAAGCATAGCAATTATTTACAAGATACATACCTGTTCAGAGATAGGGCTATTGTTGGTACATGAAAAACAGAGTAAATTTTTATTCAATAAGAGTTCGAGTAGCTATTGTTGGTACATGGAAAACAGAGAAAAGAATGACGTACCGTTCACCACGTCGTTATTTGCTTGTGCTTGGTTTGCGTTAATATTGAAGGCACGTCCTCGAGCTGGTGGGACATTTCCCGCAAGACGGGGGCATTTTGGGAGGAAATGGCTGGTTTCCCCACAGTTGTAACAAGCTCGGTTGGCAACTAGTGCAACATTGTTTGGTGCACGTTGACATGTAGCAACCAAATGCCCATATTTCCGGCAAAGTGAGCAAATACGACATGGGTTGTTTCCTGCATGATGATACTTGCAGATATGACACATCGGGTGTGGTCCAGTGTAAGCTCTAGCAATAGGTGCTTGATTTGCAATGGCAGCTTGTTTTTGTGGCACATTGGGTGCTGTCACAGCAAAGTTTCGAACAGGTGTAAACTAACATTTCTTGCCCTTAAACGAGGATTCAGCCTTCACCTCTTTAGTCGTCTATGGAAGCACTTTCCCAATTTGTTTAGCACTCTTCACCGTCAAGGTACCAGCTTTGATGTGATTTTCAGTGAGCTGTGCAATAATGTTGATTGCTTCTTCCTGGGTCATGGGCCTACTTTGATGAACTCTTCAATACTACAGGGTACCGTGTCCACCATGTGCGGTAAAAGCATGCTTAGTTCATGATGCCGAGTGGAATATGCCAAATGGTTGCCACTATCCTGTTTGAGATTCCAAAATTCTTCCTCAAGTTTTTGCAGTTCACTCCTCGGGCAGAACTTTGGATCATAATGTTCTTAAACTCATCCCACGGTAGTGCCAATGCCATTTTCGCACCCCGGTTCCTCTTTTCACTATTCCACCAGGTAAGTGCCCGTTGTTGAAGAACACTCGCGGCATAATGAACTTTGAGTGCTTCAGGACACTCACTATTGATGAAAGTGTTCTCCATACTCTCGAACCACTCGAGAATTCCAGTGGCTCCCTCCTTCCTACTAAAACTAGTTGGCTTACAAGAGTTGAAATGTCTGAGGTGCTACTTAGTTCGGCGACCATGGTAGGAAGAACGGCAGCCATTTGTCGGGCGATCATAGCGGCGAGTTTTCGATCGGAGCTACCACACTTTTCCATGATGATGAGACATTCTAAATACAAAAATAGAGTAGATATTAGAGCTTTGGAGATAGAACCAGTTCAACTGGACATAAATCTTTGGAATTTACAAACGTATACAGGATGGTTCCATTTGGTAACACACAGCCATTAGGAACATTGACATGTCAAGGTAACTTAGCTCTAATTTATATTGGGGAATTTGTGTATTTTGACCATAGTTTATCACTCATCCCAGAAATCCCCAGGTAAGCATAACTGGTCCCGCAGTTGATTGGGATTTATGCGAAATGCTTACCTTAGCCCAAAGGCTTTTTGCCAGGAAATCCAGAATACAGGTGTTTATGAGTCACACATTTTCCCTATAGACTAATAGAATTAAAACTTTGATGAGATTTTCAAGATTTAGACATAATGCTTAAAGGATTTAGCCATTCGATATAATGCGTATGATTCCACATGTAGTTGAGAATAAGTTTAAGAAAGAGACAAGGGCACATTGGAACTAGTGACAGGTGAGGAGATGTATAAATTGGAGATGAACCAGTTCAACTGGACATAAATCTTTGGAATTTACAAACGTATACAGGATGGTTCCATTTGGTAACACACAGCCATTAGGAACATTGACATGTCAAGGTAACTTAGCTCTAATTTATATTGGGGAATTTGTGTATTTTGACCATAGTTTATCACTCATCCCAGAAATCCCCAGGTAAGCATAACTGGTCCCGCAGTTGATTGGGATTTATGCGAAATGCTTACCTTAGCCCAAAGGCTTTTTGCCAGGAAATCCAGAATACAGGTGTTTATGAGTCACACATTTTCCCTATAGACTAATAGAATTAAAACTTTGATGAGATTTTCAAGATTTAGACATAATGCTTAAAGGATTTAGCCATTCGATATAATGCGTATGATTCCACATGTAGTTGAGAATAAGTTTAAGAAAGAGACAAGGGCACATTGGAACTAGTGACAGGTGAGGAGGGTTAAGAAGTTGGAGATGTATAAGGTTAAAGGTTTCGTCATTCAAATTAACAACCTACGGCATAATTTCACTAAGTAAAGTCAAGTAGCACATAAGGGATTCATCATCTAGCATGTAGCATCATGTAGTATGCATATAAGTAAACTTACAAGATCATAAAGAATTTTCATGTAAAAGGGTCCCTGTATTAACCATAGTCTAGGTCACCATCGCTAATAACCTAAATCCCTATAGTTATGGACTCTGATACCAATGTGTCACACCCCAACCTTAATGGCAGAAACGTTGAGATGTGAGGGTTGAGATTGTTCAAGCCACACAACGTTACTTCCAAGTGTGAATATTATTAAACATAGAGTCCATAACATAACATCTCACACATAAGTCTCAAACAAACAAATCATAACACAAGTTAAATTTAAAACATCTAGATTCAAAATAATTCTTTTTATTTTCTCTAGGTCCAATCCTAGATGATTTCATATCTTCAAGATCAACAATTAAGCTTAAGCATTTCCTAAAACATGTTAGAAAATACGGTCAACATATAATGTTGGTGAGTTCCCTTAGATTGTACATACCTATATATAAATCATTTAAGTGGCAATTCAAGTCATAGATTATCGGATAATGCAAAAATAAATGGATAGCATAATGATACAATCAAACCTTGACAAAAATATGGCCACAACGAAATACACGATTAGCTAAGTGTACTTGGTTCCCATGATTAACAAGAATATGTCATCAGGAGCTGGCAATAACCTCGACTTTAGCACCAAGTATGCTTGTCAAGCCCATAGATCTATGACGTCGCTAGGCTAGCAATAGTTAATGATTGTTTTTACAAGAGTGTATCATATAATATTTGCACAAGTCCCAAATAACCATGACAAAATGTAAAATGAATTGCACGTGCATTACAAGTACTTAAATATTTTTACAAGTGTGCTTGTGATACGAGTAACATGTTTCACCCCAAAACGTGTGAATTAAAGTAAAATGGGGTATGGGAAAACTCACCTGGATAATAGTGATGAACAAAATGGAGACTAGAACAAAATGCTGAAGGTTTGTTAAGATTCAACCTAGAGAATGACGTTTAAAGTTAATTTATAATTATTATAGTTTTAAAGACTACTCGGGAATTTTTTTGGAATTTAGGGTTTTGGATATCAAAATGATTGTATAACGATTTTGTTGAAATACTTAAACATCGTATAACCAATAGTGATAATAAATTATAAAGTAACTAAAATAAATAATTGTTTTAGAATGATTGAATAAACAAATAAGAAATCTTGGACTAATATCATTAATAAGAATTTGAACATTTATAATTAAAGAAATCATTGGAATTACTATTTGACAAATTAATAATTTGTAGCTTTATACTAAACTATTATTTTATAATAAAGAGATTATTTTAAAATGAATTATAAAATATAATAAATGATAGTATAACGATTTTTGTTTGAGCACATATAAATCGTATAGCCAATTGTAATAACTTGCTAAATAAAAAATTTCAGATTTGTTGAGCTTGGATCTTAGGATTCATCACGTTCAGATCTAGAAATCAAAATTAAGATGGGTGTATGTGTGTGAATCTATGAACAAAGAGATGGATAATAATAATGTTATGATTTCATTGATGTTGATAAACAAGTTACAATGAGAATCATAGATGGCTGATGAAATCAAACCCACCCAAAGGAGAGGATTTCTCATTGGGTGGTGATTTACACCATGAGAAACACACACAAAAGAACCACACTTGCAAAAATGCACTAGTGGGTCTATTTATATTATTATTACAACATGACCTAATTTTGACTTTCTAATTGTCTTGATGTTGACTTTGTCATGTTGAATTGTCTTGTATTGTTGTTTTTGTTGTGATCACCTTGGTCTCTGAACTTGTACAATGAGATCTTCAGTTGGCTGTGATTATGATTTGGTAAGCTTTAGTTTATTCCAATGTTGAACCCAACAATACTCCCCCTAAACTGATGCTTGCCAAACTTTGATTTGAAGATCTTCTCTGTCACATGTCTTCTTGATCAACTGATGTTCTGACATAGTTTGCTGTAGTTCTCCCCCTCAGATTAAGCTTCTCCTAATGTATTTCTGATAAAGGATAGAATCTCTTTGAGAATACTTAACGTATTGGATATGAGGTGTATCACTTTTAGATTACTGTTTGTTCATATCACACTCAAAGGATTAGAATGTATTAGGCATATGGTGAGGCTTTGAACTTCAATAAACTACATCAAGAACATGAATCGATGTTGAACACACTTCCACTCTTTTGAAATAACTTGATAAATGACATTCATCAGATAATGAGTACTCCCCTTGATTAAAGTCTGGCTAACTGTCTGCTCAGTAGTCAGATACAGGTGCAAAACATCATCAATGAATGTGAGCCCAAGTACTTCAGAAAGGGCATCTGATAGTTGTACAAGTCCCTGGATGAATTTGTGAAAAAGTCACCAGAGTTGATTTCTATACTCTTTTTTTTTTTTTTTTTTTTTTTTTTTCATGATCAAATAGACGTGCCTGTTGGTTGCAATCATCCACATTCATGTTTTTCTTTTCTTTTTCAAGTCCTGTTCATCAACTGTTCATAAGCATTTCTTGTAACTCATCCGCATTTCTTTGCTAACTTATCCGTATTTGTTTGCAAAGCATCTGCATTTGTTTGCAAGGCATCCACATTTGTTTTCAATGCATTCGCATTTGTGCTTAAAGTACCCGCATTTGTTTAAAGTCAACCGCATTTGGTGACAAGGCATCCGCATTTGTTGACAAGTCATCCGCATTTGGTGACAAGTCATCCGCATTTGTTGTCTCACACATCCGCATTTGTGTATAACACATCCGCATTTGTGGATAACACATCCGCATTTGTATATAACACATCAGCATTTATGGTTAATTCATCCACATTTGATCAAGCTTCATCCGCATTTGTTTTTGTTCATCCGCATTTGTTTTGAGACTTGAACAAAATTCGATTTCACACTGCAGTGTAGGTCGAGAAATCAGCAGTAGCTTCTACTTCTTCATCTTTTCTTCGTTTTTAATGATAATCATGTTCAATTGCATCGAATTTTGAAGGAATAATCCAGGTAATGATTATATTTCTTCAAATCGTACTATATTAGAACATATCTGATGATTTTTCTTCTTGATTTTGAGATGAACAGATGGGTTTTCTTCTTTTTTTTGATGATAATCTTGTTCAATTTGCATCAAATTTTGAAGGAATAATCATGAACATGTTCACGATTCTTCAAATCGTACCATAATTGAACAGATTTGTTGGGTTTTCTTCTGATTTTCGGTATGAACAAATAGGTTTTGATGAACAGGGACTTTGTTCTTCATTTTTCTTCTTTTCTTCATTGTTCTTGACATCATTAAAGATGAAATCAGATCTGAAAACTAGATAAATCCAGTAACCAACAGCTCTGATACCATTTTGCTAAATCAAAAATTTCAGATTCGTTGAGCTTGGATCTTAGGATTCATCACGTTCAGATCTAGAAATCAAAATTAAGATGGGTGTATGTGTGTGAATCAAAGAACAAAGAGATGGATAATAATAATGTTATGATTTCATTGATGTTGATAAACAAGTTACAATGAGAATCATAGATGGCTGATGAAATCAAACCCACCCAAAGGAGAGGATTTCTCCTTGGGTGGTGATTTACACCATGAGAAACACACACAAAAGAACCACACTTGCAAAAATGCACTAGTGGGTCTATTTATATTATTATTACAACATGACCTAATTTTGACTTTCTAATTGTCTTGATGTTGACTTTGTCATGTTGAATTGTCTTGTATTGTTGTTTTTGTTGTGATCACCTTGGTCTCTGAACTTGTATAATGAGATCTTCAGTTGGCTGTGATTATGATTTGGCAAGCTTCAGTTTATTCCATTGTTGAACCCAACACAACTATATAATTGTTTTAAGATAATCGAATAAACCAAATAAGGAATTTTTATAAAAAATTTATAACTTTCAAAATAAGAATAAAGGGTTTATTAAATTATAATTTCAAAACAATTTCTAATTAAATCCTAATTTAGTATAAGTTATAAAAATGTTTTTTATATTAATTTAATAATATTTCAAAATTTTCTGGAATTAATTATTAAAAAAATCAAGTTTTAAAAAAAATGTTGCAGGGGCTAGGGTTTGAACCCGGGACCCCTTGCTTATCCCTCTTGAGCTTTAACCAGCAGGCTAGGGCACCTGCGCCTGCCAACATCTGGTTTATAAATGTTAAAAGCAATCACAACATAAGAACCCCAAGAACCCTAAAACGATTTGGATCAAATTGAAGCCTCATTCGATTCTGTTAACACGCGAAATCATGGGGCTTTTATTCCCCAAGTGAAATCGAGTTTTTACGTGTGTTTAATTACGTGCAAGGAGATGGTGTCGATGGTGATTAGAAGAGTTGAAGTCGCGACGGTGGTACTTCGATTCAAGGAGGTAATGATGTTTTCAATCAAATTTGTTGCACCAGAAGCTTGTATTAGTGCATACGACTGAAAACCCTTTGTCAATTTTGGTTTAAGATGCACCGAAGTTGGGAATCGATTAGTTGCAGGTCCGATGGCTACGCGGTGATTAATTCGATGATTGCGTATAGTTTAGACAAAATTGGGAGTGCATATGGTTTAGGAAAGTCTATATGATGATTAACCCTCGTTTGAAGTGCATGATTGGACCTGTTTCATGTCGATTGATGTCAATGCTTTGAATGGGTTTCGGTTTCGATTGAATGAGTTGAAACCGTCGATTAAATTTCGAATTACAATCTATGCAAGGTTCGAAACTCCTGTATGAACGTAAAGAGTGGTTTAATTTGATTTATTACGGTGGTTCTTGGTGGCTTGAGGGCTGGCCGGAGTTTGGACGGAGTTTGGCTGGAGGGGAAGGGCGATGGGGCGGTGATGGTTTGGGTTTTTAAAAGAGTTTCATTTTTGGTCCCTGAAGTTTAGAAGATTTACAATTTGAATTAATTCTTTTTATTTTATAATGTATAACCTTTAAATCTTTAATGTTATAAATGATAATTATTTGTTTTAATTAAATGCCTAAGATCACAATCTTAACCAATAGATTTTTATTTGTCTATTTATTTATGTATATATATATATATATATATATATATATATATATATATATTTAAATTTAGGAACATTTTTAAATTTACAACTAGCACTTTATCAATTTATTTATTTAATAACTAATTAAGTTGTAGATTTCAAAACTAAGATAATAAATTAAGACTATTAGAAGTGCCCAAAAATGAACCCTCATAGTTGTATTAATAACATAAATAGCACATACAAGAGATAACGAAGATAACAAGTAGTTAACAAATATACGAAACATCACACAGCTGGACACTAATCTTGACAACAAGATCAATATAAAGTTAGAAGGTAGATTGTTTTTTGACATGTGACTATGACACGTCATAGATCACATCCTATTATATTAAAAAAAGGATAAAAGTACAAGAGTGGAAAGTTACAGACAAAGAAAACATACTGAACAATTGATAAAAGTAAAAGGTAATCACCAACTTATATAAGTTGGTGAGTCTTCAGAGCTGGCATCAGAAAGTAGGTCTACTTTTGTCAAAAGTAAGTCAGAGAAGTTTGTCTTCTCTGTCTTCGGAAGAAATCAGTCTTCAAGCTTTGGAAGACTTTGTCTTCAGGCTTCAGAAGACTTCACTTTTGGCTTTGGAAAATTTCTTTCTTTGGCTTTAGAAGATTTCTATCTTTGGCTTCGGAAGATTTGACACTTAGAAAATTTTCTTTGAGCTTGGTCAAATCTTCCAAAATAACTTCCTGGTACTTAAGTTGCATGCTGAGAGATCTTTGGTTAGCATCAGCCTGTAAGATAAACTCTTACAAACTCCCCCTAGGTTGATGCTACCAAAACTTGAAGATTACTATGAGTCTTGATCCTTCACTTGTTTATAACCATCATCAGAACCAGAGCCATTCCTCTCTTTATTAGTTGGTCTAGATTCTTCTGGCTCTTATAGTATCTTCTTATTTCCAATAGATCATCCTTAGGAAGGTCAAGTATTTTCTGCCAGAAGTATACTTATGGACCTCCCTGATCTCTAATGACATATCATCTGTCTGGGTTTGGAGAGTACACCTTGGACATGATAGGTCTCTCAGCAGCTAGAGGCTTTACTTGTAGTGGAGTTGGTTGAGCAGCCTCTTTTGGTTCACCCTCAGGATGTTCTAACTCTTCCTGAGGTGTAGAGGTGGATGCCTTAGACTTTTCTTCTTCTTTGACTTTAAATCTCTTCTAATGGCCATCCTCTTCCTCTTTCTTTACTTCAACTGAGAAAGTTGGTCTTGATCATCTTGTCTTCCTTTTTTTATCATTCTCAGTTTGATCCTTCCCCTTCACATGTTCAGACGAAGGTTCAGTTTGATCCTTCCCCTTCACATGCTCACCCCTCATGATCTTCTACTTGATCACCCTTATGTTCTCATCTATTATGGATAGAGACATGGAACCAAGCCTCCTTCTGGAGAACCTATACAGCTTCAAGAAGCTCACCATCTTTTGTCTGTCCTCAAACTCCTTCTTGTTAGCTTTGATGGTGGCCTTTGATAATTGAGTCGCTTAAGATATTCAAACTCTATGTACTCGTAAGATAAAGGGAGTAAAGCTATTGACTGGTAAAGACTTGTGGCACTCAAGTAGGTAATCATGTTTTGTCTGTCTTGGTCTCTACCTACAGGCACTTTATATAATCTCCTTTTCTTTCTTTCTTTCTTCTTTGATCTTGAGGAGCAAAGCAGCATCCTCAGCCTCCTTCCTCTCTCTTGACACCTATGTGTTTGCTAGTTCATTTAGTTCCTCCAAGGGAAGAGAGATTAGTTCATCTATATTATAGTTCCGAGCTCCAGGTAGTTTAATCTGGTTGCCCTTCACTCATCTTCCTGAGTGTTTGGCTTATGGGCAGCCTTGATTGCAGCCTGCATGAAGCTAGGGATCTCACTCATTCTTTCTTCCCTTGCCTTCCTCTTCCTCTCCCTCTTCTCCTCCTTAATATCCTCTGACGTTAAGACTTTCTTTCCTTTGTCAATCGCAGGCCTATATGACTAAGGGAGGAGAGAGCTTCGACCTTCTTGAGCTGGTTTTGCACTTGAACTCTAGCCAGGGAGAGGCTATGAGACACCTTCACCAACTGATGTCTCACTGAGGGTAATTGGTGCTAAAGGAGTATGTATCTCAAGGTTCACAGGTTCTATAGCTGGGCCTTCAACTGAGGTTTCCCTTTTGAAGCTAATCTTAAGGTCCAACTTATTATCCAGTTAACCAACTGTTTTCCCTGTGAGTCTCTGTCTATATAATCTTTTTCTTCTCTTGAACTCCTTAGACACCCTCATTTGTATCCTTTCAGTTAACCTATCAGCTTATTTGTTTTGGCTTGGATTGACAAGTGGTAGGTCAACCAGAGGGAAGTTTTCATAGAATCTCAGGGTATAGATGTTGAAGACTTCTTGTTGACCCTAGAATCTAGAAAGCAACAGGGTTCTTCTATTAGTTTCATACGTCTATTCTACTATTTGACTATCAATAGGGTGGGATGGAGGTGACATAGCCCTTGGTAGAACACCCTCCTCAAATAAACTTTGGACTATGGCATCTAATTTGATGTGGACCAGAGGAGGTTGTTGAGTCTGGACAATTGTAAGTGAGGGTGGTGAATCCTCAATGTTCATACTCTGAGTAGTGCTCCCATATTCTATGGTTGTGGTGATTTTCTCCCCCTTTTTGGTAGCATCACTTACTTACACAAGTTATCTAAAGGTTAGGCCCACCACATCCATAGGTTCTTGTGGACTTTGTTGAGCATGCCTGGTAGGCCTCTTTGCTAACTTGCCCTTGAGATCGGTGATCTCAAGTTGGTTATTAAGCACCTACCTTTGTAAGGTAGCCATATGAGATTCCAGGTGACTAACCTTAGATACTAGATATGTGTACGTTTGTGTCAATTGTTGCACCTTTTATTGCATACTCCCCTCATCTTCATCATAAAAATCATAGGGGATGAGAAGACATAACCAAAGTTATCCCTCTTACCACAAGTTATATTTACTTGGTCTCTAGATTTCCCATGCTTAATGGTAGCTTCATGAGAAGTGTCAAGGGTTGGGTTTCTGTGGTTGAGGTCTTAAGGATGTAATCACTTTCAGAAGTAAGAGCCTCTTTCACATGGACATATTGAACTTGTTTAGAGAGGTCCACCTCAGTAGCAGGTGAATGATGTGGGCTAGATATTGGAGTAGCAGGAGCACTCATCTCTCCTTGAGTAGGGAAGGAGAAGAGAGACTCATGGTACTCACTAAATCCCATATTCTCATCATCATAGAATTCTAGGTTGGGGATTGGTTGGTTAAGATCTAATGGATGGAGATGGTAGCTTTTCCATAAAGGTTGTTCATCTAAGTTTTGAGACTCAGGATGAAGGCTTGAGGCTGAGTTATGAGCTCATCAGGCTGAGCATGAGGAGCCTCAACACTGATCACAGAGGGAATGGGAGTGGTCTGCTCCTCCGAAGAAGTAAGAGATCTTGGTTCCATTTCCTCCTGCATGGGTGAGTATATAGGAGCATGCTCAATCCGAATAGATTGAGTAGGGGTTCGTTTGGATTTTCTTTTGTAGGTGATGGTGATTTGTGGTTGTATGGGTGTTGAAGATAAAAAAGGTGTGGGTTCAACATTGGTTGGGACTACCAAGTTGTCACCTTGAGTAGGGAACTCTAACATTTTTTGGACAAGGGTTGCTTCTACCCCGGAAAAACCAACATTGGTTTTCCTTTTTATCCTAAAGATACAGGGCTTCATCTGTCCCAACTTTAGAACATTACTCGTTCTCCTCAACTGTGAGCCCAGTTCATAGTTAAGAATGTACTGGACATATCTAGGGACATGCAATACTCAAGGGAATCTAAGTTAGCAAGTAAATTTGTATTGACAGATTATGAATGCCTGAACTTGATCCCCTAGACCATTCCATGGACTATGTTGGAAAGGTATTTAGAAACTTGATCCCATCATCCATGCTTGTTGGATAAAGAGTGGATGACGACATGGAGGAGGTACTTCCACTGAAAGGAGACCTTCCCTTTTCTTGTAAGGCCCCGTTCCCGGAGACCTCACAGTTGGACAATCATAAAATTATTATATGAAACAATACACATTTCATAAAATATTGCAGCGGAATTAAGTTAACAAAAACCATTCATGCATATAATTTATGTTGTAAAATAATACATCGTTGTAAGTTAGGGTTACAAAATAATCAATTAGTAGCATTACAATACAACAAAATAATAAAGCATAAACGGATGCCAGTCTTGCCCCGACGAGTAGCTTTCCCCATCCTCAGCAATATTTACCTGCCAACTGAAAATGCATAAAAGTTAGCGTTGCTGAGTGAGTCCTAGTAAAAGTATAAAAATACCTTGTATGAATTGTATACGAAAATATCCCTTTTTGAATAAAATACATTACTTTCGTATGCGAGCACACATGATACGTACATTCAGATAATATTCAAAATTATCATCGTTATCTTTCCTTTCTTTCTTTCATTATTATCTTTTACTTTCTACCAGACCAATGTGCAATACTCCGACATTATGCACGAAGCTGGTGCTGGGCCTGAGGTCTATAAATAGACCCCGAACATGGTGCACGAAGCAAACCCAGTCACCTGAGGCAAGCAACAAAGGTCCCATCAATCTAAAAGATTGACCCTGCGTGCATCCTCATAAGGTAGCTAACCCGCACACAGTTGAGCTGACAACCCGTGGCTGTGAAGCTCCTTTCATTTTGCTAGCAAGACTTTCATTCATTCATTATGTTCCACTTTTCATTATCATTAATCTTTCACTTTCATTATGATAATACTTTACGTTACGAGCATAAACACACCATGTAAAGTCATATAATAATAATACATAATATGAAACACAAGAACGGGCCATAAACAAGCATAAAATAAACAAATATAAACACCAAGTCAAACCAGGGTCAAACCCTAAAATTCTGATTTCCCAAAATTTCAGAAATTTTCTAAGTGTTCTAGGCGCATGAACACTATGTAGGTGTATCAGCACTATGCAGGCGCACCAACACTTAGGCGCATGAGAAACTTAGGCTCATGAACTTCACTTAGGCGCCTGAGAACCAATTCTGGGCGTATGGGGGTGCTGTTCAGGCGCATGACTAGTACTTAGGCTATTTGGAAAAAATTCCAGGCGCATGGGAACTAATGGGGCGCATGGTCAGCACTTAGGCTTTTCTAAGTCAAATTTCTAGGCGCATGGGCCCTGTTTGGGCGCATGGCCAACTGTTGTTCATTTTTCAGAATAATATTCAAACCCAATCAGCATATGAACCTGTTCTAAGCTTAGTCCTATCATTCTAAGCAATAATATCCCAGAAACAACCATATAACATGAGAGCACAAGCATATATACATACGGTTATACATGTAACAGTAATAAATCATTTTAACATGCATTTTTAGTCCAAAATGTTAAAAACACATAGAAAACCGGGGTCTAAAACTCACCTATTGCAGCCAACAAGTAAAACTCCTCCCAACTTCTTCTTCTTGAAATCGAGAGGGAAAAGTTTCAGCTTTCTTTCTTTCTTCTTTGTCGAAAACAGCAGGTAAAGGGCTCAATATGGGCGGCCATACCCATAAATTAATAAAATAGTTGACTTTTGTACCTTTTACACAAATCCCCCCTCCACTTTTGCCCCTTTTCATTTTCTTCAAGATACGTTTTCTTTTCTTTTATTTTGACAAGGATTTCGGGTGTTACATTTCTATAGGTCTTGACTGAGAAGTCACCTTCATAGCCTATCAGCTGAAATGATCCGTTGACTGCCTCTTTGGGGAAGTATAGCTCACCAACTTTATCATCTAGCCTCAGATGTTAAGTCTTCATGTGCATTTGTTAAGTCTTCATGCGCATTTGCTAAGTGTTCACCCGCATTTGTTTTGCCCATGCGCATTTGCTACAGTGTCCATGTGTATTGCTTTAGCCATCATCATTCAGTTCATGCGCATTTCCTATCAGAAGATTTCCTGAGAATGTTCATCCGCATTTGTTGTGCTCATCCGCATTTGTCTAAGTTCATCCGCATTTGTCTAAAGACTTGGGATTTTCTGGAAATTTTGGGAATAGAATTTAAGTATGGAGAACTTCTGTATAAGGAAAAATTATGCTTGTTTGAGGATTATTATGCTTGGTTCTTTCTTATGTGCTGCTTTTTCTATGTCTATAATATTTTCATGTTATGTGATTATGTAATGTGCATCTTAATAAGTATTATTCATATCAAGTGGGCACGAAAGAATAAAAGAAGAATAGTGAAACTTAATGAGTGTTATCTCGGGCCCTACAATGAATGAAAAGCCTTGCAAGCAAAATGAATGGAGGTGCACGACCTTGTTGTCGTTAGCTCAACTGATGTGCGACTGTATAGCCCATGACGTTGCACATCTGGGGTCTAATCCTGGGGATTGACCAATGAATGAATGGGATCCTAGTTCATGAGCAGGCTTCGTGCCTAGCAGTGTGGATCAACTGTCGATGGGTTAGCTACCAGGATAAACGTTAGCCGACAGGGGTTCGGCATCTGTTGCCAACCAACAATGTATGCTCTTGCTTTGTGCAATCCTAGTTAATGAAAGAGAAGATAATGAAAGAAAGAAAGGTGATGAATCACTTTATGATTGATTATGCATGTGGATGAATGATCACCAAATGAAATTTAAAAAGTGTATTTCTCTATATAATTAAACTAGAACTCACTTAGCAACGTTGACTTTTTATATGGATATCAGTTGGCAGGTAAGGATGTTTCTGAGGATGGCACGCGGGTGAGGCTACTTGGCTGGCAAAGAATGGCATCCATTCGTGCATGATGGTTTTGTTGTTTTGTAATACAATTGAATGATTCTTTTGTAACTGTTAAAATACAATGATGTATTATTTAGCAACATCAAATATTAACGCATGAATGATTTTTGATAACTTAATCCGCTGCAATGTTTTTATGAAATGTATTAATCTTATATGAAAAAAAATGTTGTGATTGTCCAACTGTGAGGTCTCCGAGAATAGGGCCTTACAAGTTGGTATCAAAGCCAAAGTTTAAGAGAAATGGGTAAATATTTTCAAAAACCTAAATTTAAACTTAGAATGGGACCGAATGGAAGGATGCCAGCCCAAGTAGCTACGTGCCATCAGGTAATTTTTATAATTAATCTGTATTACATGCATGTGCTATTTGATTTATGTGCTTAGTAGATTTGGACACTGATGTAGTCTGGATAGGGAATGCTTGGGGGATGAAGAGTAAAGTAAGTGGCTAATCACAACTGGCCACTGTAATTAGGGACTTACTATACTTGACATAATCTGAGCTATTACCTTGAATGACCTTGTTAGTGCTTGAATCTTATAGGAGGTAGATCTTATGGAGGGTAGGAAACCTGGGAAGGCAACCCGAGGCGGTGCTCATGGCGGGCGTACTACTGGGCCACGTGTCACCCGAAGCAAAGCTAAGGCTCCCGAGACAGTTCATGAGGACTTGGGTATTCATAGCCACCAAGAGGGTGAAGGATCAACCACCCTCAAGTCTACGGTAAAGGAAGCTATTGCTGACGAAGTCTACAACGTCATGCAAAAAGTGTTACATTAAGTGGTGACCGAGGTGTTAAGGGCTGTAAAGGATGGTGAAAAGAGCAAAGATACAGTGGAGAAGGAGAAAGCTGATGCAGAGCCGTCTAGTCCCAAGGTGGTAATCCATGATGGTGATAGCGAGGGGAGAAGGAGACCGCTAATGGGTGCACCTATGGGGAGTTTCAGAGGTGCAAACCCCCGACCTTTGATGGTAACGACAATGTTACTGCTGCTCATCGTTGGGTTCGAGAGATGGAGGCAGTCCAAGACATTAGTGAGTGCCGGGAGGATCAAAAGGTGAAGTTTTCCTCCCATTCTTTCGTTGACTCGGCATTATGCTGGTGGGACAACATTGTCTAAGTCGAGGGGAAACGGTCTGTTGCAAGGATGAGGTGGTCGGATTTGAAGGAACTTGTACTGGAGGAGTATTGTCCACATCGGGAGTTGGAAAAAATTGAGAAGGAGTTCTTGCATTTGGAGGCTGGAAACATGACTCATCAAGAGTATACCTCCAAGTTCAATGAGCTTGCAAGACTCGTGTCGGATCTAGTAACCCCAGAGTCTAAGAAGATCAAGAGATACATGCAGGGTCTACCCGTGGCTATCAGGAGGAACATGATAGCTGTTAGACTAAGCACTTTCAGGTCTGCAGTAGATTTGGCCAGAAGGTTGTATGATGAGAGGGATCCGGTGCCAATTCAGAGGAAGGTTGAAAAGAGTTGGAACAAGAACGGTAATGGGAAGCGATTCAGGGGTGACCATTATGGGATCGGGGAAAAGAAGGTGAGGATTGATGATCGCCGCCTAGGATCGAGTAAAAGGGGTAATAGGAGGGGATGTAAGAAGTGTGGGAAGGTTCACTTGGGTGAGTGTAGAGTGGGGATGAACCGGTGTTTTAAGTATGGAGGCGAAGGCCACTATGCTAGAGAGTGCGGGGTACCATGATGTTATCAGTATGGGGAGGTAGGCCACTCGGGCCGAGATTGCAAGAAGGGTGGAGCAGGGAGCTCAGGGACTCAGAATATAGGCGAGAAAGGGAGGAGTGAGAACACCAAAGCCAAGGCAAGGGCATTCAACATGACCCGGGAAGAAGCCAGAATGGACCCTGAAGTAGTTTCAGGTATGTTTCTGGTAAGCCAACTGTATGCTAGTAGAAGTTTTGTATCTACTACCTTTTGTCGTGAAATGCATGGTAAGAATAAGAAGATAGACGTGCCCTTCTATGTAGAGACAGCGATAGGAAAGTCTACCAAAGTGACTGATGTGATAGACGACTGCCTCGTAGAGTTGGACGGTCGTAAGTTTCCTGCTAGATTGTACATGATGGCCCTAGGAGGTTTTGATGTGGTGTTAGGGATGGATTGGTTGGCGGCCTACGAAGCGAACATCGTGTGCCAAAAGAAGACGATTTGTCTGACTGCGCTCGATGGCAGTTTGGTTATGATACATGGAGACAAGGAGTGCATTACACCGCGAGTAATCTCGATGATCACGGCCGAGAAGTTTATGAGACGCAGGTGTGGTGCTTACTTGGCCTATGTGAAGGATATGGATGCTACCGTGCCTCAACTGTCAGGCGTGCCAATAGTATGCTATTTCCTTGATGTATTTCCCAAAGACCTACTATGGGTACCACCTGAACACAAGATCGAGTTCCAGATTGATCTAATACCTGGTGCCCAACATGTTGCAAAGGTGCCATATCGTCTCGCTCCCTCCGAGATGAAGGAATTGATGACCCAGTTGCAAGAGTTGCTAGTAAGGGGTTCATTCGACCGAGTATCTCTCCCTGGGGTGCTCCGGTCCTTTTTGTAAAGAAGAAGGATGGTAGCATGAGGATGTGCATTAACTACTGTGAGTTGAACAAGTTAACGGTGAAGAACCGGTACCCACTACCGAGGATTGACGACTTGTTTGATCAGCTCCAAGGTGCCAGCTGGTTCTCAAGGATAGATCTCCGATCTGGTTAACATCAGCTAAAGGTCAAAGAACAGTATATCCCGAAGAAGACGTTTCGAACTCGATACGGGCATTATGAATTCCTCGTTAGTCTTTCGGTCTAACCAACAAGCCAGCTGCTTTTATGGATCTGATGAATCGGATGTGTAGGCTGATGTTGGATAAATCCATGATTGTGTTTATTGATGATATCCTGATTTATTCGAAGAATGAACAAGAGCATGCCGGTCACATTCGCGAGGTATTGGAGATGCTTAGAAGGGAGAAGTTGTATGCTAAGTTCACTAAATGCGCATTCTAGTTACGGAAAGTTCAGTTTTTGGGTCATATGGATAATTCTGAAGGGATTATGGTGGACCCGGAAAAGGTGGAGGCGGTTATGCAATGGAAGTCCCCAAAGACGCCATCCGAGATCCGCAGTTTCTTGGGTTTGGCAGGCTACTACAAACGGTTCATCCAAGACTTCTCCAAGATGGCTTCACCATTGACCAAATTGACCCGTAAGAATGTGAAGTTCATATGGGGTCAAGTGCAAGAGAATGCTTTCGAAGAGTTGAAGACAAGGTTGACTCAAGCTCCTGTCTTGACGTTACCTGAAGGGAATGAAGACTTGGTGGTCTATTCTGATGCTTCCTATGCAGGATTGGGTTGTGTGCTAATGCAACGGGGAAGGGTTATAGCCTATGCGTCCCGACAATTGAAAATCCATGAGGCTAACTATCCTACTCATAACCTGGAGTTGGCGGCTGTGGTTTTTGCATTAAAGATTTGGAGGCACTACCTGTACGAGATGAGGTGCACCATCTTCACTGATCATAAAAGTTTGAAGTGCTTCTTTGAGCAGAAGGATCTTAACATGAGACAAAGAAGATGGTTAGAGTTGATCATGGATTACGACTGTGAAGTCCACTATCATCCAGGTAAGGCGAATGTGGTAGCCGATACCCTCAGTCGAAAGGAGATGCCGGAACCGATTCGGGTGAAGGCTTGCCAGCTGATTGTGGCCGGATGTTATGGGTCAAATCAGGAAATTTCAAGATGAGGCATTAAAGGATGATAAGATCAACTCCGAACGAATGAAGGGGCAGGTGACGGATTTAGGGGAAAACACCCTTGGCGTAAAAACCCTTTCGGAAGGATGTGGATTCCTCGTTATGGGGAGCTGAGGGGAAGGATCATGGATGAGGCTCACAAAACACGGTATTCCATCCATCCTGGTGCTACAAAGATGTATCATGATCTGAAGAAGGATTATTGGTGGCCAGGGATGAAGCGTGACTTGGTGGAGTACGTAAGTGCCTGACCTGTTTACAAGTGAAGGCTGAACATCAGAAACCATATGGGAAGATCCAACCTTTGGATATACCCGAATGGAAGTGGGAACACATTGTTGGGGTCAATAATTGATAAACTGAAGCTTTCCAAACCACAATCAAAGCCAACTGAAGATCTCAATGTACAAGTTCAGAGACCAAGTTGATAAACAAAACAAAACAAACACAAGACAAAGTCAACATCAAGACCACAAGAAAAGTCAAAATTAGGTCATGATGTATAAACATTATAAATAGAACCACTAGTGCTACTTTGTAAGGTGTGGTTCTTGCAAAGTGTGTGAGTGGCTGGTAGTTCTTAAGTGTGTGTTTTTCATGGTGTAAATCACCACCCAAGGAGAAATTCTCTCCTTTGGGTGGGTTTGATGTTCTTCCATCTTTGTATATGTTTCTTCATTGTAATTTGTTATTCAACATCAATGAAATCATAACATTATACATTACACACATGTCCTTGTTCTTTGATTCACACTCTTCCACCCATCTTTAATTTTGAATTCTCAGATCTGAAAATGATGAATCCTAAGATCCAAGCTCAACGAATCTAAAATATTGATTCAGCAAAATGGTATCAGAGCTGTTGGTTGCTGGGTTCATGTATGTTTCAGATCTGTTTTCATTTTTAAAGATGTTTACAACAAAGAAGAAAATCAGAAAAATAAAGAACACATCTCTGTTCATCAAACCATCATCTGTTCATCAACAAAATACACAGAACATTAACAAATATGTTCAAAATGGGTTCGAATTGAAGATGATAAAGCATTCAACAGAAGACATTCGGTTTGAACATTTATTTGAGAAGAACATTCAGATCTCGAACAGGTTGATTCAAAATACAAAGATCTCGAACTGGTGGTTAATCAATGGGTTGTTGAATCAAATCCAACCACAAATCTAAGACCACCAGTGTACAATTAACATGATTTCGAGGCTAACTACAAGATCTCGAACAGAAATGATTCGGATTGAACCTAAATTCAATATTCTCAGATCGATGATGAACAGGAAAGACAAATGCGGATGAAACACAAGCCATCCGCATTTCTCTTTTGCATCCGCATTTCCTACTAAAGCCATCCACATTTGTCACTAAGGCAACCAAATGCGGATGTTCAAACAGAACTATTGCTGATAAAGGGCATACAAATGCGGCTGTTGAACAAGAAATGCGGCAGTTTAAGGATCCAATGCGGATGATCACAGAAGTAATGCGGATGATGAAACAAAACCAATGCGGCTGATTTTTTTAGTTCAATGTGGCTGAGTTCCAGTATAAAACAAATGCGGGTGTTTAAGGGATCAAATGCGGCTGTTGTAGGAGTTAATGTGGATGTTACAAATGAACAAATGCTGTTGTTGAATAACTTATACGGATGTTGGAACAACAAATGCGACTGTCTTGTGCAAATGCGGATGAGTTATCTCACAAATGCTGATGTTGATTAAACAAATGCGGCTGTTGAACGTGCAAAATGCAGTTGTTTTAACGTACTAATTCAGATGCTTATCACACCAAATGCGGATGTTCCACAGAACTAATGCGGAAAATGGGCATAACTTGGGCTACGAGCCTTCGTTTCTAACTTGCTACCAGTCAAAACGACCGTGGAAACGAGGGCTACGTCATGGTAACTTGCCGTACGCGGGTTATCCCGTTATTTTTCCAAAATAAGACCTCTAAATGGGTTTTTGGGCCACTTTTATGTTTGGTGTTACAAGAAATGCTTATGTTGATTCAATAAATACGGATGGTACAAGGTCAAATGCGGTTGGATAAACATCTAATGCGGATGTTGTATCCAAATTTCAGCCTTTGTTTTAAACAATGCTGATGCCATCAACATAATGCACAACATCAACATCAACAACATCAATATCAACAACATCAACAACATCAACATCATCAACAGAATACATCATCAACAACAACAACAACAACATCAACAACATCAACATCTACAACAACATTAACATCAACATCAACCTCAACAACATCAACAACATCAACATCATCAACATCAACAACATCAACATCAACAACATCAACATCAACATCAACATCATCAACATAATACATCAACAACAACAACAACATCAACAACATCAACATCTACAACAACATTAACATCAACATCAACCTTAATAACATCAACATCAACCTCAACAACATCAACATCAACAACATCAACATCATCAACATCAACAACATCAACATCAATAACATCAACATCAAAAACATCATCAACAACATCAACATCAACAACAACATCATCAACAACAACATCATCAACAACATCAACATCAACAACAACATCATCAACAACAATAATATCAACAAAAACAGATGATGAACAGTTGACAATAACAAACAAGAAATACAAGAAAGATGATGAACAGATGCCTACAACAAACAAGAAAACAAGAAACATGATGAATACGGATGATTGCAACCAACAGGCACATCCATTTTCACATTCAACAGAAATGAAGAAATCAACCTTGGTCATATAATCATTGGTCATATAATCACTGATCTAATCAAGGATTTGTACAACTGTTAGAAACTTTTTCTGAAGTACTTGGAACCACCCATTATCAAGTTAATTCAGAGATTCAAAGAGTTGAAGTGTCTTCAAGACTGACTTATGTTCCCGATGCTATTTATTGAAGTTCAAAGCCTTATCATATGCCTAATACATTCTAATCCTTTGAGTGTGATATGATCAAACAATAATCCAAAAGTGATACACCTCATATCTAATACGTTAAGTATTCTCAAAGAGATTCTATCCTTTATCAAAAATACATTAGGAGAAGCTTAATCTGAGGGGGAGAACTACAGTGAACTGTGTCAGAACATCAGTTGATCAAGAAGACATGTGACAGAGAAGATCTTCAAGACAAAGTTTGGCAAGCATCAGTTTAGGGGGTGTATTGTTGGGTTCAACAATTGATAAACTGAAGCTTTCCAAACCACAATCAAAGCCAACTGAAGATCTCATTGTACAAGTTCAGAGACCAAGTTGATAAACAGAACAAAACAAACACAAGACAAAGTCAACAAGACAAAGTCAACATCAATACTACAAGAAAAGTCAAAATTAGGTCATGATGTAAAAACATTATAAATAGAACCACTAGTGCTACTTTGTAAGGTGTGGTTCTTGCAAAGTGTGTGAGTGGCTGGTAGTTCTTAAGTGTGTGTTTTTCATGGTGTAAATCACCACCCAAGGAGAAATTCTCTCCTTTGGGTGGGTTTGATGTTCATCCATCTTTGTATATGTTTTTTCATTGTAATTTGTTATTCAACATCAATGAAATCATAACATTATACATTACACACATGTCCTTGTTCTTTGATTCACACTCTTCCACCCATCTTTAATTTTGAATTCTCAGATCTGAAAATGATGAATCCTAAGATCCAAGCTCAACGAATCTGAAATATTGATTCAGCACACATCACCATGGATTTCATCACAAAGTTTCCTCGCACTGTGAGAGGATGTGATACCATTTGGGTGATCGTAGACCGCCTGACGAAGAGTGCACACTTTTTGCCAATCCAAGAGACTTACTCGTCGGAAAAGTTGGCAGAGTTGTTCATCAAGGAGATCGTCACTCGTCATGGCGTGCCGGTGTCTATTGTTTCTGATAGAGACACCCGGTTCACGTCAAAGTTCTGGAAGAGATTTCATGATGCGATGGGGACGAGGTTACACATTAGCACAGCTTATCACCCTCAGACAGATGGTCAATCAGAACAGACCTTTCAGACCTTGGAGGATATGCTCTGGGCATGCCTTACTAACTTTGGTGGAAGTTGGGATGAACACCTACCATTGGCAAAGTTTTCCTACAACAACAGTTATCATGCCAGTATAGGCATGCCACCATTCGAAATGTTTTATGGGAGGAGATGCAGAACCCTGGTGTGTTGGGGTGACATCAGGAAAAAATAGTTGGGAGGCATCAAGATCATTGAAGCCATGTCAGAAAAGCTAGAAAAGATCAAGGCATTTATGAGGGCGGCGAAAGATATGAAAAAGTCGTATGCTGACAAGAGGCATATACCGATTGAATTCCAGGTGGGTGATAAAGTGATACTGAAGGTTTCACCTTGGAAGGCGATCATTCGTTTTAGAAAGAGGGGTAAGCTGAGCTCGAGGTATATATGACCTTTCCGAATCATTGCACGAGTAGGAGAGGTGGCCTATAGGTTGGAGCTACCCGATAAGTTAAGTGGAATTCATCCAACATTCCATGTATCTCAACTAAGAAAATGCCTAGCTAATGAAGATATGATTGTACCACTGGGAGACATTGAAGTGGATGAATGACTTAATTATGTAAAGCAACCAGTGGCAATCATTGACCGAAAGGTGAAGAGATTATGAAATAAAATGGTTCCATGGTGCGAGTATAGTGGAGGCACAGGAAAGGATCTGAGTCTACATGGGAGACTAAGGAGGAGATGAGACAACATTACCCACAACTATTAGAAGAATGACAGGTTTCGGGGACGAAACCTCTATAAGGGGGGTGGACTTGTAACACCCTAAAATTTATTAAGAAAATAATAATGACAAAAGGAGAAGTTGCAAAAGTGGAGGGCTAAAGTGTATAAAAGGACAAACATTATTATTTTATATGTTTCTGCTTATTTGGGGCTGGTTTGCATATTTGACTGATGTTTTCGAAACAAATTATGATTTTTCATGTGTGGTGCGGACAGTTATAATGATATAGTTATGTTGTGTGATTCTCTTGTTGATCGTTTAAAGTTTGTGATGTTCTAAGTGTTAGAGTGATAGATCTAAACTTTGTTCATGTTAGAATGATGATTGGGACTAGTAATGACATAAGTTGAATTTCAGGTTAGTTTTTATGTTCATCCGCATTTAACAGAAAGTCTTTTGTTCTTGAGCATTTGCTCTTTTCTTCATGTGCATTTGTTAAGTCTTCATGCGTATTTGTTAAGCTTCATACGCATTTGCTAAGTGTTCACCCACATTTGTTTTGCCCATGCGCATTTGCTACAGTGTCCATGTGTATTGCTTTAGCCATCCGCATTCGGTTCATGCGCATTTCCTGACAGAAAATTTCCTGAGAATGTTCATCCGCATTTGTTCATCCACATTTGTTCATCCACATTTGTTCATCCGCATTTGTTGTGCTCATCCACATTTGTCTAAGTTTATCCACATTTGTCTAAAGACTTGGGATTTTCTCGAAATTTTGGGAATAAAATTTAAGTATGGATAACTTCTGTATAAGGAAAGATTATGCTTGTTTGAGGATTATTATGCTTGGTTCTTTCTTATATGCTGCTTTTTCTATGTCTATTATATTTTCATGTTATGTGATTATGTAATGTGCATCTTAATAAGTATTATTAATATCAAGTGGGCACGAAAGAATAAAAGAAGAACAGTGAAACTTAAAGAATGTTACCCCGGGCCCTACGATGAATGAAAAGCCTTGCAAGCAAAATGAATAGAGGTGCACGACCTTATTATTGTTAGCTCAACTGATGTGCGGTTGTATAGCCCATGAGGATGCACATCTGGGGCCTAATCCTTGGAATTGACCAATGAAAGAATGGGATCCTAGTTCATGAGCAGGCTTCATGCGTAGCAGTGTGGATCAACAGTCGATGGGTTAGCTACCATGATAAACGTTTGCCAACAGGTGTTCGGCATCTGTTGCCAACCAACAATGTAGGCTCTTGCTTTGTGCAATCCTAGTTAATGAAAGAGAAAGATAATGAAAGAAAGAAAGATAATGAATCACTTTATGATTGATTATGCATGTAGATCAACAGTCGATGGGTTAGCCTAGCAGTGTGGATCAACAGTCGATGGGTTAGCTACTAGAACTCACTCAGCAACGCTGACTTTTTATATGTATATCAGTTGGCAGGTAAGGATGTTGCTGAGGATGGCACGTGGGTGAGGCTACTTGGCGGGCAAAGACTGGCATCCATTCGTGCATGGTGGTTTTATTGTTTTGTAATACAATTGAATGATTCTTTTATAACTGTTAAAATACAATGTTGTATTATTTAGCAACATCAAATATTAATGCATGAATGATTTTTGATAACTTAATCCGCTGCGATGTTTTTATGAAATGTATTAATCTTATATGAAAAAAAAAATGTTGTAATTGTCCAACTCTGAGGTCTCCGGGAATGGGGCCTTACATCTGGATCTACAAAGCCAGGTGGTTGCTTGACATAAACTTATTCATCTATCACCCCATATAGAAATGCACACTTGACATCAAGCTGTTAGACCTTGAAATCCTTGGATGCAGCAAAAGCAAGGAATATCCTTACAGCTTTAAGTCTTACTACAGGAGAAAAGACATTTGTGTAGTCAATCCCTTTTTCTTGAGTGTACCCTTGGGCTACTAGTCTTGCCTTGTTCTTGATGACAAGCCCTTAAGTTTGACTTGATCCAAAGAGTGTGTAACATCATTAATGTTGTCTTCAGTGGAGTGGTTGTCAGCATCATAAAATTCTAGATCACTTTTACCATCTCCATTTCCTCCTACATTAGAAATCCCTTCAATTGAGTTTTGTGACTCATTGCTGGAATTGGTTGGCACGTCAGATGTATTAGCTGAAGAATTTGTCATGGTTGTGCGGACAGGATTTACACTTGTATGGTTTGTAACCACTAGAGCTGAAGGGATCCAATCATTTGGTCTTCTTAGCTCAAATCATGGATCAGGATCTTCTGTAGATATATTACCTATTGTTCGTGAAACATTTTCACAAGATTTGTTAAAACAGTTGGTAACTAAATCAAGATCAAATAGCTAATCAGGACGAGAACCTTTCACACTAGGACTGTGCTCATTGAAGATCATATTGGCTGACTCCTCAACTACTCTAGTTCTGAGATTGTATACTATATAAGCCTTAGCTTGGGAAGAGTATCCAATAAAATATACATCATCTGCTTTCTTAGCAAACTTGGCTATGTGACCTTTGGTAATCAAGATGGCATGGACATGCAAATGACCTGAGGAAACCGATGAAAGGTCTCCTTTTGTGCCACAGTTCATAAGGTGTCTTACCATGAGTTTTGACTACTAAAACTCTATTCTGCACATACAAGGCAGTGTTGACTGCCTCTGCCCAGAAGGTGATGGGTAGTTTAGACTCAGAGAGCATGGTTCTTGCAGCCTCAATAATTGTCCTATTTCTCCTTTCATCAACACATCTTGTGATCTTGACCTTGTGATCGCGTGATAATTATTCAATGTTTAATTGACCTAATTATGTGATTTTACATCATGATTAGTATGGAACAATTTTACTTTGTTTGTGTTTTGATTTGTAGGGATTGGAGTTAAAACAAGCTTATTTCAGAGAAAAAGGAGAAAAATATGAAACTACAAAGACTGAAGTCGAAAATAGTGAAAGTTACAAAAAAGGCCCAGTGAAACCTACACCGGCATATGATACGCCGGGTAAGGGCGTATAATACACTGGTTGGCGTATTGGTGGCATATTTGTGGGCGTATTTGACAAAATTTATAGAAAGTTGGGCGTATGGATGCTGAGGGGGGGTATGATACACCGATCCTGGGTGTATCATACGGCGGTCATCAACAAACTCTGGATTTTCTGGAATTTCAAGTTCTTTAAACACAATCCATCCCTAATTCGAAAGAAAAACTTTCCAAGCTCAATTCTTGACGATTCTAAGCTGATTTATGGTGATCTCAAGCCTTCCTATTCATCCCAAATCATCTACAAACATTATCAAATGAAGATTGAAGATCCGATGAAGACCATGAGTGGCTAGTTCGTTCTTTGATTACTTTCGGGAGTACAGTTCTTGTCAAGTGAGGCAATTGGTATGTTTGATTAGGTTTTTATATTGAACATTGAATTATTCATTGAAAAATTATGTTTTGATTAATTTAAAAGGTTTACTTATAAATAAAGTTATTTACTTGATTATCAGTTTTCGGTTTCCTTGCCTCGTGAGCTCATTAAGAAAAGTAGACAATGTGATATAGGAAAATTGGTAATATTGTGAGTGAACGAATCTTACAAGGTTGTTCCTTTATTACCACTTTAATCAAAAGTTAACATCTTGAAGTTTTGTTCTTATAGACCCTAATTTGAAAGTATCAATTGTTGATCTTGTGGAATTGGAAACCCAGAAGTGATTATTTCTTATTATTTAATCAGATTTGTTTCAAAGTTTGTTGCTTATTTCAATAGTGTTCTTAATTTCATCCAAAGTTTTAATTTTTAATTATAAGGTTTGTGTCTTTAAGTTAATCGAGTCATATTGTTAAACACTTTCCACATATTCCCTGTGGAGATCAAAATGGCGTCGTTGCTGGGGAATTAGTGTGCTTAGTGTTTAATTGTTTTTATTTGCTTTCTTAAAAATTTATATAAAAAAACCCAAAAAGATTTTATTTTTCTGTTTTTCTTTTTTAAATTTGTTTCCTTGTTCAGTATTAGGCTTCTTGTTTGCAGGTAACCCATTACGTTAATGCATATAAGATTTTCAGAAAGGACCTCACCATTGCAATTTGATTTATAAATAGAGAAGACTCCAAGAGAGAATCATGTGTTTCACAAAGCATCAACTTCAAGGACTTCTCAAATTCATGGTCAAACAAGATCAAAAGAAGGTACATCATCAGCGACTGCTCATCGGATTCTAAGTAGACTTTCAAGAACGCCTGAAAGTAACCAATCAAGAAGGATGAATAATCCAGACAACCAAGGAGGGCCACCACCCAACCAAACTTTAAGGGATATCCCACTACTAGTGTTCCCTACACCCGATGATCCTCCACCTCAACCACAACCATTGTAACATCAACCTCAGGGGCCGATCCCTATAAATCAATATGTGCAACACCAACCTCCACCCGTAAATTTCCAACCAATGCCAAATTTTTGGGTTCAAAATCCAAGTTTTCAGCATAACGGAGAAGGTAGTCATCATAGCAATGAGGAACGGTTTTCAGTGGAAGGAAGTCATCACACTAATTATGTGGATGACAGGATTGAAGATCAGGAGGATATGGAAGGACCAATTCAAGCTAACTTTGAACACTATAGAAATCAACCAGGTTATCAAAACCGTCAGCCGAACCAAGAGCGCGATGGTTATGCCCAACCCCCTGATTTTCACAATGTGGGAGGTCAACCATTTAATGACATACCAGCAAATCCAGGAGCTCAACATTATGTACCTACACATGGCGTGGATAGTCACTTTCGTCCTGCCATTGCTATCAACTCATCTCCTATAGTTCCACCAATGCAACAAGTGAGAACTTTTGTTGTTAGACCACAATGCTTAGGAATTCTTCCTCACTTCCATGGGATGACAATCGAAGAACCATATTTGCACATATCAAAATTTGAGGCATCATGTAGTACCATAGGTTCAAAGGTTTTCACCGGATGAAGTTAAGTTGGTACTTTTCCAATTTACACTCAAAGACAAAGCCAAGCAATGGTTTTTATCCTTGCCTTCTGCAATTATTCAAATGTGAGTTCAAATACAATAACTATTCTTAGAAGAATATTATACTTCTCAAAGAACAAGTGATGCAAGGCGGGCCATTCGAGGTTTTACATAACTATCGGGGGAACAATTCCATGAAGCTTTTCATTGATTCAAAGAGATGTTGTGAACTTGTCCACATCAAGGAATAGCTAAGTGGGAGTTGATTTCAACATTCTATGATGGGCTATCACTGGAAGATGCAAGAGATGTGAACTTTACAAGTGCGGGTACATTTACATTGAACCATGAGGATGATGATTGGAACATATTGGAATGGATGAGTGTGATATCTAAAAAATGTGCACAATCAAGTCGAAGGTCAAGTGGTGCAAATGTAAAGATGGTGAATGATCAGGTGGCCATGGACAGAATTGTAGTTTTGGAACGAGAAATTGCAAGCCTCAAAGTTGGAAAGAGTGGTGTGGTGCATATACTTAGTGAATATGACGTGCGTGACATGTGTAATGACATTGGTCACACATCAGTTACGAGCTACTTGAATTTGGGAAAAAGTGAAGAAATACATCAAATACATGGCCAAGGAGAAATGAAGACATTTGATATAAATTCTAACACATATCACTCGGTCTTAGAAATCATCCAAGTCTTAGATATGGTAATAATACTAACCAATTGAATCCTCCTTTTCAGTTACAAACTCAAGGGAACAACCAATACCAGGGCCGACAACAAAACTACAATCAAGACGGCTATTAAAGAAAAAACTACAATCAAGGGAATTATCAACAAGGAGGCCATTCTCAACAAAGGAATCAATAAGGGCTTCCAGCTCATAATGGTAATGACAGTACAATTTTAATAGCAATTTAGGACTTCACGAAAGATATGAAGGAATTCAAGCAATTCAAAGAAGTGTAAGAAAAGACTAATGAAGCTATTGCTAAGCAACTGGGACAACTAGCTGAACAATTGTCCGGAAGACAAACTGGAAAGCTTCCAAATGACACAAGAAAGAATCCTCAACATCATGCTTCAACCTCAAAGAATTATCACTTGGGCCAGGTAAGTATTTTAAGAAGTGGTAAGACTTATGACAACAAGGTTGTACCACCACCACCATTGAAAGAAGGAGTGGTGGTCGACCTTGGTGAAAATAAGGAAAGCGATAATGATTCGGAACTTGAACCATCTAAAACAACAAAGAAAGTAACTTTTCATGAACCAATTAAGGAAAAAGAAAAACCAAACACATCTGCTTCTCAAGGAGTGAGGATGTGAATAATACCATTCCTTACCCCTCAGCTTTAAAAGAACCTAACAAACCACTTTTTAAAAAACGAGGGCCTCAACAAGATGAGATTTGGGAAATTTTTAAACAAGTAAAAATCAATCTTCCATTAATAGATGCAATTAAACAAGTTCCGGCTTATTCCAAATACTTGAAGGATTTATGTACCCAGAAACGACAACATAAATTACAAAAACAACTTGATTTTACTGATAATGTTAATGCCGTTTTATCGGGTATACTTCCACCAAAACTTCAAGATCCGGAAGCACCTTTAATTTCAATTCAAGTTGGTGACTTTAAAATTAACAAGGCCCTCCTTGATCTTGGAGCAAGTGTTATTATTTTACCCGAAAGTTTATATAAACAATATGAGTTTGGACCATTGCAAAATGCAGACACTACCGTGGTATTAGCTGATTTATCCCTTAAACTTTCACTTGGAATAGTAACTGATGTGATAGTAAAGGTGGAAGATTTCTATTAGCCAGTAGACTTTCTTGTGTTAGACTATGCAAGTCCTACAAATGATAAGCAACCCAATGTTATTTTGGGAAGACCATTCCTGAAAATTGCCTAATGCTTAATCAATTGTATGACTGGCACAGTAGACATGGCATTTGGTAATAGAAGGTTGAGATTAATTGTATTTTCATCTATTTCAAAAGCTATATTCAATGATGAATGTTTCATGATGGACATAATTGACGAGTATCATACTCATGAAAATGAGGATAACACCACAGAGTTGTGTGTTTTATGTGACACGGAAGAAGCAAAGCTGAGTATTGAATTAGAAGCACAAGAACATGAATGTGAAGTGAAGGCAATAAAAGAATGCAAACCAACATGGACACATCAATTTGAAAGCTTACCAGAGCACATCGATACTCATTTAAAACCATCATTAATTTCACCACCACAAGTGGAACTAAAGGTATTGCCTAAACATTTGAAATATGCTTTTGTAGGTGATAACAAGACTTTGCTAGTGATCATTGCATCCAATCTGATGACAGATCAAGAGGAAGCTTTGATGGAAGTGCTAATTGCTCATAAAGCAGCCATTGGAAGGAGTATTTCTGATTTGAAAGGAATAAGTCCATCAATTATTATGCACAAGATCATCACAGAAGAAGGAGCAAAACCATCACGTGACACACAACAAAGGTTGAACCCAAACATGAGAGAAATTGTTAAAAAAGAAGTGTTGAAGTGGCTTGATGTAGGAATTATTTACTCAATATCGGATAGCACATGGGTAAGTCCAACACAAACAGTTCCAAAGAAGGCTGGCATTCAAATTGTGAAAGATGATCAAGGTAATGAGGTAGCCACTCGGCCCGTAACCGGGTGGCGCATTTGTATTGATTATAGAAAATTGAATGCAACAACTTCTAAGGATCAATTCCCGTTACTATTTATTGATCAGATAGTAGAAAAGCTCGCAGGTCAGAAATTTTACTGTTTTCTAGATGGTTATTCTAGATATAACCAAATTGCCATCTATTCTGACGATCAACAAAAGACTACCTTTACTTGCCCGTATGGGACATTCGTGTTTAGAAGAATGCCATTTGGACTATGTAACGCCCCGGTCACCTTTCAAAGGTGTATGATGAGTATCTTTTCAAATATGGTTGGGGAGTCATTGGAAATCTTCGTGGATGATTTTTCTATTTTTGGCACATCTTTTGAGCCATGCTTAGATTAATTAACAAAAGTACTAAAACGATGTGTTGAGACAAACTTGGTTTTAAGTTAGGAAAAAAGTCACTTTATGGTTCAAGAAGGAATTGTGTTAGGTCATGTGATCTCTAGTAGAGGAATTAAGGTAGATTATGCTAAAGTTCAAGTGATCTCTACCTTACCCCCACGTCTAACATTAAAGAGGTACGCTCTTTCCTAGGGCATGCTGGGTTTTATCAAAGATTTATAAAAAAATTTAGTGTCATTACAAAACCCTTGTGTAACCTTCTTCTAAAAGACGCTCCCTTTGTGTTCGATGATGATTGTGTCCAATCTTTTAATGTGTTAAAACAAAAATTAATCAAGGCCCTGATCTTACAATCACCAAATTGGTCTTAACCTTTTGAAATTATATGTGATACAAGTGATTATGCGGTCGGGGCAGTTTTAGGATAACGGGTGGATAAGAAACCAGTAGCTATATACTATGCAAGTAAAACTCTTTTTGGTGCTAAGTTAAACTATACAACTACAGAAAAAGAGTTACTTGTAGTAGTATATGCTTTAGATAAATTTCAATCGTACATTTGGGGAAGTAAAGTTATTATTTATTTTGATCAAAGTGCAGTGTAATATTTGATGGAAAAGAAAGATGCTAAACCAAGGCTAATTCGATGGATTCTTCTTTTACAAGAATTTAACTTGGAAATTCGTGACAAGAAAGGAAGTGACAATGTGGTAGCCGACCATCTGTCACGTGTCGTGCACCAAAGCGATGTTCAGAATGACGAAATCTAAAGAAACATTTCCAGATGAACACTTATTATCTATTTAAACCATTCCATGGTATGCTAACTTTGCTAATTACTTGGCTGCAGGTACACTTCCCGACCATTGGACTAAGAAGAAAAAGTGTTGGTCCTTTTGATCGGTTCAACAATGCACTTGATGCTTGACAATGATTTTCCACTGAATCAATACTTACAAACACAATAACATAATGAATTCCATTGAATCTAAACAATAATAAGCAATAATAAAGGCTCAATGATATTGAAAATGAACTTCCAGCCACACACTCAATTGCAACAATAAAATATTCTGTATTAGGGTTTTGCAATAAGGTTACCTACAAAGATAGAAAACTTACAATATATAAGTAACCTTGATTCGCTGACGGTTTCGCTGACTAGTGAAACTGCATGTCTAACTACTAGATTCACCCGGTAGCGAACTACAGATTCGCCGGGTGATCAGAAGCAGCTGACTCCGAGCGAAACTATAGTTTCGCCCGTAGTTTCTCTGGAATACAAAAATACATAAGAAAAACAAATTACAATAGAAAACTAACAATTAACCTATTACATAATAAAATAAACCTATTAACTAAAGTGAGTCCAACCTATGTAGATCATTAATTCTCCCCCTAGGTTGGAACTCACTCTTGATCTTCTGGCTCTTCTCTTGCTCCTTCTTCAGCTTTATCGGATGTTTCTTGATTTGCTCCTGCTGCACTCTCCTCTTCAGCCCTTGCACTTGCCCTTGCGAACTGTCTAGTGAGATCCTGCATGTCCAACCTTAATTAGTCAGCTTTTGATACTTTTTCCGTGAGCTCCCTGACCTCTGCCCTTACTCTACGAGCTTTATTTGCCACGTTCATAAACAAACTGGCTTCTTTTCTTGTTTTAGCTCCAGCTCCAGCCTTGATATGATTTTCACATAGTATCACTAGGTCTTCATCACAAAAAGAAAATACCTCCATTGGATCAAACAACTTAATCTGAGCACTACCTTTCAACCTAATGACTGCTTCCCTAGTATTGTTATCATAAAACCATTTTTCGAAATTTTGTAGTCTAGGGGGAAGTGGATTTGGCACCCTTACTCTGTTAACGGTTTTAACTGGCTTTAGCTTTAACACAATCTTTCCTTTTCCGGTGGCCCAATCCAAGTCTTTCTTGGATATTCTCCTTTCTGTCCTCATAAACCCAAAAGGTTCAAAATTGTCATTCATTCCTGCTTTAATCTCCTTTTCCAACAACATCACACGTTCACTCAAGTGTGCATCCAATAATGGAATTTTAGACAGTCTCCTTAAGTCCTATCTTGGCAAGGTCTTGAAAGCCTTCCTTTTATGCATGTATGATATGTCACCGCCCCTTCTTTTATTCATAAACATCTTCAATTCAGAATTATATTTCCAGCTCACAATTTTCTTATTAGATTTCTTCTTATTTGGTTCACTGATATTTTGGAATAGTGGTGTTAACTGTTCTGGTTCTTTTTCTTTCACGAACCAGTCTTCTTTGCTCAATTCAAATACATCTCCTTCTTCAGAACCCTTTGTGCCACATAAGTCATTAGGCGCTCCTCCACTTCATAATATTCAGGTTTTGAGTCATAGTCAACAAGTTGTTCTCATATTCTTCCTCTTCATCAATAAGTCTCTTCCATGTATCCACCTTATTTCCTTCAGTAGTTTCTTCTCTAAGCACCTCAGCCCCCGTCAAGTCTGTTTCTATATCAAATCCCAAATCAACAAATTCAGCCTCAACAATCACAGGCTCCTCTTTCACATCACCTCCTTTATTAACTCTCTTCTCAGCTTCCGTCTCAACAACCTTTTGACCTCCATCACCACTTCCACGTGCACCACCTCTAGCTGTACTTGCTTCTCCCCCCATTCCAGATGACTTTCCATCTTTCAGGAATGAATACTTTGATGTGTCGGTCAGATAATCCAGCTCCTCTTGTGATAGCTGGTTTGGGACACCAACATTGCCCTTAAGCTCATTCACCTCCTTTAGTAGTCTTTTAATTAGTTCCTGCTGGTCCATCATCATTACTTTCATACTCTCTATTTGCTCATCTTTCTCATTTTCTCTCAACTCTTGATTGACCTACTTAGTTTTCATCATGCTCAGTTCATTGGCCAACGAAGCATTCACATTTTTTATGACAACCTGGTCCAATTCAGATCGGGAATCCCTCCTTTCTTCGAACACTGGCTGTTTATGCTTGGTTCTCCTTTCAGTTTCATGAGTCGGTTCCCCTTGATCAGACTTCCTTTTGGACCTTCTTTCTTTTTGAGCCCACAGCTCCTCTTCAACCTCATCAATCTCAGCATCTAAATCATATTCTTTCTCCTTTGCATACCTCTTTCTCTTCTTTATGGCTTCAGTTTGTTTATCCCGATTTTCCTCAGCATTTTTGTTTTCATTCTCAATTAGCCTTTTTATGTAGTTCCATCTCTCAGCTGGGTACATGTTTTCTAGTAAATAAGTTATTTTACCACTGAAGTCATGTCTACCTGCTGAGCAATCTACAGATATTCTTGTATTCATCTGCATCAGCCTCTTAACTTCCCCATGTCTTGGCAAATTGGGTTTCTCGTTATTAATGATCATCTGGATAAACCTTGGATATAACAGCCATTTGTCCTTCTTTAGAGCCATGACATTCTCAGTCATACAGTCAAATATTAATCTTGTAATATTGGCCTTTTGTCCTTTACAGAATACAATCATGGGCTTAGCCCACTATGCATTCAATCATCTAATCCTCCCTTTCTGTGATCCAAGCACATAATGAACACGTGATCGATGTATCTCCATTCCTTGGACAAAAATGACTTTTTAATTTCCTTCTTTGACCCAAAAGATAGTCCTTCATACCCGATGCTTCGATAAGCGTTAAGAACTTCAGTATCAGTCATAGCAACCTCATCTCCACAATCTTCTTTTAACCTCAACACCCTCGCAACCGTCTCAGCACTAACAACTATATTCTCCCCAATAACTCTTGAAGTAATTCTGTGTGGAGTAGATTCCATATCACATTCTGCATTTACCCAAAAATCTCTTATGTGAATGTCATAGATCGTTGGTAAATGAGATATGGCATAGTGAATGGGAGACTGCTTCAGCCATCTAAGACAATCTATGAATCCAACAGTCTTCGAATTACTGTCATCTAATAAAGCAAAAAGAAAAGGATAAAGAAATAAATGATTTTTCAAAAGAGTGAATGCTTAAACTGGTTACATACACTGATGAAAAAGGAACTCCCAAGACCACGATGGCCTGGATCCCCCTCTCTAACTAATCTGTTTATGAGTGCAAGAACAATTCAGGTGGCCTATCAATAATCTGGTTTACTGACTGGGATTGTTCCTAATTCAAATTTGAGACAGAACAAACAGGTTATGGTATCTCATCCACATTTTGGATTCTTATCTACCATTCACAATCACTGCATTTTTCTTGTTACTTTATTTCTCATGTTTTTGCTAGTATAATTTGGAAAACTTTCTTTAGTAAAATTCTTTTTTCAATTCCGTTTATTATATACTTAAAAAAATAAAAATAAAAATAAAAAAGAGGAAATTTCTTTTTTTGTTTCATGGCAGTTAAAAAGAAATTTCAGGAGAGAATAAAAAATTTCAGGAACTAAGAACTTGATTTGGGATGACTGAGAAATGATAGTATGTCTTCTTGGTATGCTTATTTGCATACTTGTACTTTGTGAGAAATGATAGTAACTGATGTTGATGTCTGTATCACTTAATATTCTAAAATCTGAAAAAGACAGTTTCATTATATGATATGCTTGGTAGGCTCAGCCCGAAAACGAAGTAAACAGTGATTCTGTAGCCTAACTAAAGCTTTAGAACTCGGTGATAAAGATCATTTCCATGACATCTCGGCCTGCATAAAGTTACAAGTCCTGTCAAAAATGGGTTGAGAGTTTAAAACCTCTGCTTTGACATTTTCAAAATCTCCCTATCCCCATGTCCTGAATGTAGCTTCTCGTTAGCTCTTCAGATGTATATTTTTGTGCTTATCTCCTCTGCTATGCGGAAGCATTGACCTGGGGTGATGATCTTCTCTGTTATACGTGAGTATAGACTTGAAGCTCTCATCAGCATGCTCAGATGATCATCTCCTCTGTTATACGTAAGTATAGACCTGGGGTGATGATCTTCTCTGTTATACGTGAGTATAGACTTGAAGCTCTCATCAGCACACTCAGATGATCATCTCCTCTATTATACGTAAGTATAGACCTGGAGCTCTCATCATCTGTTCCCTAAAATAAAAGCATAGTGATTCTTAAATTAAGATCATTGTTGAAAACTTAAAAGAAAATCAAGCAGAGTTAATCATATTACTCAATAAGCCCTGATGATGGGATAAGTTCTTTGTCGGATGTCTATGGGAATCAAATCACCTGAGCTTCTCTAATTAAATCTAAAACATGATAAAGGATAAGGCATGGGTTTAAATTGGACAAATATACCAACAATCATTTTTGAACTGTTTTGGCTTTCAAAAACTTAAAATTGTAACCAGACTCTATATCAGTATGATCTCACTAACTTGTCGATGTTCAAATACATCTTTGTGCTTTCGTATATCTTGAGGATGCGATCTCATTATCAAATTAGTTCTTGGTGTAATATGATAAAACAAAATAAAATAAAATATTCATTTCAAATCATTTTTCAAGTCTTCCATATTATGCTATTAAAATGTTATCATTTTCACATTCATTTTACGGGAAATTGCACATTCAGATAAACACGGGTTTATTTGTATTGTTAAAATGATCTAACAAGAATTGTGTAGAATGTGTTTGTAATTGTGTTACAGATTCTTGCTGCAATTGATGGCCGATCATCAACTGAGCAAAGTACCATACCAGAGAACCTGTTCCTCAAGTTTGCAGAAGATACCAACCTAGAATTCCTCCTCCTACATCTTCTGAAGCACTCAAGAATAGAGAGTTGGAAAAGTTGTTCCTAATCATTCACATAGAATGCGCACGAAGAGGGGGAGCATACAAAAAGGGGGAGCCTGAAAGATGAAAAATCTTCAATACCAGATCATCAATCTAGGGGGACATTGAAGATCATTATATAGTTGACTTAGCGGTGCTGATCACGATGAAAGACGTTGATAATAATAGACTAAGGGGGAGTATTGTTGGGTCTGAAAAATAGTCTAATATTATCAACGCAGTCAAAGTCAACAAAAGTCAACATTAAAGTCAAAGTCAACGCAAAAGTCAAGACGACATGTTCGGAACGAAGATTAGTAGTGAGTCGTTGAAGATACAAAGAACACGGGTCTTAGACTAAATATATATTTTGTTTTCAACAAAATATATATTTAATATTTATGTGTCTAGTTTGTGTCTTAATTGTAATTTCATAATTGTCATGTTTTAATCATAATCTAGGGGGCTAAATGTCATTAAGTCTAATTGTCATTAGACTATATATAGCTAGAGTTATTAGAGTGTTGTTAAGCTTGAATGAGCCATTGATTGAGGGTCTTTTCACATTTGGAATATCTTTAGCAATCAATTCAGATCAAACAAGGGTTTATTGAGTGTTCTTAAGGTGTTCATCATTGTTCATCAATATTTTATTGTGTTTGATCTATATTTTACACAAATGTCATTGATATTTGTGTTTTCAGTGGGATTTGTTTGTGTTTATTAATCAATTGCATTGTTATACCGATCAAATGGACCAACAAAAAGCAACAATTCATGGCACAACCAAAGCATTATATTTGGGATGAACCGGATTTGTTTAAAGTGGGAGTGGATTAAATTATCAGACGATATGTACCCGACGACGAGATACAATTAGTGTTGGGGCATCTGCATGCATCTGCATGTGGTGGTCACTTTAGTGGCCAGAAAACGGGGCATAAAGTATTATCATGTGGACTTTATTGGCCCACTCTGTTTAAAACTCCTTTGAATTTTCAAAAAATTTTATAAATTGTCAAAAGATGGGCAGTGTTTCCAAACGGAATGAGATGCCCATGCAGCCGATTCTCGTAGTCAACGTTTTCGATGTTTGGGGAATTGATTTCATGTGACCTTTCCCTAATTCATATTGCAATTTATACATTCTGGTGGCAGTTGATTATGTGTCCAAATGGGTTGAGGCCGTCGCCACTAAAAAAATGATCATGCTGTAGTTTGCAAATTCGTTCAATCACATATATTTTCCCGATTTGGAATCCCTCGAGTGATCATCAGTGATGGGGATCACACTTTAAAAACTTTAAATTTGGCAAATTGCTTAAATGGTACGGAGTTGATCATCGGATAGCCATACCTTATCGCCCTCAAACAAGTGGCAAAGTAGAGGTCTCTAATAGGCAAATTAAAGAAATTCTACAGAAAATCATGCGACCCGACCGTAAGGATTGGTCCACGAAGCTGGATGATGCCTTATGGGCGTATCGCAGAACACCTTATAGATTGGTCTATGGTAAAATATGTCATCTACCTATTGAATTAGCTCATCGAGCTTTATGGGCTATTAAGAATGTTAATATGGCTTATGATGTTGCAGGTAAAGCAAGAAAGCTTCACATATGTGAGTTGGAAGAATTGCGAGACGAAGCTTACGAATGCGCCTCTGCCTACAAAGAGAAAATGAGAGCAATGCATGACACGAAGTTAAGGAAAAAGACTTTAAAGGAAGAGCAAAAAGTGTGGCTATAAAACTCTCGGTTAAAACTCTTTCCTGGAAAACTCAAAAGTAAATGGATAGGTCCATACCTTGTTACGCGTGTAGGAAACTATGAGGACGTTAAAATTGAGGATTTTGAGGATCATCTCAGCCAAGTGGTGAATGGTCATTGCCTAAAACCATATTTGGAAGCTAATGATATCAATGGACCATCTCACGCATCTGAAAGCTTCTTATTAAGCAGTTTGGAGAACCTCCCCTCTATGTAAACATACAAGGTAACAAGTCCGGCTGAAGACTTTAAACTTAGTGCTAACGGGAGGCAACCTGCGAACTTTGTGGGTGTGTTCACTACAAACACTCATGAGACTATAACTCGTCCGCTCGGGATTACCGAATGGTTTAAAGGCTTATTGCATACGTTAAATGCAACCGTGATTCCTACGACAGTGAGTTAGATTTTATTGTTTTGAATTTTTCTTTATTTGTTTATATCTTATTTATCTTTATTTTCTCATTAAGTGCTTATTAGTTACTCTCCCAAAGTTCTCCTAATTCACATCTATTACATGGTTAACCACAAGTGTGGGGATTGATAGCAAAAATCAGGTATCTTCTATGTCCTTTATGTGCTTCGAGACGAAGCATGGTTATGTGGGGGTGGCGGATAAGTAATTTTTGAAAATTAACAAAGTTCTCCTAATTCACATACTGGCGTATGATACACAAGGGGTGGGCGTATCATACGCCAGCCTTGAAAAAACTCACTGGATTTTGTTTCAAATACGCTGCTTCATACGCCACCGCATACGGCAACCGGCATATGATACACTGGGGGGCGACGTATCATACGCTGATCATGCAGCCAACCCACTTTTGACTTTTGTGGACCAACTTCACACCACATATTCACCCTATAACACACCACCCACGAATTAAACACTACATTCACCTACTTTTTCATCACTTCTTCATCCTTCACACCCAAAATCTCTTCCTTTCATCAAGAACCCTAACTTCCACCAAACACAATTCCCTTAAATCTTAACCAAATCTAACATCTTTGGCAGGGCATTTTGGATAATTTTTTT
Source organism: Flaveria sonorensis (assembly GCA_025506505.1). Classification (NCBI taxonomy): domain Eukaryota; kingdom Viridiplantae; phylum Streptophyta; class Magnoliopsida; order Asterales; family Asteraceae; genus Flaveria; species Flaveria sonorensis. The sequence continues at coordinate 28,325,439 of CM046424.1, read as the reverse complement.
AGAGGATGACAAAGCTTGGGTTAGATTTTCAAATCTCACAAGGATTTGTAAAGATTTGAGAAGGGTGAAATTCGGGTCATTTGGGGTTTTTGCATTTCAAGACAATTTGATACTTTTAAAGTCTTAACATCTCCCAGGTATGTTTTTTGTTAATAAATTAAAGTCTTATGATTTATAACCCATTATATGATGATTTATATGTGATGCCCTTATATATGGATATGAATTATAGCATAGATCATGTTGTTACATCTTTAAGAGTGATAGATGCTTATATACATTAACAAGGGTAGACTTTGAAATGGAAAGTTAGGATCTTAATGATGTTGGGACAACCTATGGCAAAACATGAATTGAGAATTTCACATGAACACCATGTTTAAACAAACGTGAATCAATTGGGAAATTTCATATAGTGAAATAAAAGTATTTTTTCATGATAATGAATGTCATAATCACACGATGTCAAGGGGACCATGAGAACACAGTAATGAACCAATGTACAAAGGTTGGCCTAAAACTTAAAAATCTTAAAGTAACTGGGGCATTGTGTGCTTTATAGGAACTATGCATCTTTTCAGGAGCAAGTCAAAGGGTAAACAAACTGAGTCATCAAGATCTTCAAAGAAACAAAAGAAACAAAGTCAAGTTGAGTTGAAAGATGAAGACATGACACCGGCCAATCAAGGTAGGGGGCCAAGACCAAGCTTTACTCATGCCAAAAAGCTTTCCGAGCATGACCCATAGTGGCAAAAGGAGCTTTACATGGGGAAATTTGAAAAGGGGGTGAAAAACATAGATAACATATTTATTTGTGAATAGGCTGCATTGTTAGAAGACTTTGAAGCTTTGGGGGTGGTGGAGAAGTTTAGGAGGTTAGGATGGGAGGCAACATGATGAAGGCCATAACGACAAGATTCCAAGCAAGGCAATTCTGGAATGGATGTCGACATTGGATAGGAAGGATAGTGATAACCCCCCTCATACAACCACATTAAAAGGGCGGGTAGGAAAAAACAAGATTATCATGTCATTCGACACCATCCGGCAGGTTGTGAATTTTGATTCAAGACCATCAAATCAGTACGAATACCCTATTGAAGCAGTAATTTGGAACAGTGAGTTTAGCACCCAAGAAGACATGGCCATATTACAAGATAAGTTCTTAGAAAGCGTAGGGGGTCGGTTTGTAGGGATTCAGATGCATATCATGCCCAACATCTTGAACATGATCAGTATGTTTAACATAATACCAAAGCTAGGAGATAAGAACACCATTAGGTAAACGGATATGCACATAATACATGCATTGTTAATAGGAAGAAGGATGCTCTCATTAAGGCACTTAATCTTAATGAATGTTTCGGACAGTAGGGAGAGTGCAAATAAGAAAATGATCCCCCATTGCCGACTAATTACAGCCCGTATGAGAACATAAGGGGTGTTGGGAAGAAACACATAATACATTGTTAAACCACATAAGTTCTTTAGGGTTGACAAATTCCGCAAGCTGTCTTGGTACTACAAGAAGACCAACACCCAAGTCATGTTGAAGGACAAAACAACCAAGGAAGTACTCATGGGAAGGAGGCCAAACGCTCCACCCCTACAACCAGGTGAAGCACTAGAGCCCATGTCTTCAGGGGAAGATGAAAATGAAGAGGAAGACGAGGAGAATGAGGAAGATGAAGGATTTACTGAAAAAGGGGATGGCTCGGAACACACACCCATTCCCATCCAAAGACCATCTGAAGCACCATCAGTAGAAGAAAGAATGAGAAGCATGAGGCCCAGTGAGTATGGGCAGTGGTCTGCCATTGCTTGATACCAATGTGACATGACCAATCAGGAATCAATCTTTGCAAAAGAAAGACATGAAGAGGCGATGGCATTACAACAGGAGGAAATGGAGAGGCAAAATCTATATGCAAGAAACCAAGAGTACTAACATCAGTTATTTCTCAACCAAAGGTACAATGATTTAACTCAACAAAGACATTATCATGATTTCTATACAGGAAGAGAATAGGTGCCATACCCAAGAGAAACAGATTGAAGCCAAATGGGCATCTATGACGGGTAGGCAATTTACCCGTATCTAGCATCGCAACCATCTCAATGGGTTCCTCTACAACCAAAAGAGCCACCAGCAGAAGGAACCACCGATCCATATAGCTTTCAACAGATTTAGAATTTGATGACCGAATGGTTCGGCCCACCACTACCACCACCGCAGGTTGACGATCCATATGATGATCCTAGCAAGAACCATAGTGGCACTCGCTAAAATAGTGTTGCACACTGATTAGGTCCATGTGCTCCATCCTTTCTAGTTATGAATAATATTGTTTGTATGATTTAGACAACTTATTAAATAATTATAATAAGTGGATGGATGCTGAATGGGGGGTGGGGCATGATTTGGCAACCTTGAATGTTAAGTAAGTTGAAGTTTTAATTATGGTCTTTTGTGTCATGAGATTAACCACCATACATTGGGGACAATGTATCTCATGTGTGGGGATAAGGGAAGAATTGGAAAAAAAATTAAACCTTTTTGAAAAATAAATTTGCAAATAAGCTTAATTGTGCATGATACCTAAATGTTTTTCATACATGGCTAATTATCACTTGCTTGTGTATGTATAGATCTCTTGGCATGATTGTTTTGATATTGTAAGAAAAGCATCCTAACATGAGTTTTTATAAAAATTTAGGTAGAATTCTTAGGAGGCATAACGAATCCGGTAGATGACATATGCGCTTCACATTTTTAACCCTTTTCCACCGTTTCCATGAGAATTTGAGCCTAATTGAGCAGTTCTTAGCATGTGTTAATTTGCTATATATATTTTTTTTCATAATGAGGACGACCATAATGTGCATTTAAGTTTGAACTCGTGTAATTGATGCATGTCAAGATCATGAACCAATATGTGTATAAACATGATAGAGACATTAGGAATGAACCATTTGTTTGAACCTAAACATGATAGAGGACGACCATACCTTGATAATTTTCCTTTAGACATCATGTTGAGCCCCAACTTGTTGTTTGAATAAGCCAAAATAATAATCCTATAAAGCCTTAGCCTTTTTACGAAACCTCAGGTGATGAAGTCCAATCCAAGACGTGCTTAGAAGTATCGTTTCAGTAATAGTTCAATAATAGTATAATTAGGTATGAATATGTGGAAAAAAAGAGCTAAATATGAGGTCAAAATAACCAAAATATTAACCAACAAAAATAGTGTGAGAATTCGGTAATATTATTGCTATTAGAGGATAAAGATTGATAAATAAGACGTCTAGCATGTTAAATTGGATTTCATTCATCATTAGCCACTACAAAATCCCTATTCTATCCTATCTTAAACCTTAGCCTAACATTACAACTTATGAAAGACCTCTTGATTTGTGTATTATATTATGTTAGTTGATGGCAATATGATTAATATACGAGCTTATGATGAAAATGTACATTCTTGGTTTCAGAGTTCCAGATATACTAGGATATAATCACTAGTCCACCAAACAACCCAAGAGGAGTGTTCATTGTGAGGAATGTGAATGCCTGAATGTTTGAACCAAAAGGTGAAGTTATGCCACCTAAGGTGATTCTAAGTTTAAAATACGAATGATATTACATGTCAGGTTGTGAATCTTACATGATGAAAGTTGAAAAATAAGTATGCCTTGAGACCTTAATTTACACAAAGTTGTGATAATGTAGCATGTTGATTTATTAAGGTGAATTGTTACAAGTAAGTTTGTTTGAGGACAAAAAAAAGGTTAAGTGTGGGGATGTGATCACGTGATAATAATTCAATGTTTAATTGACCTAATTATGTGATTTTACTTCATGATTAGTGTGGAACAAGTTCACTTTGTTTGTCTTTTTATTTGTAGGGATTGGAGTTAAAACAAGCTTATTTTGGAGAAAAAGGAGCAAAATACGAAACTACAAGGACTAAAGTCGAAAATAGTGAAAGTTACAAAAAAGGCACAGTGAAACCTACACCGGCATATGATACGCTGGGTATGGGCATATAATACACCGATCGGCATATTTGTGGGCGTATTTGAGTGGCTAGTTCGTTCTTTGATTACTTTCGGGAGTACAATTCTTGTCAAGTGAGGCAATTGGTATGTTTGATTAGGTTTTTGTATTGAACATGGAATTATTCAATGAAAAATTATGTTTTGATTGATTTAAAAGGTTTACTTATAAATAAAGTTGTTTTTCTTGATTATCAGTTTTTGGTTTCCTTGCGTCGTGAGCTCATTAAGAAAAGTAGACAATGTGACATAGATAAATTGGTAACATTGTGAATGAACGAATATTAAAAGCTTGTTCCTTTATTACCACTTTAATCAAAAGTTAACATCTTGAATTTTTGTTCTTATAGACCCTAATTTGAAAGTATCAATTGTTGATATTGCGGAATTGGAAACCTGGAAGTGACTGTTTCTTGTTATTTAATCAAATTCTTTAAAAAGTTTGTTGCTTTTTGCAATTGTGTTCTTAATTTCATCCAAATTTTTAATCTTTAATTATAAGGTTTGTGTCTTTAAGTTAATCGAGTCATATCGTTAAACACTTTCCACATATTTCTTGTGGAGACGACCTTACTTACCCTTACACAATAAAGGTAGCTAAGACCGACATAATAACCTTTTTTGATCGAGTCTCAACAACCAGATCACCTTGTGATCAAATTGATTCTTAATTTTCAGAATGAAGGATCTCAAGATTTTAGGGGTCTCATCCTTACTTCTAAGAAAGAAGACCTATGTATACCTTGTGAAATCATTTGTGATCACATGACAGAATGAAGTTCTTCCTAAACTCATTACATTTGTAGGGCCAAAGAAATCCATGTGTAATAAGTGTAAGGAGTAGTGATGGAGTTTATTTCCTTTGGCATGTGTGACACTTTGTGTTGCTTTTCTTTTAGACATGCAACGCAATGGTCATCACTTGTAAACTCTTTTTTTGGCATTTCAGTTGCAAAATCATTCTTAATCAGTTTATTCATGTTCTTAAGGTTATCATCGCACATTCTTTTATACCAAAAGAATGACTCATTACTATTGGCTTTAGATAGAAAGCAAAAACTTCTCCTGATGGGGAGGTTTCCTGCAAATCCATCTTGTACATGTTCCCTTTCATGGGGGCTTTGAGCAAAATATGCTATTGAGGAATGATCACCCTGGGCTTGAGAACAATGCACTCATGCTCAGTAAAGAGCATGTTATGTCTCTGGCCACAAAATTGAGATACACTCAAAAGATTGTACTCAAGCTCCTTAACAAAGATTACCTTCTCAATGCTGAGCTTACCATTTATGACCCAGCCAGTTCTAGTAATGTAACCACCTGATTCACCTATAAAAGCAACTGGCCCTCCATCAATTTTCTTAAAGTCTTAAAGCAAAGAGCCATTACCAGTCATGTGCCTGGAACAACCACTATCAATGATCCATACATTTCTGTTGGTCTTCAGTTGTTCCTGCATATGAAAAGAGATGATTAGTTATATTTGGAAACCCAAGCCTTGCTGGTTTTAGGCTTATCAAGATGAACTAAAGATAGTTCAATAGTTATTGATTCTATATGCAAACTTTGAGGATCCTTGGCTGTTGTTGATGAAGAAACATTAGTCATATGGCCTTCCTTCACCTTCTATACCATCTTTGGAAGGTTAGACTTGGCTTTCAAAACTTCAGAAGTTTATGACTTCGGAAGTTTTGGAGACTGAACCTTCGGAAGCTTTCGTAGCCACTGCAGCAGACTTTAGTGCTTTGGAAGCATTCCTATCTTTCGAGACCAAACTTGCTTCTAAAGAAAGTTTTCCACCTATCTTCTTTTGATTCACCTTGGAGCTTTTGAAGGAAAGTGATTTTCCTTCCAAAGCTATTTTCTTCTTTTCATAGATGTTTTCTTCTTGTTCATGTGGATGGTACTCTTAGGATTATAAATGCAATACTTAGCATAATGAGTTGTACGACCACACATGATACATTCCTTGGGTTTCATTCTGAGAGTATTGTCTTGAGGAGAAGGTTGATCTTGATCTCTTTTCAGCTCCTTCTTCATCTTCTTGGATGATGTAGCGTGCTTCTAAGGGTGAAGCTTGCCTTTGGAGTTGGATGGTCTAGCTTGTGTGTTGGACTCAACAAGTGGATTAAAAGGATAATGCTTGCCATAATCAAACATGTTGGACTGTTTGAAGATGATACTTACCAGAAACCTAAGTGCCGAATCTCATGATGATTACCAAAAATGACATGGTGAAGCTACGCTGAAAATATGATCAAAACAAAGAAAATTGACCAAAGTCAAACTTGGTCAAACTTGGTCAACTATGGTCAAAGTCAACAGTCAACATCAGTGGTTGTCCCAAGTGACGTCAGTACCCGGCGGTCACGCATCAGTAACAGAGAATTTATCAGGCTTAGAACAATATTTGTGTAATCGTTAGGGCTTAAATATAATTTTGTTCATTTATGTAAAGTATAAATAGACTAAGTGTAGTCATTTATACTTTAAGTAATCAACCATTAGAAGCATTCAAGTATTCAAAGATTAAAGCATACAGATTTAGTCTAGTGAGAGAAACATAAGGTTGAATGTGTGTGAGAGAAGTTGTTCTTGCAAACTCCCTTGTAATCTCCTAGCCAACATACATATGAATGAATGATATATTTTATGAATTTGTGTTCTTGAATTGTTCATCATTCATTCATCATCATACATTCAATCTTATCAGATCTTCGCTTGAAATCATCAATGGGTTTGTGAAATTTCGTATCACAGATATGATAAGCGGCAACAATACGATTGCAATATTCGATCCATCCAGCAGAATCGATGGTTTCCACAGTTGGTATCAGAGCCTTGGCTCCTTGTTCTTTAAATTTTTCTCAAAAATTTGAACCATAAGTTTGGTCTACAAATTTTTGTTGTTTTCAATGAAATCAAGCTACCATTAGCTTAGATTTGTTATTTCGTGAAGATCTGCAAGTTTTCACATCAATTGAAGTTCATTTGAGCCACTAATTTGAAGATTTAAGCAAACTTGTTCTTCAAGTCTTCAAATGCTCATGAACATGAAATTTTGATTTTGATGTTGTTTGATCGAATTTATGCTTCTTTATTTTGTGATAACTAACTCATCTGCAAAGTTTCATATCAATTGAACAATCACAACTTTTGAATTTAAAGATTTTTGAAAATTTTGTGTTCTTGAGAAAAGTTCACTGTTCTTAAGGAAAAATCATCAAAATCACGAATCTGATGTTGTTTAGCTAAAATAGATAGTGGCTTTAGCTTAGAAACATCAAATCTAGAGTTCGTTTATCATTTTCAACATCCAAATCATACATTTTTTAACATTGATTCTTAGATCTGGGTTTTTTGTTCTTCATTGTGTTCTTCATGTGTTCATCATTTAAATCCGAGTTTAGGTGATAATTATATGAAATTGACTATTGTTCTAGCTTAGAATCACTTATCTACAGCTATTATAACCTTTGATTTTATCAAATTTCCTCAGAAACCCAAGAATCAAAAGTTTGTTCATTCAAGAACATGAAGTTTGACTTTTTCAAAGTCCAACTGCTTTGAATTCTGAAAATCAACCAAATCTATGATTTAATAAAGATTTTGATTCATTTGTTCATCATACAATCATTCAATAGTCATTCAAACATCAATTTGTGAATTTGCAAGTGAATTCCATTCATAATCGAATTTTACAAAGTATACAAATTACAATTATATTTGATTTTTGACCAAGTGTTCTATCATCCACAGCTGATGTACTAATTCCACAGCTGATGTTCTAATTCTACAGCTGACAATCTTCATTATTTTTGCAACCAAGTGTCCACAGCTGATACATTACATCCACAGATGATACACAAGATCCACAACGGACAAACTGTTGGGTTTTTACAAGTTTTAAGAAGGATGTTTAACCATTTAAACATAAAAACGCAGTGGATGTATGGAGTTTAAAACTTGTGTTGTATTCTGAAAATAAACATTTATATGTTCAAGAAAACAAACCCAAGAACAAGGATCATATATATGTGAAAAGAAATGCTATCAAAACCAACCATAGGATGTACATGAATACTACCTTTCTTGAACAAGAAATATGGATACGGATAAGAGGAGGAAGATGATGTTTCTTGGATGTCTAGTCTTCAAAAGAGAAGACCTCAAGCTTGTATACCCACAAGATCTTGCAAAACACCAAACTTGTTAGGAAGTTAACACCCAAAGCCTTCTTTTCAAGCTCTTGATCCGTGAATGTTGAAGAGCAAGATGGAGAAGAAAGAGTTCTTTTGCATGTGAGAGAGAGAGAGTGTGGTTGAGTGTCTTGTTCCAAAGGATTAAAGTCTTGTCTTCAAACAAGACAAGGAATCCCAAGAAGAACAAAAGGGCGGCCGAAAGTTTTTGGTTTAAAATGGGTTCCCCCCATTTTAAAATAACACCCTTTTAATTCATTTTAATCACCCATTAAGTTATATAATTAAACTAATTTTAATCTTATAACTTAAACACTCTTATATTTGATGTGATTTAACTTATTTAAACAACATTACAAATGATATCTCATGAACAAAATATCCATATAATTTGTTCTATCTCAAATGCAATAATTCAGAAAACCCATTTTCTAAATTGGTGTCATAATTTATTTGCTTGATCATGATCAACAAATAAATGTTTAACGATGTTTGCCTAGCTTGTTATTGGGTATGACCCGACTTGGATCATAACGTACTAACCACATCAATCTTGTATGTGTCTTGGGCATATAAGATCCAACAATCTCCCACTTGCACAAGATTCATAGAAGATTGATGCAAGCAGTAAATACCGCCTAACAACGGTTTACTACCCTTAATACGTATGACTAAGTGCCATTCAATAACATCATCCCCTTCAAGTATCTTACTCGAAAATGTTTTAGGTGAAACAATCATCTATCCTTTTGTCACAGATGTCATGTTAAATCTTAGAGACACAGAATGATCATTCTCCATTGACTTAACTTTAGCAGGCCTTAGACATCTTACTCTCAACGAATAAGAGGAACAAATCCCATCTTGATTACATACGTCTCTCACAATCACCTCGTGCTATACCTGAATTTAGTCTTATGTACTGCCATGTTTCAGAACAGCGAAGAACTAAGTCAAAGTATAATGCCCGGTGAATATCAAGACCCAATATGTATCTCAGGTCAGAGGATACCAAATGATATTCGCCTTTACTCAAATTTACTTATGATCAATCAAGAAGATTCCATGTAGTAATATTTGAAATGCGGGTCAGTCCAATATTTATATCCCATAAATATCTATGAACTTTGGCAGCAACCCTTTGCTATATATTCATCCAAATGAATATCTACCAATCCAAGTTCATAATAGTCTTACCCTCATACTTGTTCCCACAGGCATGAACGACTACGGACGTTTAGAGTAAATGATTTACTCATGGATTAAACATGCAAAATTGGAACATTAGTTGAAACATTATAACCATATAATTCATTCAAGTAATAAAAGGTTCCAATATCCAAATACAAGATCACAAAATCAAATCCAGTCACTAGAATATCGAAGTCCCATGGCACAAGTATGACCCTCATGCTTTGCCTTTTCAAGAAGCTTCGTGAGTGGATCCGCAATGTTTTGATCCGTGTGAACTTTGCGAATACATATTTTTCCCTTTTCAACTTCATCCCTTATGTAGTTGAATCTCCGCTCAATGTGCCTAGTCTTTTGATGTGCACGGGGTTCCTTGATTTGAGCAATCGCACCCTCATTATCACAAAGAATTTCTAGGGGGTCCTGAATGGAAGGGACAACCCCTAGATCGGCAATGAATTTCTTCAACCATGCAGCTTCTTGAGCTGCTAATGAAGAGGCGATGTATTCTGACTCTGTAGTTGATAATGCCACCACATCTTGTTTAGAGCTCTTCCAAGAGACTGCTCCTCCATTTAGGATGAAAATGTATCCCGATTGTGATCGTGAGTCATCACGATCAGTTTGGAAACTCGCATCCGTGTAACCTTTTACCACGAGTTCCTCCTCACCAGATCCATAGATTAGGAACATATCTTTAGTCCTCCTTAGGTACTTAAGTATGTTCTTAACAGCCATCCAATGACTATTTCCAGGATTTTGCTGGTATCGGCTTGTCATGCTCAAGGCGCATGATACGTCCGGCCTAGTGCATATCATTGCATACATGATGGATCCTATAGCAGATGCATACGGGATTCCCTTCATTTTATCTTGCTCATCCTTTGAGCTTGGACATTGAGTCGTACTCAATATCGTTCCTCTTTGAATAGGTACCGTACCTTTCTTAGAGTTCTCCATCTTGAACCTTTTCAAGATCTTGTCAATGTATGCACTTTGATTTAAACCTATCAACCGCCTCGATCTATCCCTATAGATCTTTATTCCCAAAATGTAGGCGGCTTCACCAAGATCCTTAATGGAAAAACAGCTTCCAAGCCAGGTTTTTATACCTTCCAAGGTTGGAATGTCATTTCCAAATAGTAGGATGTCATCGACATACAATACTAGGAAAGTGATGATGCTCCCACTAGCCTTTTTATACACACAAGCCTCATCAGCATTTTTGATGAACCCAAATTTAATTACCTCTTCATCAAAAGGTGATTCCAACTTCTTGACGCTTGCTTCAATCCATAGATTGATTTCTTTAACTTGCATACTTTGTTAGGATGTTTTGGGTCGACAAAACCTTCAGGCTGAACCATATAGACATCTTCCTCAAGATATCCATTTAGAAAAGCGGTTTTGACATCCATTTGCCAAATCTCATAATCATAATGAGCAGCTATGGCAAATAATATCCTAATAGACTTTAGCATTGCAACAGGCGAAAAAGTCTCATCATAATCAACCCCTTGAGTTTGAGTGAAACCTTTTGCAACAAGTCTAGCTTTATAAGTATCCAAGTTTCCATGCATATCGGCTTTCTTTTTGAAAACCCACTTACTTCCAACTACCTTGGAGTTAAGAGGTGGTACAACCAAGTCCCATACTTGGTTGTCATACATGGATTGCATCTCAACATTCATGGCTTCAAGCCATTTGTCACAATCCAAATTGGACACTGCATCATGGTATGTGATTGGTTCATCGGAATCAACCACATAGCACCCATCCATGAAAAATCCATATCTTTCAGGTGGATTACTAGTTCTACCAGATTTGCGAACGTTTTGTGTGTGTTGATCAACCATTTGATCATTCTCAACATCCTCATGTTGAGTGCTAGTGTCAACCAAACGTGTATCGGGTTGTGGACCTTGATCCTCCTCAAGATCCACTGTTCTACTGCTAGCTCCTTCCATAAGGAACTTGGCTTCCAAGAACTCACCCTTCTTGGCAACAAATTCCTTTTGTTCCAATGGATCATAGAAATAATATCCCATAGAATCTCTAGGATATCCAATAAAAATACACTTAGTGGAACGTCTTTCTAACTTGTTTGAGGTGGGAGTCTTAACATAAGCCTCACATCCCCACACCTTTAAATATGATAGAGATGGAACCCTTCCATGCCATATTTCAAAAGGTGTCCTTTCCACTTTCTTGGTTGGGGCCATATTCAAAATACGGGCCGCAGAGAGCAAAGCAAAGCCCCAAAATGATAGAGGCAATGAGCTTCCAGCCATCATAGATCGAACCATATCTAATAGAGTTCGATTTCTCCTTTCGGACACACCATTGTGTTGTGGTGTTCCAGGTGGAGATAGTTGTGAGATAATCCCACAACTTCTAAGATGATCTCTAAAAGCATCACTCAGGTATTCACCTCCTCTATCGGTGCGAAGAATTTTTATTGATTTGTTGAGTTGATTTTCTACTTCATTTTGGAAGGTTTTGAACATTTCAAAAGCTTCATCTTTGTGTCTTAACAAGTACACATACCCATACCTACTATAGTCGTCGGTAAAGGTAATGAAGTATCTTTCATTATACCTAGTCATTGGCTTAAAAGGACCACATACATCCGAATGTATGATACCTAATAAATCTTTTGCCCTTTGGTTTTGCCACTAAAAGGCGCCTTAGTCATTTTGCCTTGTAAACAAGATTCACATACATCAAATGAATCATATTCACTTGCTTTTAAAAGACCATTCTTTTGAAGAGTTTGTATGCGCTTCTTGTTTATATGACCAAGACGGCAATGCCAAAGATAGGTGTCACTCAAATCTAATTTGAGCTTCTTGGTGGTGGTTTGGTACAACGAGCTATCATATAATGTGTTTTCATGAACCAATTCATAAATACCATTAATAGGAGTAGCTTTAAAATAAAAGATTTTATTTAAAGAAACATGAATTTCATTTTCAATAAACACCAAAACATAACCATATTGTCTTAATTGTGCAACTGAAATAATGTTCCTAGTCAAACTAGGAGCATACAAAACATTGTTCAAAATTGCTTCCAAACCATTTGGAAGCTTCAGGATGTAGTCCCCTCGGGCTTCAACTTGAACTTTTGTCCCATTCCCCATGTAGAGGCTAACATCCCCTTTGTTGAAGTTTTTACTTCTTTTGAACCCCTGCAACAAATTGCAAATGTGAGTCCCACATCCGGTATCCAATACCCATGTGTTAGAGGATATTATATTTAGATCAATATGAATCATGAAAATTGTACCTGAGGTCTGCCCGGCATCCCTCTTTGCTTTCAACTCTTTGAGATGGACAGGGCAATTTCTTGCCCAATGTCCTATCTCCCCACACTTAAAGCATGGGTCATCCGAAGCAACCTTTTGCTTCTTCTCCGCTGGTTTTGGTGGTGGCACTTTTACCACTCCCTTTCCCTTTCTCCCAACGTTCCCTTTACCTTTGGCAACACTTGCCTTGGATGCGGGGTGAGGCCTCTTCTTGTTCCCACCTTCATTGATGGTGAGAACGGGTAAACTCCTTTTACCCATGGCCGCCTCGGCTGTCTTGAGCATAGAGTGAAGCTCAGTTATGTTCTTGTCCCAACCGTTCATGTTATAATTCATAACAAAATTGTCAAACCTTTTTGACAAAGAGTTGAGGATCAAATCCGTAGCCAACTCTTTCGAGACGGGACAATTCAGCCTTTCGAGGCGGTCTATGTGGCTCTTCATCTTAAGTACATAAGATGAGACCGATTGGGTATCATCCATACGACATGCATGGAGTGCTCGAACCGTTTCGAAGCGCTCTACCCTTGCTTGTTGTTGGAACGTTTCCTTCAACTGGGTTATCATGTCGTATGCTCCGTGATGTTCGTACTCCTTTTGGAGATCCGGAGTCATACTTGCCAACATGAGGCAAGACACTTGGACCGAGTCCTCAGTGTATTTCACCCAATTCAAGTAGGCCTCTTCATCTTCCTCATTGGGTTCATCGGGAATCGGATCGTCTAAGATATATGACCGTTTCTCTTGCTTGAGAACAATTCTCAAGTTTCGAAACCAATCAATGAAATTGTTATGGTTTAGACGCTCCTTTTGGAGAATGGTTCTTAGTGATAGGTTGTGAGCGGATGGAATATCATTATTTTCATTGTTGTTGGTGGCCATCTACAAAATTTAACAAGGTTCAATTTTAGTATTTACGATATTATCATCTTTAATTATAAATCTCTTTTATGTGTCATACACAAAATAAAATTCTAGAATCCAACGTCACATTTAAATAGTGGTTAGGTGATCTTTATCCCATTATTTAAATTAACAAGGTAGTCAACGTTTGACAATTGCAACCCTTTGCAACTTCTAGGGTATGGGATCGACTTAAACATCTTATGTGTAGTCGGCATGTTAATCCCATCAACACCTTTTGTAAACCATATTGTAGGTGATCCATTTAACATGGTTTGCAAATCAAGTTACCCTACTTACACACACATGTGAGTTTACCAATATAAGTGGTTAGGTGATCTTTATCCCACAAATATGGCATTCCCACCTTAAATCACTAGTTCCCTCAAAATGGTTAGGTGACCTTTATCCCATTAAGAGTTTTCAAGTGACTTAAGTGTTGTGTAAAAGGATGGTGATAAACTTGTTTTCAAAAGACATTTTAAGTTTTCATAATTCTAGTTTAGAAAACTCTATGTACCTTGCATTTGCATGCTTTCAAATACATGGTACCCTATGGTTCTTTTAATAAAACCCCTTTTATTTAAAATCATTAATCCTTTTAATAACCTTTTATTAACCACTTAATGATTAAGAACCATTTATTTTCAGCTTGTTATGTTTATAAATTTGTTAGTTATGCATATCCATATATCAAACAACCAACATAAAACAAAACAACCAAACAAGCACAACCATTCAATCATATGTGCATAACCATAGCCACTAAGGTGACCACACTTGTTTGCCATCACAAGTGTTGTCACTAGGTCTTTCCTAAGGGTTAATAATGACACATTAAAATGTGTCCAAGAACTCCCACTCGAATCCACATCCAAATGCTTCAAGTGTCCATGTCTTTTGAGTTCTTCCTTTGTATCTTTCCTTGAGTCTCCAACTTGTGCATCTTCTTTTACAAAATCATATCCTAATACAATTTTTCTAATAAAAGAAATGCACCTAATCTATTTATTACATAACCAATGAATAAATAAATTACAACCCAAAAGATACAAACACCAAAATTATTATTACAACCCTTTAATGAATAAAACTAAACATGACAATCACATTCATCCAAAACCAAAACACATTAGGTCAAGGCTATGTTATGCACCAAAATATGTATCAAATACAACATCCAAGAACAACCATGAACTCCCTTTTTAACCCTTAAAGTTTTGGCCAACATGAACCCAAACTTTAGGGTTTAGTCCAAACAAAACAATCAACCACTTGATGTTAATCTTTCAAGGTTTATTCTAAAGCATGTGAGATAAAACTTTGAAAGATAAGGGATTCATTTATCCATATCAAAACAGCCCCTAATGGGTTGAAAAAGTCCAACAAAACTAACTTTTCTTGGACTTTTGAACAAGTTTTCCACATAACCGGCTCTAGATGCCATTGTTGGGTTTTTACAAGTTTTAAGAAGGATGTTTAACCATTTAAACATAAAAACGCAGCGGATGTATGGAGTTTAAAACTTGTGTTGTATTCTGAAAATAAACATTTATATGTTCAAGAAAACAAACCCAAGAACAAGGATCATATATATGTGAAAAGAAATGCTATCAAAACCAATCATAGGATGTACATGAATACTACCTTTCTTGAACAAGAAATATGGATATGGATAAGAGGAGGAAGATGATGTTTCTTGGATGTCTAGCCTTCAAAAGAGAAGACCTCAAGCTTGTATACCCACAAGCTCTTGCAAAACACCAAACTTGTTAGGAAGTTAACACCCAAAGCCTTCTTTTCAAGCTCTTGATCCGTGAATGTTGAAGAGCAAGATGGAGAAGAAAGAGTTCTTTTGCATGTGTGAGAGAGAGAGTGTGGTTGAGTATCTTGTTCCAAGGGATTAAAGTCTTGTCTTCAAACAAGACAAGGAATCCCAAGAAGAACAAAAGGGCGGCCGAAAGTTTTTGGTTTAAAATGGGTTCCCCCCATTTTAAAATAACACCCTTTTAATTCATTTTAATCACCCATTAAGTTATATAATTAAACTAATTTTATTCTTATAACTTAAACACTCTTATATTTGATGTTATTTAACTTATCTAAACAACATTACAAATGATATCTCATGAACAAAATATCCATATAATTTGTTCTATCTCAAATGCAATAATTCAGAAAACCCATTTTCTAAATTGGTGTCATAATTTATTTGCTTGATCATGATCAACAAATAAATGTTTAACGGTGTTTGCCTAGCTTGTTATTGGGTATGACCCGACTTGGATCATAACGTACTAACCACATCAATCTTGTATGTGTCTTGGGCATATAAGATCCAACACAAACATCCAATTGTCAAGTGTTCACAGCTGATGAACAACTAATTCACAGCTGATGAACAAAACATTTCACAGCTGATGTGTTAATTTTCACAGCGGACGTGTTAATTTACAGGGGACAAGTTGTAATTATAGCAAACAATAATCTGTTCACAAAAACACACAGCGGACTTCGCAAGTCCACAGCGGACTTGAATCGTAAGTCCACAGCGGACGTTGAACAATCAAGTTCCACAACGGACTTGATTCAAAGTCCACTGCAGTCTGACACAAACACATCCACAACGGATGTATTAACACCATACAGCAGACAAGAAGAATCAGTGTATGTGTATGTTCTTTGTCATTGTCCTTATTGGGTGAAGAAAAGAACAATGAACATCGATCCCTTTTTCTATTCCTTTTTAATTTTGACTTTGGTCAACTGATTTATTAGGTTTTGATCTGGTGAACCACAGTACACTAACACTCCATAAAACTCACTTCGACCAGATTTAAATATTCAATGGGGCCCTTCATATTGTTATGTTCATCTTGTAGGATTAAATTTTTTTTTTAAATTGAAACGTTAACTATGACCGGGGTGGGACAAAACTTGTTTTGGCTAACAAAAGTTTCGGGTATCACGTTGAATTGAATTAATTAAAATTTGATTTGATCCAAATTTTATTACTTTTTAATTAAGCTAGATTAATTTTAGTCCGCTTAAATAAATTGTAATTGAACAAAGTTAACTCTTTAATTAGGCCGATCTAATTAAATTGAGTTTCGACGTTCTTTGGATTCAGTTAAAGTTTAAATTTGATTTTGCTTTAAATACAAAACAAATTTTCAAATCATTTTTTTTTTAAACAAAATGAAAAATTTAACAACATTCACTAACACTCATGTTTCAAGAAACCGAGCTATCTGTCTTCCTGCAGTTAGAAAGAGGTTTCAAGAATTCAAACAAAGCAAACCAAGCTGCAACCAATCAAACAACAGCAGCAGATCCAACAGAAGCTACAATCTACCAAACAACAACAACAAATCAAACAAAAGCTACAAACAACCGAACATCAGCAGCATATCAAACAATAACAACAATTCATTGTTTGACAAGACAAACATTCAGTTGTACATCAGTCACATTAAGAAAGAACTGATGCACTTACATTTATGTGATCTTGCAAACTCAAACAACACATTGTCTAATGATTTGATAAAATGCAGGTCATAGATGGAACAATCACAAAGAAATGATCAAGCACAGATCAAGACATTGAATCAACAAAACATCAGTTTAACTCAAGAGATGAACCAGTTGCAAGACAAAAAGGTTCAACAACAAATGAAACTTGAAGAGTTAACTGCTGAGCTTGCAAAAGCCACAAACATCAACAACACAAACATTCCACCATTGCCTGAAATTCCTGAAGACAGAAAGATCAATCTATGCTCATCAGCATGCATAGATGAAGTACATGCATATCGGAAATATTGCAATAATATATCATACATGATAAAGGAGGAAAGAGCTTCACATGCAGAGGAACTACAAATTTCTGCAAATCAAATCAGTTCATTAGAGAAAGAAGTTGATAAGTTGCTTAAAGAAAATCACAAGCTGAATGCTCAAGCAACTTAACTCTCTGTGAAGTTAACAAACACAAAGGCTGAAGTTGAAGCTAAAATATCAGAAGCAAGTACAACCAAAACAATCAATAACTTGCAACATTACATTGAGCGTCTAAATCAAGCAATCACTACAAAAAAGGCTACAAATGCAGAATTGAAGATACAACATAAAGCCTTTGAAGATAAAATCAATTCTCTTCTCAAGGATGTAGACAAACTCCTTGGAGAAAGATTTAGTCTTCAAGCTCAAGTTACAAGACTCATTGAGTCTTTAACAAAGACAAAAACAGATTATGCATCAACAGAAGTTGAACTTGAGAATTTAAAGCTGACTGACAACAAGTTGGAAGAACTACTTAATGCACAAAGAGATCAAAAGAAGAGTGCTGGAACTACATACCATGTTGTTCCTCCTCCTTACAATGATAACTACACAGAAATGCCAACTTCAATGACAAGTCCAGTCAAAGAACATTCAAATATGCATGATCATCATCCAACAGACAAACCATCCACTATCACTCAAATCACTTCTCCTGAAATAGCATCAAAGTTGTACCTCAAACTAGAATCACCACAGAATGAAACATTTCATTCTTGTGATGGTCAAGATGGAGATCCTGCAAGTGATGATAGTGATGGAGAAATCAATCCAAAACAAACACAGCCAAATAAATCCAAAGTAGCAAAGCCTGACAACAAACAAAAGGCTATGGCTCTCTATGAGAAATTCAAACCAGCTGGATTTCTTGAAGCAGAATTCACAAAGGCTGAACTAAAGGCAAAGATTAAGATGGAGTTAAGGAACAAGTAGAAGCCAGAGGTACAAGAAATCAAAGAACAAGTCAAGAGGAAGAAGACCAGATCTAAAAGAAAGAAGAAAAGTCAGACCAAGTCTTCTACACCTGATCCAAACCAACCATCAACCTCAAAGGCTACATTAGAAACTCCAAAATGTAACACCCCAAATTTTATTTAAAAGAAGAGAAAAAGGAAAGTATCTAGAAAGAAAAGTAAATGGGTACAAGTTGAAGGGGGCAAAGTGTACAAAGTACAAAACATCATTATTTTAACAATAAAAAGGGTATGGCCACCCTTAAAGCATGTAATCTGCTTTTGGCTCTCGGCCAAAGCAGAAAGAAGAGGAAGCTTTTGAGTTTTTGAGAAGAAGAAGGAAGAAGAAGCTGCAAAAAGGTTAGTTCTTGAGTTATGTTTGGTTTTAACTTAGTTTGCAGCTTGTAACCAAAGTTCTCGATGTTTAGAGGTTGCGTTCGGGATTTTTGAAGCTGCTGTTGCAAGTGGGTTTCGGGTTGGAGGTGTTTTGTTCGAAGATCTGCTTCAAGGTGAGTTTCTAGACCCCTCTTTTTTCTGGTTTTCAAAGTTTTGGGGCTGTTATGCCTACTAAGCAAACATTATAAAAGGGACCGTATGTGTATGCTTGTTGTTGTTCGAATGATGTTCTGTGGTTTGAGCTTTGATGATATTTTAGAAGTTGTTGGGGGTTAGAATTGTTGTTAGCATGTTTTAAGGGCCTTAGAATGTTAGATCTAAGAATGTTCCCATGCGCCTAACTGACCTTCATGTGCCCAACCAGTAGTCAGGCACCCAAACAGTACCCTTATGCGCCCAGAATATTGGTCATCTGTGTTGCTCATGCGCCCAAGTGACCCTATAAGCCCAAGGCCATGCGCCCAATTAGTGTCCATGCGCCCAGAATAAGTAAACGCGACTAAGTGTTGGTCATGCGCCCAAATAGTGCCCAAGCGCCCAGAGTTGCCCATGTGCCTAAGTGTTGAAGCGCCTGCATAGTTAAAAAAACACCATGCGCCTGCATAGTTGTAATGCGCCCAGGCTGTTTACACTTAGAATTTTATTGCTGATGTGCCTAGAATGTTTTAATGTGCCTCATTTTAGACTTAAGGTTTTCTAAGGGCTTTAAGAGGTGGACGTTTGAGACAGGTCCTGTTGTGATATGTTGGCTTATGCTTGATGTATGTATGATGTTGTGATGTGGTTTATGTTGTGTGTGTGGTGTGTTATCTTTCTTCGTTAAACCGTTTTCAAAATGTATGTATTATGTTATATTATACGTTATGTATGATGTATGACTTTACGTGGTTTGATGTATGGCTATGAATGAACGTAAAGTATTATGTAACGAAGTGAAAGATAACGATAATGAAAAGTGGAACATAACGAAAGAATGAAAGTCGTGCAAGCAATGATTGAGGTGACCGACCATGTTGTCGCTATAGACTCGTCAGGGGTTAAGCCATGAGATTGACTAGAGTGATAGAGTGCAATCATTGAGATTGCCTCAAAGGGAGTTCAATCTGTGGGATTGGCTCGAAGGGAGTCTATTATTGACTCAAAAGGAGTTCAATCATTTAGATTGGCTCGAAGGGAGTCTATTATTGACTCGAAGGGAGATCGATCCTTGGGATCGACTCGAAGGGGATCCTTGTCACATACCCCGGTACTGTCGGTCTTTGGACATGAGTTCGGTATTGCACGAGATAGGATCCAGATTAAAGTGAAAGATAATGATGAAGGTACGAAACGTACGAAATGAACGATGATGAAGATAATAAATATTATCAATGTGTACGTATGATGTGTGATCGCAAACGATTACGAAGGTTATGATTTAAAGAAAGTAAAGTATTTTATTTATAAAACTAGAACTCACTCAGCGTCGCTGACTTTTTGTATGCATGATAGTTGGAAAGTATTTTGTTGATGCTGAGGAGTTGCAGGCACGGATGCATACGTTACTAGGAATGTTTTGAGTCTGGCATCCACATTTTGATATGATGTTGTAATCATATATGTAAACGATTTACGTAATGTAATGATATGTTTTAATTATAAATGAAAGTTTTTAAATTCCGCTGCAAAAGTGATGTTTGCTTTAAATATTTTATGCGATGACAGTCCAGCTGTAAGCATCCCGGGAACGGGGCCTTACAAGTTGGTATCAGAGCTAAAGTTTAGGAGAATTGGGTAAATATTTTCAAAAAGAACCTAATCTTAAACTGAGAATGGGATGAAAGGGAAAGGATGCCAGTCCTAGTAGCTACATGCCTGCAGGTAAAAGTTTTATGTAAAAGTTTTATGTAAGTAAAATATTAACCGGTATTATATGCGCATGTTATGTGGCTTGTGTGCTTTTGTGTAGATTTAGATACTGATATAGTCAGGATAGGAAATGCTTGGGAAATGAAGAGTAAAGTCAGTGGCTAAACACAACTGGCCACTGTGATTAGGGACTTACTATACTTGACATAACTTGAGCTATTACCTTGATTGACCATGTTGGTGTTTGAATCTTGTGGTATTTAGATGGCTGGTGGTAGGTCTTCTAAGGCTTCACGAGGTGGAGGTCGGGGTTGACGTGGTGTTAGGCCGCGTGCCATGAGGAGCAGGGCTAGGACTGCTGAAACGGCTCCTGATGAGCCAGCGCTTTGTCACCAGGACGGAGAGGACGAGAGTGCTAATCTGAGAGCCTTAATGAAGGAAGCAGTGCTAATCTGAGAGCTTTAATTGTGGTACTAGTAGTAGTTTCGTTCCTGCTGCCTTTGTGTTAAGTAACGCGTTAGGAGTAGGAAGATCGATGAGCCTTCGAGGTAGAAATTGCTATTGGTTAGTCCACTAGGTTACCTAATGCCCTAGAAGATTACGCGATAGAATTGAGAGAGCGCGTGTTTCTTACTTAGCCGTTCAGGACAGACTTATGTGGATAGACGTACACCTTAGGGTGAATTGGCTAGCAACCTATGAGGCAAACACTAAGTGTTGCAAGAAGGTGGTTTGATCAACCGCGCCCGACAAGAGTTCTGTGCTGACCTACGGCGGTGGAGTAATGTTGAAGGCCTCATTTTGGGAAAAGAGATTACCTGAATTAGAAAGTGAGTAAAGTTAATATTGAGGTATAAAGGACCAATCTGAATTGTTGCTCAGGTAAGAGAAATGGCATGTCAACTGGAGCTACCCGACGTGATAAGTGGAGTTATCTGACATTCCATGTATCACGTCTGAGAAAGTGCTCAATCGATGAGGATATAATCGTGCCATTTGAGAATACCAAGATGGATGAAAGATTCAACTACGTGGATCAACTGAGGGTCATTTCTGATGGAAGGGAAAGAAGGGCTGAGGAGAATGGTTTCACTTGTGCGAGTACAGTGGAGCCCACAAAGGGACTAAGTCTACATGTAAGATCAAGAAAGAGGTGAGACAGCGTTACCCATAACTATTCGAGAAGCGACAGGTTTCGGGGACGAAACCTATATAAGGGGGGTGGACTTGTAACACCCCGAATTTTATTTAAAAGAAGAGAAAAAGGAAAGTATCTAGAAAGAAAAGTAAATGGGTACAAGTTGAAGGGGGCAAAGTGTACAAAGTACAAAACTTCATTATTTTAACAATAAAAAGGGTATGGCCACCCTTAAAGCATGTAATCTGCTTTTGGCTCTCGGCCAAAGCAGAAAGAAGAGGAAGCTTTCGAGTTTTTGAGAAGAAGAAGAAAGAAGAAGATGCAAAAAGCTTAGTTCTTGAGTTATGTTTGGTTTTAACTTAGTTTGCAGCTTGTAACCTAATTTCTCGATAATGAAAAGTGGAACATAACGAAAGAATGAAATTCTTTCAAGCAATGATTGAGGTGAGCTACCATGTTGTTGCAACAGACTCGTCAGGGGTTAAGCCATTAGATTGACCCGAGTGATAGAGTGAAATCATTGAGATTGCCTCGAAGGGAGTTCAATCCGCGGGATTGGCTTGAAGGAGTCTATTATTGACTCGAAGGGAGTTCAATCATTTAGATTGGCTCGAAGGGAGTCTATTATTTACTCGAAGGGAGATCGATCCTTGGGATCGACTCGAAAGGGATCCTTGTCGCGTACCCTGGTATTGTCGGTCTTCGGACATGAGTTGGGTATTGCATGAGACAGGATCCAGATTAAAGTGAAAGATAATGAAGAAGGTACGAAATGTACGAAATGAACGATGATGAAGATAATAAATATTATCAATGTGTACGTATGATGTGTGATCGCGTACGATTATGAAGGTTATGATTTAAAGAAAGTAAAGTATTTTATTTATAAAACTAGAACTCACTCAGCGTCGCTGACTTTTTGTATGCATAATAGTTGGCAGGCATTTTGTTGATGCTGAGGAGTTGCAGGCACGGATGCATACGTTACTGGGAACGTTTTGAGTCTGGCATCCACATTTTAATATGATGTTGTAATCATATATGTAAACGATTTATGTAATGTAATGATATGTTTTAATTATAAATGAAAGTTTTTAAATTCCACTGCAAAGCTGATGTTTGCTTTAAATATTTTATGCGATGACGGTCCAGATGTAAGCGTCCCGAGAATGGGGCCTTACATAAAACAACAACCAATTCTCTATGAGACATGCAATTCAGATTCACACAACACTTCCGAGTGTAAAAACACTAAGAGTGATACATATATATGTCCTCACAAGAGAAAGCAACAAAAACAACCAAGACAAAAGGATGTGAAGTTCCAAGCTAATCCAACTTCATCATTCAAGCCTAAGGGAAGAAGATCCATACCCACTCCTTACTACTTAAATTATGACATGGAGAATCATACCACTTCAGAGTGTTCATACAACAACTCTCCAACATCATAACACAGAAGAGGTCAAAGATCTTATCATCCATCAGAGTCATACTCACCAAGATCGGAGCATGAGTACTACAACAGACCTACTCCTTACTGCTTAAATTATTACATGGAGAATCATACCACTTCAGAGTGTTCATACAACAACTCTCCAACATCAAAACACAAAATAGGTCAAAGATCTTATCATCCATCAGAGTCATACTCACCAAGATCGGAGCATGAGTACTATAACAGATGTCATAGCTACTCTTCTCCTCGATCACATCGGCATGGGTATGATTTTAAACATTATGATATTCATGATTGTTAGGCACTAAGATATTATCCTAGGTCATACACATAACATAATTATGACAGATATAGAGATAATACTTGGCATAATGGCTATCATAGAAGATCACATCCATCAAATTATTATAATCATGATTATAATTCTTATGATGCATATGATCACATGCCCAGAAGAAACAAACATGATCAAGGACAAAGATCCTTCGCTACACCTCCACAAAACATTCAAAAGAAATATAGATTTTCTAAACCAACCAAAAGATTTTCAAAAGCCAAACAAACTCCTTTTGTGAAACAAGCTAAAGTTGAGTCAGTTGGTTTAAAATCAAAACAATGTTGGAGAAAGAAAACAATTTCAGGAGGTGAATCTGATATATCATCAGATAAAGAAAATTCATACACATACGAGCAAGTCACATATAAAAATGCTAATGGACAGCTCAGGACAGTAATGGCCTGGGTTGAAATATCTAACTGATTTGCTAGTATGTTAGGGACAGTTATGGAGGCCTACCAACCTAAGAAAAGTTAGCAGTGACTGATCCCTTCCCATGACAAGAACGTTCTTCCTGCTCTTGATGTTTATGATGCGACTGAGCCAAATGGAGCGGAAATTAACCAGGATTCAATACAGGATATCAATCATTCACAAAAACTATGATGGCAATGCAAGAAACAACTGATGTTTCATTCCATCTGCTTAGTCTGATTACATTGCTACATGGACTAACTGTTGATGATCTCCATTGAATTGATAACACATATGCCATTTCTTTATTTTCTCAAAAACAAAAATCCTAAAAATTTGAAAATCAAGAAAAGCCCAAAAAATATTTCTTTTTAATCTTCCTGCGTTTACATGAGAAATGATAGTACACTCATCTACTATCTTCTGACTTTATTTTTCAAAATCAATAAAGACTGACAAGACTCTGTTTGATATGTCAGAAGGCTCAGCTTGGATTCAATATAAGCATATTTGTGACGAACTAAATCAATATGCATTGTGGACCAAAACCATCTTTGGGTATTGGTAAGCAATGACTTTTCCAAGTGTTTTCTTGTATGGTTACCTAAACACACCATACGAAAATGGTTTATAAATTTCTCATTGATAAAAGCATCTATTTCTCCTTTGTTGTATGTAAATACAGACCTGGAGTAAACATAAGGACAACTTCTATTGTGCTGAGTACAGACCTAGTTGACCTTGCACTAAAAGTGTTGATGCATGCCAAAAAGGCAAAGAAAAGAATCCCAATATGGATCAAAGCTAAAAGAATCCCAACATGGATCAACTTCCAAAGTGAAGTGTAAAAGAATCCCAAAGTGGATCATATCATGAGAATTTATACTCTATGTAGCCTGGTTCAAGTTGTGATAAAGTGCCACCTTGCATTTCATGAGGAGGGTAATTCTTCCATACTTCTTAGTGTGGGGTACTCAGTTATCATATCTAATTAATCCTAAACATGATAAATATCACAAAGTGTTGACAATAGATCCTTGCATGAGTTTAAGTGGACAAACATACTTACAATCAACTTTGTTCTTGGTATATGTCTATTCAAACTTTAAACATTCTTAGATGTAGAGGATTTTGGATTAGTATGATCTCATTACAGTTGAAGGATTCATGCTTGTAAAAATTATATTTTTAAAAAAAATCTAAAATTCCAAAAAGATTTGTCATTTTTAGTATTTTTCTTAGTTTTGGCAGATTTACATGTGTTATTGATTTAGGAGTGAAAATTCCATGCAATACCTCTACCAAGAGGATTTAGACTTTTGCAGGTGATGAATTGCACAACATGCCTGAGTTTCTCATTCAGTTCAAGATGTCAAGTGAACACTCCTGCTTCCTTCAAAGATCTCTTGCCAGTTCTGAGAACTAAGAATCCTCCTCTTGGTGTCTCATACACAAAAGTTCCTCACCCTCAAAAGCTTTTGTTGAGGGAGAGTATACGTCAAGTCTGAAGATTGTCTGATGCTTCTCTTTCACTTCTGAAGTTGAGATAAAGCTGCTAATATTACTACCTGTGCAATCCACAGTGTATGCAAATGGGTGCATTTTTGAGTCTTCAAAATAAGACTAGAAGATCAAGCTGATGAAACATCCATCAAGTGCCAAAACAAAGTCTTTATGTTCTGAAACAAAGTCTATTTCATAATGCTTTTTTCTAAAGCTTCTAAGAAGATGCTACCAAAAAGGGGGAGAAGACTGCACTCTAAGACTGCACATCAAT
Organism: Flaveria sonorensis; assembly: GCA_025506505.1. Lineage (NCBI taxonomy): Eukaryota > Viridiplantae > Streptophyta > Magnoliopsida > Asterales > Asteraceae > Flaveria > Flaveria sonorensis. The sequence continues at coordinate 28,299,618 of CM046424.1, read as the reverse complement.
AAACATCCAAGGTTTTAATAATCATGAGGTTTTGGCAGCATCATCTTAGGGGAAGTATTGTTGGACTGTTTGAAGATGATACTTACCAAAACCTAAGTGTCGAATCTCATGATGATTACCAAAAATGACACAGTGAAGCTGCGCTGAAAATATGATCAAAACGAAGAAAATTGACCAAAGTCAAACTTGGTCAACCGTGGTCAAAGTCAACAGTCAACATCAGCGGTTGTCTCGAGTGATGTCAGCACCCGGCAGTCACGCATAACCAACAGAGAATTTATCAGGCTTAGAACAATATTTGTGTAATCATTAGGGCTTAAATGTAATTTTGTTCATTTTTGTAAAGAGTATAAATAAACCAAGTGTAGTCATTTATACTCTAAGTAATCAACCATTAGAAGCATTCAAGTATTCAAAGATTAAAGCATACAGATTTAGTCTAGTGAGAGAAACATAAGGTTGAGTGTGTATGAGAGAAGTTATTCTTGCAAACTCCCTTGTAATCTCCTAGCAAACATACATTCATATGAATGATATATTCTATGAATATGTGTTCTTGAATTGTTCATCATTCATTCATCATCATTCATTCATCATCATACATTCAATCTTGCATCAGATCTTCACTTGAAATCATCAACGGCTTTGTGAGATTTCGCATCGTAGATCTGATAAACGGCAACAATACGATTGTAATATTCGATCCATCAAGCAGAATTGATGGTTTCCACAAAACATAATGTGTTCTAAAATTCAAACTACCATTGACTAACATTACATCATTAGCATTCATATCAAACAATAGTTACTGTTTAAATTTCTTTTCAGGTTTGTAGATAAAAATAAATTTTTGCCAAGTGTACACAGCGGATGAACCAGAAGGCGCAGCGGATGAAGAATAAAGTCTAGGTGCTGACAGTGGATAAACAAACACATACAATGGATGACCAAGTCCATAGCTGATGAACAGTCCATAGCAGATGTACATCCACAGCGGACAACAACACAACACACATACCAAGTGTTCACAGCGGACAGCATCCAAGGCACAGCGGACAAGTATTCAACATCCACAGCGGACAGTCTATTATCCACAGCGGACAATTCATCATCCACCGCGGACGACTTATAGACTTAGGATTTTATGTAATATGTGTTTACATAAGAGTATTTTTGTAACTGTACATAGATCATTGTATAGGTTATAAATATTAGTATACCTTAATCCTTTGTAAGCTTTTGAACAATCAATCAAACATGCAGTTATTAGCATTCAAGCATTCAAGCATACAATCTCACACAATCATACACACACAGATAGATCTTATATCATTAATCATGGGTTTCCTTACTATGATTAATGAATATTGATACAATAACAACTTGTTGTTATCATTGAGAGATAGAAAATGATCCTTAGGGGAATTCATTCATTTTGTTCTTGTGTTCAAGTCCTATCATTCAACTAGTGCTTGTAATTCAGCCACAACCAGAACCAATCATTCAAGAGCAAGAACAAGAACAAGAGGAAGCACAACCTCAAATCCCTCATCTATCAGATCAGCAGACACTTTCATCTCTGTTAAGAGATATTGATGCAATCATGGTTGAACAAGCTACTCATCATGAAGAGGTTGGAACATCATCTATGCATGAGTATGAGCAAGAAGAATAGAGTGCTCATGTTGAGCAAATTGTGACTGAAGAACAAGCAAGTGATATCCCAACTGAAGAACAAATTGAGTACTCAAAGGTGTTCTTATTCACTGAGTACAACAAGTTGATAGAAAAGTCAAACAACAGAACCAAAAACTTGAAAGAAAAATTCAAGAACAAAGATAAAGAGATAAAGAAGCTCACAGCAGATCAAAAGGCTCAGAAGTTGATTGTTCAATTCCTTGAACAACAACTTGACCAATCAAAGGCAGAGTTAAAGGTGAAGGATCAAGAATTGAGTAGTGCAAGACTTGATATTGCTTACTTGACTGAGCAGACAAATGCTAAAGACAATGAGATGGATGCGCTAAAGAAGATAATCTCTGATCAAAATGAAGAAATTATGAGATTAAATAGAGTATTAGAGCATGTAGACAAACAACTAAATGAGGAAGAACATTCAAAAGGTCAAGAACAAGCATTGAGTGAAGAATTGTTTGATTAGGCAATGTCTCCTATTGAAGAAACAAGCACAAGGGAATCTGAATAAGCAATCATCATCCCTGAGGAGACATACTCAATAGATCAACTGTTTGGTGAAGCTAATCCATTTGAGAATATTTACTATTCACCCATTCTAAGATAACATTTCCATACACCAAACACCCAACAAGCTCAATCAAGCATCATTCCTGAAAACTCATTATCTGAGAAGCAAAAGGAATTGATCAGACAGTTTGCTGAATCTCTAAAAGTGCATACCGAAACATCCAAACACCAAGCATCATCATCATCATAGCCTCCATTGAAAACCTTTGAAAGGAAGAAGAGGAGACTATACCTGGCTTTATTAAGGAAAGACAAACAAAAGGTACAAGAACAAGAAGAACCTGAGTCTCCATCTCTAAAGCTTTTAAAAGTTAAAGAAGAGCATGTTGATGAAGATGAGGTTAAAAAGAAAGAATCAAAAGCTGCTCATTTTGAAGAAGGAGAGATTGATCAATCTCATGATCAATAGCAAGAACCAATCATTATCCTCGTTGATTCTGATGAAGAAGCAGAAGATAAGGATGAAGAGGAGATTGAGAACATACAAGACTTATTCCCAAATGATCCAGAGACACTTATGGGAATAGAGCTAGCATCCAGAGGTTGTCCTGATAATTCATTCATGCATCTTAAGCTCTCTGAGGTTAAAGACTTTCTCAAGGACTTTCAAGAAGTCATGAAGAATGAGACTGAGCAAACATATAGAAGGTACAAAGAGATTAAAGATCAGCAAGACTTTCAAAAGAACCTACCAAAGGATCCTCAAATAGAGAAGAGGACATACTCCCAGGTGAAAAGCTGGTTGAGTCATACTAGAATGCCATATAGGTTATATGCTGGTAGATCCTTATCCTAAATGAAAGACCTTGCAAGAGAAATATACAAAAACATGTTCACAAGTGCCTTAAAGCCTCAAGTTGTTAGACCATATCTAGCAGCATCTCTTTCTACCTATCATCAAGCTCCACTTGAGCTTCATCCAATAGAAGAGCCTAGGCAGTTCATGCCTTACAGGCTATGGCCAGAAGGAAATGAAGTAAAGGCGATGATTAATGAGAACGCAAATTTTGTGAAGCTCTATGATAGGATAACACTTACATCATCTGTTAATGAGAAAAAGATTATAGCATGGAAGTATGATAAAGTATGGGATGCAGAGCTTATCAACAGAGTATCTGGACTTGTCCAATACTTATCATACATATCTCAACTGGGATAATTGACTTATGAGGACAGATTAGACCTCATGCAATTGAAAAGGTGAACCATACAAACAATCCCGGAAGTGCTGATTTCTATCATATCATGAGATCATACATGAATATGCAGCATCATGTGTTGAAGCTGAAAATAGACAAAGAAGACAAACTTCACATAGCAAAACTTAGAAGAGAACAACAACCAATTGGCAAACAAAAACAACAAAGTAAAGAACAAACAGAGCATCTAGACAGTGAAATTCTAGAAAGGGTTGGATATCCTCTAAGACCTTCAGACCTAAAGCTAATAAGGAAAAGGATTGATGGTAATCAATACAACCATCCAATCACTAGATGTTTTTAAGATGAAACCCACTTTGAAGTGGTGTTAGAGAGAAAGTTGGAAGGGAAAGAAGCAGCTGACATCAGATTGTTTGATCCGGTTGAGATTAAACTATTACATCCATCTTATATGTCATTCCTGAAGACAAAGTCATTCCCTGCAATTGATAATTTTTTTTGCAAGGGTGACTGTTGTTACTTGATCCATATGCTTAGTATTCTAGGCATAGTGTATGTGAATGTTGCCTTAAGGCAAAGATTAGAGACTAACCAGCAGTCACTGACACATATTGAAGGAATAACAAGCCTCGGGATCTCAGAGATCAACAATCTTGAAGTACTAAAGGGTGATCATGTTGTAACCACTCTGGTTAGCAACATTGAAGTGCAAAGTCTTGATCAGACCACCCTGGAACAGATGGTGCAACTCCCTATCTCCTTTAAGTATGATGATTAGAAGAGTCCAGTTTAGTACTTCACTGAATACATTATGAACTACCTTGATGCTTTAAAGATTGTTCCTTTAGCTGATTAAGTTAAGGAAGCTGAAAAGGACCTCATCACTAAGATAGATGTTCAAGAGTCTCTCAAAGCTACCTCTAAAGTGCAGAAGAGTATAGATGAAGCTGGTCCATCTCATTCTTAAAGGTTCACTAACAATCAAATAGACAAAACAACAATCATACAAATCTAACCATTCTAACAAACAAAACATACAACCATACATAACAGACATAACAAACACATCAGAACATCAATCATTCATTAATATCATACATATTAACAAACATAACAACAATCATGCAATTAACAAGTTATACAAGCAAACATATGAGTCTTAACATACAAAGTAATTTGTTGGGTTTGATAAGGATAGTCTATATTATCAACTCAGTCAAAGTCAACAAAGGTCAACATCACTGTCAAAGTCATCGGAAATGGTAAACAGACGCGTTCGAAATGAAGAACCGAGACAAGATGTTGAAGATATAAATGACTAGGAGTTAATTGTTAATAAATATATTTTGTGTCAACAAAATATATTTATTTATGTTGAAGTCATTTTTATGTTTTATAAATAATTTCTCTAATTGTTTAAGTCTAAGGGTTTAATATGTCATTAGTGAATATTATCACTATATATAGATTAGTGACAATTAGGTTTGAGCTTGAATGAGCCATTGATTGAGGGGCTTTCACTTTGTAATATCATTTAGTAATCAATTCAGATCAAACAAGGGTTTTATTGAATGTTCTTGTGGTGTTCATCATTGTTCATCCATATTTTATAGTGTTTGATCTAGATTTCACACAAATATCATTGATATCTATGTTATTAGTGGGATTTGTTTGTGTTTATCAATCAAGTGCACTGTTATATCGATCAGTAGGACCAACAATTTGGTATCAGAGCCAATGTGCTCTTGATTATTTGAGTTTTGTTTGGTTTTCTAGTTATAAGTCACTGTTCCATTCATTTTCGATCTGATCTGAGTGTTTTGGATATGGAAATTGATTGAGGATTGCTCGATTTTGGTGTGGGAAGCTATAGGAATCATCAGATCTCAAATCCATTGAGATTTGGATGAGTTTGAGCTAATTTCGTGCTGAAGAAGGTTGTCCAAATATGTCGGGCGAATTTACAGCTCGTCCAGCGAAACTACAGCATCTTCCAACGAAACTACATAGTTTCGCTTGGCGAAACTAGGGTTCCTTCAGCGAAACTAAGCTGTTCTTGGTTTTTGGATCTGGTGTAATTGTTCCAGCGAAAGTACATGTGTTAAATGAAAGTTGATAGTGTTTGTGTACCAATCCCAATGAAATTGCTGCCAAATTGTTCTCTGAATTAAAGTTCAACTAGTTTCTGGTGAAACTACCCTGCAAAACTAGCATTTTTGTGGCATTGCTGGGCGAAACTGCTGCCGAAATTACTGGCGAAATTACCAGCGAACTTGCCAGCGAAATTAGTGAAAATTCAGCGAATTTGTCAGCGAATTTAGTGAAATTTCAGCGAATTTAGCCTCTGATCATTTCTAAAATGTCTTCTTCAGAAGTAGCTAATTTCCATAAATCTGATAATCTAATATCATGATAAAGTCGGTTTGATTCTTTTACAACCATGAAAGATGAAAAGATATCTGATTTTGTTGATCGATTTCTGATGGTGGCAAGCAATCTTAAGATGTATGATGACCAGCGGGGGAACCATGAACAAGTCACAAAACTTTTGGACTCTCTTCCTCCACAGTGGAGTCCACAAGTTAGGTTGTTAAAACACGAAAGAAATTTTCCTGACTACAAACTCATGAAAGTTATCAACAAGTTGAAGTCATTTGATTTGGATATGAAAAGAAAAGAGTACAGTCAAAAAAAAAAATTTGGTATCAGAGCTATTGTGCTCTTGATTATTTGAGTTTTGTTTGGTTTTCTAGTTCTAAGTCACTGTTCCATTCATTTTCGATCTGATCTAAGTGTTTTGGATATGGAAATTGATTGAGGATTGCTTGATTTTGGTGTGGAAAGCTATAGGAATCATCAGATCTCAAATCCATTGAGATTTGGATGAGTTTGAGCCGATTTCGTGCTGAAAAAGGCTGTCCAGATACGCCGGGCGAATTTACAGCTCGTCCAGCGAAACTACAGCATCTTCCAGTGAAACTACATAGTTTCGCCTGGCGAAAACTAGGGTTCTGTCAGCGAAACTAATCTGTTCTTGGTTTCTGGATCTGGTTTCCTCGTTCCAACGAAAGTACATGTGTTGAACGAAAGTTCATAGTGTTTGTGTGACAACCCCAGCGAAATTGCTGCCAAATTGTTCTCTGAACGAAAGTTCAACTAGTTTCGGGCGAAACTGTTGCGAAACTAGCATCAGCGTGCCACTACTGTCGAAATTACTGGCGAAACTACAAGCGAAACTACTAGCGAACTTGCCAACGAAATTAGTGAAAATTCAGCGAATTTGTTAGCGAATTTTGTGAAATTTCAGCGAAATTAGCCTCTGATCATTTCTAAAATTTCTTCTTCAGAAGTAACTAATTTCCATAAATCTGATAATCTAATATCAGCACAAAGTCGGTTTGATTCTTTTCGAGCCATGAAAGATGAAAAGATATTTGATTTTGTTGATTGATTTCTGATGGTAGCAAGCAATCTTAAGATGTATGATGACCAGCTAGGGAACCATGAACAAGTCACAAAACTTTTGGACTCTCTTCCTCCACAGTGGAGTCCACAAATTAGATTGTTAAAGCAGGAAAGAAATTTTGCTGACTACAAACTCATTGAAGTCATCAATAAGCTGAAGTCATTTGATTTGGATGTGAAAAGAGGAGAGTATAATCAATTCATGTATGGTGGTGTATCTTCAAGTGTTGAGATCAAAGAAACTAAAGATGAAGTCAACCATGCATTGATGGCTGAGGTAGTAAACAGTGATGAGGATTTTGTTGAAGATTTTGATCCTTTCAAAGAATTCAGGTGTGACATTCAAGGTGAGAGTGTTGGTGATTGTGAAAGCCGGTGTAAAGTTCAGGATGAAGGAATGCAAGAGGAAGGTGAAGCTGCAGAAGCTAAGAAAAGAGCTGCTGAGGAGGAAGAATACAAAAAGAACACTCCTGTCTGTTAATATGAAAAAGCCCTAGCTGCTGAAAAGTAAGTTATAGGGCTTCCTATGAGATAGTTCAAGACATGTATTCTCCTCCCTGTAAAATTCGTTTATTCGGGGTTTATAATGAAAAAGAATTAAAATGAATAAACAAAGAACTTTAAAATCAATGAGTCCAAATATTTTATTAAACTAAGAGAAGCTTTAAAAGAAAATGATCTTTTAAAAAGAAATCTTTTAGAAAAGAATGTCGAGATTAATGTTTTGAGCGAACGAATCACATTAGCAGAATTTGAGACCAGCAAGCTTAAAACTAAACTTGATAAATGGACGATATCAGGGATGAAACAGGAAGAACTATTCTCTAAGCAGAGGGGAGCTAGAATCAAAACGGGGTGTGGGATGTGGTGAAACTTCATATGTTTATCCTCCTCCTAGCACTTACTGTTACTCTCCTATGCCTTGTGAATCCAAGGATCGCAACCAGGAATTATCAGTGTTAGATTGGTTTCGAATTAATGATCATGGAATTACCATTAATTGTTGTTTAATTGATTAACAAATAAATATCGATGACAGAGAAAAATAAATAATAAATGATCAAACGATATCAATAATATGCAAAGAATAATGATTTGAATCAAACATAATTCATTAAAACCGATTAATGATTACAAAGAATCAAATAATAATTGCTCTCAAAATTCTATGCTATGAATGTGTTTATAATTTTGGTGTGTTGATGTGACGGCTGCTAGGGTTTGTGTTGATCGTGCGAAACGATGTGATGGTATTTTTGTCGCCGTCTCTTCTGTCTGTTTGATATGAAACCTAGGACTCATATTTATAGACATACGTGTTTCTGTTAAGGAAACAGCAAATCTCTTGGAGTCTGTGATTGACTTGTTGACTTGTTGACAAGAAACACATGTATGATTTACGTGTCTGGTTCTTCCGTAGTTACTTTGTTCTTCCGCAGCTACTTTGTTCATGTGTTCATATGTGAATATCCATATTCATCCATAGAAGATCTTCTGATGAATGTCTTGTAAGAAAGATATCTACGGAAGAACAAAAATGTTCATCCGTAGATGTTTCTTACACTTAGTCAATTTCAGAAATTGACCAAGTATAATGTTTGTACCTGTAATCATACATATAAATCAACGCACATATGGGTTAACCTATATATATATATACATAATGAATTAAAAATATTCATTACATGTATTGATTAACTATACAAAATGATCTAGACCTATTATTCCAAGATCCAACAATACTCCCCCTTAGGCTTAGAATCTTGTAATCAGTTCTTCAAAGCTGAAAGCTCCTTCACTCTTGCTATAATTTTTTTATAGAAGTATGAGACAGCAGTCTTCTGATCATCATACTTGTAGTTGATCTTCATTTTGCTAATCTTTTGTAATGTTTCAAAACTGAGGCCCAGAACATCTTCTTCAGTTGTAAGTGTTTCCAAAACATTATTGTTGTGGACTATCTCTAACTCATCTTACTCTGAGATCCTCAACTCACTCACTTCCTTGATGTTTGATCCTCTCAAAATCCCTGCCTCATATCTTCTTCTCTTGTAAGCCTTGGCATGCAGTTTATCAATCACTTGAATCATATGAACATGTAGGAATAGATCATTCTGAGCTCTTTCATCAGTCAGCTTTGGGAAGAATTTGTCATGTAAGTATGAAGTGTAGCTGGGATGGAGTAGCTTGATTTCCACTGGATCAAAGATCCTGATTCGATCAGCTCTCTTGTTCTCATCATTCCTCAGCAACACCAACTCTTTTGTTTTCTTAACATATCCCTATTCAGTTATGGGTAATGTATATTGATTACCATCAAAGCTTTTAGTAGTTGCTTCCTTCCTGTTTTGGTATCCAACCCTCTTTAGAAACTCATCATCTACCAATGTACAGGAGTTGGATTTTGATCTTTTCATTCTCTCTATTCTTCTTTTGTGCTCATCATGCTCTTTCCTAGCTTCTTTTAGCACATCAACTCTGAATTTTGTCTTTAACTTACCCACAAATACAGAGAAGTCTCTTCCTCTTGGGTGAATTAGGTAGTTAGTGATGATTAGGCTTTGTAGATCTCTGATGTCATGTTCAGGCATGCACAGGACTTGTTCTAAATTATGAAAGTACTACACCCTTCCAGATGATCTCTTTATGACTGCACAATCCCACTCTTGATCATATTTCCAGGCCATAATCCTGTTGTCTTCCTTAGAGTTAGGAGTTATGAGGTGATCAAACAACTCTATCAAGGTAGACTTTTGTTTAGTTATTTCCCTGACTGTTGTTCCAAGTGGCCATATTTTGCTAGGTATCACTTTTCTTGGTTCTCTAATCAGTTTATCTTTCCTATATGCTGGTCTTTACTTTCAACAGTGACAGGTTCAGCAGGAGTTTTTAATTGATGTTCATAGGAAGGATTTGGAGCTTCAGTTCTGAATTTTACTCCAGTTTCCAATTCCACCTTCATTACATGCTCCATCATCCTTCTAAGCTCTCCCACTGATCTCCCTTTTAACTCATGCATTTTATAATTGTGACCTTGTAACCAGCAAGTCATATTGTATTTGTTCAGCTTAGCTGTATCACAATGTCCTAGCTCTTTCTTTATTCTCTGAATTGATTGGAAGGTTATGAATGTTTCATAATTACAATCTGGGATCATAAAGCTTGCTAGCTCAAATTCCTTCAGTGCTTCCTTTATTTCTGTCATGTTCATTCTCTCAACCATGTCATAGGGAAACCCATGATTGATCAGGGTCATAAACATAGATGATTCAGGCCTCTCTTCCAATATGTCTTTAGTGGATAGTAGGTCATATGTCTTTGATTATTTTTGTTCTTTGGGAGACTCATCTTTAGTAAGCTCATCCCATTCAGCATCACTCTCAGTTTCAGCATTAGATATAGGCTTTAAATTGGAAACATCCACTGAAGGAGTGTGCTCTAGAGATGTAGGGCTTGATCTTTTTGGTGAATCTTTAACATTAATCACCTCTTTTTCTACATACCCTAATTACTTCCTCTTTCTTGAGTACTGAATGATTTGCTTTGAAGCTTCAGTAGATTCTTTTATTTTTGTTGATACAACAGCATTTGATTCAAGTGCACAAATTTTCATCTTGAGCTCATCAATTAGTTCATCTTTCATTTTCAACAAAATAGACTGAGCAGTGAGAGAGTTGTTTGCTTGTTCAACTTCCAACATGAACTTCTCTTTTTCAGTCTTCTCATGCTTCACAGAGTCTTTAAGTTCTTCAACAAGCTCATGTAATGCATCAATTACTTCATTGTTGGTTTGAGCATCTTCTATTAATCTGATCAGTCTGCATTCTTGTTTGTTCCTCAACTCCTCCTTTTCTTTTAACATTCCTTTGAGCTCTCTAATTTTTTCCAACCTTTTGTTTGATTTGATGATAAGTTTGTTATACTCAGCAACCAGATAACTTTTGCTTACATTTATATCATCATCTTCTAGGTCATCTTCATGATAGGCTATAACATCAACATAGTTAGCTTTTTCTTCACCTTCTTGATGTTGACCAGCAATCTCAACCTCATTGCCTATAGCAGGAGCTATACTTACTGAGCTTGAAATACACTCAACTGCTTGATCTGTTTTCTCTTGATAAGGTTGTTATGGTTGTTGAGGATCAATGATTGGAGATATTGGTTCAGTTTGGTTAGACATGATAGGGGTTTGTGTGCTGGTGATTGTGAGTGGAATGGTACTTGCTTGAGATACTAACTCAGTCTTACCAGTGTGTACTAAGTTTTGAGATTAAGTAACTGAGATGGTTTCTGTATGAGTACTCTCAGGAGATAGATTTTATGGAGTTAGAGGTTGTTGATGAATGGGTGATTGAGGGTGAATTAGAGAGATTGGTTGGGTGTTTTGACTGGCTGGTGATTGGATTTGTGGAGATTGATGATGATGGTGTATGGGAGATTGAGGAGGGGAATGTTGAGGTAAGTCTTGCTCAGCATCAGTAGATTGACTATCTTGCTGATCTTCCCACACCAGTTCTGATGGAATGTTGGCATTAGCATCCGCCACATGTGCAAACATTGGCATATCTTATCCTTCATACTTTCCACTTATCTTATTCATTACTGATCTCCCCAGATGTGCTTGAACAAACACATCATCTTCTCTTGCTATCCCAGGTAATTCACCATTGATGATCAGTTGCATAAACCTTGGAAACATGAACATCTTCTCAGGTTTTTGAACTCTAACATGGTCACACAAACATCCCAGTATGTACTTTGAGTAATTGTAAGTTCTCCCTTCAAAGATACCAATGATTCCGGATGAGATGTGTCTTGAAAATCTGTCTAATCCTGATTGCTTGTTTTTAATGAAAACTCCTAAAAGATGTATCAAACCAAGACATGTTTAGGGTATAATACTGTGGAACTACTAATGACATACACTCCTATATATATCCCTAAGTGCAACCTGGAGGTAAAGAAGCAAGAATCGGCCGAACCAACTTGTACAAGGGCACCTGCTGAAAAGGCTGAGACAGCGGAGAAGAAGTAGATGAGGGAAGAACTCAAGGCCAAAGTAGATGAAGTAGAAGGGAAAAGAGAAAGGGAAGAGGAAGAAAGGGAGAAGATGAGGGAAGAACTCAAGGCTAAAGTAGAGAAGGATGTGATTCGGAAGATGGAATTTGTCAAAGAAAAGTCATCTTCTGAAGTTAACCAGTTGCCTGCTTAGTCAAACCTCTCCATTAAAACAAAGCTTGAACAAAAGCATAGCTGCAACAAGAAGACTCACAATAGAAGTTGGTGTGTAGGAACAACAAACTCTTTAGAAGTGAGACCCCAACCGTATATTCAAACATCTATATCTAAGGTAGTAGAAATCCACAACAAGAGGTTTCCATAGAAGAAGATAGATCTAATCACCCATGTTGATCACAAGATAAATTAAAAAATAAGTGGGACTGAGGGAAGTCAGCTGATGAAATCTTTAGGAAAGAAGGTGAAAACCAAAGACTTCATTGATCATGAGCTAATAAGAAAAGGTAAGAAAGAAGAGATGAAGGAGCTACAAGAGATCAGGCAGAAGATTAAGTTAGCTAACAAGCAGATAAAGATCGCATGCCTTATGTGTGCGAAAGATAGTCACTTTGCAAAAGACTGTCAATACAATCCCCTAGCACACTCCATCAAACATCCTAACAAGCCTAAACCCTCAAATAAGTCTATAGCTTCTAAACAACTATCGAAAAGAAAAGATGGTGTTCACAAAATTATTCAGAAGCTAAGTCCCTCAAGTGTCGATTCCAACGCAAAGTTAGCACTTCTGAAGGATCTACCGAACAATTCAGCAGCTGCTAGAACTCCTCAGCAAAATGGAGTTGTTGAAAGGAGAAATTTGGACACTTATTAAGGGTGCAAGAACCATTTTTTCTGACTCCAAACTTCCTATAACATTTTGGGCTGAAGCAGTCAGCACTGCGTGCTATGTTCAGAAGAGGGTGTTGGTAGTCAAGACACATGAAAACACCTCTTATGAATTGTGGCGTAAGGGAATACCATTTATCAGGTTTCTAAGACCTTTTGAATGTCCATGCATCTTCTTTATAGATACCAAAGATCATTTATCCAAATTTGTTGAGAAATTAGTAGATGGGTTCTTTATAGGATACTCATCACCAACTAAGGCTTATAGAGTATACAACAAAGTTGATGAAACTATTAAGGAATCTAAAATTGTCATATTTAATGAAAGTTCCTCAAATAGTGTTGGAAATACCATAAGTTAGAGGTTTAATCTGAATGGATTCACAGATGCCTTTAACCATTTGATTAAGAATGTTTCAGGAGACTCTCCTAATAGATTAGCAGACATAAAAGTCTCAAATACTGAATACTAAAGGGTTGGTCTACCATAGGGTCCCAGTCATAGTAGGTCATCTTCTGATACAGTCAGACATATTTAGCAAAAGCATATGCTAGTACCATAAACAATGTGGTTCAACCACCACTTGCTCATGATGACTCATCAGATGAGGAATCTCATGATCATTATGGTACTAGGCAATCTATTAAAAGTGGCAATGTTGTTGTTGGTGTCTAGACAAGAAGTAGGGTGAATGAAGCAAACATCTATTTGTTTTCATGCTTCCTTTCTCAACTAGAACCAAGGAACGTGGATGAGACATTAAGAGATAACAGTTGGGTAGAAGCTATGCAAGAGGAGCTTCTTCAATTTGCTAGATAGAAGGTTTGGAAACTATGTGCACTTCTTAAGGGAAAGACTACAATAGGAACCAAATGGGTGTTTAGAATTTAGAAGGATGACAGAAGCATTGTTATCAAGAATAAAGCCAGACTTGTGGTACAAGGGTACACACAAGAAGAAAGGATTGATTATGATGTAGTCTTTGCTCCTATGGCCAGGCTTGAAGCAATCAAAACTTTTCTAGCATTTGCTGCCACCAAAGACTTCAAGGTGTTTCAGATGGATGTCAAGAGTGCATTCTTCTATAGTGAGATTGATGAAATAGATTATGTCTTCCAACCTCCTGGCTTTGAAGACTCCAAGTATCCAGATCATGTATGCAAACTTGATAAAGCCCTTTTATGATCTTCAACAAGCTCCAAGGAAATGGTATGAGACAACTCTCTACATTTCTTCTAAAAAATGGATACACTAGAGGATCTATCGATAAAACACTCTTCATAAAGAAAGTTGATTTGGATATCATTTTGGTACAAGTATATGCAGATGATATCATATTTGGGTCTATAAATAAGAGCTTAAGCAAATCCTTTGAAAGTCTCACAAAGTTGAAGTTTGAGATGAGTTCAATGGGAGAACTCACTTTCTTACTAGGGTTGCAAGTGAAACAAAACCTTTGATGGCATTTTCATAAATCAATCTAAGTATGACATCTTAATGAGATTCCACGCTAGTGATGCTAAGGCTGTAAAAACCCCCATGTGTAAGACATGTTCATTAACTCTTGATCTTAAGGGGAAGCAGTTATTCAGCAGTAGTATAGAGCCATCATTAGATCTCTCATGTATCTCACAGCCAGCAGACCAGATATCATATTTTCCATATGCTTGTGTTCAATATTTCAACCTGCTCCAAAAGTGTCGCATCTAATGGCTGCCAAGTGAATTTCAAAGTATCTTAAAGGGGAACCTAAGTTGGGATTATGGTACCCTAAGCGTGCTGACTTCAACTCTATGGATATATCGATAGTGACTATGGAGAATGCAACATCAACAAGAATTCCACCTTACGAGGATGTCAATTTCTAGGGTTGGTCTCTTGGCAATGCAAGAAGCAAACCTGTGTGTCTACATCAACTGCTGAAACAGAGTACATTGCTGCATCTAGTTGTTGTGCTTAGGTGCTATGGATTCAAACTCAACTTAGAGATTATAGAGTAACCTTCATGAACACTCCAATTCATATTGACAACAATAGTGCCATCTCAATCACCAACAATCCTGTTCAGCATTCAAAGACAAAGTACATTGACATCAGGTATCATTTCATTATAGATTGTGTATAAAAAATCATTAAATTATTTAAAGTCCATAAAAATGAACTATATGCAGATCTTTTCACAAAGGCTTTTGATTGACAAGATTTAAATATCTTGTATCTACTATTAGGATGATGAACTTTGAATAATTAAATGATTTACATAATAATATCTAATAAAAACTGATAATGCTAAAATGGGTAAAAGTGGGAATCCACCGAATATCGCAAATCGGCAAATAAGCGCAATTCGGTAGATAGGATGGCTTCGGCACATGTATTTTAAAAAGATCCGATAGGACCCACCTGTATCTACCGATACATAGTGGCGCCGATCTAGTTTCCTGAAAATACCGTTCCATCATCACACGTCATTGGATTTTATAGTTACGGTGGTAAAAGTTTAAAAATATCACTATTATATATTATCCATAACTGTTAAATCCTAGTTTTTCCCACCGTGTCATCTTCAATCTATGTCTATAAGCAAACCCTCTCAAAACCTTCCAATCTCTTAAACCTTACAAATAATCAAAAATCTTTCAACGGCTGCTCAAAACCTAGAGTTCAGACCGAATCACAACATCACCGCATCACTTGAACCTATTGGTGATCCCATCTATGATCAACTTCTTCAATTCTTATGCAATAGCAATTATGCTTTTACAATCTCTGTAGACCCGGTGATTTGTAAGACATACATTTGGGAATCTGGACTACATGTTCCATTATAAAGGAGCATGGAACAAAAGTCCTCACTATGACGGTGCAAGGACTGAAGATCATCATTTCTTGTTCAAAAATTCGACAACATTTGAAGTTAAATGATTCAAATGGTGAATCCTCATTCTCTAAAGAAGTAGTGAGTGCCATTTTCAAGGAGATGGGATATGAAGGACCCCTCCTAACATCCACCTTCTCCAAATCACTAGTATATCACAACTGGAGAATTATCCTTCATATCTTATGACATTGCTTGTCAAACAAGGCAGGTGGTTGGGATCAAGTACCATTGGATCTAGCAGGGGCTGTCCATGGCTAGTTAAATAGCAGAATTATGATTTCTCGAATTTCATATCTCACAACCTTTGTAAGAATGTAACTGCTGCTACAAAATTTAAGTTTCTAATGTACCCTAGATTCATTCAACTGATTTTAAAGGAAGAATGGGTAATGTGAATCCAAGGATCATTCAGGAATTATCAGAATTGATTTGAACAAGTATTGATCATGGAATTATCAATACTTGGTGTTTAATCTATTAATAATACTAAAATCAACCAATAAAACAAATAAAATAAGAATAATCAAACCGAGAGAACTCAATAATATTGATCGTAGTGCTTTCTTGTTGCTATTGATGTTGCTGATCTTGAATACAATGGTTCAGATAATGATTACAGATGATTCTAATGATTCTCAACTATTGTTATGTATATATTCTATGTTATTGATCTCATATATATATAGAGATCTAATTCTGTTCTATTGCTATCTATTTTGTTGCTATAACTAAGCTAATTAAACTTATCCAAATCCTCGCCATGTTTATCAGCTTAGGAATTTGAGATTTACAATGAATCTAATTTGAATAAAGTTGTTGATGTGACGTGGAATATCCGCTATGTCTTCCATCGTCATTAATGTTGTTGTTGTTCTGCCACGTTGACTTGTTGACTTGATGTTGACTTCCGAGTTAATTGATCTTCCGCAGGAATTTACTCTTCTGCAGGTAACTAGTCTTCCGCAGCAACACTGTTCTTCAGTACTTGTTCTTGTGATTCCGCAGGAGTTCTTGTCTTCCGCAGCAATCCCGCCTTTAGCAGCTTCACTTTTTCTTTTCTTGTTCAGCTGAAGTTGTTCTTCTGCATGAGATCCGCAGATGTACATTCTTCAGTTATGTTCCTGAGAACATCTACGGGAGAACTCTTTATTCATCCACATTTGTTCCAACACTTAGTCAATTTTCCAAATTGACACAGTTTAATATTTCCTGCACATTCACACATACATTCTGAAATATATTATATCATCGATGAATATATTATGAAGTGCAAATTAAATGTTATTTAATTCATAAACACAATTATAATCAAATATATTCATTTTATATCATCAAGAACAATAATTACAATAATGATTACAAGAGTGATTTTTATCATCAAAACCTATACAAAAGATCTATCCCTAACAGTACTCCCCCTTAGGTTTATACTCTAGTAATCATTGGTTTAGTACTCTAAGCTCATTCACTCTTGTCAAAATCTTCTCTTTAAAGTAATCAGCAGTCACTTGTTGGTCTTCATATTTAATATTGATCTTCCTTCTGCTCAACCTCTTTAGAGTTTTATATTTCAATCCCAGCACATCCTCTTTAGTGGTGAGTGTTACAACAACACTGTTATTGGACACCACCTCTAATTCGTCCTGTTCTGAAATTCCTAGTTCTATGACTGGCTTAATCTCTGTACCAACAAGCTGACCTGCTTCATACTTCCTTCGTTTACTTGCATTGGCATGCAGCTTGTCCATGACTTGAATTAGATGAACGTATAAGCATAAGTCATTTTGTGCAGTTTGATCTTGCAGCCTTGGGAAGTGCTTGTCATGGAGGTATGATGTATAACTTGGGTGCAGGAGTTTGATTTCCACAGGGTCAAATAATCATATACTTTGTTCTTTCCTCTGTGGATCATTCCTTTGCAACACCAGTTCTTTTGTTTTCTCTACACACCCCCATTCTGTTATTGGGCAAGTAAATTGATTTCCATTTATGATCTTCAGTGGTGCATTAGTCAAGTCAGCATACCCAGTTCTTTGCTTAAATTCAGCATCAACATGATGAGAACTGGTATGTGACCTCCTTTGAATTCGTCTGGTGTGTTCAGCATCCACTTGATAAGCTCTTTTAGTACACCGCCTTTACTCCTGTGGCTTAGCTTAGCTACCAATCTGGAGAAATCTCGACCCCTTGGACTTATGGGATAATTGGTGATGGGAATGGTTTGTAAAATATGAAGGTCAACATCTGGCAGGGCTAGTAGAGTTTCTACTCTGTGAAAGTATTGCACCATGCCAGATGCCCTCTTAATGAGTGTGCAATCCCATTCCCCATTATATTTCCATCCTATGATCTCCTGTTCTCCAGCTGCTCTTGGGAGTGTCATTTGTTCAAATAGCTGAATTAGACTTGTTTTCTTCTTAGTTATTTCCCTTACAGCGTTTCCTAGAGGCCACACCTTATGAGGAATCACACTCCTAGGCTCAATTATCATCTATTATGTGCCTTGTTGGAAGTCTTTGACTTTAATTACAGTTGGCTTGGAAGGAGATGTTGTTTATTTATAAGCAGGATTAGGGGCTCCAGACCTGAATCTTACTCCAGTGTTAAGTTCAACTGTCATTGCATGCTCCATAATTACCCTTAATTCTCCAACAGTTCTTCCTTTAAGCTCATGTTGGCTATGATTGTGACTTTGCAGCCAACAGATCATGTTGTACCTGGTCAGCTTGGATGTATCACAGTGACCTAGTTCTTTTCTTGTTTTCCTTATTTCCTTGAATTGTGAGAATGATTCATAATTGCACATTGGGATCATCATCCTCACTGTATCAAATTCTTTTATTGTCTGCATCAGCTCAGACATATTCATCCTTTCTACCATGTCATATGGAAAACCTTTATTAATTAGGTCTATGAACATGGCAGATTGGGGTCTTTCCTTTAGGATGTCTCTGGTTGATAGTAGATCTTCTTGTTTGGCCTCATCAGATTCTTCTTTAGTCAGGTCTTCCCATTCAGGGTCACTTTCTTCTACTTGTTACTTTAATGGGGTTTGATGCTCTGGAGAATTTGATTTAGTTTTCTTTGATGATTCTCCAGCTACATCAGCTACCTTCCCTAAGTATTTCCTTTTTCTGCTGTAGGTAATCAATACTGATTCACCTTTATTCTGTTCATCATCAGTCAATTTCTTTTTCAACTTCTCAATCTCAATCTCCTTCTCTTTTAGTTGAAGTGCTTGTTTATCTACTAAGTCATTCAGAGCATCAATTACTTCATTGTCAATCAACACATCTTCCCTCAGTCTCTTCAATCTACTCTCCAGTTGTATGATTGCCTTATCTTGCTCTGCTATGAGTTTATCTTTCTTTGTCAGCTCCTTCTTCAAACTTCTTAACTTTTCCAACTTCTTGTTGCCTTTCAGGACAAGATTATTGTATTGTGCCACTAAATAGCTTTTGCTTACATTGATTTCTTCTTCATTCAGGTCCTTCTCAGTATAAGCAATGACATCAATGTGATCACCCTCTTCTTGTTCAACTTCCTCTTCTTTATCTTGCTCTTCTTCCTTACCACTACAGATTTCTTCTGTATCTCCATCATACACAATCTCATCGACTTTCTCATCAAGATGGATTTCTTCTGTAGGGGTTGGGTTGTCAAACGGTTCAGTGGAAGTGGGTGAGATGGTTGGTTCAGTTGGTGGTAGAGAAGATATGGGCTTTGTGGCACCAGTATCAATTGATGTTATGGAGATTGGTGAGTGTGGGAGTGAAGGTTGAGTTCTATCCTGACCAACTACTTCAGTAGAAGCAGTGTTGATTGATGTTGGTGATTGTCTAGGAGAGATGGGTTTAGTATTCTCACTTGAAGAAGTCAAGTGGATGGGTGATAGTGGTGGCTGTGATTTGTGTTGGGGTGATTTGGGTGAAGCATGTTGTGGTGTTTCAGGCTGGGAGTGTGTCGCAGATGATGCTGATGAGCTTTCAGTTTATGGTTCCTCAACCCACAGCAGCTCCTGAGGAATGTCCTCATTCTCATTTCGTACATGAGCAAACATCTCCACACCTCCTCCTTCATACTGCCCTTTCAATTTGTTGAGAAGGGATTTGTTTAAGTGGCTCTGTACACCTATATCACATTCTCTTTCCACTTTGGGGATTAGTTCGTTAATTATCAGTTGGAGGAACCGAGGGAACATGAACATCTTGTTCTCCTTTTGCACTTGCACATGATCGCAAAGGCAGTTCATGATGTATTTTGCATAATTATAGGTTCTTCCTCCAAAGATTCCTATGATCCCAGATGAGATATGGTGAGAGAATCTATCTAACCCGGACTTCCGATTGGAGATGCACTTCAGGTAAGTGTGGCAGAGGAACCGGTAAGGCTTGCGTAGCCTACCCATCTTGATTTCTCCGTGTTGATAGTCACCATCGTAGCCTATCAAATTGAATACCTTCTGGATGTATTCATGGTCGAATACATCCGGATGACCTTGTTCATTCTCTCCCAATTCTAGGGCACTGCGGATTATTCCTTCGTTTACCCAAAGGGGTAAGTTCCCAATGGTAGTAGTGATCATGGTTCCTTTATCTCCTTCGACTATTGCAGCTGTATTCCAGAAATCTATCATGTGGGATAGATAGATGACTGAGTCAGCAGTCAGCGCATAGAAGAGTCGTGTTCTTCTAAGGTATCTTAATCATCCTCCACATCTAGATTCAGAAATGCACAGACATTGTGGTCTTTTACGAACCGATTAGCCATGATGACAGTGGTGTTAGCCTAGTGTTCGATGTAGACGATCAAGAAGGGGGTTTTGGATGAAGAGGTTTTTAGGTCAGTGTTTTGAAAATGAATAGAAAGGCCAACGGTCAAAGTACCATTTTATACCTTTTCAGACAGGTTGTCTACCATTGGACCCATTTACATTTTTTACCCCTCCGCGGTTATTAACTATGCCTAATAAATAATTAATAGAAATTAATGATCACATAATTAAGCAAAGTATAATATCCACGGAAATCATATTTTTTCTGTTTCTTCCGTACTTTATCTACGGAAGAGGACCCATTCTGTCTTCCGCAGAAGCATTTACGGATGAACAGATTTCATTGTATCTACGGAAGATAGCTTTATGTCTTCCGTAATACGCCTTCGGTTCCAATTAGTTATACTGCTCAGATTAAGAGAATTAGTTGATCAGTTATACTTACTCCCCCTAAATTTGTGATTAATCATCTACAGATGAGTTTATCAAAAATTTATACGAAGATCGTATGATCAGTGAGTGTGTAACTGAAAATCACATGAGTATAGTATGCCATGGCAGGCAATTGGTTGAGAAACTAAGGATCATACTATAAATTAGACATATTCCTGCTTAGATTGATTGAGAGAAAAGCCTACTAGATCTAGTACAAATTGCAAATATGGTGATTCGCAGAAGTTCAACCTAGAGTGTATGTTGAGCATGTCCAGCTAGTTATCATGTTTTGGTAAGAATTAAAGATAAACAATGATGAATGCATCATGCAAGGTGTATGAAAGTCTGTCTCCCAGATTATGATCAATTCATTACTTTATCACACATACCATGTTCCGTAGATTATAAGCTCTATCTTAAGATTTCTTTGAAATCTTATTAATGCCTTTTATGATTGCTCTGTGAATACTATGTAGTTGATCCTTTAGGATTCTTTTGGGAGCAGTTCTTTTTGGGAACTTTTAGTGATCAGCATCAGGTCACCAGGTCTTTACTTACGTAAAACAGAGGTGCCCTTTGACCCAGGTCTTTGCTTATGCAAAACAAAGGGTCATGATGCGCAAAGATAGAGGTTATAAGGTGTTACAACATAGTAAGTGTGCATAAGTGAGGAGTTGTGAACTTTCTGATGAGACTTACTTGTTAACTCCTCATAATGACTTATCCATACTAAGTCATCTTGGCTTTATGTTGAGCATGACATAGCTTATTTTCAACTCAGGATGAACCTATTCACATATTCAACACATCAGATCAGTAGATAGTTGATTGGGTGCAGGCAAGATATATGTCATGTTTATAGCATACTATCATATCCGTAGGTTATCAAAATCCTTACACAAGTTTATGTTGTATCCTCATATGATCACAGTTAATGAGCCTATATACCTGTTGTTAATGTTTTGAACTTATTCTAAGTTGATCATGCCTAATGATTCAATTAAGAGCTTAAATCTTACTGAATCAAAGGCCTTAGTGAATAAATCAGCAATCTGGTTTGTTGTGTCCACTTTGATCAACTTATTTAGTCCCTTTTCTTAGCAGTCTCTTAGAAAATGGTATCTGATTTCTATATGCTTAGTTTTACTATGTTGGACTGGATTGGCAGTTATAAACATAGCAGCTGAATTATCTATATATATTGGTGTCTAGAGAATATTGTAACCATAATCAAGTAATTGATTTTGTAACCATAGAACTTAGGAGCAGCCTGCTGAAGCAGCTATGTATTCAGCCTCAGCTGTGGATACTGAAATATTTGTCTACTTTTTGCACTGCCAAGACACAAGTCTTGGTACTATGAATTGACATCCTCCAGTTGTTGATCTTCTATTGTTGTTGCATCCTCCGTAGTCACTGTTGTTGCATCCTCCGTAGTCACTGTCTGAATAGGAGTAAAGCTTGAAGTCTCCTTCTTTGGGATACCAAAGTCCAAGTGATGGTTTCCCTTTGAGGTATCTGAATATTCTCTTTACTGCATTCAAGTGGGACTCTTTTGGTTCTGCTTGATACCTAGCACACACACATAGCAAACATTATGTCAGGTCTACTAGCAGTTAAGTACATTAATGATCCTATCATAGATCTATATAATCTTTGATCAATAGACTTCCCTGTTGGATCTGGTACAATTTTATCTATAGTAGATGCTGGTGTTTTGCATGACACATAGTCTGCAAGGTTGTATTTCTTCAGTGTTTGAAGGATATACTTTTCTTGATTGATGAAGATGCCATTTGTTTTCTTATGAACTTGTAATCCTAAGAAGAAAGTTAATTCTCCTATTGAACTCATCTGAAACTCAGATTGCATTAAGGCTTCAAACTCTTCACAGAGTCTTTTATTTGTTGATCCAAATATGATGTCATCAATATATACCTGAACAACTAAGAGATCTTGATGTTCATGTTTGAGGAAGAGTGTTTGGTCAATTGTTCCTCTCTTGTATCCATGTCTTAGGAGAAACTTGGACAGTGTTTCATATCATTTTCTTCGTGCTTAATGAAGTCCATATAAAGCTTTATCAAGCTTGTACACCTTGTGAGGGTAATCAGGATCTTCAAATCCTGGTAGTTAAGAAACATAGACCTCTTCATCAATTCTACCATATAAGAAGGCACACTTTACATCCATTTGGTAAACTGTTAACTTCTTATATGATGCATATGCCAAAAACACTCTTATTGCCTCAATCCTTGCAACTGGTGCAAAGACTTCATCATAGTCTATGCCTTCCTCTTGTGTGTAACCTTGAGCAATCATCATAGTCTATGCCTTCCTCTTGCTTTGTTTTTGATTATTATTCCCCTGTCATCTAGCTTATTTTTAAATAACCACCTTGTGCCAATGGGATATTGGACTCCAGGGAGATCAACTATATTCCACACCTTCTGTTTCCTGAGTTGTTGAAGTTTTTCTTGCATTGCTTCAATCCAGCTGTTGTCTTTCAAGTCTTCTGTTATGTTGGAAGGAACTACTTGTGATAGAAAGCAGGAGAATAGACAAGTGTTTGTAGCTCCCCCTTGTCTTCTGGTAGTTCTGTTATGGAGGTCACCTATCATGTTATCAATTGGGTGATACTTATGTGCTCTAACTGGTGGTACATCATTAACTTGGATGGATGAATCCAGGTTTGTGATGTTGGTTGTTGGAGATGAGGTTAGTTGTGATGTAGGGTCAACAAAGTAGTTCATCTCATTTTCTGGTGCAACTTTCTGAGTTTCCGCAGAAACATGTATGCCTTCCGGGGTAGTGGGCATGTCTTTCGCAGGGACTTGATCAGCTGTAGTTTCAGAGCAAGATACTTCTGTGTGCGATAATGGTGTTGAGTGGTTTTCTGATGTGGTTTGATTATTAGGGGATCTCAGTCCATCATCTGCAAGAGTAGGAACATCTACGGAAGTAGATGGTACTTCAGCTGATGTGCATGGTGTGAGGTCATCAGAAACATCTTTACTAGTTTGTACTAATGCATCAGGATCAGTGTTACTTTGGTTCTCCAGGGGAGTGACTCTAGGTGGGTCAGCTGTCAATGGTACACCTATATTTGGAGGAACATAAGGGTAGCATGTATCAGCAGCACCTGTCATGTTAAGATACCCAAAGTTAAATGAGTTAGTTAATGCATCTATATCAAACAGCCAAGATGATCCTTTTACTGACTGTGGAAATAAGGATTCATCAAAAGATACATTAGGAGTTTCTTCCACTATGTTATCATGTGGAATATAGACTGTATATGATTTAGATGTTGATGAGTAACCAACAAAGAAACTATCATAGGCTTTTTCAGCAAATTTTCCTAACTGTTCTTTTGTGTTAAATACAGATACGTGACACCCAAAAGCTTTAAGATATCCTATAAAAGGTTTTCTTTTAAATAGAAGTTCATAGGGTGTTTTATTATATTCTTTGACAAACAAAGTTCTGTTTTGAACAGTGCAGGCTGTGTTCACAGCTTCTGCCCAAAATGTTATGGCAGATGTGAGTCAGCTAGCATTGTGCTTGCTGCTTCAATTAGAGTTTTGTTTCTTCTCTCAGCAACTCCATTCTGTTGAGGAGTTCTTGGAGCACTAAATTACCTAGCTATGCCTTTATCCCTGCAAAATGAGTCTAAGACATAATTAACAAATTCAGTTCCATTATCACTTCTTAGTATCTTGATTCTTAGATCAAGTTGATTTTCTATCTTAGTGATGAACTCCATTAAAATTTCTAATGTTTCACTTTTATGTTTTAAGAAAAATACCCAAGTAAATCAAGTGAAATCATCAACAATCACCAAACAGTACTGCCTTTTGCCAATGCTTAACACATTGGTAGGACCAAAAAGATCCATGTGCAGTAACTTTAGTGGTGTTGTGTTTGTGTTAATTATTTTGGACTTATGTGATACTTTATGTTGTTTGCCTTTATAGCATGATAAACAGTGATTAAAATAGTAAAATTCTTTCTTTGGGACACCAATGACTAAGTCATTTTTCACCAATTTATTCATGTTCTTCATGTTGGAATGAGCCATCCTTCTATGCTAGAGTTGTGCTTCATCTTCTGATGATTTAGAGATCAGGCATGTTTCTTTGCTTATTAATGTAGTGTTGTTCATATGCAACACATAGGTGTTACCTTTTTTTGGTGCTTTAAGAAGGATCCAGTCTTTTGGAGTTTTGAAACTTGGCTTAAGAATGTAGCAATCAGAGTTATCAAAGAAAGTAGTATAGTGTTGGTCACAGATTTGTGATACACTTAGTAAGTTAAACTGTAAGTTTTCACAAAAGTTAACATTTTCAAACTTTAAAACTCCATTTGTTACCATTCCTTCACCAGTAATTTTACCTACCTTCTTATCCCCACCAAATGATACATATGAAGCATTCTTATGTTTGAAGTCCTGCAAGAGGGTGCAGTCTCCTATCATATGTCTGGAATAGCCACTGTCAATATACCACTTGTTGTCAGCCCTCCTTGGATGTTCCTGTAAACAAAGATGAACTTAGTTAGACTTAGGAGCCCAAGACTTGCTGGTCTTGGACTTGACATTATTATCTAATGTATCAACTTTCTCATGAATAAGACTTGAATTTTCTAGATTAGCTATACAGTCAGTTAATTCATTATGTTTAATTTGGGGTGAGGATGTAATGATTGATGAGGATGAGGTGATGTCTTCTTGATTCATACTGACTTGGTTAGTCATTTTTGTTTGAGACTTCTTCTTTAATGTGGATGATGAGGAATTGCCAGAAAATGTTTCTGCATCTTTTGCTTTGGACTTAGGCACATCATTGCCTTTGTCAAAGTGATCAAAGAAGTTGTCTTCTTCCTCAAGTGCTACCTTTTTGTGTGGTGCATTCTTTTGCACTTGTGATTTCTCCTTCTTATTCTTTAATTGCACCTCAACAATTTTGTTGTTTTTCTTAGTAACTTTCTGCTCTTGTTGTTGTTTCTTTTGGTTTGAATCTCTATCATCTTCAGAAGATTGTGAGTGTGACTCAGAGGTATCTACTTTCTTTGTCTTGATGATCTTTGTTTTGTTCTTCTTGTTGAAGTAGCATTCCTTTGTAGTATGGTTGTTTTTGTTGCATATTGCACAATACTTGTTGAAGTAACAATCTAAAGTCATGTGATTGTTCATGTTGCATATTGAGCAATAGCTGCTGAAGTAGTATTCTTCTTTGTTGTGGTTGTGCATGTCACACCGTTTACAGTAAACTTCATATTTACTGTCAGATGCATTCCTTTTCTTTGCCTTCTTCTTGCTCATAAGTTTTTGCTCCTTTAATTCCTTTTCAAATATAGCTGCTGATGAGTCTTTTCCTCTTCCATACATGATATCAGAAGGTTCTTGTGTTGTATCTTTTGTGTCCTTTTTCTCTCTCTTTTCTGATTTCTTCCGCAGATGATCTGCGGAAGTTATGTTCTTTTCTCCTAATCCTCTTTTTGCTGACTTTTCTTTATTTAGTTTATTGAATGCAAGTATCCTTCATTTAATTGCTCAATCCTTGTATGGATTGTCTTTAGCAGATTTCTTTGTTTTGGTAGATAGGGTAGTTTAAGTTCATTTAGTACCTTTGGAATTGAGTATTCTTTTAACACAGTTGTATCCTTACCCAACCTAGCATTATTAGTCTCAGCCTCTTCATCTAAGTCATCACAGTTGTCATAATCAAATTCTGACAGCTTGGAGTCTGATGAACTAGATTCAGATGACTCAATATTATTAAGTTTATCTGATGACTCAGGTATGAAGTGATTAGATAAACTGTTGGTCATTGACTCAGGTAAAGGAATATAATTGTTGGTAACTGGTGGTGCAACTGCATGAAATCCCAATCCTGACTTGTTCTTAGACTCAATATGAGAGTTTAATAGTTTCTCATACTGTTGTGATGACAATTGGAAGTTTTGCAGTTTCACCTTAGTATATGCATGTTCTGACATAGATTTGGTTAAAAATTTAGTCAGATGCTCAACTTGTGATTTTAGATTGTAATTTTCAGATACAGGTTTATCTAAATCCTTTTGTAAAGAATTAATTTTGACTTAATAAAGTTTGTGTTCTCTAACATGAGATTCATTTAAGAGTAAGGTTTCTTTTACTTTATCAGCCAATTGTTGAGCATGTGTTCTATATCTTTCTACTTCATCTATGCAAGAAGGGGAACACAACCTTTCCCTTACCTCAGTGGCCATTGGAGGGACTTTGTTTTCCATATTGGCCATCAAAGCTTGGTTTTTAGCAAGTACTTCCTTCTCATACATGCTCCAATCACAAGTACCATCCTGCAAAATAATTAAACCAGTTTCTTTAGTGTTAGAGATACCTGTTGTATTGTTTGGTGGGGATGCATTGGTTAATAGTGGTTGCGTGATACTCCTTTGACTAGGCTGTCCTGAGTTAGTTGACTGTTGTTGGCTGTTATTGCACTCCCTTGAAAAGTGTCCAAACAGATTGCACTTAAAGCATCTCACTTTGGACTTATCTACACCAATTTTTGTTGTTCTTCCTCCAACAGACAATCCTTTGTTTCTTTTCATGTACATCTTGGCTCTATAGGCAATCATTGCCATTTGCCATTGTAGATCCATCTCTTCCACTTCATCAAGATGAAGTTCTTCTAGATCTTGTGGACAAAAGTGAGCAGGAGTCAATGTGCTTCCTAGATAAGCCTGAAAGCTTGAGCTAAAAGCTGCAAAGGCAGCTTTCTGTTCTTCGGTCTCCAGAACCACAGTAATTGGTTCTGTTTGATTTTTATTCTTCTTGCTTTTGGATTCGTCAGCCTTTCCTTTTGTCTGTTTATGCTGATTGCTTTGAGTTCTTGATTTTGAAGACTTTGCTGCGTAGAAACTTGTTTCTCCTTCCTGTTCACCTTCATCACTGGAGTTGTCTTCATCTTCATTATAGATGAATGCACTGCCAGTATTCTTCAGTTCTTTGAATTGATAAGGTGCTATAGGTGCTTTCACACTTTTGTTTCTTGTCTTTTCATCCAGCTCCAATGCTTCTACTTTTGCCACTAGAGTGTCTAGACCTATTGTTTTTAGATCAATACTATTTTTAAACATGGACACAGTCTGTGTCCAGTTTTCAGGCAAAGAATGAAGCATCTTTTTATTCAATTCTTCATTGCTGTACTTAAGTTCAAGGATGTTCATCTCTGTAACAAGTTGCATGAATCTATGCAATTGTTGAGGGACTGACTCACCCGGAATATGATGGACTGTTTCATATTATGCACGGAGAGTATCCTTCTTTATGCTTCTAATCTCGTCACTACCTTCACACAGAGTGTGCAGGATTTTCCATAATGAGTTAGCTGTTTTGTATGATTCACACCTGATCAAGAGTTCTTCAGGCAAAGCCATAGTAAGCATACTATATGCTTTGATGTCAATCTTGACTCTCTTGGCATCATCAGGAGATAGATTCTTTAAACTGATGGGTTGATTATTATCCTTATAATCCGCTCCTAAGGCAGGTGGGATATAAGGTCCTTCGGTAATCGAAGCCCATAAGTTAGAATCTATGTAATTAACATGATTCCTGAATCGGATTTTCCAGGTTTTAAAATCAGATTTATTTTCCAGTTTAGGAGATTGATAAGCACCAACAACTGAATTACTCATGATAATTAATTTTATTTTGACAGCAATAATTTTGTTTTAGTAGTAATCGATCAAACAAATCAAAGCTGATAGATCAACTAATCTAGATCAATGAGCACCAAGCTCTAATACCACCTATGAATCCATGGATCGTACAGGAATTATCAGAATTTATTTGAACAAGTATTGATCGCGGAATTATCAATGCGGAATTATCAATACTTGGTGTTTAATCTATTAATAATACTAAAATCAACCAATCAAACAAATAAAATAAGAATAATCAAACCGAGAGAACTCAATAACGTTGATCGTAATGCTTTCTTGTTGCTATTGATGTTGCTGATCTTGAATACAATGATTCAGATAATGATTACAGATGATTCTAATGATTCTCAACTATTGTTATGTATATATTCTATGTTGTTGATCTCATATATATATAGAGATCTAATTCTGTTCTATTGCTATCTATTTTGTTGCTATAATTAAGCTAATTAAACTTATCCAAATCCTCGCCATGTTTATCGGCTTAGGAATTTGAGATTTACAATGAATCTAATATGAATAAAGTTGTTGATGTGACGTGGAATATCCGCTATTTCTTCCATCGTCATTAATGTTGTTGTTGTTTTGCCACGTTGACTTGTTGCCTTGATGTTGACTTCCGAGTTAATTGATCTTCCGCAGGAATTTACTCTTCCGTAGGTAACAAGTTTTCCGCAGCAACACTGTTCTTCAGTACTTGTTCTTATGATTCCGTAGGAGTTCTTGTCTTTCGCACCAATCCCTCCTTCAGCAGCTTCACTTTTTCTTTTCTTGTTCAGCTGAAGTTGTTCTTCGGCATGAGATCCACGGATGTACATTCTTCAGTTATGTTCCTGAGAACATCTACGGAAGAAGACTTTATTCATCCGCAGTTGTTCCAACACTTAGACAATTTTCCAAATTGACACAGTTTAATGTTTCCTGCACATTCACATACATTCTGAAATATATTATATCATCGATGAATATATTATGAAGTGAAAATTAAATGTTATTTAATTCATAAACACAATTATAATCAAATATATTCATTTTATATCATCAAGAACAATAATTACAATAATGATTACGAAAGTGATTTTTATCATCTAAACCTATACAAGAGATCTATCCCTAACAGGTAACAAACATAAAACTGAATGAGTTATACATGCCTTGAGAACTTTAAACAAAGCTATGTTCTCAAAGTTCAAGGCTACTCCAAAATCTTTTTCTGAGAAGGTAACTACCCTATTCGCAAACATGCTTGAGGTCACTAAGCCTAAGGGTGGCAGCATGGCAACACCCTCCATTATTGATCCCACACCCTCCACTTCAAATCTTAAAGCCCATAAACAAAAGCGAATCCCTGCATCTTCTACTAAGAAGATGTAGGCCCCCAAATCACCTCCCCTTAAAAAGTCAAGACTGGAAACAAGGGTCCCAGTCAAGTCAAACGTGGCAGCTACACCTAAACAAAGCTCAAAGAACAAGGTTTCTCTTCCTTCTTCTGAGCAGACCCAAGCCCAATCCGTTAGCCCTTAATTAGAGTCCCAACACTCTATTGAGCAACCAAAAAGAGATACCTATATTGCTAAGACAACTTCTGAGGAAAAAGTCTTATTGAGAACTGGTTTACATCCCAGGCCATTAGACTTAGCTACTCAATCTCCCATACACATGTCTATTATCCAAGATAAGGATGTTCCTACTTCAATTCAGCATGACCCACTATCTCCCCCTTCCCATACACTACAGATAGTGGAGACTGATGTGTTTGTAGAAACATTTGACCCACACTTTTTATCCCAAGAGATTGATCCTAGGGAAGAAATGATCAATGTGGAAGAGGCTGTCTCTATTGCTGATCCACCAATTGATCAGTAGGATAGAGATAACATACTTAATCCTCAACCATGGCAACTCACCTTGAGAATATTCTTTGCTTCACAATATCTTTGTCAAAGTGTTCTATAATTTCTTCCATATTGCAGCTTCAATAACCTAACCAAAACTCAAAATTGAAAGATGATAATCAACCAAAAACATATACAATACTTGAGCTCCAAAACAACACGTAAGAGTAACAACAAACAATGGATATACAATTGTCTTACTAATGATATTCTTGCCTCACACTATACAAAAGCCAAACACTCTAAAATCGGTAAGAATATTGTGCTGCAAAGGTAAGGAAATTATCTCTTGTTTAAGGTAAAGACCTTGATCTGTAGCTTTTTACAATAATGCAAGGATTTCACATCCAATTTGTTTTTAAGGCTCTAAAAAACCTCTAAAGAAGAAATGGACCTAGATCTATGATATGGTTGTCAAGACTCAATAAAAAAAACAAGTCAAATAAACACTCTTAGCTACCTTTATTGTGTAAGGGTAAGTAAGTGTTGGGTTTTTACAAGTTTTAACAAAGATGTTTAACCATTTAAACAACAAAACGCAGCGGATATAAGGAGTTTAAAACTTGTGTTATATTCTGAAAATAAACATTTATATGTTCAAGAAAACAAACCCAAGAACAAGGATCATATATATGTGAAAAGAGTGCAATCAAAACCAACCATAGGATGTACATGAATACTACCTTTCTTGAACAAGGAAGTTAGATACGGATGAGAGGAGGAAGATGATGTTTCTTGAATGTCTAGTCTTCAAAAGAGAAGACCTCAAGCTTGTATACCCACAAGCTCTTGCAAAGCACCAAACTTCTAAGGAAGTTGACACCAAAGATCCTTCTTACAAAACCTTCTAGGTCCGAAAATGGGAGAAAAGAAATGGAGAAGAAGGAGCTTGCATGTGTGAGAGAGAAAGTGTGTTGAGTGTCTAAGTGAACAAGTAAATGTCTTGCATAAAAACAAGACAAAGGAATCCCAATGCCAACCACCAAGGGGCGGCCGAAAATTGGGTTCAAAATGGGTTCCCTCCCATTTTGAAAAACACCCTTTTAATTCATTGTTAATCACTCATTAAGTTATATAATTAAACCAATTTTAATCTTATAACTTAAACACTCTTATATTTGATGTTATTTAACTTATTTAAACAACATTACAAATAATATCTCATGAACAAAATATCCATATAATTTGTTCTATCTCAAATGCAATAATTCAGAAAACCCATTTTCTAAATTGGTGTCATAATTTATTTGCTTGATCATGATCAACAAATAAATGTTTATCGGTGTTTGCCTAGCTTGTTATTAGGTATGACCCGACTTGGATCATAACGTACTAACCACATCAATCTTGTATGTGTCTTGGGCATATATGATCCAACAATCTCCCACTTGCACAAGATTCATAGAAGATTGATGCAAGCAGTAAATACCGCCTAACAACGGTTTACTACCCTTAATACGTATGATTAAGTGCCATTCAATAACATCATCCCCTTCAAGTATCTTACTCGAAAATGTTTTAGGTGAATCAATCATCTATCCTTTTGTCACAGATGTCATGTTAAATCTTAGAGACACAGAATGATCATTCTCCATTGACTTAACTTTAGCAGGCCTTAGACATCTTACTCTCAACGAATAAGAGGAACAAATCCCATCTTGATTACATACGTCTCTCACAATCACCTCGTGCTATACCTGAATTTAGTCTTATGTACTGCCATGTTTCAGAACAGCGAAGAACTAAGTCAAAGTATAATACCCGGTGAATATCAAGACCCAATATGTATCTCAGGTCAGAGGATACCAAATGATATTCGCCTTTACTCAAATTTACTTATGATCAATCAAAAGATTCCATGTAGTAATATTTGAGATGCGGGTCAGTCCAATATTTATATCCCATAAATATCTATGAACTTTGGCAGCAACCCTTTGCTATATATTCATCCAATTGAATATCTACCAATCCAAGTTCATAATAGTCTTACCCTCATACTTGTTCCCACAGGTATGAACGACTACGGACGTTTAGAGTAAATGATTTACTCATGGATTAAACATGCAAAATTGGAACATTAGTTGAAACATTATAACCATATAATTCATTCAAGTAATAAAAGGTTCCAATATCCAAATACAAGATCACAAAATCAAATCCAGTCACTAGAATATCGAAGTCCCATGGCACAAGTATGACCCTCATGCTTTGCCTTTTCAAGAAGCTTCGTGAGTGGATCCGCAATGTTTTGATCCGTGTGAACTTTGCGAATACATATTTTTCCCTTTTCAACTTCATCCCTTATGTAGTTGAATCTCCGCTCAATGTGCCTAGTCTTTTGATGTGCACGGGGTTCCTTGATTTGAGCAATCGCACCCTCATTATCACAAAGAATTTCTAGGGGGTCCTGAATGGAAGGGACAACCCCTAGATCGGCAATGAATTTCTTCAACCATGCAGCTTCTTGAGCTGCTAATGAAGCGGCGATGTATTCTGACTCTGTAGTTGATAATGCCACCACATCTTGTTTAGAGCTCTTCCAAGAGACTGCTCCTCCATTTAGGATGAAAATGTATCCCGATTGTGATCGTGAGTCATCCCGATCAGTTTGGAAACTCGCATCCGTGTAACCTTTTACCACGAGTTCCTCCTCACCAGATCCATAGATTAGGAACATATCTTTAGTCCTCCTTAGGTACTTAAGTATGTTCTTAACAGCCATCCAATGACTATTTCCAGGATTTTGCTGGTATCGGCTTGTCATGCTCAAGGCGCATGACACGTCCGGCCTAGTGCATATCATTGCATACATGATGGATCCTATAGCAGACGCATACGGGATTCCCTTCATTTTATCTTGCTCATCCTTTGAGCTTGGACATTGAGTCGTACTCAATATCGTTCCTCTTTGAATAGGTACCGTACCTTTCTTAGAGTTCTCCATCTTGAACCTTTTCAAGATCTTGTCAATGTATGCACTTTGATTTAAACCTATCAACCGCCTTGATCTATCCCTATAGATCTTTATTCCCAAAATGTAGGCGGCTTCACCAAGATCCTTAATGGAAAAACAGCTTCCAAGCCAGGTTTTTATACCTTCCAAGGTTGGAATGTCATTTCCAAATAGTAGGATGTCATCGACATACAATACTAGGAAAGTGATGATGCTCCCACTAGCCTTTTTATACACACAAGCCTCATCAGCATTTTTGATGAACCCAAATTTAATTACCTCTTCATCAAAACGGTGATTCCAACTTCTTGACGCTTGCTTCAATCCATAGATTGATTTCTTTAACTTGCATACTTTGTTAGGATGTTTTGGGTCGACAAAACCTTCAGGCTGAACCATATAGACATCTTCCTCAAGATATCCATTTAGAAAAGCGGTTTTGACATCCATTTGCCAAATCTCATAATCATAATGAGCAGCTATGGCAAATAATATCCTAATAGACTTTAGCATTGCAACAGGCGAAAAAGTCTCATCATAATCAACCCCTTGAGTTTGAGTGAAACCTTTTGCTACAAGTCTAGCTTTATAAGTATCCAAGTTTCCATGCATATCGGTTTTCTTCTTGAAAACCCACTTACTTCCAACTACCTTGGAGTTAAGAGGTGGTACAACCAAGTCCCACACTTGGTTGTCATACATGGATTGCATCTCAACATTCATGGCTTCAAGCCATTTGTCACAATCCAAATTGGACACTGCATCATGGTATGTGATTGGTTCATCGGAATCAACCACATAGCACCCATCCATGAAAAATCCATATCTTTCAGGTGGATTACTAGTTCTACCAGATTTGCGAACGTTTTGTGTGTATTGATCAACCATTTGATCATTCTCAACATCCTCATGTTGAGTGCTAGTGTCAACCAAACATGTATCGGGTTGTGGTTCTTGATCCTCCTCAAGATCCACTGTTCTACTGCTAGCTCCTTCCATAAGGAACTTGGCTTCCAAGAACTCACCCTTCTTGGCAACAAACTCCTTTTGTTCCAATGGATCATAGAAATAATATCCCAAAGAATCTCTAGGATATCCAATAAAAATACACTTAGTGGAACGTCTTTCTAACTTGTTTGAGGTGGGAGTCTTTACATAAGCCTCACATCCCCACACCTTTAAATATGATAGAGATGGAACCCTTCCATGCCATATTTCAAAAGGTGACCTTTCGACTTTCTTGGTTGGGGCCATATTCAAAATACGGGCCGCAGAGAGCAAAGCAAAGCCCCAAAATGATAGAGGCAATGAGCTTCTAGCCATCATAGATCGAACCATATCTAATAGAGTTTGATTTCTCCTTTCGGACACACCATTGTGTTGTGGTGTTCCAGGTGGAGATAGTTGTGAGATAATCCCACAACTTCTAAGATGATCTCTAAAAGCATCACTCAGGTATTCACCTCCTCTATCGGTGCGGAGAATTTTTATTGATTTGTTGAGTTGATTTTCTACTTCATTTTGGAAGGTTTTGAACATTTCAAAAGCTTCATCTTTGTGTCTTAACAAGTACACATACCCATACCTACTATAGTCATCGGTGAAGGTAATGAAGTATCTTTCATTATACCTAGTCATTGGCTTAAAAGGACCACATACATCCGAATGTATGATACCTAATAAATCTTTTGCCCTTTCGGTTTTGCCACTAAAAGGCGCCTTAGTCATTTTGCCTTGTAAACAAGATTCACATACATCAAATGAATCATATTCACTTGCTTTTAAAAGACCATTCTTTTGAAGAGTTTGTATGCGCTTCTTGTTTATATGACCAAGACGGCAATGCCAAAGATAGGTGTCACTCAAATCTAATTTGAGCTTCTTGGTGGTGGTTTGGTACAACGAGCTATCATATAATGTGTTTTCACGAACCAATTCATAAATACCATTAATAGGAGTAGCTTTAAAATAAAAGATGTTATTTAAAGAAACATGAATTTCATTTTCAATAAACATCAAAACATAACCATATTGTCTTATTTGTGCAACTGAAATAATGTTCCTAGTCAAACTAGGAGCATACAAAACATTGTTCAAAATTGCTTCCAAACCATTTGGAAGCTTCAGAATGTAGTCCCCTCGAGCTTCAACTTGAACTTTTGCCACATTCCCCATGTAGAGGCTAACATCCCCTTTCTTGAAGTTTTTACTTCTTTTGAACCCTGCAACAAATTGCAAATATGAGTCCCACATCCGGTATCCAATACCCATGTGTTAGAGGATATTATATTTAGATCAATATGAATCATGAAAATTGTACCTGAGGTCTGCCCGGCATCCCTCTTTGCTTTCAACTCTTTGAGATGGACAGGACAATTTCTTGCCCAATGTCCTATCTCCCCACACTTAAAGCATGGGTCATCCGAAGCAACCTTTTGCTTCTTCTTCGCTGGTTTTGGTGGTGGCACTTTTACCACTCCCTTTCCCTTTCTCCCAACGTACCCTTTACCTTTGGCAACACTTGCCTTGGATGCGGGGTGAGGCCTCTTCTTGTTCCCACCTTCATTGATGGTGAGAACGGGTAAACTCCTTTTACCCATGGCCGCCTCGGCTGTCTTGAGCATAGAGTGAAGCTCAGTTATGTTCTTGTCCCAACCGTTCATGTTATAATTCATAACAAAATTGTCAAACCTTTTTGACAAAGAGTTGAGGATCAAATCCGTAGCCAACTCTTTCGAGACGGGACAATTCAGCCTTTCGAGGCGGTCTATGTGGCTCTTCATCTTAAGTACATAAGACGAGACCGATTGGGTATCATCCATACGACATGCATGGAGTGCTCGAACCGTTTCGAAGCGCTCTACCCTTGCTTGTTGTTGGAACGTTTCCTTCAACTGGGTTATCATGTCGTATGCTCCGTGATGTTCGTACTCCTTTTGGAGATCCGGAGTCATACTTGCCAACATGAGGCAAGACACTTGGACCGAGTCCTCAGTGTATTTCACCCAATTCATGTAGGCCTCTTCATCTTCCTCATTGGGTTCATCGGGAATCGGATCGTCTAAGATATATGACCGTTTCTCTTGCTTGAGAACAATTCTCAAGTTTCGAAACCAATCAATGAAATTGTTATGGTTTAGACGCTCCTTTTGGAGAATGGTTCTTAGTGATAGGGTATGAGCGGATGGAATATCATTATTTTCATTGTTGTTGGTGGCCATCTACAAAATTTAACAAGGTTCAATTTTAGTATTTACGATATTATCATATTTAATTATAAATTTCTTTTATGTGTCATACACAAAATAAAATTCTAGAATCCAACGTCACATTTAAATAGTGGTTAGGTGATCTTTATCCCATTATTTAAATTAACAAGGTAGTCAACGTTTGACAATTGCAACCCTTTGCAACTTCTAGAGGTATGGGATCGACTTAAACATCATATGTATAGTCGGCATGTTAATCCCATCAACACCTTTTGTAAACCACATTGTAGGTGATCCATTTAACATGGTTTGCAAATCAAGTTACCCTACTTACACACACATGTGAGTTTACCAATATAAGTGGTTAGGTGATCTTTATCCCACAAATATGGCATTCCCACCTCAAATCACAAGTTCCCTCAAAATGGTTAGGTGACCTTTATCCCATTAAGAGTTTTCAAGTGACTTAAGTGTTGTGTAAAAGGATGGTGATAAACTGTTTTCAAAAGACATTTTAAGTTTTCATAATTCTAGTTTAGAAAACTCTATGTACCTTGCATTTGCATGCTTTCAAATACATGGTACCCTATGGTTCTTTTAATAAAACCCCTTTTATTTAAAATCATTAATCCTTTTAATAACCTTTTATTAACCACTTAATGATTAAGAACCATTTATTTTCAGCTTGTTATGTTTATAAATTTGTTAGTTATGTATATCCATATATCAAACATCCAACATAAAACAAAACAACCAAACAAGCACAACCATTCAATCATAAGTGCATAACCATAGCCACTAAGGTGACCACACTTGTTTGCCATCACAAGTGTTGTCATTAGGTCTTTCCTAAGGGTTAATAATGACACATTAAAATGTGTCCAAGAACTCCCACTCGAATCCGCATCCAAATGCTTCAAGTGTCCATGTCTTTTGAGTTCTTCCTTTGTATCTTCCCTTGAGTCTCCAACTTGTGCATCTTCTTTTACAAAAATATATCCTAATACAATTTTTCTAATAAAAGAAATGCACCTAATCTATTTATTACATAACCAATGAATAAATAAATTACAACCCAAAAGATACGAACACCAAAATTATTATTACAACCCTTTAATGAATAAAACTAAACATGACAATCACATTCATCCAAATCCAAAACACATTAGGTCAAGGCTATGTTATGCACCAAAATATGTATCAAATACAACATCCAAGAACAACCATGAACTCCATTTTTAACCCTTAAAGTTTCGGCCAACATAAACCCAAACTTTAGGGTTTAGTCCAAACAAAACAATCAACCACTTGATGTTAATCTTTCAAGGTTTATTCTAAAGCATGTAAGATAAAACTTTGAAAGATAAGGGATTCATTTATCCATAACAAAACAGCCCCTAATGGGTTGAAAAAGTCCAACAAAACTAACTTTTCTTGGACTTTTGAAGCAAGTTTTCCACATAACCGGCTCTAGATGCCATTGTTGGGTTTTTACAAGTTTTAACAAAGATGTTTAACCATTTAAACAACAAAACGCAGCGGATATAAGGAGTTTAAAACTTGTGTTATATTCTGAAAATAAACATTTATATGTTCAAGAAAACAAACCCAAGAACGAGGATCATATATATGTGAAGAGAAGTGCTATCAAAACCAACCATAGGATGTACATGAATACTACCTTTCTTGAACAAGGAAGTTAGATACGGATGAGAGGAGGAAGATGATGTTTCTTGAATGTCTAGTCTTCAAAAGAGAAGACCTCAAGCTTGTATACCCACAAGCTCTTGCAAAGCACCAAACTTGTTAGGAAGTTGACACCAAGGATCCTTCTTACAAAACCTTCTAGGTCCGAAAATGGGAGAAGAGAAATGGAGAAGAAGGAGCTTGTATGTGTGAGAGAGAAAGTGTGTTGGGTGTCTAGGTGAACAAGTAAATGTCTTGCATAAAAACAAGACAAAGGAATCCCAATGCCAACCACCAAGGGGCGGCCGAAAATTGGGTTCAAAATGGGCTCCCTCCCATTTTGAAAAACACCCTTTTAATTCATTGTTAATCACTCATTAAGTTATATAATTAAACCAATTTTAATCTTATAACTTAAACACTCTTATATTTGATGTAATTTAACTTATTTAAACAACATTACAAATGATATCTCATGAACAAAATATCCATATAATTTGTTCTATCTCAAATGCAATAATTCAGAAAACCCATTTTCTAAATTGGTGTCATAATTTATTTGCTTGATCATGATCAACAAATAAATGTTTATCGGTGTTTGCCTAGCTTGTTATTGGGTATGACCCGACTTGGATCATAACATACTAACCACATCAATCTTGTATGTGTCTTGGGCATATATGATCCAACAGTAAGATCGTCTCCATAGGGAATTAGTGGAAAGGTTTTAACAAACAACACTCGATTAACTTAAAGAGATAAACTTTAAAATTAAAAGTTAGAACTTTGAATGATTTCTGGAACCTAAGTTCAAAAGGCAATAAGCTTTGAAATGAATTTACTAAATAATAAGAAGACAATCACCTCAGGTTTCCAATTCCACAAGATCAACAATTGATATGTTTCATTAGGATCTATGAAAAACAATACACTAGGTCATAAATTTTGATTAAAGTGATAACAAAAGAACAAGCTTTTAAGATTCGTTCATTCATAATATTACCAATTTACCTATATCAAATTGTTTATGAGTTAACGATGCAAAGAAACCAGAAACTGATAATCAAGCAAACAATTTTATTTAGAAGCAAACCTTTTATACTAACCAAAACATAATGTTTCATTCAATAATCTAATGCTAAATACAAAAACCTAATCAAAACATACCAGCTATTTCACTTGACAAGAATTGTACTATTGAGAGCAATCAAGAAAGAACTAGCTGCTCATGATCTTCATTGATCTTCGATGATGATTGTAGACAATTTGGGATGAATGGGAAGGCTTGAAATCATCAAAAATCAGCTTAGAATCTTCAGTTTTCATGTATTGGAAGTTCTTCTTCGAATTGGGATTCGATTGGTTTAAACAAACTTGGAAATCCCCAAAATCCAGAGGTTATTGGGGTGACCAGCATACTTTCTTGTAATTAGATCTCCGGTCCTTCTACTTCATTATTTTACTTCTTTAGACTCAAATTATGCACCTTTAAGCTTCAACACCTACGGATCATAAGACAAACAAAGTCATCTTGTTTCACTATAATCATGATGTAAAATAACGTATTTAAGTATAATATGCCTAAGATATTGACATATGATCAATCTATAGCT
This sequence comes from Flaveria sonorensis, assembly GCA_025506505.1. Taxonomy (NCBI): domain Eukaryota; kingdom Viridiplantae; phylum Streptophyta; class Magnoliopsida; order Asterales; family Asteraceae; genus Flaveria; species Flaveria sonorensis. Next base: position 28,259,661 of record CM046424.1, on the reverse strand, counting down.
TTTTACTCATATTCAAGCATACGGATTTCAACTCCAAGAGAGGGATGATAATAATCTATTGAAAAAATCATTTAAGAAAAAACAACATTAAAAAGTAGTAAGAGTCAATGTGGGTCAAACATAGAACCAACGTAAATCTATGAATTTCGGATATTAAGTGCAAAGTTGATTTTGATTACCTGAATAGCGAGTTAAGGAAGACAACATGTTCAGAAGACCGAGAATAGATCTGATGACTTAATTATGAGGCAGAATAATCCAGTTTGCAATAGAATTAGTGTGATGATGTCTCCCCCAAGTATACAGATCTTTGGCAACAATGATTCACAACAATGGGTCAGCAAAGTAGTTTGAGAAGCAGGGAGTTATAAGAGTGTTAAGAAATTAAAGATTCATAAGCTTTTAGAAAATGGTTGTGGAGCCACATTTGATTGGATCCGCAATAAAAATGAAACACATAATATAGATATGATCAGTATAAAGATAGTTATTGGTATTCAACAATCAAAGAGCAAATAATAGTAGAATTTTAATTCCAATATATAAGGTCGATGATGAACTCGTAGAGAATGTAGAAGAAGAATAGTAGAGAGGTTTAGAAATCGATGATGATATGTCCATTTAAATAGGTGATTGAGAGGTGATTGTGAGAATTAGGGTTTATTTTTGGGTTATAAGGTTTATGTAGCATCCACATATGAAAACTGGTATAGGGATTAGCGGGTCATGAGGTCTGCATAATTACAAAAATGGGTCAAGAAAAATGCAAACGTCACAGGCTGCCATGTGGACATGTTGTGCATCTAAAAAACGCCATGTGACACATTAGATGTTCCTTTATTATAATAAATATTATTAACATATAGAAGAGTGAAATGAAGAGTGTACCTCATAGGCATGCTCCTGCGTTGAACGTAGGTTATAGGTGTTGATCACCAGCCTTCTCTACCAGTGTCATTCCACGTTTCACCCAAACAGATATGATGATACCGGTTCCACGTCTTTGACTAAAAGATGTGTTGGAATAAAACAATTTTATTGAAGAATAATGCCTAACTTAATCAAGCAAACAATTTCTAACATTAAAACAATCATATACTTACATTTAAACATATGTATTATCCAATCATAACACTAATTATCATTTATTTTTCTTTTACCGGAATTGTAAATATAAGAAATTTTGCAAGTGTTGGCAGCAGATGTGAAAGTGCTCACAACGGATGTTTGAATCCACAGTGGATGAATATAAAGAAATATCCAACTGTTGGCAGCGGACATATAGACATACACAGCAGATGTATAACTTGCAGAGTGGACAAGATCAAACATTAATGTGTCCACATCAGATGTACAAGACCCACAAAGGATGTACAAGATCCAAAGCGGACTACATCAAACATACAAATGTCCACAACGAATGTCTAACAACCACAACAGACAACTAATTAAAACATCCATAGCACACACACAAGCATCCATAGTAGACACTCAATCATCCACAGCGGACAACACATTTAGACTTAGAATTATTATGAATTTTTGTTTACATGAGGATACTTTTGTAATTGTACATAGTATGTACCTAGGTTATAAATAGCCTTGTATCCTAATGCATTGTAAGGTTTTGAAATCTATCAAACAAGCATTTTGAGTATCTATAGAAGAACTCAATCACACCTATCATCCAAACACGCAATGTTCATTATGGGTTTCCGCACCATGATGATTGGGTGTTGATTCCTTTGAGAGATTGAAGAGATACTAGGAGGATCATCTTCATATATATTCAATCATCATCATTCCAAACCCATTCCAACCAAAACATTCATATGAACATCATCATGTTCTTCATGCGTTGTTAAATGTGTGCTTGAATATATAAGTCTCAAAAGGAAGAAGGTGATTCCATTAGGTGGTATTAGAGCCTTGGTTCAAATCATTCCATTATTTTTTATCCTCTCAGTCAACACCATGATCTCTACTATTGATTAACTTAAAACACATCCAACATTGAGCATAAAACCATACAAGAACACTCTTCAACATTTCTATTGATAAAATAGTTCAAAAACATGTCTTAATTGACTGTTTTATTTCTTATTCAAGAAGATATTGTGTTATTGTTGGTAACACAGCTCTTAAATACATTCACAAACGGATTTTAAACAAAATCATCAAAAATATCATAAAACCATGTCGATTTTAAGGAGTTTTTGGATAGAACAGTAAACATGTACTGTTCGATCAATTTTCAGCATCCAAACACATTTTCGGTGGATTTCAACTCAGAAATTGTGTCATAACATCACTTTTGAGCATTCTTAAGCTCGAATCAATCACAAAAACGACTTTGATCGTTGATTTTTGACAGAGTTGCTCGGTTGCAACTGTTCTAGAATAAACCGTAGTTCACATCATCAAATATTCAAAATCATTGGTGATTTTTTTTGATATCATCATAAAGCATGTGAAGAAACTTGTTCTTCATTTCAATATTCACTGAAAACCATAAACATAATCTTTTTGATCCAATAGCCGACACATTTAATGTGTTTTCAAGGTTTATTAGGGTTTTGACCACAATTTAAAGGTTTTTACTATTGTTGACCGAATATACTTTATTTTAAGGTTTGACCTTTTGAATAGCTCATTTAAAAGGATATTGACTTCTGTTGACTAATTTTACCTAGGAAATAATTAATTAACTTAGTATTTATATTAATTGATTAGTGTCCTTTATTTGGTAATTTTTAGTCTAAAAATCAATCAAACAAATCCTAGTGACAAATTTGAACTTGGACAAATCACTCCACATAGGATAAATTAATTTAGCACCAAGCTAAAATCATTCAAATTAACTTAAACCCTTAAGTTAATCACTCATCATTATGCTTGAAGAAGTTTCAGGATCAAACAGTGGTCTAAAACAACCAAGATTGAAGAACAGAGCAGACTTCAAACAATGAAAGATCATGTTTAGAAACTAGATTAGTTTCCATGACCTAGATCTATGGACTTCATTCACAGAAGGACCATATATTCCAGTTGCTTTGGGTCAGGATTATAACACACAAAATCCAATTAGTCTCGAAAGTGTAGCCGGTGATGACTTGAAGAGAGTTAAAACATACATGAAAGCATACAATATCCTGGCAATGACTATTCCATTTGAAATATTGACCAGGGTAGAAAATTTCAAAACAGCTAATGAGCTTTGGAAAGTACATCACACCATGTGTGCATGAAGTGATGAGATAAGAGCTATTAAAAAGGAAAAGCTCAGAACTCAATATGAAACATTTTATCACATCCAAGGTGAATTAATACTACAAAAACTCCATAGATTTTTACAATTGGTCAATGAAATGATTGTGTATGGACTAAAGTATGAATCAATGGAAATCAATAAGAAAATGCTTCACACACTACCTGAGAGCTAGACACAGTCAGTTTCTCTAATGAAAGCACCACTTGATCTTGACGCACTATCACTAGATGCTTTAGTTGCTAAAGTGGAAGCATTAGAGCTTGATGAAAGAACAAGAAACAACAATACTGTGAGGCATGTTGAACCTTACAAATTTAAGAAGTTGCAAATCAATAGGCATTACATTCCTAACATGCACTAGGGAGGATGAAGATGAAGAATTTCTAGACTCTAGTGAAACATCATTCTTCTCAGCTCTAGAATCATCCAAAACACAAAGACAAAAGTCAAAGAAGACTGGTGTTCATGCTTCCCCTAAACTAACATCTCAAACCAAACATCAACACTAATATTGATATTAACATCAAAATTAACAAGCCTTAGGTTCCAACAAACAGTAACATCCACAAAATCAAAACATCCACCAGTTTGACAAATCATTGGATGCTCTCACCATTATTCTTCAAAGTGAAGAATAAAAGGCAGCACTTGTAGCTTTTTCAACTAGTTTTGAAGTATATCTTAGTGCAAACTTGATACCATCACATATCATTCAATAAGATCTGGATGAACTTCCACTAGACATGGTAGAAGAAATGAATCTTAAATGGTCCATGGGTATGATTGTCTACAGCTCTAAGAGATTTCTTCAAAGAAATAGGGGTCTAACCATGGACAAGAAGACCAAAATTGGTTTTGACAAGTCAAAAATGAGGTGTTACAATTGCCAACTATATGGACACTTCTCAAGGGAAAGTCAACATCCTAGAACATTATTTATTAAAAAACATACCAAAACACCTTATGAACTTATGTTTAAGATAAAACCATTTATAGGATTTCTTAAGGCTTTTGGATGTTCTATGTCTATATTGAAGACCAGAGAACATCTATCAAAGTTTGCTCCTAAAGCAGATGATGGGTTCTTTGTTGGGTACTCTAGAAGCTCAAAAGCTTATAGAGTATACAACCCTAGGCTTAGTATAGCGGAAGAAACAACTGATGTTTTTAATGAACATTCTTTCACTAAGAAAGTCATTAGATCAGACTAGTTATTTGATATAGATGTATTAACAAAGTCATTTGACACATCTAACTTTGATGTTTCAAGTACCAAAGAAAATGTTAAATATCCAATGGTTCCACCAACAAGCATATATGTTCCATTAACAGCAGATCCACCAAGGAGAACTATAGCAACTCCTTCAAGCACAACTGTTGCAATTCCTCCTCATCAAACAAACACATCAAAAGAAACCTCACCTATAACACCATCAGTACCAAATAATAGAGATAACACACCATCATTATCTGCCCCAGTGAACAATCAAGAAAAAGCTTAAGTTGAACCTCAACCAAGCAATCAAACCAAGTTAAATCATCATGAAGCTATATATGAAGATGATGATTACCATTCTTTACCAGATACATATCATGAAGATGAAATCTTAGATTTCTTCCATGATTCTCCTTAAATATTTCATGACAACTAATAGACAGATGATCTAAACACTTCAAACACTCTTGCCCAACCATCCACACCAGACCTCACCATCAGTAATCTTGACTCAACAATACCTGTTGATTACATTGAGACAACCATAACTCACAAATATCATCCAATAAAGAACATCATAGGTGACCTAAATATCAGATTGACAAGGAGTCAATCTGATGTAGCAAACATGTGCTTGTTCTCTTGTTTCTTATCCCTAACTGTCCTAAAGAACATCACTGAGGCATTGAGAGATATCAGTTTGATAGAAGCAATGCAAGAAGAACTGCAATATTTCAGAAAGCAAGAGGTATGGAAACTGGTTTATCTACCTGAAGGTCAATATACTACCTGGAACCAGATGGCTTTACCGAAACAAAGCAGATGACAGAGGGATTGTCATAAGAAACAAAGCAAGGCTTATAGCACAAGGATACACTCAGGAGGAAGGTATTGACTATGATGATGTATTTGCTCTAGTGGTAAGATTGGAAGCAATAAGAGTGTTCCTTGCATATGCTTCTTTAATGAAGTTCACAATCTTCCATATGGATGTAAAATGTGCGTTCTTTTATGGAAAGGAGAAGTATATGTTGCTCAACCACTAGGGTTTGGAGACCCAGAATTCCCTCACAGAGTATACAAGTTAGACAAAGCTATGTATGGTCTTCACCAAGCACCAAGGAAGTGGTATGAAAACTTGTCCAAGTTCCTACTACAAAATGGTTACATAAGAGGCAAGATTGACCAATCATTGTTCTTAAAGAAGAAAGGACAAGACTTGTTAGTTGTTCGAGTCTATGTGGATGACATCATCTTTGGATCCACAAACATTCAACTATGCAGAGACTTTGAAGCCCTTATGCAGTCAAAGTTTTAGATGAGTTTAATTGGAGAACTCACATTCTTCCTTGGACTTCAAGTTCAACAATCACAAGAAGGAATCTTCACCAATCAAGAAAATAGGTTCTAAAAAAATACAACATGGCTGATTGTACATCAAGAAAAACATTATTTGCCAAAGGCTTAAGTTTAGACCAGATCAAGAAGGAACATCAGTAGATCAGAAGTTATACAGATCTATGATTAGATCCCTGATGTACCTCACTACAAGTAGACTAGACATAATGTAAGCAGTATGCATGTGTGCAAGATACCAAACAGACCCCAAAGAGTCACACATCAATAAGGTTATGAATATTTTTAGATATTTGAAAGGAAAGCCAGATCTTAGCCTTTGGTATCCAAATGATAGAGACTTCTCCCTGTATGCATACATAGATAGTGATTATGGTGGCTGTAATAACAACAGAAAATCAACCACAGGAGGATGTTAGTTTCTTGGATCAAGATTGATCTCCTGGTAGTGCAAGAAACAAACAAATGTATCTATGTCAACAGCTAAAGCAGAATACATAACTGCTTCTGCTTGCTATTCTCAAGTGCTTTGGATTTAAAACCAAATGCTTGAATAGTGCTACAATTTCCTAAAAACACCCATACACATAGACAATTCTGTTATCATAATTACTAATAATCCTATCCAACATTCAAAAACCAAACACATAGACATCAGAAAAGGTATGATCAAATTGATCAAATTTCATACTGAGAATCAATTGGCTGACATCTTTACAAAACCATTTGATTCAACAAGATTTGAATTTTTGGTTCAGTCACTTGGTATGATCAATTATGAACCAAAGAAGTAATGTTTTCAAAACATTAACATCAACCAAACTTGATTTTGTCAAAGTCTAAACTTCATGAACACCATTCATTTTTTTCGTAATCAGTCAAACATTCATAATTACATTCAAATCAAACACTTTTAAATCTCACCCTGTACAATCATGAGAAATAATAGTACACTAGTTTGATTTCTTCACTTGAGTCATTTTCCTCCAATAAAACCAACATACCTTTTGATGTTTGGATAGGCTCAACATGGGACACATAACAACACATTCAACAGTGAAGAAGTTTAATTCTCATGATTGTGTTGTAAGCATAACACCCATTTTGGTGTGTGATTAGTTTTGAACTAACCAATATAGGTTGCTTGCAATATCGCTCATATACAACAAATGAAACAACTTATAAATGCTCAATCAACCATAAGTCTCTCCTTTGTTATGAAAATCATAGACTTGGAGTACACTAGGGCATCCTTTGTTGTGCTAAGAACATACCTGGATGACCTGCATTATAAGTGCATATATCATGATCCCAAAAGATTCTGAATGAGGAATATCCATCTTGGATGATACACAAATAAAGTTTATTTTAGATTACATTCTAATATGAATGAATCAAAAGAATCCCAAAGAGGATCAACTTCCAAAGTGAAGTACAAAAGAATCCCAATGTGGATCAACCAATAAGGATCAATCAAAAGAATCCAATTATGGTTCAAATTGAGCATTTATACTTCTAAGTAACAAGGTTAAAAGTTATTAAAACTGCTTTCTTGCATACCTTGAGGAGGGTTGATCTTAACATATATCCAGGTGTGGGGTACATACATCTCATCTAAACATACACAAAACATGATAAACACTCTCTATTTAAATCAATCATTAATACCATACATGAGTTTAAGTAGACAATATTATCTGCAATCAACATTGTATTTGTCTATGTCTATTCTCAAAAATACCCACTCAACTCAGTGAAGACTTAAGACTAGTATGATCTCATGGCAGGAAAACATGATTCATGCAAAGGTATTACAAATCATTCATTACTTAGGTAGATGAAGTCTCATCTTAGTAATGGTAACAATACATCTTGCAAGAAAATAATTTGGACTTTGATAATTTCCATCAAACAAAATCAAATTTTTGACATTTTATAAAAAAGTTTATAAATATGCAAAAATTTACGAGGAGAATAGGATGAATATGAATATCTCAAAAGCAGTTGAAGATGTCAACCCATCACACATATTAACATTTGGAATTAAAATTTTTGAGATTCAAACTTTTAATTTACCAAGTCAGGCAAGCATGCAAAAATACCAGGTTGACACATGCACATGCACATTATGGCTTGTGAGAGAAAATCAACATCTATATAACAATCAAGTTAAAATTTGCAAAATTTTAGCAAACACTTTGTAATACCCGGAAATTTATAAAAAAGAAAAGAAAATAAGAGAAAAAGGGGAAAGATAACATTTTTCAAAAGCAAAGGGGGTTAAAGTGTGCAAGTGGCAAACTTGCCTCTAGTGGGTTCAAAAAGCAAGAGATGGCCGCCCACACCCCTATTTCCCCACATCTGCTTTCGGCTGCAAGAAGAGAAGAAGAAGCTGCCATTGGTTTCTAGAGAGAGAAGGAGGAAGATTTGCTTGAAGGTGAGATTTTAAGGTAATTCTTCTCGGTTTTCAGTCGGGATTCAGCTTCTGGACCGAGTTTCTGGTGTTTAGTGCTTGTTTTTGGGGGTTTTAGGTGCTGGAACTTCAAGTGGGCTCTCTGGTTTGAGGTGTTCTACTCGAAACCTATTCAAGGTGAGTTCTAGATCCCCTCTTTTACAGGTTTTCTACGTGTTTGGGGCTGTTATGCATACTGGACAGAAGGTTTCTAAACCAAACTATGAATTATAACATGACGTGCGACTGTGTGTTATTGATGTATGTTTTTAGATGATTTCTAAGTTGTGAATGATGCTTAGTATGTTCTAAGTGTGTAGCATGTTAGATCTAAGCTAAAAATATGCTTAAAATAATGTATGGAGACTGGAAATTGAGTAAGTTGGATCACAAGTGCTATAAGTTGTCCGCTGTGGACACTCACTGTCCGCTGTGGACACTTGGACATTATTAATGTGTCCGTTGTGTACACTTAGGTATTTAGCCTGTCAGCTGTGGACTTTGGCTGTCCACTATGGGCATTGTTCATCCGCTGTGAACACACTTAGTGTTTTACTCATCCGCTGTGGACTTTGCATGTCCGCTGTAGACTTTGCTTGTCCGTTGTGGACCCTTGAGAAAATCTTGGCTATCTGCTGTGGACTTGGCTATTCGTTGTGGACCCTTGAATGTTTTAGTTGTGCGCTGTGGACATACTTAGTGTTTCATTCATGCGCTGTGGACTCTTAGCTGTCCGCTATGGATTTGGCCATCCGCTGTGGACACTTAGATAATTTTGCATGTTACGCGCTTTGGACTTTGTTCATCCGCATTTACTTTGTTCATCTGGCATTTGCTTTGTTTATCTGCATTTAGTGTTGTGCATCCGCATTTGGACTTGTTCATCCGCATTTGGTTCCTCCGCATATCTTTAGACACTTAGAATATTTTCTGAGACTTTCATCCGCATTTGCTTATACACATTTGCTGAACATTCAGCCGCATTGGCTTATGTTCATCCATATTTCTTTGGGCACTTAGGATTTTCTAGAATCTTGGGAAGTAAAATATAGTGTTAAGTTCTGATGTGTTATGGTGGTATATGCCTGTTGATGTTATATGCTTGTGGGCTGTTGTTATTATGTGCCTTTACGTGGCGTGATATGTATGAGTACATAAGTAAAGTATTATGTAACAAAAGTGAAATATAACGAATGACGAAAATGGAAGTAATGAACGATGAGATCTTTGTTGCTGACCCCGGTGTTGTGTCAGCTTTTTAGCATGAGTCAGGGGTGTAGCATATGAGTTGAGATAAGATCCTTGTTGTGTACCCCGATGCTGTGTCAGTTTTTCAGCATGAGTGGGGGTTTGTTTACGAACCCCGGCATAGTATCAGCTTTTAGCATGAGTGAGGGGTGTAGCATATGAGTTGAGATAAGATCCTTGTCGCGTACCCCGGTGCTGTGTCAGCTTATTAGCATGAGTGGGGGTTTGTTTACGAACCCCTGCACAGTACCTGCTTTTAGCATGAGTCGGGGTATAGCATGAGGCTGGGTCCATAAAGAAGTGAGAGACGAATGATGATGAACGATGATGAAGATAATAATTATTATCTAGATGTACGTATGATGTTTGATCATGAACAAAACTAAAGGATATGTTTTAACGTAATGTAAAGTATTTTATTATGAAAACTAGAACTCACTCAGCGTCGCTGACTTTTTGTATACATAATAATTGGCAGGTTACCGTCTGATGTTGAGGAGGTGCAGGCATGGATGCATAAGCTACTGGGATGTTTTGAGTCTGGCATCCATATTTTGAGATAATATTGTATTAATACAAATTTTGTGATCTAAATTAAAGATATGATGTAGTGACGCATTTTTAATTATCGATAAAAAGTTTTAATTCCGCTGCAAATGATGTGTTTTAAATATTTTATGCAATGATTGACCGACCGTAAGCGTCCCGGGAACGGGGCCTTACACAATTTTTGAAAATCTTCAAAAATATTTGTCAAGTATTAGCAGTGCATGAACAAATACATATGCGTTGCAAGTACATCAAAACAGAAAATTTACCAAGTGTTCACAGTGTGTGTATTAAAATACACAGTTGGTGAGCAAAATTACAAACAAATAGAAAATTATCAAAGTTTTGACCACTATTGTCATAGCGGACACACAAACAGGCATCCGCTATTGACATCGTAAACCAGGTAGTCTGTGAAATACACCAAGTGCATTTAGCGGATACATAAATGCACATCCGTTGTGCATCAATGAGTACATTTACGATGTTCACAGCACATGTTCAAACAGTCATCCACTATAAACATCTATCAAAACAATCAAGTGTCCACAGCGCATGAATAAAAATTCATCTGTTGTGAACATCCAAAAAAACCATACACGTGTCCATAATGAATGACAAATACGTATCCGCTATGAACAATCATCAGTCATACACCTATGCATAGCACATGAATAGATATTCATCCGCTATGAATACAGTGTAAGTATACACACCGCATGAACAATAAGTCATCCACTATAAATTTTGCAAAAAATTTATGTGTCCACAACGCATGTATTAACAAACATCTGTTGTAAACAGTTTGTAAAATATACAAGTGTCCACATCGCGCACACACAAAAGTGTATAGCGAACACACTGTAGTCATAAATCATGTTATACACACAATGTATGATTATTTTATTTAACTTAACAATGTTCATATAGTGCAACAATAAACTGTATACATAACGGACACACAGTTCATCCACTGTACATATAGTAGAACACTTTATAATTTTTCATTTCATCACGAGTGGGCGAGCCAAAATTTAGATTTAAATGTTATAATAGTTGTCCACTGATTTCAATCATCATCCACATTTCTATTTGATTTCACAAGTGTCGATCAATCAAATAGGTATAACAACATGTTTCTAATCATCAAACAACCAAAACAACAATCTTTGAATCAGTTTTAATTTGATCATTATCAAACCCTAGGTTATATGATGAACTCGATCAATAACCAAATCAAAGTTTGTTATTTTTGAAATTAACCAGTGAATAAACATTTAACAGTCATAGGCATATGTATGAGAACATTCCATTTGATAGAATTAAGTGTTCATTGCGTATATGAACATTCAAAGTGTCCATGACCAAAATTCATAAAATTAAGATTTTGTTCCTTAAATCTGTTTGAAAATTCATCAAACATGATATAACTTAGCAAACATGTTTTATATACTAAATCAAACACTATTTGATAATCAAAGTATGTTAAAAACACAAAATCATTTAATTTCATCATGCTATTAGAATCAAATTGACTGTTTGAACAAAAAGACAACTGTGAATGTTCAAAATTTGTTCTAACATGCAAACATGCGTCCTTTTGAAACACACTGATACCTTTTTATCAAACAAACATGATCACAGTAAATTTTTTATCAAAATAACATAATGACAGTGAGTTTTGCAATTCAAATTTTAACTAAAATTGACCTTTTGTATAATGTCATCAAAGTCAACATCCAAATGGTCAAAACACTTATTATTAAGCCTGCAAACATAGTCTTAGCATTCTAACATACTAAACAAACATGTTTAAAAAAAGTTTGATAATTTCACATATATATAAGTTAAATTTTCAAATTCATCAATCAAATCATCAACAATACCCATGAACACCAAGTCAAATTAGTGTCATATCAACATTATACATTCATTATTTAGCATAAATACTAACTCATATCTCATTTGTTATGAAGATATGGCAAATCTAGTGCTTGTCAGAGATCACAATATATGTGCATTTCTTAATCCTGATTCGCCAAAATCTGAGAACTACATAGACATGACCAATGCCATCATATAAACAAGATTGTTTCAAGCTATGACAATGAGACCAGGGATATATCAAGATCACAATGTGCAATTATGGGCTAATGCAAATTTAGAGAATGATCAAGATCAACAAGTCATAGTTTCTAATGTCTATGATAATCAAATTACAGTCTCTGCAGATATGATCAGGAGAGTTCTTCAATTAGGAGATGAAGATGCAAATGGGCCAATAGAATTTGATGAAAACTATATCCTACATGTTTTCAAACAAATTAGATACACTGGTACAATAGAGAGGAAGCAGATAAAGAAGTCTTATATGTGTGCACAATTCAGATTTCTTATGCATACTTATCAGAAGACCATGAGAAACAGAAAGACTAGTTAGGATGCCACTTCTCTGAGAAGTTTATCAACCATTGCCAGTATTATCATAAAGAAGGCCATTAAACTTTGCTGCTCGAGTCTTAAATGGAAAGGTGTATAGCTTAACTGAGGTGAGAAACAAGTTTCAGATGTACCCAAGGTTCTTGAAACTAATCATCAATGATCTTATTCCAAACATTCCAAGAGAAGGAGCAATATTTGAGCCTGTTCGCTTCACTGAACATGTATCCAACAGAATCAAATCAAGCCTATATCATGGAAATGATGTTGTAGTTCCACAACATATGATCAACCACAACATTTTAGTTGCTGAGGTTTATCTAAGAATACCAGGACAAGGAGAACCATCCATGATCTTTCAAAATTTGGTTCATGAAGCTCTTATTATACAACCTACTCCTATCATACATCCTGAACAAGAACCTGAACCATCCTAATTTGAACATGTTATCCCTTCACCGCCACAAAGCCCATTATATTCAGACCAGCAAGCCATATCATCCCTTGATGCTTCAATAGCTGAGTCGGCTCCTGTTATAGAAAAAACTGGTACAACATCAAGAGAACATCAAATAGAGGACCAATTAATCACCCAATCTGATAAAGTTGAAAAAGAAGTTGTTCAATCAAAGGATATGCCAAATTAAGAAGACACTAAATACTCCAAAGTATTATTGTTCACTGAATACAACAAGCTCATTGAGAAATCCAATCAAAGTGCTAAAAGGCTAAAAGACAAGCTAAAAACAAAAGATGAAGAAATACACAAGTTAGAAGCTAATCAGAAAGCTCAAAAGTTGATAGTCTGATTTCTAGACCATCAGCTTGATCAATCCAAGAATGAAGTCAAAGCAAAAGTTGAAGAATTAAACATTGCAAGATTAGATCTGGCTTACTTGACCAATCAAATAGATGCCAAAAATGATGAGATTGATTCATTGAAAAGAATTATCAATGAACAAGTTGAAGAAATAATAAGATTGAACAGAAAATTAGATACGATTGAAAAGAAAAGTATAGATGATAATGATGACCAATCTGAGGGTCAAAGAGATGAGTGGGATACGATCAGCCCAGATCAACCTCATAAAAATCTAGCAACAGATCAAGCAGAACCAAGTTCCCATGACCAATTAACTTACAGTCAAGAAACAAGTATGATAGAACAAGAACAGCAGGCTGATCAATCAATCATCATACCTAAGGCTAGATAAACAATGGGTCAGTTATTTGGAGATGTAAATCCTTTTGAAACCATGCATTATTCACCCATTTTGAGGCAACTTTTTTACACTAAAGATCCTCAACAACAACCATCAAAAGAAATGATTTCTATCAACCCACTCACAGAAGAACAAAAGGATCTAATAAGAAGATTTGTTGAGTCTTTAAAGCCTCAATCAGAACAAGCAAACCAATAAGAACCATCCTCTTCATAGCTAAGTTTGAAAACATATGAAAGAAAAAAGAAAAGAAAATACTTGGTTGAATCAAGTAAAGAAAAGGAGAAAGTAATTGAATAAGAGGAACCTAAATCTCCTCCATTAAAAATATTAAAAGTGAAAGCTGAACCTGTTGATGAGGAGGAGTTCAGTAAGCAAGGCTTTAAGTTTATAGACTTAGAAGAAGGTGAAACAACACAGAGTCAAGACAAACCAAACCAAGAACCAGTTATCATATCAAATTCTGAAGATGAATTGGAGAACATTCAAAATATTTTGCCTGATGATCCTGAAACCTTAACAGCAATTGAATTAGCAAACAGAGGATTCCCTTGTGATTCTTTCATTCATCTCAACATGATAGAAGTCAAAGATCTCTTGAAATACTTTCAAAAAGTATTGAAGAATAGGTCTGAACAAACATGCAGAAGATACAAAGAAATTAAAGATCAACAAGAATTTTAAAAGAATCTTCCAAAGGATCCTCAAATTGATAAGATGACTTATTCTCAAGTCAAAAGTTGGCTAAGCCATATAAGGATTCCTTAGAAATCATATGCAGGAAGAACACTGGCTTAGATGAAAGAATTAGCCAGGGATGTGTATAAAAACATGTTCACAAATGCCTTGAATCGTCAAATCATCAAACCACACCCAGCCTCTGAACTGTCAATTTATCATCAGGTACCTCTTAAGCTTAATCCTATTGAGGAACCAAGACAGTTCATGCCTCACACGCTATGGCCAGAAGACAATGAAGTGAGGGAAATGATTAATGAGAGCAATAATTTTGTAAAGCTATATGATAGAATCACCCTTACAATAATTGCTATTGAAAGGAAGATAGTGGCTTGGAATATGATGAAGTATGGGATGCAGTACTGATCAAAAGGGTATCTAGACTTATCTAATACTTAACATACATATCCCAAATTTGCACCATCACATATGAAGATAGACTAGATCTCATGCAAATGAGAATGGTAAATCATACCAACAGTTCAAGGGGGCAGACTTCTTCCACATTCTGAGATCATACATAAACAAACATGCTTATAAGATGAAAAGAAAAGCTGATAGAGAAGATAAGTTACACATTGAGAAGCTTAAAAGAGAACAAAAGTAATTAGGCAAATATAAAAATCAACAAGAAGGTAAAGATGATAGCCTAGACCCTGATCTACTCAACAAAGTAGGGTATCCACTCAGGCCAACTGACCTTAAGTTGATTATGAAAAAGATAGATGCGAATCAATACAATCATCCAATCACCAGATGGTATTATGATGAAAATCACTATGAAATGGTTTTGGAGAGAAAATTAAAAGGAAAAGAAGCAGAAGGTATAAGATTATTTGATCATGTTAAGATCAAGCTTTTACATCCCTTATATGTGTCATTTATGAAAATAAAGTCTTTCCCTCCGATTCAAGATGTATTATGCATGGGAGACTGTTATTATTTCTGTAACACTCTAGGCAAATTCCACATCGATCGTGGACAGGAGAGATTCCTGGTTCATAAGAAATGTCTGGTCTCTAATATTAACAACACATTTTGGGCGTACTGGCTGTGGATGAGAGGAGAACTCCATAGTTAAGCATGCTCAGGTGACAGCAATCTAAGGATGGGTGACCTCCCTGGGAAGTTTTCACCCAGGCAACCAAAAGCAAACCCATGAGCTTCTTATGGGGAAAGCGGACAATATTGGTGGTATGAGGGGCGAGTTGTTACAGAATGGTATCAAAGCCACTCTTATGCCATTCAGGATGGTGCGGCAATTCTCATCAAGAATGGTAAGTCCCTAAGGGTGTTTAGAGGGGCACCTTAGGCCAATCCCACATCTATAGATGGGATGGTAGGGCAAACCTCATCGGGGATATTCAGTCCAAAAGGGGGGTGTTTTTAACACTCTAGGCAAATCCCACATCGGCCGTGGATAGTAGAGATTCCTGGTTCATAAGAAATGCCTGGTCTCTAATATCACCAACGCGTTTTGGGCGTATTGGATGTGGATGAGAGGAAAACTCCATAGTTAAGCGTACTCAGGTGACAACAATCCAGGGATAGGTGACCTCCCTAGGAAGTTTTCACCTGGTCAAACAAAAGCAAATCTGCTAGCCTCTCGTGGGGAAAGCGGATAATATTAGTGGTATGAGGGGCCGGATGTTACAATTTCATTCACATGCTGAAGATATTATGCATAGTTTATGTTAATGTGCATTAAAGAAAGGATTAGAAACCAATAAGTAGTCATTAACACACATTAAAGGAATTACAAGCCTCAAAATCTTAGACAATAACAATCTCAATGTAATTAAGGGTGATCATGTTATAACCACACTGGATAGTAATATTGATGTACAAAGTTTTGATCAATCCACCCTTGAGTAGATGGTTTAACTTCCAATCACTTATTCATACAAGTATTAAATCAGTGCAGTGGAATACTTTATAACCTGGTGTAAGATATCACATTGTTCGAGGAACCCTAGATACTGATCGTCAAGCACATTGTCAATTGCTTAAATTCACTCAAAGTGATTCTTTTGCCTCAACAAGCACAACAAGTAACAAAAGATCCTATCATTGAAGATGAAATTTAAGATCCCTCTCAAACTTCATCAAGCCAATCAAAGTCTGATCTCAATCAAGCTAAAATGAAGAAATGTCAGGATGAAGTAGGACCTTCTCATTCCTAATAAAGGTTCACTAACAATAAACAAATAGACAAATCAAACAACTAACACATATGTCTAACCAAACAAACATAAAGCATAAACATCTTATAACATCATTCAACCATACATAACATCATTCAACCATTATTAAATCATTCATATGAAATATATCATTCAAAACCAAAATTCCCATTTCTTTCTTGGTTGGACCAACCGGCGAAATAAATCTTCCTGAAGCACATTACATATATGTAATCAGCCAATCAATCAATCACTTAACTAAATATCATCCAATCAAGCATAACCAAAAATAACAATCAATCAGTATCAATCATGACTAACAAACACAATCAAAAAAATCAATAACATAACAAATCAAACAAAATTAGATAGGCAGCATCGTCCTTAAGGGGAGTATTGTTGGAAGAAAACAAGTACATTGAAGGATAATGCCTGTCTTAATCAAACAAACAAGTTCTAATATTAAAACAATCATATGGTAACATTTAAACATAAGTATTATCCATTCATAACACTAATTATTATTTATGTTTCTTTTACAATAATTGTTAATAGAAGAAATTTTGCAAGTGCTGGTAGCGGATATGAAAGTGCTGACAGTGAATGTTTGAATCCACAGCTGATGAACATCAAGAAATGTCCAAGTGTTGGTAGTGGACATATAGACATACACAACGAACGTATAACTTGCAGATCGGACAATATCAAACATTAATGTGTCCACAGCAGATGTACAAGACCCACAGCGGATGTACAAGATCCACAATGGCTACATCAAACATACAAGTGTCCATAGCGGATGTCTGACAACAAGAACGGACAACTAATTCAAACATCCACAGTGGACACACAAACATCCACAGCGGATACTTAATAATCCATAGCAGACAACATATTTAGACTTAGAATTATTATGTAATTTTTTTATATGGGCTCTTTTGTAATTGTATGTAGTATGTACCTAGGTTATAAATAGCCTAGTACCCTAATCCTTTGTAAGCTTTTGAACAATTATCAATCAAACAAACATATTTAGTATTCTGTAAGCACACTAGAGATCATTGATCTGGTTGTCCAAACTCAATCAAAAACAAGTTAATATATCGGTCTTAGCTACCTTTATTGTGTCAAGGTAAGTAAGGTCATCTCCATAGGGAATATGTGGAAAGTGTTTAACAATATGACTCAATTAACTTAAAGACATAAACTTTAATATTAAAAATTGGAACTTGGGATGAAATTAAGAGCACAATTGCAAAAAGCAACAAACTTTGAAACGAAATTGATTAAATATTAAGAAACAATCACTTCTGGGTTTCCAATTCTACAAAATCCATAATTGATACTTTTAAATTAGGGTTTGTAAGAAACAATACTTCAAGATCTTAGCTTTTGATTAAAGTGGTAACAAAGGAACAATCTTTTAAGACTCGGTCATTCACAAAGTTACCAATTCACCTATATCATGTTGTCTACTTTTCTTAATGAGTTCACGATGCAAGGAAACCGAAAACTGATAATCAAGCAAACAACTTTATTTATAAGTAAACCTTTTAAATCAATCAAAACATAATATTTCATTCACTAATCCATTGTTCATTACAAAAAACCTAATCAAACATACCAATTGTTTCACTTAACAAGAATTGTACTCCCGAAAGCAATCATGAAGAACTAGCCCCTCATGGTCTTCATTGAATCTTCAATCTTGATTATATGATGATCAATGATGATTTGGTGTGTGTTGGGAAGCTTGAAAGCACCCAAAATAACATTGAATTTGCTAGATTTTGGCTGGAAAAAGTTGTACTTCGAGTTGGGGTTGGATAGGTTTAAGTAGACATCAAGATCCATAAAATTCGAAAGTTTGTTGGTGACCGGCGTATGATACGCCGACCCTGGGCGTATCATATGCCCATATCAGCATTCCTACGCCCAACTTTCTGTAAATTTTTTCAAATATGCCCACTGATACGCCGCCCATACGCCGACCGACGTATTATACGCCCATACCCAGCGTATGGTACGCCGGTATGCCTAATTTTGTGCATTTTTTGTAACTTTTGATGTTTACATCTTTAGTCTTTGTAGTTTCGTGTTTTGCTCCTTTTTCTCCCAAATAAGCCTCCTTTAGCTCCTAACACCTATAAATCAAAACACAAACAACTTGAAACTATTCGACCACAATCATGATATAAAATCAAGCATTTAGATCAATTAAACCTTGAATTATTACCACGAGATCAATCATACCATTCATTATGGGTTTCCGCACCATGGTGATTGGGTGTTGATTCTATTGAGAGATTGAAAAGATCCTAGAAAAATCATCTTCAAATATATTCAATCATCATCATTCCAAACCCATTCCAACCTAAACATTCATATGAACATCATCATGTTCTTCATAGGTTGTTGAATATGTGCTTGAATATATAAGTCTCAAAAGAAAGAAGGTGGTTCCATCAAGATGAGAGAGACGATGCAAGTACTAGTAGCAAGAAAAGACCAGTGTTATATCCTACCCAAAAATCTACAATGTAAGATAGTCTAACATTCATGGACTTAATTCAAATTGCCACATAAGTTGATGTTCATAAAGCAAAGTTTGAACAGGAGTTTAACCGAATAATATTTTAGTTTATGAAAGATTTTTTAAATCTTAACTTTTCCATTCCAATCCCACCATATGATTATCTAGGAAGGAAACTTAATCTCTTAGACCTCTTCATGACAATTGAGAAATTTGGTGGATTTTAGTTGGTTACCGAACATAATTTATGGGTACAAATCGCAATATACATGGGTTATGCTTTTGCTGTGTCTAAAATAGAAGATAGAGATTCGATCGTTGAAGATTTGAAGAAGGATTAACAAAAATATCTAGAAATAATAGGTCGGTATCATCAAGAGTTCAAAGGAAGGAAGAATTGAGTAGAATTAGAAGAAATAGTGAAGAAGATGACAAGAAATGAGCATAAATCTTGGAAGGAAGATGATCTACCACCTAAAAAACGCTCTAAGACTTCAAGCAGAAATGAAGAATAGGAAGAAGGCAACTTTGATGATTCAAGATTAGGGGAGATGATATTTGTAAGGATTACACTTAGAGGCTAATACAACCAAAAGAGCTCTCAGCATGCACATGCATGTACAAGGAAGTTACTTCGAAAGATTTGATATAACTCAAAAAATTATACCAAGTATTAAATCTTCCAAAGCCAAAAGAACAAATCTTTTAAAGCCAAAGATGAAGTCTTTCGAAGCTTCAAAGACAAAGTCTTCCAAAGCCAAAGACTGATTTCTTCCAAAGATAGAGAAGACATGCTTTCTCTGAATCACTTTTTGACAAAAGTTGAACAACTTTCCGCTGCCACTTCTGATGTCTCACCAACTTGCATGAGTTGGTGAAAACTTCCATGCTTTTGTCAACTATAGATTAAGGTTCTTTTGTCTGTAACTTTCCAACTACGTACTTTTATCCTTTTTGTAATAGATTAGGAAGTGAGCTATGATATTGATCTTGACAAAGCTCTTTATGGGCTGCATCAGGCTCCAAGAAAGTGGTATGAGACACTATCATAGTATCTTTGTAAGCATGGATACAAGAGAGGTACTATTAATGGAACACTCTTCAAAAAAGGAATAGGAAATGACTTGATGCTGGTTCAAGTTTATGTAGATGACATTATCTTTTATCCTTTTTGTAATAGATTAGGAAGTGAGCTATGATATTAATCTTGACAAAGCTCTTTATGGGCTGCATCAGGCTCCAAGAAAGTGGTATGAGACACTATCATAGTATCTTTGTAAGCATGGATACAAGAGAGGTACTATTAATGGAACACTCTTCAAAAAAGGAACAGGAAATGACTTGATGCTAGTTTAAGTTTATGTAGATGACATTATCTTTGGGTCAACTAATCTAAAGCTCTACAAAGACTTTGAGAAGCTGATGAAGAATAGATTTGAAATGAGTGCCATGGGGGAACTTAATTTCTTTCTAGGAATTCAAGTGAAGCATGTTGACAATGGCATCTTCATAAATCAGTCAAAGTATGCACAAGACATACTTACTCGGTTTCACATGATTGAGTGTAAGATTGCTAAGACACCCATAGCCAGAAACCACTTTCTTGGACTAGATCTAGAGGGGGAGTGTGTTGATGAACATCTATACAGGGCTATGATTGGGTCTCTTATGTACCTCATAGCCAGCAGGCTTGATATCATGTTTGCTACATGTATTTATGCAAGATATCAAGCCAACCCCAAGATGTCACACCTGGTTGCTGTCAAGAGAATTCTCAGATATCTTAAAGGTGCTCCAAAACTAGGCCTTTGGTATCCAAAGAATTCTAACTTCAATCTATATGCCTATACAGATAATGACTATGGTGGCTACAATATGACTACAAAGTATACATCTAGAGGATGTTAATTTCTTGGTGTAAGGATAGTCTCATGGCAATGCAAGAATCAATCTTGTGTGTCTGCATCAACTACTGAAGCTGAATACATTGCTGCTGCAAGCTGCTATGCTCAAGTGCTTTGGATTCAGAATCAGATGCTAGACTATGGATTCAACTTCAAGAAGACTCCCATCCATATAGACAACAACAGTGCTATCTCTGTTACAAAGAATTCTATGCAGCACTCAAAGAAAAAGCACATCAACATCAGGTATCGACTAGAGATAATTTTGAAAAAGGATTCATAAAATTAGTCAAAGTTAACATAAATGAATAATATGTTGATCTGTTCACAAAAGCTTTTGATGAGCAGAGATTTAAATATCTTGTATCAACTATTGAGATGACTAACTTTGAGTAGATTTTTCTTAAACTAAACTCAAGATTATTTTTAAACAATGTGTGTGTCTTAAGTTGTCTATATCATTACCATATAAGCCCAGTTTACTTTGGAAGAAACTTTTCATAATGACATCCCTAAGAATTTTAAGAATTTTGGATATATTTTCCTTCGAAAGACATCAAGTTGTCCTCGGAAGAAAAATTATGTCTTCAAAAACAAATAACTACTTCTGAGAAGTTAATCTTCAAAAGAAATTTGAATATATCTTCCAAAGCTTATTTTCCTCACCAAGTACTATGTGTATTGAAGGACCATTTTTTACAGAAAGCAATTAAGTCTCGAAAGTTTTATTCTTTCTACTGAATAAAATTTCTGGTATTTGATATCTTCCAAAGCAAAATTTATCTATGAAGTAAAATTACTCTAAGTAATTTTCTTCCGAAGCAAATTCTTGAAAAGCTAGGGAATATTTTCCGGAGCCATATTGGCATCGGAAGTTTTTCTAAAACCTTCCAAAGACAAATTACCTTCGGAAGATATAGACTTCCAAGAAAACTATCTTTTTGGGCAACTTTTTTAGAGGTGGGACCGACATTCTACTTTTAAAGTTTATCCGCTTGCATTAACTTTTTCTCAAATCCATATCATATATATATTTGTACAACGGTTCCCCCTCTTTCACTATTCTCCTTCATCTGCAGGATTCAAACCCTAAATTCACCACAAACCGACCATGTTCTTACCTTCCTTCATCACAAAGCTACTCAAAATGGCCAACCCTGATCCCCAAAACCAATCGGATTTTGCCATGCGCTTACACAGGAAACATAATCAAGTTGCTCTGTTGTCGTCTGAGAAAGATCTTGGTTTCTCAGACGTTTGCTGCTTCTTATCTCTAACCAACTACCTCACTACCCTCACAATCAACCCTCCATTATATGAAGATCAATTTTTGGAGTTTTGAAGGACCTGCCAAGAGGTCATCTTGGACGGTGAGAAGGCACTGACTGCCACAGTATAGGGGAGGACACTTTTCATCACTCTAGTCACCATCAACACCCATCTAAGGCTGGATGATGAAGAGGGTGACTTGTCATTCCCTAAATCTATTATTAATGACTCATTCAGGCATATGGGCTATGAAAAGGACTGCTCTGTAAGAGCCTTCATAAAAGGGAAGGTCTCATACAAGTGGAAGTACCTCCTCCATATGGTCATCCACTCCCTTTCAAACAAGGATGGAGGATGGGACCAAATTCCTTAAGACCTTTCCTACATAGTCCATGGAATGGTTCAAAGGGTAAAGTTCAGGTATCTTAATTTGTATATACAAATCTTCTTGCAAACTTGGACTCCTTAGAATATTATATGTTCCCTAGATATGTCCAATACATTCTTAACTGTGAACTGGGCTCACAGTTAAGGGGAATAGGTAATGTTCTTAAATTAGGACGGATGAAGTCCAGTATCTTCAAGACAATGAGAAAGCCAACTGTTGGCTTCTCAAGGATAGAAACTTCCCTGGTCCCAAAAATGTTAGATATCATTGTTGAAGGTGACAACTTGGCAACACTAGCCAATACTGAACCCACACCTTCCACATCTGCACCACCCACTCAGCCACAAACCACCATTACCTACCAAAGAAAATCCTAACGAACACCTGCTTAAGCTACTCAGGTTGAGCAGGCCCCCAAATCACCTACCATGCATGATAAAGTGGTCACTGGAGCTCACACTTGTCCTGAGGAGCAAACCACTCCCTTTGTTTCAATGATCAATTCTGAGGTTCTTAATGCCCAGCCTGATGAGCTCACTACCCTGGCCTTAAGCCTTCACTCAGAGTCTCAAAACTCTAGTGATCAACCTTCAAGTGAAAGTTACCATCCCCAGCTGCTTGTCGTCAACCAACCAATCCCAAGCCTAGAATTCTATGATGATGAAGACATTGGCTTTAGTGATTACCATGAGTCTCCCTTCTCCACCCCTGCTCAAAGAGAGATGAGTACTCCTGAATCACTAATGTTTAGCCCACATCATCCACCTACTACTGAGGTGGACCTTCCTAAACCTGTTCAGGAGGCCCATATGGAAGAGGTTTTCACTTTTGCAAGTGATTACATTCTTAAGACCTCAACCATGGCAACCCTGCCCATTGACACTTCATTTGAAGCTATTAGTGTGTAGGGGAAAACCAGCAGCTAAGAAACACAAGCTGGTAATAAGGAAGAAGACATTAGTCCAATTCTCTCTTCCCCCTATGATTCTTCTGATGAAGATGAGGGGAGTCTGCAACTAAAGTTGCACAAACTGTCTCAACTATGCACCTATTTAGTTTCCAAGGTTAGTCACCTAGAATCTTAGGTGACTACCTTGCAAAGAAGGGTCAATGATCAGCAACTTGAGATCACCGATCTCAAGGGCCAGTTAGCTGAGAGACCCATTCAGAGGACTCAACCAGGTCCACAAGAACATGCGGATGTGTTGGACCTAACCCTTAGCTCCCCTATGCAAGAGGGTGATCCTACCAAAAAGGGGGAGAAAGTCTTAATTACAATCATGGAACCTAGGAGTTCCTCTTAGAGTATGGACATGGAGGACTCACCACTCTCACTTGTAGTTGTCCATACTCAATAACCTCTTTAGGTCCATATTGATGTGGACTCACTCATTCATACCTTGTTTGAGGAGGTATACCAAGGGCTATGCCTGCTCCATCTCACCCTGCTAAGAACCCAATAGTAGGATGGAGATATGATGATTAAAGGAGAGCCCTGGTAATCTCTAGGTCTTAGGGGCAAAAAGAGATTTTTAACTTCTACACCTCAAGATTCTATGAGAGCACCTATCTAATTGACCTTCCACTTGCCTACCCAAGTCAAAACAGGCAAGCTACAAGGTTAGCTGATAGGATTCAACAGAGAGTGCTTGAAGAGTTCAAGCTGAGGACAAGACTATATAGACAGAGGCTAGCAGGCAAGATTGTTGGTCAACTGGATGCTGAGGTGGACCCTAAGATTATATTGGATCATATGAGGCTGGTGCAACCAAAACAACACTTAGAGCATTTTGAAGTACAATTGAAGAAGTCTTCCGAAGACAAAGCTGCTCTTTCGAAGACAAATTGAAGATCTTCCAAAGCTTAAGTATGAAGAACTTTCGAAGGAAAACTAAGTATTCCAAGACTAAGTAGCCTTCCGAAGTATATGAAGAACTTTCGAAGGTAGAACCAAGTCTTCCGAGACCAAGTAGTTCTCCTTTCGAAGCATTCACACTTAGAAGATCCAAGACAAAGTCTTTCAAAGAATGAAGTCATGAAGACTTGCAGAAGACTTGGAACAAGTTGATTCTTCCAAAGTATAAATGGCCTCGGAAGAACTTATTCTTCCAAAGCCATTTGCCTTCGGAAGAATCAACTATGAACTAGTGGACATAAGTATGGGTTTTCTAACATCTGCTACCAACTCTGATATACTGCATGGCGCTTTCCCACGCCCATGTAGTTGACCATACTTTAATCCACTATTTACCTTTATCAGTTAGTACAGTTACCATACTTAGTTGGTGGCAAAAGGAAAGTCATGGACCTGTCATGACTACCTAATCTAGGATAATATTTTATCTTAAATACTTTACTTCTAGCAATGTAGTATTTGTCTAATGGTAAATTCCAGTCGGTTTTCCAAGTACAACCGGCTGTAGGATGTAGTATAAAGTATCTTAGGTCCTTGTGTTTCTTTTAATGCTTGTAACACTTGTAATAGAACTTGAGAGCAATAAATAGCATCCTTGAAAACCATATTAGTCTGATCTTGTTCTTAGTTCTGTCTCAGTTACTTGTGTTCTTAGTATCATTTACATAAACCCGATTCCTCATTTGATCTGTTAAGTGTTCTAAAACTCTCCTCATTGTGAGACTGTTTGTATTGACCATCCCTTTAAACGGTCCTGTAATTGGTATTAGAGCTTTTTAGGCTCTTGATTGTACGATCTCACCAACTTAAATCCCTTCAGTTTCACAAAACACTTAACAACTCAAATGGCAGCTATCACAAAGGCTGATATGGAATCCGGGTTTATGACAAAGTCTCCACTGATCACTCCTGATGACTTTGATACTTGGTGCCAAAGAATGGAAGGCTTTATAAAGTCTCAAGACTCCAGGATGTGGGGATCTATTGTCTATGGAACTCATGTACCATCCACCTATTCAGCCGCTACTGGTGGTGGTATGTTGAGATTATGGATACTCAAATGGATGTTGGGGTAACTGTTGAGATTGTGGTAACTCCAACAGTTCGTAGAGTTTAGCCTTTCATGTGATTGAAAGGGATTGCAGAGAACCACAGAATTATCTCATCTGCTACCCTGACAACTCATAAAAGGGTCCTTTCATCACCTTCCCGGAGACACCAAGAGAGAGCTACATCCAATGAAGCCCATTCCAAGAGACAAGCTCTTCACAAGCCTTTGTGTCTACTGATGAAAGCATAGGCAACTTTCTCTTTACCTTTGAAGACCTGGACTGTATCCATCCAGATGATCTGGAGTACATGAAAATAGTCCTGCAGATGGATTTTTCACTCACAGAGCCATGAAGTTTTACAAGAGGACATGGAGGAAGTTTCCTAGCAATGCAACCAGTGGAAAGTTTGGGCTGGACAAAAGCAAAGTGAAGTGTTACAACTGTAACCAAATGGGACACTTTTCTAGAGAGTGCATGGCACCAAAGGCAAATGGTGGCCAAGCACAAACCAGACCAAACTACACTGATGGAGCTCCCCAGAATGAGAAGCCCAATCAGCAAGGTGCAGTTGCTGTTGAAGAAGGAGGCTTTGATTGGAGCTTTCAGGTAGAGGATGCATCTCCAAACCAAGCGCTGATGGCAGATCATGAAGAAGCCAAGGTATTGGAACATTATTGTACACCTGAATGTATTGCTAAAGTTAACAAATATAGGTCCTATAACTTTGAGATGAGATATGATCTTGAGTCCTTAAAAATTTTAAAAGCTGATTTCAAAAGAGCTGAAAATGATTACAAACTTAAAATAGAAGATTTAGAGAAGACCATTTCAACTCTTAAGCATGAACATACCAACTACAGGACTCAGATAAAAGATCTCATCACTAAGTTAACTGAATGCCAGGCTGAGCTTGTGATCAGTAAAGCCAGGGCAGAAAAATATGTTCTTGAAGAAGAGACCTTCAAGAATATGATATCCTCATCCTTGCATGCAAAAGTTTGTTATCAGAATAAGCAGGGAATGTGATCTACTAAGATAGCTCCTCCACATACTCTATTGTCTGTAAGATCTCCAAGGTGTGGAACTTATGAAGATGAGCTTCTCCTTATAGACCCCACTGATGAAGAGGATGAAGAGGAGATAGTGAAGGATGATTCTGAGAAGAGTGAAGGATGATTCTGAGAAGAGTGAAGAAGATTATCCTAAAAGGGTCACTATTCTCCGGAGGAGAGAAAAGAATCTAGGATGACCAAGTCTAAGAGAAAGAACTTGATCAGGAAAGCAAAGAGAAAATCAAATAAGGCTCAAGAGATCAAGGCCACTTTTAACTCTAAGCAGAAACAAGTGTTTATCTCTGCAGGATTTGAAGTGGAGAAGGCTTAAGACTCAATGAACTCTAGTACCAGGAGTTCTAGTTCATGTCCAACTCATTCCAGCAAAGAGAATAAGGCTGATCAGCTGTGTATCACTACTACACAACCTGAACCATCCAGTTACAAGAGCAAGCCTCATCCTAAGAAGCTTGCTGCATCATCTGTGAAGATGAAGATGGAGGTGGAAAGTGATCAAGTTCAGTCTTTCTCTCAAAATAAGACTCTAAGAAGGAAGCAAATGGATCGCATCATGTGTGGTAGTACTTCTCATCTTGCTAATGATTTCATCTACAATCCTAAAAGTACTATTCACATGATCAAAGAGAAAACTTCTAAGAAGAAGTAGCTTCGAAAGGAAAATGCTTTCTTTTCGGAAGCTCTAAGGTGAAAAAGAAGACAAGTGAAAACTTGCCTTCGGAAGAAATTTGGTCTTAGAAGAAAGGAATGCTTGCGAAGTACTCTAGCCTGCTGTAGTGAAAGCAAGATCTTCCGAGGGTCCAATCTCCAAAACTTATAAATTTTGTCAAAACTTCCGAGGTGTTGAAGGTCAACTCCAATCTTTCAAAGATGGTGTGGAAGATGAAGAAAGGCCAAGTGACTGAAAGTTCTTCATCAACAACAGCTAATGATCCTCAAAGCTTGAACATAGGATTAGTTACTGTTACATTATCGTCAAATCACTTTGATAAGCCCAAGACCAAGGCTTGGGTTTTCCAAATGGGACAGATAAAGCCCGACATCTTCAAGACTATGAGGAAGCCAACTGCTGGCTTCTTAGGGGTAGAAACAGCCCTTGTCCCAAAAATGTTAGAGCTCATTGCTCAAGGTGATAATCTAGCAGCATAGCTAGTATTGAACCCACACCTTCTACTTCCCAACCACCAATACAGCCAAAATAACCATCACCTACCAAAGAAAATCCAAACGAACCCCTGCACATGCTACTCAGTTTGTGTAGGCCCGTATATCATCACCCATACAGGAGGAAGTGGACACTGGAGCTCTTACTTCTCCTGAGGAGCAAACCACTCCCATCTCACCAATGATTAGTGCTGAGTTCCTCATGCTCAGCCTGATGAGCTCACAACCCCCATAGCCTTAAGCCTTCACTCACAGTCTCAAAACTCTAGTGAACAATCTTCAGAGGAAAGTTACCATCCCCAGCCTCTTGATCTAAACCAACCAATCCTAAACCTTGAATTCTATGATGATGAAGACATGGGCTTCACTAAGCATCATGAGTCTCTCTTCTCCACCCCTGCTCAAGGATAGATGAGTACTCCTGTTTCTCCCATGTCTAGCCCACATCATCCACCTACTACTGAGGTGGATCTCCCTGAACTTGTTCAGGAGGTCCATATGGAAGAGGCTCTCACTTCAGCAAGTGATTACATCATTCATACCTCAACCATGGCAACCCAGCCTCTTGACACTTCTCTTGAAGTTTTCATGATGCAGGGGAAATCCAGCAGCCAAGAACAAAGTGCTGGTGATGAGGAAGAAGACCTTGGTTGTACTCTCTCATCCCCCCATGATTCTTCTGATGAAGATGAGGGGAGTCTAAAACTAAAGGTGCAAAAACTGACAAAAACATGCACCTATCTAGTCTCAAAGATAAGTCACCTGGAATCTCAGGTGACTTTCTTACAAAGGAGGGTCAACGACCAGCAACTTGAGATCACCGATCTCAAGGGCAAGTTAGCTGAGAGACCACTCTGGAGAAGTCAACCAGGTCCACAAGAACCTGTGGATGTGACAGACCCAACCCCAAGCTCACTTATGCAAGAACGTGATGCTACCAAAAAGGGGGAGAAAGTCCAAACAATCACAAAACCTAGGAGTTCTTCACAGAGTATGGACTTTGAGGATTCACCACCCTCACTTGCAAATTGTCCATACTCAGTAACCTCCTCAAAGTCTACATGGATGTGGACTTACTTGCCCAAGTCTACATGGATGTGGACTCACTCATACAAAGTTTGTTTGAGGGAGGTATTCCCATAGCTATGCCTACCCCATCTCATCATTCTGAGAATCCAATCATGGGATGGAGGTATGACACTAATAGAAGAGATCTAGTCATCTCTAGATCTTAGGGTCAATAGGAAATTTTTAACTTTTTCAACCTGAGCTTCTATGAGAGCATCCATCTGATTAATCTTCCACTTGTCAAGTCAAGTCAAAACAGACAAGCTACAAGATTAGCATATAGGATTCAAGAAAGGGTGTTTGAAGAATACAAGCTGAGGACAAGACTATATAAGACAAAGGCTAGCAGGTAAGACTCTTGGTCAACTAGATGTTGAGGTGGACCCTAAGATAAGCTTCAAAGGGGAAGCCTTGACTGAAGGCCCAGAAGTTGAACCTATGAACCTTGAGACAGGAACTTCTTCAGCACCCATTACCCTCAATGAGGCACCATCTGGTGAAGGTGCTTCACAACCTCTCTCTGGCCAGAGCTTGACTGCTGAATCAAGCAATGAAGGCCAAGCTCTCTCCACCCTAAGTCACCAAGGCCTATGAGTGACAAAGGGAAAAGCAAACTGACTTCTGAGGAGATTGAGGAGGAGGAAAGAGAGTGGAAGAGGAAGCTAAGGGGAGAAAGTTCAAGAGGGTCTCCAAGCTTCATGGAAGCTATCATCAGGGCTGCCCCCAGGCCAAATACTCACGATGATGAGTTGAGGGCAGCCAGGATAAACTATTTAGGGACCAGAAACTACAATGTGGATGAACTACTCTCTCTCCCCTTAGAAGAACTGAATGAACTGGCTGATAAGGAATTCTCCAACGAGAGGAAGGAGGCAGAGGATGCAGCATTGCTCCTTAAGAACAAGGAAGAAAGGAGATAGAAAAGGCTCTACAAGCATGCTCCTACCCTCTCCCCAGTTCAAGAAAGTCAAGAGCCATCATCTAAAATAGCCAAAAGAAGTCTGCTAATAGACAAAGGATGATGAGCTTCTTGAAGCCGTATCGATTCTTCGAAAGGAGGCTTGGTCCAATGTCTCTATCCACTATGGATGAGCATATTAGAGTGATCAAGCAGAAGATTAAAAATGGAGAGCTTACTGACTTGCATTCTCCACCAAGTCCAGCTCAACTTGAGGTTGTTAAGGTTGAACCCCCTGAGACAACTCAACCTGGTCCTAGGGCTAAATCCCAGCTAACTTCATTTTTTGATCCACAATAGGGTCCTCTTCACTCTCCTTCTAAACTTGTGAGAGAAGAGAACCCAACTGAGAGAGACACAGTAGAACAACCTGGTGCTGTAGACCAGTCCTCTCAGTTAAAGACTTCAAAGAAGAGGAAAAGGATGACCATGAAAAGTGTTTCCAAGAAGAAGACCAAGGCATCCACCTCTACACCTCAGGATGAGTTAGAGCATCTTGAGGTAGTGCAAGAAGAGGCTGCTCAACCAACTCCAACTCAAAGAGGAGCCTCTTACAACTGGAAGACCCATCTTGTCCTGTACTTTTGCTGCTAATCCAAATAGGTGGTATGTCATCAGAGATCAAGGAGGTCAAGATGTCTATATCTAGAAAGACATGCTTGATCTTCCTTTGCATGATCTCCATGACATGAGAAGATATTATGGGAGTCTGAGGAATCCTGACCAGATGATGAAGAAAGGTATGGTCTTGATCCTAATGAGGACTATCAATATCTGAATAACTTCTCTATTTTGGTAGCATCAGCCTAGGGGGTGTTGGTTGGATCATATGAGGTTGGTGCAACCAAAACAACACTTAGAGCATTATGAAGTACTATTGAAGAAGTCTTCCGGAGACAAAGCTGCTCTTCCGAAGACAAATTGAAGATCCTCCGAAGCTTAAGTATGAAGAACTTCCGAAGGAAAACTAATTCTTCTGAGACTAAGTAGTTTCCCACGCCCATGTAGTTGACCATACTTTAATCCACTATTAACCTTTATCAGTTAGTACAGTTACCGTACTTAGTTGGTGACAAAAGGTAAGTCATGGACCTGTCATGACTACCTAATCTAGGATAATATTTTATCTTAGATACTTTACTTCTAGCAATGTAATATTTGTCTAGTGGTAAATTCCAGCTGGTTTTCCAAATATAACCGGCTGTAGGATGTAGTATAAAGTATCTCAAGTCCTTGTATTTCTTTTAATACTTTGTAACACTTGTAATAGAACTTGAGAGCAATATACAGCATCCTTGAAAACCATATTACTCTCTTCTTGTTCTTAGTTCTGTCTCAGTTACTTGTGTTCTTAGTATCATTTACATAAACCTGGTTCCCCATTTGATCTGTTAGGTGTTCTAAAACTCTCCTCATTGTGAGACTTATTGTATTGACCATCCCTTTAAACGGTCCTACAGATTAGCTTCAAAGGGGAAACCTTGGATGAAGGCCTAGCAGTTGAGGCTGTGAACCTTGAGACAAGAACTACTTCAGCACCCATTACCCGCAGTGAGGCACTAGCTGGTAAAGGTGTCTTACAGCCTCTCTCTGGCCAGAGCTTAATTACAGCACCCAGCAATGAAGGCCAAAGCTCTCTCCACCCTTAGTCACACAGGACTGTGAGTGAAAAATGGAAGAGGAAACTAACCTCTGAGGAGATTGAGGAGGAGAAGATAGAGAGGAAAAGGAAGGCAATGGGAGAGAGATCAAGTGAGACCAATGGCTTTATGGAAGCTACAATCAGGGTTGGCCCCAGGCCAAGTACTCAAGATAATAAGACAAGGGCAGCCAGATTGAACTATTTGGGGTCCTGGAATTACAACATTGATGAACTCATCACTCTCCCCTGGAAGAGTTAAATGAATTGGCTGACGGGGAATTGTCAAAGGAGAGGAAAGAGGCTGAGGATGAAAAATTGCTCCTCAAGTTCAAAGAAGAAAGAAGAAGAAATAGAATCTATCAAGCTCCTATCCTCTTCCCAGTTCAAGAAAGTCCAGAGACTGAGACTGTGACCACTAAGCAACCAACTTAGGTAGATAAGGAACAAGATAGGTAAAACATGATAGCCTACCTGAGTGCCATAGATCTCTATCAAGAAACAGGCCTTCTTCCCTTGCCTTATAACTATATAAAATTTGTTTACCTCAAGCAACTTGAGCAACAAGTACTAAAAGAGAAAAAAGTTGCTAAGAGGAAATGATGGAAGAAGCTACTAAGTCAAGAGCCAACATTCGAGCCAACCAGAAGAAGTCTACTGATAGACTAAAGATGGTGAGCTTCTTGAAGCTGTATGGATTCTCCGAAAAGAGATTTGGTCCAATGTCTCTATCCACCATGGATGAGCACATTAGAGTGATCAAGCAGAAGATCAAAAAGGGGAGCTTATTGACTTGCATTCTCCACCAAGTTAGGCTGCACCTAAAGCTGAGTTCAAGGTTGAACCATAAGTGATAACTCAACTAGGACCTAGTGTTGCATCATAGCCAGCTTCATCTTCTAATCCACAGCAAGTGATCCTTTTCCTTCTGAACCAGTGAAGGACAAGGACCCAACTAAGAAAGAGAAGCAAGAACAATCTGGTGCTACAGGCCAGTCTCCTCAGTTAAAATATAGAAAGAGGAAAAGGATGGCCATTAGAATGTACAAGAAGAACAAGAAGAAGAAGTCCAAGGAATCCACCTCTACACCTCATGATAAGTCAGAACATCCTGAGGGTGACCAAGAAGAGGCTGTTTATCCAACTCCTATTCAAGTAGAGCCTCTTGCTATTGAGAGTCCCATTGTATCTTGGATGTTTTGCTACCAATCCAGACAGATGGTATGTCACTAGAGATGAAGGGGGTCTAGATGTGTATTTCTGGTAAAACATACTTGACCTTCCTCTTCATGATCTCTATGACATGAGAAGGTACTTTAAAAGTCTGAGGAATCCTGACCAACTAATGAAGGGAATGGTCTTGATTCTGATGAGGACTGTCAATAGATGAAGATCAAGATTCAAAGGTCTCCTTAAGTTTTGGTAGCATCAGCCTAGGGAGAGTTTGTAAGGATTACACTTAGAGGCTGATGCAACTAAAAGAGCTCTTAGCATGCACATGCAAGTAGAAGGAAGTTACTTTGGAAGATTTGATATAATTCAAAGAATTATACCAAGTATCAAATCTTCCAAAGCCAAAAGACCAATCTTCCAAAGCCAAAGATGAAGTCTTCCGAAGCTTCAAAGACAAAGTCTTCCGAAGCTTCAAAGACAAAGTCTTTCGAAGGCAAAGACTAATTTCTTCCAAAGACAGAGAAGACATGCTTTCTCTAAATCAAGTTTCCGCTGCCACTTCTGATGTCATACCAACTTGCATGAGTTGGTGAAAAGGTCCATGCTTTTGTCAACTGTAGATTAAGGTTCTTTTGTCTGTAACTTTCCAACTATGTACTTTTATCCTTTTTGTAATAGATTAGGATGTGAGATATGGCATGTCATAGCCACTAGTCAAAAGGCAATCTGCCTTTTGACTCTACATTGATTTTGTTGTCTAGATTAGTGTTTTCAACTGGCCTTCAAAGTATGGCTGGCTGTAGGATGTAGTATAAAATGTCTCATGTACTTGTAATTTAGATAAGATTCGTAACACTTGTAAAAGAACTTGGGTGCAATATACATCATTTTTAAAAACCATATCTGTATGTTCTTGTTCTTCTCACTTGTGTTCTTTGTTTCACTCTAACTGGTTCCCTATTTGAATTGCTAAGTGTTATTAACTCTCCCACCTTATGAAATTGGTGCATTGATCATAACTCGATCCTACAATATTGGACCATAATCTTTATCATCAAAGATATCCTACGTCTATATTATGCTAATTATGTCTGTGATCAACATTAGTATGTAAATATAAGTATAATATAAGTTAGAAAATATGGCGGTTAGTGGTAGTTACTCTACCAACCAACATCCCTCATGTATAAATAGGGGCTTGTACAAACACTTTCTTTAATCGATTTCCATTAGTATATCCCTTAAAGTCCATACGATATTAGTTCATACAAATAAGATAGTGTTATAGTGTTGTGATATTCTCTAAATTCAACATGGCATAAGAGCAACTCGATCATCAGACATGCGAAAAGATGAAGAGCCAAGCAATTTGGCCAGAAAGATTGTTACCTATCCATCCAGTGATTACGTCAAAAGAGTTCATTGATGTTCATGCTGATTACAAGACCAAAGGGTGTGTGGATTCACCCTTATTCCAAGGCATATCTTCTATGCAGAAGGGCAAGGAAAAGATGTAGTGAAGGTAAGATCATGTGGATCATTATTAGAAATTCAAAAGTGATAAATATAATCTTAACATCAAGTCTGACATGGATCACAAGAACGACCAAAATTCAGAAATATGAAAACTACTCAAAACAAGTTCGGTAGAGAAGAAATCAATTGGAAGACTCCAAAAGGTATGTGCTGTTCTTACTACAAACAACCGTTTCACTATAGAAAAGATTGTTCGAAAAGAATAGGAAGTTTGAATTTATGATCAAAGGACTGATGGTAAGACTTGGAATGAAATTTGGTATGTTAGTATCAATTGAAAACAACATGCCACAGGGAATAAAAATCTATTCAAGAACATAGATTTCCATTTGGAATAGAGGGAAGTCCAGATGGGTTCAAGAAAGATCTTTATAAAGGTAAAAGGAATATTGAATTTTTCAATGAAGTAAAAGTTTATAAAGTTGATACTATGTATTATATCCCAACACTTAAAAGAAATGTCTTAAGTATTGAAAGGTTAGTCACACAAGGTTTTAAAATAAGATATAGGATTATATGTGTTATGTCACAAAAGTCCTGAAGGCCAAATCTATTCAGGTCAAGGAAAGAGTCCCAATTGACATTCATTGTTGGAAATGCAATGATCTTCATTAACCATATATGTGTCCAAATGTGCAAAAATATTGCGTGACTCCAAAGAAACACACTCAAGACAAAGGAAAGAGAGTCAAAATTTATAAAGTTGACGAAGTTTACGAGAGAACCATTTTATGGAAACACTTTGAGTTGTTCAAAAAGAATTATGACAAAGACGTTGCAAGTGCTAGTTGCAAGAAAGGACCAGTGTTATATCCCACTTGAAAATCTATAGTGGAAGATAGTCTAACATTCATGGACTTAATTTAAATTGCCACTCAAGTTGATGAAATATTTTTTAAAGTAAAGTTTGAACAAGAGTTTAACCGAATAATATCTTGGTTCATGAAAGAGTTTTTAAATCTTAACCTTTCCATTCCAATCCCACCATGTGATTATGTAGGAAGGAAAATTAATCACTTAGACATCT
Source organism: Flaveria sonorensis (assembly GCA_025506505.1). NCBI lineage: Eukaryota > Viridiplantae > Streptophyta > Magnoliopsida > Asterales > Asteraceae > Flaveria > Flaveria sonorensis. The sequence goes on along the minus strand of CM046424.1, from coordinate 28,224,290 downwards.
TCATGATAGTTGAGAAATTTGTGGATTTCAGTTGGTAATAAACATAATTTATTGGTACAAATTGCTATATACATGGGCTTTGCATTTGGTGTGTCTAAAATACAAGATGGAGATCCCATCATAGAAGATTTAAAGAAGGCTTAAGATAGATATTTAGAAATAATAGGCTAGTATCATCAAGAGTTCAAAAGAAGGAAGAATCTCATCAAATTAGAAGAAACAGTGAAGAAGATGGCAAGGAATGAGCATAAAGCTTGAAAGGAAGATGATCTACCACCTAAAAAAACGCTCTAAAACTTCAAGCAACAATGAAGAATAAGAAGAGAACTTTGATGATTCAAGATTAGGGGAGGCATGTTGGACCATAATCTTTATCATAAAAGATATCCTAAGTCTATATCATGCTAATTATGTATGTGATATTAGTATGTATGTATGTATATATATATATATATATATATATATATATATATATATTAGTATATATATATATATATATAATATAAGTTAGAAAATATGGTGGTTAGTGCTAGTTACTCTACCAACTGACACCCCTTACGTATAAATAGGGGCTTGTACAAACACTTTGTTTAATCGATTTATGTTAGTATATCCCTCCAAGTCCATACGATATTGATTCATACAAACAAGATAGTGTCGTGTTGTGATATTCTCTAAATTTCGTTGGATCAAATTTAACCCATAAGAACAGGCCCACACGAACATACTTAACACTGTAGGTAGTTATGTTAGTTATGGCAGCTATATTGACCATGTTAGGAAGTTACTATTAGTTAGTTATTATGGTTGACTATAAAAACCATTGTAATCTTCATTTGTAAACTAACAAAGAATGATCATTCAATAGCATTATACCAAATCTCTATTCATATATTGAATTCACTATTTTGAAAGTTCTGTTATGGAGTATGATCCTTAATCCTGTGACAAGAAGTGGTACCAGAGCCACACATCAAGAGAAATTAATAGAGGAATTCGATTTATGTGATTCAAATCAAGAGGTCATCAAAGAAGATATCAGAGAAGGGTTGTCGGGTAGAAATTAATCCTGAAGGAGTAGATTGATGCGTACGAAATACTCAATTGACTTCAGCAAAGGGAGGTCTGAATCGAAGTGTTCAAAATCACAAATATCGAATAATCTAACTCGATAATTCCTGAAGGATTATAGATTCATCGTAACAAACAATGACATTAAACCCCCGGTGAAACAGTGAACTAAGAAATCAAAATCAACAAACCTGTCATTGAAGAATTGTTGCATCGAAGAGTATGTCAAATTTGAGAGGGAGATTGTTGGATCAAATTTTAACCCATAAGAACACGCCCACACGAACACACTTAACACCTTGGGTAGTTATGTTAGTTATGGTAGTTATATTGACCGTGAGAGGAAGTTATCGCTAGTAAGTTATTATGGTTGACTATAAAAACCATTGTAATCTTCATTTGTAAACTAACAAAGAATGATCATTCAATAGCATTATACAAAATCTCTATTCATATATTAAATTCACTCTTTTAAAAGTTCTTGATGGTGTATGATCCTTAATCTTGTGAATAGAAATTCAACACCAATGGTAGAAGAATTCTGATTTTTATGAGAAATCACAAAAAAGTGTTAGTACTGGACCTGTCAAAACTATAGATCTCCTCTTTCGCCTTAAATTTGTTTTATGTGACTATCATCTGGGTCATACTCCAAGCATCAAAAGCCAAGAAGAATCGGTATGAATACCACCATAAACCATCATCATGGGGCCTAGAAAATCAGAAGCTCCCATGGTAGAAATGATAAAGAGAGAGAGCAGAGAATCGCGGGAGGAGAGCAGCGACCCAATACTCCTACATACCGCTTCTATCTCAATGGCAGTGCTGATACCAAGAGCAATGATGGTGGCGGTCTTGCCTTATTCTTTCTCACTCTCTCTCTTCCACTATTATAACACACTGGTTTTTGGTCACCCACAATCCATATTCTTGTGTTTTAACGCAGTGGTTTTTGTCACCAACCATCTAGCCTAAGCTTCATTCACATATTTTCTAATTCAATAAGTCATGTTCATTCCCATGATTTTTAATATAGAGTGTAATTGGTAAATCTTATCCATCGATATGACTAGTTCTACATGATAAGTCTCTCTGATTTGAACAGTATACTATACCTTATAGATGCACATATACATAATCTGGTCATATATTTAATAAAATAGTCATGGAAGTTATTGAAATATCCAGGTATACATTTTGATTTTTTTAATTCATAGGATAATTTATTTGTTTCTTTGGGCTCAAGATCATGATTTTTTAGTCGTCTCATATATCATTTTTTTTTTTTATCTATTCTCATGTAATGTTTACTATAACAATTACACATGCATATTTTACCATTTTTATAGCGATTGTACTGTTCATATTTCTCTTATCAAGTTCAGAATTTTATACTCTTGATTTTACATCGTGATGAGCACGATAACATGATCTATTCTAGTACAAGGTCATTGTAATTGCTTAGTGGAGTTATTACGCATATGAATTTATCATTTTATAGACGTTTTGCATGTGTGTCTTTAAATATTAACACTACTAAATAAATGAACATTACCGAAGAAAAATTAGGTAGTTTTGAGTGATTGAAAACAACCGATACAAACTTAGATTGCAGAAATGAATAAACCATTATATTAACTCATATTTGTAAATTACATTTAAGTCTCTGAGAAATCATACTAGAATATATTTGTGATCTCTAAATTCATTGTCAATACTCATATTTGTAATTTATATTTTTGTCTTTTAGGAGCCATTAGGCTCACCGACTCAAAACGATGTTAACTAATTCTAATGAGCTCATGAATTATTATTTCATTATTTATTAAAATGCATACAATTATTAACTACATCTTTAAACATCCAACGATATGTAACATCCTAAAATTTTGATGAGTTTGTCTTGTACTTATTTGGTGTCAAAATAAAATAAAGAGTAAATTAGTAATTTAGTCCCTGTGGTTTGATAAAAATTACGATTTCAACCCAAAAGTTTATTTGTTACACTGACAGCCCAATAGTTTTAACATTAGTTTCAATTTTAGCCAAACCACTAACATCGTTAAAAATATTCCGTTAACTTAATAGGAATTGACAATATTACCCCTGTGGATATCAAATAATAAAAAGAGTAAATTACTATTTTACTCTAACAAAAAATAAAATTAAACAACACACTCACTTTCTTCTTCTTCTCTCTTTCACATCCCAAGAACCACCGACAACCATCTCCGGCCCCTCTTCAACGCCATTATCGATAGCTCTGTCTGACCACTACTCAGGCGTCCACCCCAGAACCACCACCTCGCCCACTACATTCCACCCTTAAACTAGATCTAATCCTATAGATCTAAGATCTGAGATGTTAGAAAGGATATGAGAATCAAAGATGATGATGTTGCAATGGTGGTGTTTATGGTCGTAGGAAGTGGTGATGCTGATGATGATGGTGGTGGTTCTTTTACTCGAAAAACGAGAAGGATGACACTGATGGTTGAATCCCTAGAGAGAGAACTTAACGGTGCTAACATGGTTTCATATGGTGGTGGTATTGTCGAATTTGGTGGTGGTGTAGCCAGATTTGGTGGTGGATGGTAGGTTTTAGGTGGTGGTAGTTGTGAGTAGTGGATTTTAATTTGGTCTTCGATGGTGGTGGGTGGTGGCCGGCGGTTCAAATGGTGGGTTAGGTGATGGTCGTTGTTGTGGTGGAATACAATAGGAGGGAGGGAGAGAGAGAGATAGGTTAAGGGTGGTGTGACCAGATTTGGTGGTGGTCGGCAGATGGTGGCAAATGTGGTCGGCGGATGGTGGCAAATATGGCCAACGGAGGTGACGGAATCCCGAGAGACAAGTAGTGAGAGAGAGAAAGAAAAAAGAGATAGGGATGGGGGTGGGGATATGGGAGGGGATTTTACAAATTTGAGGGGCATAAAAGTCTTTTTTTATTTTATTTAACTTAATAAACATTAATAGTGTTAACAGTTTGGGTGAAATTGAAACAAATCTTAAAACTATTGGACTATTAGTGTAATAAATAAACTATTAAACTTAAATTGTTATTTTCGTCAAACTTCAGGGACTAAAATAGTAATGTACTCTATATGTAAAGACATTTTATTCAAACCCTAATTCACCCACTGTTTGTTAGGCCAACGTACACACACACTCTCATAACCATCAATTTCAAGCAAGCAAAGGAGAAAAGCACTATTGATTGCTTTTTACTATTCACTTATTTTGATTGTCTATTGATGAATATGGTTTGAATGATTCAAAAAGGATTCAAATGAGTTTAGTGTTATTAATCGTGATAGGTTTTAGTTGTGTTTTGGTTTGAGTGTAGGCATACAAAAGAGGATGAGAGAAATGAGAAGAAAAATCCGGCCAAGCAACAAGATTTTGGTTATAGTGGCGACAACTGCGAGGAAAAGAAATGACCGGTGGGGCTGGTAGAGTTTGGCGATATGGACCTATGGCCGCTTGAATCACATCAATTGGAATTCGTTTAGGTTAGTTTCGAGCTATTCATATGTAGGCATGTGAAAGTTTAGGTTTTATTATTTTATGGATCAAGCATGTATAGAAGGGTTGGATGCCACGATAACTTTGTGTGACAACTAACAATTTTAGGTCAAATTCATGAATTTCAATTTAGTTATAATTGAAATTTCAACCTGACTTAGTTATAATTACGCATATCATACCTTAGTTTCAATTTAGTTTCATTTATTTGAAGTCATTTCATGCATAACATACATGCATCGGTGATTCGGCGTAATTACAAATTTACACGCGGTACGACCGACACACACAAATGTTAATGATAATAAATATATACGTACTACAAGTACTTTAAAGTGTTGCAAAGTATTTTTGAACCCAAAATATATATATGTGAAAATAATCAAAATTACAACTCAAACGCCTAAAGTAATAACTTACCCGGTATAAATCCAGTTAATGTGACTACTAGATACATGACGTATTATTAATGTAACATCAATACTAAATACTTAATTATAAACATTCTATCATAATATTTGAATGTATTTTAAAAAGTAAAAAAATAAAATATTAAAAAATGAAAATATATATAGTCAACAAATACCACCTAAAATAGTTAACACTACAAAAACTTTAAAACCAACCCCCTCCCCCAACCTCATGGACGTTCACCATGCACACACCCCTCTCTCTTTCTCCTTTCCCTTTCACAATATCTCCAACAAAAATCTCCTTTGACCTTGCAATTCTTTGAAGATTTCTTTTTTAGTGAAGCAAACTCATGGAGGATTAAAGACATGTATCTTCTACCTTAGTTAGAATTCCATCCTCCATATTGAACTTGAATTAGCTTCTCAAACCCTAACAATTCAAACTTTTAAAAACTTAGTTAATTATGAAGTAAGTCCCCTCCTTACTTTTCACCTACACCAAGTTACCACCCTATTTTCACTCCCCCTCCATATTTTAGCCATCTCACCATCTCCATCATTTCATCATATTTCAAGCTTCTTTGCTACTAACCTAGTGAATTTCAAATGTAATAATTGAAGACCAAGTGATTTTTGAAGTGTTTAAGCATCCTACAACAACCCTTCCATCTTTCTTTGCTTGATTTTAATGAGAACTTTTTCTACTTATTTTAACATCTTCTACTTCACATGTGTTTACATCTAGTAGTTCATATGACACTAGTTTCATCCACAAAATATATTTTTGTAGAAAATGGTGTTTTTACAAAAGGTTTCAAGGATAATATTTCACCCAACACATCTAATCATGAATAGAGTACTACTTCCTTGTTGTAAAAAGTAAATATTAATAGGTTCATGTTTAAACATATTGCATTTCATTTGCATTGCATTTTAGACTATAGCCTGTTTTGCCTTAGTTACATACATGTAGACACTATTGGGTTTCAATGCATATGCTTATTCCTGTGAGCGTATGACTACGGGAATGGTTTCTTCTTCTTCACCCTCTAAGTACTTGGGAAAAAGGCCGGTTGGTCCTGATTCCCTGCCTTCATCATCCATTCAGTGTAAGTGGCCTAGGGTCACTTTGGTTTACAATGAGGTAGATTATGATCAACCATTTGCTTTACCTCTTCATTCTCCACCCGAGACTAGACACATAATCTTTAGTACTTGACCAGACTACTATAGAAGGAAAAGGTTCTACTCCTGCTAAAATGCCTCAAACTAGATTTGCTTCTGCTTTGCCTCCCTAGTCTGTTTTGCCTTCCTAGTCTACTTTGCCTCCCTCCCCTCCTCTATTAAGCAGCCACAACCACCTTAGTGGCCACCATAGACCCTAAGAGGCAACTTATCAGAAGACTTCCGGATGATAACGCAATCCTTAGGCAAGGTCAGCAGCGAGCTATGGAGAAGATCGTAGTAAGTGAGGAATGAGACAAGGAATCAGCCAGGAGTCACGACACCCTATCAAACATAGTGGTGGCCTTAACGGAGCGTGTGAATGGACATGAGGTGACCATAACAACTACTAGACTATGAGTCAAAGATGTTAAAGGACTGCTAAATGCAATGAATGCTATGGAGTTAAATTCTAAGGAGGAAGACCTAGAGGAAGATCCAGAAGAGGAGTCGGAAGAGGAACATGAGGACAATGCTTGATATGTTGTGTTTCATTGATTTCTACATCATCATTTCGTTCATTTGTTTGACCTTTTTATGTACTTTGCACCTAGATGGGAAGGGTGTTCCCATTCGACTGACACATTTGGATTTTGATGTTTGGTTTAATTAATTGTAGACTAGCTCACCAACCCTGTGTTGACACTTTAGTATGTTTCTCTTAGGTTTGTAAAGGTTTGCACTGCTAGGAGCACATCAATGAGGTTCATGCATTCAAGTCTTTTTAAAACAAAGATTTGGGTTTTACAATTAATACTAAGTTTGGGCGCGCGTGTTTTGCGTATTACTGATTTATGAATTTTAGTTAAATTCGCTTCCGCATTTTCAATTATGAAGGTTGACTTTTAGATAATGATTTAGGTTTAACTGATAAACTTGAATGAAATGATTTTGTTGTAAACGTGTTGTTTGGTGTAACTATGGGCTAAGATCGTGGTATGTCACACGTTTAAAGGTAAAACCCCGTTTGTGAAAATTGAGAGTGTGACAATTGAGGAATTCGATATGAGAAATTGTTGTGCGAGAGATTAAAGATTTTGGAGTGTGTTGACCTTTATCAGATCTTGAGGGATTCTCCTGGAGAATACACTGCTTTTAAGATCAAAAGATGCTACATAATTTTCAATTGTTGCTGGTGTGCTTCCATTCTTTAACTTAAGTTCTTGTTTAAGGTTCTCGTGTGAAGAATCCACTTGTTTATAACTGAATTTTCAATTGTTGCTAGTATGCAAATCAGTATGGATTATATTTGGTTATATTAAAAGATTTTTACTTCAAAATTTTGGTTTTGAATGGTGCTTGCCTGGTGTTTGTTACAACTAATTCAATTATGTCAAAGTTAACATTTTAAAGCTTATTTAGAAACCTTTAAGTTATTGGATATCATCTGTTTGTTTGCTTGACGAAGCCTTGTTCACACTCTACCTGGTAGTATTCAAATGGACACCATATGATGTACTTTTAGGTATATTTTGTTTGATTAGTTTAAATTTTATATTATAGATTGAATACTCGGATGATTAAAGAAGTCAATTGATCTGTTTTTTAGCTTTCACCTTGTCTATTTCATCTTCAACATCATACACACACATTTATGTTTGGAATAGGAATGTTCAAGAGCAGTTGTAAACATTCACCTTCCATATGTGCGAAAATCATAGTGGGTACTTGGTTTAATTGAATGATCATGTTTGTTTAGATTTTGTTAGGTTGTAATGTTGTTAAGCTGAGTTAAAATTTATTAGAATTATTTTAGAAAAAAAGATAATAAGACAAAATAGATAGTAGTAAAGATTGTAAATAATTAAAAGAGAAAAAAACAATAAAAATAAAAGATAAAGATAAGTAATGAAATGTGAAAGGTTTTAGAAAATGAAAGATAAATCTAGGGAATGATGACTTTTTTTTGGTAAATTATATGGATACGGATGTGAAATGGAATGTGAAGGCTCTAATGTCGTTATTTGTTGTGTTTGGGTAAATATATACAATAACTCCTACTTACATAAGATTCAACGCATCTTATTGTATATAGTGGTGGACGTATAGCATCTCCCCACCACAATGACATAAAACTTAATGTCATCTGTTATATCCATCAGTGCTATGTACTTCTGAGTAAAAAAAAATGATATATGACCGTATAACATCTCCCCACCTAAATGACATAAAACATAATGTCATCTATTATATCCATCGGTACTAAGTACTTCCGATTTGAAACAATGATATATGACAAGTTACCGATTATCCTTTCTGAAACATCTATCTAATTGAACATAAGACGCAAATTGACATCCATCTCATATGGTGTTTAACTATGTTATTATCAATCAATATTCAAAATGATTCATGTTAAACTTCAGTTTTAACGTAACCATGTCAAATTTAATCAATAGTGGGGCTCGAAGATACCAACCTTTTAATGAAACAAATCACATATCGACTACGCGTTACATTATATCCAACAATGAGCCTTGTTGATGTCCGGTCAAAGAACATCGTTAAACCAATTTAAAGAAACCAATTCAAAGAAGAATATTGTATGCAATAAGGTTTTAATATGTGTAATGTAAAGAGACTAGAGGACCATTTGTGCCAACTGTGAAAGTAAATAAGTGTTATAAAGATATGTTGTTGTATGTTATTGGGGGAAGCGTTATCTTGTTGAGCCTTGAGTGTTGGTTGTTGCAATGCTTCTGAAAGCAACTCCGCCGGTGAATTTGAAGTTGAGATTCAACGCGGTAACGTTTTTGTGTAATAATAATTGCAGCGTATCCGGTAGAAGAGGGGTGGTAGCGTTGGGAGCTGGGTATAAGAAGAGGTCACTGGAAACACCAGGTGCGTATGAGCTCGTAGACGAAGAGAGTGGGGATAAGTTCATCGTTTGGGGGGGAGATGATGTTCCTATCCCCACCAAGGAAGTTCTTCAGTGGAAACCTTTCGACGATAACATCAAAGACCACCGCCATTGCCAGGCACCAGCACCAAATACAAGCAGACCTAGAGGTGCTGTTATCGTTCTATCTTCCTTATTTCCCCCCTCTTTCATGCTAGTTCAACTTTGACTGGTATTCCATCCATTCTATGCATATAATTTCTTTATTTTTAGGGTACACTATCTTATTCCTATTTACTTATGGTGCTTTTCTTGCCTGCCTTTGTGTGAATGCATGATCTTAAATGATAGATATACACCAACAACAACCATACCTTGTAAATGAGTGGCCGGAAGGGTTGGATGTACCTATACCCATGGGGCAGAGAGGTCTCTTCTGGAGAGACCCGACTCCGAAACAAATTATAGACAAACAAACATTACTACAAGTATAGAACATTGGAACCTACCAATAACAAAAGAAATGGTGAAGGAATAAATAGCAAAAACTATACTACCATAAAACTACACGTAGAGATAAATACACTAGGACAATAACATGCAAAGCCCATTAAAAGGTTAGGAGAAATCTAAGCCCTAAGACACAAGTAAGACACAACTAAGACACAACTGCACCCTCCTTTTGTTGAGTCTGGTTTACTAGTCACACAAACACAAACAAATAAAATGAAAGCAGTAAATGACACAATGAATTAAATGACCTATGTCCACGAACCACTACTAACATTTGTATTTTTATTAGGCGCTCAAAGAATTACAAGTACAACTGTGAAATGTGAATATATATAGAAGCTTATCAAGTTAACATGTAACTATGTAAACGAGCCCATAATACAAGTGTTGTAAAAATCGGCGCCTAGCACCGATTAATCCTCGATTAATCGCTAATCGGTCATACATCGATTCGATTTTAGCTAATCACCTAGTTAATCGGTCAAAGGTCAAAATTGGTCGAAATCGGCCAAAAATCAAAGAAATTGGTCAAAATTTATCACATTTGATCAAAATCAGCCAAAATTTAGAGAAAATTAGTCGAAATTTGATAAAATAGGTCAAATATAAAAAATTATATGTATAATTTTGAAAAAATATTGTATCTATATTTATAATTTTGCAAATTAACATATAAAATTCCAATCCGAATAATCCCTATCAATCTCGATTATTCCCTGGTCGGTACCCCACCGTCCGACTAGCGCCTAGCGATTTTTACAACCATGCATAATACAAACGTAGTAACATACTTAAAAGCTAGGGTCGGCACAATAAGCTTCCACACCCGAATAAACTCCCACTTGGAGGCTTTGACAATCTTCAAAACTGCACTTCATATCGCTTTGCCTTCACTGGAACCTCTGTATTTTTTTTTCTTTAGCAATCTTCTCATCAATGTATAGAGGCCATTCAATGCCTCAACTTATACAAGGTCACAACCTTAATCACATGTCAGTTGGATTCTTCGCTCCTTTGATCTACTCCAGTTTTAAGGTAACATAATTGATTAAATTTTCTAATAAAGTGATATCTTAACTTGATATGTTTTGTGTTCTTATGAAACAAGAAATTCTTCCCAAGATGTATGGCACTATGATTGTCACAAAACAAAGCACAGATGTGTGTGTTTCCTACAATTTTTTCTAGAAAATTCTTCAACCATATCAACCCTTTACTAGCTTCAGCAATAGCCATATACTCTGCCTCGGTTGTTGAAAGAGCAACACTATTCTGTAATTTGGACATCCAACTCAATGTAGTGCCTCCCACTGAGAAAAATACTTGTACTTGCCTTTATATGACACTCTGCATCCCCCAGGATCTGAACAACCCCTCAGAACAATGTAGTTTCCATTAAAACACAAGAAGTAACCTTTAACTACTAAGGCAACCATTTAACCGCCTCCTAGTGTTCCTTCCTCGGATTGGACATATACCTACTAATAGCCCCCATAAAATGTTTGTGTTTGGTCTTGTGCACATCAGTGCATACAGAAGACCGCAACTAATGCATAAGGTTCCTTAACTATCCTAGGTTTGTCTTCATCCGTCTTGGGTGACTAGTCTTTAAAAAGCTTAAGGTGATTTCCCAAAGCAACACTTCTGGTCTTGTTATCTTTAAGCTTGAATTTCTGTAATGCCATCATGATGTTTTTCTCCTGCGATAGGGTCAGAGAACCATACTTCCTGTTAGTCTTTCATCTCTAATTACTCAGACATTTGTTTCTTTAGTTTCGTAATTTCCTTCACAGTAGAGCTCGCAATCAACATATCATCCATATATAGAAGTAGGATGATGCAGGATGTCTGAACTTCTTAGAGGTCATAGTAGCAATGGTCCATTTCACATCTCTTGTACATGTTTCTACCCATGAAGTTATTACACTTCAAATACCACTGCGTCTGAGCTTGCTTCAGGCCATATAAACTTTTCTTGATCTTACACACTGGGTTTTCATTTCTAGTACAGACTGTGTTTGATATCCCGGTTTATCGCGTGCAGAATAGTTGTTTTGACATCTAGGTGCTCTAGATGCAAGCTTTTTGCAGCCACAATACTCAAAACCAACCAGATAGTAGTTATATTCACAACTGGGATAAGATTTCATGGTAGTCTGTTTTTGTTGAAACCCCTTGACCACTAGATGAGCTTTGTAACGTTTAGAACTATCATGCTCATCCTTGATTCTAAAAACTCTTTTATTCTATGAAGCCGTCTTATTTGGTGGTAGCTTTGTCAAAACCCAAGTATGGGTCTTTTTAAGAGACCCTATCTCTTCCTTCATAGCACCCTCCCACTGGAACGATTTTTTCATCCTATAGCTCTAGAGTAATGTTGGGTTTGTGGAGTCTTGACTTGGGCTCGGGTTAAAAGACAACTCAGTGGCAGATTAATTAAATTAAAGACTTGGCCCGTTTTCATTTAATTTTAGCCCATTAGGGTTTTCTTAGGGATTAAGTTGTAAACCCTAATTTTCTCTATTTATATTGTGCCATTGTACTTGTAATTCCTCACGAGTGAGGCAGAAAGCAATAAAATAGTATCCTGGTTGCAGCCCGTGGACGTAGGTCACATCAACCGAACCACGTTAAATCTCGCGTGTTCATCTTTATTATTATTTTCTCTCGCCGTTTGATTGTGTTTGTATGTCGATCTACACCCGGATCCCTAACAAGTGGTATCAGAGCTTTGGCTCGTTACACACGCAAGAAACACGAATCGCGAGAGAAGTATCGATATAGGTTTTCAAGAATCGGCATCCGCTGCCGCCGTTCTGCCGCCGCCGCTGTTCCGCCGCCGCCGTTGTCCCGCCGCCGTCGTTTTGCCGCCGCCGCTGTTCTGCCGCCGCCGCCACTCTGCTGTCGCCATTCTGTTCTGTCAAATTAGGGTTTCCTATCGAACTTACTGGGTAGTTTGATTGTGTGCTGCATTTCAAAACTCAGTTCCGACTCGACTGTTAAGCATCTGTGGTCTGGGATAATGGCTGAGAGCGGGAAACTTCAGATTGAGAAGTTTAATGGAAACGATTTTGGTTGGTGGAAAATGCAAATAGAGGATTTGCTTGTTCAAAAAGACTTGGATGCTGTTTTGGGTGAGAAACCAGAAAATATGAAACCAGCTGAATGGGAAACTTTGGATAAAAAGGCCAAGGCGGTTATTAGGTTGTCGCTGACAAAGGATGTTGCGTTCAACATTCTGAAGGAAACTACAGCAAAAGGTATCATGGATGCGTTAGCTAATATGTATGAGAAGCCTTCGGCAGCAAATAAAGTTTTCTTGATTCGAGAGCTGGTTAATACAAAGATGAAAGAGGGAAGTTCAATTTTAGTGCACATCAACAACTTGAACTCGATTTTGTCAAGACTTGGGTCAGTTGGCATCAAATTCGAGGATGAGGTTCAGGCTCTACTACTGTTATCATCATTGCCTGATAGCTGGGCTGGTACTGTTACAGCAATTACTAGTTCCACCAGCACGTTCACTTTAAATGGGGTTCGGGATATTATTATGGGCGAAGACACCAGACGAAGAAATTCAGGTGAAACATCAAGTGAACTATTGAATGTTGGCAGAGGAAGAAAGAATAACAGAGGTAGTGGGAGCAAGAACAGGAAAAGGAGTCAGTCTAGGGCTCGAAATGATGTGACTTGTTGGAACTGTAAACAGGTGGGACACTTCAGGAATCAGTGTCCGAATGATCAAAAAGAAGTTAACACTGCAGCAGACTACTCAGACGATGATGCTTTAATTTGTAGCGTGGAGAGCAGTGTGGATTCCTGGGTCATGGATTCTGGAGCTTCGTTTCATGCTACCCACAGCAGCGAAGCATTGCAGAATCTAAAAGAAGGCGATTTTGGTAAGGTAAGACTGGCGAACAATGATGTTCTTGATGTTACGGGCATGGGTGACATGGATTTAGTTACTTCAGCTGGTTCATGGACTTTGAAAGATGTCAGGGTGATTCCTGATTTGAAGAAACAGTTGATTTCTGTCGGTCAGTTGGATGAACTGGGACATGAGGTTAAGTTCGGGAATAAGCAGTGGAAAGTTGTTAAAGGGAATCTTGTCATTGCTCGTGGAAAGAAAATGGGTTCATTGTATATGGTTAGTTTACCATCTAAAGGAAGTGATGGTCTAGTTCAGAAAAATACCAAAGTCCAGTTCACAGAATCTCGTGGGCAGAAGAAGGTTTGCTTTGCAAGTAAGAAACCTAGAGTCACAAGAAAGATTCAGAATGAATGTGCATGGAAGAGTTTAGAAAAACCAGTTAAAGGATTTCGTGGCAGTGGGAGCACAGGTTGTGCTTCAGTTACAGTTCCCAGACAACAATGGGTTAAAAGAATTAATATTCCATCAAATAAAATATCTCCAGATGATTACTTGCTGAATATGGAGAGTGTTTGTTCTCAGGGTGTTCCAGGATCTGGCAGTTTGTTTCAGTGGGAGCCGATAGGGACGGAGAACAGGTCAGGGGCAGATACAGCCGTGACTGATATATTGAAGCTCGAGGGAGCTTTAACGGGCCTTCAGGTTAACTGATGAGAAGGCCGCTGCAACCAGGAAGACAAGGAAGATTACAAGAGCTACAAGTGTTCACATCGGAAGGCAGTTTGAAGATGATCAAGCCTCCAAGTGGGAGATTGTTGGGTTTGTGGAGTCTTGACTTGGGCTCGGGTTAAAAGACAACTCAGTGGCAGATTAATTAAATTAAAGACTTGGCCCGTTTTCATTTAATTTTAGCCCATTAGGGTTTTCTTAGGGATTAAGTTGTAAACCCTAATTTTCTCTATTTATATTGTGCCATTGTACTTGTAATTCCTCACGAGTGAGGCAGAAAGCAATAAAATAGTATCCTGGTTGCAGCCCGTGGACGTAGGTCACATCAACCGAACCACGTTAAATCTCGCGTGTTCATCTTTATTATTATTTTCTCTCGCCGTTTGATTGTGTTTGTATGTCGATCTACACCCGGATCCCTAACAAGTAACACCGTGGTTTTAGAGCCATTCTTTTTAGAAGCAAGTAGTTGACAGTTGATGAATATATGTCTGGTGGTTGTGTGACATCGGTGGATCTTTTGACCTAATTGACAAGTGGAACTTGAGCTTTCGGAGCTGGAGAGTGATAAGCTAGTGAGGTATTTCCTTCACCGTCAGTTTGATCATCCTTAAATTTTACTGTCGATCGAAGCATCATGCACATTAATCTCTGCACTCCCACTGTCACGTTGATTTGTTGGAGCTTTAATTTCACTCACTTTCCTTGTTTTATATTCTTGAACATAGTATGTTATTTTTGAACTCTTCAATTTGTTGTATTCCATCTTTATACATTTCTTGCTTGTTGAAAATGAAGTATCTTCTCTGATTACCTTTCCGGCTTTCAAAATCCCACAGCCTGTAACACATACTCTTAGACCTGTAACCGGTGAATGTGCACTTCTTGGCCTTTACGTCAAGTTTATCCCTGTCACCATCTCACCATCGTTTCAAAACACATAACTTTTAGGTGTTTCGGACTTACCTGCTTTCCTTGCCATTCATGTGGTATCTTGAAATCCAAGAAGGTCCACTGTTAATCAAGTAGGCAGCAGTGTTAACGACATTAGCCCGAAATGTCTTAAGTAGCCCTGCATTCAACCTCCTGCTACAGGACCTCTCATTCAATGTTTTGTTCATCCTTTGTAACCCAATTGGTTGCGGAGTTCTTGGAACCGTCTTGAACATAATGGTTTTAAATTGTGCGATATGCTCTTATGCATTTAGTCCAAAAATCCGATGCGCGATGTGTGTTGCGTGATGCAAGCGCATCACGTTATTAAATCTGTTATTTATCAAAAAGCTACTAAAAATTAATTTTACATAACAACTTATATAACTCACTTAAACTAAAAAACTTATGTAATAAGAAGTTACATCATATACTGTCTCCTTGCTCTATGTTTCCACAAGCAGAAATTTTAAGAATCGGTTATCCTTCTCTTTGTATCTTGTTGCTATAATAATATAGTCTTTGCAGTTTAATTGATTAGTTTGCAAGATTTATATCTAGCACATGACTTTTTCTTGTAGTGCTACACAAAGACTTACAGAATGGTAGTCTTAAAGTACATGATTACATAGTGTCTTTGATTTTGGGTTTGTTTGGATGTGCATTTAAAGCTTTATTGTGATTGAAGTTTGAAGTCACAACAATCACTTCTATCTGCCCCATCTTTAAGCAATTGATTAACTGTTCTTAAATCAACACAATCACTTTGGAAATGCACATGTTGACAAAGTACTTACATTGCATTGGGGTCACTCTGCACTGTCTAGGGAACTAGTCTCTTCTAAAACGATGGACACATACTGCTAATAAAAAAATTAATGTTAAAAATTATATAAAATTTGCAGCACGTGGCAAGGTGGGGGCGTCTCGAAGTTTTGAACGATTGAGAGCCGTTAAGGTAAGGGAGCTTGGTAGGGTATCATCCACTTCAGAAAAGTGTCAAAAGGATGGTGATTTGCTTAGTAAACCGAATGTTTCAGTACATGAGGAAACACTTTTGGCTAAAGAAAATAGATCAGATGCTAAGAATGATGATGATGCGGCAGATGTTGATAGGAGTATTTCCAAAGGTAGGGTTGAGAACGTTGGAGAGATATCAAGTAAACTAAGGAAATCAAATGCTGCTGGTGATTTTTTTAGCAGAAAATCATTTAAAGACATGGGCTGCACTGATTACATGCTACAATTTTTGAACAGCCAGCTTATTGCATACCCGTCACATATTCAGGTACTGCCACACGCAATTATTGTCTTCTTTTCTAAATACGATACAACACAAGATGGTAAAATTGGGCTGGTCAGGCGAGTTGCCAATCTTAAAACGTTGAATAAAATGATATCAAAACTTCAAAAGTTTTATGCATTAAAAGTAGACTTTGCATGAATTAGAATCCGTTTAAGCCATTTGACCTGTTTGAGATAAAGATACAACTCAAATTGGTTCATTAATAAGCAATGGATCGAAATTACCACTCCCATGAAATGATAATCCCATGATCCGAAATTTGAAGTTGTTTGTTAAGGTGTTATATGTTTATAATAAAGTTCAGTTTTGGTAGTGGATTGCTTGTTGTTTCGTTCAGGGAAAATGATGGTTGTAATAATGTAGTTTCCTATACTGTTTATCGTTCTAGTGCTTGTTAATTACATTAATCATCCCTCGACTTATGTGTAATCTGCAGCTTTGGTTTATGACTAAAAAAATTGCTTACCTTTCTTGAGTTATTGAGTGTTATAATTACCCCCATTTTGTCTCCAGCTTCTCTATTAGCTCTTGTATGAAAAAGTTGCATGTGTGATGTAGATTTCTAGTTTTGGTGTTATGATTGTTGGATTGCACACTTTTTTTCCCCTAAAATGATCGCTTAATATTTGGCTTAAGATGAAATGATGAAATTTTCACGACCCGAAGGCTCCTATACTAGAACTACTTACCTCTTCTCCCATTTTCACTATGTGTTGGGTGTTATATGTTGCTCCCACTTTTGTTTGACTTGAATATTAAGAGTGAATGTAATTGCAGGCTATGTCATTCTCACATGTAATTAATGGGAAGAGTTGCATAATAGCTGATCAGAGTGGGTCTGGGAAAACTTTGGCCTATCTTTTACCAGTCATTCAAAGTATTAGACAAGATGAACTGGAAGGACTTGCCAAATCCTTACCTCAAAGTCCTCGAGTAGTGATACTAGTGCCAACTGCTGAGTTGGCTTCTCAGGTTTGATGTTAAATCGCTATTAGTTATTCCCTTCCACGAACCATCATTTATTAACACTTACCACAACTAGTCTATATATATATATATATATATATATATATATATATAGACATCTCTGAAGATAAGGGATCTATGTGGAGGTGGCAAGAGGGGAGAGGTGTATTGGGTCATTTTTTACAGGTCTAAACTGGCTGGGTTTGTCCCTTTTGTGAAATTTTATATAAATAATTAATACATTATACTATATTTCATTTGTTAAGGTCGGTGAGAAATATTATTCTTTATTTTTACTTTTTTGATTGACTTTATATTTTACTAGCCAAATCAAAATCTTGCTTTAATCTATCCCAGGTGGTTTGAGTCATCTGTTAATGAGTTTGGTGCTTTGGGCTCGACCCTCCTAGCTAACTTGTTTTAGTTTTATGGTATTTTAGTTTCTTTTTTTTAATATCTTTTCGCTTTAACAACTTTTTTAAAATTACTAAGCCCTAAATGTGAGACATAATATTGTTTTGTATCTATGTTTCAATCTCCAGTACATTAACTTCTCCATCGCAACGCGTGTAACATGGTTCGCAACCGCGCCGGTGCACGGTCATGCTGCAACATGCGGCCTACGTTTTTCTTTCACAATGAATTTGTTACTTTTCTTATATTTTTTACATTTAAACTTCTTATTAATTATTTAGCCGCAAAGTGTGAGACGCAATATTGTTTTCTATTTACATTTTAAGCTCCAATACGTAATGCATCACCGCAACGCAAGTAACGATACGATGTTCCCAAAACCTGCAGCTACGTGCGGTCATGCCGTCACGCACATGCTACGTTGAGTTTTAAATCTTAGTTAGGGAGTAAAGATGCGCCGCATCGCGTGGGTTAAAAATAACTTGTTATTATGATTTTGGAAACAATGTTATAATAATAATATATTCTTAATCCTTGATTTTAACGATTAAGGTTGTACAGATTGCTTCTGGTTAACCCATTCAGTTAGAAAATTTTTAACCGTACTGTTTGAGACAAACACAACCTAAGTACCCCTTCAAAAGTAAGTGGGTCTACAGATATGTGATGTGAGTTTCTATATAATTTGCAGGTTTTGCGTAATTGCAGACTGATGTCAAAGTCTGGTGTGCCATTCCGGTCTATGATTGCAACAGGTGGCTTTAAACAGAAAACTCAACTGGAAAGTCTTCGAAATGAGTTGGATGTTTTAATTGCTACTCCCGGTCGCTTCTTATACTTAGTTCAAGAAGGCTTTTTACAGTTAGCCAATCTTAAATGGTACTCTACTCCTCTTCCTATGTTATCTTCCTTATTTAAGCCTTCATATGGATCTCATCATGCAAACACAAGAAATTGTAAAACAAAAAATAATCATAACTAGATGTTGGTAAATGGGTTGGTTGAACCGAAAGTCTTTTTTTTCAAAACTTTTCTAGTTTTTTAATTTTTTTGTATAAAGAGTGATTGTTCTATATATAATTACAAAAATTCTTTTAATTATATGTTTTGGGTGTCTTTCAACCAGTGTTGTAGAAATCGCTAGGTGCCGGTCGGGCCGACTAGCGATTAATCGGGATTAATTGGATTGGAATTTTTACTGATAAACTTTAGTTTTATATATAAATACACACATTTTTATATGCATTTTCTATAAAAATGTTGAGTTTTATATCTATACACACATATTTGGCTGGAAATTTCAAATCTCGCCAGAATCACTGATATTTGGCCTACTAGAACCGACTAGGTCCGATTTTGAAGCCGATTGGCGACTAATTGGCCGATTAGGTCAAAATTACAAGGTGATGTATCGATTAATCGCCAATTAATCCTGATTTTTGCAACATTGCTTTCTACCCATCGATGATTTTTCAGAATTGCCATCTACTCACTCTACCATAAATTAATTTCAATAGTATCAAATATTTTTCATTTCGCTTGTTAAAGATACAAATGAATCCACCAATGAGAATTTTAATTAGAATTGTTTTAATATATTCTTCATTGCCTGGGTATGTTAGATAAGATAAAATAAAATAAGTTTTCCTTATTATATTAGATTACCTGATCTTGAACAATTGGCCAAGTTGCCAACTTGTCTTTGCAGGTTGACTAGATAGTTTTAGTCCTATATATACCCTGTACATAACTAGTTTATTCTTACAAAATATAAAGCAATTCTCCCTTGCTTTTTGGAGTTTGACCTTCTCTTGTTCATAATCCGATTACCAAGTTACATGGTATCAGAGCAAGGTTTCATTTGACAGTTGTACATTCCCGAGTGTACCACTACCAAATAAAACCCGCACACCGTAACTTACGAATTTCATCTCATCTCCATCGGCATCATGTGTGCTACCCTCCGATTAGGCTATTTTGAAAAAATCTCGCAGGTCGGCCACCACTTGTTGGCGTGTGTACCACCAAACACAGCCTTTTTACGCCGCTGTAGTTGTCTTGCCACTTGGATCACTTCTATGCGGTTTATTTTCTCTTTTAGGGGACATTGGTTTCGCTTCAGTGTGTGTTGTTAATAGTCTGTTGCAAAATAGACCCCGTTGATCTATTTTGCTTTTGGTCCAGTCCATTAGTCACCTCTGAACCATCCATTAGACCCCTCTGATCCGTCCATCGGACGCCTTTGACTCTTCCATCAGACCCCTCTTCGCCTAGTATAAAGAATGATAATATATATTACTTCTAGTTTATATCAGATTTTAAAGGTTGCTTTTGATATTTCTGCTTATTCTTTCGGATTCTCTGGAACAACTTCTAGATCCTTTGGTCCTTCTACTTATTAATCCGACTCACTTGAACAATTTTGTCCGTCTATTTATTTATCTAGATCCTTTGGTCCATTTACTTTGGTTCTGCAACTAAATATGGATGACAAAAGTGAAAACAAAAGCAACTCTGGAAAGTCTAGTAATTTTATCACAAGTAATGACTTGACTCACACGACTTACACCCACAGACAACAAACTTGATGGCTCCAACTTCTTTGAATGGAGCAACTTGTTTGAATGGAGCAAGGCCATTCACATCTATTTACGAAGTATTGGGAAGACGTCTCATCTTACCTTTGATTCTCCAACAGTGATACCAAAGATCAATGGCTACAAAATGATGCTCGATTGTTCATGCAGATTAGGAACTCCATCAATACCTCTATCCTTTCACATATCAATCATCGCGATTATGTTAAAATAAGACTATTTGGAATTTCTATAATCTAGACATATTGTAAGTCTTTTCATAGGGGAGTGACTTGATCGATCATTATCTGCTTATGTTTTAGAGTTCGAAGAGACGTATGGAACAAATTATAACATAAGTTTACAGGGCTGATACATTATGGTGCTGAATGCTCGGGTTTCCCACATTTCTAACAAATTGGGTTTTTGTAACGACACTTTCTAATATGCCTCTTTTCACAGAACTAGCAATTACTAGACTACTTGTTCGACCCCTTTACGGGTGTTAAAATTTTGCTTTTTTCACAAGTGCTTCGTGTCTGTCTTTCGCTTCTCGTTTCTTTTAATTTGTCTTTTTAGTTCCATCTTCCGTTCACGAGCCTAGTTAGGTTGTCCTTCAAATTCTCGTACATTCGTCTTAAGAATTAGATGGAAAAGATTCATCCACATTTCTTCAATAGTGAAAAGAGGACAAAACTTTGCTATATTTCATTGAAAATTCTAAAGATTGAGTATGGTTAAAGACTTTTCATGAAGAGTTGGGCAATTGTAGTTTGATTACTCATTGTATTATGACAATGAGAGTGTAGTAAAACTTGCCAAAAATCCAGTCTATCAAGGAAAAACGAAAGACATTGAAATGAGATATCACTTCGTTAAGGATTGATTTGTGATGGAACAATAAGTCTAAAAACATCTCATGTGCAAAGAATTCAACAAATATGTTTACCAAATCTGTGGTCCTGGATAAGCCGAAGCTTTGCATACCTATAGCTGGCCTTCAGGTGTAAAGTTGAGAAGGTTGGTGGTAACTAGGGTGATTTGTGTTGGGTTTGTGGAGTCTTGTTTTGGGCTCGGGTTAAAGAGAACTCAGTGGCAGATTAATTAAATTAAAGATCTGGCTCGTTTTTATTTAATTTTAGCCCATTAAGGTTTTCTTAGGGATTGAGTTGTAAACCTTAATTTTCCCTATTTATATTGTGTATTGTACTTGTAATTCCTCACGAGTGAGGCAGAAAGCAATAAAAGTATTATCCTGGTTGCAGCCCGTGGACGTAGGTCACATCGACCGAACCACGTTAAATCTCGCGTGTTCATCTTTGTTCTTATTATTTTCTCTCGCAGTTTGATTGTGTTTGTGTGTCGATATACACCCGGATCCCTAACAAGTGGTACAGAGCTTAGGCTCGTTACGCACGGGAAACACATCGCGAGGAAAGAAGTTGCGATCTAGGGTTTCAAGAACCAGCAGTCTTGCCGCCATAAACCCAGCTGGTTGCAGATAATAAAAAAAAAGGCAGTTAGCATTTTTTTGTATTTTGTTTCGTCAATCAAGGAAAGAGAGCAAAGTAATTATTGTTTGACTTTTTGTGGATGTTTTGCACGTAAATCAAGAAGAGAAGAAAGAAAATTTTTTTTTAGTTGGGTTCACCTGCGCATGAAACAACAACAATTCCACAATATATATTATTAATTATTCTTGTGGTTTTGCGTGATTTGTTTTTGATCGCACAAGGAAAAAGGTGTTTTGCTTGTCTTTTTTTGTGTCGCCAACATAAAGAAGAAAAGGGACAGCAGGTTGTAGTTTAAGATAATGGTTGAGAATGGAAAACTTCAGATTGAGAAGTTTAATGGAAACGACTTTGGTTGGTGGAAAATACAAATGGAGGATTTGCTTGTTCAGAAAGACTTGGATATTGTTTTGGGTGAGAAACCAGAAAATATGAAAACAACTAAATGGGAAACTTTGGATAAAAAGGCCAAGGCGGTTATTAGGTTGTCGCTGACAAAGGATGTTGCGTTCAACATTCTGAAGGAAACTACAGCAAAAGTTATCATGGATGCGTTAGCTAATATGTATGAGAAGCCTTCGACAGCAAATAAAGTTTTCTTGATTCGAGAGCTGGTTAATACAAAGATGAAAGAGGGAAGTTCAGTTTTAATGCACATCAACAACTTGAACTCGATTTTGTCAAGACTTGGGTCAGTTGGCATCAAATTCGAGGATGAGGTTCAGGCTCTACTACTGTTATCATCATTGCCTGATAGTTGGGTTGGTACTGTTACAGCGATTACTAGTTCCACCAGCGCCCTCACTTTAAATGGGGGATATTATTATGGGTGAAGACACCAGACGAAGAAATTCAGGTGAATCTTCAAGTGAATTACTGAATGTTGGCAGAGGAAGAAAGAATAACAGAGGAGTCTAGGGCTCGAAATGATGTGACTTGTTGGAACTGTAAACAGGTGGGACACTTCAGGAATCAGTGTCCAAATGATCAAAAAGAAGTCAACACTGCAGCAGACTACTCAGATGATGATGCTTTAATCTGTAGCGTGGAGAGCAGTGTGGATTCCTGGGTCATGGATTCTGGAGCTTCGTTTCATGCTACCCACAGCAGCGAAGTATTGTAGAATCTAAAAAAGGGTGATTTTGGTAAGGTAAGACTGGCAAACAATGATGTTCTTGATGTTACAGGGCATGGGTGACATGGATTTAGTTACTTCAGCTGGTTCATGGCCTTTGAAAGATGTCAGGGTGATTCCTGATTTGAAGAAACAGTTGATTTCTGTCGGTCAATTGGATGAACAGGGACATGATGTTAAGTTCAGGAATAAGCAGTGGAAAGCTGTTAAAGGGAATCATGTCATTGCTCGTGGAAAGAAAATGGGTTCATTGTATATGGTCAGTTTACCGCCTGAAGGAAGTGACGTTCTAGTTCGGAAGAAGACTAAAATCCAGTTCACAGAATCTCGTGGGCAGAAGAAGGTTTGCTTTGCAAGTAAGAAACCTAGAGTCAATGATAAGATTCAGAGTGAATGTGTATGAAAAAGTTCAAGTAAACCGGTCAGAGGATTTCGTGGCAGTGGGAGCACAGGTTGTGCTTCAGTTGCAGTTCCTAGACGACAATGGGTTAAAAGAACTAATATTCCATCTAATAAAATCTCTCCAGATGATTACTTGTTAAATATGGAGAGTGTTTGTTCTCAGGATGTTCCAGAATCTGGCACTTTGTTTCAGTGGGAGCCGGTAGGGACGGAGAACAGGTCAGGGGCAGATACAGCCGTGACTGATATGTTGAAGCTTAGGGGAGCTTCAACGGGCCTTCAGGTTAACTGATGAGAAGGCCGCTGCAACCAGGAAGACGAGGAAAATTACAAGAGGTACAAGTGTTCATATCGGAAGGCAGTTTGAAGATGATCAAGCCTCCAAGTGGGAGATTGTTGGGTTTGTGGAGTTTTGTTTTGGGCTCGGGTTAAAGACAACTCAGTGGCAGATTAATTAAATTAAAGATCTGGCCCTTTTTTTTTAATTTTAGCCCATTAAGGTTTTCTTAGGGATTAAGTTGTAAACCCTAATTTTTCCTATTTATATTATGTATTGTCCTTGTAATTCCTCACGAGTGAGGCAGAAATCAATAAAAGTATTATCCTGGTTGCAGCCTGTGGACGTAGGTCACATCGACCGAACCACGTTAAATCTCGCGTGTTCATTTTTGTTCTTATTATTTTCTCTCGCAGTTTGATTGTGTTTGTGTGTCGATATACACCCGGATCCCTAACAATTTGAAGATCAAATGGGGTTTTACAGAAGTAAAGAGGAGTGTAACCGAACGAGTTTCGAAGCCTTCAAGTAGGAGACTTGTTGGGTGTAGTCTTGAATGAGGATGGAGCAGTAGGATTAAGCCTAATTTTAGTCTATAAATATTTCTCTTGTACTTGTAAATCATTTTCACTCAATAAAAAGAACACCCTAATTTCTCTAGTGGATATAGGTTGCACATTTTGACCAAACAACGTTAAATCTCTTGTGTTCCTTATTGTTCTTGTGTTTGTGTTTCATTTGTGCTTGGATCCTAACAATATGCTTTTCCAGAAAACCTTTTTCCAAAGCTAATGTTCATCATGCCTCTTCGCTTTTCTGTTCCATTAGATATGTGAGACTGCAGTCAAGATATTGTGAAAACATTCACATTTATTAAACTGACACTCTTTAATTACTAGTGTTAATGTTTTTAGCAATCAAGTGAACATGTTACTTGTCAAATCAACATTTTCTTTGAATGCATATACACATCGTCTTTTTTCTTACTTTCTCTAATATGTTGTTCAGTGCGGTGTTGGATGAAGTGGACATACTTTTTAAGGATGAGGATTTTCAGCCAGCATTGGAGAGTTTATTAAATTTGTCACCTGTTACCACCCAATATCTGTTTGTGACTGCAACTCTACCATTGAATGTATACAATAAGCTTGTTGAAAATTTTCCTGATTGTGAAGTTATCATGGGACCTGGCATGCACCGTACCAGCTCAGGCCTTGAGGAGGTACTTCTTTTTCCTTCTTTTTTTGTTCTTGTAGAGAACTTTCTATATTGCGTCGAGGTGGCAAAATGAGCGGCCAAAGGTTAAGTTGGGTAATGTTTAAGTACATGTGAATACGTGCCTGGTTTACCCAAACACTTTTTCGTCTACTTAATCATATTTGCATATGCACTAACAATTATTACAAAAACTATACAATAAACCAATAATCTAACTCTTTTCCCAGTCGATTTGGCTAATTTGGGTAATAGATTAAGAACAAGTCAAAACATGTTTGGTTGACCCGGAATAATTCTTTTTTCCAGTTATGCATTAAATATTATTACTACAATATATACAATGAAAGCAACAATCTAACTTTTGGATGAATCAGGTAGGAGGTTGTATGAATTCAATATAATAAAACACTATCTTTTTTGTTTCCTATCAAGTTTTATAGAAAATTATGTTAGTACTATTACAGTACTATGTTTTTACAATAATACTAAATCGATTTTTTATAATCTAAGTGAGATTGTTTTTCTAAATTTGAATGACTTTTGGATGACTTTTGATCTGTTTGACCTGTCTCCTTATCAATTAATTATTTTATGCAACCAAATTCAAGCATGCTTATAGTAAACAGGTCGAAATTACGACCTCTAATTTTCTTATTCAAAGCTGCAATATTTATTTTCTTTTGTTCTGGTATCCCCATGTGCCAAAAATGTTGTGTCTATGAACTTGAAATTAAACTGACCTGCTACATGTGCAGATACTAGTTGATTGCAGTGGAGAGGATGGAATGGAAAAAACTCTAGATACAGCATTTCTCAACAAGAAGTCTGCTCTTCTTAAACTAGTGGAGGAAGGCCCGGTGACCAAAACGATCATTTTCTGCAATAAAGTAAGCTAAAACATTTACACAAAAGATGAAAAATTGTTTTGTTTATATGAAGGCAATTCGGTAAATTGCAGATAGAGACTTGCAGAAAGGTTGAAAATGCATTAACAAGGTCAAAGAAAAAGGTGCTGCCGTTTCATGCTGCTTTAGCACAAGATCAGCGTGTTGCAAATATGGAGGAGTTCTGCCAAACTAGGTTAAAAGATAACTCTTTGTTCTTAGTATGCACCGACAGGTAGAACATCTATTTTTCTAAACAAATTTCTCATGGTTAATTTTATGAACCTATATAGTTGTTCAAGCGGCATGATACCATCATAATTGAAAGCTTTTCTTTTCGTATCCATGGTTTATTCAGGGCATCCAGAGGGATTGATATCCCTGGAGTTGACCAGGTGGTGCTGTTTGACTTCCCTCGTGACCCGAGTGAATATGTACGCCGTGTTGGAAGAACTGCCAGGGGTGCTGGAGGCAAAGGTAGAGCTTTCATATTTGTTGTTGGAAAGCAAGTCGCTCTTGCACGTAGAATTATCGAAAGGAATAGAAAAGGCCACCCGTTGCATGATGTTCCATCAAATTAAATTAATATATGATTGGTCCGAAAGAGGGATACAACGTCATACCAACCAGCTGTCATCTTATATTTCACGTTCAACTGAATCTAGTTTGGTTAATTCGAGCATGTTGGTTTTGGCGTGAGCTATTCAAACTTATTTTAACTAATCAACCCAATATTATTAGGGGACTTTCATAGTTTTGTAAAATTCAAACAGATAGCTTTGGAGACTAATATTTCATTCTTCTTAACCTTATTAAGGACTAGCCTTGGAGACTAATATTTCATTCTTCTTAACCCTATTAAGGACATGATACGCTTTGTTGCGAAGTTCTCACATAATAGAATGCAAACTGAGTAAATAATAATTATATTAATAACAATCAAATATGTGTGCAAAGTAAGTGAAAAATCATGTTTGCCATTTAGTTAAACTTGTGTTTTTTTTAACCACAATTCTTCCAACAATCCTCCAACGGAGAACGATACACACTCAAAATATAAAGATGCAATTTCAACGGTTGAGTATTGCAGGACAAGTTGGTTTTACGTTTGAACTCTTCCTTGTGAAACATATTTCACTCCTAGGAGTTAGTGTAGACTTTATGCCTTGAATCAACCACTGTTTATGTAGATGTAATTATACTTGACATAATACTGTTTGATTGTTATATCTATTTGGCTCTTGAAACACTAGCCTAGTTTTGTAAGAATTTTAGGGTCTGTGCATCTTACAACTCCATTCAAAGCGATCACACTTTTCTTTTACATTGATGATTTCATAAATTATTAAAAGCCATATGATTAACCTTCTTGATATCACTGATATGTTATAAGAATGGATTAGAAAGTATTTAACTCCTTTTTATACTCTAGGGTAGAGGTGGGCATAAAAACCGGGGGACCCGACCCGGAACCGGGTACGGGTACGACCCGGTATATGTATACCCGGTTTGGACCCGAAAAAAACCCGTAGGGTTGGAACCGGGTATGATTTTCTAGAATTTCTTAGAACCCGACCCGGAACCTGTTGAACCCGGGTTGGACCCGATTTTGACCCTTTTTTTTTTTTTTTTTTTTTTTAAAGTAGCCGTTTTTTAACGGCTATATAGCCGTTGGGATCGATTTTTGGCCGCTTTTTTGTCACTTTTAGGCTTATAAGTTAGTATAAATAGGTGTGGGTTGATATGGTTTAGTACCCAAGTCTTAAACGCAAAAACATAACCAAAAAACGCAAAAAATACTCTCGTTTTACACTTTCACTCTCTTCAATCTTGATATGGCTCACTCACAATCTTCCGTTGGTCAAGGTTCGTCCAACGCTCCAACCGTCGTTCGTGTTCTTGCACACAATCGTAACATGGATGCTTGGTGCAATTGGGATATGGTTGAGTTGAGTGACGGGTCTGTAAAGGCTCGTTGCAAGTTTTGTGGAGCTTTGCTTGCTAAAGATTCTAACACGACTTTAAACAAACACATTAGCAAGAAGTTGTGTAAGTCGTTGAAAAGTAATCCGGATTTGCAACAAACACAATTGGGTGGAGACGGTGGAATCTTTAATTACGATGTTAATACGGTTCGAGATCGAATGGCGAAGTTCGTGATTCAAGAAGCTTTGCCTTTTAGTCACTTCGACAATCCTCGGTTGACCAACTTAATTCGAGAGACGCTTCAACCTCGTTACACCCACGTAAGTTGTACTACACTTAGACGTTATTGTTTAAAATTATAGAAACAAGCAAAAAATGATTTAATTGTATTATTTGAAAATTTAAATACCGGTGTAAACTTAACTAGTGACGTTTGGTCGGCTCCACAAGGTTTACCCGAATCGTACCTTTGCGTCACCGCTCATTGGGTGGATCCCAATTCATGGCAATTGATGAAACGTACGATTTCATTTGATCTTTTTCCGCATCCACACACCGGAGAATTTTTGTTTTACTTTTTAGATAATGTAATAAGTACTTTTAAATTACAAAATAAACTTTTTTCAATTGCATTTGATAACGCCTCTAACAACACAACCGCGGTTGAAAAATTAAAATTAAAATATCTTCCGATTGCAAACGGTGATTTTTTCCATACTCGTTGTGTTACACATATTATTAATTTAGTAGTGCAAGATGGACTATCCGGGCAATATGTTAATAACTTTATTACATCTTTTCGATTTATATTACATGACGTTTTTAAAAAAAGTAGAAGAAGATATCAAGATTATAAACAATTTGTAAGGATACGCACTCTAGATTTTTAGGTCCTAATTAGGATGTACCTACTCTGTGGAATTCGACTTGTCACATGTTTGAATGTGCTTTAAAACAAAAGGGCACTTTGAAAGCTTTTCATAATAGTCTTTCGGATAATGGTGAAGCCGACCCATTTCCGGATGCGGGTTGGGAGAATCTTCAACGTCTATCCGAGTTTCTTGAGGTTTTTAAAAACTCAACAACAAAATTATCGGGAGTTTATTATTCCACTAGTTATTCGGTGCTTCAAGAATTATATTTTATGTCTTTGAATTTTAAAAATTTTCAAAATAAAAATAATATGTTTAATCAAATGATAGAACCAATGAAAGAAAAGTTTAAAAAATATTTTAAGGACTTACCACCCGTTTTTACGTGTGCCGCCGCTTTAAATCCGTTTCTAAATGTTGCAGGGGTTGAATGTTTGATAGATGAGATAAATGACAATTTGGATATGCATGACGAAAACCCTAATTTTTCAAACGAGGCAAAGGAAAATTTTAATCATAGTTTGAAAACAATTTATAATTTTTATTTAAATAGATATGGGCCTAACGTAAACATAACAATGCCAAGCAAATCAACCTCAAGTGCTAGTACATCGGTTAAAGACCCAGTTTTGACTATGTTGAATGTTGTCCGGGATGTGACGGCTAAACGACAAAGAGGTAACACCCCAACAAGTGAGCTCAGTAGATATAGTGAAACGGATTTTATTTCCACTATGACTACCGAAAATTATCGTGCATTCGATATTTTGGCTTGGTGGAAAGGAAAAGAATCTCAATTTCCGATTCTTTCTGCTATGGCCCGTGATTTACTAAGCGTCCAAGCTTCTACGGTAGCTTCGGAATATGCTTTTTCTCTTAGTGGCAGAGTAATATCATTACGGAGAACAAGACTAACTCCGGAAGCAGTGGAGATGTGCATTTGTTTAAAGGATCACTTAGACGCAACGGATCGTATACAAGACCAAACAAGCCTCGAAGACGAGATTACACTCGAAGCTAAAGTACCTGATGAAGAGGTAGAAGACGGAGTATCTTCTGGCATATCCGATGAAGAATTAGCATTTGATCAAGCATCTCGTAGTAGATAAAATTAGACGATATTGTTATTTTTTATTGATTCATTTATGTATTTTTAAGTTGTTTTAATATTATATGTCTTTCATGTTCTTTTTAAATTTCTTTGTCATTCAAATGTTTTATATAAAAAGTAATTAATATTTGTATATTATAAGTGTAACCTTTTCTGCCCAAGATTTGTATATATTTATATATTAAGTTGTTTAAATTTTTGTCATTCAAGTGAACCCGGTTAGGAAAAGAAAACTAAAAAGAAAAAAAAAGAAAAGAAAATATAAGAAAAAGAAAACATACGACCCGGTGTTCGACACACACACAAGAAAAGGAAAAAAGAAAAAAAAAAAGGACAAAACCCGGTTGAACCCGGGTTTCATACCCGAACCGACCCCGACCCGACCCTATCCCGCTGAACCCGACCCGGGTTCGTACCCGGGTTCACCAATACCCGGGTACAAAAAACCCGGTTGGGCCCATACCCGGTTTGTACCCGGGCCCGGGTACGGCCCAAACCCGATTTGCCCATCTCTACTCTAGGGTACTGTAACACCTCAACCCAATTATAACTAACGTGCCACATGGTATAATAATCAGAGTTTCATAAAAGGCAAATTCCAAGTATTTAACAATATAGAAAAATAGAAAAACTACTTTATAGGTTTAAAAGAAATAATAAATGTTCTAAACTAAACATTAAAAATCTTATAGACCTCCGATGTCTATATTATGTTTCTTGATTTACGTTCCTCACATTCCCTTGATCTTCTTCAGTGCCATGCTTGACTCAAACCTACCAAACACACATGTAAAATCTATGATGTCTATATCATATTTCTTGATTTACGTTCTTCACACAGTCCCTTGATCTTCTTGAGTGCCATGCTTGACTCAAACCTACCAAACACGCATGTGAAATCTATGAGCTTGCATCTCGTGTTCATGACAACAATTAATAAAGCGTAATCAAGATCATCATCATGCTGACAAACATGTAATTTAAACCTTGATCTTCATTCTATCAATAACAAGGTTATACAAAGAATACACACACAAGTACCTTGATTAACAACCTCTTCAAGTCCAACCCATACAAATGAGCACAACATGTTATTTATATGGGGCCATGTGATAATTTCACTTATGTAAACAAAATTAGACAATTTCGCTTTGACCAGGCGAAATGATAGCTATGTAATTTTGCTAGGCTCTAATTTCTAGCAAACTGTTACATACTTTGACCAATCAAAAGCTATAAATTCTAATACAATCAAATATATGACAAAACCACAAAATTCTATTATCTAAGCTGTCAGAATGTTCCAACAGACTAACCTTTCATAATAGCTTCTGATGATGATAACTTCGATTGATGTTGTTAAATTTTGTTCCAAGTCTTCAAAACTTTACTACACGTCTTCAAAGCTTGGCTGATTGACTCCCCTAAATGCTAGCTCCTAACTCTGTTGTCTTCATGAAGTGAATCATTATATATCCTGTATACTAAGCATTCAGATTAAATTCACAGTTTTGTTAAAAGTCTATATAAGAGATAATATTTCAAAGGAGGACACTCATCTATTTCTTTTCAAAATTTGATTCATTTATCAAAAATATTATTAAATTGCCCAAGGATGAAAGATAATATTCACAGAAGCTTAAACCAAAATCTTTTTGGATTTTTGAAAATTTATGCTACTACACATCAAAAATATATTTAAGATTTTGAATATTTTCAAACTGAAATGTAAACATAAATATCCTTTTGATCGAGCAATCATGTGTAAGAGGATCATATCGGTTAAATGAGTATGCTGAAGCACATATTCAAACTTATGTTTATTTACATCACTCATTATATACAAATTTGATGACAGGATCAGTGATCTAAGTTTGATCAATTAGAGTTGAATTGCAGCGGAATTAAACAAGAATTAGACAAATATAGCAAGAACACAATAGATATTCAATGGAACAGTACACGGTTATAGAGAAAGAGGGTTTTCTGCAAAAGGGATAATATCATTCATGCACAAATGCTTCGGTATATCCGCCGCTAAGCTTCGCAGGTTACAATTAGGTCAACATTCCTTATATAAAGGAATGTGACGTCTGCTGATGTCACTTGATAGTGACATTTAACAGAATTATTACAAACAACTGAAAGTAAGCAAACTACTGAGAATGTTCACAACAACTGAGAACATCTCAGAGTATGCTAAGTACAAGATGAAACTAAAACTACTGAAACTACAAGTACTGATTACAAGAAACATAAAACTACTGATTACAAAAGAACTGAAAGGAAAATATAACTACTGAAAGGAAACCATCACAACTACTGAAGAGGTCTTCTTCAGCTGTTGTGACAACATCTGAAACTTGGTCTTCAGTCTTTGTCTTCAGCTTTTGTCTTCAGACTTTGTCTTCAATTCTTTAACTTCAGACTTTGTCTTCAGTTTTTTAACTTCAGACTTTGTCTTCAGACCTTGTTATCAGTTGATGTCTTCAGCTGTTGCAGACTACTTCAGTTGTTGTAATGTCTGTGGGACTTAAAGGTTTTTCTGATCAGGCTCATTGGTTCTTTTGGTCCAACAAACTCCCCCTGAACCAATGCAGCCAAAACCTTTAAGCTTATTGAGGTCCCACTTATTCTTGGCAGAAATACTCTCTTGATCAGCTTCAGAGATATCAGATAAGCACAAGCCAGGGAACAGGTTTCAGTAGATGTGAATGTCAAAGGATGGAAGGGAACTCTGTCTTGGGGAACTGGACACAGAGCTGTTATCCCAACCATGAAACCTACTTCCCATTGATGAGTCTATAAGACTCTCTGACGTAGGCCTCAAGGAGAACAACTTGTTCCTCCTTAGTGAGTTCTTCTGCTTCTCCTTCGAAGAAGAACTCTGGGCCATAGTACTCTGATAGGTACTTTACTGTCTTTCCATTTTTCAACTCAACAGTTGTTATCTCTCTGTAAGCAAATTCATCTGGGTGAGTCCCTTCTAATAACAACTGGAGTTCATTTTTCTTGATCTCTTCAAGCCTCTTGTATAACAACCCCTTCTTGACCATTTTGTTCTCCATTAGAGTTTGAGGGGTCATCTTTGACTTGTAGGCTCTCTTGAAGTCTTCAAGTATCTCCCAGGGTGAGACTACAATGGCCAACATAATAACAGCATCTATGGTCTTTCTCACTTGGCCATTGTATCTACTTGGTATGGATTTCTTATGAATTCTAGAACTAACCCTGGGGTCTGGCCAAATCCTTACTCTCTCCTTTTGATATTGAAAGGTATGCCTGAGAGCATACAGCCTTTGAGCGTGTTTCTTCATGGCTTGTATAGATGATGACTGAGGAAACTCTTTGTCAACCATCTTCAAAAGTTGCTCATCGTGCTGTTTCTGCTGTTCTTCTTCTTCAATCTTAACTTTCACCATTTGCCTCTGAAAGTCTGGTGTGATCATTTGTTGACTTCTGGGCTCAGGTATTTTTAGAACAGCAGAGATTGGCAGACTGTCTTCTTCATCATCTTCTTCTTCTTCTTCCATCCTCAACACCCTTCTCCTCCTTCTGGGTGCATCATTGGATGTGGTTTGAGGTGGTTTTTGGGGTAAGGGAGTTGGTTTTGAGGGTTGAGTTGGTTTAAGTTTAGGTTTAGGGATTGGTTTGGAGAGTTGTGGGGTTGGTTGTTTTTGAGTGGGAGTTTGGGAAGGCTGATCTAGCATTTTTGTGGTAAGTTTGGCTTTGGAAAGCTTGGCCATATCAGTTCTCTTCCCAGCACCTGCTTCATCTAAGGCTTCGATAATCAACCCCTTATTGAATGCTTCAGAAGCACAGATTCTGGTGGTTATTGCCAGAATACTGTCTCTGGTCCATGATTTAATCTCAATTAATGATCTTCCCAAGTATTTTGCAATAAACCTGATCATTATCTCCAACCTCTCCCTTTCCATCACACTGTAACTGGCCCATCTCTCTTGTATCTCTTTAATCTCCAGCCTTCTGATCTCAGTGTCTAATGTAGCTGTATCAAAGCCTTGTCTGAAGAGTTGGTCTATTATTCTGTCCATTGATCTGCTGTGAGCTTCATCAGCTTCTTTAACCAGATCTTCCAATGATTTCTCTTCATCAGGCTTTTGAGTTTCAGCACTTTTCTTTCTCTTGTATGTGATCAGCTGTTTTTCCTTTTCTAACTCCTTTTCTTTCTCTTGTTGTTTCTCATCTTCCACTCTCTTTCTCTTTCTTTCTTTCACTGCCTTAGACTCCCCCTTTTTGGGTGCATTGGGTTCAGGGGTTTGAATGGCAGAAAGCTTCTTTTGCACAGCATCATCAACAAGTGTTTGTAGATTTGAGGAGATCCTCTCATCAATGGCTTTATGCACAATCTCATTGATGATGGGAGTGATGAGAGGTAAGGAATGTTGAAAGGTAGCAACCATCTGCTCAGAGGGGTTCTGTCCCTGAGAGGTGGTGCCAAAAGCAGTGGCTGGTGGCTCAGTTGAGTGTAGTGGCTGAGTGTTTGGTGAACCTTCAGATGAAGGTGCCATCTGTGGGTTTATTGGGGCAGATGGACTTTGATCCTGAGACATTTTGGCAAGCAGTTCTTTGAGTCTGCTCACCTCAGCCTCAAGGATTGTGTTATGGGCTAAGACATCGAAGAAAAAGCCCAGGTCATCATCAGTCTTTGCTGAATCACCTGACCTCCTGATTGAATCAGGATGTACATGCCCTGAGTGTAGATCAGTTGTAGCATGTGCCCCTTGTTCTTGGTTCTGGGGACTTCCTGCCTCAGGACTGAGTCCTTCATCGGCAGTTGCCTCTGGTGAGGTCTTAGAGATGTTACCAACTGCATCCTGTTCATTTGCTGAATCAGTAGAAGTGGCAGCCTCACCAGATGTTCTAACCTCCTCCTCTACACGGGGAGATTGAACATTATAACCCCTGTGCTGTGGGTTATCAGCAGCATTTTGGTCCTCTTCCTCAGCTGTTGAGGTTCTCCCCATTGTAATTGGTTTCTGGGGAGGAGGAGAGGAATGCAGCTGACTCAGCACTTGTGCAACTATAATGGTTGGGCTTTGAGGGGCGGTTGCATTTGGAGATAGGTTTGAAGCAGATTGCACCCGGGGTGACTGGTGCTCTTCAATGGTAACCTTCTCAATTGAGATAGGTTCCAGCATTGTGGTATCCCCAATTATGGTTGCATCAGGATCCTGTTGAGAGGATGCCTGAGCGGCTAGGGCTGGTGGAGTCTTTGACACTACTGGGGGGTTAGAACCAGTAAGTGTTTCCTGTATTGGTGGTACAGGGGCATCCTCAGGGGACTCATCTCCCTGAGTAGCCTTTTTGGGCTTTTTGGTGTTGGGTTTGGTGGGGACTTTGGATCTGGAAGTGGAGGCTGTGGGTTCCCGCTGCTTGGGTTTTAGCAGCCGGGCAGCCCTTTTCAGTGTAGGGTCAGAGTTGTGCCTGGAGTATACTTCAGGCAATACAGCCGGAGCAGGGACTCCAAGGCCAACAAGGCCGTCTGATTTTAGCTGATTTAAAATTATGGCCATGAGAAACCTGGGATATAATATCCATCTGTTTGCCACAGGTTTCAAAGCCAGATCCTTTAGTTCCATGAAAACTATCTCAGAAAAATTTAGATTTTGTCGTTCAAAGATAGAGTATAATACCTGTTGCCATCGGGAGGACATCTGATCCCATGAGGAGGTTTTTGATGCAAGGCAGACATTCACCATGTGGAATATAAGACGTTCAGCATCATGGAAGTGCTTCTTCAGAATGGTGGTAGCACTTAAGTCTCCTTCATACCCGTTATTGATGAAAGACATATCAGTTGTGCCTTTCGGGTATTCTGTGACACAGGTGGCATCATGTAGATTTAGGGTTTGTCGAATGATGTCTGGAGTGATGACCACCTGTTTCTGGTTAACCAACGACTGGAGAGTGATTTGGCTATCATTCTCACCAGTTTGCACAGAGACGTTGGTCCAGAATTGGCTTAGGGAATCGGGGTATATGGTAGGATTCAGAAGAAAAGCGGTTCGGTACTGGGAATCTACCATAAGATCGATGGCATTATCAAATTTGTTCCAAAAGGCCGATTTCGAGAGGTAGGCAACACAGTTGTGTCTGGGTTTGAGTTTCATGGTCGCCATTGTTGAGAGAGTGAAGGACATAAAACGGCTAATGAAACGTTTGAAAGTAGATTTAGGTATTTATAGGGTAAGAAAAGGCTGATATAAAACGACTGAAAGTGTTGGTGCTGTCATCAGTTTGAAAACAACTGAAGACCTGGTTTTAACTTTCAGAAGTTGTAACAACTGAAGACTTGGTATTAGTCATCAGTAGTTGTGAAACTACTGAAGACATGGTTTTGGCTTCAGGTGTTGTAAACAACTGAAGATTTGGTGTTAGTCATCAGTAGTTGTAAAACTACTGAAGACATGGTTTTGGCTTCAGTTGTATGAAGTGAAACAGCAGTTGTAGAAACAACTGAAGAGAAAAGTTTCTCATCAGCTGTTGTCGTCAATTCTTAGCTCATCAGCTGTTTCATTCTGACCTCAACACTTATCAGACTTTTTGTCTGATTTTCAGACGTTTCATTGGTCATCAGTACTTATCTGTTATACTGACATCAGTAGTTGTAACTACATCAGTAGTTGTAACCACATCAGTTCTTTTCAACAGATAGAGTACTTCAGTACTTTTAAGTAATTTAGTCTTCAGTAGTTATGAAAACTACTGAGGATAAAAGAACTTATCAGTACTTATTTGTGACAATAGTATACGAATGCTCATCAGTACTTGTTGACTGAGATCATCAGTAGTTGTCACTTATTCTAGCTGCAGCATACCAAGCCTTAACACTAGGTTTTGGAAAGTTGAACTGTCCAAAGGCTTAGTAAATATGTCTGCAAGCTCATCAGCACTAGGAACAAACTTTGGATCAATCAGACCTTTTTCAAAACAATCCCTAATAAAATGGTGTCTGATCTCAATATGTTTGGTCCTAGAGTGCTGGACTGGATTCTTGACAATACAAAGAGCTGAAGCACTATCCATTAGTAATGGAGTCTTAGTCTCTGTAATGCCATAATCCAATAATTGATTCTGAAGCCAGAGTACCTGAGATGTACAACTTGCAGCAGCAATGTACTCGGCTTCAGCAGTGGATGTAGCAACAGATGTTTGTTTCTTACTCTGCCAAGAAACCAAACAGTTGCCTAGGAATTGACATCCACCAGAAGTTGATTTTCTAGTTAATTTACACCCTGCATAGTCACTATCAGAAAAAGCAACTAATTTGCAAGAGTGCCCAGTGGAATACCAAAGACCTAGAGATTGAGTACCTTGCAGATATCTAAAGATCCTCTTGACTGCAATCAAATGAGACTCTTTAGGAGCAGCCTGAAATCTAGCACAAACACAAGTTGCAAACATAATATCTGGTCTAGAAGCTGTTAAGTACATCAAGGACCCAATCATACATCTGTAAAGTGTTTCATCAACAGCTTTACCTTTCTGATCTGCATCCAGTTGTGTGGTGCTGCACATGGGAGTAGAACAGGGCTTACAGTTTTGTAAATCAAACTTTTCCAAAAGACTCTTTGTGTATTTTGACTGATGAATGAAAGTTCCATCAGCCTTTTGTTTGATTTGCAAACCTAGAAAGAACTGTAATTCTCCCATGGCACTCATTTCGAATTTTTGTTGCATCAACTTTGTAAATGCATCACACAACTGTGGATCAGAGGATGCAAAAATAATATCATCAACATAAATTTGAACAAGGAGCTTATGCTGACCCACTTTCTTAATGAACAAAGTTTTATCTATGGAGCCTCTAGTGAAATTATTCTGAAGAAGAAAATTTGACAGTGTTTCATACCAGGCTCTAGGAGCTTGTTTCAACCCATAAAGAGCCTTATCAAGTTTATACACCCAATCAGGATGTTTATTATCCTCAAAACCTGGTGGTTGACACACATAAACCTCTTCTTTTATTTTACCATATAAAAATGCACTTTTGACATCCATTTGAAAAACTTTAAGATTGTGGAATGCAGCATAGGCTAAGAACAATCTAATTGCCTCCAGTCTGGCTACAGGGGCAAAGGTTTCATCATAATCAATACCTTCTTCTTGTGAAAACCCCTGGACAACCAGTCTGGCCTTGTTCTTGACAATTTGCCCATTTTCATCTGTTTTATTCCTAAACACCCATTTAGTGCCTATTGCACACTTACCTGGGGGTAGAGGAACCAGTTCCCACACTTGCTGCTTTTTGAACTGAAGAAGCTCAAGCTGCATGGCATCAACCCATCCATTGTCTCTTAATGCAATATGATAGTTCTTTGGCTCTTGCTGACTGATGAAGAGAGCATAGAAGCAGAAGTTGGACAATTGACTTCTAGTTGAGACACCAGCATTGATATCACCAATGATTTGAGACATTGGGTGATTCTTCAGCTCTTGGTACACTATGAGATCTGTGCAAGTGTTTGTAGCACGCTCAGCAGCAACAGATGTTGATCCAGATTCTTGAAACCAAGTATTAGATGGCAAGTCAAATGAAGTAGAGGATTCAGAAATCTCATCAGCATTTGTTGTGGATGGTGCTACTGAAGCTACAGGAACATCAAGTTTAGTAGACTCAGGCAGTTGATCACTAAACTTGAATAGGTGAGTACTGGGATCATCATCAACATCAGTACCACCAGATGGATGACTAGCTGCAGAAGGTGATGAATTCACATGATCTGCAACAGCTGGAGGCTGATAAGGAACATATTGCAGTATGTCCAGATCAAACAACTCCACAGGGTTTTGTGGGATTTTGTCCTTAGGAGATTCATTGAACTTCACATGCAAGGTTTCTTCAACCATCTTTGTTCTGCAGTTGAACACTCTGTAAGCCTTGCAAGTGGATGAATACCCAACAAAATACCCTGCATCCACCTTAGAATCAAACTTTTGGAGTTGATCCTTTGTGTTGAGAATGTAACAAGGACACCCAAATGCTCTGAAGAATGAAATTAGAGGAGCCAAATGATGTAGAACTTCATAAGGAGTCTTCATCAACCTCTGATTCACTAAAGCTCTATTTTGCACATAGCATGCTGTGTTGACAGCTTCAGCCCAAAAGGTCAGTGGCAAACCAGAGTCAGCCAACATGGACCTTGCAGCTTCAATTAGGGTCCTGTTCTTTCTCTCCACTACTCCATTTTGTTCTGGAGTCCTTGGGATGCTATACTGCCTCTTGATTCCTTTTGAAAGGTAGAAATCATCAAGTGTATGGTTTCTAAATTCAGTTCCATTATCACTTCTTATACACTTGACTGATAGGGAATACTGCTTCTCAACATACAACACAAAGTTAATAATTGTCTGAGCAGCCTCATCCTTTGAATGCAAGAAGAAGGTCCATACAAATCTGGAGTAATCATCCACAATTACCAGACAGTATTTCTTCTTTGCCATGCTCATTACTCTCACAGGACCAAAGAGATCCATGTGCAGTAATTGCAAGCAGGCAGTGGACTTTGGTTCTTCTATAGGAGGGAATGAAACTTTGTGTTGTTTTCCTTTTAAACAAGCAGTGCAGGTTTCATCACAGTGGAACTCCTTTATTGGTAGACCTCTCACTAAACTATTGTGGATCAGCTGATTCATGTTTTTGAGATTAACATGACCCAGCCTTCTATGCCACAGTTTAGATTCCTGAGGAGAGGCCTTGGAGAACAGGCAAGGATGACCTTTTAAATCAATCTTCTTTGACAAATCCAAGGCATATACTCTTCCTATCCTGTTGGCCTTCAGGAGAGTATGTTCATCCAATACCTTGTCAATCAGCCTCAGAACTTTGGAAGACAGAATCCGGCAGTTCTGGCTTGTGAAAAGTGCAACATGCCCTTTATCACACATCTGACTGACACTCAGTAGATTATACTTGAGATTCTCCACATGGTTAACATCATCAAATCTGATTTCTCCATTTGACACAAATCCTTTCCCGATGATGTAACCCTTAGCATCATTTCCAAATGAGACAAATCCCTTCTTTCCTTGAGAGTAGTCATTAAGAAGAGAACTGCTCCCAGTCATATGCATAGATCCTCCACTGTCTACATACCAGATGCTTCTTTGGCATGCTGAAGAACCCTGCATTTATCATAAGAAACTAGTTAGCTTTAGAGACCCAAACCTTTTTGGTTTTGGGTCTGTTTTCATCAACAGATTTAACCATAACTTGTTTCTCATGATTAACAGCTGATGAAGGTGGAGATGGTGCTGAAATGGATTTCTTAGATTTGGGCTTGGATTTCCTTTTCAGTGGTTTGATCACAGGTGCATCTAGTTGGTTAACTCTCCCCAACAAATGCTGAACCATCATAACAAGTTGTGTCTGATTTGTTGCTAAAGCCTTCAGCTCATTTGACACATCAGTACTTGTTTTTGATGAGTTCCTGTGACCCACCATTTCCTCCTTCTTGAAATTCACAGACTTAGTCTGATGTTTATCATGAGGAACACTATCAGCTGTTTTCTGATAAACCCCATCCTTCTTTTTGGATTTTGGTGAGGCCTTGGGTTTATCAGTTTGAGATGACTGTGGTACAAACTTGGTCTCAAACTCATTTTTCATTTTATTAATCTCTTCTTTAATGAGCTTATCTCTGTTGAGTTTGGAACCCTTTTTGTACCAGCATTCATCAGATAGATGATTGAATTTACCACATATTTCACATGGCTTATTCTTCATCTTGGATTGATCAACTGCTGAAGTGGAAACTACTGAAGGTGTGATCTTCAGTACTTTCCTCCTTTCAGTACTTGTGTTAAGTACTGAAGGATCGGTAACAACTGAAGACTTGTTCTTCAGCTGTTCTCTATCCGTCCTGAAAGACCGTATGATAGATTCCTCAGCAGTTGTTAATCCTTTTATTTCAGCAGATTTGAAATGCTTTTCAGATGTTGTGACTTGCCCTTCAGTACTTGGAGTACTTTGAGGGACAACATCTGAATTGCTCAGCTTCATGTGTTTATCAGCATTTAAACCATCAGGCAATTGATTTGCTGAGATCTTAACACTGACTTCATCCTCTAATTTTGTATTATCATTTGAGGATGAATCACATGATGATGTGGTTTGGAAATTACTTTCACCTTCAGATTTTACTATTGATTTTGAAGTAAAATCAGTAGGTGGTGCAGTATGATTGTAACCTATTCCAAACTTCACATTTGAAGCTGTTTGCTTGCTGAGAAGCATTTCAAATCCCTTGCAGGATGTTACCCAGCGGTCACACTCAACTTGGGTAGCTGCAAGTGTCTCTTTGAGACTTCTGTGGTTCTCAAGTATGACCTCTACCTTAGCCTTTTCATCATTAAGTTGGCATTTAAGCTTGTAAATCTCATCATCTTTGTCATTAAGAGCAGACTCATACTCAGCTTTTCTTTTGGAAATAGTTTTCTCAAGCTCAAGATTTTGATTGATTAAAGCTACATTTGCCTCTCTAATAGAGACAAAGGCAGCTATGCATGATTCAAACATAACTTGGCTTTAGCCTCAGAAGATACCTGGGTTACCTGTGAAGATGATGCATTGGAGCAGGAACCCTCAGTAGACTCCAGGGCCATGAGAGCAAGATTCCCAAAAGGATGTTCACCACCATGTTGACCAGCACCAGCAAATAATTGCTCATTGAAACCAGAAAGATCATCTGGTAAGCTGCTCCAGTCAACAACTCCTGTGTGAAGAAGCTGTGATGAGGTTGAGATTGTGATGGAGATGGTTGAGGCTCAGGTAGGGCTTGAGGTTGTTGTGCTATAGGAACTTGAACTGGATTTGGCTGTGGCATGTAATAGCAGGGATATGGATATGGCATTGGACCCTGAGGGACAAAATATGCAG
This sequence comes from Flaveria sonorensis, assembly GCA_025506505.1. NCBI lineage: Eukaryota > Viridiplantae > Streptophyta > Magnoliopsida > Asterales > Asteraceae > Flaveria > Flaveria sonorensis. The sequence goes on along the minus strand of CM046424.1, from coordinate 28,182,675 downwards.
GAGATTGAGGTTGTGAGTGATGACCAGAACTAGCAGGATGTTGCCCTTTGTTTTGTGAACTATTGCTTGGAAAGGTCACAAAGGGTGCAGAGGAGTTAGATCCAGTTGATCTACACTCTCTTGCAAAGTGCCCAAGCCTGTGGCATTTGTGACACCTCAACTTACTCTTGTCAAAACCAACTTTGGTTTTGCCAGAGAGTCCTGGAAATTTCCTACCAGTTCTCTTGTAGAACTTTTGAGATCTGATATTGATCAAGGCCATTTGGCTCAAAATATCCATCTCTTCTAAATCATCATCAGCAATACCCATCAAATCATCCATGATAAAGCATAAATTATCACTATTACACCCAGAATGACTGTCAACACCAACAAATGCATGATCAGAACTGTTTGAAGAGAAATCTATATGCTCATCATAATGGCTTTCTGATCCAGCATATTCTGACTCATGACCGACCAAGGCAGTGTTCCCTGGTACAAAGTCATCAGTGAGCTTTCCTGATGATGCCAGTTTCTTTTTTGCTCTATCTCTCTTTCAAATGTAAGCAGTTTCCCATGGAGTTGGGTGAGAGATAGGCTATCCAGATTTGCACTGGAGCGTAGGACAATGGTGTATGTGTCCCATCTCTCAGGCAGTGATCTGAGGAATCTGTTGTTCATCTGGCTGTTAGTATACTCATGCTTGACCATTTTCAGCTCAGAGATCAAGCAGGAGAAACGCTCAAACTGTTGAGTCAGTGTCTCACCCTTCCTATGAGAGAATGTCTCATATTGTTGGGCGAGGATTTCTCTGTTGTTTGCTAAGACCTCATCAGTTCCTCCGAATTGTTCCTTCAAAGCATTCCAGAGGTCATGAGCAGTTTCATGATGTATAAGCCTAGAATAGATTTCATTAGGCAGTGCCATGGCCAGAATTCCATGGGCTTTAGTATCAATCTCAAACAGTTTACGATCTTCATCTGAGTATTGCTCCTTCTTCTTCGGAACCATTTGGTTGGTCTCCGGATTGTTCACCATAGGCTTGTGTGGACCGTGAACCACAGATGTCTAACAACCTAAACTGTTAACAGACAGGTGATGGAGCATTCTTCGTTGCCATATGTTATACTCACTCCTAACCAGCATCGGAGGCTTGGTTGAGGAGCCAGTATTGTGAGGGTCATTAGATGGAGTAGTCATTCTCAGATTCAAACCAATTCAATCAAGTTTCAACAGATTTAGCACAAAAACACAACAAACTCAGTATGAACCAAGAAGAAACTCAAATTGAATAACCAGAAGCAGCAGAAGATCAATCTCTATAACCAATTCTTGCAAATATGCTAATTCGATCAAACTTTAGATATCGAAATAGCAGTTTCAATGATCAATTGTTAAACCGATCAATGATTAACCAGCTCTGATACCATTTGACAGGATCAGTGATCTAAGTTTGATCAATTAGAGTTGAATTGCAGCGGAATTAGAACAAGAATTAGACAAATATAGCAAGAACACAATAGATATTCAATGGAACAGTACACGGTTATAGAGAAAGAGGGTTTTCTGCAAAAGGGATAATATCATTCATGCACAAATGCTTCGGTATATCCGCCGCTAAGCTTCGCAGGTTACAATTAGGTCAACATTCCTTATATAAAGGAATGTGACGTCTGCTGATGTCACTTGATAGTGACATTTAACAGAATTATTACAAACAACTGAAAGTAAGCAAACTACTGAGAATGTTCACAACAACTGAGAACATCTCAGAGTATGCTAAGTACAAGATGAAACTAAAACTACTGAAACTACAAGTACTGATTACAAGAAACATAAAACTACTAATTACAAAAGAACTGAAAGGAAAATATAACTACTGAAAGGAAACCATCACAACTACTGAAGAGGTCTTCTTCAGCTGTTGTGACAACATCTAAAACTTGGTCTTCAGTCTTTGTCTTCAGCTTTTGTCTTCAGACTTTGTCTTCAGTTCTTTAACTTCAGACTTTGTCTTCAGTTCTTTAACTTCAGACTTTGTCATCAGACCTTGTTATCAGTTGATGTCTTCAGCTGTTGCAGACTACTTCAGTTGTTGTAATGTCTGTGGGACTTAAAGGTTTTTCTGATCAGGCTCATTGGTTCTTTTGGTCCAACATTTGACAACTCAAAAATGATCACATTTTCAACAATTTAGTTTGACTTTATACAATAAGGGTCGCGTAAAAGTAAGCATTCAAATCACATTTCCTTTCTCATAACCACATCAACAATAAGTATCTATTATCAATAAATGCCTAAAGTTATAATTGTTTTTCGTGTGAGTTAGCTATGTTATTGTTTATAATGTATTCTCCACGATTAAAGATAATATAATCATAAACATAATCTATCTTTAAGACTTGCAAGTCATCACTTATTCCAATCTTCAAAGTGATGAAGAAGTAATTAACATATGAGTAATGTAGTCCAACTAGATTGAGCAGCAGTTATGATTTACATAATTGAATGTAATATCATATATGTAAGGATAAGATAGAAACTTTAGTTCTTTGGATAGCAAAATAAAGAAGTCCTATCTTGAATTCTATGCTTACCGGGGCATATGCATGAATCAATTTATAATTATGCTAATGATGTCTTTACGATAGTGATCTCATGGTATAACCAAGTTTCACCTAACATTATTTATCTAATCAAGTTATGTTTATGTATACACACACATACTTTAACATGGGTTAACGTTATAAGTGTAATTGTTATTTAATTTTCACACTAGTATGCATATCGTTCAAGGGCATTAAATTATTGATAACAAACAATCATTATCTTCTTGTATGGTCCATTCATGCTCATGTATATACAAACTCTAACTTTCTATCATTTCCTAACACATATGTAATGAACATTTCATTCCCACGTTATTCAAGCAACAACAAAGAAATAAAAATCTTTTTTTCTCTTTAACATTTTACTTTTTATTGTGATAGTATATCAACCGATATACTATCATTTTTTACTTTTCCACAACATGAAAACTAAATTGTCATTTTTTTATTCTTTTAAATTTTGTTTTATCAAAGATAAAATCTAAGAAAAAACTAAAGGGAAAATACAACTTCCATGAAAATTTTCTAAAAATATTTTAAATTTTCAAAAAAAACAAAGATTTTTAATCACCTGGATTTTATCTCCCTATTTTCTTTGCAAACTTAGAAATTCACGTCTCTACGTGCAATTCTACTTGGGAAACATTGTTTTGTATGTAACATATTAAAAAAACAAATTTGAATAAATATGACTAGCTAACATCATAAAGTCTTCATGGATTAATCATTATGCATAAAATTTCCATCCCCATCATATGTTATAGAGCGACCACTATCAACTGATAGTTTTTCTTGGGTACTCTTGCACACATAATCAAACTAGTTAGATAAGGAAACCCAAGTTATTACGGTCTTAGGATGGCCGAATTCATCAAAGTACCATAACTTTCTCAAAACATAATCATGTTAAATAATATTAAGAGGTGGTGTTTGTGATGAAATAAAAGAAGAATCCTTACCAATAGTCTTTATCTTCCAAACTAATCGAGGTTTCGATTCTCATTGTGAAAATATTCTCTTTTCAAATACTTGTGTATCAATATTTTGTTGATTATTCTTTTGAAAATTTAGATTTCTTTTGGGTTAAATATTTAAAAAAGTTGCTTGTTTTTTTTTAAGAAAATCATATTTTTCATTAACTTGAAAACTTTTCTTTTTTTGGTAACAATCATTTTATTGAACCTTTTATGGTTTAATTTTATAAATTGAAAACTTAATTTTTTTAGGTTCAACCATTGGATTTGCCAATTTAGGATTCACAAGACGCTTACCCTCAGCTTTGTAAGGAAAGATTTTCATTATATGTTATATTAATCCCACGTTGAAAACAATACCTTCTATCAACATGCACTCATTGATAAGGTATTTTTTATGAATAAGAAGTGGATGCTTGATAACTATCATGCTTAGGACCCTGAACCTTTGAACTTTGTGTATAATCAATTATTTTGTTGTTTAAAATTTTCAAAGATGGCTTTTGAACCATTTTACCCTTTAAAACAATGTGATTATCACTCTTTGTCCCTTCTTGACAATTTAACTGGTTTTAAACTTTTAATATTCTTTGGTTGTTTAGTTTTAACTGTAATTTCATAAAATATTTTATCAATTTGATAAGGCTTGGCATTTTCTGATAGGAGAATCGCCATCATAAATTAATTTGTGACATCCTTTTTAATGTGTAAAAGATCATGACATCAAGTTTAGTCATAATATAGTTATCACAAGTGATATGTACATTTTTCTGAACACTCAACTCATCAGAATTGTCTACCTCCTCAATAAACTTCAGGATCGAGTTTTATGATTTCCTCTATCCCAACTATTTGACCTTGGTCAACACTTTCAGACCTTTCATTATCCATCAGGTTAACACATTTTAACTCATCATTAGCGATGTCAGTGTTACCATTAACACACTCAGACTTGACATTATCACCATTAGGCTGTTAATTTTAAGAATCATTATTAACTAGATCCTCAACGTGCGACATGGTTAAAACATAACTAGTGATATCATCATCATCAGGCATTGGAGTGTACTTACCACTCATAGGAGGAGGTACTGCATTAAAACCTAGTCTCGTTTTTGATATTTTAGGCATGTCGAATTAGTAATGTGACTAAGTACAATGGTTGAACTCTTAATGTACTCAATATCCCTATGTAACTAAGTCACAACTCTGGAACTTAACCAATTTAGTACACTCATTATCATATTCCTAATAAGAAACATCTACATTCATTTTCTACTTAGTCACTTTAATTGTCAAATTATAAATATCTTTTCTGAAAACTTCAATTTTTAATTTTGAAATACTTTTTTGTTTTCCTTTAATATCCGTTTTGCTTGAATCAGGTTTTCATTATCACACTTGTAGTTCAAGACATCATCTTTAAGTCTATCAAGTTTGCCAATGAGCTCAACACATTGAACATATATATTAACAAAAGAATTGGACTGTACCTTGAATTCTTTAGCTATATGTGCAGGTTCTGACTCGTGCTTTCCTTCGTTAGCAATCTCACTAATGAAATCTTGATTCACTCTAGCATTCTCTAAATGTATGCTCCAATCAAAAGATGTTTAATGTTGAGCAACCACTACCAAATTTGATGTAGATCTTCAATTGTTCCTCAGCTTCTCACGCTCTCAAGCAAAATGTCCAAAGTTGTTAATTTGGTAACATTTAACCTTGGATTTTTTTAATTCTAATTCTAGATTGGCTATTAACCCTAATTTTCTTCCTCCCTACTTAAAAAGCACTTTCCCTCTTGGTAAGCATGGCCATCTGCCATTGTTTATCCATTTTCTCCAAGTCATCCGGATCAAAATGATTATAATTCTTAATTAAATCAATCTAAGCAATCTTTCTGTTTATGAAATTATTATATGAAACAATCAAGGATGATAATAACATGAAATGATCGTCAACTCCCTTTGGATATGGAGAAGATAAACTCTGGCAGAATCTAGGGTTTGAAACTAGAGTTGGCGGACAACCATGAGAACAACTATGATGATTAGAATTACTTGAATCAAACTAATTTCCTTTTTGAGTCCCATTTCTAGAGAAGATGGAACACTACCTGTGTTAGAAGCATAAGTCTTTCTAAAGTATAACTTAGGATCTAAACATGTGTAGATCTTGTAGCTTTCTTCTTTATAATCATGTCATAAGCATGGATCTTGGCTGTAGCATCTTCCAAAGACATCATACTAAAGTTTTCATTGCTTTGATCAATGTAAGATAAACTTTGAGTTTTAATAGAAGAGCCTCAATAAATTTCTCACATAGTTCCTCAGTTGGATAAGCAACATCATGTTATACCAGTTGATTCAGTAAACGATAATATCTTGGAGATAAGATCATCGGTTTTCTCATTCACCATGTTTATACAACCCAAATTGTTTCTTTAGCGATTGTCTTCGACTATTCTTCAAATCGATGTTTCCATCACAATGTTTTTGTAACGCTTGCCATAATGCTCTTGAAGTTTTAAATTTATTAAAGTTAGGATAAACATACTTTGTTAATTCCATGGTGCAAGTGTTTTCTTCTCAAGAATATATACTCGTCTTTCAGCTTCTATAAGCATGGACACAGATTTTGGTTCGTCACTCTTACCTATATAAACATATATCAGATGCTTATGCCTTTCGTTATTCGGGATCCACATACTTGCGTCCACATACGAAACATATGATTCAAATCTATCCTTAAAATTCAAATAATCAAAAAGTGCCAAAAGTTTTGGTAGTTTTGTTGGCATTCTGATCTCCTCTTATAGTTCAACATCGTGGTAAGGTTTGTTTGATACATCATTGTATATAAACTTAGGATATTAACCTAAAATGTCCATTAATTTCGCTTAAAATATGAATTACACGAGTGTAAATTCGCCTAGCACATGACTAATTTTGCCTTACATATGTGTAAACAACAGCATAAGCGAAAATGAGAACAAAGAGAGAAATAACCAAGCAAAATTGGGTAGTTTCACTTGATTTGAAACTTTTAATTTTGTTTTTGAGTTAGTTACAACCTAATTTTCTTCAGTTTCGGGTTTTGACGAGTTTTGTGCCAATTTCTTTAATACTACAGCATAAACTCTAAGTTTTTCACCTTAGAATCACTAGAAATCACTCATTAAACCAAATTTGAAAAAAAATCAATGGTATTATTGATCTAGAACATGTTATGAATGATTCTATCCAATAAAATCTTAATTTCATCCATAAATTTATCCAGTTGAGCTTCAAATCAAGAAGAACAAGATGATGAATTCTTAATGAAATTCAACATGAAACAAGTCAAACATCTCTTGAAAAAGAGCCAAAATATCTATTACCACTTTTAGGTCGCTAGTGATGGTCTTGGATCTTTACGTTTGACTCAAACCAACAAAACGCACGTGCGGAATCCATGAGGTTACCAAATCAAATCCGTGAAAACAATCAATAAAGCATAATTAAGATCATCATCATGATATCACTCATGTAATTTAAACATTGTTCCTCATTCCATCAATAATGAGGTTGTACAAAGGATACACATACAAGCACCTTGATCAACAACGTCTACAAGTCCACCACTTACAAATGAGAATAAAATGCTATTTAAAAGGGCAATATGCTATTTTTTCTTACTATCATCAGGGTAAGCAAAATTAAACAATTTCATTTCTGCTAGACGAAATTACACCTATGTAATTTTGCGTGGCTCTAATTTCTAGCAAACTATTAGAGACATTGACCAATCAAAAGCTATAAATTCTAATATAATCAAATATATGACAATATGATCCAAGTTGTCACATCAAATGTTCCAATTGAACTACACTCTCCACCATATTTCCCTTAAAGCATGTTTTCTTCTTTCTCGATTTCATCCATTATTATCAGTAAAGTTGATTATATTTGATTAAATGATGGTGGTGTGTTCTTGTACCTAAGCCTCGTTATGATTTTCCATGTTATTAAGGATTAATCGTATCCTCAACTACATTACTAGACAACAAAAATTGATTAAGACTTATTCTAGCTAAAAATAGTGTTGGATCTAATGATGCTGGTGCAACCAAAACCACACTTAGATATATTTTGATGTGCTAAACAAATGATCTTCCAAAGGAACAAGCTGCTCTTCCGAAGCTAAGTCAAAGATCTTTCGAAGCTCAAGTGTGAAGAACTTCCAAAGGAAGACATTAGTCTTCTAGACTAAGTTCTTATTCTTCCTAAGTATGCAACTTAGAAGATCCAAAGACAAAGTCTTTTGAAGAATAAAGTCCTGAAGACTTGCAAAAATTCAAAAGAAATTGATTCTTCCGAAGTATAAATGGCCTCGAAAGAATTTATTCTTCCGAATCCATTTAGCTTCGGAAGAACTAACTATGAACCAGTGGACATAAGTAAGGTCTGTCTGACAGTCCGCTGCCACTCTGACAGACTGCATGGCGCTTTCCCACACCCATGTAGTTGACCTTACTTTATCCACTGTTCAACCATTATCAGCTTAGTACAGTTGCCACTTTTAGTTGGTGACAAAAGGTAAGTCATGGACATGTCATGACTACCTAATCTAAGATATTATTATTTTATCTTAGATATCTTACTTCTAAGCAATGTAGTATTTGTCTAGTTGTAATTTCCAGTTGGTTTTCCAAGAATAACCGGCTATAGATAGTAGTATATATAGTTTCTCTATGTAACTTAGTAACCATGCTTGTAAGAGTCTTGTAAAACTGATTTGAGAAGTAACATATACAAGTATCTTAAAAACCACTCGTGTGCTTTTATGTTTTGTAACACCTGGATATTTTGAAAAGAAGAAAAGAAGATAAAAAGAAAAGAAAAAGAAAAGTATAAAAAAAGAAAGGTGAAATAACCCAAGTTGAGACGTTAAAGTTTTGCAAGAGGCAAACTTTAATATAATTATGTTTAAAAGTGGGCATGCCCGCTCACACTTCTGCTCACCAACTGCCTTCGATAGCAGAAAAAGAATAAAAGCAAAGTTCCATCTGTTTTTAGAGAGAAGAAGAAGAAGATCGTCTAGAAGGTAAGATTTTGTGTGTTTTGTTCGGTTTCAGCTAGGTTTTCAGCTTGTAGACCAAGTCTTATGTGTTTCTCTGTTTTCGGTTGGGTGTTTTTGGTGTGTTTAGGTGTTTGAACTCCAAGTGCTCTCGAGTTTGGAGGAGTTTTACTCGAAGGCTGATGTAGGTGAGTTCTAGATCCTTGATTTTTCTGTTTAAACATGTTTTGAGGCTAAAATGCATATAAACTATTATTTTTGCAATTTCCAGTATGTTAACCGTATATGTTTCCCCTGTTTTATGTGGGTATGTGTGTTTATGAATGTGGAATTATGTGGTTGTATGCTTGTTTTATGAGCTTAGTATGCTAGATTTGGGCTAGGATTATGTAAGAATGATGATCGGGAATTGAAAACTTGCATAAGTTAGAACTGGTATAGTGCCCATGCGCCCAAACTGCCCATACGCCTAAGTGTTGCTCATGTGCCTAAGTTTCCCATGCGCCCAAGTACTCATGAGCGTGCATAGTTCCCATGCGCCTATGTTTTTTGCCTATATGCCTAAGTGTTGCTCATGCGCCTAAGTTTCCCATGCGCCCAAGTACCCATGCGCCAGCATAGTGCTCATGCGCCTGCATAGTACCCATGCGCCTAAGTTTTTCCCATACGCCTAAGTTTTTCCCCATGCGCCCAAGTAACCATGCGCCTGCATAGTGCTCATGCGCCTGCATAGTACCCATGTGCCTAAGTTTTTCCCATGCACCTAAGTTTTTCACCATGCGCCTGCATAATGCTCATGCGCCTGCATAGTGCTCATGCGCCTGCATAGTACCCATGCGCCTAAGTTTTTCCCATGCGCCTAATTTTTTCCCCATGCGCCTAAGTTTTCCCATGCGCCTAAGTATCCATACGCCTGCATAGTGCCCATGCACCCATATAGTGCTCATGCGCCTATGTTGCCTTAGAATTTTTCTGAAATTTTAGGAAAAATGGAAATTAATGATTAAGCTCTGGGATGTTTTGGTGGGTTATGTTTGTTCATGTTATGCATGTTATGGCCTGCTATTGATGTTCCTTATTACGTGACTTTACGTGGTGTGTTAATGCTCTTATACGTAAAGTATTATATAATGAAAGTGAAAGACATTATTAACGAAGTGGAACCTAATGAAAGAATGTAAAGTCTTGCAAGCAACTGAAAGGAGATTCACAACTCATTGAGGGGCTGTTAACTCAACTGTGTGTGGTTTAGCTAGCCCATGAGAATGCGCACAGGGGTCAATCCTTGTGATTGACCAATATGTATGAAATAGGACCCTTATCGCTTGCCCCGGTACTAGAGTCAGCTTCGTGCACAATGTTAGGGGTCTATTTATAGACTTCGGCCCAGTACCAGCTTCGTGCATAATGTTTGGGGCATAGCATATGACATTGGTCCAGATGAAAGTGAAAGATAATGTTGAAAGTACGAAATGAATGAAAAGATTGTTGAAAGATAATAATGACATTATCAAGATGTATGTATGTTGTGTGATCATGAACGAAAGTAAAGGAAAGGTTTTTACTAAAGGTAAAATATTTTATTATATAAAACTAGATCTGACTCAGCTATGCTGACTTTTCATGCATTTTTAGTTGGCAGGTAACTTGTTGCTGATGATGGCACGAGGGTGAAGCTACTTGGCGGGCAAGACTGGCATCCATCTCATGCAATAATAATGATGTTGTTTTGTAATACAACTAAGTGACATTTTGTAATCTTTTAAATGATGATGTAGTACTTGGCAAATGTATTTATTAAAGCATGAAATGGTTTTTGATGAATTATTCCGCTGCAATATTTTATTACTTAATAAATCTTACTATGTTTTGATATAAATGAGGTTATGATTGACCAACTGTGGGGTTCCCGGGAACGGGGGCTTACAAGTTGGTATCAGAGCCAAAGTTTAAGAGAAATGGGCAAATATTTTCAAAACCTAAACTGAGAATGGAACCGAATGGACGGATGCCAGCCTAAGTAGCTACATGCCATCAGGTAATTTACTTTCTTAAGGTTAACCGGTATTATGTGCGCATGGTATCTGATTTATGTGCTCTTAGTAGATTTGGATATTGATGTAGTCAGGATAGACAATGCTTGGGGGATGAAGAGTAAAGTAAGTGGCTAATCACAACTGGCCACTATAATTAGGGACTTACTATACTTGACATAATCCGAGCTATTACTTTGAATGACCGTGTTATTGTTTGAATCTTATAGTGTTTAGAGGATGGCGGGTGGTAGATCTACAAAGGCTTCTCGAGGAGGTGTGCAGGGTGGTCGTGGTGCTAGGCCGTGTTACCGGGAACAAGGCTACGACTGTTGTGACGGCTCCTGCAGAGCCCAAGCTTCATCACCAGGAAGGCGGTGATGAGAGTGCTAATCTGAGAGCCTTTGTAAAGGAGACAGTTGTGGAGGAAGTTCATCAGGTCATTCAGAAAATCCTGCTGTCTGTGGTGACCAAGGTTGTTCGTGCTGTGAGGGAGGATGAAAAGAAAGAGAAGGAGGAGAGGAGGAGGACCGTTGGGAGAGGTTCAGGTGAAGGGGAGCAACCAGAGACTGAGATGGTTGTCTCAAGTGATGATGAGGAGGAGGAAGCGGTGCAGGAGACTACCAAGGGGTGTAGTTACGGGGCATTCCAGAGATGCAAGCCCCCAACTTTTGATGGAAATGTTAATGCTGCTGCTGCTCACCGATGGGTGAAGGAGATGGAGGCGGTGCTCGATATCAGTGAGTGCCGAGAGGATCAGAAGGTGAAGTTTGCTACCCACTCATTTATGGACTCGGGCTTATGCTGGTGGGACAACGTTGTCCTGGCCGAGGGTAGCAGGGCAATTGGGAGGATGAGGTGGAGTGACCTGAAGAAGTTGGTGATTGAGGAATTTTGTCCTCATAGGGAGCTTGACAAGATTGAGAGAGAGTTCCTACAGCTGGAGGCGGGAACTATGACACACCATCAATACACAACTATGTTCAACGAGATGGCAAGGCTGGTGCCGGATCAGGTGACGCCGGTGTCAAGGAAGATCAAGAGGTATATTCAGGGTTTGCCGACAGACATCCGCAGGCACATGATCGCCGCCCGGCTGAGTACGTTTAGGTCGGTGGTTGATCTGGCAGGTAGGTTGTATGATGAAAAAGAGGTGGCAGTGGTAGAGGAGAATAAGAAAGATGATGGTGACAGAAATTGGAAGGGGAAAAGATTTGGCAGTGGTGGTTTTACCCGCAAAAGGAAAAAGGCAAGAATGGATGACAGGGGGGTGGTGACGGCAGGTACTGGGTCAAGGATGTGTAACAGGTATGGGAAGTAGCATGCGAGGGAATGAAAGTGGGGATCAAATCTTTGCTTCAAGACTGGGAAGCCCGGTCATAGGGCAAGGGATTGTGGAGTGGCGAGGTGCTACAATTATGGCGAGACTGGGCATATGAGTAGAGATTGCAGGAAGCCAAGGGCGGAAAGTTCTACGGCAAAGAAGGGGATCGAGAAGGATGGGCAGGGAGCAAAAGCCAGAGCATTAACGATGACTCGAGAGGAGGCTAGAGTGGACCCCGATGTCATGTCAGGTACGTTCCTAGTAAGCTAAACTTATGCCTCTGTATTATTTGATTTTGGTGCAAGTAAGAGTTTTATTTCTGCTGCCTTCTATGCTAAGTTGCCTGTTAGGAGTAGAAAGATTGATGAGCCCTTCGATGTTGAAACTGCCATTGGTAAGTCTACTAGGATTTCTGATCTGGTTGAGAATTATAACATAGAGTTGTAAGGCCATAGGTTCTCTGCTAAATTATTCGTGATGCCCCTAGGCGGGTTCGATGTGGTTCTCAGGATGGATTGGTTAGCGGCCTATGAGGCAAATATTATGTGTTGCAAAAAAATGATCTGATTAACTGCACCTGATGGGAGTTTGGTGACGATCTATGGTGATCGAGTTACTACGGTTCCGAAGGTGATTTCGATGGTGGTGGCAGAGAAGTGCATGAAACGTGGATGTAGTGCCTACTTGGCTTACGTGAAGGATGTGGATGCATCAGTACCACGATTGTCCGATGTACCAGATGTGTGTGACTTTCCAGACGTGTTCCCAGAAGATTTACCAGGTGTGCCACCGGACAACGAGATCAAGTTCTAGATCGGCTTGATACCTGGTGCTCAACCTATTGCTAAGGCACCGTATTGATTGGCTTCGTCTGAGATGAAGGAACTGATGGTTCAGTTGCAAGAGTTTTTGGACAAAGGGTTCATTCGACCAAGTATCTCTCCCTGGGGTGCTCCGGTCTTGTTTGTAAAGAAAATGGTCGGTAGTATGAGGATGTGCATCGACTACCGTGAGTTAAACAAGTTGACGGTGAAGAACCGATATCCACTACCCAGAATTGATGACTTATTTGATCAGCTCTAAGGTATCAGTTGGTTCTCGAGGATAGATCTCCGATCTGGTTACCATCAGTTGAAGGTGAAGGAGCAGGATATACCTAAAACAGCTTTTCGCATGCGTTATGGGCACTACGAGTTTCTCGTTATGTCTTTTGGTCTAACTAACATCCCAACTGCCTTTATGGATTTGATGAACCGGGTGTGTTGGCCGATGTTGGATAAATCAATGATTGTGTTTATCGATGATATCCTGATTTATTCGAAGAGCGAAGAAGAGCATGCCGGTTACATTCGTGAGGTATTGGAGACACTTAGAAGAGAGAAGCTATATTCTAAGTTCTCCAAGTGCACTTTCTGGCTGCGCGGGGTTCAGTTTTTAGGTCATGTGGTAAATTCCTGAGGGATCATGGTAGACCCGAAAAAGGTGGAGGCGGTGATGCAGTGGAAGTCTCCAAAGATGCCATCCGAGATCCGCAGTTTCTTGGGTTTAGCATGCTATTATAGGAGATTCATTCAAGACTTTTGTAAGATAGCCTTACCATTGACCAAGCTGACCCTAAAGGATGTGAAGTTTGTATGGGGTCTGGAACAGGAGAACGCTTTTGAAGAGTTAAAGACAAGATTGACTCAAGCTCCTGTCTTGACATTGCCCGAAGGGAATGAAGACTTGGTGGTCAGACTTGGTGGTCTATTTAGATGCTTCTTATTCAGGATTGGGTTGGGTGCTAATGCAACGAGGAAGGGTTATAGCCTATGCATCTCGACAGTTGAAAATCCATGATGCTAATTACCCTACTCATGAATTGGAGCAAGCGGCTGTGGTCTTTGCATTGAGGATTTAGAGTCACTACTTGTATGGGACGAAGTGCACTATCTTCACTGACCATAAGAGCTTGAAATACATCTTTGAACAGAAGGACCTTAATATGAGGCAAAGGAGGTGGTTAGATTTGATCAAGGATTTTGATTGTGAGATCCACTACCATCCGGGCAAGGCCAACGTAGTGGCGGATGCCCTTAGCCGAAAGGAGACACCCAAGCCAATCCAGGTGAAAGCTTACCAGTTGCTGATGACCTCCGATATGATGGAACAGGTCAAGGAATTTTGAGATGAGGCACTGAAGGAAGACCGAATCAACTCCGAAAGAATGAAAGGTCTAGTCTCGGAGTTGGGTGAGAACACTCTCGGAGTTAGAACCCGCTTCGGGCGAATGTGGATCCCTCGTTATGGCGACCTACGGGGGTGAATCATAGATGAAGCTCATAGGATTCGATACTCTATTCATCCCGGTGCTACAAAGATGTATCATGATATGAAGAAAGATTACTGGTGGCCGGGTATGAAGCGCGATGTAGCGGAGTATGTGAGCAAGTGCCTTACTTGCTTGCAAGTAAAGGCTGAGCATCAGAAGCCATACGGGAAGATCTAGCCTTTGGATATACCCGAGTGGAAATGGAAGCACATCACCATGGACTTCGTTACGAAGTTACCACGTACGGCAAGAGGGTATGATACCATATGGGTGATAGTAGACCGTCTGACGAAGAGTGCTCATTTCTTGCCAATCTGTGAGATGTATTCATCTGAGAGGTTGGTGGATCTATTCATTAAGGAGATTATGATGCGTCATGTTGTACCAGTGTCTATCATGTCTGACCGTGACACTCGGTTTACATCCAAGTTTTGGAAGAGATTTCATGACGCGATGGGGACGAGGTTGCATATTAGTACGGCGTACCATTCTCAGACAGATGGTCAGTCAGAGAGGACGATTCAGACACTCGAAGATATGCTACGGGCATGCGTGATCGATTTTGGAGGAAGTTGGGATGAACACTTACCGTTAGCTGAATTCTCATACAGCAACAGTTATCATGCCAACATTGGTATTCCACCATATGAGATGCAATACGGTAGAAAGTGTAGCACGCCTGTATGTTGGGGAGGCATCAGATAGAAGGAGTTAGGGAGCGTTGAAGTGATCGAGGCTATGATTGAAAAGTTGGAGAAGATCAAGGCCTTTATGAAGGCGGCAAAAGATAGGTAAAAGTCGTATGCTGACAAGAGGCGTAGACCAATTGAACTCAAGGTGGGTGATAGAGTTATGCTGAAGGTTTCACCTTCGAAGGAGATCATTCGGTTCAGAAAGCGGAGTAAGCTGAGCCCAATGTATATAGGACCTTTCCGAATCATTCCTCGAGTAGGAGAGGTGGCCTATAGGTTAGAGCTACCCGATGAGTTAAGTGAGATTCATTCGACATTCCATGTATCTCACCTAAGAAAGTGCTTAGCCGATGAGGATATGATTGTGCCATAGGAGGATATTGTGGTGGATGAATGGCTCAATTATATGGAGCAACCGGTGACCATCAACCATCATTGACTAGAAAAGAGAAGAGATTACGGAATAAAGTGGTTCCACTGGTGCAAGTACAGTGGAGGCACAGGAAGGGATCCGAGTCTACGTGGGAGACCGAGGAAGAGATGAGACAACAATGACCACAACTATTCAAGGAGTGATAGGTTTTGGGAACGAAACCTATATAAGGGGGGGGGGGTGGACTTGTAACACCCGGATATTTTAAAAAGAAGAAAAGAAGAGAAAAAGAAAAGAAAAAGAGAAGTATAAAGAAAGAAAGGTCAAATAACCCAAGTTGAGAGGTTAAAGTTGTGCAAGAGGCAAACATTAATATAATTATGTTTAAAAGTGGGCTGGCCATCCACACTTCTGCTCACAAACTGCCTTCGATAGAAGAAAAAGAAGAAAAGAAGAGTTCCATCGGTTTTTAGAGAAAATAAGAAGAAGACCGTCTAGAAGGTAAGATTTTGTGTGTTTTGTTCGGTTTCAGCTGGGTTTTCAACTTGTAGACTGAGTCTTATGTGTTTCTCTATTTTCGGTTGGGTGTTTTTGGTGTGTTTAGGTGTTTGAAC
The DNA here is from genome assembly GCA_025506505.1 of Flaveria sonorensis. Lineage (NCBI taxonomy): Eukaryota > Viridiplantae > Streptophyta > Magnoliopsida > Asterales > Asteraceae > Flaveria > Flaveria sonorensis. The sequence goes on along the minus strand of CM046424.1, from coordinate 28,166,705 downwards.
TCCAAGTGCTCTTGAGTTTGGAGGAATTTTACTCGAAGGCTGCTGTAGGTGAGTTCTAGATCCCCGGTTTTTCTGTTTTAAACATGTTCTGGGGCTGAAATGCATGTAAACTATTATTTTTGTAATTTCCAGTATGTTAACCGTATATGTTTCCCCTGTTTTATGTGGGTATGTGTGTTTGTGAATGTTTGACCGAATTATGTGGTTGTATGCTTGTTTTATGTGCTTAGTATGCTAGATTTGGGCTAGGATTATGTAAGGATGATGATCGGGAACTAAAAATTGGCATAAGTTAGAACTGGTATAGTGCCCATGTGCCCAAACTACCCATACGCTTAAGTGTTGCTTATGCGCCTAAGTTTCCCATACGCCCAAGTACTCAGGCGCCTGCATAGTTCCTATGCGCCTAAGTTTTTTGCCCATACGCCTAAGTGTTGCTCATGCGCCTAAGTTTCCCATGCGCCCAAGTACCTATGCGACTGCATAGTGCTCATGCGCCTGCATAGTACCCATGCGCTTGCATAGTACCCATGCGCCTGCATAGTACCCTTGCGCCTAAGTTTTTCCACATGCGCCTGCATAGTGCTCATGCGCCTGCATAGTACCCATGCGCCTAAGTTTTTTCCATGCGCCTAAGTTTTTCCCCATGCGCCCAAGTGTTCCCATACGCCTAAGTATCCATACGCCTGCATAGTGCCCATGCGCCCACATAGTGCTCATGCGCCTAAGTTGCCTTAGAATTTTTCTGAAATTTAGGGAAAAATGGAAATTAATGATTAAGCTCTAGGATGTTTTGGTGGGTTATGTTTGTTCATGTTATGCATGTTGTGGCATGTTATTGATGTTCCTTATTGCATATTATTACGTGACTTTACGTGGTGTGTTAATGCTCTTATACGTAAAGTATTATATAATGAAAGTAAAAGACATTATTAACGAAGTGGAACCTAATGAAAGAATGTAAAGTCTTGCAAGCAACTGAAAGGAGGTTCACAACTTATTGAGGGGTTGTTAGCTCAACTGTGTGTGGTTTAGCTAGCCCATGAGGATACGCACAGGGGTCAATCCTTGTGATTGACCAATATGTACGAATAGGACCCTTGCCGCTTGCCCTGGTACTGGAGTCAGCTTCGTGCACAATGTTAGGGGTCTATTTATAGACTTCAGCCCAGTACCAGCTTCATGCACAATGTTTGGGGCATAGCATATGACATTGGTCTAGATGAAAGTGAAAGATAATGTTGAAAGTACGAAATGAATGAAAAGAATGTTGAAAGATAATAATGATATTATCAAGATGTATGTATGTTGTATGATCACGAAAGAAAGTAAAGGAAAGGTTTTTACTAAAGGTAAAGTATTTTATTATATAAAACTAGATCTCACTCAGCAACGCTGACTTTTCATGCATTTTCAGTTGGCAGGTAACTTGTTGCTGAGGATGGCACGAGGGTGAAGCTACTTGGCGAGTAAGACTGGCATCCATCTCATGCAATAATAATGATGTTGTTTTGTAATACAACTAAGTGACATTTTGTAATATTTTAAACGGTGATGTATTACTTGGCAAATGTATTTATTAAAGCATGAAATGGTTTTTGATGAATTATTCCGTTGCAATATTTTATTACTTAATAAATCTTAATATGTTTTGATATAAATGAGGTTGTGATTGACCAACTGTGGGGGTTCCTGGGAACAGGGCCTTACAAGTTGGTATCAGAGCCAAAGTTTAAGAGAAATGGGCAAATATTTTCAAAACCTAAACTTAAACTGAGAATGGGACCGAATGGAGGGATGCCAGCCCAAGTAGCTACATGCCATCAGGTAATTTACTTTCTTAAGGTTAACTGGTATTATGTGCGCATGCTATCTAATTTATGTGCTCTTAGTAGATTTGGATACTAATGTAGTCAGGACAGGCAATGCTTGGGGTATGAAGAGTAAAGTAAGTGGCTAATCACAACTGGATACTATAATTAGGGACTTACTATACTTGACATAATCCGAGCTATTACCTTGAATGACCGTGTTGGTGTTTGAATCTTATAGTGTTTAGAGGATGGCGGGTGGTAGATCTACAAAGGCTTCTCGAGGAGGTGTACAGGGTGGTCGTGGTGCTAGGCCACGTGTCACCAGGAACAAGGCTAAGGTTGCTGTGATGGCTCCTGCAGAGCCCAAGCTTCATCACCAGGAAGGCGGTGATGAGAGTGCTAATTTTAGAGCCTCTGTGAAGGAGGCAGATGTGGAGGAAGTTCATCAGGTCATGCAGACGATCCTGCCGTCTGTGGTGACCATGGTTGTTCATGCTATGAGGGAGGATGAAAAGAAAGAGAAGGAGGAGAGGAGGGGGACTGTTGGGAGAGGTTCAGGTGATTGGGAGCAGCCAGAGACTAAGATGGTTGTCTCAAGTGATGATGATGAGGAGGAAGCGGTGCAGGAGACTGCCAAGGGGTGTAGTTACAGGGCATTCCAGAGATGCAAGCCCCCAACTTTTGATGGAAATGGTAATGCTGCTGCTGCTCACCGATCGATGAGGGAGATGGAGGCGGTGCTCGATATCAGGGAGTGCCTAGAGGATCAGAAGGTGAAGTTTGCTACCCACTCATTTATGGACTCGGCCTTATGCTGGTAGGACAACATTGTCCAGGCCAAGGGTAGTAGGGAAATTGGGAGGATGAGGTGTTGTGAGCTGAAGAAGTTGGTGATTGAGGAATTTTGTCCTCATAGGGAGCTTCACAAGATTGAGAGAGAGTTCGTACAGCTGGAGGTGGGAACTACACACCAGCAATAAATGACTAAGTTCAACGAGATGGCAAGGCTGGTGCCGGATCAGGTGACGCCGTTGTCAAGGAAGATCAAGAGGTATATTTAGGGTTTGCCGGCAGACATCCACAGGCACATGATCGCCGCCCGGCCGAGTACATTTAGGTCCGTGGTTGATCTGGCAGGGAGATTGTATGATGAAAGAGAGGTGGTAGTGGTAGAGGTGAATAAGAAAGGTGATGGTTATAGAAATTGGAAGGGGAAAAGATTTGGCAGTGGTGGTTTCACCCCCAAAAGCAAAAAGGCAAGAATGGATGACAAGGGGTGGTGACGGCAGGTACTGGGTCAAGGATGTGTAATAGGTGTGGGAAGGAGCATGCGGGGGAATGCAAGTGGGGATCAATTCTCTGCTTCAAGTGTGGGAAGCCCGGTCATAGGGCAAGGGATTATGGAGTGGCGAGGTGCTACAATTATGGCGAGACTGGGCATATGAGTAGAGATTGCTGGAAGCCGAGGGCTGAAAGTTCTAGGGCAAAGAAGGGGACCGAGAAGGATGGGCAGGAAGCAAAAGCCAGAGCATTTATGATGACTTGGGAGGAGGCTAGAGTGGACCCCGATGTCATGTCACGTATGTTCCTAGTAAGCTATACTTGTGTCTCTGTACTATTTGATTCTGGTGCTAGTAAGAGTTTTATTTCTGCTGCCTTCTATGCGAAGTTTCCTGTTAGGAGTAGAAAGATTGATGAGCCTTTTGATGTAGAAACTGCCATTGGTAAGTCTACCAGGATTTCTGATCTGATTGAGAATTATGACATAGAGTTGGAAGGCCATAGGTTCTCTGCTAAATTATTCATGATGCCCCTAGGCGGGTTTGATGTGGTTCTGGGGATGGATTGGTTAGCGGCCTATGAGGCAAATATTGTGTGTCGCAAGAAAATGATCCTATTAACTATGCCTGATGGGAGTTCGGTGACGATCTATGGTGATCGAGTTACTACGGTTCTGAAGGTGATTTTGATGGTGGTGGTAGATAAGTGCATGAATCGTGGATGTAGTGCCTACCTGGCTTACATGAAGGATGTGGATGCGTCAGTACCACAAGTGTTCAACATACCAGTTGTGTGTGGCTTTCCAGACGTGTTCCTAGAAGATTTACCAGGTGTGCCACCGGACCATGAGATCGAGTTCCAGATCGGCTTGATACCTAGTGCTCAACCTGTTGCTATGGCACCGTATCGATTGGCTCCGTCTGAGATGAAGGAACTAATGGTTCAATTGCAAGAGTTGTTGGACAAAGGGTTCATTCGACCGAGTATCTCTCCCTGGGGTGCTTCGTTCTTGTTTGTAAAGAAAAAGGATGGTAGTATGAGGATGTGCATCTACTACCGTGAGTTAAACAAGTTGACGGTGAAGAACCGATATCCACTACCCAGAATTGATGACTTATTTGATCAGCTCCAAGGTGCCAGTTGGTTCTCAAGGATAGATCTCCGATCTGGTTACCATCAATTGAAGGTGAAGGAGAAGGATATACCTAAAACAGCTTTTCACACGCGTTATGGACACTACGAGTTTCTTGTTATGTCTTTTGGTCTAACTAACCGCCAGCTTCCTTTATGGATTTGATGAACCGGGTGTGTCGGCCGATGTTGGATAAATCAGTGATTGTGTTTATCGATGATATCCTGATGTATTCGAAGAGCGAAGAAGAGCATGCCAGTCATATTCGTGAGGTATTGGAGACACTTAGAAGAGAGAAGCTGTATGCTAAGTTCTCCAAATGCGCTTTCTGGTTGCACGAGGTTTAGTTTTTGGGTCATGTGGTAAATTCCGAAGGGATCATGGTAGACCTGGCAAAGGTGGAGGCGGTGATGCAGTGGAAGTCTCCAAAGACGCCATCCGAGATCCGCAGTTTCTTGGGTTTAGCATGCTATTACAGGAGATTCATTCAAGACTTTTCTTAGATAGCCTCACCATTGACCAAGCTGACCCGCAAGGATATGAAGTTTGTATGGGGTCTGAACATGAGAACGCTTTTGAGGAGTTAAAGACAAGATGAAGCTCCTGTCTTGACATTGCCTGAAGGGAATGAAGACTTGGTGGTCTATTCAGATGTTTCTTATTCAAGATTGGGACGAAGTGCACTATCTTCACTGACCATAAGTGCTTGAAATACTTCTTTGAGCAGAAGGACCTCAATATGAGGCAAAGGAGGTGATTAGAGTTGAACAAGGATTATGATTGTAAGATCCACTACCTTCCGGGCAAGGCCAACGTAGTGGCGGATGCCCTTAGCCGAAAGGAGAGACCCGAGCCAATCTGAGTGAAAGCTTTCCAGTTGGTGATGACCTTCGATGTGATGGCACAGGTCAAAGAATTTCAAGATGAGGCGCTGAAGCAAGACTGAATCAATTCCGAAAGAATGAAAGGTATAGTCTCGGAGTTGGGTGAGAACACTCTCGGAGTTAGAACCCGCTTCGGGCGGATGTGGATCCCTCGTTATGGAGACCTACGGTGGCGAATCATGGATGAAGCTCATAAGACTCGATACTCTATTCATTCCGGTGCTACAAAGATGTATCATGATATGAAGAAAGATTACTGGTGGCCGGGTATGAAGCACGATGTAGCGGAGTATGTGAGCAAGTGCCTTACTTGCTTGCAAGTAAAGGCTAAGCATCAGAAGCCATACGGGAAGATCTAGCCTTTGGATATACCTGAGTGGAAATGGAAGCACATCACCATGGACTTCATTATGAAGTTACCACGTACGGCAAGAGGGTATGATACCATATGGGTGATAGTAGACCATCTGATGAAGAGTGCTCATTTCTTGCCAATCTGTGAGATGTATTCATCTGAGAGGTTGGCGGATCTATTCATTAAGGAGATTATGACGCGTCATGTTGTACCAGTGTCTATCGTGTCTGACCGTGACACTCGGTTTACATCCAAGTTTTGGAAGAGATTTCATGACGCGATGGAGACGAGGTTGCATATTAGTACGGCTTACCATTCTCAGACAGATGGTCAGTCGGAGAGGGAAATTCAAACACTGGAAGATATCCTACGGGCATGCGTGATCGATTTTTGAGGAAGTTGGGATGAACACTTACCGTTAGCCGAATTCTCATACAACAACAGTTATCATGCCAGCATTGGTATGCCACCATATGAGATGCTATATGGTAGAAAGTGTAGAACGCCTGTATGTTGGGGAGACATCGGACAGAAGGAGTTGGGGAGCGTTGAAGTGATCGAGGATACGACTGAAAAGTTGGAGAAGATCAAGGCCTTTATGAAGGCTGCAAAAGATAGGCAAAAGTCGTATGCTGACAAGAGGCGTAGACCGATTGAATTCAAGGTGGGTGATAGATTTATGCTGAAGGTTTCATCTTAGAAGGGGATCATTCGGTTCAAAAAGCGGGGTAAGCTGAGCCCGAGGTATATAGGACCTTTCCAAATCATTGCTCGAGTAGGAAAAGTAGCCTATAGGTTGGAGCTACCCGATGAGTTAAGTGGGATTCATCCGACATTCCATGTATCTCACCTAAGAAAGTGCTTAGCCGATGAGGATATGATTGTGCCACTGTAGGATATTGAGGTGGTTGAACGGCTCAATTATGTGGAGCAACCTTTGGGCATCATTGACAGAAAAGAGAAGAGATTACGGAATAAAGTGGTTCCACTAGTGCGAGTACAGTGGAGGCACATGAAGGGATCAGAGTCCACGTGGGAGACCGAGGAAGAGATGAGACAACATTATCTATAACTGTTCGAGGAGTGACAGGTTTCGAGGATGAAACCTATATAAAGGGGTGGACTTGTAACACCCGGATATTTTAAAAAGATGAAAAGAAAAGAAAAAGAAAAGAAAAAGAGAAGTATAAAGAAAAAAGGGTGAAATAACCCAAGTTGAGGGGTTAAAGTTTTGCAAAAGGCAAACTTTAATATAGTTATGTTTAAAAGTGGGCATGGCCACCCACACTTCCGCTCACCAACTGCCTTCGATAGCAGAAAAAGAAGAAAAGCAGAGTTCCATTGGTTTTTAGAGAGAAGAAGAAGAAGATCTTCTAGAAAGTAAGATTTTGTGTGTTTTGTTTGGTTTCAGCTGGGTTTTCAGCTTGTAGACCGAGTCTTATGTGTTTCTCTGTTTTCGGTAGGGTTTTTTTAGTGTGTTTAGGTGTTTGAACTCCAAGTGTTCTCGAGTTTGGAGGAGTTTTACTCAAAGGCTGCTGTAGGTGAGTTCTAGATCCTCGGTTTTTCTGTTTTAAACATGTTTTGGGGCTGAAATGCATGTAAACTATTATTTTTACAATTTCCAGTATGTTAACCTTATATGTTTCCCCTGTTTTATGTGGGTATGTGTGTTTGTGAATGTTTGACTGAATTATGTGGTTGTATGCTTGTTTTATGTGCTTAGTATGCTAGATTTGGGCTAGGATTATGTAAGGATGATGATCGGGAACTGAAAATTTGCATAAGTTAGAACTGGTATAGTGCCCATGCCCCCAAACTGCCCATACGCCTGAGTGTTTCTCATGCGCCTAAGTTTCCCATACCCCCAAGTACTCATGCGCCTGCATAGTTCCCATGCGCCTAAGTTTTTTGCCCATACGCCTAAGTGTTGCTCATGCACCTAAGTTTCCCATGCGCCCAAGTACCCATGCGCCTGCATAGTACCCATGCGCCTAAGTGTTTCCCCATGCGCCTGCATAGTTCTCATGCGCCTGCATAGTACCCATGCGCCTAAGTTTTTCCCATGCGCCTAAGTTTTTCCCCATGTGCCCAAGTGTTCCCATGCACCTAAGTATCCATACGCCTGCATAGTGCCCATGCGCCCACATAGTGCTCATGCGCCTAAGTTGCCTTAGAATTTTTTGAAATGTAAGGAATTATAGAAATTAATGAGTAAGCTCTAGGTTGTTTTGGTGGGTTATGTTTGTTCATTTTATGCATGTTGTGGCCTGTTATTGATGTTCCTTATTACGTATTATCACATGACTTTACGTGGTGCGTTAATGCTCTTATACGTAAAGTATTATATAATGAAAGTGAAAGACATTATTAACGAAGTGGAACCTAATGAAAGAATGTAAAGTCTTGCAAGCAACTGAAAGGAGGTTCACAACTCATTGAGGGGTTGTTAGCTCAACTGTGTGCGGTTTAGCTAACACATGAGGATGCGCACATGGGTCAATCCTTGTGATTGACCAATATGTATGAAACGGGACCCTTGTCGCTTGCCCCGGTACTGGAGTCAGCTTCGTGCACAATGTTAGGGGTCTATTTATAGACTTCGGCCTAGTACCAGCTTCGTGCACAATGTTTGGGGTATAGCATATGACATTGGTCTAGATGAAAGTGAAAGATAATGATGAAAGTATGAAATGAATGAAAAGAATGTTGAAAGATAATAATGATATTATCAAGATGTATGTATGTTGTGTGATCATGAACGAAAGTAAAGGAAAGGTTTTTACTAAAGGTAAAGTATTTTATTTTATAAAACTAGATCTCACTCAGCAACGCTGACTTTTCATGCATTTTCAGTTGGCAGGTAACTTGTTGCTGAGGATGGCACGAGGGTGAAGCTACTTGACGGGCAAGACTGGCATCCATCTCATGCAATAATAATGATGTTGTTTTGTAATACAACTAAGTGACATTTTGTAGTCTTTTAAACGATGATGTATTACTTGGCAAATGTATTTATTAAAGCATGAGATGGTTTTTGATGAATTATTCCGCTGCAATATTTTATTACTTAGTAAATCTTAATATGTTTTGATATAAATGAGGTTGTGATTGACCAACTGTGGGGTTCTCGAGAATGGGGCCTTATATGTTTTCTGTTTGAACTTATTATATTACTTGTGAGCTTGGTTAAGATTCTGCTTCATCAACCCGAGTGACATTAAGTGAGTTTGTGTGATTATCTTGTGTTGTGAGACAAACATCGATCCTTCAATTGGTATCAGAGCATTTTTAGGCTCTTGATTATGAGATCTTACCATCCCAAATCACCCTTGTTTCTTCATACTCACTCACTTCACTCTAATGGCTCTCAACCAGAAGTCCTCTGAGTTTGAGATGGGAACGATGACCAAGGCTCCTACCATCACTCCTGATGACTTTGAGACCTGGTGCATCCATATTGAAGGCTTCATCAAGTACCAGGATAGCCGAATATAGAGGTCTATTACCCATGGTCCATACAAGCCAAAAGTGGCATCTCCAGCAGGAAATGGTGCCATGATTAAGAAGGCCATTAAAGACTACTCAGATGAAGAGTATAAGAGAATGGACATTAACTACAAAACCATGACTATTCTGCTTACTTCTATACCAAACTCTATAATGGTAGACTTTAAGCAATGCGAGTCTGCCAAAGAACTCTTTGAGGCTTTGAAGCTGATGTACTCTGGTTCTGCTGAATCCAAGGAGTCAAAGAAAGATGTACTGAAGCAAAAGTTTGAGAACTTCACATATATTGTTGGTGAGACTTTGAGCCAAGAATACTTTAGATACATGGACTTGATCACCTCTCTTCAGTCTATGGGAGTGATTCTTGAGAAGAGAGACATAGTAAGAAAATTCATGAGTGCACTGCCTCATGAGTGGACTTTCTATTGTGTCTCAATCAAGAGAACTGAGAATCTCAACACTCTCACCATGACTGAACTATATGGAATCCTTGATGGATACCGTATGGAGATGGAATCTCAGAAAAGCCATCAGATGAACAGTATCACCAATCCTTTAGTCAGCAATGCTCTACATGTTGCTAAAGGTTCAAAAACTCCCCAGCCCCAGTTGTACTTGAACTACCCCTAACAGTCATCCTCTTCTTCTAGGCCTTACATCATATTCCCTGAGACACCTAGGTCTCAACAGGCTCATCAAAATCCTTTCCAGGATAGCTATGCCTTTGTTTCAGGGAGTGAGCACTCTGGAGATTTTCAATTCTATTTTGATGATCTGGAGTGTTTCAGCCCAGATGATGTAGAATTCATGGACATTGTCCAACAGATGGCTCTCCTGACCTACAGAGCAAAGAAGTTCTTCAAAATAACTGGAAGGTAGTTCCCTCAGAACCCAACCAACAACAAATTTGGGTTCAACAAGCAAACGCTAAGTGCTACAACTGCACCAGCTTGGTCACTTTGCAAGGGAATGCAAAGCTCCTATATCTAATCCTGGAGCAACTCAAGCCTCCTAACATCCTGTTACCTCTAAAGCTGCAACCAAATCCATTAAGCAATAAACTATAGCTGTTGCTCAAGAAGTTGATAGGAGCTTCATGATGCCAGATGTCACTCCTGCTCAACCTCTCATGGCTGGAACTGAAGACACTAAGATATATGAACATCTCTGTACTCCAACTTGTATTGCTAAGGTCAAATTGTATCAGGACTACAACATGGAAATTAAATCTGATATTGAGTATTTAAATATACTAAAATCTAATTTTAAGAAAGCAAAATTTGACTACAAACTCAAAATAGAAGAGTTATAGAAAACTGTGTCCTCTTTAAAACATGAACATTTAAATTAGAGGGCTTAAATAAAAGATTTAATATCCAAGTTGACTGAGGCTCAAGCCCAGCTAGTGATAGCTGAGGCTAAAGCTAAGAAGTATGCCATTGAAGAGCATAACTTCAACACCATCATTGCGTCATCCTCCCACTCAAAGGTGTGTTATCAAAACAAAAGTGGGTTGGGAACTAATGAAATTGCTCCACCACACTCCTTTGTGTCTATTGGACAGCCTAGATGTGGTGTAGAGGAGGAAGAGGTTCTGATTGCTGACCCATTACCCAAAGAGCAGAAGAATGATACAATAATGGAAACCACCACAGGGAAGGATAAGGTAGAAAACCTCATCCCCATAGCTGATGATCAACCCTTAACTACCAAATCTAGAAGAAACAAAATCAAGGCAGCAAGAAAAACTACCAAGAATGTGGCTGAGTCAAAGTTAAAGATAGACCCAAAGCAAAAGGGTGTATTCATATCAGTTGGATTTCAAGTGGTTGGAAATCTTGATTCAGGAAAGGAATGTAGTACCAACATTTCTGTTCTGAAGAAGGATCAAAAGTTGAAGGGGAAGGTTGATAACAAAGAAAAGAAGCTCCAGAAGCAACCATCAACTTGCCCTATCAAAATTAGCATTGAATGCATAATCTATGGCCTGCATAACCACATGGCTAAAGATTGTTATTACAATCCAGTAAGCACACATTATGCATCTAATGTTAAGAAAGAAGGAGTCAAGGAGGGTTTCATGACATTACCATGTGGCCAAAGTGTTAAGAAAAAGGAAAGTTTGTTTCTGAAGCCAAGTTGCTTTCGGAGGAAGCTTACTCTTTCGAAGAGAAACTGACTTCAGAAGACAAACAAAAGAACAAACAAAAGCTTCCTAAGTTTTCCCTTGAAGCTAGAGTGCCTTCGGAAGCAAGTACTTCCAAAAGCAAACTAGCTTTGGAAGCAAAACAAAGGAACAAAAGGAATCCATCAAAACCTTTTGAAAAGAAGACTGCTTCGGAAAAAAGGTGGTGACAACTACTTCCGAGAAAAAAGAAGCCTCAGAAGCAAGTTATGCTGCACAAGCCTCTTCAGGCTCATCAAGGTTGATCAACCATAGTATGGAATGGAAGATCAGAAAAGATGCTGCAGCCCAATCCTCTTCTCCACAAACCATAATTGAACTCCGATGCATACATTTTGGTTCAATTATATCATCTGAATTGGAAAAGCCCAAGATCAAAAAGGCTTGGGTTTCCAATAGTAACTAACCATTTCACCTTTATGTGCAGGGACATCTACATGACAAAAATGAAAATATCTAGATTATAGACAGTGGATGCTCCAGGCTCATTACAGGGAATAGATCTCTCCTACAATAGTTTGAACACTTTGATGGAGGCCTTGTTTAGTTTGGAGGTGAAGTCTGAGGATACATATCTGGTAGAGGTAGTGTATCCAATGGTAAGTTAAAATTTGATAAAGTAAACTTTGTTAAACAACTTGAACACAATCTCCTTAGTGTTTCTTAATTCTATGATCAAAAGCACCAAATGCTTTTCATAGAACATGAGTGCATCATCCTCAAACCCTGGATGACAATTCCTCAGGAATTGGTGCTTTTTAGATCTCCAGGAGAGGGGATATGCACAAGCTGGATATGAACAAAGCTTCCCCACTGGGTGAAGCATCATGCTTTCTTTCCAAAGCAAATGGTGATGAGTCAACTCTTTGGCATAAAAGAATGTGCCATGTTAATTTTAAAACCATGAATAAATTGGTTAAAAATAATTTGGTACATGGTGTGCCTAAAAAGGAATTTATCTGTAAGGATAACTGTGTTGCCTGCCTAAAAGGGAAGCAACAAAAAGTTTCACATAAATCCAAAAAGGTTAACTCTGTCATCACCCCATTACACTTGTTGCATTTGCATCTGTTTAGTCCTACAAGTATAATGAGCATTGGAAGGAAATCATATTGCCTTGTGATTGCTGATGATTTCACAAGATTTACATGGGTTTTCTTTTTAAGAACTAAAGATGAAACTACTGAAACTTTAAAATCTTTTATTCTTAAAATTGAAAATCAAATAGATCACAAGGTAAAAATAATTAGAAGTGATCAAGGGACTGAGTTTAAGAATCAAGTACTTGACTCATTCTGTAACTCAAAAGGGATTGCCAGACAATATAGTGCTCCTAGAACTCCACAACAGAATGGTGTTGCTGAGAGGAGGAACAGGACATTAATTAAGGCTGCTAGAGCTATGTTAGCCAACTCAAAACTGCCCTTAACCCTTTGGACAAAAGCAGTCAGCACTGTATGTTATGTGCAGAACAGGATTCTTATAGTTAAGCCATATGGAAAAACACCTTATGAGCTATGGAACAAGAGGCCACCATTCATTGGCTTTCTTAGGTCCTTTGGCAGTAGATGTACCATCATTAACACAAAAGAAAATTTAGCAAAATTTGCTAAAAAGTCTGATTATGCTATCTTTGTTGGATATTCCTCAACCTCTATTGCATACAGAGTGTATAATATTAAAAGTCAACAATTTGATGAATCATCCAACATTGTTGTCAATGAGCACACACCTTGTGTTAAGGGCAATGGTCCGGAATATATCTTCAATTTAGAATTGTTTCTAAACTATTCTAAACCATCTTGTAAGAATGTTTCAACTGGAACATGAATTCAAGTGTTTGAGTTACCAAGACCTATTCCAATTTCTCCAAGAAGAAATGAAGATCAAGCTCCTTCAACTAAAAATCCTGAAAGCTTTAATATCTCAGGAAACAATGGAGCTTCATCAACTTGTCAGGCAACTGAGTCTCATAACTCAATAGTTGACAACTCAAGTATTCAACACCAAGCTGATGAAGACAGTGATCAAGAGGAACAGGCAACTGTTGATGCTACTTCTCAGCAAAATACCATTGATGTTGTCACACATTCATTGAATTAGTGCTCATTGAATGAATGTGAGACATCAGCTGGTGATGGTGTTTAAAATCCTGAGCAAAAATTTTCAAACTTGGATCTATCTATGCAACTAGACTTGATTCCTAGGCTCAGGATACACAACACTCATCCAGCTAAGAACATCATTGGGGATGTCTCAGAAGGTGTGACAACAAGAAGTCAGACCCACTATGGGAATGTTTGCTTGTACTCGTGCTTTCTCTCTTCAATGGAACCAAAGAAGGTGGAAAAAGCCCTCAAAGACAATAATTTAATAGAATCAATGCAAGAGGAGTTGCTTCAATTCAATAGGCAAAAAGTATGGAACTTATGTACATTGCCACCTGGTCAGGTTCCTATTGGCATAAAGTGGGTATACAGAAACAATAGAGATGATATAGCTTTGATCATCAAGAACAAATCTTGACTTGTTGTTTAAGGATACACATAGGAGGAAGGTATAGATTACACAGATGTCTTTACACCTGTTGCAAGACTTGAGGCTGTGCGAATCTTTCTTGCTTTTACTGCATCCAAGAACTTCACAGTTTATTAACTTGATGTGAAATGTGCATTTCTGTATGGGGATATCGACAGATAAGTCTATGTGTGCTAGCCACCCGGATTTGAAGACCCACAACATCCCAACTATGTGTGTAAACTTGATAAAGCTCTATATGGGTTGCATCAGGCACCTAGGCTATGGTATGAGACACTATCTCAGTTCATTCTCAAGAATGGCTATACCAGAGGCACAATAGACAAACCTTGTTCATAAGGAAGTGTGGGAAGGATATGATGCTTGTAAAAGTCTATGTTGATGACATCATATTTGGTTCCTCAAATGACCAAATGTGTAAAGACTTTGAAAGCATCATGAGGAAGAAGTTTGAAATGAGTTCCGTGGGAAAGATGGATTTCTTCCTAGGAATTCAGGTGAAGCAGATGGAAGAAGGGTTCCTCATCAATCAATCTAAGTATGTCAATATATCTTAGATAGATTTGAGATGATAGATTGTAAGCCAGCCAGGACACCTATACCTAGAAATCATAATCTTAATCCTGATTCCGAGGGGGAGGATACTGATCAGCATCAGTCCAGGGAAATTATTGGATCTTTGATGTATCTCACTGCAAGTAGACCTGATATCATGTTTGCAACAAGCATCTATGCAAGATATCAGGCTTCTCCAAAGGTGTCTCACCTAATTGCTGCCAAAAGAATTCTTAGATACCTCAAAGGAGCTCCTAAATTAGGTCTTTGGTATCCTAAGAATAGGGATTTTAACCTCTATGGTTACACTGACAGTGATTATGGTGGCTGCAATATCAACAAGAAATCAACATCGGGAGGATGTCAATTTCTTGGTGGAAGGATTATCTCTTGGCAATGTAAGAAGCAATCATGTGTATCCACACAAACTGCTGAAGTTGAGTATATTGCTGCTGCAAGATGTTGTGCTCAACTGCTTTGGATTTAGAATTAGATGCTGGATTATGGTTTCAACTTCATGGAGACTCCTATCCACATAGACAACAAGAGTGCCATTTCTATCACAGAAAATCCAGTCAAGCACTCCAAGACAAAACACATTGACATCAGGTATCATTTTCTTTCAAGATATTCATGAGAAAAATCTAATCAAGCTAGTCAAAGTCAATACAAATGAACAATATGTTGACTTGTTCACAAAAGCCTTTGATGAACAAAGATTTAAATATTTAATCACACCTATTAGGATGATTAACATTGACTAGTCTTTCTCTTTTGAAAACCTTTTAAAATGTGTCTTGTCTATGTTATCTAAATACAATCTAAGCCTTATTGCCAGAAAGTTTTTCAAAATTGTAAAATTTTCTAAGTAAGAAATCTTCCGAAGAGAATTTTACCCTCTGAAGAGTTTTACAAAACTCTTCCGAAGAGTAAAATTCCTTCAAGAACATTTTCTTCCGAAGATATTTTGGCCTCGGAAGAAATTTTGACTATTAGTCAAAATGTTTTCGAAGCTTATTAACTTTAATTCTCGGAAGCATTTATTGTTCTCGGAAGCAAATGTGGTTATAAACCAATGTGTGCCTTCGAAAATAAAATGCCTTCGGAAGAAACTCTTTAGAAACAAACTCGTTTGTCTTCAGAAGAGTTTAAACTCTCGAAAGAAATTTTACTATGCAATGGAAATCTTTGGGCCCCACATGATTTTACTGTAGAGATATTGTTAGAAAAACAGTAATTAGCCAGAATTTTAAATCTTTTTCATCATATCATTTTCCGCCTACATCCACTTGAACCTCAAACTATCTTTTCATCTATCGTTTCACTTTATCCAGTGGATTTTTCTAACCATATAAAATTACCGGCTGTTTCTCTTTCTTATTTTTCTTTACCATTCATCGAAACCCCAATATTTCACTATTCATCTTCTTCATCCTGCTTCTGCTATTTTCCTACTTCAATAAAACAGTTTCCATTTGAACAATGGCCTTAAATACCCAACACAACCAAGTCGCCATCCTTGACTCTTCAAGGGATGCCGATTTTGCCCCTATTATCCAATTTCTCTCTCAATCAACATATTTTACTGCCCTTACTGTTAACCCCACCATCTACTCAAACCACATGGCCGAATTATGGGCCAATGGTCGAAGCAAAACGATCAATGATGAAAGGGTCATCAGATCAAGGGTCTGCGGACAGGAGATCATCATCAGTGAAACAACCATCAGGGAGCATCTGGAACTCCATGATGAAGGCGCCTCCATAGAATTCCTAAAGTCTAATTTGGAGGAAACCTACACTCAAATGGGATATGGATGAGATGTGAGCAGATCTACAATCTACAAGTTCAACTTCTCCTACAACTGGAAGTTCCTGCTTCATATTGTCCTGCACAGCTTATCCAACAAATTGGGGGGATGGGATCAAATTCCCTATGATCTGGGCTGCCTAGTCCATGGGTTGGTAAATGTAAGGCCCCGTTCCCGAGACGCTTACAGTTGGTCAATCATCGCATAAATAATATAAAACACCTCATTTTGCAGTGGAAATTTAACTTTTCATTAATAAATAAAAACACGTCAATTATCATATCATTTTGATTACAACTCAAAAATTGTATTAATACATTAACATTTTCAAAATATGGATGTCAAACTCGAATCATCCCCAATAGCTTATGCATCCATGCCTGCATCTCCTCAACATCATCGATTACCTGCCAACTGATATACATATAAAAAGTCAATGACGCTGAGTGAGTTCTAGTTTGTATAATAAAATACTTTACTTTTAATAAAAACCTTTCCTTTACTTTCTTTTGTGGTCACACATCATACGTTCATCTTGATAATAATCATTTTTATCTTTCATCATCGTTCATAATCGTTCATTTCGTACTTTATTATCTTTCACTTTCATCTAGACCAATGTCGTATACTATACCCCAAACATTGTGCACGAAGCTGGTACTGGGCTGAAGTCTATAAATAGACCCTTAACATTGTGCACGAAGCTGACACCAGTACCGGGGCAAGCGACAAGGGTCCCGTTTCATACATATTAGTCAATCACAAAGATTGACCCCCGTGTGCATCCTCATGGGTTAGCTAAACTGCACACAGTTGAGCTCCCATTTCCACTCGGGTATATCCAAGGGTTGGATCTTCCCCTATGGCTTCTGATGCTCCGCCTTCACTTGTAAACAAGTAAGGCACTTACTCAGATACACCGCCACATCGCGCTTCATTACCGACCACCAGTAATCTTTCTTCATATCATGATACATCTTTGTAGCACCGGGATGAATTGAGTATCGAGTCTTGTGAGCCTCATCTATGATCTTCCCACGTAGATCCCCATAACGAGGAATCCACATCCTCCCAAAGCAGGTTCTAACACGAAGAGTGTTCTCCCCCAACTCGGTGACTAGACCTTTCATCCTTTCGGAGTTAATCCGATCTTCTTTCAGCGCTTCATCCTGAAATCCCTTAACCTGCTTCATCATATCAGAGGTCAAGATCACCTGATAAGCCTTTACTCAAATTTGTTCGTGTCCTTCCTTTCGGCTAAGGGCATCCGCCACCACATTCGTCTTGTCTGGATGGTAATGAATCTCACAGTCATAGTCTTTGATCAACTCTAACCTCCTCCTTTGCCTCATATTAAGACCCTTCTGCTCGAAGAAGTACTTCAAGCTTTTATGGTCAGTGAAGATGGTGCACTTCGGCCCGTACAAGTAGTGCCTCCAAATCTTCAATGGAAAGACCACAGCCACCAACTCCAAGTCATGAGTAGGGTAGTTAGCCTTATGGGTCTTCAACTGTCAGGACGCATAGGCTATAACTTTTCCCCATTGCATCAGCACGCAACCCAATCCCGGATAAGAAGCATCCAAATAGACCACCAAGTCTTCGTTCCCTTCGGGTAACGTCAAGATAGGAGCTTGAGTCAATCTTGTCTTTAACTCATCTAAAGCATTCTCCTACTCTCGAATCCATACGAACTTCACATCTTTACCGGTCAACTTGGTCAATGGTGAAGCTATCTTGGAGAAGTCTTGGATGAATCTTCTGTAGTAGCCCGCCAAACCCAAGAAACTATGAATCTTAGATGGCGTCTTTGGATACTTCCATTGCATCACCGCCTCAACTTTTGCCGGGTCCACCATGATCCCTTCAGGATTAACCACTTGACCCAGAAACTGAACTTCGCGTAACCAGAATGCACACTTGGAGAATTTGGCATATAGCTTCTCCCTTCTGAGCATCTCTAGCACCTCCCAAATGTGACTGGCATGCTCTTCTTCGTTCTTCAAATAAATTAGGATGTCATCAAACACTATCACTAATTTGTCTAGAATAGGCCGACATACCCGATTCATCAAATCTATAAAAGCAGCTGGCGTGTTGGTTAAACCAAAAGACATCACAAAAAACTCTTAGTGTCCATAACACGTACGAAAAGCTGTCTTAGGAATATCCTTCTCCTTCACCTTCAGTTAGTGGTAGCCAGATCGGAGGTCTATCCCCGAGAATCAACTGGCACCTTGGAGCTGATCAAACAAGTCATCAATCCTCGGTCACGGGCACCGATTCTTCACTGTCAATTTATTCAGTTCATGGTAGTTGATGCACATCCTCATGCTATCGTCCTTCTTCTTCACAAACAAGACCAAAGCTTACAGTGTCAATCATCGCATAAATAATATAAAACACCTCATTTTACAGTGAAAATTTAACTTTTCATTAATAAATAAAAACATGTCAAATTATCACATCATTTCAATTACAACCCAAAAATTGTATTAATACATTAACATTCTCAAAATATGGATGCCAGACTCGAATCATCCCCAGTTGCTTATGCATCCATGCCTGCACCTCCTCAGCATCATCGATTACCTGCCAACTGATATGCATATAAAAAGTCAGCGACGCTGAGTGAGTTCTAGTTTATATAATAAAATACTTTACTTTTAATAAAAACCTTTCCTTTACTTTCGTTCTTGGTCACACATCATACGTACATCTTGATAATAATCATTTATTATCTTTCATCATCGTTCATAATCGTTCGTTTCGTACTTTATTATCTTTCACCTTCATCTAGACCAATGTCATATACTATACCCCAAACATTGTGCACGAAGTTGGTACTGGGCCAAAGTCTATAAATAGACCCCTAACATTATGCACGAAGCTAACTCTAGTACCGGGGCAAGCGACAACGGTCCCGTTTCGTACATTAGTCAATCACAAAGATTGACCCCTGTGTGCATCCTCATGGGTTAGCTAAACCACACACAGTTAAGCTAACAACCCAATGGCTGTGAGTCTCCATTCATTTTGCTTGCAAAACTTTCATTCATTGATTATGTTCCACTTTTCATTAGCTTTATCTTTCACTTTCTTTACAATAATACTTTACATACATAAGCACATATCACACCATGTAAAGTCACATCATAATACATAATATGGAACATCAACAATAGCCCTCAAGCATACATAACATCAACAGGCATAAACCATCATAAAACATCAAGACTTAACACTAAATTCTATTTCCCAAAATTTCAAAAAAATTCTAACTGTCTACAGCGCATGAACAAGTATACAACGGATGGCTTAAACTTTTCTAAGTGTCCACAGCGGACAGCCAAAGTCCACAGCGTATGGCCAAAATATTCTAAGTATCCATAGCGGATGAACAAAGTCTACAGTGGATGAACAAAGTCCAAAGCGGATGAACAAAGTCCATAGCGGACAAATCATAAAATTCACCAAGTGTCCACAGCGGACGTGTAAAGTCTACAGCGGACAACATGCAAGATTTTTCTAAGTGTCCATAGAGGATGTGTAAAGTCCACAGCGGACAACATGCATAATATTTCTAAGTGTCCACAGCGTACAAAGTCCACAACGGACACATGCATAATATTTCTAAGTGTCCACAGCGGACGTACCAAGTCCACAGCGAACACATGCATATCCTAAGTGTCCACAGCGGGTACTATAACTAACTCCTGCAATGCATCAAATGTACTTTCCAGTCCCCAAACATCATTCTAACATATTCTTAGCATAGATCTAACATGATTCATACTTAGACTTAACAAACAATCACACAACAACATGGAAATCCTTTTAAAAACACATATCAACATACACATCCATACTTTCATGGAAAATTCATAGTTTTGGTGCAGAAAACAATAGTTTAATATGCATACCAGCCCCAAACAAGCAGAAACATGTAAAAGAGGGGATCTAGAACTCACCTCTAATAGCTTTCGAGTGAATACTCCGTAAACCCAAGAGCTACCTGGAGTTCTAGCACTAAAACACACAAAAACAAGCTGCCAAACATAAAGAAAACACATAAAGATCGGTCTTGAAGTTCAAACCCACTGAAAACCGAGATGAAACACTAGGAAACCTTATCTTCTTGAAGAACTTCAACTTTCTCTCTCTAGAAACCGGTTGAGACTTATTTCTTTTCTTTTTCAGCCAAAGTGTGTGTGAGAAAAGGAGGTGTGGGCTGCCATACTCCTTTTTGAATCCCATTATGGGCAAGTTTGCCCCTTGCACATTTTTAACCCCTAGCTTTAAAGTAATACTCTTCTTCTCCCTTACTTTCTTTTCTTTCTCTCTTTTTTTTTGCTGAATTTTTCTGGTGTTACAGTAAAAGGCCTCCGATTCAACTACTCAAGGTTTATTCTAAATAATTTGAGTAGCAATGTCACCAGGGATCCATTCTATATGTATCCTCGGTTCATTCAGCACATTATCAATTGTGAGTTGGACCAGAATAAACTATAATTTGCTAATGTTTACTGGTCCCTCACATGAAGCCTGGCATCTTCAAGACTTTGAAGAAGGTGTCCACCAACTTTATTGGAAGATTCATTGATCTCCTTCTAGGTATGCTTGAGCCAATGGCTCATGGTGACATCCCTGCAAGCCCAGCAGGTGATGAACCCCCACCAGACACCACCACTACACTGCCATCCACATCCTCACACCTAATCAAAATCACATTCCAAAGATGCCCTAAATGAACCCTTGATCAATCTACTCTGATTGGTCAAGTCCCCTCTGTTCAATCCAAAAAGGCTAGAGTGGAATCCAGGGCTCCTACTCAGTCAGAGGTCCGACCATCCTCCACAATTGACCTTAATATCAGTGTTGAGTCTCCTCAGTTTTAACCTGATGAGCCAATTACCCAAGCCATAAGCCCTCAAGGTGAGTGTCAACACTTTCCTGAGCAGCCAAAAAGGGATAGCCACATCATTGGCTCAACTGCTATTAGAGAAAAACCATTAGGTGCTGACCAAGATCTCGGGTTAATAGATATAATCTCTGTATCCTTTCTTGACCTTTTGACCCGACCTAATAAGGATATCATGTTTCATCAAGGCCATGATGTTGATCTACCTCACCCCTCTCCAGATCAACTGAGTCCCAGGGAACCTCTGATATCTAGCCCACATCAGCAAGACCAAACTGAGGTGAGTCCAACCGGAGTGGAGGTGACTCATGTAGATATAGCTGCCACTACTGAGAGTGTTTCAATAGCTTCTCAGGACAGTGGTAACATTAGTCAGACTGTATCTACGGCAACCTTGCCCATTAGTATGCATGGGTATCCAGGGCGCCAAGAAACCACAGTTGGTGATGAGGATGAACATACTAGGTATGTTATCCCATCTCCTAATGATTCTTCAAAAGAAGATGAGGGTAGTCTGCAACTCACCATCAAAGACCTAATTTCCAAAGTCACCAATCTTGAATCAATGATTGAGACTTTAGAAAATAGGTCTGCCACACAGTAACTTGAGATTGAAAATCTCAAGGCTCAACTAGCTGAGAACAGATTGAGAAGTCTGTTAGGCATGTACATACTCAGGTTTCTTTGAGTTCTTCCTCTAGCTTATCTACTTCTCAAGGTGATGCTACCAAAAAGGGGGGAGAATTTACAACAAAGACATGATGAGGAGATATTTGCTCACACTCATGGGGAGATATCAACTCAAGTGGAACCCCATACTGCCATTTCTTCTTTCTACCCTAAACAACAATGACTTGTAGCCATCTTTCCTCAACCACCTCCCATTTTAGTTCAAGTGGACCCAAGGATGCGTGTCAACCTTAACAGATTTTTAACCCAGTTTCTGATAAGCTCCTCACTTGAACAACCCTCATATGATCTTGCCATTGCTTACTTTGGGGCTGAAGAGCTTAAAAGGTTGACTGCATCATTTACCTTTGAGGAGAAAGTTGGTCAACATAAGGTCTTTGTTGAACCCAAGATTGACTTCGAAGGGGATACAAGGATTGATGGCCCAGCAACTTACTCAAGAAGGACAGATAGGGTAGTTCCTGTTACTTTCGAGGTTGCGAGAGCAACTTCCGAAATGGAAGCTCAAGTTTCAAAAGCACTTCTATTCACTTTCGAAGCTCTGGAAATTACTTCCGAAGCTAAAGTCCAAGCTGCAGAAGGAATTATAGAATTGTCCCTTGTGTCTAATGAACTGCTAGTTACAGAAGCTATTCTTGATCTAGCTTCTGAAGTCAACAGTGAGGACTTTCTTTCAACCCTTCTCAAGCCATCACCACAAGCTCAATCTCCACCACCCCAACCTGAATCCTCAAAACCAGAATCTCCAAAGGCTGAATCTTCCTCTGATCCTAAAGGGAAGAGAAAGCTCACTGCTGAAGAGCTTCTAGAGGAGGAAAGGTTGGAGTAGCTAAGAAAGAAAGGAAAAGTTGATACTGAGAAGTTGCTTGCAGCAAGCACCAAAATAGCAGCAGCACCTCATGAAAGTATCAACAATTAGAAGAGGGTGGAGATCATTGATAGGCTCATCAGCCTAGGAGTAGAAGATGAACAAGTGCTTCTTTTCCCACTTGATAAACTTGTGGAGCTTGATAAAGAAACCTTGCTGCAGAAAGAAAGAGAAGAGGCGGCAAGGTTAGCCAAAGAGGAGGAGAAAAGGAAAAGGGAGGAGGAAGCAAAGGCTGAGGACAGGAAGGAAAAGATAGCCTTTTTCTGCAAGAGAGGCTATACAAAGGAGGAGTTGGCCCCTCATGATAGGATCGTGTATTATTTCTACAAAGAAACTGAGGAGATCAACTAAGAGAGAAAGAAGGCTGCAAGGGAAAGGCTAAGGGAAAAGAAGAAGAAGAAAGAAAAAGAAGCTATACTTGCTTCTGCCAAGAAGGTGGGTGATAAGGAATGGATGAAAACCTACCTTAAAGCCCATGGCTTCACTGGCAAGCAAGTGGGCCCCATGTCAGAGAAGACCCTACAACGATATGTTAGCGACATAAAGGCTAACATTCGCTTAGAAAGAAGGCAGGAGGTGCCTTGGAAACAAAGCCCTCAAAAGATAACACCCAAACCCAAACCACATCCACCAAAGCCACTTCCCACATCTTCACCCTTCCCCAACAAAACAAAACCAACCACTAAACCCTTAACTCCCAAACCCACACCATCAGCCATTCCCACACCTTCACCCGCTATCTCTAAATAGCCTCCACCTCCACCTGTCCTTAAACCCAAAACACAACCCAGAACTGAATCTCAACCCAAACCATCTTCTGAACCTTCTAAGCCCCTATCCTTAGAAGAATTTAAGGAGATCAAAAGGAAGCTCATCAACTGCACAACCTTGAGCAACATTTCTTATGAGGAAGAGTCAATTAAACTAAAATACATTGATGGCTCTTCATGTTCCCTCATAAGAGATGCATTTCTTGATCTACCTAGGGGAACATTGGACCAAGCTCTTCAACTTCTAGCCGTCAACAATGATACTCTTGTAGAAAAGAAGAAGAAGTTAAGGAGAAGGTTGGTGACTCTGTAGGACACCAGAAAAGGGAATATGCTACCAACCAGGCCCTTCACTCCCAGAAGCTCAATTTTCTAGTGGAGGTTCGATAAATATACTCAAAGCTTCATAGTGCAAAGGGAGAATGGTCAAATAACCAGACTTGACACATCAGCTCTACTACACTCAAGCAGATTTGATATTGCTAAGTTAGTAGAGAGACCATTCTCCAACCCCTCCAGCTCTCAGATTGCTACTCATAAAAGAAATCATTTGAGTAGCATTCATTTCAATGAAATGAAACTGAAAGCACAGGCTAAAGTGGAAAGAGCAACCATCAAGGGAAGAACATTCCTGCAAATGGTTAAGGGACCAACTTCAGAACCAATAGTCATACGGGAATATGACTATGGTTCTCATCAACTAACTCTTTTCAGAGGGGCACAATAGATGAGACATGTCATCCAAAGTGACCGACTGGATTTGTTATCCATGGATGACTTGTATAACATCCTCTCCACTACATCAGAAAGGAAAATAAAGACACGAAAATACCTTCTTTCCCTGGTGCTGAAGACTTTGAGGAGAAGAAACAAGTGAGGTTTTGATAGCATCAGCCTAGGGGGAGTACTGTTGGATCTAATAAGGCTGGTGCAACTAAAACCACACTTAGATATATTTTGATGTGCTAAACAAATGGTCTTTCGAAGGAACAAGCTGTTCTTCCGAAGCTAAGTCAAAGATCTTCTGAAGCTCAAGTGTGAAGAACTTTTGAAGGAAGAACTTAGTCTTTCGAGACTAAGTTTTTATTCTTTCGAAGTATGCAACTTAAAAGATCCAAAGACAAATTCTTCCGAAGAATAAAGTCCTGAAGACTTGCAAAAATTCGAAAGAAGTTGATTATTCCGAAGTATAATTAAGATCATCATTATGATAACACTCATGTAATTTAAACATTGTTCCTCATTCCACTAATAATAAGGTTGTACAAAGGATACACACACAAACACCTTGATCAATAATGTCTCCAAGTCCACCCCTTACAAATGAGAATAAAATGCTATTTAAAAGGGCAATATGCTAATTTTTCTTACCATCATCAGGGTAAGCAAAGTTAAACAATTTCACTTCTGCTAGGCGAAATTACACCTATGTAATTTTGCTTGGCTCTAATTTCTAGCAAACTGTTAGAGACATTGACCAATCAAAAGCTATACATTCTAATACAATCAAATATATGGCAAAATGGTAAAACAATATCATCCAAGTAGTTGTCACATCAAATGTTCCAATTGAACTACACTCTCCACCATATTTCCCTTAAAGCATGTTTTCTTCTTTCTCGATTTCATCCATGATTATCAGTAAAGTTGAATATATTTGATTAAATGATGGTGGTGTGTTCTTGTACCTAAGTCTTGTTATGATTTACCATGTTGTTAAGGATTAATCGTATCCTCAACTACATTACTAGACAACATAAATTGATTAAGACTTATTCTAGCTAAAATAGTGTTGTATCTAATGAGGCTGGTGCAACCAAAACCACACTTAGATATATTTTGATGTGCTAAAAAAATGGTCATCTGAAGGAACAAGCTACTCTTTCGAAGCTAAGTCAATGATCTTCTGAAGCTCAAGTGTGAAGAACTTCCAAAGGAACATTTTAGTCTTTCAAGACTAAGTTCTTATTCTTCCAAAGTATGCAACTTAGAAGATCCAAAGAAAAAGTCTTTCAAAGAATAAAGTCCTGAAGACTTGCAAAAATTCAGAAGATGTTGATTCTTCTGAAGTATAAATGGCCTCGGAAGAATTTATTCTTCCGAAGCCATTTAACTTTGGAAGAACTAACTATGAACCAGTGGACATAAGTAAGGTCTGTCTGACAATCCGCTACCACTCTGACAGACTACATGGGGCTTTCCCACGCCCATGTAGTTGACCTTACGTTATATACTGTTCAACCATTATCAGCTTAGTACAGTTGCCACTTTTAGTTGGTGACAAAAGGTAAATCATGGACATGTCATGACTACCTAATTTAAGATATTATTATTTTATCTTAGATATCTTACTTCTAAACAATATAGTATTTATCTAGTTGTAATTTCCAACTTGTTTTCCAAGTATAACCAGCTATAGATAGTAGTATATATAGTTTCTCTATGTAACTTAGTAATCGTGCTTGTAAGAGTCTTGTAAAACTAAGTTAAGAAGTAAACTCATGTGCTTTTATGTTTTTTGTTTGAACTTATTATATTACTTGTGAGTTTGGTTAAGATTCTGCTTCATCAACCCGAGTGACATTAACTGAGTTTGTGTGATTATCATGTGCTTTAAGACAAACATCGATCCTGCAAATAGCTCATTCGATGTTTTTCTAATTATGTGGTAAGCTCCTCTATTCCTTTCTTTGTATCTCTGTATATACATTCTTTATCACTCAAAAGTAGTTTAAGTTTAGCAATGTCTATCTTTATAGCATCTATTTTGGATTTATAGGTGTTTTTAGTTTTAAGATATTTAGAATTAAATTACTTTAATGTATTAACCTTTTTCAAATATCTTTCTATTTAGTCAAGTTTGCCATGAAAGCATGGCTAATTTGGAAGTCTGGTGCAACATGATGACTCGAAAGCAAATGATAAAGGACTGGCTACATTCTTTTTTGCCTTCTCTTTGTCAATTCCTTGGTTTGGACACTCATGAGTAAAATTGTCATCACTCATTGTAGTTTTAGTACCTCAAATTTGATATTTTGAACCCTATCTTCTTGTTAGCATTCTCCTAAATCAGTTTCGTCTAGTTTTATTAATGAAGTTCTTGGCCCTAAACACTACCATTGCCATTTGCCAAGTAATGTCCACCTTTTCCAAATCATCAGGATTGATCTGATTCAAATCATCCTGCATCATATTAGTAGGAGCAAGGTTTCTAGCCATGAAAGCATTGTAACTGTTCATGAAAACTACAAAAAGAGTAAAGTTATCCTTGGCAACTTTGGTATTTTATGTTAAATTGGCTGTCTAGTTTTGCGAAGAATAGGAGCATTAAATTAGGTCTGAGTAGACGTTTTCTCATATTGTGAATAATTAATTGTCTGAACCTATGTAATATTAGAAATCAAGGTATTGTTACCTTCAAAACCCTTGCAACTCCCATCAAACTAGCATGGTTGAGAGCCTTATGCTTGTTGTCCATCTTGTAAGAATAGACGGTCAAAAATGGTGGAATCCTTTGGTGGATGATTGGATTAGATTTTTTACTTGATCCATGCATTACTACATCTTGGGTATGGTATTACTTGGGTTGGGTTATTATATGGAGCAGGCAATAGGGTGTAGTTAAGCTGTGGAGGGGAACTAAAAATTATATTACAAGATGGGATGGAAAAAATTATTTGTTTGGTTGGGAAGGCAACTGGCTCAAGAGTGTTGGATTGCTAAAAAATATGATGGGCTTATTCATACTAGTGGTGTTAACGAGTATTTTGGAAAAAAACACTATGTGTAGCTCATTTGTATAACTTGGATTTGTCTCTATATGAAATGGGCTAAAATGTTATGTATGGATTGGTATTATAGTGGGCAATATGATAATAATAAATGATATTATAGAAGATGGGCCGTAACATGGATTGCATTATTTTGGGCTTGCAAAGGAAATTATGGATTATGGACTGACATGTTTGGTGGGTGTTGGATTGGTCGAGAGGATATCATGATGGATTGGCATGCAAATTCAGGAAACAAGGGTATAGATTTGTATTGGATTGTTTGTATTACATTAAATCAAAGTAGTTGGGTCATTATTCAAGCCCAATTTACTTTAGACTCATTTTGGTGCTACTTTTTAGGACGTCTTTGGGCTAGAATTTGTTAGGTTATAAGGATATATATATATATAGAAGCCCAAAGACCCTTAAAATAGTAATATGCTTTTAGGAATTAGCTTTTTATATGAGCCTCATGCTCATATGGCTAATTGCCTTTGCTTGTAATATCTTCTTTCTTTTAGTAAATGTTTGCCAGGGCACTGCCCTTTTTCAAAAAAAAAAAAGGAATAGACGGTCAAGATGAGATCAAACAAAAATGATGATACGGATACTAGCTGCTCCTATGTCGACCTAACTACACAACCAATTGAGCTAACGCATACTAGTGGTTAACTGTTTGTTTCACCTTTCAAGTTGGTCAGCTTCATATGTGCCACTCCATGACCCAATTTCATGCAATTCATGCAAATAACAACATCTAAGTTACTTCCATCTATTTTCTACATTTATTATTAAAGTGTTTTATTATTATTTTTGCCATGTTGGCAAGTTACTACATTTTATATTGGTTTTAGAGTAGTGGCCCAAGTGGGTACCCATGTTTAGAAGTAGTTCCTATTTTGTTGCTTTCTTACTATGTGATGGTTTGTAGTCAATGAAAACGGCACAGTGAAATTACCTTGTTTTTTAGTTTGCCTATATGTAAGCTTTTCTCCATTCCTAGTTCATCTTTGGCAAAGTGAGTGATGTTCTTTGGATCCTATAATTTATGTTAGTGGTGTTTTCATATCTAGTACCAGTGGTAGGTTGCCTTACAATTGTGTTCATGTGGTGCCTCTATATCACTATCTAATCGCAGTCCCTTTTGTGTTCAACGGATCCTGGATTTGTAGAGTAATTCTACAACATTTGGTATCAAAGCCTAGGCTCAATTACTAATCCATTTTCTCAAAATTGTTCAACAACATTGCCATTATGGATACCCATAGTAAAATCGATTTGAAGAAATCCCTTGAAACCCCTAGAAGCTAATAAGGAAATGACTTAACAACTTAAGGAGATGCAAGAATAGATTAAACAGCTATCCTTAAAAGGAGGAAAACAACGTGATAATCACTCAGGAGATGTCTATGAGACTGATAACAATCGAGAGTCTAGAATTAATCGAAAGGAGGTATCACACCCTGGCTAAAGCGGAAACACTGAGGCGTGATAAAATTGAATCATAACTCAAGGATAAAGAGTACTAAAGGAAATTACTTATTAAAACCAAATAGTTTTTACATCCAATTCTTAAAACAAATAAACTAAACAAGCAAATAAGTCTTCATTTATTCCAACTATAACTAGATCCAACTAAAGCTTATCCTTGAAACCTAGCATGAGCAAAGCAATGAACTTAGTTCCATTACTTAAAAACATGTTAAAATATGTCAACTAAAAAGTTGGTGAGAACATAGGTTTAGAAGTATACATATAGTAGATTACAATGTACAAACCAATAAATAATTTTCCAAATACAAGTAAGTAAACTATTATACATGAGTCCACAACCAACCCTAGTGATCGAATGCCCTCTCGTCTAACCCCTAGACATAAGAGGTCAAACATATAGTATGTAGTTCTGAACATCTAGCTCCTTCCAAGTCAAAAAGAATGCGTTGACTCAAAGGATGCTCAGTATTGATTGGTATGCATCAACCCGAGTACCTAATGGGCTTTTCAGGCTAATAAATCTATCCACGTACTCTTGTGGCTTCCTTGAAGTTAACAGTTGTGTAGATTTTAGAAAATAGAGGGGCTTTATAGTAAAAAGTGTCATAGCATAGAGCAACATGTATAATCAGTTTAATTTTACCAGTATTAGAAAATTTATCATTGAGTTTGCAAAAGAGTAGTTTTAAATTTAGAATTTGAATTCCTACTTTGATGTAGAGAGCATGTTTCCACCCCAAAATACAAAAGAAAATGGTGCTATGAACTCACCTTGTAAAGTAGGTGGGTTGATCTTTCAACTTGTAATAACTTGGAGTGAGCATTGGCCTATGTAAGTTTATTTAGTTAGTTTATTATAGTTGTGGATAGTTGAGGGGTTGTTACTATAAAAAGTTCATGAATGGTTATCGTATACTAGATATGTGTCATCCCAGAGTAGCACATCCAACAAAAGGATTCCCAGGAAAGAGTTGGTGGATTTTCATCACTCAACCCGTCTTTCCTTAGGCAGAACCTTTTGCTTACCATATAACTACATACCGGGTTATACGATTCTAGATGTATACTACACCAAGTCAAAGGTGTGTTTGGTATGTTTATAAAATATAGGGAACAAGTGTAAATATAATTCTAGCAAGGACGGGAATGAACAAGTTGTATAGTATAGGGTTATAATTGTAAATATTAAGAATTTTACTAGAAACATGATTCAAAGTTGATAGATAATCATAAGAAGCATTAAAGTTTGTATTTTTATTATTTAAAACATGTTTATATTGATTATGTTATAATAAAATTGTTTCTTTACATTATATTCATGAAAATATTAAAAAGTTCCAAAATTTAGGGTTTTTACAGCTTTGGATAGATTCGCGCACTAAACTTGCGCGAGCTGTTCGAGGGGTCAAATCAATGAGTTAGAAGACATTCTTTATATGGTAGGAAATATAAGACTCTGAGTATAATTTTGAAAAAGAAGAATAATCGAAAAAAGATATTTTTATACAGGAGATATGGCTGTCCAAAGTTGGTCTCGTGAATCTGTCAAAATCCGAAAATTCAAGCTTGATATGTTTAAGCAAAGTTTTGATAATTTCATGTTTATTTGATGCTTTGATCCATGTTAGATCTATGATTAGTATACAAACATGTTATTTAATCATAGATCCAAGCTAGTTATAAGAATTTTGATAAAACAAAATTTTAAAGGTATGAACACGAAGAACACTAAAACTTACTTGATAAGAAAAGTTTCTTGGATCTCAAGAGGGCTTATACGGGTTAAGATTTGTTGATATGGGAGCTCAAGATTTAGAGTTTGGTGTAAAATATAATGAGAATACAACTCCCTATTTATAGTTGAAAAATTTAGGTTTTAGGTTTCAATTGGGATTAATTTTCTTAATATTTTATTAATAAAAATCACATCTTTTAGTAGGGATCGAGATGAATGATTTTTTTTGTGATATTTTAGAGTTAGGATAAGTTTGATTTATTATTTATTAGATAATAAAATAATATAATATCACTTAAACATATATATATATATATATATATATATATATATATAATTTTGTAATTATTAATGCATATATATATATATATATGTATATATAATATGTTTAGATAATTATAAAACTTAATTTAATTAAATAAATCTTTCCTCTTTGAATAAAAGATACATATGTAACCCAAGATTGACATATGTACATTTTTGATTAATGTTAGAGCATTTCCAAGTTACTGTTTATAGAAGACCTAGTATTTACACACATGTTATCATAGAATCACACTAACATTCAATAGCTTCACAATGAATCATAATGCATAGAACATGAGATAGTTTTCATATATAGGTTCTTGAATTCAATCAATGGTTACTTACGGAAGTAAAAGAATTATCAAAGAGTTAAGCAAGTAAGTTAAGCATCAAAAATCAAGGATGTTACAGTCTCCCCTAGTTAAGGGAATTTCGTCCTGAAATTCAACTAGTAGAGGTCATGTTTGCTTGGAAGAGGTGTGGGTATTTGAGTTTCATCTGGTCTTCACATTCCCAGGTGAACTCAGGACCCCGTTTGGAGTTCCATTTGACTTTGACGATGGGAATACGACTCTGCTTTAGCTTCTTAACTTCACGATCTCAACTGGTTCTTCAAGAATGTGTGACTTGTCATCGATACGAATCTCATGCATAAGAATGATTAAGGTGTCATCAGCTTGACATTTTCTAAAGTTAGACACATGAAAAGTGTCATGGATAGGACTAATCCTGAGGTAGTTTAAGCTTGTAGGCCATAAGACCAATCCTTTCCAGGATCTTGAATGGTCCAATGTACCTAGGATGCATGCCATATATTGTTGGGAAGTCCATGGATATTTGATCGTAGGTTATTACATAATGGCTATTAAAACACCTACTTGTTTACTCACCAAAACAAGCGTATAGTTTTAACACCTATACCCCAAAAGTGTCAATTGCTTATCACTATTTACCTATAAGTACCCTTATTAAGTCTGAGTTGCATGAGTTTACCCCGCTCAAAGACTTTATTTAGCTTGGTCTCGATGATGAAAATGAAGATAAACTCATTGTTCAACATGCTTGGGTACAACCCCTTGTTGATACCTACACCCACAAATTTCCAAAGGAAATTCCCCTGGACTTCCACCTCTAAGATATGTTTAACACAAAATTGATTCCCTACCCAGATCTATTCTACTAAATAAACCTACTTACTACTCCAATCCACAAGAAACCAATGAAATTCGCAAGCAAGTTGACAAACTATTATCTAAGGGACTGATTTGAGAATCTCTTAGTTCATGTGGTGTTCCAACATTATTAGTTCCATAAAGATTGGTGAATGGAGGTTATGTATGGATAGCGGGCTATTAACAAGATCACTATTAAGTTTAAGTGATCTCTTGGATGAATTATATAGGTCGATGGTGTTTTCGAAAATCGATCTTTGTAGCGGTTATCATCAAATCAGGATATGTGAAGAAGATGAATGGAAGACAACCTTTAAGACAAAGGAGGGTTTATATGAGTGGCTTGTAATGCCTTTTGGGCTTTCTAACGCCTCGAGTACGTTTATGAGATTGATGAACCAAACGTTGAAGCTTTTTCTTGGTAAGTTTATTGTCGTCTATTTTGATGATATTTTAAGTTATAGATGGAACGATAAAGAGCATATTAACAACTTCCAGTAGGTTTTTGAGGTTCTTTTTGTTGAAAAACTATATGGGAACCTAGACAAGTGTGATTTCTTTGTTAAACTGGTCTTATTTCTCATATACATAAGGGAATTGGGGTTGATGATAAAAAGGTTCAAGCAATCAAAGACTGACCGATACCAACATCTATCAAACAAATCAGAAGCTTCCATAGATTAGCATCATTCTCTAACCTGTTTGTTAAAAATTGTAGCACTGTTATCGTAACGAGGACTGAGTTAACAAAGCTCAAACATTTTGAATGGAATGAACAAGCCAGACTGCCTTTGAAGAACCAAAAAAGGTGTTGTCTAAAGCACCTATTCTTGCACTGCCATGTTTTGATGAGGTTTTTGAGGTTGCGAGAGATGCTTTCGATGTCAGTATAGGAACAATCCTCTCACAACAAGGTAATCCAATCGCCTACTTCAGTAAAAAGTTTAATAAAGCCAAATGAAGTTATTTGACCTATGACAAGGAATTTCATGCCCTGGTTTGAGCCTTATACCATTGGCAGCATTATCTAATCTCCAAAGAGTTCTTTCTTTATTCTGATCATGAGGATTCGAATTTTATACAAGGGCAACATAAGCTACAACCTATGCACGCTAAATGAATTGAGTTCTTGGAAGATTTTAAATTTACAATCAAACATAAATTGGGCAGTCTCAACAAATGAGTCAATGCTTTATTAAGGGAGCATTTAACGTTGTCTTCTTTAACCCTTAGACTGGTTGGATTCAAATTCCTAAAGCATGATTATTCAAGTGATCCAGATTTTAATAAGGTATTTAGCAAGTGTTCTAAACACAATACTGATGTTTTTCATATTGTCGATGGGTTTTTGTTCCAAGTCACGTATGCGCTTTAGTTTTGGAGCATTGCTCGTGTTCTACAACATATTGTCTCAACTCGCGTCAAGTCACATATACGCTGAGTAACACAAGCTTATTGATTATCATGTGATTGCAGTTAGACGTACTTTGAGTTATCTTAAAGGTATAATATCACATGGCTTGATTATCTGATGATATGCTAGTGTTAAGTTACATGTTTATTTTGATGTTTACCAGTTGAATGCTTGATGATCATCATTCAACTATATCTTATTGAATCTTTGTAAGTCCCAACCTTATATGTTAGAGTTTCAATAAACAAAACATCATTGCTCGTTATAGAGGTTGTGCTGGGTGTCGAATCCAGCAAATAAATATGAATTGTGAACCTACCGTTCACACACTAAGAATAGTATGACCGGAAGTAGGGTTCGTGTCCTCAGGGATACATGTTAATTATTTTAATACCATAAATGTTTTAGCACAATTACTATATTTGCTTATGGATTAAGGAAGATAGGTGTTTTAATAACGAGAATAAATTCATAGACAAACTCAAATCGTATGGTAAAACTTAAAAACTAATACTAGAAGTAAATTGCAAAAGTAGTAAAAATTCCAACAAGCTGACACAGCCTTGTCAAAGCTGTAAAGAAAATTCCATGCTACCGTGTTAAGGTTCTACTAGAAAAGCAAAATTTGACATTTTTTTGTATATTTCAATTATGAAAAATAATTACTAAAAACATTAATTAATTTGTGAAGAAAATTCAAATATGAAAACTAATTACAACAATAAGGTAATTACTTGATTCGATTCGGCTTACGATAATTAACGATTATGGTTTAATGATTCTTTTTAATTAATGATTTGTATCGATACTAGATATCATGCCATTCGGATATCCACTCTATCTAATGTCTAATCAATCACAGTTCGTTAATTATAGCCAACCCACTGCTCTAAGCTCAGTAGTATTAGTTTTGACACATATCGTTCAGTATGTTTAACTGGATTGTATGATTCTATAACGAGAATGAATTCATACACAAACTCAAACCATTAATTGTTCCTTATATCAAAAATCAAAACTTGATTAGGGTTTTAAATCTTAAAGTACTCTATTAGAAAAATAAATAAAGTGGCTAATTTTATTAACAATATAATATATAGGGTTTAAGATCAAGAATCAAACAAAAAAATCATTAAAATAAAAAGATCTCATAAACGTATCCCATAAATTCAAACCAAATCAAAGAAATTAAACCTTAATGTTTGAACTTGTAACACCCGGAAATTTATTAGAAGGAAAAGAAAAGAAGAGTAAAAAGAAAGAAAGGTGAAATATCCCAAGTCAAGGGGTTAAGTTATGCAAGTGGCAAACTTGCCCATTATGGGATTTAAAAGAAGCATGGCAGCCCACACTTCTTGTACAGACTTTGCTTTCGGTTGCAAGATGAAAGAAGAAGCAGTTCTAACCGGATTTGTGTGAGAAAGCTGGAACTCTCCTAGAAGGTGAGGTTTTCTTGTGTTTTCTGCTAGGTTTTCAGCTATGTTCGAGCTGCTGGACCGATTCTTACGTGCTTCTTGTATTGGCTGCTTGTTTCGGTGTGTTTAGGTGCTAGAACTCCTGTTTGCTCTCGGTTTGAAGAAGTCTTACTCGAAAGCTGCTAGAGGTGAGTTCTAGATTCCCTTATTTTACTTGTTTTAAACTCGTTGGGGCTGAAATGCATATTAACTGAATTTTTTCAACCGAAGCATGGGTTTTTGCGTTTTGCATCTGGTGTGTATGCGATGTGTGTTTTTAAATGCCTTCTTTGATGTTGCATAGTTGTAAGCTCTGTTCTAATTATTTGGCATGTTAGATCTGTGCTAAGGACATGTTAGAACGAGGATTTGGAACCGGTGGATTAGTCTAAGTTGTTTGATCATCCGCATTTTCATTTTGTTCATCAGCATTTGTTGGAGTTCATCCGCATTTGCTGAACATTCAACCGCATTGGTTTTATGTTCAATAGCTAAGTCTTTTGTTCATCCGCAGATGTTTTGTTCACCCGCAGATGTTTTATGCATCCGCAGATGTTTTTGTTCCTCGGTAGATGTTTTTGTTCATCCGCATATGTTTTGTTCATCGCAGATGTTTTGTTCATCCGTAGATATTTTGTTCATCCGCAAATGTTTTTGTTCCTCCGCAGATGTTTTTGTTCATCCGCATTTGTATGTTCTCATTCACATAAGAATTAGTTCATCCGCGTTTGGACTTGTTCATCTGCACTTGGTTCACCCGCATACCTTTAGACACATAGAATATTTTCTGAAGACTTTCATCCACTTTGCTCATCCACATTTGCTGAACATTCATTCGTATTGGTTTATGTTCATCCGCATTTCTTTGGGGACTTAGGATTTTTCTGAAATCTTGGGAAGTAGAATGTAGTGTTAAGTTCTGGAATGTTTTGGTGGTTTATGCCTATTTGATGTTATGTATGACTGTGGGCAGCGGTTAATGTTCTATATTATGTATTATTATGTGACATTACGTGGTGTGTTAATACTCTTATACGTAAAGTATTATCATAATGAAAGTGAAAGATGAAGTTAATGAAAATGGAACGTAATGAACGAATGAAAAGTCTTGCAAGCAAATGAAAGGAGGTTCACAACTCATTGAGGGGTTGTTAGCTTAAGTGTGTGCGGTTTAGCTAACCCATGAGGATGCACACAGGGGTCAATCTTTGTGATTGACTAATATGTACGAAACGGGACCCTTGTCGCTTGCCCCGGTACTGGGTCAAGCTTCGTGCACAATGTTAGGGGTCTATTTATAGACTTCGGCCCAGTACCAGCTTCGTGCACAATGTTTGGGGTATGGCTTATGACATTGGTCTAGAAGAAAATGGAAGATAATAATGAAAAGTACAAAATCGAACGATTATGATGGATAAATATAATCTAATTGTATGTATGATGGGTGATCACGATTAAAAGTAAAGAATAAGTTTTCGCAAAAGCAAAGTATTTTATTTATAAAACTAGAACTCACTCAGTCGCTGAATTTTTATATGCATTTTCAGTTGGCAGGTAATGTTGTTGCTGAGAATGGCATGGGGATGAAGCTACTTGCAAGCAAAGATTGGTATCCATCTCATGCAAATATAGTATTGTTATTTTGTAATACAACTAAGTATTCTTTTGTAACTTCAATCAATGATGTATTACTTGGCAAAAGTAGTTATTAATGCATGAAATGTTTTTTGATAATTCTTCCGCTGCAATATTTTCTTATGTTCATATAGTTTAAAGGAGTTTTAATAATGAATGATGCTATGACTGACCAACTGTGGGGTCTCCGGGAAGAGGGCCTTACAGAACTAAATTTGTTCCACCTGGACATGACGACTAGATCAATCAAAACTAAAATAAATAAAACTTACGAATCAAAACATGAATAATTAATTATCTTCACAATTCAGAGAATCCCACAAGAAAAAGAAAATTAAAACCTGTTATCTTGCTCCATCGATCTTTGCTGCCAAAATAAAATAGTTTTCTAGATGCCCCCTTGATCATCCCCTTCTCTTATATTTATAATAATCCTTTGATTTTCAGATTTCTCCTTTTAGGCTTTTCAGTTTTATCTATTTTATTTAGAAAAATATGGTGATAATAATCCAAAACAAAAATTCCTAAAATTTAGGAATTTTTTCCTTTGAGCTTGCACGACCACTTAAAATTTAAGAATGAACTCCTGCACGGCCATGTAAAGTTTCTGTAATGAAGATACTTTCAAGTTTCAACATTTCTTTAACAACCATTTTCCTGCTTCTCCAAGTCTTTCATCCCTATCACGAACACATCAATCCTACAAAATCAACCGAAACAAACCAAAGTAGATTTCATTCCACCCAAACAAGTATTATATAAAATAACCAAAAAATGCATGCAATATATACATAATATGCATTAAAATATACTTTATAACTATAAAAAAATTCTTAAAAATATAACTAACAAATCTCCTCAAGCTTAAACCTTTACTTGTCCTCAAGGAAGTCAAGAATAAGAATAAACCGAGGACTTAAAACAAATAAGACAAAACAAAAACACATACTACCATGATTAGGGTATTGGCAGACCTATGCTCATCCCGCATAAGAAGTATGAGCATGAAATCATCTTATTATGCTAATTTTTTTTAGTTGTCATGCATAAATGAGGTTTTCAAGATTTTTATTAACACAAGCACCCAATTTGCCAGTTATATCATTTAACCCTTAATCTGAACTTATCATTTCATATTAATTAATCTATGTTAAGTTAGTCATTTAAGTATGCCATTACCTTTCTTTACATGGTGGAGACCATCCTAACCTCAAGGACTATGAGAGCAAGAGGTTAATTTTTCACCATGCGAGATCACAAATGATTTGCTATTATTACGGTCAATTTATGACTGATTTTTTGTCCTTTTTTTACTTTTATTTTTTCGTTCCTTTTTTATTTATTTTCTTTGTTTTTTTAATATAAAATGTGTTCGGCTCTCAACATATTTTTGTTAGGCCTCAGTCTCCTTATGTGATCAGATCAGCATTAAGCACACATGAATATTAGGCATTTTATCATTGTAAATCCAAAACAAAAAGCACCATCATAACATAGTACGTTTATTTTTTATTACTATCAACCTTTTAGCATGCAATCTGTTATTAACATAATAAAATTAATATCATTTTTCATGATACTCACAAAAATCATTTCGGGACAATGCAAGTATGCCCTTTTTCATTTTTGTTTTGTTTTGTTTTTTATTTGTTTTTTAACGCAACTAATGTACTAGCTAAATGTAATGCTCCAGTAATAATACTATAAACAGATAGAACAATAAAGTAAAACATACCTCTCCCAAAGCTTGAAATCCAGCTTTGTCCTCGGGGCTTGAAGAAGAGAGTGAAATGAATCTATTATGGTGGTAGATGTCGGTGTCACACCTTCAAAATCCACGTGCGGGGTTTTACCGCGAGGCGTGTAACATACCAGGATCTCAGTCATTAGTTACTCAGAATGACTCTATATGAACAAACATTCAAAATCAGAGTTTAACTTTAAATATGCGGAAGCGTTTAATAAACCAGAAAGACCAAAGTAAAGCAATATAATGTAAAATGCGCAAACACACGCACCCAAAGTAATACCAACAAATACTTAAATGTTTAATAACCAAACCAAAACAAAGTTCAATCATGCTGACAACTATAATGATGCTGACCCGTGCACGTGCTCATAGGCAATGGTAACCTCAACCTGAGAATAACATACTAAAAGAGTCAACACAATGGTTGGTGAGTTCAAGAGTTTGCGTTAATCATAAATCAGTAATAGTTGAAAAATATAAGAAGTGCATTGAAAATAGATAGCTAATCCATATTCACAAGTAATAATCATAGTGATTTCGCGATTGAAGCTGACTGTGTTTCGTTTGTTTCCTCCCGTCACGACTTACCAAGTCGTGACGATGTTTGTGTTAGGACAAATCCGATGGTTTTTGCTTGTTCTTGACCGAAGGTCGAAGTGTGTGTGTGTGTTTGAGAGGTGTCGAGGCTGAGGGTATCGGTGGGGGCTAGGGTTAGTTTTTTTATTTATTTAATTTATCAATATTACCACTTAAACCCCCTTAGTTATACATTTTCTTAAAACTAAGCTTTTAATTACTTTTTAAAAGGTTTTAACTTACTAATATAACCATTATTAATTAACAATAATACTCATATGCATTATTTTCACTAGTCACAAAAATACACGAATTAAATACACACGTTGGCACATTACAAGATAAAATCCACAAATAATATTTAATCGCATAAGCACAACTAATAACCAACATTATTAGTTAAATAATTATCTGTTTATCATTATTAATTATTTTTAAGTCACCAACGTTCAACGACAACTAGTGTGTGCTCACGACACGTGTATGCAAGACCTAACGGAACTAACGGAGTTTGGTAATGGAAAATTACCGGATGTCATAGTCGGCAAGTAGTGGTGGAAGGAACGAAGGAAGGGTGTCGTCATGAAGTCGAGATCGGGAAAGAAGCCAACTCGTGATTATGGTTAGAGGATGGTGTGAGCCTTTTTTTAACTCAGAAAGCTTAGGTGGTCATGTCTGACTTACAAAACAATTGTTATGTGGACGTTTCCCAATTCTGTTTTATTTTCATTGCTAGCATGAACATTTGTGAAGAGTTTTTGACACAGCCGTTTCAACCTTCTGTTTGACACAAAACAAAACAAAAAAAAAAAAACAAAAAAATTACTTAACATAAAAAAATGAAAAGAAAATTAAAAATAAAAGGATAAAGAAAATACGGGTTGCCTCCTGCATAGCGCCTTTCTTTTACGTCTTTGGCTACACTTTCTGAAATCTCATTCAGTCTGGTGCAAGCTCCATCAAGACCTCCCAAGCTTAAACTTTTTAATATGTTCTTTTGTTGCATCCT
This sequence comes from Flaveria sonorensis, assembly GCA_025506505.1. Classification (NCBI taxonomy): domain Eukaryota; kingdom Viridiplantae; phylum Streptophyta; class Magnoliopsida; order Asterales; family Asteraceae; genus Flaveria; species Flaveria sonorensis. Next base: position 28,127,076 of record CM046424.1, on the reverse strand, counting down.
TATCAATAATTTTATTTGACACTAAAGCTGGAACATCAAGGTCAGATAACTTAATGCATTTAATAGTTAGTGATTTGATTATATTTAAATAGTTCAAGGATGAGATATCACTTGGGTAACGCATTGCATCATCTATGTTGAAATTGATTATCTCCCTCATCAAACTCTTTAGAAATAGAAAGTGTACCATTATAAACTTTAATTTTAGCTCTAGTAGTTTTCAGAATTGGTCTTCCTAACAAGATAGAACTTGAATTATATTTAATAGTTAGTGATTTAATTATATTTAAATAGTTTAAGAATGAGATATCACTTGGGTAACGCATTGCATCATTTACACTGAAATTGATTATCTCCCCATCAAACTTCATAGAAAGTGTACCATTATAAACTTCAATTTTAGCTCTAGCAGTTTTCAAAAATGGTCTTCCTAACAAGATAGAACTTGAATTTAGAGTGTCATCATCCTTCATATCTAACACATAAAAATTACCGGGAACACTAGTTCATTCACTTGAACCAACAAATCCTCTAATACACCTACACCTTTTGGGTGTACTATAGACTTATTGGCTAATTGAATGACTACCCCGATCCTCTCTAACGGTCCTACATTAAGTGTTTTAAAAATTGAGTATGGTAGAACATTAATAAAGGCTCTAACGTCAAGCATTGCTCTAGGAATATTAACATTTCCCAATTTACAAGGAACGGTGAAGACACTTGGATCCTTGCACTTTGGGGGTAATCTTTTCTATAAAACAACAGAAAGATTTTCACTTACCTTTATCGTTTTATTAATTTTTAGCTTCTTCTTTGACGTACAAAGTTCCTTCAAAAAATTAGCATACCGTGGAACTTGTTAAATAGCATCAAGAAGTGGAATGTTTAACTCTACCTTCCAGAAAGTCTCCATTATTTCTTGTTCTTCCCATTCTTTTTGTGTGCTTCTTTGTCTCAAATGGAATGGAGGAGGAGAAGTAAATCTCACATCATTTTTAATTAGCTTTGATGCTTTATTCTTTTTATCCTCTTTCTTTGCATCAACGGTCTCTTCCTTCTTGTCTACTTCCATGTATTCTTGGGGCCTTTACAACTCTCCTCACTTCTCAAGGTAATACCACAAACATTATGCTTAGGATTTGTCTTGGTTTGAGTGGGTAGTTTACCTTGAGATTCTATATTACTTAGAAAATTAGCAAGTTGAGCTATTTGTTGTCTAAGGACTACACTTGGAGTCTGATGCAACCAAAGATCAACCAAGGCTATTAGCATGCATAAATGAAGTACAAGGAAGTTACTTCGAAAGATTTGATACAACTCAGTGAATTATGCTAAGTGTCAAATCTTCCGAAGCCAAAAGACCATATCTTCCGAAGCCAAAGATGAATTCTTCCAAAGCTTTAAGGACAAAGTCTTTCGAAGCCAAAGACAGATTTCTTCCATAGATAGAGAAGACATGCTGTTGGACCAAAAGAACCAATGAGCCTGATCAGAAAAACCTTTAAGTCCCACAGACATTACAACAACTGAAGTAGTCTGCAACAGCTGAAGACATCAACTGATAACAAGGTCTGAAGACAAAGTCTGAAGTGAAAGAGCTGAAGACAAAGTCTGAAGTGAAAGAGCTGAAGACAAAGTCTGAAGTGAAAAAGCTGAAGACAAAGTCTAAAGCTAAAGAACTGAAGACAAAGTCTGAAGACAAAAGCTGAAGACAAAGACTGAAGACCAAGTTTCAGATGTTGTCACAACAGCTGAAGAAGAACTCTTCAGTAGTTGTGATGGTTTCCTTTTAGTAGTTTTATGTTTCTAGTACTTGTAGTTTCAGTAGTTTTAGTTTCATCTTGTACTTAGCATACTCTGAGATGTTCTTAGTTGTTGTGAACATTCTCATAGTTTGCTTACTTTCAGTTGTTTGTAATAATTCTGTTAGATGTCACTATCAAGTGACATCAGCAGACGTCACATTCCTTTATATAAGGAATGTTGACCTAATTGTAATGGCAAGAAGCTTAGCAGCCGCCATACCGAAGCATTTGTGCATGAATGATATTATCCCTTTGCAGAAAACCCTCTTTCTCTATAACCGTGTACTGTTCCATTGAATATCTATTGTGTTCTTGCTATATTTGTTTAATTCTTGTTCTAATTCCGCTGCGATTCAACTCTAATTGATCAAACTTGGATCACTCATCCTGACAAATGGTATCAGAGCGGGTTAATCATTGATCGGTTTAACAATTGATCATTGAAACTGCTATTTCGATATCTAAAGTTTGATCGAATTCGCATATTTGCAAGAATTGGTTATAGAGATTGGTCTTCTGCTGCTTCTGGTTATTCAATTTGAGTTTCTTCTTGGTTCATTTTGAGTTTGTTGTGTTTTTGTGCTAAATCTGTTGAAACTTGATTGAATTGGTTTGAATCTGAGAATGACTACTCCTTCTAATGACCCTCACAATACTGGCTCCTCAACCAAGCCTCCGATGCTGGTTAGGAGTGAGTATAACATATGGCAACGAAGAATGCTCCATCACCTGTCTGTTAACAGTTCAGGTTGTTGGACATCTGTGGTTCACGGTCCACACAGCCTATGGTGAACAATCCGGAGACCAACCAAATGGTTCCGAAGAAGAAGGAGCAATACTCAGATGAAGATCGTAAACTGTTTGAGATTGATGCTAAAGCCCATGGAATTCTGGCCATGGCACTGCCTAATGAAATCTATTCTGGGCTTATGCATCATGAAACTGCTCATGACCTCTGGAATGCTTTGAAGGAACAATTCGGAGGAACTGATGAGGTCTTAGCAAACAACAGAGAAATCCTCGCCCAACAATATGAGACATTCTCTCATAGGAAGGGTGAGACACTGACTCAACAGTTTGAGCGTTTCTCCTGCTTGATCTCTGAGCTGAAAATGGTCAAGCATGAGTATACTAACAGCCAGATGAACAACAGATTCCTCAGATCACTGCCTGAGAGATGGGACACATACACCATTGTCCTACGCTCCAGTGCAAATCTGGATAGCCTATCTCTCACCCAACTCCATGGGAAACTGCTTACATTTGAAAAGAGATAGAGCAGAAAAGGAAACTGGCATCATCAGGAAAGCTCACTGATGACTTTGTACCAGGGAACACTGCCTTGGTCGGTCATGAGTCAGAATATGCTGGATCAGAAAGCCATTATGATGAGCATATAGATTTCTCTTCAAACAGTTCTGATCATGCATTTGTTGGTGTTGACAGTCATTCTGGGTGTAATAGTGATAATTTATGCTTTATCATGGATGATTTGATGGGTATTGCTGATGATGATTTAGAAGAGATGGATATTTTGAGCCAAATGGCCTTGATCAATATCAGATCTCAAAAGTTCTACAAGAGAACTGGTAGGAAATTTCCAGGACTCTCTGGCAAAACCAAAGTTGGTTTTGACAAGAGTAAGTTGAGGTGTCACAAATGCCACAGGCTTGGGCACTTTGCAAGAGAGTGTAGATCAACTGGATCTAACTCCTCTGCACCCTTTGTGACCTTTCCAAGCAATAGTTCACAAAACAAAGGGCAACATCCTGCTAGTTCTGGTCATCACTCACAACCTCAATCTCCTGCATATTTTGTCCCTCAGGGTCCAATGCCATATCCATATCCCTGCTATTACATGCCACAGCCAAATCCAGTTCAAGTTCCTATAGCACAACAACCTCAAGCCCTACCTGAGCCTCAACCATCTCCATCACAATCTCAACCTCATCACAGCTTCTTCACACCAGGAGTTGTTGACTGGAGCAGCTCACCAGATGATCTTTCTGGTTTCAATGAGCAATTATTTGCTGGTGCTGGTCAACATGGTGGTGAACATCCTTTTGGGAATCTTGCTCTCATGGCCCTGGAGTCTACTGAGGGTTCCTGCTCCAATGCATCATCTTCACAGGTAACCCAGGTATCTTCTGAGGCTAAAGCCAAGTTATGTTCTGAATCATGCATAGCTGCCTTTGTCTCTATTAGAGAGGCAAATGTAGCTTTAATCAATCAAAATCTTGAGCTTGAGAAAACTATTTCCAAAAGAAAAGCTGAGTATGAGTCTGCTCTTAATGACAAAGATGATGAGATTTACAAGCTTAAATGCCAACTTAATGATGAAAAGGCTAAGGTAGAGGTCATACTTGAGAACCACAGAAGTCTCAAAGAGACACTTGCAGCTACCCAAGTTGAGTGTGACCGCTGGGTAACATCCTGCAAGGGATTTGAAATGCTTCTCAGCAAGCAAACAGCTTCAAATGTGAAGTTTGGAATAGGTTACAATCATACTGCACCACCTACTGATTTTACTTCAAAATCAATAGTAAAATCTGAAGGTGAAAGTAATTTCCAAACCACATCATCATGTGATTCATCCTCAAATGATAATACAAAATTAGAGGATGAAGTCAGTGTTAAGATCTCAGCAAATCAATTGCCTGATGGTTTAAATGCTGATAAACACATGAAGCTGAGCAATTCAGATGTTGTCCCTCAAAGTACTCCAAGTACTGAAGGGCAAGTCACAACATCTGAAAAGCATTTCAAATCTGCTGAAATAAAAGGATTAACAACTGCTGAGGAATCTATCATACGGTCTTTCAGGACGGATAGAGAACAGCTGAAGAACAAGTCTTCAGTTGTTACCGATCCTTCAGTACTTAACACAAGTACTGAAAGGAGGAAAGTACTGAAGATCACACCTTCAGTAGTTTCCACTTCAGCAGTTGATCAATCCAAGATGAAGAATAAGCCATGTGAAATATGTGGTAAATTCAATCATCTATCTGATGAATGCTGGTACAAAAAGGGTTCCAAACTCAACAGAGATAAGCTCATTAAAGAAGAGATTAATAAAATGAAAAATGAGTTTGAGACCAAGTTTGTACCACAGTCATCTCAAACTGATAAACCCAAGGCCTCACCAAAATCCAAAAAGAAGGATGGGGTTTATCAGAAAACAGCTGATAGTGTTCCTCATGATAAACATCAGACTAAGTCTGTGAATTTCAAGAAGGAGGAAATGGTGGGTCACAGGAACTCATCAAAAACAAGTACTGATGTGTCAAATGAGCTGAAGGCTTTAGCAACAAATCAGACACAACTTGTTATGATGGTTCAGCATTTGTTGGGGAGAGTTAACCAACTAGATGCACCTGTGATCAAACCACTGAAAAGGAAATCCAAGCCCAAATCTAAGAAATCCATTTCAGCACCATCTCCACCTTCATCAGCTGTTAATCATGAGAAACAAGTTATGGTTAAATCTGTTGATGAAAACAGACCCAAAACCAAAAAGGTTTGGGTCTCTAAAGCTAACTAGTTTCTTATGATAAATGCAGGGTTCTTCAGCATGCCAAAGAAGCATCTGGTATGTAGACAGTGGAGGATCTATGCATATGACTGGGAGCAGTTCTCTTCTTAATGACTACTCTCAAGGAAAGAAGGGATTTGTCTCATTTGGAAATGATGCTAAGGGTTACATCATCGGGAAAGGATTTGTGTCAAATGGAGAAATCAGATTTGATGATGTTAACCATGTGGAGAATCTCAAGTATAATCTACTGAGTGTCAGTCAGATGTGTGATAAAGGGCATGTTGCACTTTTCACAAGCCAGAACTGCCGGATTCTGTCTTCCAAAGTTCTGAGGCTGATTGACAAGGTATTGGATGAACATACTCTCCTGAAGGCCAACAGGATAGGAAGAGTATATGCCTTGGATTTGTCAAAGAAGATTGATTTAAAAGGTCATCCTTGCCTGTTCTCCAAGGCCTCTCCTCAGGAATCTAAACTGTGGCATAGAAGGCTGGGTCATGTTAATCTCAAAAACATGAATCAGCTGATCCACAATAGTTTAGTGAGAGGTCTACCAATAAAGGAGTTCCACTGTGATGAAACCTGCACTGCTTGTTTAAAAGGAAAACAACACAAAGTTTCATTCCCTCCTATAGAAGAACCAAAGTCCACTGCCTGCTTGCAATTACTGCACATGGATCTCTTTGGTCCTGTGAGAGTAATGAGCATGGCAAAGAAGAAATACTGTCTGGTAATTGTGGATGATTACTCCAGATTTGTATGGACCTTCTTCTTGCATTCAAAGGATGAGGCTGCTCAGACAATTATTAACTTTGTGTTGTATGTTGAGAAGCAGTATTCCCTATCAGTCAAGTGTATAAGAAGTGATAATGGAACTGAATTTAGAAACCATACACTTGATGATTTCTACCTTTCAAAAGGAATCAAGAGGCAGTATAGCATCCCAAGGACTCCAGAACAAAATGGAGTAGTGGAGAGAAAGAACAGGACCCTAATTGAAGCTGCAAGGTCCATGTTGGCTGACTCTGGTTTGCCACTGACCTTTTGGGCTGAAGCTGTCAACACAGCATGCTATGTGCAAAATAGAGCTTTAGTGAATCAGAGGTTGATGAAGACTCCTTATGAAGTTCTACATCATTTGGCTCCTCTAATTTCATTCTTCAGAGCATTTGGGTGTCCTTGTTACATTCTCAACACAAAGGATCAACTCCAAAAGTTTGATTCTAAGGTGGATGCAGGGTATTTTGTTGGGTATTCATCCACTTGCAAGGCTTACAGAGTGTTCAACTGCAGAACAAAGATGGTTGAAGAAACCTTGCATGTGAAGTTCAATGAATCTCCTAAGGACAAAATCCCACAAAACCCTGTGGAGTTGTTTGATCTGGACATACTGCAATATGTTCCTTATCAGCCTCCAGCTGTTGCAGATCATGTGAATTCATCACCTTCTGCAGCTAGTCATCCATCTGGTGGTACTGATGTTGATGATGATCCCAGTACTCACCTATTCAAGTTTAGTGATCAACTGCCTGAGTCTACTAAACTTGATGTTCCTGTAGCTTCAGTAGCACCATCCACAACAAATGCTGATGAGATTTCTGAATCCTCTACTTCATTTGACTTGCCATCTAATACTTGGTTTCAAGAATCTGGATCAACATCTGTTGCTGCTGAGCGTGCTACAAACACTTGCACAGATCTCATAGTGTACCAAGAGCTGAAGAATCACCCAATGTCTCAAATCATTGGTGATATCAATGCTGGTGTCTCAACTAGAAGTCAATTGTCCAACTTCTGCTTCTATGCTCTCTTCATCAGTCAGCAAGAGCCAAAGAACTATCATATTGCATTAAGAGACAATGGATGGGTTGATGCCATGCAGCTTGAGCTTCTTCAGTTCAAAAAGCAGCAAGTGTGGGAACTGGTTCCTCTACCCCCAGGTAAGTGTGCAATAGGCACTAAATGGGTGTTTAGGAATAAAACAGATGAAAATGGGCAAATTGTCAAGAACAAGGCCAGACTGGTTGTCCAGGGGTTTTCACAAGAAGAAGGTATTGATTATGATGAAACCTTTGCCCCTGTAGCCAGACTGGAGGCAATTAGATTGTTCTTAGCCTATGCTGCATTCCACAATCTTAAAGTTTTTCAAATGGATGTCAAAAGTGCATTTTTATATGGTAAAATAAAAGAAGAGGTTTATGTGTGTCAACCACCAGGTTTTGAGGATAATAAACATCCTGATTGGGTGTATAAACTTGATAAGGCTCTTTATGGGTTGAAACAAGCTCCTAGAGCCTGGTATGAAACACTGTCAAATTTCTTCTTCAGAATAATTTCACTAGAGGCTCCATAGATAAAACTTTGTTCATTAAGAAAGTGGGTCAGCATAAGCTCCTTGTTCAAATTTATGTTGATGATATTATTTTTGCATCCTCTGATCCACAGTTGTGTGATGCATTTACAAAGTTGATGCAACAAAAATTCGAAATGAGTGCCATGGGAGAATTACAGTTCTTTCTAGGTTTGCAAATCAAACAAAAGGCTGATGGAACTTTCATTCATCAGTCAAAATACACAAAGAGTCTTTTGGAAAAGTTTGATTTACAAAACTGTAAGCCCTGTTCTACTCCCATGTGCAGCACCACACAACTGGATGCAGATCAGAAAGGTAAAGCTGTTGATGAAACACTTTACAGATGTATGATTGGGTCCTTGATGTACTTAACAGCTTCTAGACCAGATATTATGTTTGCAACTTGTGTTTGTGCTAGATTTCAGGCTGCTCCTAAAGAGTCTCATTTGATTGCAGTCAAGAGGATCTTTAGATATCTGCAAGGGTGTAAATTAACTAGAAAAATCAACTTCTGGTGGATGTCAATTCCTAGGAAACTGTTTGGTTTCTTGGCAGAGTAAGAAACAAACATCTGTTGCTACATCCACTGCTGAAGCCGAGTACATTGCTGCTGCAAGTTGTACATCTCAGGTACTCTGGCTTCAGAATCAATTATTGGATTATGGCATTACAGAGACTAAGACTCCATTACTAATGGATAGTGCTTCAGCTCTTTGTATTGTCAAGAATCCAGTCCAGCACTCTAGGACCAAACATATTGAGATCAGACACCATTTTATTAGGGATTGTTTTGAAAAAGGTCTGATTGATCCAAAGTTTGTTCCTAGTGCTGATGAGCTTGCAGACATATTTACTAAGCCTTTGGACAGTTCAACTTTCCAAAACCTAGTGTTAAGGCTTGGTATGCTGCAGCTAGAATAAGTGACAACTACTGATGATCTCAGTCAACAAGTACTGATGAGCATTCGTATACTATTGTCACAAATAAGTACTGATAAGTTCTTTTATCCTCAGTAGTTTTCATAACTACTGAAGACTAAATTACTTAAAAGTACTGAAGTACTCTATCTGTTGAAAAGAACTGATGTGGTTACAACTACTGATGTAGTTACAACTACTGATGTCAGTATAACAGATAAGTACTGATGACCAATGAAACGTCTGAAAATCAGACAAGTCTGATAAGTGTTGAGGTCAGAATGAAACAGCTGATGAGCTAAGAATTGACGACAACAGCTGATGAGAAACTTTTCTCTTCAGTTGTTTCTACAACTGCTGTTTCACTTCATACAACTGAAGCCAAAACCATTCTTCAGTAGTTTTACAACTACTGATGACTAATACCAAGTCTTCAGTTGTTACAACTTCTGAAAGTTAATACCAGGTCTTCAGTTGTTTTCAAACAACTGATGACAGCACCAACACTTTCAGTCATTTTATATCAGCCTTTTCTTACCCTATAAATACCTAAACCTACTTTCAAACGTTTCATTAGCCGTTTTATGTCCTTCACTCTCTCAACAATGGCGACCATGAAACTCAAACCCAGACACAACTGTGTTGCCTACCTCTCGAAATCGGCCTTTTGAAACAAATTTGATAATGCCATCGATCTTATGGTAGATTCCCAGTACCGAACCGCTTTTCTTCTGAATCCTACCATATACCCCGATTCCCTAAGCCAATTCTGGACCAACGTCTCTGTGCAAACTGGTGAGAATGATAGCCAAATCACTCTCCAGTCGTTGGTTAACCAGAAACAGGTGGTCATCACTCCAGACATCATTCGACAAACCCTAAATCTACATGATGCCACCTGTGTCACAGAATACCCGAAAGGCACAACTGATATGTCTTTCATCAATAACGGGTATGAAGGAGACTTAAGTGCTACCACCATTCTGAAGAAGCACTTCCATGATGCTGAACGTCTTATATTCCACATGGTGAATGTCTGCCTTGCATCAAAAACCTCCTCATGGGATCAGATGTCCTCCCGATGGCAACAGGTATTATACTCTATCTTTGAACGACAAAATCTAAATTTTTCTGAGATAGTTTTCATGGAACTAAAGGATCTGGCTTTGAAACCTGTGGCAAACAGATGGATATTATATCCCAGGTTTCTCATGGCCATAATTTTAAATCAGCTAAAATCAGACGGCCTTGTTGGCCTTGGAGTCCCTGCTCCGGCTGTATTGCCTGAAGTATACTCCAGGCACAACTCTGACCCTACACTGAAAGGGGCTGCCCGGCTGCTAAAACCCAAGCAGCGGGAACCCACAGCCTCCACTTCCAGATCCAAAGTCCCCACCAAACCCAACACCAAAAAGCCCAAAAAGGCTACTCAGGGAGATGAGTCCCTGAGGATGCCCCTGTACCACCAATACAGGAAACACTTACTGGTTCTAACCCCCCAGTAGTGTCAAAGACTCCACCAGCCCTAGCCGCTCAGGCATCCTCTCAACAGGATCCTGATGCAACCATAATTGGGGATACCACAATGCTGGAACCTATCTCAATTGAGAAGGTTACCATTGAAGAGCACCAGTCACCCCGGGTGCAATCTGCTTCAAACCTATCTCCAAATGCAACCGCCCCTCAAAGCCCAACCATTATAGTTGCACAAGTGCTGAGTCAGCTGCATTCCTCTCCTCCTCCCCAGAAACCAATTACAATGGGGAGAACCTCAACAGCTGAGGAAGAGGACCAAAATGCTGCTGATAACCCACAGCACAGGGGTTATAATGTTCAATCTCCCCGTGTAGAGGAGGAGGTTAGAACATCTGGTGAGGCTGCCACTTCTACTGATTCAGCAAATGAACAGGATGCAGTTGGTAACATCTCTAAGACCTCACCAGAGGCAACTGCCGATGAAGGACTCAGTCCTGAGGCAGGAAGTCCCCAGAACCAAGAACAAGGGGCACATGCTACAACTGATCTACACTCAGGGCATGTACATCCTGATTCAATCAGGAGGTCAGGTGATTCAGCAAAGACTGATGATGACCTGGGCTTTTTCTTCGATGTCTTAGCCCATAACACAATCCTTGAGGCTGAGGTGAGCAGACTCAAAGAACTGCTTGCCAAAATGTCTCAGGATCAAAGTCCATCTGCCCCAATAAACCCACAGATGGCACCTTCATCTGAAGGTTCACCAAACACTCAGCCACTACACTCAACTGAGCCACCAGCCACTGCTTTTGGCACCACCTCTCAGGGACAGAACCCCTCTGAGCAGATGGTTGCTACCTTTCAACATTCCTTACCTCTCATCACTCCCATCATCAATGAGATTGTGCATAAAGCCATTGATGAGAGGATCTCCTCAAATCTACAAACACTTGTTGATGATGCTGTGCAAAAGAAGCTTTCTGCCATTCAAACCCCTGAACCCAATGCACCCAAAAAGGGGGAGTCTAAGGCAGTGAAAGAAAGAAAGAGAAAGAGAGTGGAAGATGAGAAACAACAAGAGAAAGAAAAGGAGTTAGAAAAGGAAAAACAGCTGATCACATACAAGAGAAAGAAAAGTGCTGAAACTCAAAAGCCTGATGAAGAGAAATCATTGGAAGATCTGGTTAAAGAAGCTGATGAAGCTCACAGCAGATCAATGGACAGAATAATAGACCAACTCTTCAGACAAGGCTTTGATACAGCTACATTAGACACTGAGATCAGAAGGCTGGAGATTAAAGAGATACAAGAGAGATGGGCCAGTTACAGTGTGATGGAAAGGGAGAGGTTGGAGATAATGATCAGGTTTATTGCAAAATACTTGGGAAGATCATTAATTGAGATTAAATCATGGACCAGAGACAGTATTCTGGCAATAACCACCAGAATCTGTGCTTCTGAAGCATTCAATAAGGGGTTGATTATCGAAGCCTTAGATGAAGCAGGTGCTGGGAAGAGAACTGATATGGCCAAGCTTTCCAAAGCCAAACTTACCACAAAAATGCTAGATCAGCCTTCCCAAACTCCCACTCAAAAACAACCAACCCCACAACTCTCCAAACCAATCCCTAAACCTAAACTTAAACCAACTCAACCCTCAAAACCAACTCCCTTACCCCAAAAACCACCTCAAACCACATCCAATGATGCACCCAGAAGGAGGAGAAGGGTGTTGAGGATGGAAGAAGAAGAAGAAGATGATGATGAAGAAGACAGTCTGCCAATCTCTGCTGTTCTAAAAATACCTGAGCCCAGAAGTCAACAAATGATCACACCAGACTTTCAGAGGCAAATGGTGAAAGTTAAGATTGAAGAAGAAGAACAGCAGAAACAGCACGATGAGCAACTTTTGAAGATGGTTGACAAAGAGTTTCCTCAGTCATCATCTATACAAGCCATGAAGAAACACGCTCAAAGGCTGTATGCTCTCAGGCATACCTTTCAATATCAAAAGGAGAGAGTAAGGATTTGGCCAGACCCCAGGGTTAGTTCTAGAATTCATAAGAAATCCATACCAAGTAGATACAATGGCCAAGTGAGAAAGACCATAGATGCTGTTATTATGTTGGCCATTGTAGTCTCACCCTGGGAGATACTTGAAGACTTCAAGAGAGCCTACAAGTCAAAGATGACCCCTCAAACTCTAATGGAGAACAAAATGGTCAAGAAGGGGTTGTTATACAAGAGGCTTGAAGAGATCAAGAAAAATGAACTCCAGTTGTTATTAGAAGGGACTCACCCAGATGAATTTGCTTACAGAGAGATAACAACTGTTGAGTTGAAAAATGGAAAGACAGTAAAGTACCTATCAGAGTACTATGGCCTAGAGTTCTTCTTCGAAGGAGAAGCAGAAGAACTCACTAAGGAGGAACAAGTTGTTCTCCTTGAGGCCTACGTCAGAAAGTCTTATAGACTCATCAATGGGAAGTAGGTTTCATGGTTGGGATAACAGCTCTGTGTCCAGTTCCCCAAGACAGAGTTCCCTTCCATCCTTTGACATTCATATCTGCTGAAACCTATCCCTGGCCTGTGCTTATCTGATATCTCTGAAGCTAATAAAGAGAGTATTTCTGCCAAGAATAAGTGGGACCTCAATAAGCTTAAAGGTTTTGGCTGCATTGGTTCAGGGGGAGTTTGTTGGACCAAAAGAACCAATGAGCCTGATCAGAAAAACCTTTAAGTCCCACAGACATTACAACAACTGAAGTAGTCTGCAACAGCTGAAGACATCAACTGATAACAAGGTCTGAAGACAAAGTCTGAAGTGAAAGAGCTGAAGACAAAGTCTGAAGTGAAAGAGCTGAAGACAAAGTCTGAAGTGAAAAAGCTGAAGACAAAGTCTGAAGCTAAAGAACTGAAGACAAAGTCTGAAGACAAAAGCTGAAGACAAAGACTGAAGACCAAGTTTCAGATGTTGTCATAACAGCTGAAGAAGAACTCTTCAGTAGTTGTGATGGTTTCCTTTCAGTAGTTTTATGTTTCTAGTACTTGTAGTTTCAGTAGTTTTAGTTTCATCTTGTACTTAGCATACTCTGAGATGTTCTCAGTTGTTGTGAACATTCTCAGTAGTTTGCTTACTTTCAGTTGTTTGTAATAATTCTGTTAGATGTCACTATCAAGTGACATCAACAGACGTCACATTCCTTTTATATAAGGAATGTTGACCTAATTGTAATGGCAAGAAGCTTAGCAGCCGCCATACCGAAGCATTTGTGCATAAATGATATTATCCCCTTTGCATCTTTCTCTATAATCGTGTACTGTTCCATTGAATATCTATTGTGTTCTTGCTATATTCGTTTAATTCTTTTTCTAATTCCGCTGCGATTCAACTCTAATTGATCAAACTTGGATCACTGATCCTGACACATGCTTTCTCTGAATCACCTTTTGACAAAAGCTGAACCACTTTCCACTGCAACTTTGAAGCCTCACCAACTTATATGAGTTGGTGAAATGTCCATGCTTTTGTCAACTGTAGGTTAAGGTCTTTTGTCTGTAACTTTCCAACTATGTACTTTTATCCTTTTTGTAATAGATAAGGATGTGAGCTATGGCATGTCATAGTCACAAGTCAAAAGGCAATCTGTCTTTTAACTCTACATTGATCTTGTTATCTAGATTAGTGTTTCTAGGTGGCCTTCAAAGTATGGCCGGCTGTAGGATGTTGTATAAAGTGTCTCAAGTACTTGTATCTTAAGGTATCCTTTGTAACACTTGTAAAAACTTAAGAGCAATATACATCATTCTTGAAAACCATATTTGAGTGTTCTTGTTCTTGTTCTTTTACTTGTGTTCTTTGTATCATCTAACCAGTTCCCTATTTGATCTGCTAAGTGTTTCATATCTCTCCATCCTGTGAAACTGTTATATTGACCACCCTTCACCGGTCCTGTAATTGGTATTAAAGCATTTCAGGCTCTTGCTTGTAAGATCTCACCATCTTTGATCACTTCAATTTCACAGAACACTTAACAACTCAAATGGTAGCTCTTGCTAAAGCTGATATGGAAACCGACACTATGACAAAGTCTCCACTGATCACTCCTGATGACTTTGATACTTGGTGCCAACGTATGGAAGAGTTCATCAAGTCTCAAGATAGCAAGATGTGGAGATCTGTTGTCGAAGGACCCCACATCTCATGCACCTCTTCAGCCATTGCTGGAGGTGGCATGATACCAAAGGAAATGGCTGACTATTCTGAAGAAGACTGGAAAACAATAGATATAGATCAGAAGGCCATAACCGCTATTCAAACTACTCTTCCTAACTCCATATTTAGAGGCTTTAAGAAGTGCAAGACTGCTAAGCATCTCTAGGATGCACCAAAGCTGATGTATGAGGGGTCTGATGAAGCCAAAGAGAACAATAAGGACATCATGAAGCAGTAGTTTGAATATTTCACCTACAAGACAGGTGAAACTATGGCTCAACAATACTTCAGGTATGTTGAGATTGTGTATACTCTGACTGATGTTGGTGTAAAGCTTGAGAACAGGGACATAGTAAGGAAGTTCATGTTCTCTCTTCCTAGACAATGGACTCACTACTATTTGGCCATTATGAGAACTGAGAACCTCTCTACTCTTACTCTCACAGAGTTGTATGGTATCCTTAGTGGGTACTAGATGGAGATGAACTTGCAAAATCCATCTAGCAGCTCTTCCAACAACCAGCAGAGTTTAGCCCTTCATGTGTTTGAAAGGGATAGCATAGAACCATAGCATCATCTCATATGCTTCTTTGAAAACTCACAAAAGGGTCATTTCCTCACCTTCCTTGAGACACCAAGGGAGAGCTACATCCAAGGAAGCCTATTCCAAGAGACAAGCTCTACACAAGCTTTTGTGTTTACCGATGAAAGTTATGGAAACTTTCTTTTTACACTTGAAGACTTGGGCTGCATCTATCTAGATGATCTGAGTTCATGGAGATAGTCCAACAGATGGCACTTCTCACTCACAGGGCCAAGAAGTTCTACAAGAGGACAGGGAGAAAGTTTCCCAGTAATATGGCTAGTGGAAAGTTTGGACTGGACAAAAGCAAAGTGAAGTGTTACAACCATAACCAGATGGGCCACTTTGCTAGAGAGTACAAGGTACCAAGAACAAATGGTGGCCAAGCATAGCCCAGGCCAAACTACACTGATACAGCTCTAAGGATTGAGAAGCCAAGCTAGCCCAAACAACATTCTTCTGTTGTTGTTGAAAAACGAGGCTTTGACTAGAGCTTTCAGGTGGAAGATGCTTCTCCAAACCAAGCACTGATGGCTGATTATGAAGAAGCTAAGGTATTGGAACATCTCTGTACCCCTGAATGCATTACAAAAGTTAACATGTATAGGTCTTATAATTTGGAAGTGAGATCTGACCTTGAGTCCTTGAATATTTTAAAACCTGACTTTAAAAGAGATGAAAGTGATTATAAACTTAAAATAGAAGATTTAGAGAAAACCACTTCAACTCTTAAGCGTGAGCACACAAATTACAGGACTCAGATAAGGATCTCATTACCAAATTAATTGAATGCCAAGCTACGCTTGTGATCAGCAAAGCTAAGGCAGAAAAATGTGTTCTTGAAGAGAAAACCTTCAAAACATAATATCTTCATCCATGCATGGAAAGATTTTTTATTAGAACATGCAATGATTGGGTTTAAGTGAGATAGCTCCTTCATACACATTATTATCTGTAAGATCTCCAAAGTGTGGAACTTGTCAAGATGAGCTGCCCTTCATAGATCCCATTCAAGAAGAGGATGAAGATGAAGAGGAGGTAGTGAAGGATGAACCTGACATGAGTGAAAAGGGTTATCTTGAGAAGGGACACTATTCTCCTGGATAGAAAAAAGAATCAAGGATGACAAAGTCAGCAAGGAAGAACTTGATCAGGGCAGCTAAAAGAATGTCCGAGAAAACCCAAGAGATCAAGCCCACTTTCAATTCCAAGCAAAAGCAGGTTTTCATCTCTATTGGATTTGAAGTGGTAAAGACTAAGGACACAACCATGGACTCAAGTACCAGTAGTTCAAGTTCATGTCAAAGTCATCCTGATTAAAAGAAGAAGGTTGATAAAATATGCACCACTGCTGCACAGCTTGAACCATCTAGTTCTAAGAGCAAGCCTCATCCCAAGAAGCCTACTGCATCATTTGAGAAGATAAAGAAGGAAGTAGATAGTGATCAGGCTCAACCTCCCTCTCAAAAGAATATTCTCGGAAGTATGCCAACTGAATGCATCATATGTGGTAGTACTTCACTTTCCTAAGGATTGCATCTACAATCCCAAAAGTACTATCCATATGAGCAAGTGCTAAGGATTGCATCTATAATCCCAAAAGCACAATCAATATGAGCAAGAAGAAAACTTCTAAGAAGAAGAAGAAAATAGCTTTAAAAGGAAAATCTCTTCCTTTTGGAAGCTCCAAAGTAAAGAAGAAGATAAGTGAAAACTTACATTTGGAAGAAATTTTGGTCTCGGAAGAAAGGAATGCTTTCGAAGTACTGAATTCTGTTGCAGCGGACGCAAAAGCTTCCGAAGGTCTAGTCTCCAAAACTTCCGAAATTATCAAGACTTCCGAAGTGTTGAAGGCCAAGTCAAGTCTTCCAAAGATGGTGTTGAAGATGAAGGAAGGCCATGTGACTGAAAGTTCTTCATCAACAACAGTAAATGATCCTCAGAACTTGCATATAGGATCAATTACTATTGCATTATCTTCTATCCACTTTTACAAGCCCAAGATCAATGAGGCTTGGGTTTCCAAATGTAACTAACCATCTCTTTTTAGGTAGGAACAGCTAAAGACTAAAGGAAATGTATGGATCATCGATAGTGTTTGTTCCAGGCACATGATAGGTAGTGGCTCTTTGCTTCAAAACTTTGAAAGAATTGATGGAGACCAATTGCTTTTGGAGGAAAATCTGGTGGATACATTACTAGAAGGGGCAGGGTCACAAATGGTAAGCTAAGCATTGAAAAGGTAAACTTTGTCAAGGAGCTTGGGTACAATCTTCTGAGTGTATCCTAATTTTGTGATCAGAGACACAACATGCTCTTTACTAAGCATGAGTTTATTATTCTCAAGCCCGGGGTGGTCATTCCTCAGGAGCATATCTGGCTTAGAGCCCCTAGGAAAGGAAACATGTACTAGATGGACTTGCAGGAAACATCCCCTTCAGGAGAAGTTTCTTGCTTTCTATCTAAGGCCAATAGTGATGAGTCTTTCTTTTGGCATAAAAGAATATGCCATGTAAACTTTAAGAACATGAATAAACTAATTAAGAATGACTTGGTAACTGGAATGCCAAAGAAAGATTTTACAAGTGATGATCATTGTGTTGCATGCCTGAAAAGGAAGCAACACAAGGTATCTCACAAGCCAAAGGAAATGAACTCCATCACCACACCCTACACTTATTACGTATGGATCTCTTTAGCCCCGCCAGTGTAATGAGTTTAGGAAGGACCTCTTATTGCTTGGTGATCACAGATGTCTTTACAAGATATACTTGGGTCTTCTTCCATAGAACTAAGGATAAGACCCCTAAGATCTTGAAGAGTTTCATTCTGAAAATTGAGAATCAATGTGATCACAGGGTCAAGATCATAAGATGTGATCAAGGAACCGAATTTAAAAACCAAATCCTTGATACGTTTTGTGATAAAAAAAGGTATTACAAGACAATATAGTGCTCCGAGGACTCCTCAGCAAAACGGTGTTGCTGAGAGGAGAAACAGGGCACTTATTGAAGCTGCAAGAACCATGTTGTCTGACTCTAAACTACCAATCACCTTATGGGTAGAGGTAGTCAACACTGCTTGCTATGTGCAGAACAGAGTTTTAATGGTTAAGGCTCATGGTAAGACTTCTTATGAGCTATGGCACAAAAGAAGTCCTTTCATTGGTTTCCTTATATTATTTGGATGTCCTTGCACCATCTTGAATACCAAAGATCAAATAGCCAAATTTGATGAGAAATCAGATGATGGATATTTCATTGGATACTCTTCCCAAGCCAAGGCTTATAGAGTATACAATCTTAGAACCAAAGTAGTTGAGGAGTCAACCAATATGGCCTTCAATGAGCACACACCCAATGTTAAAGGTCCTGGTCTTGATTGGCTGTTTGATCTTGATTTAGTTACCAACTGTTTTAACAAATCTTGTGAGAATGTTTTAGGATCTACAGGTAACTTATCAACAGGAGATTCTAATCTAAGATTTGAGCTGAGAAGACCAAGTGTACAAACTACTTCAGCTCCAGTGGTAACTAGCCCTGCAGTTGAAAATCCTATCAGCAAAACCATGACAAATTCTTCAGCTGAAACATCTGAGGTGCCTATAAATTCCAGCACAGGGGCATAGAACTTAGATAAAGGAGTTTCCAATTTAAGAGGTCATGGAGGTGGTGATAGTGATCAAGAATTTCTTGATGCTGATAACCACTCATAGAAGACAACATCAATGATGTAACACACTTATTGGATCAAGTGTCACTTGATAAATGTGTTGATGGGGTGGATGACTCTCAAGCACCAGATCTGAATTTCACTAATTTAGATCTGTCCATACAACTTGCTGTGATCCCTCAATTGAGAATCCGCAAGTCCCATCCCACCACAAACATCATTAGAGATGTTAAGACTAGGGTAAGAACAAGAGGACAAACCCATGATAAAAATGTTTGTCTTCATTCTTGTTTCTTGTCCCTGATAGAGCCTAAAAAGATTGAAGAGGCTTTAAAAGATGGAAGTCGGGTTGAAGCAATACAGGAGGAACTGCTTCAATTCAAGAGACAGAAGGTTTGGAATCTATTTCCTCTTCCTTAAAGGAAGACTACCATAGGTACCATGTGGGTATTTAGAAACAAGAAGGATGATAGAGGACTTGTCATCAAGAACAAGGCAAGACTGGTTGTTCAAGGATACACACAAGAACAAGGGATTGACTACACAGATGTTTTTGCTCCTGTAGCAATACTTGAAGTTGTTAGGATATTCCTGGCTTTTGCTGCATCCATGGTTTTCAAGGTCTACCAACTTAATGTCAAGTGTTCCTTCTTATATGGGGTGATTGATGAGGAGGTGTACGTCAAACAACCACCTGGATTTGCAGACCCAGATCATCCTGATTATGTCTAGAAGCTTGACAAAGCTCTCTATGGGCTGCATCAGGCTCCAAGGAAGTGGTATGAGACACTATCACAGTATCTCTATAAGCACGGATACAAGAAAGGTACTATTGATGGAACACCCTTCATCAAAGGAACAGGAAATGACTTGATGCTGGTTCAAGTTTACGTAGATGACATTATCTTTGGGTCAACTAATCCGAAGCTCTATATGGACTTTGAGAAGCTGATGAAGAATAGATTTGAAATAAGTGCATGGGGGAACTCAATTTCTTTCTAGGAATTCAAGTGAAGCAGGTTGACAATGACATCTTCATAAATCAGTCAAAATATGTGCAAGACATACTTACCAGGTTTCACATGACTGAGTGTAAGGTTGCTAAGACACCCATATCCAGAAACTACTCTCTTGGATTAGATCTTAAGGGGGAGTGTGTTGATGAACATCTCTACAGGGCTATGATTGGGTCTCTTATGTACCTCACCGCTAGCAAGTCTGATATCATGTTTGTTACATGTATTTGTGCAAGATATCAAGCCAACCCCAGGATGTCACACCTGGTTGCTGTCAAGAGAATTCTCAGATATCTCAAGGGTGCTCCCAAATTAGGCCTTTGGTATCCAAACAATTCTTACTTCAATCTGTATGCATATACAGATAATGACTATGGTGTCTACAATATGACTGGAAAGTCAACATCTGGGGGATGTTAATTTCTTGGTAGAAGGATAGTCTCATGGAAATGAAAGAAACAATCATGTGTATCTGCATCAACTGCTGAAGCTGAATACATTACTGCTGCAAGCTGCTGTGCTCAAGTGCTTTGGATTTAGAATCAGATGCTAGACTATGGATTCAACTTCAAGGAGACTCCCATCCACATAGACAACAACAGTGCTATCTCTATCATAGAGAAACTAGTTTAGCACTTAAAGACAAAGCACATCAATATCAGGTATTATTTGATTAGAGATAATTTTGAAAAAGCATTGATAAAACTAGTCAAAGTTAACACAAATGATCAATATGTTGATCTGTTCACAAAAGCTTTTGATGAGAAGAGATTTAAGTATCTAGTATTAGCAATTGGGATGATTAACTTTGAGTATATTTTTCTTTAACTAAACTCAAGATTATTTTTAATAATATGTGTGTCTTAAGTTGTCTATATCATTACCATACAAACGTAGTTTACTTTGGAAGAAGCTTTTCAAAATGATATCCCTTAGAATTTTGAAAATCTTAGATGTATTTTCCTTCGGAAGACATCAAGTTGTTTTCAGAAGAAAATTATGTCTTCAAAACAAATAACTACTTCTGAGAAATTAACCTTCGGAAGAAATTTGAATATATCTTCCGAAGCTTATATTTGTCACTAAGTACTTATATGTATTGTAGGATTATTTTCTTCTGAAAGCAATTAAGTCTCGAAAGACTTATTCTCTTATTGAATAAGATTTCTGATATTTGATATCTTTCGAAGCAAAATCTTTCTAGGAAATAAAAATACTTTAAGTATTTTTCTTCCAAAGCAAAATTCTTAGAAAACTAAGGAATATCTTCCGAAGCCAATTTGGCTTCGGAAGTTTTTCTAAAACCGTCCGAAGACAAATTACCCTCGGCAGATTTAGACTTCCAAGAAAACTACCTTTTTGGGCACTTTTTCAAAGGTGGGACTAATATTTGGATTTCAAAGTTTATCCGTTTACATTAACTTTGTCTCAAATCCATATCATATATATTTGTATAACGGTTCCCCCTCTTTCACTATTCTCCTTCATCTGCAAGATACAAACCCTAAATTCACCCACAAACCGACCTTGTTCTTACCTTCCTTCATCACAAAGCTACTCAAAATGGCTAACCCTGATCCCGAAACCAATCGGATTTTACCATGCACTTACACAGGCAACATAATCAAGTTGCTCTGTTGTCATTTGAGAAAGATCTTGGTTTCTCAGACGTTTGCTGCTTCTTATCTTTAACCAACTTCCTCACCGCACTCACAATTGACCCTTCATTATATGAAGATCAAATTTTTGAGCTTTTGAGGACCTACTAAAAGGTCATCTTGGACAGTGGGAAGGCACTGTCTACCACAGTGCAGGGAAGGACAATTTTCATCGCTCCAGCCACCATCAACACCCATCTAAGGCTGGATGATGAAGAGGGTGACTTGTCCTTTCCTAAATCTGTTGTAAATGACTCATTCCGGCAGATGGGCTATGAAGGAGATTACTCAGTAAGAACCTTCATAAAAGGGAAGGTCTTATACAAGTAGAAGTACCTCCTCCATATGGTCATCCACTCCCTTTCAAACAAACATGGAGGATGGGACCAAATTCCTGAAGACCTTTCCTATATAGTCCATGGAATGGTTCAAGGGGTCAAGTTCAGGTATTCTCAATTTGTATATATAAATCTAATTGCTAACTTGGACTCCATAAAATATTACATGTTCCCTAGATATGTTCAGTACATTCTTAACTATGAACAGGGCTTACTGTTAAGGGGAATAGGTAATGTTCTTAAATTGGGACAGATGAAGCCTGGCATCTTCAACACAATAAGAAAACCAACTGTTGGCTTCTCAAGGGTAGAAACAACCCTGGTCCCAAAAATGTTCGTGCTCATTGCTCAAGGTGACAACTTGGTAGCACCAGCCAATGTTGAACCCACACCTTCTACATCTGCAACCCCCACACAACCACAAATTGTGACCTTCTGTATATTTGTTAATTAATTGTTAGTTCTGTTACCTCTTGTAGGTGCCATTTAAATCAAAAATGTAACTATGGGAATTCATTTGGCAATTCTAATAATCCTAATGTTCCTATATAATCATAGTTTTAAATCTTATAACTTGATTAGTTTTTTTTTGTAAAGTTTAAGTATTAATTATGAATTATAGAATTGAAACAATTAATTAGATAACAAAGTCCTATTTAAAAATTTATAAATTTTACAATTTAAAAAAAATTCTATTGTTAAAATGTGATCTTAGGCATTCAAATAAAACAAATAATCGACTTAAGAAGTTTATAAAATTGATAAGATTCTTTAACATAAATTGTTATGTCATTAAATTAGTTTGTAATGTTTAAGGGTTAAAATTACAAAAATTATAAACTAAAGGTTTGGGTGGAAATGGTAAACCTAGAAATCATAGGGACTATAAATGAAAATTTCTTTTAACACCCCCTCCCCATTTTTTTTCTTCCCAGATTTTCTGGCCATCGGCCGACAAAGCTCTGAAGCGACGCCAGCGAGCCCCAAACCACCCCAAAATTCAACTTTTAAACCCCAAATCACTCCTATTCACTTCGCGAACCTGTTTTCGAACCCGAAGATGTGTTTCAATTTGATTTAAATGAGAGACTTTGGACACGAAACCGAACCCCGTCAATACCATCAATACCAAATCCGTTTCTGCACTTAAATCATATTATTAATCCAATTAATCGAGCATAAACGTTCGTATAATCAATTAGAAATCATTGGTATGTTTAATTTCATATGAAACTGTAATTTACATTTCGAATTCTACCCGTAACCACCGAACTCAACTCGAACTCGTTGAACTCGAAACGGTTCTAATCGAGGCTATTTAACAGAGGGGAAAGGTTCTATTCAACTTCTTCCTACTCTTTGTAACCTTAATTCTTAAAAATCACACACACGCATCGCATTTGGATCAAGACCCAGTCGCGACTTTGTTCGAACCTGTACCAGTCGATCCTACATCGAATCAGGTAATTCAAAAGGGCTATACACTCGATTAATCAAGGGGAAGCAAAGCCCTATGGTTAATTCTAGTAACATCAGTGATTGGGTGATCAATTGGATCGATCTTGATTCTAGGGTTCATGGTGAAATTGGGGTTTCATTGCTTAAAGTTTTAAAATTTTAAAACGGGATTATGACAGGCCCAGGCTACCTAGCCTACTGGTAAAACCACCTCGCCATACCCAGGAGGTCCCGGGTTCGAACCCGGCCACCTGCATATCCTTTTAAAGTTCTTTTTTCAATTATTTTTAATTCCAGAAAAACTTTAAAATGTTATTAAATTGATATAAAAACCATTTTAATAATTGATACTGAATCAAAACTTATCTAGTAATTTCTAAAATATTTCAGCTATTATAATATGATAAATTCTTTTCTTTAGATTTCAAAGTTATAAAATTATTATAAAATATATTTACAAGTTTTAGATTGTATAAAAATTATTGAAAATCAAATAGGAATTATTTCAAGGTATTTTACACTAGTGTTTCATAAACCATTTAAATAATTAATCATTTTCTTTCACCAATTGATTTCATTAGTAAAGTATTTACTTCTTTTTCACACTTTGTATTTACACTCTACTTAATTATTTTCATCATTTCAAATCAACCTTATTTAATCAATCTTTAAAACTTAATATTTGTACACTAATACATTTTTATTACCTAACATGTTCAAAATCAATCTTTAACAATCTATAAATTAATTTCTTTATATTAAATTTAAACCCCTAAATGGAACCGTATTGTATTCATATTCTTTAGACCTTATTTGTTCTAATTTAGGTTACCACTTTTAGGTTAAACGTGAGGAAAACCGTTGGTGCCTATTCCCGTATTCTTATTTTAAGTACATCTTATATCATGTGAGTTTCTATACCCTGTTTTATTTTATTCCACACTTTTTGGGGTGAAGCATGTTAACCGTATAAATATACGCTTGTAAACTCTTTAAATACTTGTAAAGCACGTGCAATTCATCTTATTAATTTGTCATGGTTATTTGAGATATTGGTGAACATTATATGATAGTCATCTTGTGCAAACAATCATTAACTATTGCTAGCCTAGTGACGTCATAGATCTATGGGCTTGACAAGCCTATTTGGTGCTAAAGCCGAGGTTATTGTCGGCTCCTGATGACGTATTCTTGTTCATCAAGGGAACCAAGTACACTTAGCTAATCGTATATTTCGTTGTGGCCATATTTTGTCAAGGTTTGATTGTATCATCATGCTATCTATATATTTTTGCATTATTTCTTAACCTATGACTTGAATTGCCTTTTAAAAGGCTTTATATATGTATTTACAAACCTATGGGAACTCACCAACATCATATGTTGACCGTATTTTCTAACATGTTTTAGGGAATGCACAAGCTTAAATGTTGATCTTGAAGATTTGAAATCATCTAGGACTGGAACTAGAAATAATAAAGGATTCACTTTTAATTTGGACATTTTAAATTAGTTTATGTTATGGTTGTTTGTTTAAGACTCATGAATGTAACGTTACAATTTGAACCTTATATTTAATGATATTTACACTTTGAAGTAGTGTTGTGTGGCTTGAACAATCTTAACCCTCACATCTCAACGTTTCTGTCGTTAAGGTTGGGGTGTGACATATTGGTATCAGAGCCCATAACTATAGGGATTTAGGTTATTAGCAATGGTGATCTAGACTATGGTTAATATAGGGACCTTTACCTGAAAATTCTTTATGATCTTGTAAATTTACTTATATGCATACTACATGACGCAACATGTTACATGATAGATCCCTTATGTGCTACTTGATTCTACTTAGTTGAAATTGTACCTTAAGTGGTTAACTTGAATGATGAAACCTCTAGACTTGTATATCTCCAACTTCTTAACCATCTTCACCCGTCACTAGTTTCAACGAGCCTTTGTCTTTTCTAAAACTTATTCTCGACTACACGCGAAATCGTATGCATTATATCGAATGGTTCAATTCTTTAGACTTTATGTATAATCTTTGAAAATCTCATCAAGGTTTTAATTCTATTAGTCTATAAGGAAAATGTGTGACACATAAACACCTGTATCTTGGATTTCCTGAAAAAAGCCTTCGGGCTAAGGTGTGCATTTCGCATAAATCCCAACTAACTGTGGGACCAATTATGCTTACCTAAGAATTTTTGGGATTAGTGATAAACTATGGTCAAAATACACAAATTTCTTAAGACAAATTTGGGTTAAGTTACCTTGACGTATGAATACCAAAACAGAACCATCCTGTATGTGTTTTATAAGCCCTGAAAAATTATTGTTTTATTGAATTGGCTTAACTTCAAAATTTCTTTGTCTAACCTATTTTTGTATCTAGAATATCTCGTCATCATGGAAAGCGTGGTAGCTCCAACCGTAAAATTGCCGCTATGATCGCCCGACAAATGGTTGCCGTTCTTGCTACAATGGTCGCTGAACTGAGTAGCACCCTAATGGCCAATGCTGCTAGCAATAATGCAAATGGGAATAATGGTGGTAATGGCAACAATGGTCAAGGAGAAAACAGCGGTAATCAAGGAGGGAATAACCAAACCTGCACTTTCAAGCACTTCAACTCTTGTAAGCCAACTAGTTTTAGTGGGAAGGAGGGAGCCAATGGACTCCTCAAGTAGTTCGAGAGCATGGAGAATACCTTCATCAACAGTGAGTGTCCAGAAGCACTCAAGGTTCGTTATTCCACGAGTATCCTCCAACAAAGGGCACTTACATGGTGGAATAGTGAAAAGAGGAATAGAGGTACTGAAATTGCATTGGCTCTACCTTGGGAGGAGTTTAAGGATATTATGATCCAAAAGTTTTGCCCGAGGAGTGAATTACAAAAGCTTGAGGAAGAGTTCTGGAACCTTAAACAGGATAGTGGGAATCATATGGCTTATTAAACCAGGCATCACAAACTAACCATCCTCTTGCCCCGCACGGTTGATACTGTTCCTCGTAACATTAAGAAGTTCATCAAAGGGGTACCACCTCAAATTCAAGATGTTGTAGTGGGAGCCGCGTACTAAACAGAAAACAAGTCTGATTCAACTGTTTGATCAGATTGCGTATTTATCATGTAAGTATGAGACATAGGTTGGGTGCAGCAGTTTGATCTCCACAGGATCAAATAGTCTGATACTTGATGATTTCTTCTATGGATCATTTCTCTATAGTACCAACTCCTTTGTCTTCTCGACATACCCCTATTCAGTGATAGGGCATGTGTACTGATTTCCCTCAATGACTTTGATTGCAGCATTAGTCAAGTCTTCATATCCAGTTCTCTATAGAAATTCTGCATCAACCAGATGAGAACTGGAATAAGACCTTGGTTGCCTTTGCTTTCTTATCCTGTGCTCAGCATCTTCTCTTTTTGCTTCCTTTAGCACATCAGCCTTGAATTTGTGCCTGAGTCTGGCCACAGTACCGGAGAAGTCTCTACCCCTTGGAGTGATTGGGTAGTTTGTGATAGGGTTGCTTTGCAGAGTAGTTAGATCTGCATCTGGAAGTGTGAGGATGGTTTCCACTAATGGGAAGTATTGTATCATTCCAGATGCTCTCTTTATCATAACACAATCCCATTCAGCATCAAATTTCCATGTAATTATCTGATGATCTTCTACTAACCTTGGGGTAGTCATCTGATCAAACAGTTGAATCAGACTTGTTTTCTGTTCAGTAATCTCCCTCACAGCAGTTCCCAGAGGCCATATCTTGTTAGGAATTACATCCCTTGGCTCTCTTATCAACTTTTCCTTTCCTCTGTGCATGTCTCTGCTATCAACTACAGTTGGCTCAGGAGGAGTTTGTTTTGATTGTTGTTGATAAGCAGGATTGGGAGCCCCAGTCCTGAATTTTACTCCTGTATCTACCTCAATCTTCATTACATATTCCATCATTTTTCTGAGCTCGCCAACTGTTCTTCCTTTTAGCTTATAAGGCTTATAGTTATGGCTTTGCAGCCAACATGTCATGTTGTACCTAGTGAGCTTCTGGGTGTCACAATGACCCAAATCATTTCTGATCTTCTCTATTGTTTTGTACTTAAAGAAAGTTTCATAATTGCATATTAGGAGCATCAGCCTTGCAACATCAAATTCTTTCAAAGCTTGAATCATCTCTCCCATGTTTGTCTTCTCTACCAGGTCATATAGGAATCCATTGTAGATAAGATCCATAAACATTGAGCTTTGGGCTCTCTCCTCTAGGATGTCTTCAGTGGTTAACTGTTCCCATTCTTCATCATTGTCTTCTATAATTGGTTCTGCTAATGCTATGTGCTCTGGTGACTATGTTTTTGATCTTTTTGTTGTGTCTTCAGGTTCACCAGCAGGCTCTTGGGTTTTCATTAGGTACTTCCTTTTTCTACTGTAAGTAATTATGGGTTCATTAGTTTTTCTCACTTCACTTTCTCCTATTTTGCTCATTTCACCTTCAGCCAACCTTTTCTTTAATGATTCAATCTCAGAATCTTTTGCTTTCAACTAATCTAATTCTTCATCAACTAAGTCATTCAAAGCATCTATCACTTTATTATCTATCTCCACATCTTCTCTCAGCCTTTTCAACCTTCCTTCCATACTAATGATTGTAGCATCTTTCTCAGCTATCAGTCTGTCTCTCTCTATCATCTTTTTCTTCATTTTCCTTAACTTTTCTAACTTCCTGTTGCTTTTAATGATCAAATTGTTGTATTTTGCTACCAAGTAGCTCTTACTCACATCAATCTCTTCTTCATTCAAGTCATCTTCATTATAAGCAATGATGTCAACATATCTCCTCTCCTCTTGTTCAACATTCTCATCTTTCTCCCCTTCATCTTCTACACTGATATCCTCGGTTGTGCCTTCTTGAACCTCGTCAACCTCCTCCAGATTGAGTATCTCAGTGTGTTCAGGGCTTACTGATGGTGAGACAGGTTCCGTAGGTGTGGGTGACACAATTGGATCAGTTGGTGATTGGATGAGTTATGGTGAGATTAGCTCAGTGGCAATGGAGTCATGGGATGTTAGGGAGTGTGTGGGCGAGAACTGAACAACCTCCTCACCAACTACTTCAGTTGAAGTTGTGTTAGCCGTGGTTTGAGAATGATCAGGAGAGATTGGTTGTGTGTGTTCACTTGAAAAGGATATCAAGTGGATTGGTGATAATGATGGTTGATGTTCTTGATGATAAGCTTTAAGAGATTCGGCTGTTGGTGTTTGATGTTGGGATAGTTTAGGGAATTCAGCTGGTGGACTATGCTATAAGGTTCTTCAACCCACAGTAGTTCCTGAGGTATGTCCTTTGTCTCATCTAGGACATGTGCAAACATCTTTACATCTCCTCCTTGGTATTGTCCTGTCAGCTTGTTCAAGAGTGATCTTCCCAGGTGAGCTTGTACACAGACATCACCATCTCTTGCAATGATTGGCAGTTGATCATTGATGATAAGTTGAAGGAATCTTAGGAACATGTACATCGTGTTCTCTTTCTACACCCTTATGTGATCACATAGGCAGCCAAGGATGTACTTGGAATAATTGTACTTTCTCCCCTCAAGGATCCTAATAATTCCTGATAAAATATGCCTAGAGAACCTATCCAATCCTGACTTCAATTGGAGATACACTTTAGATAAGTGTGGCACAAGAATCTGTATGGTTTGCTCAGCCTCCCCTTCTTGATCTCACTGTTTCGGTAATCACCATCATAGCCCATCAATCCAAATAATTTCTGAATGTATTCATGGTCGAATATATCAGGGTGGCCTTCTTCAGCATCTCCGAATTCCAGTGCCCTCCAAATTGTGCGTTGATCAATCTGCAGTTGTAGATTTCTAACGGTAGCATATATGTCGTGTGCTTTATCTTCTTCCTCCACCCTTGCCGAGTCCCGGAAATCTATCAAGTGTGTTTGATAGATAACAAGATCTGCAGTTAGTGCATAGTAGAGTCTTGTTCTTCTCAAGTATCTTATAATGTCTCTGCATTCATCCTCCACATCTGGATTTAGAAATGCATACACATTGTGGTCTTTTACGAACCGATTAATCATGGTGACTATGGTGTTTGAGTAGTGTTCGATGTAGAAGATGAAGAGGGGGTTTTGGATGGATGGATTTCTAGGTTTGAAGGTATTTTGCAAGTGAATAGAAAGGCCAACGGTCGAGATGCCCTTTTTTATACTTTTCTAGGCTGTTTAACCTAATCTTAATGACATGGGACCCATTTACCCTTTTTACCCTTTCGAGGTTATCCACAAGCTTATGCATTCGTAGAACATCTACGGAAGGCAAAAACTTTGTTGTTTTAACCTTTAACAGATTAATTCTTCCGCAGGAACATCTACGGAAGACAAAATTTGTTATGATTTTGCTGTTTTATCCGTAGGTTACCAATCTACGGAAAGGCGATTATTGTTCTTTTTTTTTGAAACACAATGTTAGATGATTTGTTGTTTGCTATTAGACCTTGTTGACTCTGCTTCATGGCAATTGTGCAAAATTGATTTGGTTAAAACCTTCAGATATCCTACAGCCAAGTTAGTGCTCAAGTTCCAACTTTCTTCATTTAAAAATACATTTGATTCTCAGATTTTCATGTTGATCTACTACTCCCCCTAAATTTGTGATTAATCATAAAATTATGCATTTATCAAAAACTTATAAAGAATAGTATGAAAAACATTATCTGACCAACTAATTTGCAAAGAAAAGAACAAAACCAGAAATTACTTACAAGCATTGATATCATATAATGGGATCATCCGATAACACTAAGAAACTTCCTAATGACAGTTTTGGTTGATGAAAGAAGACAGATCTAGTGTTGATTGCAAGTAAATTGATCCTCATAAATTCAAACAAGAGTGTATATTCAACTTGTCATGCAATTTATCATGTTTTAAAATTGTTTAAAGAAGGACAAGTATGGACTCCACATTCAATTCACATTGAAGTTTGTCCTCCGTAGATGAGTCAATTTATCACTTTTTCATACTTAAAACTATGTTCCGTAAGTTATAAGCTCTATCTTAAGATTTCTTTGAAATCTTATTAATGCTGATATGATTTGTGAGCTCTGAATTAATATACAGTTGTTCACCATGGATTCTTTTAGAGCTGTTCCTTTTGGAATCTTTTGTTACTAAGCATCAGGACACCAGGTCTTTACTTACGTAAAACAGAGGTGCCCAGGAACTCAGGTCTTTGCTTACGCAAAACAAAGAGTTCATGATGCGCAAAGATAGAGGTTATAAATTGTTACAACATAGTGTGCTTAGGTGAGTAAGTTAATCATAACAGGATAAGACTTACTTCCTTGCTCCTCAAAATGGAAGTAGACACAGTTTGTCACCTTGACATTATGTTATGCATGTCTTGTTTAGTTTTAACTCAAGCTGAACCTACTCATATATCAAATCACATCTGATCACTCTATATGAATTGTTTGATAAATGAGGAAAGTAAGCAAATATATAGTGTACTATCATTTCCCATTATATGAACTACTTATTCAATAAAATATGTAAATAAGACAATAGGTTTGTATTTTTATATGTTTTAGAAACAATCTGTGGATGAACAAGTTTGCTCTTCTGTAGATGTTCATATTAAAACTATAATGGACAGAACATGCTTTTCATTATGTTGATTAAGACTTAATCTAAATTGATCATGCCTAATGACTCAATTAAGAAATTAAATCTAATGAATCAAAGGCTTTAGTGAATAAATTAGCAAGCTGATTTGTTGTGTCCACTTTAATCAACTTGATTAGTCCCTTTTCTGAACAGTCTCTCAGAAAATGGTATCTGATTTCTATATGTTTAGTTTTACTATGTTGCACTGGATTAGCAGTGACATACATAGCAGCTGAGTTATCTATGTGGATTAGTGTATGAAGAAAATTGTAACCATAATCAAGTAGTTGGTTTTGCAACCACAAAACTTAAGAGCACCCAGCTGAAGTAGCTATGTACTCGGCCTTAGCTGTGGATACTAAAACATTTGTCTGCTTTTTGCACTGCCAAGAAACAAGTCTTGGTCTAAGGAATTGACAACCTCCAGTTGTTGATTTTCTGTTGTTGTTGCAACCTCCATAGTCACTGTCTGAGTGTGCATATAGTTTGAAGTCTCCTTCTTTGGGATACCAAAGTCCACGTGTTGGTTTCCTTTTAAGATATCTAAAAATTCTCTTCACTGCATTTAAGTGTGACTCCTTTGGATCTGCTTGGTACCTAGCACAAACACACACAGCGATATTATGTCAGGTCTACTGGCAGTCAAGTACATTAAGGATCCTATCATAGATCTGTATAATCTTTGGTCAACAGACTTCCCTGTAGGATCTGGTACTATTTTATCTATGGTAGATGCTAGTGTTTTGCATGATGAAGATTCAGTAAGATTGTATTTCTTTAGTGTTTGACGTACATACTTCTCTTGATTGATGAAAATACCATCTGGTTTCTGATGAACTTGTAGACCCATAAAGAAAGTTAATTCTCCCATTGAACTCATCTGAAAATCAGATTGCATCAAAGCTTCAAAGTCTTCACATAATCTCTTGATTGTTGGTCCAAAGATGATGTCATCAACATATATTTGGACAACTAAGAGATCTTGATGTTTATGTTTGGGAAACAAAGTTTGATCAATGGTTCCTCTTCTATAGCCATGCTTCAGTAGGAATGCAGACAATGTGTCATACCATTTTCTTGGTGCTTGATGAAGACCATACAATGCTTTGTTAAGGTTGAACACCCTGTAAGGGTAGTCAGGGTCTTCAAAGCTTGGGGGTTGGGAAACATAGACTTCTTCATCAATTTTACCATATAAGAAGGCACACTTTACATCTATTTAGTAAACTATGAACTTCTTATAGGAAGCATAGGCTAGAAATACTCTGATGGCTTCAATCCTTGCAACTGGTGCAAAGACTTCATCATAATCTATCCCTTCTTCTTGTGTGTAGCCTTATGCAATTAGCCTTGCTTTATTTCTAACAATTATTCCTCTGTCATCTAGCTTGTTCTTGAATAACCACCTAGTGCCAACTGGATGTTGGCCTTCAGGGAGATCAACTAGATTCCAGACCTTCTGCTTTCTGAATTGTTGAAGCTCTTCTTGCATTGCTTCAATCCAGCTGTTGTCTTTTAATGCTTCAGTTATGTTTGGAGGAACTACTTATGATAGAAAACAAGAGAAAAGACAAATATTGGCTACTCCCCCTTGTCTTCTTGTAGTTCTACTATTAAGTTCACCAATCATATTGTCAATTGGATGATCCTTGGGAGTTCTAACTGTTGGAACATTATGAAATTAGATAGATGAACCCAAGTTGGTGATATTAGTTGATGGAGATTGAGTCAGTTGGGATGAGGATTCAACAAAGTAGTCAAACTCCTTTATATGTTGATCTTGTGAAGCTGAATGTTGTCCATCTTCATGCACTTGTGTTTCT
Organism: Flaveria sonorensis; assembly: GCA_025506505.1. NCBI lineage: Eukaryota > Viridiplantae > Streptophyta > Magnoliopsida > Asterales > Asteraceae > Flaveria > Flaveria sonorensis. The sequence goes on along the minus strand of CM046424.1, from coordinate 28,094,542 downwards.
GCATATGTGTTTATAACTTCCGCAGCAATTGAAGGATAAGCTGCTGATGTTGTAGTTAGTTTATCTAGATGTGTTGAAGTAGTCGACATGATCTCTGTTGTGTTTGGATCCTCAGGTGATGAAGGTGGATCAGCTTCAAAAGTTGGAATATCTACAAAAGTAGGATGCATTTCTATTGAAGAAGGAACTTCTGTTGGAGAGGGAACTTCCACTGATGTAATTGGTACTTCTGTTGATGTTGAATTCTTATTTCCATTAAGATGATCATAGCCTGTTTGAGTTGTATGTTCAACATCAACAACACTTTGATTGTGTGTGTGAACTGCTCTTGGTGGATCAGCTGTCAATAGCACTTCACCCATGTTTGGAGGAATATAAGGATAACATGTATTCACAGGACCTGTCACATTCAAGTAACCAATGTTAAATGAGTTTGTTAATGCATCTATATCAAACAGCCAAGATGATCCTTTTACAGATTGTGTAAACATGGACTCATCAAAAGATACATTAGGAGTTTCTTCCATAATGCTGTCATGTGGAATGTATACTCTGTATGATTTAGATGTTGATGAATACCCAACAAAGAAACCATCATATGCCTTTTCAGCAAACTTTCCTTATTGTTCTTTAGTGTTTAAGATAGACACATGACACCCAAAAGCTCTAAGATATTCTATGAAAGGTTTTCGTTTAAACAAAAGTTCATAGGGTGTTTTGTTGTGTTCTTTGACTATTAAGGTTCTGTTTTGAACAGTGCATGCTGTATTCACTGCTTCAGCCCAAAATGTTATTGGTAGCTTTGAATCAGCCAGCATTGTTCTTGCTGCTTCAATTAGAGTCATGTTTCTTCTTTCAGCAACTCCATTCTGTTGTGGAGTTCTTGGAGCACTGAATTGTCTAACTATCCCTTTGTCCCTGCAAAAAGAGTCTAAAATATAATTAACAAATTTAGTTCCATTATCACTTCATAAACCTTTTACTTTTAGATTAAGTTGATTTTCTATCTTGGTGATAAACTCCATTAAAATTTCTGATGTTTCACTTTTATGTTTTAAGAAAAATACCCAAATAAATCTAGTGAAATCATCAACAATCACCAAGCAGTATTGCCTTTTTCCAATGCTTAACACATTGGTTGGACCAAAGAGATCCATGTGCAGTAACTTCAGTGGTGTTGTGTTAGTGTTAATTGCTTTGGATTTATGTGATACTTTGTGTTGTTTTCCTTTAGAACATGATGAACAGTGATTAGAACAGTAAAATTCTTTCTTTGGAACACCAATGACTAAGTCATTTTTCACCAATTTATTCATGTTTTTCATGTTGGAGTGAGCCATCCTTCTATGCCACAGTTGAGATTCATCTTCTGATGACTTAGAAATCAGGCATGTTTCTTTGCTTGTTATTGATGTGTTGTTCATGTCCAACACATAAGTGTTGCCTTTTCTTGGTGCTTTAAGAAGGATCCAGTCTTCTGGGATTTTGAAACCTGACTTAAGAATATAACAGTCAGTGTTATCAAAGAATGTGGTATAGTTTTGATCATAAATTTAAGAGACACTTAACAAATTGAATTGTAAATTTTCACAAAAATTAACTTTCTCAAACTTCAGTACACCATTTGTAACCATTCCTTCACCAATGATTTTACTTCCCTTCTTATCCCCACCAAATGCTACATATGAAGCATGTTTATCTTTGAAATCATGGTGGAGAGAATAGTTTCCTGTCATGTGCCTGGAACAGCCACTGTCAAGCCTTGATGTTACTAAATTATTTTTAGGTTCAATTGTTTCATTATGTTTTGTTTGGGTGAGAATGATTCTTTTGATGATGATGATGTGGTGCTTTCATCTTGGTTCATACTGACTTGCTCAATCACTTATTCTTTCAGTGCCTTTTTCATTGGACTTGAGATTGAGGCTTGCCCTAAAAATGTTTCTGCATCCTTTGATTTAGACTGAGGCACATGGTCACCTTTTCCAAAGTGATCAAAGAAGTCATCATCTTCCTGCAATTCTACTTTTTTGTGAGGTGTCTTGATTTGAGCATGTCTTTCTTTCATTTTCTTTGTTTGATTCTCAACAGATGTTTTCTTTGTCTTTGAATTCTTCTGCTTTTGTTGCTGGTTCTTTTGTTTTGAAACCATTGAATCATCATACTCAGAAGATTATGAGTCTGATTTAGTATTTTTTGCTTGTTGCTTCTTGAATACCTTTTTTTGTTCTTTTTGTTAAAGAAACATTCTTGAGTGGAATGATTATGTTTGTTGCATATTGCACAATATGTGTTAAAGTAACAATCAGAAGTCATGTGATTGTTCATATTGCATATTGAGCAATAGCTGCTGAAGTAGCATTCTTTTGTGCTGTGGTTGTGCATATCACACCATTTACAATACTTCTCTTCAGCTTCACTGTCAGAATCAGCTTTTACCTTTGTCTTTTTCTTGATTATTGCGTTCTTTTGCTTCTTTAAATCCTTTTCAAATTTTGTAGCTGATGATTCTTTACCCTTACCTGACATGATGTCAAAGGGTTCTTGTTTATGAGCTTCCAGTTTTTGTTGTCTCTTAATTCTTTGTTCATTGGATGCTTCCGTAGATGTTTTCTTCTTCCGTATTCCTTCTACAGATGACTATTTTGGAACATGTTTCTTATACTTTTCTACAGATTTATCTGACTTCTTCTTCCGCAGGTGATCTACGGAGGTGAGTTTTTCTTCTTCTGTGGTTCTTTTTGCTGAATTGTTATTGTGTTGGTTGAGTACATGAATGCCTTCATTCAGTTCACCAATTCTTGTGTAAATGGTCTTCAGCAAATTACTTTGTTTTTATGGATAAGGAAGTTTTATTTCATCCAACACTTTAGGAATTAGATGTTCTTTCATCATAGTTTTTCCCTTACACAAACCAGTAATTTTAGGCTCATCACCCTCATCCAGATCATCACTGTTATCATAATCAAATTCTGATTCATTTTGTTTTGAAAGTTCTGATTGAGATGAATCAATTTCACTTGACTTAGAGTCATTATATACCACTTCATTATTTTCATCTTTTGACTCAGTTTTTGTGCTAGACACGAAATGATTTGATAAACTGTTAGTCATGGACTCAGGTAGGGTGGTATAGTTATCATTTACTAGTGGTGCAAAAGCATGAAATCCCAATCAAGATTTATTCTTTGACTCAATATGAGAGTTTAACAGTTTCTCATACTGCTATGATGACAATTGGAATTTCTAAAGTTTTACTTTAGTAGATGCATGATCTGACGTAGACTTTGTTAATGAAATAGTCAGATGCTCAACTTGTGCTTTCAGATTGTAATTTTCAGACACAAGTTTATCTAAATCTTTTTGTAATGAATTGATTTTTACTTGATAAAGTTTGTGTTCTCTTACATGTGATTCATTTAAAAGAAAAGTTTCTTTTACTTTATTAGCCAATTGTTGAGCATGAGTTCTATATCTTTCAACTTCATCAACACAGGTGGAAGAACATAACCTTTCTCTTACCTCTCTGGCCATTGGTGGAATCTTGTTTTCCATGTTAGACATCAGTGCTTGATTTTCTTCCATTACATCCTTTTCATACATGCTCCAATCACAGGTACCATCCTGCAAAATAATTAAACCAATTTCTTTAGAATTATTGGTACCTTATGAGTTGTTTGTTGATGGTGGGGATGAGTTGGTCAGCTGAGGTTGTGTGAAACTCCTTTGACTTGATTGTGTAGAGTCATTTGTTTGTTGCTGATTGCTATTGCATTCCCTTGAGAAGTGCCCATAGAGATTGCACTTGAAGCATCTCACTTTGGACTTGTCAACACCTATCTTAGTTGATCTTCCTCCCACTGATAGTCCCTTGTTCCTTTTCATGTACATTTTAGCTCTGTAAGCTATCACTGCCATCTGCCATTGCAGATCCATCTCTTCTACTTCATCAGGATGAAGTTCTTCAAGGTCCTGTTGATAGAAGTGGGCAGGAGTCAAAGTGCTGCCCAAGTAAGCCTGGAAGCTTCAACTGAATGCTGCAAAAGCTGCCTTTTGTTCTTCAGATTCTAGAACCATAGTGATTGGTTCTGTTTGATCACTGTTCTTTTTGATCTTGGAGTCATCATCCTTTCCTTTTGACTTTTTGTTTTGATTGTTTTGAGAGCTCAACTTGGAAGACTTGCCAGCATAGAAGCTTGTTACCTCTTCATTGTCACTCTCAACACATGAGTTGTCTTCATCTTCATTGGAGATGAACGCACTTCCAACACCCTTTAATTCCTTGAATTGTTACGGTGCTATAGGTGCTTTAATGCACTTGTTTCTTGTCTTCTCGTCTAACTCCAAAGCTTCTACTTTTGTAACCAGAGTGTCTAGTCCTATCGACTTCAAATCCAGTGTGTTTTTGAACATAGACACAGTCTGTGTCCAACTTTCTGGTAGTGCATGAAGCATCTTTTTAATTAACTCCTCTTTGTTGTACTTCAGTTCAAAGATATTCATCTTTGTAACTAGTTGCATAAATTTGTGGAGCTGTTGAGGGACTGACTCACGCGCAATATGATGAAAAGTTTCATACTGTGAGCGAAGTGTATCCTTCTTTATGCTTCTAATCTCATCACTTCCTTCACACAGAGTGTGTAGGATTTTCCATAACGAGTGTGCTATTTTATGTGATTCACACCTGATCAATAAATCTTCAGGCAAAGCCATAGTAAGCAAGCTATAGGCTTTGATATCGATTTTGACTTTCTTTGCGTCATCAAGTGACAGATTTTTCATACTTATGTGTTGATTATTGTCCTTATAATCTGGTCCTAAGGCAGGAGGAATATATGGACCTTCTACCCATAGATCAGAATCTGTATAATTAACATGATTCCTGAACCTGATTTTCCAAGTTTTGAAATCAGATTTGTTTTCCAACTTTGGAGGTTGATACGCACCAACCACTGAATTGCTCATGTTAATTAATTTTGTTAAATATCAAAAAGAAACAATTGTGTTCGAATAAACCCAATTAAACAAATCAAACTGGTAGATCAATTGATCTAGATCAATGAGCACCAGGCTTTGATACCACCTGTGAATCCAAGGATCGAAACAGGAATTATCAGATTGATTTTAACAAGTGCTGATTGCGGAACTATCAACACTTGATGTTTAATGGATGATTAATATCAAATTGATCAACAGTGAATAGAACAATCAAACATAAATATAAAAACGCACAAACCAAGAATTGTTCAACAATCACAATCAATCGATTGTAATGCTCTGTTGCTATTGATAAGTTGCTGTTGTTGTTCTATGTTTTTTGTCCTTTTCTTTTCTAATGATCTCGTTTCTATCAATATATAGAGATCATTTTCCTATTCTGTTCCTAATTCATTGCTGATCTTTCGCTATCTAGTTGCTATACTTAAGCTAACTTCCTATAGCTATGCGTATCCTTGCCTTATTTATCGGCATAGAAGTTCGCGATTTACAATGAATTAAATTTGAAAACTGATGTTGATATGACGTGAAATATTTGCTTGAAATAAATGTCTTCTATCGCCATTAATGATGTTGCTCTACCACATTGACTTGTTTACTTTCTATTGACAACTTGAAGTGTTAAATAGTATTCCGTAGGAATTTATTCTTCCGCAGGATCTTAGTCTTCCGCAGCAACACTTTAGTCTTCGGGGCTTATTCTTCTGTGATTGAGCTTCCGCAGGAGTTATTGTACTAGTTCTTCAGTGGCAATTTCTCCTTCAGTAGCTTCACTTGTTCTTTAGCCTTATTCAACTGATGTTCTTACGTAGGAGATCTACGGAAGCACATCAGTTATGCTCCTGAGAACATCTAGGGAGAAACACTTATTCATCAGCAGTTTGTTCTAACACTTAGTCAATTTTCCAAATTGACCAAGTCTAATGTTTCCTGCAATCATACATAAATCAACACACATATAATATAGTTTATCTTATAAGTCAATCCAGAACAATATATTATAAAAATGATAATTACACAATATGATTACAAGAGTTGATCTATCATCTAAACCTATACATACATGAGTTCTAGACCTAACAAGTACATCCCGTTTTTCATGTCTCAAATCTGAGAAAATGCTTGGCCGACGAAAGTCTACATGTCCCTTTGGATGATATCCAAATCGACGATTCCTTGCATTTCATTGAGAAAGCCGTCGAGATCATGGATCGAATAATGAAGAAGACCAGAACTACTATCACCCCAATCGTCAAGGTTCGTTGGGAAAATAAACGCGGACTCGAGTTTACCTGGGAACGTGAGGATTATATGAGGAAGAAACATCCTTGTCTATTTGCTTAGGCTCATCCTTAATTTCGGGACGAAATTCTTTAAAGTTGGGGAGACTGTCACCTTTTGTATATTTGTTAATTAATAGTTAGTTCCGTTACCTCTTGTAGGTGCCATTTAAGTCAAAAATATAACTATGGGAGTTCATTTTGGCATTCTAATAATCCCAATGTTCCTACATAATCATAGTTTTAAATCTTATAACTTGATTAGTTTTTTTGTAAAGTTTAAGTATTAATTATGAATTATAGAATTGAAATAATTAATTAGACAACAAAGTCCTATTTATAAATTTATAAATTTTACAATTAAAAAAAATTCTATTGTTAAAATGTGATCTTAGGCATTCAAATAAAACAAATAATCGACTTATGAAGTTTATAAAATTGATAAGATTCTTTAACATAAATTGTTATGTCATTAAATTAATTTGTAATGTTTAAGGGTAAAAATTACAAAAATTATAAACTAAAGGTTTGGGTGGAAATGGTAAACTTAGAAATCGCAGGGACTATATATGAAAATTTCTTTAACACCCCCTCCCTATTTTTTTTCTTCCCCGATTTTCCGGTCGCCGGCCGGCAAAGCTCCAGCGCGGCGCCGGCGAGCCCCAAACGACCCCAGCGCGGCGCCGGCGAACTCGTTTTCGAACTCGAAGACGTGTTTCAATTTGATTTAAATACGGTTATGAGAGACTTTGGACACGAAACCGAACCCCATCAATACCAAATCCATATCTGCACTTAAATCATATTATTAATCGAATTATTCGAGCATAAACGTTCGTATAATAAATTAGAAATCATTGGTATGTTTAATTTCATATGAAACTGTAATTTACATTTCGAATTCTACCCGTAACCCCCGAACTCAACTCGAACTCATTGAACTCGAAACGGTTCTAATCGAGGCTATTTAACAGAGGGGAAAGGTTCTATTCGACTTCTTCCAACTCTCTGTAACCTTAATTCTTAAAAATCACACACACGCATCGCATTTGGATCAAGACCCGGTCGCGACTTTGTTCAAAAGGGCTATACACTCGATTAATCAAGGGGAAGCAAAGCCCTATGGTTAATTCCAGTAACATCAGTGATTGGGTGATCAATTGGATCGATTTTGATTCTAGGGTTCATGGTGAAATTGGGGGTTTCATTGCTTAAGGTTTTAAAAATTTAAAACGGGATTATGACAAGTCCAGGCTACCTAGCCTACTGGTAAAACCACCTCACCACACCCAAGAGGTCCCGGGTTCGAACCCGACCACCTGCAAATCTTTTTAAAGTTCTTTTTTCAATTATTTTTAATTCCAGAAAAACTTTAAAATGTTATGAAATTGATATAAAAACCATTTTAATAATTGATACTAAATCAAAACTTATCTAGTAATTTCTAAAATATTTCAGCAATTATAATATGGTAAATTCTTCTCTTTAGATTTCAAAAGTTATAAAATTATTATAAAATATATTTACAAGTTTTAGATTGTATAAAAATAATTGCAAATCAAATAGGAATTATTTCAAGGTATTTTAAACTAGTATTTCATAAACCATTTAAATAATTAATCATTTTTTTCACCAATTGATTTCATTAGTAAAGTATTTACTTCTTTTTCACACTTTGTATTTACACTCTACTTAATTATTTTCATCATTTCAAATCAACCTTATTTAATCAATCTTTAAAACTTAATATTTGTACATTAATACATTTTTATTACCTAACATGTTCAAAATCAATCTTTACCAATCTATAAATCAATTTCTTTATATTAAATTTAAACCCCTAAATGGAACCGTATTGTATTCATATTCTTTAGACCTTATTTGTTCTAATTTAGGTTACCACTTTTAGGTTAACCGTGAGAAAAACCGTTGGTTCCTATTCCCGTATCCTTATTTTAAGTACATCTTATATCATGTGAGTTTCCATACCCCGTTTTTACTTTATTCCATACTTTTTTGGAGTGAAGCATGTTAACCGTATAAATGTACACTTGTAAACTCTTTAAATACTTATAAAGCATGTGCAATTCATCTTATTAATTTATCATGGTTATTTGAGAGATTGGTGAACATTATATGATAGTCATCTTGTGCAAACAATCATTAACTATTGCTAGTCTAGCGACGTCATAGATCTATGGGCTTGACAAGCCTATTTGGTGCCAAAGCCGAGGTTATTGCCGGCTCCTGATGACGTATTCTTGTTCATCAAGGGAACCAAGTACACTTAGCTAATCGTATATTTCGTTGTGGCCATATTTTGTCAAGGTTTGATTGTATCATCATGCTATCTATATATTCTTGCACTATTTCTTAACGTATGACTTGAATTGCCTCTTAAAAGGTTTTATATATATATGTATAAACCTATGGGAACTCACCAACATCATATGTTGACCGTATTTTCTAACATGTTTCAGGGAATGCACAAGCTTAAATATTGATCTTGAAGATTTGAAATCATCTAGGACTTAACCTAGAAATAATAAAAGATTCACTTTTAATCTGGACGTTTTAAATTAGTTTATGTTATGGTTGTTTGTTTGAGACTCATGAATATAACGTTACAATTTGAACCTTATATTTAATGATATTTACACTTTGAAGTAGCATTGTGTGGCTTGAACAATCTTAACCCTCACATCTCAACGTTTTCGTCGTTAAGGTTGGGGTGTGACAGATTGCTATCAGAGCCCATAACTATAGGGATTTAGGTTATTAGCAATGGTGATCTAGACTATGGTTAATATAGGGACCTTTACATGAAAATTCTTTATGATCTTGTAAATTTACTTATATGCATGCTACATGACGTTACATGTTACATGATAGATCCCTTATGTGCTACTTGATTCTACTTAGTTGAAATTGTGCCTTAAGTGGTTAAATTGAGTGATGAAACCTCTAGACTTGTATATCTCCAACTTCTTAACCATCTTCACCAGTCACTAGTTTCAACGCACCTTTGTCATTTCTTAAACTTATTCTCGACTACACGCGGAATTGTATGCATTATATCGAATGGTTCAATTCTCTAGAATTTATGTCTAATCTTTGAAAATCTCATCAAGGTTTTAATTCTATTAGTCTATAAGGAAAAGATGTGACACATAAACACCTGTATCTTGGATTTCCTGGCAAAAAGCCTTCGGGCTAAGGTAAGCATTTCGCATAAATCCCAACCAACTGCGGGACCAGTTATGCTTACCTGGGGATTTTTGGGATGAGTGATAAACTATGGTCAAAATACACAAATTTCCTAAGACAGATTTTGGTTAAGTTACCTTGACATGTCAATGTTCCTATTGGCTGTGTGTTACCAAACGGAACCATCCTGTATGTGTTTTATAAGTCCTGAAAAATTATTGTTTTATTGAATTAGCGTTACTTCAAAATTTCTATGTCTAACCTATTTTCGTATCTAGAATGTCTCGTCATCATGGAAAGCGTGGTAGCTCCAACCGTAAAATCGCCGCTATGATCGCCCGACAAATGGTTGTCGTTCTTGCTACAATGGTCGATGAACTGAGTAGCACACTAATGGCCAATGCTAGCAATAAGGCAAATGTGAATAATGGTGGTAATGGCAATAATGGTCAAGGAGAAAACAATGGTAATCAAGGAGGGAATAACCAAACCTGCACATTCAAGCACTTCAACTCTTGTAAGCCAACTAGTTTTAGTGGGAAGGAGGGAGCCAATGGACTCCTCGAGTGGTTCGAGAGCATGGAGAATTCCTTCATAAACAGTGAGTGTCCAGAAGCACTCAAGGTTCGTTATTCCATGAGTATCCTCCAACAAAGGGCACTTACATGGTGGAATAGTGAAAAGAGGAATAGAGGTACTGAAATTGCATTGGCTCTACCTTGGGAGGAGTTTAAGGATATTATGATCCAAAAGTTTTGCCCGAGGAGTGAATTACAAAAGCTTGAGGAAGAGTTCTAGAACCTTAAACAGGATAGTGGGAATTATTTGGCTTATTCAACCAGGCATCACGAACTAAGCATCCTCTTGCCCCGTATGGTTGATACTGTTCCTCGTAACATTGAGAAGTGCATCAAAGGGGTACCACCTCAAATTCAAGATCTGTAGTGGGAAGCAGCCTACGACTTCAGAAGAAGCAATCAACATTACTGCCCAGCTCACTGAAAATCACATCAAAGCTGGCCCTTGACTGTAAAGGGTGCTAAAAAGACTAAAAAGGTGGTTCCAGAGGCTACCAAGGAGGTGAAGGCTGAATCCTCGTCTGGGGGCAAGAAATGTAAGTTTATGCCAACCTGAAATTTTACTGTGGCAGCAACCAATGCAGCTCAGAAACAAGCTGCTACTACCAATCAAGCACCTGTTGCTAGATCTTACACTGGTCCACATCCGATGTGTAACATTTGCAAATATCATTATGAGGGGAATAACCCATGTCGCATCTGCTCACTTTATGGGAAATATGGTCATTTGGTTGCTACGTGTCACCGTGCGCCAAACAAGCTGCTCTAGTTGCCAATTGAGCTTGCTACAACTATGGGGAAGTTGGCCATTTTCGCCCTCAATGTCCCCGTCTCCCCGGTAATGTTCCACAAGCTCGAGGTCGTGCTTTCAATATTAACGCAAATCAAGCCCACGCAAATAACGACATGGTAGATGGTACGTCATTTTGTACTCGAAATCTTATTGATCAAATTTTACCTTGCTTTCCTGTACCGATAAAAGTCCTGTATCTGAACAGGTATGTATCTTGTTAATAATTGCTATGCCTCTGTCTTGTTTGATTCGAGCGCCGATAAGAGTTTTGTATCCTTAGAATTTGAACCCATACTTGCTAAGCCACGTACTAAGTTAGAAAAGTCCTTTACGGTGGAAGTCGTCGATGGAAAATCCATCATTATTGACGTCATTATTCGTGGGTGTATCTTGAGTCTTAATGAGCATGAGTTCTCTATTGATCTTATTCCTATGTAACTCGGAAGTTTCGAAATCTTTGTCAGCATGGACTGGTTAGCCAAACATTACACGAAAATTATCTGCTTCGAGAAATGCATTAGGATTCCTTTACCTTTGGGTGATACCATGAAATTCTTCGGTGAGAAATCATCTAAAGGACTAAAACTTATGTCGTGTACTAAGGCTCGAAAGTGCCTAAGTAAGAATTACATAGCCTTTTTGGCTTATGTAGTCAATACGAAGGTCAAAGGGAAGGAACTTAAGGATATTCCCATTGTACGAGATTTCCCAGATGTATTTCGCGATGATCATAGTGGACTAGCTCCCATTCGTGAGGTTGAGTTTAAGATTGACTTGATTCCTGGTGTGACTCTGTGGCTAAGTCACCTTATCGTCTTGCACCATTGGAGATGTAGGAATTAGCCAGTCCACTTCAAGAACTGCATGACAAGGGTATTATCCGTCCTAGCTCTTCGCCTTGGGGTGCACCTATGTTATTTGTTAAGAAGAAAGATGGTTTGTTTCGTATGTGCATCGACTATCGGGAGCTTAACAAACTCACCATCAAGAACCGATACCTTCTTCCTTGGATCGATGATCTCTTCGACCAACTTCAAGGAGCCACACAATTCTCAAAAATTGATTTGTGTTCTGGCTATCACCAACTGCGGGTTCATGACAATGATATTCCAAAAACCGCATTCCGCACTCGTTACGGGCACTATGAGTTTATGGTTATGCCTTTTGGTTTGACTAATGCTCCTGCTATCTTTATGGATCTCATGAACCGAGTATGTAAACCCTATCATGAAAAGTCTGTGATTGTGTTCATAGATGAGATCCTCATCTACACGAAGACTAAAAACGATCATGAGCTTCACTTGCGACAAGTTTTGGAACAGGAAGGAACTATTGTACGCAAAGTTTTCTAAGTGCGATTTTTGGCTTGTGGAGGTCTGATTCCTAGGGCATGTGGTGAATAGTCAAGGGATTCATATGGATCCTGTCAAAATCAAAGCCATGAAAAATTGGAGTGTTCCTAAAACTCCAACCAAAGTTCATTCTTTTCTTAGACTAGTGGGTTACTATCGGCGATTTATTGCCAATTTCTCGAAGATCGCAAAACCGCTCACAGCTTTAACTCAAAAGAATAAACTCTTTGAGTGGGGACCTGATCAAGAGGAGGCCTACTAGACTCTAAAACACAAGTTGTGTAATGCTCCTATCTTAACCCTTCCTGACTGGAATGATGACTTTACCGTATGTTGTGATGCATCTAGTCAAGGTCTTGGTTGTGTTCTCATGCAGTAAGGAAAGGTCATAGATTATGCGTCGAGACAATTGAAGGTTCATGAGGTGAATTACACAACCCATGATCTTGAACTTGGGGCTATGGTTTTTGCCTTAAAAATTTGGAGACATTACCTTTATGGGACACAATGTATAGTCTACACTGATCATAAAAGCCTTTAACACTTCTTCAACCAAAAGGATCTGAATATGAGACAACGTCGTTGGGTCGAGTTGATTAGTGACTACGACTGCGACATCCATTATCATCCAGGAAAATCGAATGTTGTAGCCGATGCGTTAAGTCGCAAAGTCCATAACAAGGCCGTCTCATTTCAAGAAATTCGGGATCGACGACAATGGTTTGACACCCTGGGAGAATTTGACGCTGAGATTCACGTAGATGTCAACGAGACTACTGTTATGCTTCAGAATATAAGGATTGATAGCGACCTTGAGTATTGTATCCGAGAAGCTCAGCAAGCTGCCCTAGCTGAAGGAAAGGAGCATGAAGAGTTGGCGTACAGTGTTCCGTCACAGCTTGAAATGAAACCAAATGGTATGTTGTATTTCTTAAATCGACTCTGGATTCCAAATCATGATAATCTTCGTACTTTCATCATGGATGAAGCTCATCAAACTCGTTATTCTATTCACCCTAGTCTGATAAGATGTATATGGACCTGCGTGGGAAATACTGGTGGCCAGGGATGAAGAAAGACATCGCTTCTTACATAGCCAAATGTCTTACGTGTGAAAAGGTCAAGGCAGAGCACCAACGACCTAGTGGATTACTTGAGCAACCCGAGATCCCTATGGGGTGGTGGGAACACATATCCATGGATTTTATAACTAAGTTACCTCGTACTCCTCGCTGTCATGATAGTATATGGGTGATCGTCGACCATCTGACCAAAACAGCACATTTCATACCCATACGTGACACGTACAAAACTTCAAAGTTTGCTCACATTTACATCGATGAGATTATGAGCCTTCACGGTGTACCCTTGCACATCATATCTGATCGAGATGCTCCTTTCACTTTGCACTTTTGGTCATCAATGCAAGAACTCTTGGGTACTCAGCTGGATTTAAGCACGGCTTACCATCTGCAAACGGACGGTCAAACTGAGCGAACTATTCAGACTCTTGAGGATTTGCTACGTCTTTATGTTTTTGATTTTGGTGGTGACTGGGATACGCATTTACCGTTAGCGAAATTTGCTTATAAATCAGTTATCACTCAAGCATCAAAATGGCACCATTCGAAGCTCTCTACGGTCAAAAATGTCGTTCCCCGATTTGTTGGACGGACATCGGTGAAAATTTCATTACCAGTCCTGAACTTATTCAAGAAACGACCGATAAAGTTTCTAAAATTCGTAATAACCTTGAGGTGGCCAGGAGTCGACAAAAGAGTTATGCGGATAAAAGACGCAAGCCGTTAGAATTCCAAGTCGCTGATATGGTTCTTCTTAAAGTCTCACCATGGAAGGGAGTAGTTCGCTTCAGGAGGAAGGGTAAATTAGCTCCACGGTTTGTAGGACCCTTCAAAATCCTGAAAAGGATTAAAAAAGTGGCTTATAAGTTACATTTCAAATTCTATCCGTAACCCCCGAACTCAACTCAAACTCGTTGAACTCGAAACGGTTCAAATTGAGGCTATTTAACATAGGGGAAAGGTTCTATTTGACTTCTTCCAACTCTCTGTAACCTTAATTCTTAAAAATCACACACACGTATCGCATTTGGATCAAGACCCGGTCGCGACTTTGTTCGAACCTGTACCAGTCGATCCTATATCGACTCAGGTAATTCAAAAGGGCTATACACTCGATTAATCAAGGGGAAGCAAAGCCCTATGGTTAATTCCAGTAACATCAGTGATTGGGTGATCAATTGGATTGATTTTGACTCTAGGGTTCAGGGTGAAATTGGGGTTTCATTGCGTAAGGTTTTAAAATTTTAAAATGGGATTATGACAGGCCCAAGCTACCTAGCCTACTGGTAAAACCACCTCACCATACCCAGGAGGTCCCGGGTTCGAACCCGGCCACCTGCAAATCCTTTTAAAGTTCTTTTTTCAATTATTTTTAATTCCATATAAACTTTAAAATGATATTAAATTGATATAAAAACCATTTTTAATAATTGATACTGAATCAAAACTTATCTAGTAATTTCTAAAATATTTTAGCAATTATAATATGATAAATTATTTTCTTTAGATTTCAAAAGTTATAAAATTATTACAAAATATATTTACAAGTTTTAGATTGTATAAAAATTATTTCAAATCAAATAGGAATTATTTCAAGGTATTTTAAACTAGTATTTCATAAACCATTCAAATAATTAATCATTTTCTTTCACCAATTGATTTCATTAATAAAGTATTTACTTCTTTTTCACACTTTGTATTTACACTCTACTTAATTATTTTCATCATTTCAAATCAACCTTATTTAATCAATCTTTAAAAGTTAATATTTGTACACTAATACATTTTTATTACCTAACATGTTCAAAATCAATCTTTACCAATCTATAAATCAATTTTTTTATATTAAATTTAATCCCCTAAATGGAACCGTATTGTATTCATATTCTTTAGACCTTATTTGTTCTAATTTAGGTTACCATTTTTAGGTTAATAGTGAGGAAAACCGTTGGTACCTATTCCCGTATTCTTATTTTAAGTACATCTTATATCATGTGAGTTTCCATACCCCGTTTTTACTTTATTCCACACTTTTTGGGGTGAAGCATGTTAACCGTATAAATGTACACTTCTAAACTCTTTAAATACTTCTAAAGCATGTGCAATTCATCTTATTAATTTGTCATGGTTATTTGAGATATTGGTGAACATTATATGATAGTCATCTTGTGCAAACAATCATTAACTATTGCTAGCCTAACGATGTCATAGATCTATGGGCTTGACAAGCCTATTTGGTGCTAAAGCCGAGGTTATTGCTGGCTCCTGATGACGTATTCTTGTTCATCAAGGGAACCAAGTACACTTAGCTAATCATATATTTCATTGTGGCCCTATTTTGTCAAGGTTTGATTGTATCATCATGCTATCTATATATTCTTGCATTATTTCTTAACCTATGACTTGAACTGCCTCTTAAAAGGTTTTATATATGTATGTACAACCTATAGGAACTCACCAACATCATATGTTGACCGTATTTTCTAACATATTTCAGGGAATGCACAAGCTTAAATGTTGATCTTGAAGATTTGAAATCATCTAGGACTGGACCTAGAAATAATAAAGGATTCACTTTTAATCTGACGTTTTAAATTAGTTTATGTTATGATTGTTTGTTTGAGACTCATGAATGTAAAGTTACAATTTGAACCTTATATTTAATGATATTTACACTTTGAAGTAGCGTTGTGTGGCTTGAACAATCTTAACCCTCACATCTCAACGTTTCCGTCGTTAAGGTTGTGGTGTGACACAAATCACCATCACCTACCAAAGAAAATCCAAACAGCTGAGGTTGAGCAGGTCCTCAAATCTCCAACCATACAGGAGGAAGTGGACACTAGAGCTTCCACTTCTTCTGAGGAGCAAACCACTCCCATTCTTTCTATGATTAGTGCTGAGGTTCCTCATGCTCAGCCTGATGAGCTCACAACCCCAGCCTTAAGCCTTCACTCAGAGTCACAAAACTCTAGTGATTAACCTTCAAGGGAAAGTTACCATCCCCAGCCGCTTTATCTTAACCAACCAATTCCTAACCTTGAATTCTATGATGATGAGGATATAGGATTCAGTGAGTACAATGAATCTCTCTTCTCCACCCTTGCTCAAGGAGAGATGAGTTATCCTGTATCTCCTATATCTAGCCCACATCATCCACCTACAACTGAGGTGGACCTTCCTGAACTTGTTCAGGAGGCCCATATGAAAGAGGCTCTCACTTTTGCAAGTGATTACATCATTCAAACCTCAACCAGGCAACCTAGGCCATTGACACTTCTTTTGAAGCTGTCAGTGTGCAGGGAAAAACTAGCAGCCAAGAAACTGAAGTTGGTGATGAGGAAGAAGACTTTGGTCCTATTCTCTTATCCCCCCATGATTCTTCTGACGAAGATGAGGGGAGTATGCAACTAAAGGTGCACAAACTGACTAAACTCTACACCTATATAGTTTCAAAGGTCATTCACTTGGAATCTCAGGTGACTACCTTGCAAAGAAAGGTCAATGATCAGCAACTTGAGATCATCGATCTCAAGGGCAAGTTAGCTAAGAGACCCATCCAGAGGACTCAACCAGGCCCATAAGAACCTGTAGATGTGGTGGACCTAACTCCCAACTCCCTGTGCAAGAGGGTGATGCTAACAAAAAGAGGGAGAAAGTCCTACTTACAATCATTGAACCCGGGAGTTCCTCTCAGAGTATGGACATGGAGGACTCACCACCCTCATTTGCAGTTGTCCATACTCAACAACCTCCTCAAGTCCACATTGATGTGGACTCTCTCATTTAAAATCTGTTTAAGAAGGGTATACCAAGGGCAGTGCCTACTCCATCTCACCCAGCTGAAAACCCAATAGTGGGATGGAGGTATGATGATCAAAAAGAGACCTGGTAATCTCTAGGTCTTAGGGTCAATAAGATATTTCCAACTTCTTTAACCTCAGATACTATGAGAGCACCTATCTAGTTGACCTCTTACTTGCCAACCCAAGTCAAAACAGGCAAGCTGCAAGGTTGGCTGATAGAATTCAGCAAAGGGTGCTTGAAGAGTTCAAGCTGAGAACCAGACTATATAGATAAAGGCTAGGAGGCAAAACTGTTGGTCAACTGGATGCTGAGGTGGACCCTAATATTAGCTTCAAAGGGGAAACCTTAGCCGAAGGCCCAACGATTGAGTTTGTGAACCTTTAGACAGAAGCTACTTCAGCAACCTCAGCACCTACTACCCTCAGTGAGGCACCAGCTAGTGAAGGTGTCTCACAGCCTCTCTTTGACTAGAGCTTAAGTGAAGGACCAAGTAATGAAGGCCAACGCTCTCTCCAACCTAAGTCACAAAGGCCTGTGAGTGACAAAGGTAAAAGAAAGATGACTCCTGAGAAGATTGAGGAGGATAAGAGAGAGAGGAAGAGGAAGACAAGGGGAGAGAGTTCAAGTGGGACCCCTGGCTTCATGGAAGCTGCAATCAAGGTAGCCCCCAAGCCAAGCACTCAAAATGATGAGTTAATGGCAGTGTAGGAACCTCTGAAGTTAAAAGGCTGACGCAACCAAAGGACACCAAAACAACCAAGTCTTCCAACATGCACTTCGGAACAAAGGTGAACTAGCTTCAGAAGCTTTTACACACTCAGAAATATGCTAAGTGTAAAATCTTCCGAAGCCAAAGTTCAAAAGAAACTGCTGCGGAAGCCTTACACTTAACTTGGAAAATATTCTAAGTGTAGAGTCTTCTGAAGCCAATGACTCAACTCTTTTGAAGTTAAAGATGAAGTCTTCCAAAGCTTCAAAGACAAAGTCTTCTGAAGCTGCCTACAAGACAAGACTGATTTCTTCTGAAGAGAGAGAATTCCATCAACTTTATCATAAAGCAACCTACTTTCCGCTGCATGCTCTGGTGGTTCACCTGCTATCACTAGTTAGTGAAAATTCCATGCTTTATGATAAAGTAGATAAGGTCTTCGCCTGCAAGTTTCACTTTTTGTTCCTTTTGGCTTTTTGTAATAGGAAAAGTCAGTGAGCTATGGCATGTCATAGTCACTAGTCAAAAAGGCAATCTGCCTTTTTGACTTTAGATTGATCTTGTTGTCTAGATTAGTCACTTCCAACTGTCTTTTTGCATATTGACGGTTGTAGGATGTAGTATAAATAGTCTCCGGTTCTTGCACTAAAAATATACTTATACAACACTTGTAATAGAACTAGAGAGCAATATACAACTTCCTTGAAAACTTAATCTTGTGTTCTTGTTCTTGTTCTTAAATAGTTTTACTTGTGTTTGTCTTGTATCTTCAGTAAAAGTTTACAGTTCCCTATTTGAATTGTTAAATGATCTTAAGATCCTCCTAAGTGTGCAAACTAAGTGTTAAGTACCCTTTAACGGTTCTGCATTTGGTATCAGAGCATTCCAGGCTCTTGATTGTAAGATCTCACCATCTTCAAATCCTCTTAGTTACACACATCACTTAACTCTTCAAATGACAGCTATCTCCAAGGCTGATATGGAAACTGGAACTATGACAAAGTCCCCACTGATCACTCCTGAGGATTTTGACACTTGGTGTCAAAGAATGGAAGGCTTTATCAAGTCTCAAGATTCCAGGATGTGGGAGTCTATTGTCAATGGACCTCATGTACCATGCACCTCTTCAGCTGCTGCTGGTGGTGGCATGATACCAAAAAAGAGTGCTGACTTTTCTATGAAGACTAGAAAAGAATTGACATTGATCAGAAAGCCATGACAGCCCTCCAAACTGCTCTTCCAAACTCCATCTACAGAGGTTTCAAAAAGTGCAAGACCGCTAAACAGCTATGGGATGCACTGAAACTGATGTATGAGGGTTCAAATGAAGCCAAGGAGAACAAGAAGGAACTCCTGAAGCAGCAGTTTGAAAACTTCACCTTCAAGACAGGCGAAACCATGACTCAATAATACTTCAGGTATGTTGAGATTGAGAATACTCTGGTTGATGTTGGGGTAACTATTAAGAACAGGGATATTGTAAGGAAGTTCATGTCCTCTCTTCCCAGACAATGGACACATTACTGTGTGGTCATTAAGAGGACTGAAAACCTCAAGACCCTTACTCTCATTGAGTTGTATGGGATACTCAGTGGATACCAGATGGAGATGAACATGCAAAATTCATTTGGTAACTCCAACACTCACGAGAGTTTAGCCCTTCATGTGGTTGAAAGGGATAGCAGAGAACTACAACATCATCTCATCTGCTACCCTGAAACCTCATAAAAGGTTCTTTCATCACCTTTCCAGAGACACCCTGAGAGAGCTACATCCAAGGAAGTCCCTTCCAAGAGACAAGTTCTTCTCAAGCTTTTGTCTCTACTGATGAAAGTTCAGGCAACTTTCTTTTCACTCTTAAAGACCTGGACTGTATCCATCCAGATGATCTGGAGTACATAGAGATATTCCAGCAGATGGCTCTTCTCACTCATAGAGCCCAGAAGTTCTACAAGAGGACTAGGAGAAGGTTTCCTAGCAATGCAGCTAGTGGCAAGTTTGGGCTGGACAAGAGCAAAGTCAAGTGTTACAACTGTAACCAAATGGGATACTTTGCTAGAGAATGCAAGGCAACCAAGTCAAATGGTGGCCAAGCTTCATCCAGGCCAAACTACACTGAAGGAGGGCACCAGAATGAGAAGCCAAGACAGCAAGCTGCAGTTGCTGTTGAAGAAGGAGGCTTTGACTGGAGCTTTCAAGCAGAAGATGCATCTCCAAATCAAGCACTCATGGCTGACCATGATGAAGCCAAGGTACTTGAACATCTTTGCTCTCCTGAATGTATTGATAAAGTAAATAGATACAGGTCCTACAACTTGGAAATGAGATCTGACATTGAGTCTTTAAATATTTTAAAAGCTGATTTTAAAAGAGCTGAAAATAACTATAAACTTAAGATAGAAGATCTAGAGAAAATAGTTTCAACTCTTAAACATGAGCAAACAAATTACAGGATTCAAATTAAGGATCTCATTACCAAGTTGACTGAATGCCAGGCTGAGCTTGTGATCAGCAAAGCCAGGGCAGAAAAATGTGTTCTTGAAGAAGAGACCTTCAAGAACATAATATCCTCATCTCTGCATGCAAAAGTGTGTTATCAGAATAAGAAGGGACTAGGATCTAGTGAGATAGCTCCTCCACACACTCTACTATCAGTTAGATCTCTAAGGTGTGGAACTGGTCAAGATGAGCTGCCATCCATAGACCCTAGTGATGAAGAGGATGAAGAGGAGATGGTGAGGGATGACTCTGAAGTGAGTGAAAAGAGTCAATCCAAAAAGGGTCACCATGCTCTTGAGGAGGAGAAAGGATCTGGTTTGAGTAAGTCCAAGAGAAAGAACTTGATCAGAAGAGCAAAAAGAAGATCAAGGAAAGCTCAAGACATCAAGGCCACTTTTGAGCCCAAGCAGAAACCAGTATTTATCTCTACAGGGTTTGAGGAGGTGAAAGCTGAAGATTTTGCTAAGAACTCCTATTCCAAGAGTTCTGCTTCAGCTTCAACTCACTCCAGCAACAACAAGAAGATTGATCAGCTGTGCATCACTACTACACAGCCTGAACCATCCATTTCAAAGAGCAAGCTTCACCCTAAGAGCATGCTGCATCATCTGAAAAGGTGAAGAAGGAAAAGGAAAGTGTTCAAGCTCAGTCTTCTTTGGGAAAAAAGGCTCTCAGAAGGAAAGATTTGGATTGTGTTATGTGTGGTAGTACTTCACATCTGGCTAAGGATTGTCAATACAATCCCAAGGGTACTATCCATATGATCAAAAAGAAAACTTCTGAGAAGAAGAAGAAACAAACAGCTTTGGAAGGAAAATCAGTTTCCTTCGGAAGCTCCAAAATGAAGAAGAAGGCAAGTAAGAAATTGCCTTCAGAAGAAAAGTTGGTCTCGGAAGAAAGGAATGCTTCCGAAGTACTGAAGCTTGCTGCAATGAAAGCAAGATCTTCCGAAGGATCTGTCTCCAAAGCTTTCGAAGCTACAAAAGCTTCCGAAGTATTGAAGGTCAAGCCCAATCTTCCAAAGGTGGTGTGGAAGATGAAGGAAGACCTTGAGACTGAAAGCTCCTCTTCAACAACAACAAATGATCCTCAAAGCCTGAACATAGGATCACACACTGTTTCATTGCCTTCATCTGAATTTTATAAGCCCAAGACCAATGAGGCTTGGGTTTCCAAATGTAACTAAATCATCTCTTTTGTGTAGGGACAGCCAAAGGCAAACAAAAATGTCTGGATCATTGATAGTGGCTGCTCCAGGCACATGACTGGCAATGAGTCCTTACTTCAAAGCTTCGAAAGATTTGATGGAGGACCAGTTACTTTTGGAGGAGATGCAGGAGGTTACATTACTAGAAGGGACAAGGTTACAAATGGTAAGCTCAGTATTGAGAAGGTAAAATTTGTCAAAGAGCTTGGATACAATCTTTTGAGTGTATCCTAATTTTGTGACCAAAAACATCAGATACTAAACATGAGTGCATTGTTCTTAAGCCTGGAGTTAACATTCCATAAGAGCACATTCTGCTCAGAGCCCCTAGGAGAGGGAACATGTACAAGATGGATCTGCATGAAACATCTCCCTCTGGAGAAGTTTCTTGCTTTCTGTCTAAAGCCAATAGTGATGAGTCTTTCCTCTGGCATAAAAGAATGTGCCATGTAAACTTTAAGAACATGAATAAATTGATTAAGAATGATTTGGTAACTGGAATGCCTAAGAAAGAGTTTACAAGTGACGACCACTGTGTTGCATGCCTGAAAGGGAAGCAACACAAAGTGTCTCACAAGCCAAAGGAAATCAACTCTATCACTACTCCCCTATACTTGTTACATATGGATTTGTTTGGCCCCACCAGTGTAATGAGTCTAGGAAGGACCTCTTATTGTTTAGTGATCACAGATGATTTCACAAGATTCACTTGGGTCTTCTTCCTTAGAACTAAGGATGAGACTCCTGAGATCTTGAAGAACTTGATTATGAAAATTAAGAATCAATGTGATCACCAGGTCAAAATCATAAGATGTGATCAGGGAACAGAATTTAAAAACCAAATCCTTGATACATTTTGTGATGAAAAGGGTATTTCAAGACAATATATTGCTCCTAGGACTCCTCAGCAAAATGGTGTTGCTGAGAGGAGAAACAGGACACTTATTGAGGCTGTTAGAACCATGTTGTCTGACTCTAAACTGCCTATCACCTTCTGGGCAGAGGCTGTTAACACAGCCTGCTATTTTCATAATAGAGTTTTAGTAGTTAAGACTCATGGTAAGACTCCTTATGAACTGTGGCATAAAAGGAGACCATTCATTGGTTTTCTCAGAACATTTGGATGTCCTTACACCATCTTGAATACCAAAGATCAAATAGCCAAGTTTGCTGAGAAATCAGATGATGGAAACTTTGTTTGATACTCTTCTCAAGCTAAGGCTTATAGAGTATATAATCTCAGAACTAGAATCATTGAGGAGTCAGTCAATATGACTTTCAATGAACACACACCCTGTGTGAAAGGTTCTGGTCCGGATTGGCTGTTTGATCTTGATTTAGTTACCAATTGTTTTAACAAATCTTGTGAGAATGTTTCAGGATCTATAGATAACAGATCAGCAGAAGATCCTGATCCAAGATTTGAGCTGAGAAGACCAACCAAGAATACTACTTTAGCTCCAATGGTAACTAACCCAGCAAGTGAAGCTCCTATCAGCACAAGCATGACAAATACTGCTGATTCATCTGAGGTGCCTTCAAATTCCAGCTCAGAGGCTCCAAATCTAGGTGAAGGAACTTCAAATGCAGGAGGAACTATTGGTGATGACAGTTATCAAGAATTTCTTGATGCTGATAACCACTCCATTGAAGACAACCTGAATGATGTCACACACTCATTAGATCAAGTTTCTCTTGATAAGTGTGCTGATGTGGTGGGAGACACCTCATTGCCAGATCAGAATTTCTCAAATTTAGATCTGTCTAACCAACTTGTTGTGATCCCTCAACTTCGGATCCACAAGTCACATCCCACCACAAACATCATTGGAAATGTTGACTCAGGGGTAAGAACAAGAGGACAAACTCATGACAGCCATGTTTGTCTACATTCTTGTTTCTTATCCCAGATAGAGCCAACGAAGGTTGATGAGGCTTTGAAGGATGGAAGCTGGATTGAAGCTATGCAAGATGAGCAGCTTTAAATCAGAAGACAGAAGGTGTGGAACTTATGCCCTCTTCCTCAAAGGAAAAATGTCATACGAACCAAATGGGTATTCAGGAACAAGAAGGATGATAGAGGGATTATCATCAAGAACAAGGCTAGACTGGTTGTCCAAGGATACACTCAAGAAGAAGAGATTGATTACACTGATGTCTTTGCTCCAGTTGCAAGACTTTAAGCTGTAAGAATATTTCTGGCTTATGCTGCATCCAAGGATTTCAAGGTCTACCAACTTGATGTGAAATGTGCCTTTCTCTATGGGGTGATTGATGAAAAAGTTTATATTAAACAACCACCTGGCTTTACAGACCCATATCATCCTGATTATGTCTGCAAGCTTGATAAATCCCTTTATGGACTGCATCAAGCTCCAAGAAAGTGGTATGAGACACTATCAACATACCTCTATCAACATGAATACAAAAGAGGTGCTATTGATGGGACTCTCTTCATCAAAGAAATAGGAAATGACACGCTGCTAGTTCAAATATATGTAGATGATATCATCTTTGGTTCAACTAATCCAAAGCTCTGTAAAGACTTTGAGATGCTGATGAAGAAAAGATTTGAAATGAGTGCCATGGGGGAACTCAGTTTCTTTCTAGGAATTCAAGTGAATCAGGTTAAAGAAGGCATCTTCATTAGTCGGTCAAAGTATGTACACGACATACTTACAAGATTCAAGATGACTGACTGTAAGGTTGCAAAGACACTCATAGCTAGAAACCACTCCTTTGGTCCTGATCTTGAGGGGGAGTGTGTTGATGAACATCTCTACAGGGCTATGATTGGGTCACTTATGTACCTTACTGCTAGCAGGCCTGATATCATGTTTGCCACATGCATATGTGCAAGATATCAAGCCAACCCCCAGATGTCACACCTAATCATTGTCAAAAGGATTCTTAGATATCTCAAAGGTGCTCCAAATCTAGGACTTTGGTATCCAAAGAATTCAAACTTTAATCTGTATGCTTATACAGATAGTGATTATGGTGGCTGCAACATGACTGCAAAGTCCACATCTAGGGGGTGTCAGTTCCTGGGTGGAAGGATAGTCTCTTGGCAATGCAAGAAGCAATCCTGTGTGTCTGCATCAACTGCTGAAGCTGAATACAATGCTACTGCCAGCTGCTGTGCTCAAGTGCTTTGGATTCAGAATTAGATGCTAGACTATAGGTTCAATTTCAAAGAGACTCCCATCCACATAGACAACAACAGTGCCATCTCTATTACAGAGAATCCTGTGCATCACTCAAGGACCAAACACATCAATATCAGGTATCATCTGATTAGAGATAATTTTGAAAAGGGATTGATCAAACTAATCAAAGTTAACACAAATGAACAATATATTGATCTGTTCACAAAGGCATTTGACGAACAGAGATTTAAATATCTTGTATCAGCTATTGGGATGATTAACTTTGAATAGATTTCTTTAGTAACTTAATCAACTTTATTTCTTAAAATCATGTGTCCTAAGTTGTCTATTAGATCACCTCATAAGCCTTGTTCTCTTTGGAAGAAAATTAACTTTTAACTGATATTCCTTAGATTTGTGAAAATTTCTCTTCAGAAGAACTCAAATTGCCTTTGGAAGAAATTTATGTCTTTAAATCATTTAACAGCTTATCTAAGATTTACCTTCGGAAGAAATTCTTGGCTATCTTCTGAAGCTTAAATTTGTATATAAGCGATTAAATGCATTCAAAGAACAAATATCTTCCGAAAGCAACTAAGTCTCGGAAGACTCATTCACTTCTTCCGAAGCAAAATTTTCAAAATTCTTTGAAATATCTTCGAAGCTAAAACTGCCTTTGGAAGCTTTGCTACAAAGCTTCCAAAGCCAAAATTGCCTTCGGAAGTTTTACAGCTTCCAAGAAAACTAACTTTTTGGGCGTACTTTTTCAGAAGTAGGACCCACTTGCGGATTTCAAAGTTTATCTTTTTGTCATAACTTTGTCTCAAATCCACAGCATATATCTTCCAAATGGTTCTATTTCGTCTCTCTACTCTCACTGATCCTTACCCTAAATTTACCCCCAAAAATTTCATCTTCTTCTTCCTTTCTTCACTGCAAAGCTTCCTCAAATGGCCAATCTTGATCGTTTTAACGACCCCAATTTCACCATGCACCTACACAGGCAACACAATCAAGTTGCACTGTTAAACTCTGAGAAGGATCCAAGATTCTCAGACGTGTGTAGGTATCTTTCTTTGTATCATTACTTCACCTCCCTTACAATCGATCCTCCTCTCTATGAGGATCAGTTGCTTGAGTTCTGGTGGACCTGTCAAGAGGTCACCATGGACGGGGAGAAGGCACTGTCTGCCACAGTGCAGGGGAGGACGGTTTTCATCACTCCAGCCATTATAAACTCCCATTTGCAGCTGGATGATAAAGCAGGTGAGCTGTCCTTTCCAAAAGCTGCTGTCAACCAATCCTTTACGCAGATGGGCTATGAAGGTGACTTTTCGATCAAGACCTTCAGGAAGAGGAAGGTCTCATTCCAATGGAAATACCTCCTTCATGTAGTCATACATAGCTTATCCAATAAGCATGGGGGATGGGACTAGATTCCAGAAGACCTTTCCTTCATTGTCCATAGGATGGTACAAGGGGTCAAATTCAGGTACTCTCAATTTGTATTTACAAACTTACTTGCAAATTTGGACTCCTTAGAGTATTACATGTTCCCCCGGTATGTTCAACACATTCTCAACTATGAAATGGGACCACAGTTGAGGGGAACAGGTAATATTCTTAAACTTGCACACATGAGGCCCAGCATTTTCAAGATTTTGAAAAAGCAAACTGTCGGCTTCTCAGGGGTAGAAACAGCCCTTGTCCCAAAAATGTTTGAGTACATTGCTCAGGGTGACATCCTAGCAGCATCAGCTAGTGATGAACCAACACCCTCTACCTCTCACCCAC
The DNA here is from genome assembly GCA_025506505.1 of Flaveria sonorensis. Classification (NCBI taxonomy): domain Eukaryota; kingdom Viridiplantae; phylum Streptophyta; class Magnoliopsida; order Asterales; family Asteraceae; genus Flaveria; species Flaveria sonorensis. The sequence continues at coordinate 28,068,087 of CM046424.1, read as the reverse complement.
CTCAAACACAGACTACCATCACTATGACCTACCAAAGAAAATCCAAGCGAACCCCTGCACTTGCTATTGAGCATGTGCAGGCCCCTATATCAGAACCCATACAGGAGGAAGTGGAATCCAGAGATCCCACTTTCCTTGAGGAGCAGACCACTCCCATCTTTCAAAAAATCAGTGCTGAGGTTCCTCATGCTCAGCCTGATGAGCTCACAACTCCACAAACAGCCTTAAGCCATCACTCTGAGTCTCAACACTCTAGTGATCAACCTTCAGGGGAAAGCTACCATCCCCAGCCTCTTGATCTCAACCGCCCCATACCCAGCCTTGACTTCTACTCTGATGAAGATTTGGGCTTCAGTGAGTACCATGAATATCTCCTTTCTTCCCATACTCAAGAAGATATGAGTACCCCTGCTTCACCCACTTCTAGCCCACATCAGCTACCCCTAACTGACGTGGATCCCTCTGACACTATTCAGGAGATCCATATGGCAAAGACTATCAATTTTGCAAGTGATAACATCACTAGGACGTCTACCATGGCAACCCAGCCTCTTGACACTTCTCTGGAAGCTGTCATTGGGCAGGGGAAATCCAGCAGCCAAGAAACCCATGCTGGTGGTGAGGAAGAAGACTTAGGTCCAATTCTCTCATCCCCCCATGATTCTTCATCTGAAGATGAGGGGATTATGCAACAATAGGTGCACAAACTGTCAAATCTGTGCACCTACTTTGTGTCAAAGATAGCTCACCTGGAATCTTAGGTGACTATCTTGCAGAAGAGGGTTAATGACCAGCAACTTGAGATCACCGATCTCAAGGGCAAGCTAGCTGAGAGACCCATGAGACCAACTCATCCAGGTCCACAAGAACCTGTGGATGTCATAGTTCAATCTCCCAGCTCACCTATGCAAGAGGGTGATGCTACCAAAAAGGGGGAGAAAATTCTGACAATCACAAAACCTGGGAGTTCTTCTCAGAGTATGGACATAGAGGACTCACCATCCTATCTTGCAGTTGTCCATACTCTGCAACCTTCTCTAGACAGTGATCTGGAACTGCTCATTCAACAACTGTTTGAGGAGGGAGTACCAAGAGCAATATTTGCCCCATCTGAGAACCCAATCTGGGGTTGGGGGTATGACAGTGATAGGAAAGCTCTTGTGATCTCTAGAGCTCAGGGTCAATAAGAAATTCTCAACATCTCCACCCTGAGTTTCTATGAGAGTATAAACTTGATGGATCTGCCCCTTGTCAACCCAAGCAATAACAGACAAGCAGCAAGATTGGCAGAAAAGATCCAAGACATGGTGTTAGAGGAGTTCAGACTGAGTTCAAAATTATATAGACAGAGGCTAGAAAGTGAGATCTTTGGTCAACTGGATGTTGAGGTGGACCCGGAGATTAGCTTCAAAGGGAAAACCTTGACTGAAGGCCCAAAGGTTGAACTTATGACCCTTGAGACAGGATCTCCTTCTACACCCATTACCCTCAGTGAAACACCAGCTGGTGATGGTGCTTCACAGCCTCTCTCTGGCTAGAGCTTGACATCTGAACCAAGCAATGAAGGCCAAAGCTCTCTTCAGCCTGAGTCACCAAGGCCTGTGGTTAACAAAGGTAAAAGTAAATTAACTGCAGAAGAGATTGAAGAAGAGAAGAGAGAGAGGAAGAGGAAGCTGAGGGGAGAGAGTTCAAGTGGTTCCCCAGGACTTATGGAAGCTGCAATAAGGGCTGCCCCCAGGCTGAACACTCAGGAAGATGAGTTAAGGGCAGCCAGGCTAAACTACCTGGGAACCAGAAATTACAATATAGATAACTCATCTCTCTCCCCTTAGATGAGCTAAATGAACTGGCTGATATTGAGGTGTCAAAGGAGAGGAAGGAAGCAAAGGATGCAGCCTTAACCCTCAAACATAAGGAAGAAATAAAGAAAAAAGACTCTACACAAACATTCCTGTCCTCTCCCCAGTTCAAGAAAGTCCTGAGCCAGAGACTGCGGCCACTGAACAACCTCAGGTAGCTACTGAAGAAGAAAGACTAAAGATGATCAGCTACCTGAGTACCATAGGTCTCTATCAGGCAGATGCACTTCTTCCCTTACCATCTGAGTACATATTGTTTGAATACAATAAGTAGATGGAAGGCTAAAAATGAAAAACAAGCTGAGAAGAAAAGATTAAGGGAAGAAGCTACAAGATCAAGGGCCATCATCCACAAAAACCAAAAGAAGTCTGTTGACAGATAAAGGATGATGAGCTTCTTGAAGCTGTATGGATTCTCCAGAAGGAGGCTTGGCCTTATGTCTCTATCCACAATGGATGAGCATATCAGGGTAATCAAGCAGAAGATTAAGAAGGGAGAGCTGGTGGACTTGCATTCTCCACCAAGTCCAGCTCAACCTAAAGTTGAGGTGAAGGTTGAACCCACTGAGACAACACAACCTGAAGCTGGAGCTGCAACTCAGCCAACTTCATCTTCTGATCCACAGTTAGGTACTCCTCTCACCCCCTCTGAACCTGTGAGAGAGGAGATCCCAACTGAGAGGGACTCTACTGAACAACCTGGTACTCAAGACCAGTCCCTTCAGTTAAAATCATCTGGGAGGAGAAAAAGGATGGCCAGAAGATCAACCTCAAAGAAGAAGAAAAGTAAGGCATCGACCTCCTAACCTCAGGAAGAGTCAAAGCTTCCTGAGGAAGTGCATGAAGAGGCTGCTCACCAAACTCCATGATAGTAGAGCCTCTTGCCATTGGAAGACCCATTTTGTCTTGGAGTTATGATGAAGACTCAGACAAATGGTATGTCATAAGAGATCAGGAAGGCATGCATGTCTATTCCTCTACGGACATGCTCAATCTTCCTCTACATGCTCTCTTTGACATGAGAAGGATATATGTTAGTCTGAAGGATCCAGATCTTATGATGAAGAAAGGTATGTTGAGGATCCAAATATGGACTATCAAGATCTGAAGAACTTCTCTGTTTTAGTAGCATCAGCCTAGGGAGAGTTTGTAGGAACCCCTGAAGTTAAAAGGCTGATGCAACCAAAGGACACCAAAACAACCAAGTCTTCCAACATGCACTTCGGAACAAAGGTGAACTAGCTTCGGAAGCTTTTACACACTTAGAGATATGCTAAGTGTAAAATCTTCTGAAGCCAAAGTTCAGAAGAAACTGCTGCGGAAGCTTTACACTTAACTTGGAAAATATTCTAAGTGTAAAGTCTTCTGTAGCCAAAGACTCAACTCTTTCGAAGTTAAAGATGAAGTCTTCCGAAGCTTCAAAGACAAAGTCTTCCGAAGCTTCAAAGACAAAGTCTTCCGAAGCTGCCTACAAGACAAGACTGATTTCTTCTGAAGAGAGAGAAAAGATTCATTTTCCATCAACTTTATCATAAAACAACCTACTTTCCACTGCATGCTCTGGTGGTTCACCTGCTATCACTAGTTGGTGAAACTTTCATGCTTTATGATAAAGTAGATAAGGTCTTCGCCTGCAAGTTTCTCTTTTTGTTCCTTTTGGCTTTTTGTAATAGGAAAAGTCAGTGAGCTATGGCATGTCATAGTCACTAGTCAAAAAGGCAATCTGCCTTTTTGACTTTAGATTGATGTTGTTGTCTAGATTAGTCACTTCCAACTGTTTTTTTGCATATTGACGGTTGTAGGATGTAGTATAAATAGTCTTCGGTTCTTGCACTCAAAATATACTTGTACAACACATGTAATAGAACTAGAAAGCAATATACAACTTCCTTGAAAACTTAATCTTGTGTTCTTGTTCTTGTTCTTAAATAGTTTTACTTGTGTTTGTCTTGTATCTTCAGTAAAAGTTTACAGTTCCCTATTTGAATTGTTAAGTGATCTTAAGATCCTCCTAAGTATGCAAACTAAGTGTTAAGTACTCTTTAACGGTCCAAAAACTACAACTTTGATGAACTCGTCTCTCTCCCCTTAGAGAAATTAGATGAACTGGCTGACATGGAAGTGTCAAAGGAAAGGAAGGAAGCTGAGGATGCAGAATTGCTCCTCAAGATCAAAGAAGAAAAAAGGAGAAAAAGACTCTACAAAGCTCCCTCCCTCTCCCCAGTTTAGGAAAGCCCTGAGAAAGAGGTTGTGGCAGCTGAACAATAAACACAGGAAGGTAAGGACCAAGACAGACAAAACATGATCACCTACCTAAGTGCCACAGGCCTCTATCAGGCAGCAGACCTTCTTCCCTTACCATATGACTACATTGAATTTGAATACCTCAAGCAGCTTGAGTAACAAGTTCTAAAGGAGCAAAAAGCTGCTAAGAGGAAGATGAGGGAAGAGGCTACAAAGTCAAGAGCCACCATCAGAGCAAACTTGAAGAAATCTTCTGACAGACAGAAGATGGTGAGCTTTTTGAAGATGTATGGATTCTCCAAAAGGAGACTTGTTCCAGTGTCTCTATCCACCATGGATAAGCACATTAGAGTGATCAAGAAGAAGATCAAAAGGGGTGAGTTGGTTGACTTGCATTCTCTACCAAGTCAGGTGGCACCTGAAGCTGAGGTCAAGGTTGAATCACAAGAGATAACACAACCTGGACCTAGTGCTATATCATAGCCAGCTTTATCTTTTGATCCACAGTAGGTCCTGATCCTTCTCCTTCTCCTTCTAAACCTGTGAAAGACAAGGACCCAACTGAGGAAGATAAACAAGAGCAATCTGCTACTGCAGGCCAGTCTCCTTAGTTAAAATACGGAAAGAGGAAAAGGATGGCCATTAGAAGGGACAAGAAGAAGAAGAAGAAGAAGTCCAAGGCATCCACCTCTACACCTCAGGATGGGTCAAAACATCCTGAAGGTGATCAAAAAGAGGCTGCTCATCCAACTCCTATTCAAGTAGAGCCTCTTGCTACTGAGAGACCCATTGTGTCTTGGATGTTTGCAACCAATCCAGACAGATGGTATATCACTAGAGATCAAGGAGGTCAATACCTGTATTCTGGTAAAACATTCTTGACCTCCCTCTGCATGATCTCTATGACATGAGGAGATACTTTGAGAGTTTGAGGAATTCTAACCAGCTGATGATTAAAGGAATGGTCTTGATTCTAATGAGGACTGTCAATAGATGAAGATCAAGAATCAAAGATCTCTTCAGTTTTGGTAGCATCAGCCTAGGGGGAGTTTGTAAGGACTACACTTAGAGTCTGATGCAACCAAAGATCAACCAAGGCTCTCAGCATGCAAAAATGAAGTACAAGGAAGTTACTTCAGAAGATTTGATATAACTCAATGAATTATGCTAAGTGTCAAATCTTCAGAAGCCAAAAGACCATATCTTCCGAAGCCAAAGATGAAGTCTTCTGAAGCTTCAAGGACAAAGTCTTCCGAAGCCAAAGACTGATTTCTTCTAAAGACAGAGAAGACATGCTTTCTCTGAATCACCTTTTAACAAAGCTAAATCACTTTTCGCTGCAACTCTAAAGACTCACCAACTTATATGAGTTGATGAAAAGTCCATGCTTTTGTCAACTATAGATTAAGGTCTTTTGTCTGTAACATTTCAACTATGTACTTTTATCCTTTTTTGTAACAGATAAGGATGTGAGCTATGGCATGTCATAGTCACAAGTCAAAAGGCAATTTGCCTTTTGACTCTACATTGATCTTGTTGTCTAGATTAGTGTTTCCAGCTGGCCTTCAAAGTATGACTGGCTATAGGATGTAGTATAAAGTGTCTCAAGTACTTGTATCTTAAGGTATGCTTTGTAACACTTGTAAGAACTTGAGAGCAATATACATCATTTTTGAAAACCATATTTGAGTGTTCTTGTTCTTTTATTTGTGTTCTTTGTATCATCTAACCGGTTCCCTATTTGATCTGCTAAGTATTTCATATCTCTTCACCTTGTGAAACTGTTACATTGACCATCCTTCACTGGAACTGCATGTTGCTCTAAGTTCTTAGTGCTAGCTCTTGTCTCTTGTTGGAATGTATGTGTCTAGTCGCTAAATTCTTGACAATGTCTTCCAAAGACATTCCCAAGCTCCCTTCTTGTTATTGTTGAGACTAAAAGTTTATTGATGGTTTTGCATCTGAAATGGGGGTATTTGGTGGAAATGTGGAGGCCTTTGTTGGTAACTAACATTGGGTGCTTATCTCCAATTTTGATTATTTCGGGTTTGTACATATGGGCTTAAATTCTATCCCAAGTAACTTCTTATTGCTTGTGTCTCTTCTATATCTTCTTGAAGTGTAGGACACATATCAGTGGGGAGTCCAAATTGTAGGCATATTCCACAAGCTCAAAGTTTTGGCTCAACTTCCTTTCCTCTTGCGAGTTGCATTACAGCTTTAGTGAATTCAGCAAGTTGACTTTCAATGTAAGGGGTACTTACTTCTTTGACCGCCTGTGATACATCATCATACCATCCATCTTCTTATGAGAAATGTTTGGTATCTTCAGCTATAGAGGTTATCAATGCTCTGATTTGAGTCGGTGTTTTGTCAAGTAAAGCTCCCCCACTAGAGGCATTTATCAAATGTCTCTTTATTGGTGCTAACCCTTCACAGAAGTATTGAAGTAGTTGATGTTCTGAGATGCCATTTTGCGAGCATCGAGCATATAGCTTTTTGAATCTTTCCCAGTAGGTATGCAAAGCTTCTCTTTTTGTTGTTTAATCCCGATGATCTCCTTGCGTAGATTAGAGGCTTTGACTTTTGAGAAGTACATGTCTAAGAATAGTTTTGCAAGATCATTCCATGTGTGTACCTACCCCGGTGGTAGGTAATATAACCATTATTTAGCCGAATCTTTCATTACGAAGGGGAATGCCCTAAGCTTGATTTGGTCCTCAGTAACGTTATGTGCCTTTATTCCGGAACACACAACATGAAATTACTTGAGAAACTTATAAGGGTCGTCGTTCTCAAGGCCACAAAAGAGTGATAACAAATGGATGAGGCCGGATTTCTGCTCAAAGTTCACCATATCAGAATAGTTTATGTAGAGGGGTTGTTGGGTAACATCATGGGTTGCCTACTGCCTAACGGTTTGTTCTGCTTCAGCTGTCATGGTTGGTTCGGGTAAGGGTGGTTCTTGATGGATAGGTGATTGTGGTGGAGTGATGGTTGTTTGTGAGGGTTGTAGTGATTCGGTTTCAAATTCAGATTCACTTGACAAGGGTGTATCCTGCCAAATTTCAAGGACTAGAGGTGAAGAAATAGGTTTTGAGCAACTTGCTAACTTCCATCGGAACTTCGCTTGTTTACTTAACCTCTTTGTAGTTTTCTCTATCTCCGAGTCAATCTCGAGTGGTGTACCTGGATGAACAGATCTTGGCATAAAACCATTAGAATCGTCGTATCCCCAGCAACAGCGCCAATTTGGTGGGTGTCGAATCTAACAAATAAATATGAAATGTGAACTTACCGTGCACACACTAAGAATAGTATGAGCGAAAGTATGGTTTGTGTCCTCGAGAATACGTGTCAATTATTTTAATACTAAAAACATTTTAACCCAATTACTATAGTTTGTTATGGATTAAGGAAGATGGGGGTTTTAATTAAAAACTAGAACCAGAAGTAAATTGCAAAAAGTAGTAAAAATTCCAACAAGCTGACACGCCCGTGTCAAAACTATAAAGAAAATTCCACGTGGTCGTGTTAAGGTTCTACCAGAAAAATGAAATTTGACATTTTTTGTAATTTTTAATTATAAAAAAGAATACTAAAAACGTTGATTAAATTGTGAAGAAAATTTAAATACGAAAATTGATTCCAACACAAAGGTAATTTTTTGATTTAATTCGGCTTACTGTCATTAACAATTATGGTGCAATGATTCTTTTTAATTCATGATTTGTATCGATACTAGATATCACGCCATTCAGATATCAACTCTATCTAATGTCTAATCAATCACAGTTCGTTGATTAGAGCCAACCCGCTACTATAAGCTCACCCCATTCGGATCTTAGCGTGCGGGTTGCAACGATAGAAGTATCAATTATAATTAAACACACACGCTGTTTGATATGTTTAATTAGATTGTTTGATTCTATAACGAGAATAAATTCATAGAGAAACTCAAACTGTTAATTGTTCCTTATATCAAAAATCAAAACTTGATTAGGGTTTTAAATCTCGAAGAACTTTATTTGAAAATTTCATAAAGTGGCCAATTTTATTAACAATCTAATATATTGGGTTTAAGATCAAGAATCAAACAAACAAACCATTAAAATAAAAAGATCTCATAAACGGTTCACATATGTTCAAACCAAATCCAAAAAATTAAAACTTAATGTTGAAACTAAAATTCTTTTAGCTGGACATAACGACTAGATCAATCAAAACTAAAATAAATAAAACTTACGAATCAAAACATAAATAATTAATTATCTTCACAATCCAGAAAATCCCACAAGAAAAAAAAAACTAAAAGCTGCCATCTTGGTCCTTTGATCTTGGCTGTCAAAATAAAATATAGTTTTCTAGATGTCCCCTTGATCATCCCTTTCTCTTATATTTATAATAATCCTTTGATTTTCAGATCCCTCTTTTTATGATTTTTAGTTTTATCTATTTTATTAAGGATAATCATCTTAATCAGAAATTCCTAAAATTTAGGAATTTCTTCCTACGAGCTTTCATGGCCGCGTGAAATTTATGAATGAACTTCTGCACGGCCGTGTAAAATTCCTGTAATGAAGATACTTTCAAGTTTCAGCATTTCTTCAACAACCATTTTCCTGTTTCTCCAAGTCTTTCGTCCCTCTCACGAACACATTAATCCTACAAAATCAACAGAAACATATAGAAGTAGATTCCATGCACCCATACAATTATTATATAAAATTACCGAAAAATACATGAAATATATACATAATATGCATTAAAATATACTTTATAACTATAAAAAAATAATGCATAATAATATAACTATTATGCTTAGTATCAAGCATTGGCTTACATTATTGCAGAGTTTCGTTGAATTATATTTGTCAGCACACGCTTTAAATTACTCTCTTTTTAACCTACTGGCAATCTTGAAGTCACATATTTAATAGGCAGTCTAGTATTTCATCGGTACATGAACACATTTTGAGGTTGATTTTCATTTCATTCGGAACTCAAACTCTTACCATCAAATATGTGTCCTGCCACTTCTTGGCTTGCTGATCTTCTAAACAAGGGGTGGTTGTTTTAAAACTCTTAGGCATAAGTTTCATATTTTTGTGTAGGTTTCGCTTGCGAAACATGTGAGAGGGAATTTGACACTTTAGTGCTAATTGTACAGCTCCGTGTTTATTCTGTCGACCAACGACCTGGTGAAATTTATTGTCTCTCTCTCGCTCTTTGAATGAACATAAACATCTTGCAAGCCCAATCCACGTCACCTCCAACCACCACCACGTGCCGGAGGGTTCAACGGGCCCCATCAAGGCTCCACTATAAACACACATCTCACCATGTCAACCGCGATTCTATGAGCGTTGATCTTGAGGAGATGGACGCCGTCGAAGCACTCCGTCCTCGCTTCATTCAACTTCTTTCTAGTCGCCGTTCAGCTCAAGGTAATCTTTCATAAGCTGCTCCTTTAGAAAGTTAAGCACCTCACCCTGCTTGCTGCAACTTGACTAAATATGCTTATAACCTTCCTCCGTTGCTCTTCCTTTGCTTCTGTCATCCCATAATCATTTTAATTAGTTTGAGCGCTCTAATATTGCTGTTGTCGATGATTTTAGTTAGTTTGATTGTTATGAACTTGCTGTTGTAGATGGTTTTAGTTAGTTTGAATGTTAAAATTTTGCTCTTATAAAGGAATTTAGGGTCAAGGAGGGGCTCTAGGGACAGCACCCCTAGTTTTAACAGTTGTTTTTTCTCAGGTCGAAACTTGAGATACACCCAATCCAAGGTTTTATGTAAAGACAGTTATTGACTATCACCAATCCTGTGTGAGATTTTCTAACAGTTTGCACCAAAATTACTACACTTTGGTCCAGTCTTTCATGCAACAAAGTCTATTACCATCTTCTGTTAGACATAAAATACAATTGGTTTGATTTAAAAAGGACTCACATGTGGATTATGGCTGATAAAGGATATGTAGATTTGAAACTCAAAGAAATGAGCTTCAACCCCTAATTTCATATGAGTTTTGGTACTGACATTAAACCATGTCGGAAATGTCTAAGAATCCGTATTATGATGAACTGTGATGTAATGTTACATTTCAGACTATAATAAACGATGTAACATTACATTTATTATGATGATTTTATTGAAGTATGAATTCATCTCTTTGTTTGTCATATTCATATATTTGTGCTACGTCTTGTTTTTAGTTCCACTTGAGGTGAAACCAGCAAAGCCAGTGAAGGAACCCTTATACCAGGGAACACCGCCACCAAAATTTAGTGAGGTCAACATATCTTAAGACATGTTTTACCTTACTGTATATTTGTTGCAAGTTATCTCATCTGAACATTACTATTTGATAATATATATCAATTAGGGTTTATAAAACTATCTTTATTATAAGTGAAAGATATTATTTAATTAGGTCTCCTTTGTGATTATTTTTATTTTATTCCTATATGTTGTTGATTAATAATACTTAGTATCATAATGGGGTTTTCATTATTCTACAATTACTAGGCGATGGAGTCGTGTCCCAAATCAGATATTTCCAACTTCAAACAACTCCTTAATGAAGAAAACTTGCACTTAACCACCGAGGTAAACCCACTTTTTACCTCAATCTGATGATTTACTGTGGGCAAGTTTTATGAAATAATTAATTTTCTTATGAAGAAACTTGTTATTGTATTTAAATTAGGAAGGGGAGCAAGGCAATTTGCCTGTGCTCATCTTAAGTATGAAAGGAAGTAAACATTCAAAAAGTCCAGCTATTGTTTTTCTTCATAGCACAAATAAGTGCAAAGAGTGGGTACGCCCGTTACTCGAGGCTTATGCTTCACGTGGATATATTGCTGTTGCCGTTGATTCTCGTTACCATGGAGAACGGGCCAAAACCCGCACTACATATGAAGATGTGAGCGTTGAATTCTTTGTTATTTGTTGTTTTCTGCCTTGAGCATTGAAACCTTCCTTAGATTTTTTATATACCGGATGTAGGCTCTTATTTCATCATGGAAAAGAGGAGACACGATGCCATTCATATTTGACACAGTGTGGGATCTTGTAAAGTTGGCAGACTATCTTACCGCAAGAGATGATATAGACCATTCCAAGATAGGAATTACTGGGGAATCACTTGGAGGTTAGAATAATGATACATAAAACATTAAGGTTAAATTCGATCAACTGAAGCATTGGTCTTTCATGCAGGAATGCATGCATGGTTTGCTGCTTTTCTTGACACACGTTACTCTGTGGTTGTGCCCATAATTGGTATTCAGGTATGTCTTAGTGAGAAATAGAGGTGGCAATTCAAGCCATTTACTTATGATTTCGTCCCTTCAGGCTATGTTGTATATCAAACGGGTAAGATAACTTAATGGGGAATTTGTCATATGGGTCCATTCGTGTATCTTTAACCTAGCTCTTATAGGTAAAACGGGTAAACTAGCTTAGTTGGAAACTTGTGAAATGGGTCAACGGATCAAGCAAGTGGAAACCCACGCACACCATTTATTAAGTGCATAATACCTCCTAAATCATATTGAACAAAAAAGTAGATTATTATTGTTACAATAGGAATATTTTGATTATATTAGATGAACTAGTTATTGATAGATAAATTACAAAGAGTTGGACAAAAGTTGTTATGTATCAACTTAAGCCAACTTGTGCAAGCTTTGCCCAATTTGACCCCGTTACCCAACGCCTTCATCCTACTCACATTTTGCCACCTCATGTGAAAAGCATTAAGTTGATTAGATGATAATGATACTAAATGAAGTTTGTGTAGGGGTTTCGGTGGGCCATAGATAATGATCAATGGAAAGCTAGGGTTGACAGTATCAGGTCTGTGTTTGAAGGTAAGATGCTATGTTTCTGAAACAAAGATAAATTTATATCTCAATGCTTTCACTTCTATGTTTGATAAATTGCTTCTTCTGTTCATCTTCCTTGTTTACGAGTGACAGTGGCTATTTTTCTTTTATTTTTCAAGATTATCTTCATGATTTTGCGATTCTCATTTTATGAATGCTTTGTTTCAGAAGCACGGATTGATTTAGGGAAGGGCGTCATCGACAAAGAAGTTGTGGAGAAGGTATTTTCCCATCCTAAATTGTTTAAGAATACCTGTTATTATAGATTGCAAATGTATCCTTAGAAGGATATATTTCTTGCAACATATTGTTCCATAGATAATAATTTCCTGACTTTTGTGACCAGGTTTGGGACAGGATAGCTCCTGGATTGACTAGGGAGTTTGATTCAAACTATACAGTCCCACTCATTGCACCACGCCCTTTGTTGATTTTGAATGGTGAGATGACCAATCTACCCGTCTTATTCATCAGAAGTATATTTGCTAATGATACTTATTTTGATCCAAGTTGACATGGGGAAACTGTGTAAAAACATGCAGGCGCAGAAGATCCCCGTTGCCCGATGGCAGGTTTGGATATTACCATATCGAAAACATGCAGCGCTTATGAAGAAGCCAATTGTTCACATAACTTCAAGGTATTTTTGACCATTAATTCTTGTTTTTCAAGATCAGAAACATGAGCGGGTTGGTAACTGGTCAAAACGTTTGTGGTTCAAAATGAGTAATTTCGCACCGGTGGTCGGGTTGGTCCGGAGCACGCTTTTATCCAAAATTTTGATTAGTAACTAATGTGTCACATATGAATACAGAAGTTGTATTGTTTAAAAGTTAATTGATTTAAGTGGTTTCATGCATTATAAATACACTTTGTGCAACCTGAGCAATCTGACCGTTTTCCTTTTCTTTTTTTTTGTTCTTTTTTTGCTTGTTGCTGAAGCTATAATACATAACCCACTCATATATAAAGGATTCATATTACATCTACCTAGAGTGTAAGTTGTTTGGTTTTATCTGCTGTTTGTTGAAGCCATTCACTGAACCTCTATTTGTTTTTCCATACTTTTGAGCAACCCAACCTGATTAAGAATCTACAAACCGACCGTCAATTGTCTGTTGGTTTGGTTATGGTCAGTTGGTTAGTTTCCATGGTTAATCTCTTGTGAGATGCAGGTGATAGCAGAAGCAGGAATTGGGCATCAAATGACAACGTCGATGGTTAAGGAAGCGAGCAATTGGTTCGACACGTATCTCAAACAATAGAATAGAATCTGTCACATGGTTGCTAAAGTTGTACTTTGTTGTATTTATACAACTTTGCTATAACACTTCAAAATACCTTCGACTAACACTACACCCCTTCCACCAACAAAAACAAAAGATAATGAATGATAATAAGCCAGCCAGCACTATGATTGGATGATAAAAACTTGCCACTCTTTTTGTTTAAGGTTTGTTAAAAAGTTTAATTTATTATTTCGACTTTATTTTTTATTATCATTTTAACACGTTAGTATTAGATAAACATTAATGAGGCCGAGGCTTGTCTACTAGTATGATATGTTAAATTAAAGGGATGAGGATATGCTTAAAAAAGTATTTAATCTAAGAAGTTCAAAAAGAATTGGGTTTGACAATTGTCTTTTTATTGTTTTAAAAAGGAAGGTATTTTAATTATTATATTAAACATATCAACTTATTGTGTTTTATACATTTATTATGTTAAATTTTAGTTTATTTTATCATATATTTTACATCATTTGTTATGTGTATTTTTTATTATGTTTTACGTGTGAGATTATTTTGTGTTATTTTTGTCTTTATTTCTATAGATTATATAAACTTGTTTTTACAAACATAAGTACATAATGATATACTTTTATCAATGCATTTTTTAAAATTTATAGTGGTGAGGATAACAAAATATGTCATTTTTGTCATTGTTTTTTATAAACTTGTCATTGTTTTGATTATATAAACTTGTGTCTATCATTATATATTACAATTAGAAATATACTAGGTCCACCCCTGTTACAAACAACGCCTAAATCATCTATCAAAATTTCTACAGATTAAGGGTTCTTTGCAACTAGTTGATTGACCGACTATAGTTAGTTTAGGATATATTGATCCGGTAACTGCTCATGGTCGTCATCTACCTCCTTTCCATACTAGTGATCTAGTTTCAACTCATTTTCTGATGTCTGTTAGGCAAAAATTATGCATTGTAATTGGTGTTAGGTTTGTATAATCCAATTGAGACACAATTTATAACTTTTAGTTTACAAATACAATAAAGACTTTCATGATTTTCAAGTGAAACTAAAAAGGCATATTTAAAACTTCAAATCACGTATATGAATTTTGTGCAATAGTTAACCAATCCAACCCATGTTTACCCATTCAAAAAAAAATACCCATTTTAACCAGTCGCAGGAAAACTAAATTATGGCCATAACATATGAAAGTGTTCACGTCTTCCTAGGTTGTACAAATCTAAAAATTTGTATCTTCATAGAAGTAAAAAGCTAAAGCTGGTTATTCATATAAAGTTAACATCAGAAGAGATGATTCATGAAAATATACATTAGTTTATACACATCAAAAATCTTTCATAATTTCTATATCACATAAGATGATTTTCTAGTTCATAAGGGTATTTCTTTGTAGCAATTAACATTGTCGTTGTCTGCTAGGGGAAGTTATTATTTTCTTTAAACTTGTTGTAACCTTTTAGATCGTAGTCTGGCTCATGTATGAGACATAGTGCTAGGTATGTGTCCTTTATTATTTATGTATATGTTACAGGAAACCATGACAAGAGAGAAACTCGTGTCTGGACCAAAACTACCTCCCTACGAAGTAACTATGCACAGAAACTGCAAGTGGAAGATTTGAGGGCTACTCGAATGGTATCAACACATAATCTTTCTGTTAATAATCTGACAAGTCACATAATTGTCATTAACAAGAAAATTCAAGATCTTAATTTTTCAATGCACTCTAATTGGTGACAAATCAAAATATGAGATTCTTTGTGAGTGTATGCCAAACAAACATTAAAGAAAATTTTAGATTACCTTTGGAACAGTTTTCTCGACCCTATAAAATCTCATTATTGAGTTAATTGGTTTATCGACATATAAAACGGTAACGTGGGATCGTTTCTCCGAAGAAAAATAATCATTTTTGGGGAACTTGTTTTCTAATCCAGGACAACCATATGTTTTCGCTGATGTCTTCTCTTCCAAGGATCAACTGTTGGAATCTCGTTATACTTCTTAAATATATCGTGATATTTACCTTAATGTGATGCTTTAATGTTCTAGGTGGTTCGTATATGTAATCACATACTTTATAAATTGTCAAGTGCTTGTTTTAATATTTAATCAAATGATGTATAATGACATAAATTCTACAAATATGATTTCTGTAGTTATTAGAGCATTCACAATCTATCCCCCATCCCATCCTTGTAATTATATTAAAAATCACTATTTTTCTATCTTTTTTTTAGTTAAATAATATTTCATACATTTATCATTACCTGATCTCTATCATCCACTCATAATCACTTTCAAAAATACTAAAAAAAATTATAGGGGTTGTACCGTGTTTCCTCATATTTGAGAAAACACGGTACAGTCCCCATAAAATTTTCATTTCCGTCACTCACAACCATTCACAATCATCCCTTATAATATAGGACATCCACTCATATAAAAATAAGGAACGGGCTCTGAATACTTTTAATCCTTAACTAATTATTATGCACAATAATAGGCTTACACATGTTGGACCAGTTACAACACCAGTTACCTCATCGCGTAGAATGGGTATCCTTGGTAAATTCAACATTCAATATTTTTAAATTATGTTTTTTGGTTATGGTGAGCTTTTGAATTTGTGTTTACATATATATATGTTGTATACATAAAGTACGTTTCCCAAGTATATAGTACATATTCATTTGATTATCTTTTAAAGCTACATTTTTAAGTTATCTTTTTAAATTATATTAAATACTTGAAGATTGTTCACCCTAAGACATCGCACAATCTTCTGATTAGTTTTACTGTAATACTAGTTTACAAACTTTATCATAATAAAATATTTTTTAAGTTAACTTCTTATGTTATTGTTGTTGGTGTTGTTGCTGCTAATATTACTGCTGTTATTACTAATGTCATAATCATCCGCCATTTGTATATATATAATTTTGCATTAACAAGTTGGTCACGATTGATGAGGGGCAGACCCAAGGGTCTTGTTGGGGGCGTTCGCACCCAATGAAATTACTTTTGTGTTGGCATATACAATATAATCACAACCGACCTCCAAGAAATTTTGACACCGACCCCATGAAATTTTGAGTCCGACCCCAAGAAGCTTTGACACCAACAAAAAATTTAAGATTAATATTTTGTGATATAAACCTATCATAACCTAATTAACACATATTTACCGATGAATCATTTATATAATTTTAAACTAAATAAAACTATTAAAATATTGATCAGTAGATTCCTAGATTCGATTAATTTAGATTAGGTATGCACTACGCTCGTTTTGTGTTAAGAGAGCTCGAGCTTAGGCTCCATTGTTTACCATGTTATTATTTAATCATAGTTTTGTATAAAACAACCAAATAAAATTATTAAAATATTGATTAGTAGATTCCTAGATTAGATTAATTTAGCTTAGGTTTGCACTACGCTCATTTTGTGTTAAGAGAATAGTTTTGTATATAACAAAAATTATCTATATAAATATATATGTAATAGATTATATAAACAAAAAACTTGTTTAGGCTTATGCGCTAACTCGAGCTCAATATGTGAAGCTCTGGCACGAGCTCGTTTAAGTTTAACTCCATCCAAGCTTTGGCGGCATGTTCAAGAGGCGCTAACAAGCCGTACTGACTCGTTTACACCTCTACTGTTAAATGTTAATATTAGTTTGAAAACTAAAACTTGTTGGTAGATCAATTATCAAATTATTTACTTTATTTTGATTTTGTGTTTTATTATATGACCCCACACGACCCGACTCGACCCAACCAAAATAAAACTACCAAAAAAATTAAATATTAGCGATAACAACCGGACCAGAAATTCCGACCCCCACAGAAAACTTTATGGGTTCGTCCCACTGGTTGAGTCATAATAGTTTGAATGATGTATTATTGTCTTTACAGCCACGAAAGAATGAGAAGATAATTTGAATGGATAACATATTTTGAAAAGAAAGTTGCGCAACGTTGTTGGGCATATTCTCCAACGCAAATTTACAGCTGTCCCTTTTTAGAGAAGTATTCCAAATCCAAAAGCAATAATGTTGTATAAAAAATAAATGGATCAAGCAGTTGAAAAGAATTTGTACAAAAGTCTCCTTTTTAAAAAAAGTTACAAAGGATTAAATGGTTTAAATATAGGTTTGCTTAACCAATTTGTACCCGGAAAGCATGGCGGATAACCCGAGAATAAAAAACGCAAAAAACTCCATGCTAATGCATGCGGCTAATGCGTCTGTAAATATGTTGTCCGCTCCTTCTCTCATTCTGTTTGTCATCGGCACTGCGGATGAAGCTGCTGATATTAATAGGTATGCTATAATCTACAAAATACACGTAAACGAACAGTAATTACCAAATTTAAATTGTACCAATCAATAAAAACTTTAGTTTTTAATTAGTTAAAATAAAATTTTATTTTTACTAGAATGAAATTCTTAGTCTTTAGAGGAAGGAGGTACGTATTTTTAATCTAGGTAGAAATACAAGTATCAAAATTAGCGAAATTCAAAAGAACCAGAAATTGTCCAACTAAATAAATATAAATGTTTTTTTTAAAACATATATCAGTATGTCAGTGTCTTTGAAAACTTCCAGTTCCAATGAAGCTTTGACAGCCATACCCTCTCAAATACCCAACGGTCCTAATACAAAATTATATATGGCACATCATCCACACATGACAACATTTTTTAGGTTTTTTTTTTTTTTTTTTTTTTTTTTCACTCACTCTAAATTGAAAATAAAGCAATGGACTAAAAATAAAATATAAATAATCATAAACATAATATAATTAGTGTATATCTAATATTTAATTTCTACCTTAGAAATACGAACATAGTGAAGTTTATTAATTAGAAAAAATAAGTATTATTTTAATAATAAATATAATATTATTAGTGTATAGGAAGATATATATTTTTAAAAAAAGTTAAAAAGTAAACACGTACTGTAACAAGTATTATTCACAAATAAAATTTATATCATTATTGATAGATAAAAAAAATTATGACACGAATACTTCATTTTTCCTCTGAAGTTATTCATTTAACGTTTATTTTGTTGTTAATTTTTTTTATGTGTAATAAATAAGAAAAGAGAACGGTTTCTTATATTATATCATAGTTTAAATCTTTTTAAACAAAAAGAAAGAAGATTTGTTTTTAATGAAATTTGGGGAAGAAATGAAATTTGCTCTAAAATAAAATAAAATTGCAATCGCATTTGATTATTTATAATCGGACAAACCTGATCACCGAAGAAATCAATGAGCGCCAAATTGCGGCCGGAAATGATTTGTTTTCCGGTGGACATCTCTTGAATTTGCCTCCATGATTGCAATCCCGTATATAACGTCGACAAAATCGCTACGGCTAATGCGTACCTGTAAATACAATATAATTAACAACATAATTAAGCTGTTTATTGAAAATCAGAGATTAAACAAAATTATTTGATTTAGATGACAAGAAATGGGACCTGTATTCGTCGTATTGGTCGAAGTTTCTCCCGGGGCCGTGCTTGTTAGAAGCCATGATTATGAAGGCAAGCACGGAGAAAAGAAAACCTAAGGCTCTCAACACTAGAGATCCTCTTTTTAACGCGTCTTCATGCCTCCACCGCCTGAGAACTCCGGTGACGCCGTATCCCGGCGGCGGAGGTAGGGGCCTTTGCGTTTCACCACTATCCTGCTCCACCGAGCCTGTTGGCGCTGTACCTGTTGGCATCTTCTCCGACGATGAGAATGATGACATCTCTCTGCTTACAAAAATCACTCTATTCTATACAAATTTTATTTTGGAGAAATCAATCCTTCTTGAAGATTCTTTTACAAAGGCGAGAATGCAATATTGTTATTTTTGACAACTCATATAAGTTGGTATACGCCGTTCAAAATATATATATATATATAAAAGTTGGTATCTTATCTCTTTAAAAGATTCTTATTTCGTTTTAATGAGAAAATTAATACCTGGTAGTAGTTGACAAATGGGGGGTCAAATATCCTAAACGAGCATTTTCCTTACTCGTACATTAATTTACACTTAAGGTGTTTTTTTTTTCTTTTTTGTGTATGTGGTAATTTAATATACGAAAGAATAAAATGAATAAGTGAATAGAATGCACAAAGAAATAAAATTAATCATTACATTTCATTGTATCATTCGGTTATATCAACTGTTGAATTCTGTTAATTGCTGAATCAACTGCGGATCAGCATATGCTAAACCACTACCGATCAACACTTACCTGATGTGCTGCTAATCGACTGTTGCTGGTCAGCAATGAACTCCAAAGCTGCTGAACAGCTGTTAAACAAGGCAAGACTGTCTGTCTTTTGGAGACAATATAGCACTGAAGCTGCCAAACTCTGATGTGCCGATTGTCTGTCTTGCTGCACATACTGAACATAGAATAATTTATTCTTATTGTTTAGATTTCATAGTAAAAAACCCTCATACTTGTATAGTAGAGGTAAGCTTGTTAAGCCACTTTGTGTATCTACTGATTGTAACTCTTTGTATTCAGTTTTGATTAATTAAGTGAATACTTTGAAAAAAATAACTTGTGCACTTATCTTTACTCAAAGTATTTGTGTGTGTTACTAAGTAGTTAACTTAGATTATGTATTTGTAACTACTGATCAAATAGAAAAGTATTGTTAATCCATAACCCCGATCCAACAAGTTACTTGTAGGAAGAAATGAATTATTACTTTGTGTTGTTTGTTAGGTAGAAAAAGAAGAAGGAATGGAATATGAAAATGGGTTACGATGGTGATGGCCGGAGGTGGTGGTGGCCGCCGGTGGTGGTGGCCGTGGTGACCGATGGTGGTTCCTAGTGGTGCGGTCGACCACGATGGTGAGGGGTGGTGGTTACTGGTGGTGGTGGATGGTGGCGGATGGTGACCGGTGGTGGTTCCCGATGATGGAGGTGGTGACCGGTGCTGATGGCGGCTGGAGGTAGTGGTGGCCGGTGGTTATCAGTGGTGGTGGGTGGTGCAGATTGGTGGTAGTTCCCAGTGGTGGTGGCCGGTGGTTCCATATGGTGGTGAGTGGTGTTAGTGGCCGGTGGTTCCCAGTGGTGGTGGTCGTGATTACTGGTAGTGGTTATCGATGGTGGTGGGCAATGATGATGGTGGTTGTTGGTGGTGGTGGTGCCCATGATGGTTGGTGGTGGTGGTTGGTGGCGGTGGTAGTAGCAGCTGGTGGTGGTGGCGACTAGTGGTGGTGGGTGGGGGAGTGGATGGTGGTGACCAAGGATAGAAGGAGGAATGAAATGAAAAGGAAGGAGGGTTAGATGGAATGAATTTGGTGTGTTTAAAGGGAATGAGATTACCTTTATAATGATCCATTCTATTCCCTTCACCAACCAAACATCTTTTTTTTATTCACCCTCAATGGTTCTGCAGGACCGTTAAGGGATGATCAATACAATCAGTCTCATAATGAGGAGAGTGTTAGAACTCTTAACAGATCAAATAGGAAACCGGGTTTATATAAATGATACTAAGAACACAAGTAAACAATGAAACAGAACTAAGAACAAGAACAAGATAAGTATGGTTTTCAATAATGCTGTATATTGCTCTCAAGTTCTTTTACAAGTGTTACAAAGCATAAGAAGAAATACAAGGACCTGGGATACTTTATACTACATCCTACAGTCGGCCATACTTTGAAGGCCAACTGGAAACACTAATCTAGATAACAAGATCAATGTAAAGTCAAAAGGCAGATTGCCTTTTGACTACTGACTATAACATGCCATAGCTCACATCCTAATATATTACAAAAAGGATAAAATTACAAAGTAGGAAGTTACAGATTTAAAACCATAATCTACAGTTTACTAAAGCATGGACCTTTTCACCAACTTGTATAAGTTGGTGAGTCTTCAGAGTTGCAGCGGAAAGTAAGTCAGCTTTATGTAAAAGTACATCAGAGAAAGCACGTCTTCTCTGTCTTCGGAAGAAATCAGTCTTCACTTCATTGGCTTCGGAAGACTTTGTCTTTAAAGCTTTAGAAGACTTTATCTTTGGCTTCAGAAGATTTGGTCTTTGGCTTCGGAATATTTTACACTTAGAATAATTTCTATGATGAGTGTAAAACTTCCGAAGTAACTTCTACCTTGTACATTAGTGCATGCATGCAGGAAGCTCCTTGGTTGTTTTGGCTTCTTTGGTTGCATCAGCCTTCTAATATAACCTTACAAACTCCCCCTAGGCTGATGCTACTAAAACAGAGAAGTTATTCAGGTGTTGATGGTCCTCATTAGGATTAAGACCATACCTTTTTTCATCATCTGGTCAGGATCCCTCAGACTCTCATAATATCTTCTCATGTCATGAAGATCATGTAGAGGAAGATCAAGCATGTCTTGCCAGAAATAGACATCTTGACCTCCTTGATCTCTAATGACATACCATCTGTCTGGATTAGTAGCAAAAGTCCAGGACAGGATGAGTCTTACAGTTGCAAGAGGCTCTACTTGAATTGGAGTTGGTTGAGCAGCCTCTTCTTGCACTACCTCAGTATGCTCTGACTCATCTTGAGATGTAGAGGTGGATGCCTTTTACTTCTTCTTAGAAACACTCTTCCTGGCCATCCTTTTCCTCCTCTTTGAAGTCTTTAACTGAGAAGACTGGCCTTCAGCACCAGGTTTACTTGTTGAGTCTTTCTTAGTTGGGTCCTCTTTCCTTACAAGGTCAGAAGTATAGGGATTTGGACCCTGCTGTGGATTAGAAGATGAAGTTGGCTGAGATGCAGCTCTAGGCTTAGGTTGTGTTGTCTTAATGGGTTCAACCTTTACCTCAACTTCAGGTTGAGCTTGACTTGGTGGAGAATGCAAGTCAACAAGCTCTCCCTTTTTAATCTTCTTCTTGATCACTCTAATGTGCTCATCCATAGTGGATTGAGACATTGGACCAAGCCTCCTTCCGGAGAATCCATACAGCTTCAAGAAGCTCATCATCCTCTGCCTATCAGCACACTTCTTTTGACTCTTTTGGATGATGGCTCTTGACTTTGCAGCTTCATCCCTCATTTTTCTCTTAGTAGCCTTTCGTTCTTTGGTAACTTGTTGCTCCAGCTGCATAAGATACTTAAATTCAACTTATTCATATAATAAGGGAAGAAGTGCAGATGCCTGATAGAGACCTATGGCGCTCAGGTAGCTAATCATGTTTTGTCTATCAACTTCCTTGTCTACCTGAAATTGTTTAGTTGCCACAGCCTCTTTCTCAGGACTTTCTTGAACTGGGGAGATGATAGGAGCATGCTTGTAGAGCCTTTCTGTCTCCTTTCTTCCTTGATTTTTAGGAGCAATTCTGCATCCTTTGCCTCCTCCCTCTCCTTTAATAGCTTTGTGTCTGCCAGTTCATTCAGTTGCTCTAAGGGAAGAGAGATGATTTCATCTATGTTGTAGTTCCTGGTCCCTAGGTAGTTTAATCTGGCTGCCCTTAACTCATCATCCTTAGTGTTTGGCCTGGGGGCAGCCCTGATAGCAACTTCCATGAACCCTGGAGACCTTCTTGAACTCTCTTCCCTTAGCTTCCTCTTCCTCTATCTCTTTCTCCTCCTCCTCGATCTCCTTAGAGGTCATCTTCCTCTTTTCTTTGTCACGCACAGGCCTTGGTGACTCAAGGTGGAGAGAGCTTTGGCCTTCATTACTTGGTTCAGCAGTCAAGATCTGGCCAGAGAGAGGTTGTGAAGCACCTTCACCAGCTGGTGCCTCACTGAGGGTTGATGATGTTGAAGCAGTTCTTGTAACAAGGTTCATAGGGTCTATCACTAGGCCTTCAGTCAAGGTTTCCCCTTCGAAGCTAATTTTAGGTTCCACCTCAACATCCAGTTGACCAATGACATTGCCTGTTAGCCTTTGTCTTCTTTTTTGTCTGAACTCCTCAACAATCCTGTCTTGAATCCTCTCAGCCAGTCTGCCAGCTTGCCTGTTTTAACTAGGATTGACAAGTGGCATGTGAACTAGAGGAAGGTTGTCATAGAACTTCAAGGTCTGAAAATTGAAAACCTCTTGCTGCCCCTGATGTTTATACAAAATCAGAGCTCTCCTGTCAGCATCATACCTCCACCCTAGTATTTCATTCTCAGCATCATGGGGTGGGGTAGACATAGCTTTTGGAATACCTTCCTTAAACAGACTTTGAAAGAGTGAGTCCACATCAATATAGACCTGAGGAGGTTGCTGAGTATGGACAATTGCAAGTGAGGTTGGTGAATCCTCAATGTCCATACTTTGAGAAGAACTTCCAGGTTCTGTGATTGCTTGGACTTTCTCCCCTTATTGGTAGCATCACCCACTTGCATAGGTGAGCTAGGGGTTAGGTCTATCACATCCATAGGTTATTGTGTTCCTGGTTGAGTCCTCCTTAAAGTTCTTCCAGCTAGTTGTTCCTTGAGATCAGAAATCTCAAGTTGCTGATCATTGACCTGTTTTAGCAAGGTAGTCACCTGAGATTCCAAGTGACTAACCTTGGAGACTAAATAGGTGCATGTTTGAGTTAGCTTTTGCATCTTTAGTCTCATATTCCCATCATCTTCATCAGAAGAATCATAGGGGGATGAGAGAATTGGACCTAAGTCTTCTTTCTCATCACCAGTACTTTGTTCTTGGCTACTGGATTTCCCCTGCACCATGACAGCTTCAAGTGAAGTGTCAATGGGCTGGGTTGCCATGGTCGAGGTCATAATGATGTAATCACTTGTTGAAGTGAGAGCCTCTTTCATATGGACCTCCTGAAGAAGTTTAGGAAGATCCACCTCAGTAGTAGGTGGATGATATGGGCTAGACATAGGAGAGACAGGAGTACTCATCTCTCCTTGAGTAGGGGAGGAGAAGAGAGAGTCATGATACTCACTGAATCCTATGTCTTCATCATCATAGAATTCTAGGTTTGGAATGGTTTGGTTTAGATAAAGAGGCTGGGGATGGTAACTGTCCCCTGAAGGTTGTTCAGTAGAGTGTTGAGACTCTGAGTGAAGGCTTATGGCTTGGGGGTTGTGAGCTCATCAGGCTGAGCATGAGGAACCTTAGCACTGGGCATTGGTGAGATGGGAGTGGTTTGCTCCTCAGGAGAAGTAGGAGCTCTGTTGTCCACTTCCTCCTGTGTGGGTGGTAATATAGAGTCCTGCACAAACTGAGTAGCATGTGAACTGATCAGCCCTGCACAAACTTGAGCACAGCAGCTTGCAGCAGTAATGTATTCAGCTTCAGCAGTTGATGCGGACACACATGATTGTTTCTTTTATTGCCATGAGACAATCCTTCCACCAAGGAATTGACACCCCCCAGATGTAGACTTTTGCAGTCATGTTGCATCCACCATAGTCACTGTCTATATAGGCATACAAATTGAAGTCAGAATTCTTTGGATACCAAAGGCCAAGCTTAGGAGCACCTTTGAGATATCTAAGAATTCTCTTGACAACAACCAGGTGTGACATCTTGGGGTTGGCTTGATATCTTGCACAGATGCATGTAGCAAACATGATATCAGGCCTGCTGGCTGTGAGGTAAATAAGAGACCCAATCATAGCCCTGTAGAGATGTTCATCCACACACTCCCCCTCAAGATCAAGTCCAATGGAGTGGTTTCTGGCTATGGGAGTCTTTGCAACCTTGCACTCAGTCATGTTGAATCTTGTAAGGATGTCTTGTACATACTTTGACTGACTTATGAAGATGCCATTTTCAACTTGCTTCACTTGAATTCCTAGAAAGAAATTAAGTTCCCCCATGGCACTCATTTCAAATCTATTCTTCATCAGCATCTCAAAGTCTTTATACAGCTTTGGATTAGTTAACCCGAAGATAATGTCATCTACATATACTTGAACCAACATTAAGTCATTTCCTGTTCCTATGATGAAGAGAGTTCCATCTATAGTACCCCTCTTGTAGCCATGTTGACAGAGATACTGAAAAAATGTCTCATACCACTTTCTTGGAGCTTGGTGCAGCCCATAAAGAGCTTTATCAAGCTTGCAGACATAATCAGGATGATCTGGGTCTACAAAGCCAGGTGGTTGTTTGACATATACTTCTTCATCAATCACCCCATATAGAAAAGCACACTTGACATCAAGTTGGTAGACCTTGAAATCCTTGGATGCAGCAAAAGCCAGGAATATTCTAACAGCTTCAAGTCTTGCTACAGGAGCAAAGACATCTGTGTAGTCAATTCCCTCTTCTTGTGTGTATCCTTGAACAACTAGTTTGTCCTTGTTCTTGATGACAAGTCCTCTATCATCCTTCTTATTTCTAAAAACCCACTTGGTTCCTATAATAGTCTTCCCTTGAGGAAGAAGACATAAGTTCCAAACCTTTGTCTTTTAAATTGAAGCAGCTACTTTTACATTGCTTCAACCCAACTTCCATCCTTCAAAGCCTCATCAACTTTCTTTGGCCCTATCTAGGACAAGAAGCAAGAGTATAGACAAACATTTTTGTCATGGGTTTGTCCTCTTGTTCTCACCCCTGTATCAACATTTCCAATGATGTTTGTAGTAGGGTGTGACTTGTGGATCCTGAGTTGAAAGATCACAGCAAGTTGATTGGAAAGATCTAAATTTGAGAAATTTAGATCTGGCAATCGAGTATCACCCTCCACATCAGCACACTTATCAAGAGAGGCTTGATCCAATGAGTGTGTAACATCATTTATGTTGTCTTCTAAAGAGTGGTTATCAGCATCAATAAATTCTTGATCACTATCACCACCTCCATTTCCTCCTACATTTGATCTTTGGCATTCAAGATGGTGCAAGGACATCCAAATGACCTGAGGAAACCAACAAATGGTCTCCTTTTGTGCCACAGCTCATAAGAAGTCTTACCATGAATCTTAACCACTAAAACTCTGTTTTGCACATAGCAGGTTGTGTTGACTGCCTCTGCCCAGAAGGTGATGGGCAGTTTAGAGTCAGATAGCATGGTTCTTGCAGCCTCAATAAGTGTTCTATTTCTCCTCTCAGCAACACCATTTTGCTAAGGAGTCCTGGGAGCACTATATTGTCTTGTAATACCTTTTTTATCATAAAATGTGTCAAGGATTTGGTTCTTAAATTTTGTTCCTTGATCACATCTTATGGTTTTGACCTTGTGATCACATTGATTCTCAATTTTTAGAATGAAGTTCTTCAAGATCTCAGGAGTCTCATCCTTAGTACTAAGGAAAAAGACCCAAGTGAATCTTGTGAAGTCATTTGTGATCACCAAACAATATGAGGTCCTTCCTAGACTTATTACACTGGTGGGACCAAAGAGATCCATATGTAATAAGTGTAGGGGAGTAGTGATGGAATTTCTTTCCTTTGGCTTGTGGGACACTTTGTGTTGCTTCCCTTTCAGGCATGCTACACAGTGGTCATCACTTGTAAACTCCTTCTTTGGTATTCCAGTTACCAAATCATTCTTAATTAATTTATTAATATTTTTAAAGTTTACATGGCACATTATTTTATGCCAGAGGAAAGACTCATCACTATTTGCTTTAGATAGAAAGCAAGAAACTTCTCCTGAGGGAGATGTTTCCTGCAAGTCCATCTTGTACATGTTCCCTTTCCTGGGGGCTCTAAGCAGGATATGCTCTTGAGGAATGACCACCTCGGGCTTGAGAACAATGCACTCATGCTCAGTGAAGAGCATGTTGTGTTTTTTATCACAAAATTAGGATACACTCAGTAGATTGTACCCAAGCTCTTTGATAAAGTTTACATTTTGAATGCTGAGCTTACCATTTTTGACCATGCCCCTTCCTGTAATGTAACCTCCAGCATCTCCTCCAAAAGCAACTGGCCCTCCATCAATTTTCTCAAAATTTTGAAGTAGAGAACCATTGCCTGTCATGTGCCTAGAACAACAACTATCAATGATCCATACATTTCTCTTGGTCTTTAGTTGTTCCTGCACAAGAAAGAAGTGTTTAGTTATATTTGGAAACCCAAGCCTCATTGGTCTTGGGCTTATCAAAGTGATTTAAAGACAATATAACAGTAATTGATCCTATGTTCAAGTTTTGAGGATCATCAACTGTTGTAGATGAAGAACTTTTAGTCATTTGGTCTTCCTTCATCTTCCACACCATCTTTGGAAGATTAGACTTGACCTTCAATACTTTGGAAGTTTTGACAACTTTGGAAGTTTTGGAGACTGGACCTTCGGAAGTTTTGACAACTTCGAAAGTTTTGGAGACTGGACCTTCGGAAGATCTTGCTTTCACAGCAGCAGGCTTCAGTACTTCAAAAGCATTCCTTTCTTCCGAGACCAACTTTTCTTCCGAAGGCAAGTTTTCACTTGTCTTCTTCTTCACCTTGGAGCTTTCAAAAGGAAAAGATTTTTCTTCCGAAGCTAGCTTTTCTTTCTTCTTCTCAGAAGTTTTCTTTTTGATCATATGGATAGTACATTTAGGATTGTAGATGCAATCCTTAGCAAGATGGAAAGCACTACCACACATGATGCAATCCATTTGCTTCCTTCTGAGAGTCTTCATCTGAGAGAAAGGCTGAACTTGATCACTTTCCACCTCCATCTTCATCTTTATAGATGATGTAGCAAGCTTCTTAGGGTGTGGCTTGATTTTGGAATTTGATGGTTCAGCCTGTGTAGCAGTGGTACACAACTGATCAGCCTTCTTCTTTTTGCTGGAATGAGTTAGACATGAACTAGAACTTTTGGTACTAAAGTTTATAGTTAAGTCTTCAGCCTTCACCACTTCAAATCCTACAGAGATAAACACTTGTTTATGCCTATAGTTAAAAGTGGCCTTGATCTCATGAGCCTTCTTTGATTTCCTCTTGGCTTTTTTGATCAAGTTCTTCCTTTTAGACTTGGTAATCCTAGATTCTTTTCTCTCCTCAGGAGAATAGTGTCCCTTCTTAGGATGATCTTCTTCACTCTTCTTAGAATCATCCTTCACTATCTCCTCTTCATCCTCTTGATAAATAGGTCTATGAGAGGAAGCTCATCTTCACAAGTTCCACACCTTGGAGATCTTACAGACAATAGAGTGTGTGGAGGAGCTATCTTAGTAGATCCCAGTCTCTGCTTATTCTGATAACAAACTTTTGCATGCAAAGATGAGGATATCATGTTCTTGAAGGTTTCTTCTTCAAGAACACATTTTTCTGCCCTGGCTTTGCTGATCACAAACTCAGCCTGGCATTCAGTTAACTTAGTGATGAGATCTTTTATCTGAGTCCTTTAGTTGGTATGTTCATGCTTAAGAGTTGAAATTGTTTTCTCTAGATCTTCTATTTTAAGTTTGTAATCATTTTCAGCTCTTTTGAAATCAGCTTTTAAAATGTTTAAGGACTCAAGATCATATCTCATCTCTAAGTTATAGGACCTATATCTGTTAACTTTAGCAATACATTCTGGTGTACATAGATGTTCCAATACCTTGGCTTCTTCATGATCTGTCATCAATGCTTGGTTCGGAGATGCATCCTTAACTTGAAAGCTCCAGTCAAAGCCTCCTTCTTCAACAGCAACTGCAGCTTGCTGCTTAGGCTTCTCATAATAGGGAGCTCCATCATTGTAGTTTGGTCTGGTTTGTGCTTGGCCACCATTTGTCTTTAGTGCCTTGCACTCTCTAGCAAAGTGTCCCATTTAGTTACAGTTGTAACACTTTACTTTGCTTTTGTCTAACCCAAACTTTTCACTAGTTGCATTGCTAGAAAACTTCCTCCCTGTCCTCTTGTAAAACTTCTTGGCTCTGTGAGTGAGAAGAGCCATTTGCTAGACTATTTCCATGTATTCCAGATCATCTGGATGGATACAGTCCAAGTCTTCAAGGGTAAAGAGAAGGTTGTCTGTGCTTTCATCAGTAGACATAAAGGCTTGTGAAGAGCTTGTCTCTTGGAATGGGCTTCCTTGGATATAGCTCTCTCTTGGTGTCTCCGGAAAGGTGATAAAAGGACCCTTTTATGAGTTGTCAGGGTAGCAGATGAGATGATGCTGTGGTTCTCTGCATCCCTTTCAACCACAAGCAGGGCTGAACTCTGCTGATTGTTAGAGTTACCAGATGGATTTTACATGTTCATCTCCATTTGGTAGCCACTAAGGATGCCATATAACACAATGAGAGTAAGGGTCTTGAGGTTCTCAGTCCTCTTGATGACCATACAATAGTGTGTCCATTGTCTGGGAAGAGAGGACATGAACTTCCTCATAATGTCCCTGTTCTCAAGAGTTACTCCAACATCCATTAGAGTGTCCACAATCTTAACATACCTGAAGTATTGTTGAGTCATGGTTTTACCTGTTTTGAAGGTGAAGTTCTCAAACTGCTGCTTCAAGAGGTCCTTCTTGTTTTCTTTTGCCTCAATGGACCCCTCATACATAAGCTTCAGTGCATCCCATAGTTGCTTAGCAGTCTTGTACTTCTTGAAGCCTCTGTAGATGGAGTTTGGAAGAGCAGTTTGGAGAGCAGTCATGGCCTTCTGATCTATATCTATCTTTTTCCAGTCTACTTCAGAATAGTCAGCCACTTCCTTTGGTATCATACCACCACCACCAGCAGCTGAAGAGGTGGATGGTACATGAGGTCCAGAGACAATAGATCCCCACATCCTGGAGTCTTAAGACTTGATGAAGCCTTCCATTCTTTGGCACCAAGTATCAAAATCATCAGTAGTGATTAGTGGAGACTTTATCATGGTACCGGTTTCCATATCAGCCTTTGTGATACCTGCCATTTGAGTTGTTAAGTGATTTGTGAAACTGAAGGGATTTAAGATGGTAAGATCTTACAATCAAAAGCCTAAAATGCTCTGATACCAATTGCAGGACCGGTTAAAGGATGGTCAATACAATTAGTCTCACAATGAGGAGAGTGTTAGAACTCTTAACAGATCAAAAGGGAACCGGGTTTATATAAATGATACTAAGAACACAAGTAAACAATGAAACAGAACTAAGAACAAGAACAAGATAAGTATGGTTTTCAAGAATGCTGTATATTGCTCTCAAGTTCTTTTACAAGTGTTACAAAGCATAAGAAGAAATACAAGGACCTGAGATACTTTATACTACATCCTACAGCCGGCCATACTTTAAAGGCCAGCTGGAAACACTAATCTAGATAACAAGATCAATGTAAAGTCAAAAGGCAGATTGCCTTTTGTCTAGTGACTATGACATTCCATAGCTCACATCCTAATATATTAAAAGGATAAAAAGTACAAAGTAGGAAGTTACAGACTCAAAACCATAATCTACAGTTTAATAAAGCATGGACCTTTTCACCAACTTGTATAAGTTGGTGAGTCTTCAGAGTTGCAGCGGAAAGTAAGTCAGCTTTATGTAAAAGTACATCAAAGAAAGCATGTCTTCTCCGTCTTTGGAAGAAATCAGTCTTCATTTCATTAGCTTCGGAAGACTTTGTCTTTGAAGCTTCGGAAGACTTCATCTTTGGCTTCGGAAAATTTGGTCTTTGGCTTCGGAAGATTTTACACTTAGAATAATTTCTGTGATGAGTGTAAAACTTCTGAAGTAACTTCTACGTTGTACATTGGTGCATGCATGCAGGAAGCTCCTTGATTGTTTTGGCTTCTTTGGTTGCATCAGCCTTCTAATATAACCTTACAGGTTCATTCAGTTCCAGCCCTCCTTCCCACATACCAAACGCTACCTTACTGTCATAATAATGTGTGTAAATATATAAGTTAATTAATTGTGAAAGTAAATTTCACAATTTGGTTTTAAAAATATTACCAAATTAAATCTCACACAATTTGCAAACGTACTAGTCATGATATAGCAAAGTATCGACAATTCTAGATATCAAATCCTTGATCATTATGGACAACTCTCAATAACAACTGTTTTCGAATACCGACCTAATTATTAAAGTAATGATTTTTATAACTAAAATAGATAAAATAACTTATTGAATTAGGTTGACCACTTAAGAATGACCTAGCTATTACTAGGGCCACTTCCAAAGTCATTTGATCATTTTATGATGAACTATAACATGAATAGATTTGAAAAGTCGATTTCTAAACTTCCGGCATGCTAAGGGTTGCCATGAAGAACATCCAAAAAGTCAAGAAGCTAAGTTCTCAAGGCAAGGGCAATGACAAGTTCAAGAAGCCGTGGGAGAGACCTAAAGCCAAGATAAAGGTGGTGTAGAAAAAGGAGAAAGCACCTATAGCCAAGGCACAAACCAAGGCACCAAATAACACCAACTATTTTCATTGTGGGAAGGCTAGCCATTGGAAAAAGGATTGTCCTAAGCTATAAACTGAGATGAAGAGGAATCCTAATATGCCTTCAGCATTAGGTATCTTTGTTATAGAGTTATATGCCTTCAATAGTAACTCATGGGTGTTCGACACCGGGTGTGGTACTAATTTTTGCAGTGATTAGGTTAGACAGGTAAGGGAAGGCCAATTGGTGCTCCACACTGGAAACAGAGCTAATGTTGCGGTTGAAGCCGAAGGAGATGTAACACCCGACCCTCGTACCACCAATATTATCCGCCTTGCCCATGAGGAGCTCACGGATTTGCTTTTGGTTGCCCGGGTGAAAACTTCCCAGGAATGTCACCCAACCCTGGATTGCTGCCTGAGCACGCTTAACTATGGAGTTCTCCTCTCATCCACATCCAATACACCCAAAACGTGTTGGTTATATTAGAGACCAGACATTCCTTATGAACCAGGAATCTCTCCTGTCCACGGCCAATGTGGGATTTATGTAGGGTGTCATAGGAGAGTATTCTATTTTGTTACCAAATGGCCTGTATTTGTATTTTTATGATGTTTGTTATATACCATCGGTAACTAGAAACATTATCTCAGCTGCTTGACTATATGAGCAAGATTTTTCTTTCGGTTTCCATGATGGAAACATAATAACTATGAAATCAAACATTTTATCTTTTGAGGCTAGGCTAGGCCTCATAATGGAATTTATGAAGTTGATATTAATGGCTCATGTAGTGATAACTCTATTTATGCTCTCAACACTAAAAGATCAAAACCAAACTCTAATAAATCGTATATTTCATTGTAGATTTGGTCACATAAACAAGAAATGTATGTCAAAACTCCAACACGATGGAATCTTATAGCCCACCAGATGATAATCTTTTGACATATGTGAATCTTTTCTCTGTGGCAAGATAACTAAAGCGCATTCACCGGGACGGGTGGACCCAGGGTTGCTAATTTATTAGGACTAATACATACTAACATTTGTGGTCATGTCAGAACAATGTTAAGAAGTAGTGAGAGGTACTTCATAACTTTCACAGATGATTTTAATAGGCATGGATATGTTTACCTATTGAAAAAAGAATGAAGCATTTGAAGTTTTCAAAGAGTTTCAAAATGACGTACAAAATCAGCTTGGGAAAAAGATAAAAGCTCTTCGGTGGTGAATATCTAAGCTACAACTTTAATGAACATCTCAAAGCTTGAGGGATAATTTCTCAACGCACTACACCTAGAACACCACAACATCATGGTGTGTCTGAAAGGAGAAATCAAACCTTATCGGATGTAGTCTGATCCATGATGAGTCGTACAAACTTGCCTCACTCATTTTGGTTTTATGCCCTGGAAACAACAACTCACATAGTCAACATGGTTCTAACCCAGAAGGTGGATAAAACTCTATATAAGTTATGGAATGGTCGGAAGCCAAACTTATCATATCTTAGGGTATGGGGTTGTACGGCTTATGTTAAGCGTGAGACCCTAAACAAGTTAGCCCAAGAAGCGAGAAAGCGATCTTCGTCAGATACACTAAGGAATCAAAGACATATTATTTCTATCATCCTATCGACGTTAAAGTTATTGGTCGACGAGGAGCCTTCTTAGAAGAAGGGTTCTTGGCAAAGGGATCAAATTCAAATAATGTGGATCTTTAGGAAATTCAAGACCCATGTAATGCAGCTCCAGAGGTTAAAACCACCATTCAACAACACAATGTTGAACTTGAAACAATGATGGTTCAACAACCAATTGTAACACATGATGTCCGTAGATCAGAAAGGATTCGTAGAGAAGCTGCAAGATATGATTATGTGTATCTAGTGGAGCAAGTTTAGTCCATTAACTACTAATTAGTAATATCAAACAAAGAATTTGATAAATCGCTTGAAGCCATGGACGTTAAAATGACGTCTAGGACGTTAAAATGAAGTCTAGGATGTTAAAATGAAGTCTATGTATGATAACCAAGTTTGGGATTTGGTTGATCTTCCTTCCAATGCTAAGACAGTTGGAAGTAAATGGCTTTTCAAAATGAAAACCAACATGGACGTAAATGTGCATACATATAATACACGGCTAGTTGCAAAGGGTTTTAGCTAAAGTTAAGGAGTTGGTTATGAAGAAACCTTCTCTCTTGTAGCCATGGCCAAATCTATAAGGATATTGATTGTCATTGTAGCATATCATGATTATAAGATATGACAAATGGATGTCAAAACGGCTTTTCTCAATGGGCATCCAAGTGAAGACATCTGTATGGCACAGCCTGAAGGTTTCGTCGATCCTAAGCATCCGGATAAAGTATGCAAGCTCACAAAATCCATTTATGGATTTAAGCAAGCATCAAGAAACTGAAATTTTATTTTTATGAGAAAATCAAAGAATATGGATTTATCAAAAACATAGATGAGCCATGTGTTTACATGAAGAAAGTTGGAGCATCGTTATATTTCTAATCTTATATGTCGATGACATATTACTTACTAGAAACCACATTCCAACCTTGAAGGACGTCAAGTCTTGGTTCAGGAAATGTTTTGCAATGAAAGATCTAGGAGAAGCCGTTTACATTCTTGGAATTAAGATCTATAAAGATAGATCAAAGCGGCTCATTGGCTTGAGGCAAAGTGCATACATTGACAAGGAAAACCACATTCCAACCATGAAGGATGTTAAGTCTTCATAGTCATCCGCATCACCAAAATACTCATTCGCATTAAGAAAAGAGTTCATCGACATTTCCCATTGTGATTTTCCAAAGCAAAACATCCAACATATTATCATTTGAGTTGGCAAGTATGATCCTTTTAGGGTCCAGCAATTTCCTTTGATGGTCCATAGCAGACCTTTAAGCCCACTAGTCGCAGTCCGAAATCAGAGTCAGAAATTTTTGAAAAATTTCATTTCTAACCTTGGGCTTTCCTAGTTTATGATTTTTATGTGCAAACTTTTTTTCAAGGTGTTATAAAACGTTAACAACATATTGGCTATCTTACTGATGAAATACCTAGTGTTCCATGGAAGAAGTAAGCATATTGATACCTGGGGGTTGAGTTGTAAACGAGCATATCATTGTTAAACATATTAGTGGAGAACTTTAAAGTACACACATACTAACGAAAGCACCGGCAAAAAATCAAGTTTGCAACAATGTCGGAATTGTTCAATGTTCAAGATCTACTTCTTCGTGATTAAGGGGGAAAATGAAATTTAAATCCATGTCAAGTTAAAACAATAGGGATGTCCTTACAATCAATTAAAGTATGTTTTCTGGTATTGCTAATTATGTAATTTAAAGGGGCCAAACCTGTAATTAGCACATTATAAACCGGTGTATAGAACCGATGCATCATTCCATTGTATCCCACTAATATGTACATATTACCCACAAGATCAATGGAAATTTCAGTCTTTTGCAATCACTATTTTGATAATCCTCATGCTCTTTCTTATTCTTGAGCAATAGTAAACGACTTTGACTAAATACTACTATTTGTTTTGAACCAATTGATTTCGATTGAAACAATGACACTATTCCAAAGAACAATCGAGTTCAAGGGTTTGGTCCAAGTCAAGAAACCAAGAGCATCCATCATATGCCTGAAGCGTCTCTCCAGTCCTCAAACTTGAGCCCAGACCAAGATTGAAACCCGATCAAGCCTCAAGTAAGTTGATGAATGCAAGGAGAAAACAATTAAATCTTTTTTGGTTCTAAAACTATTTCTAGTTTGGAAGTGCTTGTTGATTTTATTTCAAGTTTGTTTAAACACAACTATGGAATCACTGTATTTTGGTTTGATATTAGTAAAACCAACTTTAAGCTATCACACCATATGTTATCTTTTATCCTTAGAAGAAAATTTATGGGCTGCGAGAGAGGGCAATACATGAGATATGATGCAAGTGATCTGGCTGTCAAAATTTGTTCAGTGTGCAGGTATCGAAACGGGCCTATTCTATGTCTTCTGCTTGTAGCTTCCAGCATTTTGGGTCCAATTCAGCTTGAAATACTTTATCTCTCCACTGAAAACTGCAACCACGAGCTTCCAAATTCTCAACAACTGATCTTGGTAACAAAGTTCTAAACACTGATTGAAGCTTCACTTTAGTCAGCCCTCCACACCCTAACAATGCAGCTGCAAGTCCACTTGGAGTCAAACCATCCATGTGAAGAATGGTCAAACTCTGCAAACACCCAAGGCTGGCGAGGTATAACAGCCCAACATCCGTCACAGAGCTATACGACAAATTAACCTATTAAAGAAAAACCAAAAATGATAAAGTAAAGCAAATATTCAACAATTTAATTTAAAAACAAAAATAGAAGGAAGAAGTCTGTTACCTGTCTCAGGTTTTGTGAATAATGGGCGAGTGGAATCATTCCCGAGTCCTTAACATTGAAGCATTTCTTAATATCCAGATTTTTGAGTTGTCTGCATCTAACGGCAATGGCTTCTAACCCTGAAGATGTAATAAGAGGGCATCCTCTGCTTTCAAGTGTATTTAACTTGCAACAGTTTGATAAGGAAATCAATGAGGTATCAGTGATGTTTTCACAGTAAGAAATGTTGATCATTTCAAGGGCGGTGCAACCATGAGCAACAGCAGAAATGCCCTTATCGGTAATTCCAATTGATCTATACAACAAAACACAAATTACTCATTTTCATCATTTATCAGTTCAATATATATTAGCAGAATTAACAATAACCATCAGTCCATCAAAAGAGAATTTTCCGTTTCAAACCTGTATAAATCGAGCTCTCTAAGTTTCCAGCATCCATCTCCAATAAATATAAGCCCCTCATCGGTTATATTCAGGCATATTCCAAGCTTCAACACAGAGAGTTCAGAACACCTGGAAACTGACTTTAGCCCTGCACAAACAGTCAAATTTCACTATTTCAGGGTACTATTTCATTACCTGGAATCAAGAAAGGGCATACCTTCGTCATCAACATCATCATCAGTAAGGTCAAGCTCCTGAAGAAAATGACAATATTGCCCTATCAAAACAAAAGCTTCCGAGGGAACAAGAGGACAAGACTCCATCTTGAGAGAAACAAGGGACCCACATGATTTTGTGATGTGCGCAAGTGAAGTATATGTTATCTTTCTACAACATGTGATGTCTAACTTTCTCAAGTCGGTGTGTTTGTTGACAATAGATAAAAGACCTTCATCTGTCACGCCTGTGCACTTACTTAAGCTTAGCTCCTTGAGTGATGCACACCAGCTTCCAATGCCCTTGAGTCCAGAACACATGACGTGGCAACCATCTAATCGAATTGATTGCAATTTTGAAAGCTTTTGTAGACTTTCAGAAAGAGCCAGGTTCACCTGAACCAGACCAAATTCTAATCATCTTAACAATTAATAAGAAATTAACCAAACGGACAACATTTTATGACAAAAGAACGCACTTTGCAGCAGCTACGGATTTGATTATTTAAACACTAGATTTGACTCCAAATTGATCACATAATCAGAAGGATTATATGTTTATCCAAATATTAAAAACTGATTACTGAGACTTGCAGTTGCAATAATCAGATAATCATTTCCCCACATGCAAATTCAAACAGCCCTCAACATGATAAAAGTGTTTATATTAGTGAAATCTCCAAGATACCCCTCAGAAAAAAGAAATGATTATCAACTAAGTGGGCAAACAACACAAATAATATGATACTTACCAGTGGCCCGTATGCTAGATTTAGGTTCTGAAGAAAACCGGCGCTGCTGGTTAGTGAAGACACTCCCACAAGAGTAACGTTCTCCGAATGTGACATATTCAACGCCTTTTAAGAGTGCGAATATAAATTTCGATGTTTCTTGAAAATGACAAAATAAAAGGAAAATTTGATTTGTGATACCTTCAGTGACGTCCACCCTTGTTTGAGGGATACAAGACTTTCATCATTGATCCCACAGCATCCTTCTAAAACTAATTCTTCAAGATATTGCAGCTTCAAGATTGAAGGCAGGCATTTTTTCGTGATCTGTAAAACAAACAAGAAACAACGTGAATTCAAGATTGTATCAAAGAACCAGAAATCATCCTAAAAGAACATGGAGCACACCAGATTTTAATTCTTCTTGCACTACATAAAACAAAACCATTTCTTTTATGTTTATAGTGATCAAATAAACCAAACAAACAAACAAACAAACATACCCAGTATATCCTACGCATAGTATAATTACTACTTGTAGGGTCCGGAATGGGTATGGTGGGGCAAGACTTCCCTCTTTACTAAGGAAAAGAGAAGCTGCTTCCATTGACACCCCAGGCTCCCAACACTTCTGAACATAAATGTGAAACATATATCATAATATAAGATGGCATACAATATAACAACATACATAGGTAAAGCAGACAGTAAGATGGCCATTATGAAGTAGTGTACACAAATCGAGCATATCCTAAGCTAGCATACAAAGATACAACACACACTAAAGTTAGGTGGCCATCATGAGGTAGCATACACACATGGAGCATATCTTAAGCTAGCATACAAATATACAACACGCTGCGGCTAGGTGGGTCAAGATGCAGGAACAAGACAATCCCACGCTAAGCGAAGTAAAATAAAAGTTTAGACACAAGCTAAGCTAAGTAGAGTTGAAAGAGCAGAAAAGTGTAAGACTAGTAGGTTTTAACACGTTACTAACTCCTGATTACGCCCTCTATAGCAACCAAATTGACTTTTGAAAAGTTTTAACAAAAGTTTCTGATTACAAAGTTCATCAACAGCTACTTGCATATGGTTAACAATATTTCTGGGGCTGAGAAACTAATGGTCATGGACGTTAACTTTCAAGTTATATGGCTCCAAAACCAGACCCTGAGAAAGAAAGCAATTCAAAATAGAAAGTAAATGTCTTTCAAATAGTTCACAAAATGCACAGATTAAAAAAAGAAAAGACGGTTGAGAAAAACATCTAATATTCGAAGAGGGCAGGTGAAGACCCAATAATTACCAAATTTGATATATATAAAACTTAGGGGAACTGTTGTATACCAGCAAGTGAGAGAGATCCAAGCTTCGAATTTGCTTACACTTAACACCAATCAAGGCCACCCCTAAATCACTAACACCCAAACACCATTTCAAATTCAAAACCCTCAACTTCAAACAGCCAACCGCAATACACCCGATTCCAATATCAGTCAAAGACTTGCACCGAGTCAAACACAGCCTCTCTAAACTCCGGCAACTCGCAACAGCCGCGGCGGCAGCGTCATCCAAATGCACAGCATTTGACAGATCAATATCAACCAAATTAGCACAATTCGAGACCAAATATGACAAACCCAGATGGGTAAAGAACTTCGACCTAGAAAGATCGATGGATTTCAAGTCTTTCCCACACGAATTTGACATGTATGACAAACAACTATCGGAGACTCGAGGGCAGAGAGAAAGATCGAGGTGGGTTACAACGGGGTATCGGTTTAAAAGCTTTCTCAATTGACAATAATGATGATCACTGGTGGTACGAGGAAAGGGTTTTAATGTTCTGCGGTGGCGAGATTCAATTGCATAGAATGATTTTGAAACTAAGGAGAATGATTTCCGATCAAATGGGTTTGTTTTGAGGCAATCTAAGATCGCAAATACGATTTCCTCTGAGAGAAAATCAAAAGGGTTGATCAAAGTTCCCTGGATTCGTTTGTGCGTCTTCATTTTGCCTCTTAAAAAGGAAGAAACTTGTATATATAGATAAAGAAATGAGACTTGATTTACATAATGAAACTTGTTGATGAAGGTGAGTAACAGGAAAAATGGTGGTTTGGTTATTGGGGCAGTTGATAACTGAGTGAAGGCTGAAGATGAACAAGAATGGGGTATCACCAAATTACAATTTTGCCCTTATTGCCTTTCCATGATAAATTCCATGGGATCATTTTCGTGCTTGTGAAGACACTATTGCCCCCCATACCAATTTCCACGTTTTGAGAAGCTCATTGGTTACCATTTTCTTTTTGTTACACGACTAATACCCATCTTACTTTAAAACATACGATTAGAAACCCATCTTACTTTAAGATATCTAACATTATAAATCGACACCTGCTATACGTCTTGTATAACCTAATACGTATCATATAGAGTCAAATACACTAACAACGAGGAAAATTTAAGGAGATGTTAGTGAGCTATATGCCCCATATTGCCTTATAAGATCCCATATATGACACATATAGGCCTATAAGATGCGTATAACAAAATTCAACACTGAATACGAGAAATAATTTTGAGGTTGTTAGAAGGGTTATATAAGGCCCTCTTTTCAAGCAACCTCACAGTTGGGTTTTGACATCATAAACACATAGTTCTTAAACTTTAAACATTCACTAATAACAAATACAAAGGTCATTGACTATAAATTAAGAATATCAATACAAAGGTCATTGACTAATAACAAATACATCCATCTATTAAAACTATCGTCTATTAGAATGTCAATCTTGCCCACAGCGAGGTAACTTGACATCCATGCCAAGCTATGATTCTTTATTCCATCTTCATTCTTACATGTTAAGCTGGTATACATATAAAATTCAGCGTCGCTGAGTGAGTTCTGGTTTTAAACTATAAACAACTCTTTTGCATATTAGTCATTTAAAAACCTTTAATTTTTAATTCATTAAAACATTATACATAAGCATCATTAACATCATTTATATTTTCATACTTTCATACTTTCATAGGTTTTCATACATTGATACTATATCTTTTGTTTATTTTATCTTCTAATTTTTAGCTTTGAGCTTGTACAAGTACTAAGCTTCTATCAAGATGAGCATACACAAGATAGAACTCCTATCAGAGTAACCCACACAAGGCAAGGATTCTCTAGGTGAGTGCATATAACACTCTCCTGATAGGGTGAGCAAGCATAAGGCAAGACCCCTATCATATGAGTGATGATGATACAACTCCTATACGTTAAGTGCATACAAGATGCAACTCCTATCGAGTGTATACAAGATACAACTTCTATCGAGTGTATACAAGATACAACTCCTATCTAATGAGCAGTGCACAAGGCAAAGCTCCTATCAGGGCGAGAATGCAACAAATGCAAACTCCTATCAGTGCTTGCAAAACTTTCTGTACATTGGGTCCATTTACTTTCTTTAATTACTCTTATCTTTCTTTTTCTCTTTACATCTTTATTATAACAGTAATTATTCGTTCATACTTTATGATAACCATGATATATATATATATATATATATATATATATATATATATATATATATATATGTATATATGTATATATATATATGTATATATGTATATATATATGTATATATATATAAGTATATATATATGTTATATATATATGTATATATATGTATATATTATACTATTACACATAGCAAATCATCATCAACTTCCCATAAATAATACATATCAAAGATTCTATACAGTAAGGGTAGTTCAGCAGCATTACTTAACTTATATTACTTTACCATTTATCATCATTCTATACCAGGCATAGGGAATACATACAAACTATATCATTACGGGTACAACAGAACAAATGCGGGCAGAAGAACAAACTAATGCGGGTCACAATATTAACTTATACGGATGATCTACATGTTCATCCGTATTAGTTAATTAGACAGGATGAACTTTCAATGTGGAGGGACAAATGCGAACAACAGTCCACAATTATGGCTGACTGAATGACTAATGCGG
Source organism: Flaveria sonorensis (assembly GCA_025506505.1). Taxonomy (NCBI): domain Eukaryota; kingdom Viridiplantae; phylum Streptophyta; class Magnoliopsida; order Asterales; family Asteraceae; genus Flaveria; species Flaveria sonorensis. The sequence goes on along the minus strand of CM046424.1, from coordinate 28,026,835 downwards.
GTGGCCTATGTGTTCATCCGTATTAGTTACACTTGGGTATTTTGAGAATGTGGCATCAGAGAAATACGGGTAGCAAATGAACTAATGCAGGTAGACTATGTGTTCATCCGCATTAGCTACACTTGGAAACTTTCTAGGGAAATAAGACTGCTAACACTAATGCAAGCATCAATAACTTATCTGTATCTGAGGACAAATACAGACAACAATAAACATAACCATCTGCATAACCAATGCCAGTAAATTATGCCCATCCGTATTTGTACACATAATATATAAGGTACTAATGTAGATGACTAAGCAATGAATGCGGGTATTAATGATTCATCTACACTAACTCATACACTTAACAATAGTTCGCACATACCATCAGGATTTGCATAAAACCACTGTTTATCTATCGACTTTTGTGACATCCGGTAATTTTCCGTTACCAAATTCCGTTAGTTCCGTTAAGTCTTGCATACACGTGTCGTGAGCACACACTAGTTGTCGTTGAACGTTGGTGACTTAATAATAATTAACAATGATATGCAGATAATAATCTAACAAATAATATGATTATTAAGTTGTGCTTATGTGCTTACGTGATTTAAATATTAATTGTGAATTTTATCGTTTAACGTGAAAACGTATGTATTTAATTAGTGAATCTTGTGACTAGGGAAAATAATTTATAGAATTATTATTGTTGATAATAATGTTTGTATTATTAAGTTTAAACATTTTAAAAAGTGTTTAAAAGATGGGTTTTATAAAATATAAAACATTAAGGGCTAAATGGTAACTTTCTAAATAAAATACTTAATTAAAACGAAACCCTAATCACCTAAAAACCACCCATCGCCCGCGACTTGGCACTCTCCCCTCACCAATCTGCGATTTTGACCAAGATCAACCAAGAAACCATCGGTTTTGGATCGATTTCAAGCATACAACACGTTAGAAACATCAAATCTTGTCTATTACACGTTTAAAGGTTAGTTTTTAACAAGTTTTTCATGGTTTTTCACTTTGGCCGAAACTAGTTCGATTTTGTGCTTGAATGTTGAAATTCTTGGTTGTTTGTTGATTTTATGATGTTAGTTAGGTTATATTGATGCTAGTTTACGTTGATTATGCAAGAAAGCTTCGATTTTGATGCATTGTTCATAGGTTACTAATAATAGTAACTTTAATTGCATGAATATGGTGATTTGATGATGAATTGATGTTGTTAAAGTGTTTATGATGTTATATGGATGTTAGATTGATGATGATTATGCTAGAAATCTAAGAATGGATCGTGTAGTTCATGTATTACCAAAAGTAGAAACTTTTGGTTTTGAAGAATGATGAATCATGATGATTTGATGTGTAGAACATGTCTAGATGATAGCATGAGTTTGAATTGGTATATTTTAATGAAATCATGAATGCATTGGGTGTTAGATAGGTTTTGGGATGCACCTTCCCAAAAGGGAAACTTAATTTGCTCAAAATCTTGAATATGATGATTTGGGCATGTTTGTGACTTTAGGATCATGTTAGCATGTTCATGGATGATTTCTAATATGGTAGAATGTATTGTTTGGGTTGTATGAATGCTTAGTTATTCAATTGAAAGATTTGGTCTCCTTGTGGGTATACATGATGATGGGTCATATGGGTATTGATAGGACTATTGTTTGGGTTGTAATAGATCATGGTTGCACATTTTGATTGATGTGGACTCTGTTGAATAATGTGATGATGGTTATACACGCGTGCGAATCTAAGGCCCCTACTTAGTAGGATTGGCAGGGTTTAGGGTGTGAAGTCGTGAGTGGCTTCACATGGCATGTTGTGCATGATTTGATTCTGTGTATGATGCATGGGTTATGATATAATTATGTTGAACATGATGATTGTTTGAGATTCACATGACTTGTATGACAATCTGGTTTTATGATGATCTAGGAAGTACATGTGGCTAATGAAGTGATATATGTGAACAACTTGCATGATAATCATGTGTGATGAATCGTATGTTTGATTAAATGGATTTTCACCTATAATGTCACCAACGGGTCAAACGGTTCAACTGGGTCAATGTGTTCTGTTTTTCCAAAACCTTGAGTTCTTTGGTTTATAGAGCACTTAGGGTTTCATTATGATTCTATGTACACGTACTTATGTACTTGCGTGTTCTAGGTGACCTCTGAAGGTTGTCTTTCCACTCTCTCTTTCAAGTTAAGCTCTTAAGTCTTTATTGTGCACACCAGTTGTGTTCATGCCCCACTCTTTTACATACTCTCTTTTGGGGGAGATAGCATGCTAGTTTTACAAACGCTTTACTATTATAAGTTCTGTATAGTATAATATAGTGTTGAATACCATGAAAGTCCTCACACTTTCGGATTGTTAATAATGATGATTAACGGGAAATCTTGGGTAGTACTACTGGGTCTGACGAGCCCCACCTATGCGACTCGAGGTCAAACGGGTGCAATTTTGTCCTAACACGAACTTCGTCACGACCTGGTAAGTCGTGTCAGGAGGAAACAAACGAAACACAGTTAGCTTCAATCGCGAAATCACTATGATTATTACTTATGAATATAGACTAGCTATCTATTTCAATGCACTCCTTATATTTTGCAACTATTACTGCTTTATGATTAACGCAAACTCTTGAACTCACCAACCATTGTGTTGACTCTTTTAGTATGCTATTCTCAGGTTGAGGTTACCATTGCCTAGGAGCACGTGCACGGGTCCGCATCATTGTAGTTGTCAGCATGATGGAAACTTTGTGTTGGGTTGGTTATTAAACATTTAAGTGTCTGTTGGTATTACTTTGGGCACGTGTGTTTGCGCATTTTACATTATATTGCTTTACTTTGGTCTTTTTGGTTTATTAAACGCTTCTGCATATTTTAAAGTTAAACTCTGATTTTGAATGTTTGTTCATATAGAGTCGTTCTGAGTAACTAATGACTGAGATCCTGGTATGTCACACGCCTCGCGGTAAAACCCCGCACGTGGATTTTGAGGGTGTGACAACTTTTGGTTTTCATACAAAAATGATAACTTTCTACATTAAAACATTTATTCCTTAACAAAACATTCATGGTATTATAAGGCCCCATTCCCGAGACGCTTACAGTTGGTCAATCATCGCATAAATAATATAAAACATCTCATTTTGTAGCAGAAATTTAATTTTTCATTGATAAATAAAAACACGTCAATTATCATGTCATTTCATTTACAACCCAAAAATTGTATTAATACATTAACATATTCAAAATATGGATGCCAGACTCGAATTGTCCCCGGTAGCTTATGCATCCATGCCTGCACCTCCTCAGCATCATCGATTACCTGCCAACTAATATGCATATAAAAGTCAGCGTCGCTGAGTGAGGTCTAGTTTATATAATAAAATACTTTACTTTTAATAAAAACCTTTCCTTTACTTTCGTTCGTGATCACACATCATATGTACATCTTGATAATAATCAATTATTATCTTTCATCATCATTCGTTTTGTACTTTATCATCTTTCACTTCTATCTAGATCCTGCCATATACTATGCCCCATCATTGGTGCACAAAGCGACTACAGTCTTGGGGGAAAGTGGCAAGGATCCCGTTTTGTATGTTTCCATCAATCACAAAGGCTGGCCTTTAGGTGTGCACTCGGCACACTGTCGAGGTGGTAACCCATCATGAGTTGTGAACCCTTTTTAATATGCTTGCAAGACTAATTTATTCATTACGTTCCACTTTTTATTATCTTAATCTCTCACTTTCATTATAATAATACTTTACGTATATAAGCACATATCACACCACCTAAAGTCACATTATAATACATAATATGGAACATCAACAACAGCCTTCAAGCATACATAAAATCAACAGGCATAAACCACCATAAAATGTCAAGGCTTAACACTAAATTCTATTTTTTAAAATTTTAGAAAATTTTCAAGTGTCTACAGCGCATGAACAACTTATAGCAGATGGCTTAAAATTTTCTAAGTGTCCATAGCGGACAACCAAAGTCCACAGCGGACAGCCAAAGTTCACAGCGGACAGCCAAAATATTCTAAAGTGTCCACAGCAGATGAACAAAGTCCACAATGGACAGTTCTTAAAATTTACTAAGTGTTCACAACGGATGAACAAAGTCCACAGCAGATGATCAAAGTCCACAGTGGATGAACAAATCTACAGCGGACAATCATAAAATTCCTAAGTGTTAACAGCGGACGTGTAAAGTCCACAGCGGACAGAAGGCAAAATCTGTCTAAGTGTCCACAGTGGACGTGTAGAGTCCACAGCGGACAACATGCACAATTTTATTAAGTGTCCACAGCGGACGTGTAAAGTCCACAACGGACACATGCATGATAATTTCCTAAGTGTCCACAGTGGACAGCCAAGTCCACAGCGGACACCATGCGAATTCTAAGTGTCCACAGCGGACACCATACTTAGCACCTGCAATGCAATATCCATATTTTCCAGTTCCCAAACAACATTCTAACTTATACATAGCAGAGATCTAACATGTTACACACTTAAAACATACTATGCATCAACCCAATCATCACAACAGTCGTACAAACACACATATATCATAATTCAGTCGTACATACATGGAAAACACATAGTTTGAGTAGAAAATAACAGTTTAATATGCATAGCAGCCCCAAACAAGCGGAAACATGTAAAAGAAGGGATCTGAAACTCACCTCTAACAGCTCTTGAGTGAAAACTCTTCAAACACAAAAGCTACCTGGAGTTCTAGCACTAAAACACACAAAAAAAAGCTGCCAAACACAAAGAAAACACATAAAGATCGGTCCAGAAGTTTCAACCCACTGAAAACCGAGAAGAAAACACTATAAAACCTCACCTTCTTGAAGAACTTCTTCTTTCTCTCTCTAGAAACCGGTTTAGAACTTCTTCTTTCTTTTGTGCAGCCGAAGTGTGTGAGAAAAAGGGAAGTATGGGCTGCAGGACTTCTTTTTGAGTCCCGTTATATGCAAGTTTGCCCCTTGCACACTTTTAACCTCTTGTTTTTAAGTGACACTCTTTTTTCTCCCTTTTCATTTCTTTTATTTTCTTCTTTCTGAAATTTTCCCGGTGTTACAGGTATGCATGTTAGCCCCAAAATATGTGAAAACACATCAATAGGGTTCTTGAACTCAACTTATATGAAGAACATGATGAAAACCCTAACCCAAGAGGAAATCAACTGAGATCTATATAAACACAAATAATGGTGTTAACTTTAATGATCAAAATAGTGTTAAAACTCCTAAATGACATAGATCTAGCTTAGATCTATCATTTCATACGTAAAAGTTGATGCCTTTGCTTCAAATCCTTGACTTTCTCTCTCTAGAATGCAGCTTTCTCTCTCTACCACCCTTTTTATGTAAGAATGCTTGCATGAGGCGGTCACATGTCCTTTTATAAGGGGGTTTAGGGTATGAATCTTTTGCTTGTCCACCTTTAGCCCCTACATTCTTTCAAAACTTTTAAACCGACCCCTTTTTTCTTTCCTTTAACCGGGTTTAATAAAAACCAGAGTGTTACAAGTTATATGCTCCATATAGCGTTATACGACCCCTTATAAGATGTGTACAGGGCTATATGATCCGTATAGAAAAACAGAGGTGTTAATTTATAATTGGGGGTGTCCTAATAACAAGACACTTCAAATTAGTGTAAGTTCTTATTTTTTCTAAAAAAATATATTATAACTTAACTTTTTATATGAAAGTTTCTAAACATGATAATATACTCCTACATATTATTATATAAGTTAAATAGATAAGTCAAAATTTAATGAAATATTATTTTGAGTGTATAAACACTAATATAAATAAGATTTTGGTCCTGTAAAATTTACATGCTATTTTTTATAAATCTACCCATGCATTATATGTCACTAGAGGTTCTAAACGAAAATAAATGGAAATTCTAATAAGAGTGTTTATGAATTATGAAGACACAAGCAATTGTTGGTCAATAAAGAAGACGCAAGAGAAAAAGTTAGAGGTAGTAGATATGAAAATGTTATTGTACATATATGGGCATAACGTTAGACCATATAAAGAATGAAGTTTTTTGGAGTGGATTAGGGGTTACAATCATCTCAATGAAGATAAAGGAACGTAGATTGAGATGGTATAGGCATGTGTGGAAGATACAAAGGATGCAGGCTATATGGAAGTGAAAAACCTCAAAGTGGATGGGAAAAAAGGAGAAGAAGTAGACCAAAGCTGACATGGAAGGAGCTAATCAGACATGATATGTTAGACTTACGCATCTTCAATGGCATGATCGGTGATAGAGCTCTTGGAGATATCCGATAAAAAGCTAGATATTTTAAGGAAGGGGTATAGTTTATGTCTTAGTTGGGGATTGTATCTTCGTTAGTGTTTCAGAAATATGGATGTTAACTACTTTCTATGTTTTATTTTAGTCTTAGGAGTACACTTTACTTATTGATGTGTTTTAGTTATAGGTAGGCTCAATACTTTTATATGTGTGTCTATAACATTAAGTCTAACACCCTAATTTTATGGTTGAATTTTTCATTTCATTTTGCACTATTATTTGACTATTTTATTTCAATAATATGTTACTAATTTAGATACTAGTTGTTATTTTATTTGAACACATAACTTTCACATAAAATACACTATTTACATATGTACATGGTCGACCACTTACATTAGCATAGATGCATACATGATCTAATAACGTGTCAACCACCAATCCTGATATATGTGCACATACTGACATCAAAATTGCTATACTTTAGATACACTTTTATAATACACGTGTTGTGATACTTACATACATACATGCATGCGTGCATGCATGCATACATACATACAAACATACATGCATACATAAATACATACATACATACATACATACATACATACATACATACATACATACATACATACATACATACATACATACATACATACATACATACATACATACATACATACACCCACACACACATATAGACATACATACACATACATACATACATACACACACATACACGCATACATAGACACACATACACGCATGCATGCATACATACATGCACGCATGCATAAATCACACACATACATACATACATACATACACACATACATACATACATACATTCATACATACATATAGACGTCCGTACCTACCTACGTACGTACATACGTACATACCTATGTACGTACCTACGCACCAATGTACGTACCTACGCACCTATGTACGTACGTATGTACGTACATACATACATACATACATACGTACATATGTACATATGTACATACGTACGTACATACATATACACACACATACATACATACATGCATGCATGCATACATACATACATACATACATAGGTTCACTTGAGTGCATAAACTGTAGGACATAGGTTAACTTTAATTAATAATAAATAAAATAGTAATAACACTATTTATGGAAAATACAAAACCGTAATACCACATACAAACCGAGTGTACCAAATAATATAATATATATAAACAGAAAACCAATTCAAATGTAGTCTTTAGAGAGAACTTCCTTTACATAAATCTTGAAACCACAAAGATTCTTCACAACTTCAATATTGTCTGCACAACAAACAAACAAGAAGGTTGAATGGTCATTGTGGATTTCCGTTTAATAGAGGTCCCTTAAAACAAATTTCATGCATCTTCTCAGACGAACGTGTTTGTCTCCCAGGGTACAACAACCAAAATAGTAGTGTACTGCCAGAGATGTCCTTGCACCCAAGGTCACACTTGTAAGAAGTGTATTAGAAGATGAAAATAATAAGAAGATGGTGATTTAGAAGATGTAAGTAAGAGTATTAGCTTTTGGTTTGAGTAGTGTAGTTTTTTTGTGAATTATCAAAATTCTGTCAAAAAACAACAAGGAACATATCCTCGTATATATATATATTGTATAATCATGTAACAGTTTCAAAAGGATATACAAAAGGGTCTCATTGATAACATTATACCAAATGTCAACACTGATTTAATCTTGGATTTAGTGATCATTAATAATTCATTCAAAAGGTCTCGTAGTGTTTTAATGTGTAAGGCCCCGATCCTGAAGACCCCACAGTTGGTCATTCATAGCAAATTGCACATTAAAATACATTGAAATAAGAAAACATTGCAGCGGAATAGTTAAACAAAAACCATTTCATGCATTAATAATAAATTTTGCCAAGAGATACATCATTGTTACAAGTTTCAAAAAGAATATTTCAGTTATATTACAAGACAAAAATATCATTTCTGCATAACATGGATGTCAGTCTTTATTTGCCAAGTAGCTCCATCCTCATGCCACCCCCAGCGACTCCATTACCTGCCAACTGACAGGTTCAAATGGATCGATCTGTGATGATATCGTAATGCAATGATCAATTCAAACACTAAGTAAACAAACACAAGCAATTACTTCAAAAATTCATAGATTTCATTGATAGCAAATGCTTAGGATACAAAGTGTAAGAGTGAGTTACAGTCATTCAAATCTGTTCTAACTATTTCATTGTCTTCCCTACACAATACATAAAATATCCTATTTATACTATCAAAGAAAACAAGGAACATATATTTACAAAATAAGTCCCTATACTATGACAAAACGTAAAAGACAAATGATAATCTTCTAAGAGTTCTAACAATACTCCCCCTAAGATTAACATTGTCTTCAGTCTTCATTGAACTCTTCTGGTTCATCTTTAATCTTGAACACCTGCGTTTCTTTGTAAAGCTCCAATTCACGCAACGCTTTCTTGATAGCTGACTTGAATTTCTTGGCAAGTATGGCTTGCTCAGGCTTTGACTCGTTTGTTTTAATCTCAATCTTGTCCATTTCAACCATAGTTTCTTTTGTCAGACCTACAATATCTATGTTGGCATAGAACTCATAAGGTTCAGGATGATCATGAGAGTGAACTTCCAACACTCCTTTACTTGAACTTCTCATAAAATCAATAGACTTTATGTCCTTCTTCACGATATTAGCAAATGCTAGAGCTTTTCGCAATGAAATTCGCTCCATAGCAGCATCCATTACCTTAATAGTTGTCATAAAATATTTTCTATCATTATCAGCATCTTCTGACACAACACGATCAAACTTCTGATTAGACAAGAAAGTGATATAACTTGGATGTAGAAGTTTAAGCTCAAAAACTCCAAATAATGAAATCATATCTTGATCCCAATCTTCCAAGTTACGTACTAGCTTCAACTGGAATGAGTCAGCATGATAGAACCATCTCAAAATTGGTTTAGATGTTTGAGTACCATCTATCACCTTCAAGCTTGGGTTAGTGACCTTTTCAAAGTACTGATCACTATACGCATCCAAAAACTGTTCTTCTTCTTCTGGATGAGCAACCATCTTCCTTTTGCTTTTTAATGACTTGAAATATTCTTTGTCTTTTTGTTCACATCTGGTTTTAAGATAAGAATCCATTTTGGTAATGCCTCGATTTAGAAGTTTAACAAAGTTTTCACCTCGAATTGACTTGGTAGGATTAATCAGAGGCAACTTATTTAACTCCTTGAGATTTTGCACTGGCAAATCTATGATGCTTGTGTAAAAATGATAAACATCCCAAATGGCATTTACACGTTTAATTAGAAAGGCATCAAAGATCTCATCATATTTCCAGGCAACTATCTTAACATGCTTTGTGTTATCTGGCACAATCATTGTATTGAGCAACTCAAAAATGGTTTGGCCTTTCTGCAGTACATTTCTAACTAAATCTCCTACAGTTCTAGCTTTGTTCCATTGTTGTTTCTATTCAACTGAGACTTTGTATGCTTGTTTCTTTGTCTCTGGGAACATATCAATCAATTCTTTTCTCTTTTCATGACTACTTTTCACTAACTCCATTTCTTTTATTTCTTGAGGCTTTAAGATTCTAGTTCTCTTTGTAATCTACAAATATTGTGGATTATCCATGTCTAGCACAACCATTTTATTGTTTTGCTTTTCTGTCACTTGAAAGCTTCTGACCAAATTTCTTAGAGACTCAATTTGCAATCTGTTTAATCTCTTTCTTGGATAATTCCTTGATTGTAGCCACAGTCTAAGTTCAACAGTTGTCATATTTTCAGGATCAGGATGATGCAATTCTGATGCTGGAATGTCTTCAATGTTAATACTTTCTTGCATCGGATTCCACTCTCCATATTCTATAACTATTTCATCTGGATCAACTGGAGCTTTTGACTCTGCTATAATGCATTTCTCATACTTTTCATTAATTTGTGAAACTGTTAGACCATCCAAAAATACACGATTGTATTTCTTCTTGACCAGATAATTATATCGGTCATCAATGTCTAAAGGGATGTCTTTAGTAACAGCTTCAACCGAAGAATATGCAGCTTCAGCAACGTCTTCTTCCTCCAATACTTCCTCATACCAAGCATCTAAAAACTCTGGATCTAAATCATCCAGTGCTCCGATTTGCTCTTGTATTTCTGCTTCTGCACTTTCCTGCAAAGAAGGATGACCTACATTCAGAGTTTCAGAAATAATTTTCTGCATCTTTGAAGGAGGGTTGGATGACGATTCTACCAATACTTGAACATCAAATTCATCTATCTTTCGTTTTCCTTTCACCGCCTCAGATAATTTTTCAACTTCAGTAGGTTGAACTTCAGGAATAACCTCTTTCTCTGAAGTTAAATGGTCTTTTTCTTATGGTTGAGAAGATTGAGATTTTAAGCTATCTTTCATAATTTCAAGCTCTTCTTTCAACTTATCATAATCTTCTTTCAACTTCTTGTATTTTTCTTCTGTCAAATCATAATCTTTGAGTAAAAGATCAAAGTTCTTTACATTCATCTCTTGAACTTCTTTAAGCTTAGTAATCTTCAAGTATTTCTTAAAAGATTCAGCTTTTAATTGATTATTTTCATCTTTCAGCTCCTCGATCATCTTAAGCTGATTGATATCCTCTTCTTTCAAAGCTTCTATTATCTGCTCAGTTTCAATTTCTCAGTGAGAACTGTATCATATTGATTTGATCTTTCATATTCATCTGGTACAACAGGCTCAAATGCATCAACATTTTTATCACACTTCATTTGTTGTTGTACATTGACTTCATCAATATCTTCATTCACATCTATTTAATCATCAACATTATGAACATCTTCATTCAGATTATCAACTTCTTCAACTTTTGTAACAACTACATCTTCATTAACTTCTTCAACTTCATTACCTCCAACATCATCATCATCACTATCATCACTTGAAGAAGAACTTCCTTCATCTTCAGATTCATCATCATCTTCATTATCTTCATCATCATCCTCAGCTTCAGACTCAGAAAGTCCTTGAGGAACTTCTTCAACCAAATCATTTGGATCGATTGGTTCATCATCAATCAAATGAAAATGATTTTCATCTATGTTCACATCATCTCTTGCTACTGCTCTCATGTAATCAAACATTTGAACATTCTGAGCACCAGTCACGATAGCAAGTCTTTCGTATACGGTTTCAGTCATGTGCTCCAAAAATAATATTTCTCCACTTACTCCATAATCATGGAAATCAGGATACTCTTTATTTATAATCAGCTGCAGAAATCTGGGATACATCAAGTATTTGTTCCTGATTCCTTTCTCCAAATTAAAAATAAAGCCATTCATGATCCATTTTGCCATATTAAACCTTCTATTTATGGCAATAGCTACAATAGAAGAAGCAATGTCCATAGGAAATGAGCTCCATCCTGCACTCCTCTTGAACATACCATGTTGAAAGATATAACACAGGAGTTTCCAGTGGTTATATACTCTTGTTCTGAAAAACTGTTTCTTAGGAAAGTGATATGGATGTCGCATGGCTAAAAATGTGTCTCTACACTCATTGAATGTAAGTTCAGCCAAATCTTGAGGATCAATATCACCAAGTCTTAGAGCTTCTCTAATTGACTACTCAGAGACTTCAATCATACGATTGTTTGTGATAAAACCTCTGACTACTTTACTTTCTTCATCATCTCTTGCAATTTCAGCAATACACCAAAATCTTTTGATGAGACGAGCATATATAACTAGTTGAGCACACATGGCATACACATACTTTGTTCTCAATAGAAATCTTATCATTTGTTCATAACCAACAACTTCACCGAACATACTCATTAAGAAAGGCTGCTACGTTATGCTTAGGATCGAACTTAAGATCCGCCATCTGTTTACATAGAACAAAATATTAATCACATTTAAATTGCCAAAATTTGAATCATATTTTGTATTATAAATTTTGAACCAATAACAATTAACAAAATTTGTAAGTGTTTTGTTCAATCCATTACATGAACAGAGTATGCACTGGTTACAATTTTGATGCAACACAATTTATGATTAAATCAATTAATGAATCATGAAACATGAAAATTGATTGACTTTCAATTGAGTTAGCACATTTTAAATTTAACCTAACATTTTACACTTGAATTTTCTAAGTGTTGAACATACTCTATCAAGAGCACAACACATTCAAGTTTCAGTTCAAATGATTTAAAGTACACTAAATCAATTACTCAATATCAGTTGAATAGATGAATTTTGATGATTAACACAACAATTTATATGAAAAATTATGAATTGACTATTCATTTCTTGTTCTTAAAAACCGACTGATGAACAATGAATCATCAAGAACACATTTTTATGAAATTGAGATTTGATTCTCATAATCTGTTCGAAAAAAATGTTATAGCAATCATTTGATGTTCAATTTTAGTTATCATAACACATTTAAATCACAGATTTCAAATTTCTAAACACCTAGGGTTCGAACGCCTCAATAGAGTTCAAACGCCAAATCAAAGTTTGAAATAGGTAATGAAATCAGATGTTTTAAGATTAACATGATGTTTAGATTCATTGAATATGCATATATATCACAAGGATTAACTAGTAACAATCGAATGATTAGTGAATGAATGTATCAGGTGAAAGAATAAGTGAATCAGAGTGTTTGAGCTTATGAATGAGTGAATGAAAACTACAAGTGTTGAATATATATAAGTGTAAAAATTCTTAGGTGCATGAGCATTGTGAAGGAACAAGAGGCTAAGTTTCACACTAAATCTTCAGATGCATGAGCACTATTCAGAAGCTTGGGTACTGTTCAGTCGCTTGGGCACTGTTTAGGCACATGAGACTTGTTGAAACGCCTAACACTTAGAGTAAACATCACCTTCAAACGTCTAACCAAATTGGAAAGTCTGAAACTATTCAGGCGCATGAGAATAAGTTGATACGCCTAACACTTAACCATTTTCAACAACACGACAACTGTTTAGGCGCATGTACTTGAACAAAACGCTCAACAGTTGTACAAATTCCTGAAATTCATCATACTCCTGATTTAGACTTCTGAGCACTATTCAAGGGCATGAGAAATCTTCCATGAGTCTGACACTTTGAAATTTTCATAACATCCATCTGAACACTGTTTATGCACATTGGCACTGTTCATGCACATTATCTCAACACTTAGTCAAATTTTGATTATCACCTAAAATATACATTAATTACCCTCAAATTTAACAATCAAATTGTTTTTGTTTAATATCACCACAAATCATTTAAAACTCATATTTTCATTATTAAACATGAATTTTTAATTCAAAACCAACAAAGCACATTTTGAAAGACAACTTTGAATCAATTTTCATTTTTCAAACAATTTCCCGTCATTTTAGTCTTTATTTTAAAACTTTTACAACACAAATAGTCTTGTTTTGTTTGCAAGAAGCTTTTCCACTTATTTTGAATTCTTTTCCGGTTCATTTTTACATCATATTAAACACACACATGCTTGAATTTCAGCTTCATCCTTTCCATCCAAAGCAATTAACCTTTTTTTATTTCTTTTTTATATTTTGACACTTTTCATTGATTTTCTCTTTTACATTTTTACTTCCCCTAAACTTTTAAGTTCACAAACTTAGAAGTTTCTTCTATTTTGCAAGTAGAGCAAACTAATCATTATCAACATGCCTGCACACAGAAAATCATACAAAAATCAAAATTAAAGCAGAAGAAAAATCTACTATACACAATTGAATCACATGCCTACAGTGAGAACATATAAGTTAAGATCAGCAAATTAAAAAAAATAAAGTGGAGGATAGTCATAGATAGTCATTAAATCCTGATCAACTGTGTTCCAGGTCAGTGTTTCCACAGCAGAGGAGACACTGATCTAAGGACAGAAAATGAGTGCTTTTGGCAAGATAATTAGCACACTTACTTTTTCAATTCTTGGATTGATTAAGGTACAATTAGATATGACATTATGTAAGTCAGACTTTGACTTAGAGAGCTCAACTCTCGTCAAGATATGCATGAAAGCACTGTTCTCAACTTATTAACCTGACATATACATATAACCAGATCTCATGTTTAGGTTGTGCACATTGGCATCTTTTGCTTCAAGTGAGAATATCCAGGTCTGTAATGACTTACAACAAAGGATATCTCGTCACTTCAAGTCTATGATGACTCATAACAAAGAAGTGAATAGATGCTTTAAATATTTAGAGCTCATGGCTATTCATATCGCCACCAGGTGTGAGTTTGTGACTTTACAAGCAATCAATTTTAGAAGTCAACACTACTCATTGTTACTACAATGGACAAACACGAATGCACGATTGATTTAGTTTGATCACAAGAATTTACTTTTTCAGTATAATTGCATGAGTTTACCTGCACATCATATCTGATCACGTCAGACTTTAATAGCGAGCGAAGTATGCAACTGATTAGAACTAATGTATCTATCATTTCTCATAAATTGCAAAGACAGATTCAGTCCTAAATAATTAACTAACAAATAAACTCTATTTTTGTGGGTTTTTGTTTTATAATTTTCTCTTTTGATTTTGCAATTTTCTATTTTTGTATTTGCTTTTTCATTTTCTATTGAACATGCACACACAATATATATAATCAGGCAGTTAACTTTGATAGTTTTCTTTATAAATCTTCTTATTCAGCTAAGGGAGGGTTCTTTTCATTTTTATGATCCAGACAACTCAATTACTCATAACCAGTTTTAAACATGGTTAATAAGTCCAATTGACTCAACCAAATACTCAAAACGACCTGGTAAAAAGGCTTTTGTAAATAGGTTAGCCAACTGTTTTAGTTGTAATTTGAATCAAAATGATTAAACCTTTTTTAGAGTTATCTTTGAGAAAATGGTATCGAATTTCGATATGCTTTGTTTTTGAGTGCTGGACAGGATTAGCTGTAATAAACATAGCAATAATGTTATCAATGTAAATAGGAGTTTTAAGAAAATTGAACCCGTAATCCAGCAGTTGGTTTTGTAACCAAAGGATTTGAGAACATCCTGCTGAGGCAGCTATGTACTCAGCTTCTGCGGTTGAAACGGAGACATTTTTTTGTTTCTTACATTGCCATGAGACAATCTGGGACCTAAAAACTGACAACCACCCATCGTAGATTTACGATCTTGTCAACATCCTCCATAATCACTATCTGTATATCCATGTAACTCGAAGTTTCCTTCATAAGGATACCACAACCCTAAAGTCAGTTTTCTTTTGAGATACCTAAATATTCGTTTAACAGCGATTAGGTGAGATTCTTTCGGGTCAGATTGGTACCCGGCACAGACACAAACAACATACATTATATCAGGTCTAGATGTAGTAAGATACATCAAAGAGCCAGTCATAGATCTGTATAGAGTTTGGTCAACTGATTTTCCTTTCGGATCAGGTTCAATCTTGGTATTTACGTTTGCTGGAGTTCTGTTGGATTGACAATCTTGCAGTTTAAATTTCTTCAAGAGTTTGTCAACTAATTTTTCTTAATTGATAAAAATTCCATCTGCAGACTGCTTTACTTGAAGACCAAGGAAAAAGTTAATTTCTCCCATAGAACTCATTTAGAAACAAGACTTCATGATTTCTTCAAATTCATTACACAATTTTGGACTTGTTGAACCGAATATGATATCATCAACATACACTTGAACATATAAGAGATCATCAGCATCCTTCTTTATAAACAAAGTAGGATCAATTTTACCTTGCGTGTATCCATGCTGGATCAAATATTGTGATAACGTTTCATACTAAATTCTAGGGGCTTGATGGAGACCATACAATGCTTTACTAAGCTTGTACACAAGATGAGGATATTTTGAATCTTTAAAACCTGGAGGTTGCTTGACATACACATCATCAGTGATTGGTCCATACAAGAAAGCAGCTTTAACGTCTATTTGATACACCTTGAATTTCGTGTATGATGCATAAGCCAGGAAGACATGAATTGATACAAGTCTTGCAACTTGAGCAAATACTTCATCATTATCTATTCCTTCTTCTTGGGTGTAACGTTGTGCAATGAGTCTCGCTTTGTTACGAACAACAATTCCCCAATAGTCTGACTTGTTTCTGAACAACCATTTTGTGCCTATGGCGTTTTCTCCTTTAGGTAAATCCACAAGCTTCCACACTTCCTGTTTGCGGAATTGCAATAACTCTTCTTGCATTGCCTCAATCCAGCTATTGTCCTTTAATGCTTCGGTGACGTTTTTAAGAACAATTTGAGATAGAAAACATGAGTATAAGCAGAGGTTTGCTTGATTTAGGATGGTTCTTGTGAATACAAGACATTGGAATCTCATTTCTTGAACATTAACATCCAGATTAGATTGGTTCAAGTCGGAAAGCTGATGCAATAAGTTCGAAGTATGTGGATTGAAATTAGGAACTTGTGTTAGTTAGTTGATAAAGTAATCAAGATTATCAGTAACAACTACATCATCAGAAACCGATGACGCTCCGAACTCAGGTTGTACAATTTCAGGACCATCATTAGGAATAGGTTGTGAAACAATAGGATTTTCAGAAACAGGATGTTCTTGTGCTTGTTGAGAGTGAGATTGATCATGAGATTCAGAATGAAATACAGGATCTTTAATAAATAAGAAGAATGGGTAATCTGGGCTAGAATCATCCATATCATCAGAATCATAATCATCACTGAAAGATCCGAGATCTCCTCCTTGTTTCTTTTCTCACCTGGAGAATCGAACAAGTTAGAACTAAAAGAGTTTGACAAAGAATCTAAATTAAACAACCAAGCTGGACCATTTGCAACTGATGGAAAAGAGTTTTCAAGAAATTTAACATTAAAAGTTTCAAGAATAACATTTGTCCTAGAGTTATAAACTCTAAAGGCTTTTGAAACCGACGAATATCCAACAAAAAATCCATCATCAGATTTTGCATCAAATTTTCCTAGCTGGTCACTTGAATTTAAAATCAAAACTGGACAACCAAAAGATTTAAGAAAATCTCTATAGGTTTCCTGCCAAACATCAACTCATAAGGAGTTTTCTGTTTATCTTTCACAAGCAATGTATGATTCTGTACAAAGCATGCAGTGGATATGGCTTTAAACCAGAAAGTAATTGGAATCTTTGCATCTGCTAACATGGAACGTGCGGCCTCAATCAAAGTTCAATTTTTCCTTTCAGCAACTCTATTTTGTTGTGGAGTTCTAGGAGCACTTAAGTGAAAAGCAATTCCTTTTTCTGCGCAAAACATGTCAATAATAGAATTTTTAAATTCAGTTCCATTATCACTTCTGATAATTTTCATCTTTTGTTCTAATTGATTTTCTATTTTAATGATGAATTCTTTTAACAATTCAGTAGTTTTAGATTTAGCATGCAAAAAGAAAACCCATGAAAATCTTGTAAAGTCATCAATGATAACTAAACAATAATATTTCTTTCCAATACTCTGCACATTTGTTGGTCCGAATAAATCCATGGGCAACATCTGGAGAGGCTTGGAATTTGAGTTTATCAGCTTGGGCTTATAAGAAGCTCTGTGTTGCTTTCCTTTTAAACATGCTGAGCAGTGATCTGTTGTAGAGAACTTCTTTGTTCGAAGACCTACTACATGATTTCCTGCTACAAGCTTGTTCATGTTCCTGAAATTGGAATGCCCGAGACGTCTATGGCATAACTGACTTTCGACATTTGATGCTTGAGCAATTAGGCATGTTGTTTCTGTAGACGGATCTACTTGAGACATATCTAACTTGTATACATCTTGATCACGTACAGCTTTAACAACTACCCATTCTTTGCTTATCTGAAAACCTGGCTTCAAAATATAAAAAAAAGAATCATCAAATAGAACAGAGTAAGATTTGTCACAAGTTTGGGAAACACTTAAAAGATTAAAGTTCAACTGTGAACAATAGTTGACTTTATCAAAGCTAATAATCCTATTGGACACTGTTCCTTCGCCTGTTATTTTACCACATGCATCACCTTCGAATTCAACATGAGTACCATCTTTTAACTTAAAATCTTGAAGCAAGGCATGGTTGCCTGTCATATGTCGGCTACACCCACTATCAACATACCACGTGTTAATAGGTCTTCTTGGGCGTACCTGCATTTCAAAGAGATTTAAGTTGAGTTATCAACCCAAGCCGATATGGTCTTGGGCTTGCTAAATTTATCAACAATGATAAACTATTTAAAATGAAGATTATTCAAATTAGGCTTCTTTTGCTGTTTAAATTTACCAATTCCGTTTCTGAAAATTTTTTGATATCTTTGATAAAAGCATGGTAACGTTTTTCAAGATCATCGTCAAGGTAATTCAAACCATCAGAAGAAACATTTTTATAAAAATTTTGATTACCAAACTTTGCATTGTTCATTCTCACAGATCGTGGAATGAATTTTCCTTGATTATAATTCTTTGTAATCACATTATAAGAATCATCACAATCAGAATCAATCCTTCAAAAAGATCTCAAGCCTAAGGAAGGTTGTTTTGTCAATCTTTGAAAACCAACACTTTGATTTCTTTGAAATTGTGGATTTACATATCCATTCCTTGGCGAGTTCCTTCGAAAGTAGTAATTCTCAGTTTTGTGATTTCTTTCATCACAAATGGTACAGTACTTGTTGAAATAACAATCAACTGTTGAATGGTTTTTCATATAAAAAATGTGACAGTACCTGTTAAAGAAACATTCATTAGTCTTATGATTGTACATATCACATATTTCACAATACCTTTGTTGAAATTTAAACAACTATTGATTAACCTTAGATGTGGAAGCCACATTTGATCCTTGTTTTGATTTAGGAGTTTCAAAGTTAATCTGTTGTTTTTGATTTGAGAATTTGTTCATTGAAATTTGGGTTTTGACTTTTGTTCATTAATACCATTCCTAGACACCTTAGATACAAATCTTTTGTTAACAGCGGAAGACTTTGGATCTGAACCTATTTTCAGATTAGAGTTAGATTTGTTCTTTGAATTTGATTTGATTTATGGAATTTGTTCATATCAAAAGTACCCGCAGACACAAACTTCACTGGTTTAAACTGATTAGATTGATTTGTTCTTTGATTTTGATTGTTTTGATTTTTATTCTGAGAGGATTTAGCTTTAGCATTTTTCCTTCTCCTTCTCTGATTTCTTGATCTTGATGATCTCTGCTTGCTTTGTGATTGAACATCTTCAGTAGAAGACTCTTTTTCATTTTCTTTATCTTTTTGTTCTTTCTGCCATTTGATGAAGTCTGGATTGTTTAATCCGTATGAAAATGAATCTTCAGATCTTACCTCATCTTGTTTTGCTTTCTCTTTATTCTTTGGGTTTTGTTTGTCATTCTTTACCATGACTTCTTCAACAACATACTCTTTGGGAAAAAACATTTTCTTATTCTTTGGTCGTGGTTCGTAAGATTTAACTTTCACTGGATGACCATTTTTAATCTTTTCAAAATCTTGTTCCTCAAATATCTCAATATTAGTTTTCTCTTCATCATTTTCAGAATTCTTTTTCTTATTTTGAAAGGCTTTTAGCTTAGCTTTGTTTTCAGGTGAGTGATCATGTGTGTTAAAGTTTTATGGTAAAGTGTTTGTGATAGATTCAGGCATGGGCTCATGTGTAAAACCTAGACCTGTTTTATTTTTATCTTTCCTCTCACTTATCAACTGTTCTACAATTGTTTTAGAACTTTTAACTTTAGCTAGATCCACCTGTGTTGTAGCATGAGCTATTTTTTCTTCTTATAAATTGTTAGTCATATCCTCAAGTTGTTTTTTAACAAGTTCAAATTCTTTTAAAATTTTATTCCATGAGGTTTGTAGAGATGAGATCTTTTCATCAGAGACTTTGTGATCATTTTTCAGTTTGTTGTGCATTTCTTCTTGTTGTTTAAGTTTGTCATAGATTTTAAATGAATATGTTCTGTAATGCTCAACTTGATCAAAACATGCTTTTGTGCACATTTTCTCTCTGACTTCAATAGGAATTTCAGGATAACTTGAAGAAGAAGTCTCAGAGTCAGATGATGGATGCTCAACCTTTGGTTGTTCAGACTGAGCCATGAGTGCAATTTCTTTTGAATCCTCTTTTGGGTCAGATTTGTCACTCCAATCATAATCTTCATCATCATTTTTAGAATCACCAGCTGCCTTAGGATCATTTTCTTCAGACCAGTCTTCATTTTGAACTGAAATAACAAGAGCTAAACTAGATGTTAGATCAGCTGTGAATTGTTCAGCATAATCACTCTAGTCATAGCCATCTTTGATGCTAACAACAAGAGGTTTCTTTGGCCCTTCAGATAATTTTGATTCATCTTTAAGTTCTGGCATGGGAAGACTTTGATAAGGCTTTTGAAGGTTTTCTGAGATTGTTGTTGGTATCTTTGACTGCTAGAACCTGCTTGACCATTTCCAACTTGATTTCTAGGGGCTTTACATTCCCTTGAGAAATCACCATAACTGTTGCAGTTGAAACACCTTGACTTTTATTTGTCAAAGCCAACAGTTTTGTTCGCACTGGGTTTGTAATTCCTGTTAACATATGAGTGTTTCTGTGTTCTGTAAGCAATCATTACCATCTGCCAATTCAAGTCCATCTATTCCACATCATCAGGATCCATCTCAAACAAATCCTGCAAAACAAGATCTAACTGGGTTAGATGACTACCTTGATAAGCATGAAAACTTCCCATGAAAGCAGTAAAAGCAGATTTTGACTCATCATCCTGTAACAGGATATTAATAACATCTTTAACTTTGCTAGTTTTAACAGAGTTAGAAGATGAAGTCTTAGTGTGAGGTTTAGGAGTTTGAGTATTAAGAGGAGACTGAAGTTGAGTTGTATAAATAGGAGCACTTGTGTATGAAGAATCTGTGAAGAAACCAGCTCCAATGAACAAATCACCCTCGTCTTCTGGAGAATTATCATCTTTTGCCAGAAAAG
Organism: Flaveria sonorensis; assembly: GCA_025506505.1. Classification (NCBI taxonomy): domain Eukaryota; kingdom Viridiplantae; phylum Streptophyta; class Magnoliopsida; order Asterales; family Asteraceae; genus Flaveria; species Flaveria sonorensis. The sequence continues at coordinate 28,005,461 of CM046424.1, read as the reverse complement.
CATTCTCCACCATGTTAGCTGGAGAAGCAACGTACTTATACTGAGACATTGATGCAGCTCTATCATTGTTTCTGGAGCTCTCATCAATTTCAACTGATTCAATTTTGACAATCAAAAGATCCAGATCCATATCCATTGGAAACTTTTCAGTATGCTTCAACAGAGTGACTGTCTGTTTCCATGAAGATGGAAGAGCATTTAGAAGTCTGTAATTTAGATCTTTGAGATCATTTTTGATACCTGCAGTTGACATTTCAGAAGTTAATTGCACAAATCTGTTCATCATTTGATTGATTGTTTCACCATAAAGATGCTCAAATAACTCTAATTGCCTCTTGAGTTTCTGCTTTTTGAGATCTTGTACTCTTTACCACCTTCACAAATAACTTCAAAGCTCTATACATGGTGTAACCAGTTTTATAACCTTCAAGTCTAGTTAAGAATTCCAATGGTAACCCCTTGCACATCAATGAATAAGCTTTGATGTCATTCTTAACCTTCCTTAAGTCATCACCTTGTAGACCATCCTCTGGATAAGGTTCTGGAGAGTCTTTTGTATAAACAAATCCTCTGTCAGGACCATCAGATGTAACTAGGATATGTGGTCCTTTCTCTATTGACTTCCATTAATCAGTGTCAATGGAGTTTAGATGATGCTTCAATCTAAGAGACCAATTTTTGAAATCAGCTCTGTTTTTGAGCTTAGGAACCCTGTTCTCAGAATCTTCAAACTTAACCATTTTGTATTTTGAATTAATGAAAATGACTTGTTTTTGTTGTTTTTAAAGTTTTAATAAGAAACTATGAAATGAAAATATTTTTTGGATTTTAGTTTTTGAAAAATTTCTAAGTGTTTACTGATAAGTCTGAATACTGATACGCCTGAAACTTCTGAAACGCCTGACTTTGAACAAGAAATGTCTAAGGGAATGCCTTAGATGAATTCTGAAATGCCTGACTGATGAAGCATCCGAACAGTTCTTAAACGCCTAGACAGTGTAGAAAAGTCTGAGGTAATGACGCCCAAACAGTTCTCAAACGTCTAGAATTGCTAAGCTTCAACAAAGTCTCAATGCGACCAAACAGGCACAATACGTCCTAATAGTTGAAAAATGCCTGTTCTGAAAACGCCTTAACAGTGCAATAATGCCTAAAAAGTTGTAAGGCGTTTGAACACTTAGCAAATTTCAGCAGTTTTTTTCACAACTCAAGCGCCTAATTCATCTTCTTCAACAAACTCAGATCTTATGAAATTCTTCAAAACTTATTCAATTGATCTAGAAACTTCCAATTAGGTAGTGAATAGATCGATTAACAATCTTCAATCAACATTTTGATCAAACAACAACAACAAATCTGTTTTCTGATTGAATTACAGTCCGAAAATGAAGAACAACTTTTCGCACACAAATCTGATCAATACTCAGATCTGAATGGATTAAACACCAAATTGTGATTCAATTCATGTTTTTATAGATGAAACACAACTGAAAACAACAATTAATTGATCAAATTGCAATCAACATAGATTTCAAGTGATTCAAAGAGCTCAATAATGCCAATAAGCTTTGAGCACTGAACCGAAAGCTCTAATACCATTTAACAGGTTCAAATGGATCGATCTATGATGATGTCATAATGCAATGATCAATTCAAACACTAAGTAAACAAAAACAAGCAATTACTTCAAAAATTCATAGATTTCATTGATAGCAAATGCTTAGGATACAAAGTGTTAGAGCGAGTTATAGTCGTTCAAATCTGTTCTAACTGTTTCATTGTCTTCCCTACACAATACATAAAATATCCTATTTATACTATCAAAGAAAAACAAGGAACATATATTAACAAAATAAGTCTCTATACTATGACAAAACGCAAAAGACAAATGATAATCTTCTAAGAGCTCTACACCAACTGATATGAATATAAAAAGTCAGCGTAGCTGAGTGAGTTCTAGTTTTGATAATATATAAAAATATACATTTTTGAATGTTTACATTAGTGATCACCCATCCGTAATACATAACAGTCAAATTAACTGATAACATTCATTAAGGCTTTCATTATCTTTCTTTATTTCATTATCTTTCACTTTCATTAACTAGGATTGCACAAAGCAAAAGCGTACATCATATGGTTGGCAACAAATGCCGAACCTCTACCAGTACACGTTTATCATGGTAGCTAACCTCTGACAGTTTACCCACACTGCTAGGCAAGAAGCCTGCTCATGAATATAGGTCCCATTCATTCATTCATTGGTCAATCACAAGGATTAGACCCCAGATTTGCATCCTCATGGGCTGAAACCATCGCACATCATTTGAGCTAATGACAACATGGTCGTACACCTCCATTCATTTTGCTTGCAAGGCTTTTCATTCATCATAAGGGCCCAGGGGGGGTGACATTCTTTAAGTTTCACTGTCTTCTTTTATTCCTTTGTATCCACTTGATTATGAATAATAATTTTTAAGATATTTATAGTCTTTATAATCATATAACATGATTATTCATATCAGTAGCCCATGAAAAGAAAATAACATTAAAAACATACAACAATCAGATTCTTCCATTAAAACTTGAGTACTAATCACTTAAATCCCTTTCTCTGAAATTCAGAATAATTCTAAGTGTTTACAACGCATGCATATGATCCTATAGTAATTGGCTTAAACCCTAAGTGTCCACAGCGGATAACTAAAGTCCACAGCGGACAACCAAAGTCCACAGCAGACGACCAAAGTCCACAGCAGATGACTAAAGTCCACAGCAGATGAATTAAACACTTAAGAGTCCATAACAGACAATCAATGCCTACAATGGATGACTAAGGTTCATAGAGTATGACTTTAACACTTAAGTGCCCATCACGAACATACATGAATGTTAAGTGTCCACAGCGGACATGCATGAATGTTAAGTGTCCACAGCGGACATGCATGAATGTTAAATGTCCACACGGACACGCATGAATGTTAAGTGTCCACAATAGACATGCATTAAAACCTTCCTAAGTGTCCACAGTGGACGTCCAAGTCCACAACAGACAATTATGTAAACACTTATGTCCTGCTTATGTGAATTCTAATCATATACAACATCCTTTAACGTATACTTAGCATAGATCTATTAGATTCACACTTAGAACGTCATAAACAACCATTAATATCATAGAAATCATTAAAACACATACATTTATGTAAAAAGTCATTTATAACAGTGGAAAAACATAGTTTTGTCAAGAAACATCATTTTAATACACATATCAGCCCCAAACAAGTAGAAAACATGTAAAAGAGGGGATCTAGAACTCACCTTAACTAGCTTTCGAGCAAACCACAACAAACCCAAGAGCAAACCTGGAGTTATAACACCTAAACACACGTAAAGAAAGAAACTAAACACATAGAAACCCGTTTAGAAGCTTAAACCCGACTACATCTGAGAAGAAAACATCTTAAAACCGTACCTTTTTGAAGATCTTTCCACTTTCTCTCACTAGAACCGGATGGGAGTTTCTTTCTCTCACTAGCCGTAAGTTTGAGTGCATGGGAGAGAGGGTATGGGTGGCCATCTTCTTCTTAAACCCCATTATGGGCTGGTTTGGCCCCTTGTACACTTTTACCCCTTTGCTTTTAAATACATAGCCCATTTTCTCCTTTACTTTAATTTCTTTTTTTTGAAGTTTCTGGGTGTTACATAATGTGGGAAAAAAACCCTTATATACTCCATCACTTCAAGGTTTGTATTATTACACAACCAATATAGGATAAAACCAACCACTTTCACATATTTCACCAGGTTTGAGCATCGATATCTCTTTTATCTTAACTCCTTTTTGGACACAGTTTGATTTGTTATGATCCTATCGCATAGAAGAATACAAACTCACTAATAAATAATTAATTTACTTACATATATATATATATATATATATATATATATATATATATATATATAATTAGTTATGTCCAAAACAAGTGAAAAATCATACTCTCACTAAAATTTCCAACATAAACTAAACAAAAGATGGAGGGATTCTTCACGTTAGAGTGTTATCACTGGTAAAGAATCAGGAATCATATCTCATATATTGTTATGTTTAGATCAACGGTGAGAAGCTGATGATCTGATTATACCATAATACAATCCCCCCTCACTTGTATTTTGCTTCTTGAAGAAAGGGAGTCCAGAAATAGGTCTTATAATGAGATTTTTCGTGAAATCAGGATCGGTAATAAGGTAAGATTCTTCGGTATCTCTCTTGTCAATAAATTATTGGTTAAATCAAAGTAAAACAATGACCTGAAATCGCCAAGGTTCCTTTCAACTCGTTCTAAGAGATTTTATGGGATCTTAATTTAATTTTGAATTCAAAATTGGATTTGACAACTTTTGAATTCAATTTGAACTAATTATGGCTTTTATGTTTAGCGTATCAACAATAGGTAGTAACTTATGCTTGAAATGTTGTACGACTCTTAAAATTAAGAGTTTTTGGTAAAATTACCTTTCTACCTATTCAATATCTATATTAATATAGTATACACACATATTTACATACCCATTATATACACACAAACAACATACAAATATATAACTGTCACGTATATGTTGATATTGGCTACAAGTCACAAGTATTATACTCATTACATTATAATTACATCATGATTACATAAACAACTATTAACACACATACCTATAGCCAACATATGTATCCATACATGTCATCTTTACAATCCTTTTAGCCACGTGTCAAGATAATGCGTATCTATACTCAATCTATACATATATATACTAGTATAACTAGGTATTCCATGTAGAATTGTGTATTCCTTCCAATATCATCTACATGTCATGTATACATATTTTAATGACTATTTACATCACCTTACACCGTGCTTTCTACCATTAGGTATATTGTAACACCCGGATTTTGTTTAGAATAAAAGTGAAGAAAAGAAGGAAATGCAATTAAACCCAAATAGAGGGGTTAAAAGTGTGCAAGGTACAAAATATAATATAATTTTGTATAAAAGCAAAATGGCCGCCCATGCCATGTTACTTTTCCCCTTCTTTTGCAGATTGTACAAAATAGAGGTGTTCATCCGCATTTGGTTACTCATCCACATTTGTTTATTCATCTGCATTTGTCTGTTCATCCGCATTTGTTTGCTCATCCCCATTTCTTTAAGGGGACAGAATTTTCTGAGATTTTGGGATGTAGAGCTTAAGTGTTAAGAAAGGAGGTTTTATGGGGGACTGTGCTTGTTTACGATTTGCATGCTTTGTATGCTGTTATGATGATGTTGTTCCATGTTATGTTTATGTCGTGACCTTACGTGGTGTGGCGTATGAATATGCTTATGTAAAGTAGTACTTAACGAAAGTGGAAGATAACTAAAGAGAAGTAAGAAAGAATGAATGCATGCATTAATGAACGAACGGAAGTAAGAAAAGTCTTGCAAGCACTGTAAGGAGGTTCACACCCAATGAAGGGTGTTAGCTCAATGGTGTGCGGGTTAGCTACCCCAGAAGGATGTCACTGGGGTCTAGTCTTTGTGACTGACCATACGTATGGTACCATTGTCGCTTGCCCCGGTGCTGGTGCCCACCTAGTGCATGATGTTTGAAGTCTATTTATAGTCTTCGGCCCAGTACCCGCATTGTGCATGATGTTTGGGGTATAGCACATGGCATTGGTCCAAATAATGATACCGTGGTGCTGGTTCCCACCTAGTGCATGATGTTTGAAGTCTATTTATAGTCTTCGGCCCAGTACCTGCCTTGTGCATGATATTTGGGGTATAGCACATGGCATTGGTCCAAATGATGATACCCCGGTGCTGGTGCCCGCCTAGTGCATGATGTTTGAAGTCTATTTATAGTCTTTGGCCCAGTACTCGCCTTGTGCATGATGTTTGGGGTATAGCTCGAGGCATTAGCCTGCAGCATAGAGAAGTGAAAGTAATAATGAATGAATGTAAGTTGACGATGATGAAAGATAATAATGAGATTATCTATTTGTACGTATGATGTATGATCGCTTACGAAAGTAAAGTACGGTTTTAAACGAAAGAAAAGTATTTTATTTATAAAACTAGAACTCACTCAGCAACGCTGACTTTTATGTAATTTCCAGTTGGCAGGTAACGTTGCTGAGGATGGCACGGGGCAGCTACTTGGCGTTTTTGGGATGGCATCCATTTCATGACAAATGACTTTTTTGTAATGTAATGCAAACAATGAGATTTTCGTAATGGATAACAATGATTGTATTGTCTTGCAAAAGTGGTCATTAATATAAGAAATGGTTTGTTCAGTATTTCGCTGCAATGTTTTAGCAAATGTAAATATATGTTCTATGTTTTATGTGCGATGATTGACCAGCTGTAAGCGTTCCGGTAATGGGGCCTTACAAGTTGGTATCAGAGCCAAAGTTTAAGTGAAACGGGTAAATATTTTCAAAAGAAACCTAAACTGAGAATGGGACAAAGGGAAGGGATGCCAGTCCAAGTAGCTGCGTGCCATCAAGTATTTTCTTAATGTTAACCAGTATTACGTGCGCATGTTATGTGATTTATGTGCTTGTTAGTAGATTTAGATACTGATGAAGTTAGGATAGGACATGCTTGGGGTATGAAGAGTAAAGTAAGTGACTAATCACAACTAGCCACTATAATTAGGGACTTACTATACTTGACATAAACTGAGTTGTTACCTTGAATGACCGTGTTGGTGTTTGAATCTTATAGCGTGTTAGAGGATGGCCGGTGGTAGATCCTCGAAGGCTTCTCGAGGTGGAGGTCGTGGTGGACGTGGTGCTGGACCACGGGTCACGAGAGGAAGGCCTAGGGCTGAAGAGGTGGCTCATGAAGAGCCCGAGACCCTTTATCCGGAGGGTGGTGATGAGAGTGCCAATTTAAGGGCCTCAGCAAAGGAGGCGGTGGTGGAAGAGGTTCACCAGGTCATGCAGACGATTCTACCGTCTGTGGTGACCGAAGTGATTAAGGCTATACGAGATGGAGAGAGGAAGGAAAGGAGGAGACCCGCAGAGGAAAGGGAGCAACCGGAGACTGAGACGGTTGTCTCCAATGAAGAAGAAGGAGAAGAGCCTGTGTAGGAGATAGAATAAGGCTGTAACTATGGAGCATTTCAAAGATGCAAACCCCCGACTTTTAACGGAAATGGCACTGCGGCTGCTGCTCACCGGTGGGTGAGAGAGATGGAAGTTGTTCTAGATATCAGCGAGTGCCGGGAAGATCAGAAGGTGAAGTTCGCCACCCACTCATTTGTGGACTCGACCCTTTGTTGGTGGGACAATATTGTCCAGGCTGAGGGTAGTAGAGCAATTGGCAAGATGAGGTGGAATGAGTTGAAGAAACTGGTGATCGAGGAGTTTTGTCCTCACCAAGAGCTCAACAAGGTTGAGAGGGAGTTCCTACAGCTGGAGGCGGGAACCATGACACATCAGCAATATACCACCAAATTCAATGAGATGGCACGGCTGGTGCCGGATTAGGTGACAACCTTGTCATGAAAGATTAAGAGATACATTCAGGGCTTGCCGGAGGACATCCGCAGGCACATGATCGCCGCCCGACTGAGCACGTTTAGGTCAGTGGTTGATCTGGCAGGGAGGCTGTATGATGAACGGGAAGTGGTGGTGGCTGAGGTGAGTAAGAAAGGTGGTGGTGACCGGAACCGGAACGGGAAGAGGTTTGGTAGGGTGGTGCCCCGACAAACAACAAGCGTACACGGGTGGATGACCGCCGTGTGGTCACATCTGGTGCGGGGTCAAAGAGGTGTGGCAAATGTGGAAAGGAGCATTTCGGAGAATATAGGCAGGGATTGAATGTATGCTTCCTGTGTGGGAGGACAGGGCATATAACAAAGGATTGTCATATGGCCAGATGTTTTAACTGTGGTGGAGAGGGTCACATGAGCAGGGAATGCAAGAAGCCAAGGGCTGAGAGTTTTGGAGCGAAGAAGACGACCAGAACCGAAGGCCCGATAGCAAGTGCCAGAGCATTCACGATGACCCAGGAGGAGGCTAGGACGGACCCCGATATTGTCTCAGGTACGTTCCTAGTAAACCAAACTCTTGCCTCCGTGTTATTTGATTCCGGTGCTAGTAAGAGTTTCATTTCTGCTGCCTTTTGTGCTAAGTTTCCTTTAAGGAGTAGGAGTATTGATGAGCCCTTCGATGTAGAAACTGCCATAGGTAAGTCTACCAGGATTTCTGAGATGATGGAAGGATGTGTCATAGAAGTAGAAGGTCATAAATTTCCTGTTAGACCATTCGTGATGACCTTAGGTGGTTTCGATGTAGTCCTGGGAATCGAATGGTTAGTGGCCTACGAGGCGAATATCGTATGTCGCAAGAAGATGATTGGATTGACAGCGCCTGACGGGAGTTCGGTGACGATTTTTGGTGATCGAGTTACTACGATTCCGAAGGTGATTTCAATGGCTGTGGCGGGAAAGTGTATGAGGCGTGGATGTAGTGCCTACTTGTCCTACGTAAAAGATGTTGATACGCCAACACCACAATTGTCTGATGTACCGGTTGTGTGTGACTTCCCAGACATGTTCCCAGAATATTTACCAGGTGTACCGCCGAACCGTGAGATTGAGTTTCAGATCGACCTGATACCCTGTGCGCAACCTGTTGCTAAGGCACTGTATCGGTTAGTCCCCTCTGAGCTGAAGGAATTGATGGAGCAACTGCAAGAGTTGCTTGATAAGGGGTTCATTAGACCGAGTATCTCTCTATGGGGTGCCCCGGTTTTGTTTGTAAAGAAGAAGGATGGTAGAATGAGGATGTGTATTGACTACCGCGAGCTGAACAAGTTGACAGTGAAGAATCAGTATCCATTGCCGAGGATTGATGACCTGTTTGATCAGCTCCAAGGTGCCAGTTGGTTTTCGAGAATAGATCTCCGATCTGGTTACCATCAGTTGAAGGTGAAGGAGCAGGATATTCCTAAAACAACTTTTCGTATGCGTTATGGACACTACGAGTTCCTCGTTATGTCTTTCGGTTTAACCAATGCGCCAGCTACTTTTATGGATCTGATGAATCGAGTGTGTTGGCCAATGTTGGATAAATCAGTGATTGTGTTCATCAATGATATCTTGATTTATTCAAAGAGCAAGGTGGAACATGCCGGTCATATTCGAGAGGTATTAGAGATGTTGAGAAGGGAGAAGTTGTATGCTAAGTTCTCCAAGTGCGTGTTCTGGTTGCGTGAGGTTCAGTTTTTGGGTCACGTGGTGAATCCCGAGGGGATTATGGTAGACCCGGCAAAAGTGGAAGCTGTGATGCAATGGAAGTCTCCAAGGATGCCATGCGAGATCCGTAGTTTCTTGGGGTTGGCGGGCTATTATAGAAGATTCATCCAAGACTTCTCTAAGATAGCTTCTCCACAGACCAAGTTGACCCGTAAGGATGTGAAGTTTGTTTGGGTTCAAGAGCAAGAGAAGGCTTTCGAAGAGTTGAAGACGAGGTTGACTCAAGCTCCTATCTTATCATTACCCGAAGGGAGCGAGGATTTGGTGGTTTATTCAGATGCTTCTTACTCAGGATTGGGTTGCGTACTGATGCAACGAGGAAAGTTTAAAGCTTACCCATCCCGACAATTGAAGGTTCATGAGGTTAATTACCCTACTCATGATTTGAAGCTAGCAGCTGTGGTCTTTGCATTAAAAATTTAGAGGCACTACCTGTACGGGATGAGGTGCACCATATTCACTGACCACAAGATCTTGAAGTACTTCTTTGAGCAGAAGGATTTGAACATGAAGCAAAGGAGATGGTTGGAACTGATAAAGGATTATGATTGTGAAATCCATTACCATCCGGGCAAAGCCAACTTAGTAGCGGATGCCCTTAGCCGAAAGGAGAGGCCTGAACCAATCCGGGTGAAGGCTTACCAATTGATTTTGACCTCCGATGTGGTGAAGAAGGTCAAGGAGTTCAAGATGAGGCATTGAACGAAGATCATCTTAACTCTGAAAGGATGAGAGGTCTAGTCGTGGAATTGGGTGAAAACACTCTTGGTGTTAGAACCCGATTCGGACGAATGTGGATTCCACATTATGGGGATCTACGTGGGAAGATCATGGACGAAGCTCATAAGACTCGATACTCCATTCATCCCGGTGCCACGAAAATGTATCAGGATATGAAGAAAGATTATTGGTGGCCGGGTATGAAGCGTGACATAGTGGAGTATGGACGAAGCTCATAAGATCATGGACGAAGCTCATGGGGATCTACGTGGGAAGATCATGGACGAAGCTCATAAGACTCGATACTCCATTCATCTCGTTATGGGGATCTATGTGGGAAGATCATTGATGAAGCTCATAAGACTCGATACTCCATTCATCCCGGTGCCACGAAAATGTATCAGGATATGAAAAAAGATTATTGGTGGCAGGGTATGAAGCGTGACGTAGTGGAGTACGTGAGTAAGTGCCTTACTTGCTTGCAAGTGAAGGCGGAGCATCAGAAGCCATACGGTAAGATCCAACCTTTGGATATACCCAAGTGGAAGTAGGAGCATATCACCATGGACTTTATCATGAAGCTACCACGTACCGTGAAGGGGTATAATGCCATATGGGTGATAGTAGACCATCTGACGAAGAGTGATCACTTCCTACCGATCCGAGAGACTTATTCATCTGAGAAGTTAGCAAGCAGATCTATTCATCAGGGAGATTGTAACTCGTCACGGTGTGCCGGTGTCTATTGTTTCTGATCGTGACACTCGGTGTACATCTAAGTTCTGGAAGAGATTTCATGATGCAATGGGGACGAGGTTACACATCAGCACGGCTTATAATCCACAGACGGATGGTCAGTCGGAGAGAACCATTCAGACGCTTGAGGATATGCTTCAGGCATGCATCATTGATTTTGGAGGTAGTTGGGATGACCACTTACCGTTAACGGAGTTCTCATACAATAACAGTTATCATGCCAGCATTGGTATGCCCCCTTATGAGATGCTATACGATAGGAGATGTAGAACACCCGTTTGTTGGAGTGATATTGGTCAGAGAGAGTTGGGAAATATTGAGGTGATCGAGGCTACGACCGAGAAGCTTGAAAGGATCAAAGCTTATATGAAGATAGCTAAGGATAGACAGAAGTCGTATGCTGACAAGAAACGTAGACCATTGAGTTCAAGGTGGGAGATAGAGTTATGTTGAAAGTCTCGCCGTGGAAGGTGTCAGGATCAGCGATCTAAGTTTGATCAATTAGAGTTGAATAGCAGCGGAATTAGAACAAGAATTAGACAAATATAGCAAGAACACAATAGATATTCAATGGAACAGTACACGGTTATAGAGAAAGAGGGTTTTCTGCAAAAGGGATAATATCATTTATGCACAAATGCTTCGGTATGGCGGCCGCTAAGCTTCACTAAGCTGCGCTAAGCTACACAGGGCATCGCACCTTACAATTAGGTCAACATTCCTTATATAAAGGAATGTGATGTCTGCTGATGTCACTTGATAGTGACATCTAACAGAATTATTACAAACAACTGAAAGTAAGCAAACTATTGAGAATGTTCACAACAACTGAGAACATCTCAGAGTATGCTAAGTTCAAGATGAAACTAAAACTACTGAAACTACAAGTACTGATTACAAGAAACATAAAACTACTGAAAGGAAACCATCACAACTACTGAAGAGATCTTCTTCAGCTGTTGTGACAACATCTGAAACTTGGTCTTCAGTCTTTGTCTTCAGCTTTTGTCTTCAGACTTTGTCTTCAGCTTTTGTCTTCAGACTTTGTCTTCAGCTCTTTCACTTCAGACTTTGTCTTCAGCTCTTTCACTTCAGACTTTGTCTTCAGACCTTGTTATCAGTTGATGTCTTCAGCTGTTGCAGACTACTTCAGTTGTTGTAATGTCTGTGGGACTTAAAGGTTTTTCTGATCAGGCTCATTGGCTCTTTTGGTCCAACAAACTCCCCCTGAACCAATGCAGCCAAAACCTTTAAGCTTATTGAGGTCCCACTTATTCTTGGCAGAAATACTCTCTTGATCAGCTTCAGAGATATCGGATAAGCACAGGCCAGGGAACAGGTTTCAGTAGATGTGAATGTCAAAGGATGGAAGGGAACTCTGTCTTGGGAACTGGACACAAAGCTGTTATCCCAACCATGAAACCTACTTCCCATTGATGAGTCTATAAGACTCTCTGACGTAGGCCTTAAGGAGAACAACTTGTTCCTCCTTAGTGAGTTCTTCTGCTTCTCATTCGAAGAAGAACTCTGGTCCATAGTACTCTGATAGGTACTTTATTGTCTTTCCATTTTTCAACTCAACAGTTGTTATCTCTCTGTAAGCAAATTCATCTGGGTGAGTCCCTTCTAATAACAACTGGAGTTCATTTTTCTTGATCTCTTCAAGCCTCTTGTATAACAACCCCTTCTTGACCATTTTGTTCTCCATTAGAGTTTGAGGGGTCATCTTTGACTTGTAGGCTCTCTTGAAGTCTTTAAGTATCTCCCAGGGTGAGACTACAATGGCCAACATAATAACAGCATCTATGGTCTTTCTCACTTGGCCATTGTATCTACTTGGTATGGATTTCTTATGAATTCTAGAACTAACCCTGGGGTCTGGCCAAATCCTTACTCTCTCCTTTTGATATTGAAAGGTATTCCTGAGAGCATACAGCCTTTGAGCATGTGCCCCTTGTTCTTGGTTCTGGGGACTTCCTGCCTCAGGACTGAGTCCTTCATCGGCAGTTGCCTCTGGTGAGGTCTTAGAGATGTTACCAACTTCATCCTGTTCATTTGCTGAATCAGTAGAAGTGGCAGCCTCACCAGATGTTCTAACCTCCTCCTCTACACGGGGAGATTGAACATTATAACCCCTGTGCTGTGGGTTATCAGCAGCATTTTGGTCCTCTTCCTCAGCTGTTGAGGTTCTCCCCATTGTAATTGGTGTCTGGGGAGGAGGAGAGGAATGCAGCTGACTCAACACTTGTGTAACAATAAATGTTGGGCTTTGAGGGGCGGTTGCATTTGGAGATAGGTTTGAAGCAGATTGCACCCGGGGTGACTGGTGCTCTTCAATGGTAACCTTCTCAATTGAGATAGGTTCCAGCATTGTGGTATCCCCAATTATGGTTGCATCAGGATCCTGTTGAGAGGATGCCTGAGCGGCTAGGGCTGGTGGAGTCTTTGACACTACTGGGGGGTTAGAACCAGTAAGTGTTTCCTGTATTGGTGGTACAGGGGCATCCTCAGGGGACTAATCTCCCTGAGTAGCCTTTTTGGGCTTTTTGGTGTTGGGTTTGGTGGGGACTTTGGATCTGGAAGTGGAGGCTGTGGGTTCCCGCTGCTTGGGTTTTAGCAGCCGGGCAGCCCCTTTCAGTGTAGGGTCAGAGTTGTGCCTGGAGTATACTTCAGGCAATACAGCCGGAGCAGGGACTCCAAGGCCAACAAGGCCGTCTGATTTTAGCTGATTTAAAATTATGGCCATGAGAAACCTGGGATATAATATCCATCTATTTGCCACAGGTTTCAAAGCCAGATCCTTTAGTTCCATGAAAACTATCTCAGAAAAATTAGATTTTGTCGTTCAAAAATAGAGTATAATACCTGTTGCCATCGGGAGGACATCTGATCCCATGAGGAGGTTTTTGATGCAAGGCAGACATTCACCATGTGGAATATAAGACGTTTAGCATCATGGAAGTGCTTCTTCAGAATGGTGGTAGCACTTAAGTCTCCTTCATACCCGTTATTGATGAAAGACATATCAGTTGTGCCTTTCGGGTATTCTGTGACACAGGTGGCATCATGTAGATTTAGGGTTTGTCGAATGATGTCTGGAGTGATGACCACCTGTTTCTGGTTAACCAACGACTGGAGAGTGATTTGGCTATCATTCTCACCAGTTTGCACAGAGACGTTGGTCCAAAATTGGCTTAGGGAATCGGGGTATATGGTAGGATTCAGAAGAAAAGCGGTTCGGTACTGGGAATCTACCATAAGATCGATGGCATGATCAAATTTGTTCCAAAAGGCCGATTTCGAGAGGTAGGCAACACAGTTGTGTCTGGGTTTGAGTTTCATGGTCGCCATTGTTGAGAGAGTGAAGGACATAAAACGGCTAATGAAACGTTTGAAATTAGGTTTAGGTATTTATAGGGTAAGAAAAGGCTGATATAAAACGACTGAAAGTGTTGGTGCTGTCATGAGTTGTTTGAAAACAACTGAAGACCTGGTTTTAACTTTCAGAAGTTGTAACAGCTGAAGACTTGGTATTAGTCATCAGTAGTTGTGAAACTACTGAAGACATGGTTTTGGCTTCAGGTGTTGTAAACAACTGAAGATTTGGTGTTAGTCATCAGTAGTTGTAAAACAACTGAAGACATGGTTTTGGCTTCAGTTGTATGAAGTGAAACAGCAGTTGTAGAAACAACTGAAGAGAAAAGTTTCTCATCAGCTGTTGTCGTCAATTCTTAGCTCATCAGCTGTTTCATTCTGACCTCAACACTTATCAGACTTTTTGTCTGATTTTCAGACGTTTCATTGGTCATCAGTACTTATCTGTTATACTGACATCAGTAGTTGTAACTACATCAGTTCTTTTCAACAGATAGAGTACTTGAGTACTTTTAAGTAATTTAGTCTTCAGTAGTTATGAAAACTACTGAGGATAAAAGAACTTATCAGTACTTATTTGTGACAATAGTATACGAATGCTCATCAGTACTTGTTGACTGAGATCATCAGTAGTTGTCACTTATTGGTAGACCTCTCACTAAACTATTGTGGATCAGCTGATTCATGTTTTGAGATTAACATGACCCAGCCTTCTATGCCACAGTTTAGATTCCTGAGGAGAGGCCTTGGAGAACAGCAAGGATGACCTTTTAAATCAATCTTCTTTGACAAATCCAAGGCATATACTCTTCCTATCCTGTTGGCCTTCAGGAGAGTATGTTCATCCAATACCTTGTCAATCAGCCTCAGAACTTTGGAAGACAGAATCCGGCAGTTCTGGCTTGTGAAAAGTGCAACATGCCCTTTATCACACATCTGACTGACACTCAGTAGATTATACTTGAGATTCTCCACATGGTTAACATCATCAAATCTGATTTCTCCATTTGACACAAATCCTTTCCCGATGATGTAACCCTTAGCATCATTTCCAAATGTGACAAATCCTTTCTTTCCTTGAGAGTAGTCATTAAGAAGAGAACTGCTCCCAGTCATATGCATAGATCCTCCACTGTCTACATACCAGATGCTTCTTTGGCATGCTGAAGAACCCTGCATTTATCATAAGAAACTAGTTAGCTTTAGAGACCCAAACCTTTTTGGTTTTGGGTCTGTTTTCATCAACAGATATAACCATAACTTGTTTCTCATGATTAATAGCTGATGAAGGTGGAGATGGTGCTGAAATGGATTTCTTAGATTTGGGCTTGGATTTCCTTTTTAGTGGTTTGATCACAGGTGCATCTAGTTGGTTAACTCTCTCCAACAAATGCTGAACCATCATAACAAGTTGTGTTGATTTGTTGCTAAAGCCTTCAGCTCATTTGACACATCAGTACTTGTTTTTGATGAGTTCCTGTGACCCACCATTTCCTCCTTCTTGAAATTCACAAACTTAGTCTGATGTTTATCATGAGGAACACTATCAGTTGTTTTCTGATAAACCCCATCCTTCTTTTTGGATTTTGGTGAGGCCTTAGGTTTATCAGTTTGAGATGACTGTGGTACAAACTTGGTCTCAAACTCATTTTTCATTTTATTAATCTCTTCTTTAATGAGCTTATCTCTGTTGAGTTTGGAAGCCTTTTTGTACCAGCATTCATCAGATAGATGATTGAATTTACCACATATTTCACATGGCTTATTCTTCATCTTGGATTGATCAACTGCTGAAGTGGAAACTACTGAAGGTGTGATCTTCAGTACTTTCCTCCTTTCAGTACTTGTGTTAAGTACTGAAGGATCAGTAACAACTGAAGACTTGTTCTTCAGCTATTCTCTATCCGTCCTGAAAGACCGTATGATAGATTCCTCAGCAGTTGTTAATCCTTTTATTTCAGCAGATTTGAAATGCTTATCAGATGTTGTGACTTGCCCTTCAGTACTTGGAGTACTTTGAGGGACAACATTTGAATTGCTCAGCTTCATGTGTTTATCAGCATTTAAACCATCAGGCAATTGATTTGCTGAGATCTTAACACTGACTTCATCCTCTAATTTTGTATTATCATTTGAGGATGAATCACATGATGATGTGGTTTGGAAATTACTTTCACCTTCAGATTTTACTATTGATTTTGAAGTAAAATCAGTAGGTGGTGCAGTATGATTGTAACCTATTCCAAACTTCACATTTGAAGCTGTTTGCTTGCTGAGAAGCATTTCAAATCCCTTGCAGGATGTTACCCAGCAGTCACACTCAACTTGGGTAGCTGCAAGTGTCTCTTTGAGACTTCTGTGGTTCTCAAGTATGACCTCTACCTTAGCCCTTTCATCATTAAGTTGGCATTTAAGCTTGTAAATCTCATCATCTTTGTCATTAAGAGCAGACTCATACTCAGCTTTTCTTTTGGAAATAGTTTTCTCAAGCTAAGATTTTGATTGATTAAAGCTACATTTGCCTCTCTAATAGAGACAAAGGCAGCTATGCATGATTCAGAACATAACTTGGCTTTAGCCTCAGAAGATACCTGGGTTACCTGTGAAGATGATGCATTGGAGCAGGAACCCTCAGTAGACTCCAGGGCCATGAGAGCAAGATTCCCAAAAGGATGTTCACCACCATGTTGACCAGCACCAGCAAATAATTGCTCATTGAAACCAGAAAGATCATCTGGTGAGCTGCTCCAGTCAACAACTCCTGGTGTGAAGAAGCTGTGATGAGGTTGAGATTGTGATGGAGATGGTTGAGGCTCAGGTAGGGCTTGAGGTTGTTGTGCTATAGGAACTTGAACTGGATTTGGCTGTGGCATGTAATAGCAGGGATATGGATATGGCATTGGACCCTGAGGGACAAAATATGCAGGAGATTGAGGTTGTGAGTGATGACCAGAACTAGCAGGATGTTGCCCTTTGTTTTGTGAACTATTGCTTGGAAAGGTCACAAAGGGTGCAGAGGAGTTAGATCCAGTTGATCTACACTCTCTTGCAAAGTGCCCAAGCCTGTGGCATTTGTGACACCTCAACTTACTCTTGTCAAAACCAACTTTGGTTTTGCCAGAGAGTCCTGGAAATTTCCTACCAGTTCTCTTGTAGAACTTTTGAGATCTGATATTGATCAAGGCCATTTGGCTCAAAATATCCATCTCTTCTAAATCATCATCAGCAATACCCATCAAATCATCCATGATAAAGCATAAATTATCACTATTACACCCAGAATGACTGTCAACACCAACAAATGCATGATCAGAACTGTTTGAAGAGAAATCTATATGCTCATCATAATGGCTTTCTGATCCAGCATATTCTGACTCATGACCGACCAAGGCAGTGTTTCCTGGTACAAAGTCATCAGTGAGCTTTCCTGATGATGCCAGTTTCCTTTTCTGCTCTATCTCTCTTTCAAATGTAAGCAGTTTCCCATGGAGTTGGGTGAGAGATAGGCTATCCAGATTTGCACTGGAGCGTAGGACAATGGTTATGTGTCCCATCTCTCAGGCAGTGATCTGAGGAATCTGTTGTTCATCTGGCTGTTAGTATACTCATGCTTGACCATTTTCAGCTCAGAGATCAAGCAGGAGAAACGCTCAAACTGTTGAGTCAGTGTCTCACCCTTCCTATGAGAGAATGTCTCATATTGTTGGGCGAGGATTTCTCTGTTGTTTGCTAAGACCTCATCAGTTCCTCCGAATTGTTCCTTCAAAGCATTCCAGAGGTCATGACAGTTTCATGATGCATAAGCCCAGAATAGATTTCATTAGGCAGTGCCATGGCCAGAATTCCATGGGCTTTAGCATCAATCTCAAAGAGTTTACGATCTTCATCTGAGTATTGCTCCTTCTTCTTCGGAACCATTTGGTTGGTCTCCGGATTGTTCACCATAGGCTTGTGTGGACCGTGAACCACAGATGTCCAACAACCTGAACTGTTAACAGACAGGTGATGGAGCATTCTTCATTGCCATATGTTATACTCACTCCTAACCAGCATCGGAGGCTTGGTTGAGGAGCCAGTATTGTGAGGGTCATTAGAAGGAGTAGTCATTCTCAGATTCAAACCAATTCAATCAAGTTTCAACAGATTTAGCACAAAAACACAACAAACTCAAAATGAACCAAGAAGAAACTCAAATTGAATAACCAGAAGCAGCAGAAGACCAATCTCTATAACCAATTCTTGCAAATATGCTAATTTGATCAAACTTTAGATATCAAAATAGCAGTTTCAATGATCAATTGTTAAACCGATCAATGATTAACCCGCTCTGATACCATTTGTCAGGATCAGCGATCTAAGTTTGATCAATTAGAGTTGAATCGCAGCGGAATTAGAACAAGAATTAGACAAATATAGCAAGAACACAATAGATATTCAATGGAACAGTACACGGTTATAGAGAAAGAGGGTTTTCTGCAAAAGGGATAATATCATTTATGCACAAATGCTTCGGTATGGCGGCCGCTAAGCTTCACTAAGCTACGCTAAGCTACACAGGGCATCGCACCTTACAATTAGGTCAACATTCCTTATATAAAGGAATGTGACGTCTGCTGATGTCACTTGATAGTGACATCTAACAGAATTATTACAAACAACTGAAAGTAAGCAAACTACTGAGAATGTTCACAACAACTGAGAACATCTCAGAGTATGCTAAGTACAAGATGAAACTAAAACTACTGAAACTACAAGTACTGATTACAAGAAACGTAAAACTACTGAAAGGAATCCATCACAACTACTGAAGAGATCTTCTTCAGCTGTTGTGACAACATCTGAAACTTGGTCTTCAGTCTTTGTCTTCAGCTTTTGTCTTCAGACTTTGTCTTCAGCTTTTGTCTTCAGACTTTGTCTTCAGCTCTTTCACTTCAGACTTTGTCTTCAGCTCTTTCACTTCAAACTTTGTCTTCAGACCTTGTTATCAGTTGATGTCTTCAGCTGTTGCAGACTACTTCAGTTGTTGTAATGTTTGTGGGACTTAAAGGTTTTTCTGATCAGGCTCATTGGTTCTTTTGGTCCAACAGAAGGGGATCATTCGGTTTAGAAAGCGGGGCAAGTTGAGCCCGAGATACATAGGGCCTTTTCGAATCATTGCTCGAGTAGGAGAGGTGGCCTACAGGTTGGAGTTACCCGATGAGTTAAGTGGAATTCATGTATCTCATCTGCGGAAGTGTTTAGCTGACGAAGATATGGTTGTACCACTGGAAGACATTGAAGTTGATGAAAGGCTCAATTATGTGGAGCAACCAGTGGCAATCATTGATCGCAAGGAGAAGAGGTTAAGGAATAAAGTGGTTCCCCTGGTGCGTGTACAGTGGAAGCACAGGAAGGGATCCGAGTCTACGTGGGAGACTGAAAAAGAGATGAGCAGTATTACCCACATCTATTCGAGGAATAATAGGTTTCGGGGACGAAACCTATATAAGGGGGGTGGACTTGTAACACCAGGATTTTTTTTAGAATAAAAGTGAAGAAAAGAAGGAAATGCAATTAAACCCAAATAGAGGGGTTAAAAGTGTGCAAGGTACAAAATATAATATAATTTTATACAAAAGCAACATGGCCGCCCATGCCATGTTACTTTTTACCTTTTTCTGCTGATTGTAGAGAGAGAAAGAAGCAGAGAAGCTTTCGGGTTTTGGAGGAGAAGAACAAGGAGATCGAATTCAAGGTAAGAATTCATCGTTTTAAGTTGTTCTTGGCCAGCCTATGCCTCGGTTAAATGCTTATGTGTGTTTGTTGTGTTTGGGTTGTGTTTTGTTGGGTTTTAGGTGTGTGAACTCATTGCATTCGGGTTTGAAGGAAGTCTTGCCCGAAAGATTGCATAGGGTGAGTTCTAGATCCCTGGTTTCTATGTTTTAAACCTGTTTTGGGGCTGGAAATGCATGTAACTAACTTTTTCATATGTCCAGTATTTTGTACCGTAAGTTTGGCCCTGTTCTTTTAGTGGGTGTGTTAGGGCCTGCATGTTTTGCTTGGTTTATGTGGTTGTATGCTTGTTCTAAGAGATTAACATGCTAGATCGGTGCCCGATGAATGTATAAGAATGAGGATTGGGAACTGATTATAGTGTAAGATGCTGTTTCAGGTTAGTTGATCATCCGCATTAAGTTTGAATATTTGCATAAGTGTTGTTCATCCGCATTAGTTAAGTCTTCATCCGCATTTGATGAACACATCGACTATTTTTTTCACCCGCATTTGCTAAGTGTTCATCCGCATTTTTTGTATGTTCATCCGCATTAATTATGCCCATGCGCATTTTCTTCAGTCATCCGTATTTGGTTCATGCGCATTTCAATGGACGGAATATTTTCTGAAAACTTTCATGTGCTTTATGCATGCGCATTCGCTACAGTGTTCATGCACAATTCTTTGGGACACTTAGAATATTTTCTGAGGTGTTCATCCGCATTTGGCTACTCATCCGCATTTGTTTATTCATCCGCATTTGTCTGTTCATCCGCATTTGTTTGCTCATCCGCATTTCTTTAAGGGGACAGAATTTTCTGAGATTTTGGGATGTAGAGCTTAAGTGTTAAGAAAGGAGGTTTTATGGGGGACTATGCTTGTTTACGATTTGCATGCTTTGTATGCTGTTGTGATGATGTTGTTCCATGTTATGTTTATGTCGTGACCTTACGTGGTATGACGTATGAATATGCTTATGTAAAGTAGTATTTAACGAAAGTGGAAGATAACTAAAGAGAAGTAAGAAAGAATGAATGCATGCATTAATGAACGAACGGAAGTAAGAAAAGTCTTGCAAGCACTGTAAGGAGGTTCACACCCAATGAAGGGTGTTAGCTCAATGGTGTGCGTGTTAGCTACCCCAGAAGGATTCACACTGGGGTCTAGTCTTTGTGAATGACCGTACGTATGGGACCATTGTCGCTTGCCCCGGTGCTGGTGCCCTCCTAGTGCATGATGTTTGAAGTCTATTTATAGTCTTTGGCCCAGTACCCGCCTTGTGCATGATTTTTGGGGTATAGCACATGGCATTGGTCCAAATGATGATACCCCGGTGCTGGTGCCCGCCTAGTGCATGATGTTTGAAGTCTATTTATAGTCTTTGGCCCTGTACCCACCTTGTGCATGATGTTTGGGGTATAGCACATGGCATTGGTCCAAATGATGATACCCCGGTGCTGGTGCCCGCCTAGTGCATGATGTTTGAAGTCTATTTATAGTCTTCGGCCCAGTACCCGCCTTGTGCATGATGTTTGGGGTATAGCTCGAGGCATTAGCCTGGAGCGTAGAGAAGTGAAAGTAATAATGAATGAATATAAGTTGACGATGATGAAAGATAATAATGAGATTATCTATTTGTACGTATGATGTATGATCACTTACGAATGTAAAGTATGGTTTTAAACGAAAGAAAAGTATTTTATTTATAAAACTAGAACTCACTCAGCAACACTGACTTTTATGTAATTTCCAGTTGGCAGGTAACGTTGCTGAGGATGGCACGGGGCAGCTACTTGGCGTTTTTGGGATGGCATCCATTTCATGACAAATGACTTTTTTGTAATGTAATGCAAACAATGAGATTTTCGTAATGGATAACAATGATTGTATTGTCTTGCAAAAGTGGTCATTAATATAAGAAATGGTTTGTTCAGTATTCCACTGCAATGTTTTAGCAAATGTAAATATATGTCTATGTTTTATGTGCGATGATTGACCAGCTGTAAGCGTTCCGGTAATGGGGCCTTACATATATGGCGCACTTACGACATAATTATGTAAATTTTAACTTACTATATCTATGCTCTTATGATTAGACTAACATGTTTTTTTAGAACTAATTGGAAGAACTTGCCATGTTTATGTTGACATTATTACTATTTTTGAGCATTGTACAACTTAGACAGGTTAAAGAACTAGTAGAAAAGGATGGAAGAACCCTGTGAGGTTTATATCTCATGAATGTTTTGGTAAAATTAATGCTATGTTAAAAGTAAATCAAGGGTTTTATGTAAGGCCCCGTTTCCAGAAACCCCACAGTTGGTCAATCATTGCATAAAAACATTTAAAAGATACATCATTATCGCAATGTAATTTAAAAACTTCTTATTTATAAGTTAAAACATATCATTTCATTACATCATTCATGTAAATTTCAAAGTACAACATCATATCAAAATATGAATGCCAGCCTCAAAACGCTCCCAGTAGCTTATGCATCGAAGCCTACACCTTCTCAGCATCAACAAAATACCTGCCAATTATTATGCATACGAAAAGTTAGCAACGCTGAGTGAGTTCTAGTTTTATAAATAAAATACTTTACTTTCGTTAAAACATAACCTTTACATTCGTTCGTGATCACACATCATACGTACACATTGATAATAATTATTATTATCTTCATCATCATTCAACACTATTATTATTCATTACCTCTTTTACCATCATCCAGATCCTGTCTCATGCAATACCCCCAACTCGTGCTCAAAAGTTGATACTGTGCTGGGGCCTGTAAACAAACCCCCGACTCATGCCCGAAGGCTGACACAGTACCGGGATACGCGACAAGGATCTCATCTCTATGCAACACCCCCGACTCGTGCTCGAAAGCTGATACTGTGCCGGGGCCTGTAAACAAACCCCCGACTTGTGCTCAAAAGCTGACATAGTACTGGGGTGAGCAACAAGGTCTCATCTCTTTCACATGCCATCCTGTCTCATCCAATACCCCCGACTCGTGCTCGAAAGCTGATACTATGCCGGGGCCTGTAAACAAACCCCCGACTCGTGCCCGAAGGCTGACACAGTACCGGGGTACGTGACAAGGATCTCATCGTCCGTTACTTCCATTCTCATCATTCATTATCTTCCACTTTCATTACATAATACTTTACTTATGTACTCATACATAATAGGTAAAGTCACATCATACATATCATAAACATCATCAGCAACACACAAACATGCACAGCACATCAGGCATAATCGTCACAGCACATCAGAACTTAGCACAATCACCTACCTCACAAAACCTAGAAATTCCTAAGTCTACCAAGAAATGCGGATAATCATCTTAGGCGCAATAGCATCAAAATGTGGAAGAACAGACTAGGCGCATGAGCACCAAATTCGGATGAACAGTCTAGGCGAATGAGCACCAAATGCGGATGAACAGTCTAGGCGCATGAGCACCAAATGCGGATGAACAGTCTAGGCGCATGAACACTATGCAGGTGCTTGATCACTATGCAGGCGCATGTATACTGCTTGGGTGCATGAACACTTAGGCGCATGGGCACTACTGGGGCGTATGGGCTCTTTGGGCGCATGGGCACTACTGGGGCGCATGGCCAACACTTGGGCGCATGGGCACAACCTGAAAATATAAAAAATTCTACAAACAACTCCCAAACATTGATCTAGTACATCTTAACATAAATCTACCATGCTACAAACACTAGAACATGCTAAACATCAAACCTAACACATTAACAACCTCTAAAAACAAGCATCAACAGGGCATAGTCAAACAACATGCTGAAACTCATGGTTACATCAAAATCTTTTGCTCGGTATGCATAATAGCCCTAAACACTTTGAAAACCAGTAAAAAGAGGGGATCTAGACACTCACCTTGAATAGCCTTCGAGTAGGGCACTTCAAACCCGAGACCCACCTGCAATTCACACATAAACCCCATGAAAACAAGCACTAAACACCCAAAATCAAGGTCTAGAACCCGAAAATTTAGTTGAAACCGAACATATATTCAAGAAAACTCACCTTTCGCAGTTCTTCTTCTCCTCTCTCTCTAGAACTGGTGAAAACTCTGCTCTTTCTTCTTTGCAACCGAGAACAGGTAGTAAGTGGGGGCATGGGCGGGCCATGCCCTCCTTTTTAAACACAATAATATTAAAGTTTTCATCTTGCATAACTTTAGTCCCTCAACTTGGGTTATTTATCCTTTCTTTCTTTATACTTTTCTTTTTAATAAATTTCCAGGTGTTACAAGTCCACCCCCTTAAATAGGTTTCGTCCCCGAAACCTGTCACTCCTTGAACAGCCGTGGGTAATGCTGTCTCATCTCTTCCTTGATCTTACATGCAGGGTCAGACCCCTTTTTGGCTCCACTATACTCACATAAGTGAAACCACCCTTCTCCTTAGTCCTTTTCTCCCTTCTACCAGTAATGGCCATCGGTTGCTCCATGTGGTTGATTTGTTCATCCATCCTAATATCCTTTAGTGGCATAATCATATCCTCATCGATTGAGCACTTCCTTAGATGAGACACATGGAACGTCGGATGAATTCCCAACTCATCGGGTAGTTCCAGTCGATAGGCCACTTCTCCCACCTGAGCAACAATTCAGAATGGCCCTATATACCTCGGTATTAGCTTTCCTTGCTTTCTGAATCAGATGATCCCCTTTCCATGGCTAGGCCTTCATCATTACTCCATTGCCGTAGGTCGGCACCAAACTCTTATTGGGCACTGTTGATCAAACCATCTTCTCACGACACCCGATGTTTGTCTCATAGGCTGCTAGCCAATCCTTCCTAAGGCACACATCAATCCACCTAGATTCGTCCTGAATAGTCTAGCAGGAAACACGTGCCCTACAAATTCTGTCGCGCAATCCTCTAAGGCATCAGGTATCCTAGTGGACTTACCATAGCAATTTCTACATCGAAGGGCTCATCGACCTTCCTACTCCTAACGTGCAACTTATCATAGAAGGCAGCAGGAATGAAACTACTACTAGCACCACAATCAAAGCACAGATGCACATTTTAATTTACTAGAAACGTACCTCATGTCATGTCAGAGTCCGCTCTAGCCTCCTCTCGGTCATAGAGAATGCTCTGACCTTCATCCTCTGCTATCCTTTTCAGCCCCTTTCCTTGCATCGGAGCTCTGTGCCCTTGACTTCTTGCAGTCTCTGCTCATATGCCTAGTCTCACCACATTTGTAACATCTAGCCATATGACAATCCCTCACCCTGTGGCCCTCTTTCCCACACTGGAAGCAAATGTTCAATCCCCACCTGCACTCCCCCTCGTGGCCTCTACCACACATCTTGCATGCTTCTTCCCTCCCTGTTCTCATTTTTCGATCATCGACTCTCATCGTCTTACCTCCATCGATAAATCCACCATCATTATCCTGCCTTCCATTCCCATTCTTAACATAGCCCCGCTCCTTCTCTTCATCCACTATCGCCACCGCCTCTCGCTCGTCATACAGCCTCCCCGCTAGGTCAACCACCGACCTAAACGAACCTGGCCGGGCAGCGATCAGATGTCTGCGAATATCTGCTGGCAGACCTTGAATGTACCTCTTGATCTTTTGTGACACAGGCGTCACCTGATCAGGCACTAGTCTTGCCATCTCGTTGAACTTCGTGGTGTACTGCTGGCGCATCATCGTTCCCGCCTCCAGCTGTAGGAACTCTCTCTCAACTTTGTCAAGCTCCCTATAAGGGAAAAACTCCTCAATTACCAACCTCTTCAGTTCATTCCACCTCATCCTCCCGATTGCCCTGGTACCCTCGGCTTGGACAATGTTATCCCACCAGCACAAGGCCGTGTCCACAAATGAGTGGGTAGCAAACTTCACTTTCTGATCCTCTCGGCACTCATTGATATCGAGTACCGCCTCCATCTCCCTCACCCAACGGTGAACAGCCGTAACACTCCCGTTCCC
Source organism: Flaveria sonorensis (assembly GCA_025506505.1). Taxonomy (NCBI): domain Eukaryota; kingdom Viridiplantae; phylum Streptophyta; class Magnoliopsida; order Asterales; family Asteraceae; genus Flaveria; species Flaveria sonorensis. Next base: position 27,979,568 of record CM046424.1, on the reverse strand, counting down.
ATCGAATGTAGGGGGCCTGTACCTTTGGAATGCCCCATAGCTGCATCCCTTGACAGTTTCCTGCACAACTTCCTCCTCCTCCTCATTGTCGCTGGAGACAACCATATCAGTCTCTGGTTGCTCCCTTTTCCCTTAAACCTCCTTCCTCGCCTCCTCGTCTAGTGGTCTTCCTCTTCTTAGACTCCTTCTTCTCATCCTCCTTCACAGCTTTAATAACCTCGGTCACTACAGTTGGCAGAATTGTCTGCATAACCAAGTGAACTTCCTTTGCTACTGCCTCCCTCATTGAGGCCTTAGGATTAGTACTTTCATCCTTACCACCCTAGTGACGAAGCTCGGGCTCTTTAGGAGCTGTCTCAGCAGTCTTAACTCTGCTCCTCTTGACACGCGGTCTAACACCACGTCCACCTCGACCTCCACCATGCGAAGCCTAAGAAGATCTACCACCAGCCATCACTAAACACTACAAGATTCAAACACAAACACGGTCATTCAAGGTAATAGCTCAGTTGATGTCAAGTATAGTAAGTCCCTAATTACAGTGGCCAGTTGTGATTAGCCACTTACTTTACTCTTCATCCCCCAAGCATAAACCACATAACACGCGCACATAATTCCCCTTTTAATTAACTTACATAAAACCTTTACGTAAAACCTTTACCTGCAGGCATGTAGCTACTAGGACTGGCATCCCTTTCCTTTGGTCCCATTCTTAGTTTATGTTTAGGTTCTTTGGAAAATATTTACCCAATTCTCTTAAACTTTGGCTCTGATACCAACTAGTAAGGCCCCGTTTCCAGAAACCCCATAGTTGGTCAATCATTGCATAAAAACATTTAAAAGATATCATTATCGTAGCGGAATTTAAAAACTTCTCATTTATAAGTTAAAACATATCATTTCATTACATCATTCATGTAAATTTCAAAGTACAACAACATATCAAAATATGAATGCCGACCTCAAAACGCTCCCAGTAGCTTATGCATCCATGCTTGCACCTTCTCAGCATCAATAAAATACCTGCCAACTATTATGCATACGAAAAGTCAGCGACACTGAGTGAGTTCTAGTTTTATAAATAAAATACTTTACTTTCGTTAAAACATAACCTTTACATTCGTTCGTGATCGCACATCATACGTACACATTGATAATAATTATTATTATTATCTTCATCATCATTCATCATTATTATTATTCATTACCTCTTTTACCATCATCCAGATCCTGTCTCATGCATTACCCCTGACTCATGCTCAAAAGCTGATACTGTGCCGGGGCCTGTAAACAAACCCCCGACTCATGCTCGAAGGCTGACACAGTACTGGGGTACGCGACAAGGATCTCATCTCGTATGCAACACCCCCGACTCGTGCTTGAAAGCTGATACTGTGCCGGGGCTTGTAAACAAACCCCCGACTCGTGCTCGAAAGCTGACATAGTATAGGGTGAGAAACAAGGTCTTATCTCTTTCATATGCCATCCTATCTCATACAATATCCCTGACTCGTGATCGAAAGCTGATACTGTGCCGGGGCCTATAAACAAACCCTCGACTCATGCCCGAAGGCTGACATAGTACCGGGGTATGCGACAAGGATCTCATCATCCGTTACTTCCATTCTCATCATTCATTATCTTCCACTTTTTTTACATAATACTTTACATATGTAGTTATACATAATAGATAAAGTCACATCATACATATCATAAACATCATCAGTAACACACAAACATGCACAGCACATCAGGTATAATCGTCACATCACATCAGAACTTAGCACAACCGCCTACCTCACAAAACCCAGAAATTCCTAAAATGCGGATAATCATCTTATGCGCAAGAGCATCAAAATGCGGAAGAACAACCTAGGCGCATGAGCACCAAATGCGGATGAACAGTCTAGGCGCATGAGCACCAACTGCGGATGAATAGTCTAGGCGCATGAGCACTATGCGGGCGCTTGATCACTATGCAGTCACATGAATACTGCTTGGGCGCATGAACACTTAGGCACAAGGGCAACTCTGGGTGCATGGGCACTGCTGGGGTGCATGAACACTTAGGCACATGGGCTCTCTAGGCGCATGGGCACCGCTAGGGTGCATGGACAACACTTGGGCGCATGGACACAGCCTGAAAATATAACAAATTCTACAAACAACTCCAAAACATCGATCTAGCATATCTTAACATAAATCTACCATGCTACAAACAATAGAACATGCTAAACATCAAACCTAACACATTAACAACCTCTATAAACAAGCATCAACAGGGCATAGTCAAACAACATGCTGAAACTCACGGTTACTTCAAAAATCTTTTACTCGGTATGCATGACTGGGTCCGAGAATAAGAATCTCAGTTGATATGACACAACTTAGGATCGAATATGATGATTGAATCAGTGATTAAGTAGCAGAAATACCAAATCACAGGACATTTAATACTGAAAATGATAATAAATGCTTTGTATAATGATGTGAGTAAACAAGATACAAAGATAGCTGGGGTTACTGTTTAAATGAGTAATATTATCAATTTTGAAAGAAGAACTTACAAACTTAGGTCATACTGTTCTATTTATAGGCATACACATTGCCTGTACAAAATGACTAATCTACCCTGATAACTATACATCAGAAACTAGTCTAAGTACAAAATAAGAGCAGCATTTGTAAGTGTTCATCCGCATTGACTAATGCGGATGAACAAGTCTTCATCAACATTTGTTATTGAAGGTCTTCAGCATTAACTTAATTCATCCGCATTAGTTGACATGAATGAACAAGTCTTGGCAGCATTTCTTTTGTTCATCTGCATTAGTTAATACAGATGAACAAACACTTGTCAGCATTTGTTTTTCTTCATCTGTATTAGTTAATGCGGATCAACAAATGCTTGTAAGCATTTGTTCAATGGTCATCCGTATTAACTAATGCGAATGCTTCAACACTTGTTCTTTTCTTCTGTTTCTTTTGCTGCTTTTCTTTATTAATGGTCTTCTACATTTCTTCTTAGTCTTTGATGAATTCCAACCAGAACAACCTTCAACAACTTCTTGAATTGGCATGTATGATCCTTTCAGGGTCCAACAATACTCCCCCTAAGGATTATACAGCCAATGTACTTCAAGAGTTTGATGGTGGTGGAGGTTGTGATGATTCTGGCGGTTCTTCATGAGCTTGACTTGATTGGACTATAGATGGAGGTGGTGCTGATGTAGTAGCTACAGAAGGTTCAGGATCTGTCAGTGAAGGATTCAAAATAGCCTTAATCATGTTAGAGAAGTCTTTAGCCTCATTCATCTTGTCTCGGCTAAGTACATGTATCTTCATTTGGCTCATAGTATGGATTGCATCAATGGGCATTTGTCTCAAGCAGATTGGTTCCCACACCGAAATAGTGGAAAGAACATCTCTGGGAATCAGTAGGGACCTATCAGCATCAACTTCAAGCTTTACAATGTTGCCCATTTGGAGAGGCACATTCTTTTTCTTTCTTTTTTCTCTTTTCTTGTTTATTCTGTCATAGGCCATCTTTAAGATCTTGATACATTTCAGCAAGAACTCTAAGTCATCTTCTCCTATTTTGTTGTTGAGTGATCTGAAGTGTCTTGTGAAGATGTAATGAACATAGGATTCATCCAATAATCTCACCTCATATCCACTGAACAATCTGATTTTTGGAGCTTTCTTTCCTCCCTATTTCCTTTCAATAACCAACTCATATGTCTTCTCATCATAATACACATTGGAGATTGGTTTTGTCTTATGTGTTCCAACAACTATTTTTCTTTTTAATGACTCTGTAGGATCGGGTAAGGGTGCTTAAGTTTGCAATTAGCTTCACAGGAGGAGAGAACTTTAGATCACTTAACAATTCAAATAGGGAACTAGTAACTATTTAGAAGATACTAAGCCAACACAAGTAATGTAAGTGAAACAAGAACAAAATCACAAGAACACAAGATAAAGTTTTCAAGGAAATTGTATATTGATTCTCTAGTTCTATTATAAGTGTGTTCAAGTATATCTTAGTTACAAGAACTTGAGACTCTTATATCCTACAACCTCCAACCATCAATATACAAAAAGACAGTTGGGATTTGACTAATCTAGACAACAAGATCAATCTACAGTCAAAAGACAGATTGCCTTTTGACTAGTGACTATGACATGCCATAGCTCACTGACTTTATCTAATAAGACAAGTCTACAGGAACAATTATGGGAAGTTACAGGCAAAGAACTTTTTCTACAGTTTGATAAAGTATGGAGGTTTCACCAACTAATGAAAAGTAGGTGAGTCTTCAGAACAGCAGCGGAAGGTACAACAGCTTTATCAAAAAGTAACTCAAAGAAAGCATATTTTCTCTGTCTTCAGAAGAAATCAGTCTTCTCATCAAAATGGCTTCGGAAAACTTTGTCTTGTGAAGCTTCGGAAGACTTCATCTTTGGCTTTCAAAGAAAGGGTCTTTGGCTTCGGAAGATTTCACACTTATAATATTTTCTAATAAGTGTGAAACATCTGAAGCAACTTCTTCAGAACTGTTGGCTTTGAAAGATCTACACTTAGATGTATTTATGAGTGTAAGACTTCCGAAGCTAGTTCATCCTTGTTCCTTAGTGCATGCTGGAAGACTTGGTTGTTCTGGTATCCTTTGGTTGCCTCAGCCTTTAAAATTCAGATGTTCCGTACAAACTCCCCCTAGGCTGATGCTACCAAAACAGAGAAGTTCTTCAGACTTTGATAGTCCATATCAAGATCTTCAGCATTCCTTTCTTCATCATAAGATCTGGATCCTTCAGACTGACATAGAACCTTCTCATGTCAAAGAGATCATGTAGAGGAAGTTTAAGCATGTCATTTGTGAAGTAGACATGTTGTTCTCCCTGATCTCTTATGACATACCATCTATCTGGATCTTCAGCAAAAGTCCATGATAGAATTTGTATTCCAGTAGCAAGAGGCTCTACTATGATTGGAGTTTGTTGAGAGACCTCTTTATGCACTCCCTCAGGATGCTCTGACTCATCCTGAGGTTGGGAGGTGGATGCCTTTCTTCTCTTCTTCTGGTCATCCATTTTCTCCTCCCTGATTTCTTCAACTGAGAGGACTGGTCTTGAGTACCAGTTGGTTCTGTTGTGTCTCTCTCAGTTGGGCTCTCCTCTCTCACAGGTTCAGAAGAAGAGAGAGGAGGACCCTGTTGTGGGTCAAAAGATGAAGTTGGCTCAGATGCAGCTCCAGGTTCAGGTTGTGTTGTCTCAGTAGGTTCAACCTTCACCTCAACTTCAGGTTGAGCTGGACTTGGTGGAGAATGCAAGTCCACCAGCTCTCCCCTTTTTATCTTTTGCTTGATCACCCTAATATGCTTATCCATTGTGGATAGAGAGATAGGACCAAGCCTCCTTCCAGAGAACCCATACAGCTTCAAGAAGCTCATCATCCTTTGTCTGTTAGCAGACTTCTTTTAGCTTTTGTGGATGATGGCCCTTCACTTTGTAGCTTCTTCCCTTAATCTTTTCCTTGCAGCTTGCCTTTCCTTTTTGGCTTGTTCTTCCAGCTGCTTGTTGTATTCAAACATTATGTACTCATATGATAAGGGAAGAAGTGTAGCTGCCTGATAGAGACCTGTGGCACTCAGGTAGTTGATCATCTTTATTCTTTCTTCTTCATTAACTACCTGAGGTTGTTTAGTGGCCACAGTCTCTGGCTTAGGACTTTCTTGAACTGGAGAGAGGATAGGAGCATCTTTGTAGAGTCTTTTAAGTCTCCTTTCTTCTTTGATTTTGAGGAGCAATTCTGCATCCTCTGCTTCCTTCCTCTCTTTTGACAATTCAATGTCAGCCAGTTCATTCAGTTCCTCTAAGGGGAGAGAGATGAGTTCATCAACATTGTAGTTTCTAGTTCCTAGGTAATTCAGCCTGGCTGCCCTTAACTCATCTTCCTGAGTGTTTAGCCTGGGGGCAGCCCTGACTGCAGCTTCCATGAATCCTAGGGAACCACTGGAACTCTCTCCCCTCAGCTTCCTCTTCCTTTCTCTCTTCACCTCCTCAATCTCCTCAGGAGTCATTTTCCTTTTGCCTTTGTCAACCACAGGCCTTGGTGACTCAGGCAGGAGAGAGCTTTGGCCTTCATTGCTTGGTTCAGCTATCAAGCTCTTGCCAGAGAGAGGTTGTGAAGCACCATCACCAGCTGATGTTTCACTGAGGGTAATGGGTGCAGAGGGAGATCCTATCTCAAGGTTCACAGGTTCAACCTATGGGCCTTCAGTCAAGGCTTTCCCTTTTAAGCTAATCTCTGGGTCCACCTCAACATCCATTTGACCAAAGATCTCACCTGCTAGCCTCTATCTATATAGTTTTGATCTCAATTTGAATTCCTCTAGCACCCTGTCTTAGATCCTTTATGCCAATCTTACAGCTTGTTTGTTGTTGCTTGGGTTGACAAGTGGCAGATCCACCAAATTTATACTCTCATAGTAGCTCAGTCTTGAAATGTTGAAAACTTCTAGTTGACCCTAAGCTCTAGAGATCACAAGAGCTCTCATGTTACTGTCATAATCCTAACCCCTGATTAGGTTCTCAGAAGGAGCAGACATTGCTCTTGGTATTCCCTCCTCAAATAGTTGTTGGATGAGCAAGTCTAGATCATTGTTATGAGGAGGTTGCTGAGTATGGACAAGTTTAAGAGAGGGTGGTGAATCCTCAATGTCCATACTCTGGGAAGAACTCCCAGGTTCTGTGGTTATCAAGACTTTCTCCCCCTTTTTGGTAGCATCACCCTCTTGACTAGGTGAGCTGGGGAATTGGTGCAAGACATCTACAGGTTCTTGTGGACCTGGTTGAGTTGTCCTCCTTGGTTTCTCAGCTAACTTTCCCTTAAGATCGGTGATCTTAAGTTGCTGGTCACTGACCCTCTTCTATAAGATAGTCACCTGAGATTCCAGGTGAGCTATCTTTGAAACTAAGTACGTGCATGTTTCTGTCAGTTTGTGCACCTTTTGTTTCATACTCCGCTTATCTTCAGTTGAAGAATCACTGGGGGATGAGAGAATTGGACATGAGAGAATTGGACCTAAGTCTTCTTCCTCATCACTAGCATGGTGATCTTGGCTGCTAGATTTCCCCTGCCTAATGACAGCTTCCAGAGAAGTGTCAAGAGGCTGGGTTGCCATGGTTGAGGTCCTATTGATGTTATCACTTGTAAAAGTGAGAGCCTCTTCCATATGGATCTCTTGAACAAGTTTAGGAACATCCACCTCAGTGGAGGGTAGATGATGTGGGCTAGACCTGGGTGAGTCAGAAATACTCATCTGTCTTTGAGCAGGGGTGGAAAAGAGAGACTCATGGTATTCACTAACATCCAAGTCCTCATTATCATAAAAGTCTAAGCTGGGTATTGGTTGGTTGAGATCTAGAGGTTGGGGATGGTAGCTGTCCCCTGAAGGTTGATCACTTGAGTTTAGAGACTCAGAGTGAAGGCTAGAAGCTGTTTGGGTAATGAGCTCATCAGCCTGAGCATGAGGAACCTCAAAACAGATTATTGGAAAGATGGGATTGGTCTGCTCCTTAGGGGAAGTGGGAGCTAGAGATTCCACTTCCTCCGGTATGGGTTGTGATATGTGAGCCTGCACATGCTTAGTAGCAAGTGCAGGGGTTTGTTTGGATTTTCTTTTGTAGGTGATGGTGATGGTAGGCTGTGTTTGAGGTGGTTGAGAAGTGGAGGGTGTGGGATCAACACTAGCTGGTCCTGTTAGGTTGTCACCCTGAGCAATGAGCTCAAATATTTATGGGACAAGGGCCGTTTCTACCCCTGAGAAGCCAACAGTTGGCTTCTTCAAGACTTTGAAAATGCTAGGCCTCATTTATCCCAATTTAAGAATATTTCCTGTTCCCCACAACTGTGGTCCTAATTCACAATTAAGAATGTGTTGAACATAACTGGGGAACATGTAATATTCTAAGGAGTCCAAGTTAGCAAGTAAATTTGTATAAACAAACTGAGAGTACCTGAACTTGACCCCTTGTACCATCCCATGGACTATTGTAAGGCCCCGTTCCCGGGACGCTTATAGCTGGACCATCATAGCATAAAACATTTTAAAACATAAATTACTTTTGCAGTGGAAATCAAAAACTTTTATTTATAATTAAAACATGCCATTTCATTACATTACATCATTCATTTACATAACAAAATACAATAACATGTCAAAATGTGGATGCCAGCCTCAGAATGCTCCCAGTAGCTTATGCATCCATGCCTGCAACTCCTCAGCATCAACAATATACCTGCCAACTATTATGCATACAAAAAGTTAGCGACGCTGAGTGAGTTCTAGTTTTATAAATAAAATACTTTACTTTCGTTAAATCATAACCTTCATAATCGTACGTGATCACACATTATACGTACATATTGATAATATTTATTTATTATCTTCATCATCCTTCATTCGTTCGTTCATTACATCTTTTACCATTAATCAGATCCTGTCTCATGCAATACCCCTGACTTATGTCCGTAGACCGATACTATGTCGGGGCCTGTAAATAAACCCCCGACTCATGTCCGAAGACCGACACAGTACCGGGGTACGCGACAAGGATCCCGTCTCTGTTTGCAACACCCCCGACTCATGTCCGAAGACAGGCATAGTACCGAGGTGAGCATCACGACCTCATTCAGGTCAATCTCAAGGATTAGACCCCCATACGAGTCATTATTACACTCCCTTTGATTTTATCTCAAGGATAGACTCCCCGTGTGCATCCTTCGGGTTAGCTAAACCGCACACAGTTGAGCTGACGACAACATGGTCGTGCACCTCCATTCAATTTGCTTGCAAGACTTTCATTCATTCGTTATGTTCCACTTTTCATTATCATTATCTTTCACTTCGTTACATAATACTTTACATACATTCATACATCATACCTCGTAAAGTCATAACATAATACATAACGTATTACATAACATAATACATATGTTTTGAAAACCATTTAACGAAGAATGATAACACATCACACACACAGATACACATCATAAACCTCATCATATCACCATGCATACATCAAGCATAAGCCATCACAACACCCGAGAACTAATCGCAACCATCTACCTCTTAAAACCCCTTAGAAAATCCTAAGTCCAAGATGAAGCACAATTAAACATTTCAGGCGCATGAGCATAAAAACTCTAAGTATAAAACACTCTAGGCGCATTAGCACTATACAGGCGCATGAGACCTACTTAGGCGCATTACCACTATGCAGGCGCATGAGCCCTGCTTAGGCGCATCAACACTTAGGCGCATGAGCAACTCTGGGTGCATGGGCACTATTTGGGCGCATGGCCAACACTTAGGCGCATCAACCCTTATTCTAGGAGCATGAACTATTGTTCAAGCGCATGTCCACTATTTGGGCGCATCACCTTGGGCGCATGAGGACAGTTAGGCGCATGAGAACTTTCTAAAAATTTCTAAGCTGCCAATAATCAACCGAAACCTTTCTAACACTACCCAAACACAGATCTAACATACTAAGGCCCTTAAAACATACTAACAACAATTCTAACCACCAAAACAAAATCAAAACTTAAATCATAGAACATCATTCGAACAAATTGCAGAAGGTTAACTCTTTAAAACGTTTATCCGGTATGCATAATAGCCCCCAAGAAGTTGAAAATCAGTAAAAGAGGGGTTCTAGAAACTCACCTTGAAGCAGATCTTCGAACTAAATACCTCCACTAGCAATTCAGCTCCAAAATTCCCGAAAACAAACTCTAAAACACCAAGAACTTCGGTTTAGAACTCAAAACCCAGCTGAAACCGAACTCATATTCGAGAAAACTCACCTTTGCAGCTTCTTCTTCCTCTTTCTCTCTCTAAAACCGAGAGCTTTCTTCTTCTTTTTTAGCCGATGAGCAGGTTGAAGAAACCGAAATGGGCGGCCATACCCATTTATATAATAAAATATTAAAGTTTTTTTCTTTTTACAACTTTAACCCCTCCACTTGTGTCCATATTCTTTTCTTTCTATATACTTTTCCTTGTTCTTCTTTTTAATAAATATTCAGGGTGTTACAAGTCCACCCCCCTTAAATAGGTTCCATCCCCGAAACCTATCGCTTCTTGAACATTTACGGGTGATGTTGTATCACCTCTCCCCTGATTTTATACATAGGCTTAGTCCCCTTCTAGGCTCCACTGTACTCGCACAAGTGGAACCACCATTCTCCTTAGCCCTTCTCTTCTTTCTGTCATAAACGGCCACCAATTGCTTCTTGTAGTAGAATCCTTTGTCCATCTCAGTATTCTCTAGTGGCACGATCATATCCTCATCGATTGAGCACTTTCTTAGACGAGATACATGGAACTTCGGATGACTTCCACTTAACACGTCGGGTAGCTCCAGTCGACATGCCACTTCTCTTACCTGAGCAACAATTCAGAATGGCATTATATAACTCGTTATTAGCTTTCCTTATTTCTCTGAATCGAATGATCCCCGTCTCCACGACGAGGCCTTCATCATTACTACATCGCCGTAGGTCGGCACCGAACTCTTGTCGGGCACGGTAGATTAAACCATCTTCTTACGACACTCAGAGTTTTGTCTCATAGGCTACTAGCCAATTCATCCGAAGGTGTACGCCTATCCACCTAAGTTCGTCCTGAACAGTCAAGCAGGAGACACGCGCTCTCCCAATTCTATCGTGCAATCCTCTTGGGCATCAGGTATCCTATTGGACTTACCAGTAGAAATTTCTACATCGAAGGCCTCATCGATCATTCTACTCCTAGCATGCAACTTACCACAAAAGGAAGCATGAATGAAACTACTACTAGCACCACAATCAAAGCATAGATGCACAAATTTAAATTACCAAAAACGTACCTGACGTCACATCGGGGTCTACTCTAGCCTCCTCCCGGTCATAGCGAATGCTCTGACCTTTATCCTCTGCTCTCCTTCCTCACACCGGAGCTTCCTACCCTCGACTTCTTGCAGTCTCTGCTCACATGTCCAGTCTCGCCACAGTCGTAACATTTAGCCATGTGACAACCCCTCGCCCCGTGGCCCTCTCTTCTACACTGGAAGCAGACGTTCGATCCCCACCTGCACTCCCCCTCATGGCCTCTACCACACTTCTTGCATACCTCTTCCCTCTCAGTTATCCTCTTCCGATCATCGAACCTCATCGTCTTAACTCCAGCCATAAATTCACCATCATCATTATCCCGCCTTCCGTTCACACTCTTATCATAACCTCGCTCCTCCTCTTCATCCATTATGGCCACCGCCCCTCGCTCATCATACAGCCTCCCCGCTAGGTAGACCACCGACCGAAACGTACCTGGCCGGGCAGCTATCAGATGTCTGCGGATCTCTGCTGGCAAACCTTGAATATACCTTTTGATCTTTCTTGACACAGGCGTCACCTGATCTGGCACCAACCTTGCCATCTCATTGAACTTCGTGGTGTACTGCTGGCGAGTCATCGTTCCTGCCTCTAGCTATAGGAACCCCCTGTCGACCTTGTCAAGCTCTCTATGAGGGCAAAACTCCTCAATTACCAACCTCTTCAGCTCCTTCCACCTCCTGACTGCCCTGGTACCCTCAGCCTGGACAATGTTGTCCCACCAGTATAAGGCTGAATCCATAAATGAGTGGGTAGCAAACTTCACCTTCTTATCCTCGCAGCACTCGCTGATGTCAAGTACCACTTCCATCTCTCTCACCCAATGTTGTGCAACAGCAGCACTCCTATTTCCATCCAACATACGGGGCTTACACCTTTGGAATGCTCCATAGCTGCATCCCTTTGCAGTCTCCCGCGCAGCTTCCTCCTCCTCCTCATCATCACTAGAAATAACCATATCAGTCTCTGGCTGCTCCCTTCCCCTTGAACCTCCTTCCTCGCCTCCTCGTCTAGAGGTCCTCCTCTTCTCACTCTCCTTCTTCTCATCCTCCTTCACAGCTCGGATAACTTCAGTCACTATAGATGATAGAATCGTCTGCATGACCTGATGAACCTCTTTGACCACCGCCTCCTTCAATGAGGCCCTTAGGTTGGCACTCTCGTCTTCACCATCCTATTGACGAAGCTCTGGCTCTTTAGCAGTCGTCTCAGTAGTCTTGGCCTAGCTCCTCATGACACGAGTCCTAACACCACATCCACCCCGACCTCCACCTCGTGAAGCCTTAGAAGACCTACTGCCAGCCATCTAGAACACTACAAGATTCAAACACCAACACGGTCAATCAAGGTAATAGCTCGAGTTATGTCAAGTATAGTAAGTCCCTAATCATAGTGGCCAGTTGTGATTAGCCACTTACTTTACCCTTCATTCCCCAAGCATTTCCTATCCTGACTACATCAGTATCTAAATCTACAAAAAAGCACACAAGCCACATAACATGCATACATACTACCGGTTAACATTTAACTTACATAGAAGCTTACATAAAACCTTTACCTGCAGGCATGTAGCTACTAGGACTGACATCCCTTTCCTTTCGTCCCATTCTCAGTTTAAGATTCGGTTTTTGAAAATATTTACCTAATTCTCTTAAACTTTAGCACTAATACCAACTTGTAAGGCCCCGTTCCCGGGACGCTTACAGCTGGACCGTCATAGCATAAAACATTTTAAAACATACATTACTTTTGCAGCAAAAAATCAAAAACTTTTATTTATAATTAAAACATGCTATTTCATTACATTACATCATTCATTTACATAACAAAATATATTACCATGTCAAAATGTGGATGCCAGCCTCAGAACGCTCCCAGTAGCTTTTGCATCCATGCCTGCAACTCCTCAGCATCAACAATATACCTGCCAACTATTATGCGTACAAAAAGTTAGCGACGCTGAGTGAGTTCTAGTTTTATAAATAAAATTCTTTACTTTCGTTGAATCATAACCTTCACAATCGTACGCGATCACACATTATATATAGACATTGATAATATTTATTTATTATCTTTATCATCGTTCATTCATTCGTTCGTTACATCTTTTACCATTAATCAGATCCTGTCTCATGCAATACCCCCGACTCATGTCCGTAGACCGATACTGTGCCGGGGCTTGTAAACAAACCCCCGACTCATGTCTGAAGACCGACACAGTACCGGGGTACGCAACAAGGATGCCGTCTTTGTTTGCGACACCCCCAACTCATGTTCGAAGACTGATACTGTACCGGGGCCGGAGTGATGAAAATTGTCATCCCCTGTACTGTAGCAGACAGTGCCTTCTCCCCATCCATGGTGACCTCTTGACAGGCCCGCCAGAATTCAAGCAACTAATCCTCATAGAGAGGAGGATTGATTGTAAGGGAGGTGAAGTAGTGAGACGTAGAAAGGTACCTACAAACATCTGAGAAGCTTGGATCCTTCTCAGAGATCAACAGGGCAACTTAATTGTGTTGCCTGTGTAGATGCATGGTGAAATCAAGGTCGTTTCTTCGATCGATGTTGGGCATCTGGGGAAGCTTATCAGTGAAGAAAGGAAGAAGAAAGTGAGTTTGGGGTGAAAATAGGTTAAAGATTGTAAGAGTAGAGAGAAGAAAAAGAACCGTTGAGAAGATATATGCAGTGGATTTGAAACAAAGTTAGAACAAAAAGATAAACTTTGAAATCCGTAAGTGGGTCCCCTTCTTAAAAAACGCCCAAAAAGTTAGTTTTCTTGGAAGTTGAAAATCTTCCGAAGGTATTTTTGCTTCGAAAGTTTTTTTTTTTTTTTTTTTTTTTTTTTTTTTTTTTTTTTTTTTTTTTTAAAGAAAAGCTTCCAAAGGCAACTTTGCTTCGGAAGATATTTCAAAGAGTTGTGAAAATTTGGCTTTGGAAGGAATATACCTAAAGAAATTTCTTCCAACATAAATTTTGCTTCGGAAGAACTAAGTCAGAAAATTATTATCCGTAGATAATAAATCTTCCGAGACGAAATTGCTTTCGGAAGATATGTGTTCTTTGAATGCATTTAAGTATTTATAAGCACATTTAAGCTTCAGAGGATATTCCAAGAATTTCTTTCGAAGGTAATCTCTTATGAGTAGCTAAATGATTTAAAGACATAAATTTCTTTCGAAGGTAATTTGAGTTCTTCCGAAACAAAATAATAAATTTTCACAAATCTAAGGAATATCTTAAAAAAATTGATTTACTTCCAAAGAGAACTGGGCTTATGAAGGTGATAATATAGACAACTTAGAACACACAATTATTAGAAATAATGTTGATTAAGTGTTTAAAGAAAAATTTATTCAAGTTAATCATCCCAGTAGCTGATATAAGATATTTAAACCACTGTTCATCAAAAGCTTTAGTGAACAGATCAACATATTGTTCATTTGTGTTAACCTTGATTAGTTTGATTAATCCTTTCTCAAAATTATCTCTAATCAAATGATACCTGATGTTGATGTGTTTGGTCCTAGAGTGCTACATAGGATTCTCTGTAACAAAGATAGCACTGTTGTTGTCTATGTGGATAGGAGTCTGCTTGAAATTGAATCCATAGTCTAGCATCTGATTCTGAATCCAAAGCACTTGAGCATAACAGCTTGCAGCAGCAATGTATTCAGCTTCAGCAGTTGATACAGACACACAGGATTGCTTCTTGCATTGCCAAGAGACTATCCTTCCACCAATGAATTGACATCCCCCAGATGTAGACTTTGCAGTCATGTTGCAGCCACCATAGTCACTATCTGTATAAGCATACAGATTAAAGTCTGAATTCTTTGGATACCAAAGGCCTAGTTTAGGAGCACCTTTGAGGTATCTGAGAATTCTTTTCACGGTAACTAGGTGTGACATCTTGGGGTTGGCTTGATATCTTCCACATATGCATGTGGCAAACATAATATCAAGCATGCTAGCAGTGAGGTACATAAGAGACCCAATCATAGCCCTGTAGAGATGTTCATCAACACACTCCCCCTCAAGATCAGGACCAAGGGAGTGGTTTCTGGCTATTGGTGCCTTTGCAACCTTACAATCAGTCATCTTGAATCTTGTAAGTATGACTTGTACATACTTTGACTGACTAATGAAGATGCCATTTTCAACCAGCTTCACTTGAATTCCTATAAAGAAGTTGAGTTCCCCCATGGCACTCATTTCAAATCTATCCTTCATTAGCTTCTTAAAGTCTTTGCAGAGCTTTGGATTAGTTGAACCAAAGATGATGTCATCTACATATATCTGAACGAGCATTATGTTATTCCCTGTTTCTTTGATGAAGAGAGTCCCATCAATAGTATCTCTTTTGTATCCATGTTGACGAAGATACTTTAATAGTGTCTCATACCACTTTCTTGGAGCCTGATGTAGTCAATATAGAGTTTATAAAGCTTGCAGACATAATCAGGATGATCTGGGTCTGCAAAGCCAGGTGGTTGTTTGACATAAACTTCTTCATCTATCACCCCATAGAGAAAGGCACACTTTACATCAAGTTGGCAGACCTTGAAATCATTGGATGCAACATAAGCTAGGAATATTCTTATAGCTTCAAGTCTTGCTATAGGAGCAAAGACACCAGTGTTGTCAATTCCTTCTTCTTGAGTGTACCCCTAGACAACCAGTCTAGCCTTATTCTTGATGACAATCCCTCTATCATCAGTCTTGTTCCTAAATACTCATTTGGTTCTGATGAAACTTTTCCCTTGAGGAAGAGGACATAACTTCCACACCTTTTGTCTTCTGATTTGAAGCAACTCTTCTTGCATTGCGTCAATCCAGCTTCCATCCTTCAAAGCCTCATCAACTTTCTTAGGCTCAATCTGGGATAAGAAACAAGAATGCAAAAAAACATTGCTCTCATGTATTTGTCCTCTTGTTCTCACCCCTGTGTCAACATTTCCATTGATGTTTATGGTGGGGTGTGACTTATGGATCCTAAGTTGAGGGATCACAGCAAGTTGATTTGAGAGATCTAAGAGAAATTTAGATCTGGCAAAGAAGTGCTACCCACCACATCAACACACTTATCAAGAGAAGCTTGATCCAATAAGTGTGTTACATCATTAATGTTATCTTCTATGGAGTGGTTATCAGCATCAAGAAATTACTGATCACTATCACCACCTTCATTTCCTTCTACATTTGAAGTTCCTTCAACTGGATTTGGAGCCTCTGAGCTAGAATTTAAGGCATCTAAGATGAATTAGCAGTATTTGTCATGTTTGTGCTGATAGGAGCTTTACTTGTAGGGTTAGTTACCATTGGAGCTGAAGTAGTATTCTTGTTTGGTCTTCTTAGCTCAAATCTTGGGTCAGGATCACCTGTTGATATATTATCTATAGATCCTGAAACATTCGCACAAGACTTGTTAAAACAGTTGGTAGCTAAATCAAGATCAAACAGCCAATCCGGACCAGAACCTTTAACACTGGGAGTGTTTTCATTGAAGGTCACACTGGCTGACTTCTCAATTACTCTAGTTCTGAGGTTGTATACTCTATAAGCTTCAGCTTGAGAGGAGTATCCAACAAAGTGTCCATCATCTGATTTCTTAGAAAACTTGGCTACTTGATCTTTGGTATTCAAGATGGTGCATGGACATCCAAATGACCCGAGGAAACCAATGAATGGTCTCCTTTTGTGCCATAGCTCATAAGGAGTCTTACCATGAGTCTTAACTACTAAAACTCTATTCTGCACATAACAGGCTGTGTTGACAGCCTCTGCCCAGAAGGTGATAGGCAGTTTAGAGTCAGGCAACATGGTTCTAACAGCCTCAATAAGTGTCATGTTTCTCCTCTCAGCAACACCATTTTGCTGAGGAGTCTTTAGAGCACTATATTGTCTTGAAATACCCTTTTCATCACAAAATGTATTAAGGATTTGGTTTTTAAATTCTGTTCCCTGATCACATCTTATGGTTTTGACCTTGTGATCATATTGATTCTTAATTTTCAGAATGAAGTTCTTCAAGATCTTAGGAGTCTCATCCTTAGTTCTAAGGAAGAAGATCCAAGTGAATCTTATGAAGTCATCTGTGATCACTAAACAAAAAGAGGTCCTTCCTAGACTCATTACACTGGTGGGGCCAAACAGATCCATATGTAACAAGTGTAGGGGAGTAGTGATGGAGTTGGTTTCCTTTGGCTTGTGAGACACTTTGTGTTGCTTTCCTTTCAGGCATGCAACACAATGGTCATCACTTGTAAACTCTTTCTTTGGCATTCCAGTTACCAAATCATTTTCAATCAATTTATTCATGTTTTTAAAGTTTACATGGCACATTCATTTATGCCAGAGGAAAGACTCATCACTATTTGCTTTAGATAGAAAGCAAGACACTTCTCCAGAGGGAGTTGTTTCTTACAGATCCATCTTGTACATGTTTCCCTTCCTGGGGGCTCTGAGCAGGATGTACTCCTGAGTAATAACCACCCCAGGCTTGAGAACAATGCACTCATGCTCAGTGAAGAGCATGTGATGTTTTTGGTCACAAAATTAGGACACACTCAAAAGATTGTATCTAAGCTCCTTGACAAAGTTTACCTTCTCAATACTGAGCTTACCATTTGAGACCATGCCCCTGCCAGTGATGTAACCTCCTGCATCTCCTCCAAAAGCAACTGGCCCTCCATCAAACTTCTCAATGTTTTGAAGCAAGGAGCCATTGCCTGTCATGTGTCTCGAGTAGCCGCTATCAATAATCCATACATTCCTATTGGTTTTCAGTTGCCCCTGCTTAAAAAGAGACGATTTAGTTATATTTGGGAACCCAAGCATCATTGGTCTTGGGCTTGTCAAAGTGGATAGAAGACAATGAAACAATAAGTGATCCTAAGTTCAGGCTTTGAGGATCATTTGCTATTGCTGATGATAAACTTTCAGTCACATGGTCTTCCTTCATCTACCATACCACCTTCAGAAGATTGGGCTTGACCTTCAAAGCTTTGGAAGTTTTAACAACTTCAGAAGATTTGGAGACTGGGCCTTCGGAATATCTAGTTTTCACTACAGCTGGCTTTGGTGCTTCAGAAGTATTCCTTTCTTCCGAGACCATTTTTACTTTCGAAGGAAATGTACCACCTATTTTCCTTTTCACTTTAGAGCTTCCGAAGGAAACAAATTTTCCTTCTGAAGCTAACTTTTCCTTCTTCTTCCCAGAAGCTTTCTCTTTGATCATCTGGATGGTGCTTTTGGGATTGTAGATGCAATCCTTAGCCAGATGAGAAGTACTACCACACATGATGCAGTCCATTTGATTCCTTTTAGGAGTCTTCTTCTGAGAGCAAGACTGAGCTTGAACACTTTCTTTCTCCAGCTTCTTCTTCACAGATGATGCAGCAAGCTTCTTAGGGAGAGACTTGCTCTTGGAGGAGGATGGTTCAGACTATGTAGCAGTGGTACACAGCAATTCAACATTCTTTTTGCTGGAATGAGTTGGAACTATACTAAAACTCCCGGTACTAGAGTTTGTAGTTGATTCCTCAGCCTTTACCACTTCAAACCCTGTAGAGATGAACACTTGTTTCTGCTTGGAGTCAAAAGTGGCCTTGATCTCTTGAGCCTTCTTTGATCTTCTCTTTGCTTTTCTGATTAAGTTCTTCCTCTTTGTCTTTGTCATACCAGCCTTCTTACTCTCCCCAGGAGCATGGTGACCCTTTTTGGATTAACTCTCTTCACTTATTTCAGAGTCATCCCTCACCATCTCCTCTTCATCCTCTTCAATACTAGGGTCTATGAGGGGAAGCTCATCTTCACCAGTTCCACACCTTGGAGATCTTACAGATAATAGAGTGTGTAGAGGAGCTATCTCAGTAGATCCCAGTCCCTACTTATTTTGATAACAAACTTTTTCATGCAGAGATGAGGATATGATTTTCTTGAAGGTCTCTTCTTC
Source organism: Flaveria sonorensis (assembly GCA_025506505.1). NCBI lineage: Eukaryota > Viridiplantae > Streptophyta > Magnoliopsida > Asterales > Asteraceae > Flaveria > Flaveria sonorensis. Next base: position 27,960,669 of record CM046424.1, on the reverse strand, counting down.
AAGAACACATTTTTCAACTCTGGCTTTGCTGATCACAAGCTCGGCTTGGCATTCAGTCAACTTTGTAATGAGATCTTTAATTTGAGTCTTGTAATTTGTTTGCTCATGTTTAAGAGTTGAAATTGTTTTCTCTAGATCTTCTATCTTAAGTTTATAGTCCTTTTCAGCTCTTTTAAAATCAGCTTTTAGGGTATTCAAGGACTCAATATCAGATCTCATTTCCAAGTTGTAGGACCTGCATATATTCACTTAAGCAATACATTCAGGAGAGCAAAGATGTTCTAGTACCTTAGCCTTATCATGGTCAGCCATGAGTGCTTGATTTGGTGAAGTATCTTCAGCCTGAAAGCTCTAGTCAAAGCCTTCTTCTTCAACGGCAACAACAGCTTGTTGTCTTGGCTTCTCATTCTGGTGCCCTCCATCAGTGTAGTTTGGCTTTGATGATGCTTGGCCACCATTTCACTTAGGTGCCTTGCATTCTCTGGCAAAGTGACCCATCTGGTTACATTTGTAACACTTCACTTTGCTTTTGTCTAGTCCAAACTTGCCGCTGGCAGCATTACTGGGAAACCTTCTCCCTGTCCTCTTGTAGAACTTCTGGGCTCTATGAGTGAGAAGAGCCATCTGCTAGACTATCTCCATGTATTCCAGATCATCTGGATGGATACAATCCAGGTCTTCAAGAGTGAAAAGAAAGTTGCCTGAACTTTCATCAGTAGAGACAAAGGCTTGAGAGGTGCTTGTCTCTTGGAATGGACTTCCTTGGATGTAGCATTCTTTGGGTGTCACTGGGAAGGTGATGAAAGGACCCTTTTATGAAGTTTTAGGATAGCAGATAAGATGGTCCTATGGTTCTCTACTATCCCTTTCACCCATATGAAGGGCAGAACTCTGGTGAGTGTTGGAGTTACCAGATGGGTTTTACATGTTCATCTCCATCTGGTATCTACTGAGTGTTCCATATAACTCAATGAGAGTCAGGGTCTTGAGGTTTTCAGTCCTCTTAATGACCACATAATAGTGTGTCCATTGTCTGGGAAGAGAGGACATGAACTTCCTAACAATATCCCTATTCTCAATAGTTACTCCAACATCAGCCAGAGTATCCACAATCTCAACATACCTGAAATACTGTTGAGTCATGGTTTCACCTGTCTTGAAGGTGAAATTTTCAAACTACTACTTCAAGAGGTCCTTCTTGTTTTCCTTGGCTTCATTGGATCCCTCATACATCAGTTTCAGTGCATCCCACAGTTGTTTAGCGGTCTTGACCTTCTTGAAACCTCTGTAGATGGAATTTGGAAGAGCAGACTGAAGGGCTGTCATGGCTTTCTGATCAATGTCAATCTTCTTCCAGTCTTCTTTAGAGAAGTCAGCCTTTTCTTTGAGTATCATACTACCACCAGCAGCAGCTGAAGTGGTGGATGGTACATGAGGTCCATTGACAACAGACTCCCACATCCTGGAATCCTGAGACTTGATGAAGCCTTCTATTCTTTGGCACCAAGTGTCAAAATCCTCAGGAGTGATCAGTGGGGACTTTGTCATAGTTCCAGTTTCCATATCAGCCTTAGAGATAACTGCCATTTGAAGAGTTAAGTGATGTGTGAAGCTAAGAGGATTAAAGATGGTGAGATCTTACAATCAAGAGCCTGTAATGCTCTGATACCAATTGCAGGATCGGGTAAGGGTGCTTAAGTTTGCAATTAGATTCATAGGAGGAGGGAACTTTAGATCACTTAACAATTCAAATAGGGAACTGATAACTATTTAGAAGATACTAAACCAACATAAGTAATGTAAGTGAAACAAGAACAAAATCATAAGAACACAAGATAAAGTTTTCAAGGAAGTTGTATATTGATTCTCTAGTTTTATTATAAGTGTGTTCAAGTATATCTTAGTTACAAGAACTTGAGACTCTTATATACTACAACCTACGACCATCAATATACAATAAGACAGTTGGGATTTGGCTAATCTAGACAACAAGATCAATCTATAGTCAAAAGGCAGATTGCCTTTTGACTAGTGACTATGACATGCCATAGCTCACTGACTTTATCTAATAAGACAAGTCTACAGGAATAATTATAGGAAGTTACAGGCAAAGATCTTTTTCTACAGTTTGATAAAGTATAGAGGTTTCACCAACTAATGAAAAGCAGGTGAGTCTTCAGAGCAGCAGCGGAAGGTACAATAGCTTTATCAAAAAGTAACTCAGAGAAAGCATATTTTCTCTGTCTTCGGAAGAAATCATTCTTCTCATCAAAATGGCTTCGGAAGACTTTGTCTTGTGAAGCTTCAGAAGACTTCATCTTTGGCATCGGAAGAAAGGGTCTTTGGCTTCGGAAGATTTCACACTTGTAATATTTTCTGATAAGTGTGAAACTTCCAAAGCAACTTCTTCTGAACTGTTGGCTTCGGAAGATCTTACACTTAGACTTATTTGTGAGTGTAAGACTTCCGAAGCTAGTTCATCCTTGTTCCTTAGTGCATGCTGGAAGACTTGGTTGTTTTGGTATCCTTTGGTTGCATCAGCCTTTAATCTTCAGATGTTCCTTACAGACTCAGTTGGCTTAACATTCAATTTTGGAAATATCAACTCTTCTGCTTCTCTTTTTCGTTTCTGTTCAAATGGATTTCTGAAAGATTTATCTTTTCTTAAACAGATGGTTTTGAGGGATTTGAAGTTGTTAGTTTTCTTGAACATTTTAAGGATGTCTTCAAATTCATATCCTCTGTACATTGCATCATGATTTATCAATTCAAGCTCAGCCAACTCCTTTAAATCATGAATTTGAATAGCATTCACCAGAGCAGAGTACTCTGTGAAGAATTGTACAAGCCCAGAAATCCTTTTTACCATGAACATGTTCCAACTGTTATCATACTTCCAGGCAATGATTTTTACATTAGTTTTGCCTTTGGGAGTAGACACACCCTTGATCATCTTAGAAGTGGTCATCCCTTCTTGTAGCTTTAATTGGGAGGGTTCAATGAACCATTCTGGGTTCTTGTGAAGCATAGGGGCCAGAACATCTTGATCATTGGTGGTTAGTTGAACATCTTGAGCAGATGTTCTTGTTCTTGGTTTTCTGCCTGTTACCTCTTCTTCAATTAACTGAAGTCTCTCCTTCTTTTCTTTAATCATCTTTAAATTTGCAGCCCTAAGAGAGTTGGTCTTCATGTTACCCAACTTTCTTCTTATGAACCCTTGCATGGATAAATAGTCCTTCATTTCCCTGTCAGTCATACTGTAGGGATCAGGATATGCTGATTTAGTTTCTTGTTGCTTTGCAGGCTTAGCAGCACTAGAGGAGATCTTGGTAGTTTCAGTCATCTTCTCATAATCAGTGACAAAAGTGGGGTCAAGTAGCATTTCCATCTTTTTCACCTCTTCAACCATTGCCTCATAAGTCATGTTAAAGACTATATCTACCTCATATCCATGATTAATCAAATACATTGCTTTAATCATGAGATCATCTGATTTGGCCTTTTCTATCATTTCTTCAACAGATGGTTCATCCCTATCATCACCTCCTTTAATCTCTCCTTCCTCCAACGAAATCACTTCAAGCACCTTTTGCATTTCCTTTTCAGCCTTTTCATGTTCTTCCAGAAACTCAGCAATAGCTTCAAGGCTCCTCGGATCATCTTTCTGTTTCTTAACAAGGGGTTCTTCTTCAACCATTGGTAGTTTGCCTTTGGCTTTCTCTGTTAAGTACTTCCTTTTTCTTGAATAAATATGCAATCTAGGTACAGAGGATGATGGGATAGAGGCTTCTATGTTTTGTTTCTTTCTTTCAATCTCAAGCTTTTCAGCTTCCTCCTTCTGTTTATCAGCCCTTTCTTTCTGTTTTTCAGTTTCAGCTTTTAGTTTTTCACCCATTTCCCTTTCTTTCAGATCTTCACATAAGTTTTTGATCAATTCTTGTTGTTCAACGATTAAGGAGACTGCTGGAACAAGTTGCAGCTTCAATTCTTCTTCTATGGGAATAGGATTAATAGGAATGACAACAATTGGCTCTGCAGGAGTTCTCACATCTTTGATGTAGTCCCAAATTTCAATGATAAACTCATTGGAGGAGTACATATCTAGATCATCTATAAGCTCTTTCATCACTGAATCTTCTTCAGTAGTGATCAGAGTGTACAACAATAGCCAAACTTTCTTCTCTCCCAACCCCACCAAATTCTTCCTGTTGTGAGGTTCCTACATTTTCTGTTTCTTCATTGCCTTGATCTGTTACTTCTCTTTCCACCTCTTCCTTTAATTGAGCAAGTAAATCTAATTCAGAAGTTCTTTTGTTTAGGGCTTCAATTTGTTTGTTGAGATCAGCTATAATGTTTGTTTGCATCTCAATAAGGTTTTCTTGATCTTCCATAGCAATAGTCTGGATAGCTGTAGTATCCAAGTGACCACTTATTTCTTCTCTTGACATCTCCAATGAGGCTTTGAGTCTCTTAATCTCATCATCTTTCTTTTTCATTTCAGCCTCATGTTTGGTTTTTAAATCTTTCAACTCCTTTTCTTTTTCATCAAGTTCAAGGATTCTGTCATTGATGATCCTTACCCTTGTTTCAAGTGTCTTCTCCATTCTTGCAACCTTCTGTAACAAATCTGAGATCATTCTATCTTTCTCATCTGGTCTATTAATCTCTGATGCAGCAAAGCTTTCTGAAGGGCCTTCCTCTGAGAGTATTTGTCTCTCAGGAAGTTATCCAACTGGATGATCATCCTCCTCATCAGATGATGATTCAAAAGAATCTGATGAGCTGGCAGATTCACCAGACTCAACAGATGTAGCAGTAGCATGTGGAGAAGAATCAGAGGGAGATACTTTATGGATTTGGATTGGTGAGTATGGAGGTGAATCAGTGAGAAAAGCTCTAAATGGAGATGGAATTGCTTGTTCATGTACTAAAGGCATAGTGTGAGAATCACCACCTACATCTCCTTATGGTGACACTGTCCTTAGTGTGTGTTCATCCTCCTCAGCATGCTCTTCAACAATGTGTTGAACAAGAGCAGTTGGTTGTTCTTCAATGTTTTCTTGTATATCAGCCTATTCTTCCACAGCTTGTTCCTCAACAGCTTGTTCCTCAACAGCTTGTTCCTCACAATAGGAACAACGTCATCTGCAGCTGCTTCTAGAACTTCTTCTGGGTTTATCTGTTGCAACATCCAAGGAAGTAGTGGAAAGAAGGTTCCACTATAAAAATTTTTGGGGATCTCTCTTCTTGATGTACTTATAAGACTTGGCATTGTAATAAGGAATATCCATAACATTGCCTTCTTGCACAAGATTGGGAAAAGATTCATTTATGAAGCATTGGATAAACCTCGGATACATAAGGAACATGTGCCTTCTCTCTTCCTGAATGTTTGATATCAGTCCATTGAACACATATGTAGACATGTTCAAAGGTCTGTTAGTGCACAAGGCACAGATGGCTGATGATATGGTGATGGGGATGTCATTCCAACCTGTCTTCCTCTTGGATAAGCAATGTTGGAATAAGTAAATAAGAAATCTCCATTGGAGATCAACTAACCCTTTGACTATTTGCTTCCCTTCAAATTCACCTTCATAGCCAATGTTGGCAAAGAAGGTCATAATATCATCTTCTTCAAGTTCTAGAGGAGAGTTGGCATCATCCTCAAACTACAAACACTATCTCACAGTTTGTTCTATGATTGCTAATGAATGATCATTAGTAATTCTTCCTGTTATGGTCTTTTCTCCATTAATTTCTGTAACTGCAGCAGTTCCCTAAAATGATCTTATGAAGCTTTCATAAATGATTGGTCTGACTGTAATGGCATGTGCCACTTTGGTTATGGATATAAATCTGATCATATCTCTCAGACCTTTAGCTTCAGGCACATTTGCATCAAGAAATCCACTGACATTATGAAGCTTGCTGCATGTTAGATTAGCCATGATCCTGCAATAGATACAAATGAATTAGCAACACTCTAACACATATATATCATATGAACATGATCAGGTTTGACTTTTCACATTTGACATTTTTTCAGGTCAAAATTGAAATTTCAAATGCTACTGTTTTATTAGGATGTTGACCCAATTTTGATTTTAGTGAAGAAAGTCATTGAAGTTAAGTTTTCTGCAAGATTTTTGATCATTTTCATTATTTTAAATGTCATTTACATATTGAACATTGGATTTGATTTCCACAGTTTCATGGTTCGGTTCCCCTGTTCATCGTGGTCAAATTAGGATTTGAAACTCAGTCATTCTTTGTTATTCACAATTACATCAGTCTCAATGAACTTTAGAATGTCATTTAAATCCATTGTTCTTGATTGAGATTAAGAATTTTCTAAAACCTTGGGTTCTTTGTTTCATGATTGGTTCGACATTTGAAATTTTCATATCCATTGAGAATCACTTTGTTTTTTATATTACCTTGGTGAAGAATCAAATAGAGATGTTATGAAGTTTGAATGATCAACAGAAACACTTGATTTGTGATTGTTTGAATGATGATGAAAAACAATAGAAGAACGCTCGTCGCACTTTAAAAATTCACTCAAATTTGAAAAGTAATAAATGATTCACAGTAAATGTGTTTAAATAGTACATTTGATAACTTACTCAAATTTTACAAGTGTGAACAAATGCGCATGTTTTAATTTTACTACTGTAGCAAATGCGCATGAACACTTTTCTTTGGGCGCATTTACTGTAGCAAATGCGCATAAACATTTAACATTGGGTGCATTTACTGTGACAAATGCATATAAACAAGTTCACTTTCACGCATTTACTGTATCAAATATGGAAGAGCAAAATAACTTGACCGCATTTACTGTAACAAATGCGGATGAACAATTTAACTTAACTGCATTACTGTAGCAAATGAGGAAGAACAAGTTAAACTGTCCGCATCTACTGTAGCAAATGCGGAAGAACATTAAGTTGTCCGCATTAGTTACACTTGAGTAAAAAACAGTTACCTGCATTGGTTATGTGTCAGGGTTACCTTCACCCGCATTAACCAATACTCTTACCCGCATTAATTTTTGAACTTTGTCAAAAATTAATGTTTTTGCAGATGATGATTCTGACTGTTTTTGCACTAATGTTCTGATTTTTATGAAGATGAGTCTACTGTTTTGATTTTATGAAGTTTTATCAGTTGCTAGAATTATCAATTCTTGCTTGGATTGACTTGTATACCCGGTGTGATACAAGTTTCCCAGTTTTGACTGATCCTGGACTTTGTGCTTCCAAATATCTGCATACACTGAGATACTTATGGTGTAACTTCCACACCAACACAGTCAAACCATTTTGTTTTAATTTTGTCTTAAACAAAAATTGTTGCAAATTTTATGTTTTTGTGAATACTTTCTTTTAAATTTTTAATAACTCCCCTTAAAGTTTATATCCAGATAGGATAGAAACTTTAATGAATTTTAAAATTGAAAGGAAAATATTTCTAATTTTTTTTTGTTATTCGTAATTGTACATGACAAAGAAGTGTACATTATTTGGGATCATATCAATCTTAACTTTCACAAGTGCAAGTAGTCATGACCCTATTGATTGTAGGTATGTTTGTCCTTTTAAACTCATGCTTTGTTAATATTTTAATGCATGTGATCATTATCATGTTTTGAGTGGATTAAACATTCAACATGTACCTCACACTCAGAAGCATAGCAAGATCAACTACCCTCATGAAATGTATGGTAGAACTTTTTCACAGCTTGCATGACCAGGTCATTTAAATTATGAAATCTCATTTATTTTAGGGTAAGGGGGATCCTCATTGGGATTCTTTTATTTTGATCTTTATATTTATTTGATCCACATTAGGATTCTTTTTGCTCTTCACTTTGGAAGGTGATCCACTTTTGGATTCTTTTTGTTCATTCACAAGGAATGTAATTCATCCAGATTGGATGTGTTCCATATTGGGAATCTTTTTGGATCTTAACATCAACACTATGTGCTTATTTCTCCAGATCTTTGCTCAGCAAAACAAAGGAGAAACTGATGTGGGTGAATGAGATTCATAAGATATCATGACCTGGTGTGTTTAGATTACTACACATACACAAATTTAGATAAGTAAAGTACTTACACACCATGAGATGATGGCCTCATAGTTGAATGTGATCTTTAGTTTATCACAACATTTATCTTCTTTTCCAAGATGAGCCTACCCGCATATCAGGTAAGTCATGTCAGTCTTTCAAGATTTTTAAATAAGCACAGTGAATGATATAACGAGTGTAATTATATCATTTCCCATGGGTACATTGCATGTACTACAACAAAATTGACTTCTTTTTGTATTTCAAGTTTTTTTTTTAATGTTTTTGGAAATTTTGATTTTACTCAAGGTTAATCATACCAATTGATTGGACTAAGAATCCAAACCGACTAGGTCAAATGCCTTACTAAACAAATCAGCTAACTGATTGTCCGTGTGAACCTGAATCAACTTGATTAATCCCTTTTCAGCATAGTCTCTCAAAAAGTGATATCTAATTTCAATGTGTTTAGTTTTGAGTGCTGAACTAGATTATTTGTAATAAATATGGCTACTGTGTTGTAAATATGAATTGGTGTGTGCAAGAAGTTAAAACCATAATCAAGCATCTGGTTTTGAATCCATTGAACTTGAGAGCAACATGCTGATGCTGTAATGTACTCAGCTTATGCTGTTAAAATAGATACATTTGTCTGCTTCTTGCACTGCCAGGAGACCAGTCTGGGACCAAGAAATTGACAACCTCCAGAAGTGGACTTCCTATTAAAGTTGCATCCCCCGTAGTCACTATCTGTGTATGCATAGAGATTGAAGTCTCCTTCCTTTGGATGCCATAATCCAAGCGCAGGTTTGCCCTTGAGATATCTAATTATCCTCTTCACAGCATTCACATGAGATTCTTTGGGATCAGCCTGATATCTAGCACAAACACAAACACCAAACATAATGTCAGGTCTACCAGTGTAAGATACATAAGTGAACCTATCATTGATCGATACAGAGTCTGATCTACTGATTTGCCATCAGAGTCTAAACCAAACTTCACTTTAGTATCCACAGGAGTTCTGATGGACTGACAGTCTGCTAAATGAAATTTCTTGAAAATAGATTCCACATATTTTGATTGATTAATGAAAATTCCATTTGTTGTCTGTTGAACTTGCAAACCCAGGAAGAAGGTGAGCTCTCCCATAGCGCTCATTTGAAACTTAGAGTGCATCAGGTTTTAAAAGTCTTTACAGAGTTGTTTATTTGTTGAGCCTAAATGATATCATCCACATAGATCTGGACAAGCAACAGTTCATGTCCTTTCTTATTTCTGAATAAAGTCTGATCAATCTTTCTTTTTTCATATCCATGATCAAGGAGAAAAGATGATAGAGTCTCATACCACTTTCAAGGGGCTTGATGTAAATCATACAGAGCTTTATCAAGCTTGTATACCCTGTGTGGGAAATTAGGATCCTCAAAACCTGGTGGTTGACTCACATAGACTTCTTCTAAGATTTTTCCATACAAAAATATGCACTCTACATCCATTTGATACACAGTGAATTTCATAGATGCAGAGTATGGAAAAAAGAGTCTAATGGCTTCCAATCTCGTAGCAGGAGCAAACACTTCGTCATAGTCTATTCCTTCTTCTTGAGTGTATCCCTGTGCAACTAATCTTGCTTTGTTTCTGATGACAATGCCCCTGTCATCTGTCTTGTTTCTGTATAGCCATCTGGTACCGATAGGGTATTGTCCTTCGGGAAGGTCTACAAGTTGCCATACTTCTTGTTTCTTGAACTACAACAATTCTTCCTGCATTGCCTCAATCTAGCTGTTGTTCTAAAGAGCCTCTTTAATATTCTTGGGTACTGTTTGACACAGAAAGAAAGAAAACAAACATATGTTTGCAATACTTGATTTGCTTCTGGTCACCCGCTCATCTAAATCACCAATGATGTTGGACACCGGATGATTCTTATGTGTCCTGGTGATTGGAATCAAATCACCAGCAATGGACACATCAAGATTGGAGACATTCAGATCATCATGGTGAGAGGCATCTTTAGGATGTGTTGTAGGAGAATGATGAAAGTAGTCAGATGCTTCATTAGCTTTAGCAGCACTTTGAAGAGCTTCATCATTTGCATTTCCTTCAGTTTCAACTGGCATAGATGCTGATTCTGGATTTCTCACTTCAGTGGATGGTTCTGCTGAAGGAGTGGGCATTGAACTAGGACCAACTTCATTTGAATCACTCTGATATTATGCAGCTTGTCTGATAGGACTGGCTTGTAGTGGGACTTCTTCATTATGTTGATCAGTAGAAGAAAAAATCAGTTATTCTATCCATTGTTCCAGGAGATCCTGCATTTGACAAGTGAAACTGATCAAAAGATCTAGTAAATGAGTCAATATCAAACAACCAATCAGGACCATTTGTTGACTTGGGAAACGAATGCTCATTGAATTGAACATTGGTTGATTCATCAATAATGTTTAATCTAGGATTAAACACTCTAAAAGCCTTTGAAACAGAGGAATACCCCATAAAGAATCCCTCCTCAGACTTAGGAGCAAACTTTCCTAAATGGTCTCGGGTGTTTAATATTGAGATAGGACAACCAAATGACTTCAAAAATCCAATAAATGGTTTTCTATGAAAAAGAAGTTCATATGGTATTTTGTTGCTTTCTTTAATTATCAAAGTTTGATTTTCCATAAAGCACGATGTGTTGACAGCTTCTGCCCAAAAGGTAATTGGTAGTTTGGCATTGGCTAGGATTGTTCATGCTGCTTCAATCAATGTTCTATTTCTTCTTTCAGCTACTCCATTTTGTTGAGGAGTCCGAGCTGCACTGAATTGATGAGCAATGTCTTTTTGTGTGCAAAATGAACTTAGATCTTCATTTTTAAATTTTGTCCCATTATTACTTCTGATTGATTTTACCTTTAAATCCCATTGATTTTCAATTTTTATGATAAAATCTTTTATTATTTGGGATGCCTCGTTTTTATGAAGTAAAATGAAGACCCATGTAAATCGTGTAAAGTCATTTATGATCACCTAACAATAATGCTTCTTCCAAATACTCATGACATGAGTTGGACCAAAGAGATCCATATGAAGCAACTTCAATGGAGAATTGTTTGTGTTCACCAGCTTTGGCTTATGGGAGGACTTATGTTGTTTTCCTTTAAGACATGCAGAACAGTGGTCAATGAAATGAAATTCTTTTTGAGGTAAACCAAGTACATGATTTCCTTTGACCAATTTGTTCATGTTTTTAAAATTCATGTGTCCTAAGCGTCTATGCCAAAGCTGAGACTCATCAAAAGATGCTTTAGACAATAGACATGTCTCTTCTGACGGATCAGCATAATTAAGGTTTAAGACATAAGTATTTTTCTCTCTCGGTGTCTTCAAGACAACCCATTATTTAGGAATATGAAATCCTGGTTTCAGAATATAGCATTGAGTGTCTGTGAAGTGAGTAGAATATTTCTTGTCACAGATCTGAGACACGCTGAGCAGATTGAAGTTCAGTTGTTCACAGTAGTTCACTTTATCAAAACTCAGCAATCCATTCGTCACAAATCCTTCCCCTTACGACCTTGTGAATCTCCACCAAATGCCACAGTAGTTCCTTGAATATGCTTGAAGTCATGAAGGAGGGAACTGTCTCTAGTCATGTGTCAGGAGCATCCACTGTCCACATACCATAAGCTATTGGACCTGTATGGATGACCCTACAAGCATAAACGAACTAGTTAGATTAAGGAACCCAAGCCATGATGGTCTTGGGTTGTTTGTTTTTATCCATCACTGTGACCTCTTGATATTTTCCTCTAATTTGTGTTTTAGAGGAAGATGCTTTGACCATTTTTTGTGAATTTCTTTTTGGTTTGATTTCATCAATTTCAACTGAACTGTCAGAAGAGTATGCAAATCTTTGATCTCGATTTATATGTAGAAATTTAGTACGTTTTTGTTTTTCAAAAATCACTTTAGTTTTATATCTTGAATGAGAACTCAGTGATTGTTTCATATGATCATTAAGGTTCTTTTTGGTACTCTTTGGCTGCCATTGATCATAGAAATCCTTATCAGTGTTTGAAACCTATGAATGTTTATGGTCTTTTGGACTTCTAATGTTGACCTTGTCAGATGAAATTGGTGAAATAGGCTTGTTTTGAGGAATTCTCAAGCCTTTTTGGTTAAAGTAACAATCAGATGTGTTTTGATTAGTCATATCACATACAGAACAATATTTGTTAAAATAATAGTTTTTGGTTGAATGATTGTTTATGTCACAAATAGAGCAATACTGATTAAAGTAGCACTCATTTGTATTGTGATTAGACATGGAACAAATGTCACAATACATTTGTTTGTTCTTTGATTTTGATGAAGAAGCCAAATTAGTTTTCTGGGTGGCAACAGATTGTTTCATAATTCTGCTTTGCTTAAGTTTTGCTGATTAATTTTGCTTCTTTTTGCTCTCTTTTTGCTCTCTTTCAAATTGTTCCACATGTTGTTTATTGAAAATGTCAAAACCTATCCCTTGTTTATTTTTAGATGATGATGATGAAACAGGTTTTACATTTGGTTTTTGAATCAAAGTGGATTTCCCTTTGGAAACTAAGGGAACTGTAGCTTTCTCTTTGAAGTTTAATGAAACCTTTTCTGATCTGCTGGAAGTTTTAGGAGATTTGATCTCACTATCAGATCTGCTTTCAGTAGAGGGTTTCATAGAACATTCAGCAGTGTTATTCATCTTGAGTTTTTCAGGAACAAAATTTACAAAAGGCATAATGGCTTTGACTTGGCTTTTTGGTTTCTGGACAACTACAGGTTTGTCAAAGCACTCTTTGATTTTGATAGGATGACCTAATTTGATTTTATCCTCATTTGTTTCAATGTAAACATTTGGTTTATTTTGAGGATTCGTTATTTGTGAAACAGTTGTTTTGGTTTCAGTAACTTTAGATTCAGTTGACTCAGATTGGGTGAGTGACTCAGGCATAACTGTGTAGTTGTCATTATATGGAGGAGGAAAAGTTTTGTAACCTATCCCAGTCATATCCTTGGCCTCCTTTTGAGAATCAAGTAACTCTTGCAACTTGATAGATGAGAGTTGAAACTTTTCAAGTTTCACTTCAGTAGCTGATTGCTCAGCCTTTGATTTGGTCAACAATTTAGTTAACCTCTCATTCTTAGCTGCAAGGGTAAACTTTTCACCATGGAGTGTTTCCATGTCAGATAAAAGAGATTTGATTTTGACTTCAAAAATTCTCATTTCTTGTTTTAGCATCTCAAATTTCACCTTTTCTTCTTTTATTTTATTAGCCAATTTGTGATTGTGTTCTCTGTAACCCTATACTTTTAGAATACATTTATCAGAACATAGATTAGATTTCACCTCTGATGGCATTGGAATTGGACCATCATTAATGCGTGACATCAGTGCATGATTTTGAAATTGAGGTTGAACTTCCTCTGCGTATAGCCTCCAATCACACACTCCATCTTGTCTGATGACAAGTGCATTAGATGTTGGTTGGCTACTTCCTTGAGCTTGATAAGCCAATAGAGGTTGTCTTTGATGAATTGGCTATTGCTGATTATGATGTTGATTTTGAAGCTGATTTTGATGCTGATTTTGATGAAGAGAACTTGACTGAGAGCTTGAATTGGGTTGAGATGAATGCTGACCATGTGAGGTTCTTTGATAGTTTTTGTTGCTTCTTCTGGGAGCATTACATTCCTTAGAGAAATGGCCAGTCATTCCATAGTTAAAACACTTAACTTTGGATTTGTCATATCCAAGCTTTGTGTTTTCATTTAGAATCAGTTTCTTCCCTTTTAGGAAGAATTTCTTTGCTCTCAGAGCAATCATAGCCATTTGCCTTTGTAAGTCCATTTCTTCAACATCACCAGGATCCATTTCTTCAAGATCCTCCTAAATTAAATGAGCTGAAGTGAGTCTGCCCCCAAGATAAGCCTCAAAGCTAGAAATAAAGGCATTGTAAGTTGCCTTTTTCTCTTCAGATCTTTGCTCACTGGGATACTTGTGGGTGTTACTATGGGTTGAGCAGAAGATGATGGTTTAAGTTGTTGTGGAGCTGTACAGAATCCAGTTGTCTTTGCTTGATCCCTTGATGAGAGAAAATCATCTTCTTCAGTCACGAAAGCATTCTCACCAGAATGAGTTTCAGATGGAAACTTGTAAGCCTCAATGACTTGTGGTCCACTGAGATTTTTGCTTCATTCATCCAACTCTAGAGCTTCAATTTTAGCAATCATAATATCTAGGCTGGTACTCTCCAAATCAAGAGTGTTCTTCAACATGATGACATTTTGTTTCCAACTTTCCGGTAAGCTGTTCAGCATTTTCTTGTTCATTTCCTTTTCTTTGTAAGTAACCCTCATAATCTCAAGATCATTCACCAGTTGTACAAATCTATGAAGCTGCATTGAGATTGATTCTCCTTTGGTGTAGTGAAATGTCTCATATTGATTTATCAGTTTATCCTTATTAATTTCAAAAACTTCACTGCTTCCTTCACACATTATCTGCAGTGCATCCCAAACCCCTTTGGCTGTTCCATATTTTTCTAGCCTTTTGAGAACATCCATTTTCAAAGCCTGAGTTAGAATGGAGTAGGCTTTAAGGTCAATCTTGATTTTCTTATATTCTTCATCATCAAGATTTAAGTTTGGATCCTCAATGGGGGTATTCTAGCAGTCTTGTAATGAGCAGCTTGATCAGTAGTCAATCTTGATTTTCTTATATTCTTCATCATCTTGATTTTCTTAAACTCAGATTTGTGTTTAAGCATTGGAGGTTTAGATGCATGACCATGTTCAGAATAATTAGTAGAATCCATTTTAATTTTACTGATTTTAATTGGTTTTGAGTATGATTATGTTGATTTTAAGTCTTGAATGTTCAGATAGTCTACAATCCAGGTGTTCTTGATTATCAGTTCTCAGCAGGGTTGCGATAAGGTTGATTTGGTGTTGATTCCTGAGGAGTTGAAAATACAAAACAAGTAGACAAAGTTTCTTTGCTATTTCAGTTTGTATATTTATTAGCAGAGTAGATCTGGCTAATAAATAACTCAATCACTAGATCAATCGATGTTCGTTCAAAATCTGTGCTGATTTTGAGACGAATTCAAGAGCCGAGGCTCTGATACCAATTGACTGGGTCCGAGAATAAGAATCTCAGTTGATATGACACAACTTAGGATCGAATATGATGATTGAGTCAGTGATTAAGTAGCGGAAATACCAAATCACAGAACATTTAATACTGAAAATGATAATAAATGCTTTGTATAATGATGTGAGTAAACAAGATACAAAGACAGCTGGGGTTACTGTTTAAATGAGTAATATTATCAATGTTGAAAGAAGAACTTACAAACTTAGGTCATACTGTTCTATTTATAGGCATACACATTGCATGTACAAAATGACTAATCTACCCTGATAACTATACATCGGAAACTAGTCTAAGTACAAAATAAGAGCAGCATTTGTAAGTATTCATCCGCATTGACAAATGCGGATGAACAAGTCTTCATCAGCATTTGTTGTTGAAGGTCTTCAACATTAACTTAATTCATCCGCATTAGTTGACGCGGATGAACAAGTCATGGCAGCATTTCTTTTGTTCATCCGCATTAGTTAATGCGGATGAACAAACACTTGTCAGCATTTGTTTTTCTTCATCTGCATTAGTTAATGCGGATGAACAAATGCTTGTAAGCATTTGTTCAATGGTCATCCGCATTAACTAATGCGGATGCTTCAACACTTGTTCTTTTCTTCTGTTTCTTTTGACGTATTTCTTCATAAATGGTCTTCTGTATTTCTTCTTAGTCTTTGATGATTTCCAACCAAAACAGCCTTCAACCACTTCTTGAATTGGCATGTATGATCCTTTCAGGGTCCAATAATGCATAATAGCCCCAGACACTTTGAAAACTAGTAAAAAGAGGGGATCTAGAAACTCACCTTGAACAGCCTTCGAGTAGGGCACTTCAGACCCGAGACGCACCTGCAATTCACACCTAAAACCCACGAAAACAAGCACTAAACACCCAAAATCTCGGTCTAGAACCCGAAAATTCATTTGAAACCAAACATATATTCAAGAAACTCACCTTTCACAGCTTCTTCTTCTCTTCTCTCTCTAGAACCGGTGAGAACTCTGCTTCTTTCTTCTTTGCAACCGAGAACAGGTAGTAAGTGGGGGCATGGATGGCCATGCCCTCCTTTTTAAACACAATAATATTAAAGTTTGCATCTTGTATAACTTTAGTCCCTCAACTTGGGTTATTCATCCTTTCTTTCTTTATACTTTTCTTTTTAATAAATTTCTGAGTGTTACATTTTAAAATTAAGGAAAATTGGATTTTAATAATCCAAACTATTAACTATTTGCCAATAATAATTCATACTATTAATTTGGCAACTAACACTCCCAGTGATATAATTTTCAATGACATTCCCAGTGACATAATTTTCAAACTTTTTCGCTCGATTTGTATTTATTTTAAACTTTATTTAACTTGTATGTTTCTTCATTTCGTTCATAATCATTATTGAAACTAGAATCAAGTCCAAATCAAATGTAAAAAGTTGAAAATTATATCATTGGGACTGCTGTTGGTAATAAAAGTAAAAGTTAGGAGTGTTACTAGTCAAATTAATAATATGAATTATTATTAGCCAATAGGTAATAGTTTGGATTATTACAATCTAATTTGCCTAAAATTAAATATATATTGAATGGGACTTAATAATTCAAAACTAAATTACTTATGAATGAGTTTATGAACGGATTTATTGGTTTGCGATGAACGACATACTTGTTCATATAAAACATCAAAATTAAATGTCGAGAGTTAAAATTTTTCAATGTAAAACATATAAATTTGAGAATTTTATAAACCTGTGTACAATCTGGCATGTAATTTGTTACACAGAGTGTTTTGCCACCCAAACTTGGAAACACTAAACAAATCCTTGTTTTAAGTTGATAAGTTTATGAGATCCTACTTTAGAACACTTGAACTAATATCCAAAACCCGATAGTGTATGTGCATCAGTCTTACATTTGGGCCTATGAGTATTGGAACAAGGTAGTATTGCAAATATGAAGAAATATAGGCTAGTCGTCACATGTTGCTAAACTAGGCTAACTTACCATTTGACACTGTAGGAAGACTTTGGCTAATGAATAGGAAAGGCTAGAAAAATAGGGTCAAACATACCGAATTAGACACTTGATGTCTCTACAATCCCATAACTTCTATTTTGATCAACGACCTTTTTACCCCTAAGTACCACCTAATCCTGCACTTGTAGATATTTGAACTCGCACCACATTTTTGGAAGGAAAACATCAATTCCACAAGGCTACAACACCATGGGCAAGACACTATTCACAATTGGTAATTACCTACACTATCATATTTTGTGCAAAGTGCTTGAAATTCTATTTCTAAGCTTCAAAATATTTTGTGGCTGTAACGATCATGAAACTTTAGAAGGATCTTAAACTTCATCAAGCCTTTGACATCGTAGAGAAACCAAGGAAAATGTTGCAACAATAATCTCTCCATAAGTAGTTTGAAACAATGAAATCGCTCATATATCTACCAGATGAAGAGGCTTGCGTTTCCCTCAAGCTATGAGTTGGCTATAGACGATATCCTTAACTCATTGCCTAAAGCATACAGCTAGTTTATCATGAGCTAAAAATATGAATTGTTAAGAGAAGTCCATCCTAGAGCTACATAAGATGCTTAAAACTAAGGTGAACATACTAAGCAAGAGTTCTTTTGTGCTAATGACTAAAGAAGGAAATGTAAAGAAAACTAAAGCTAAAATGGAAACAGGAAAGGCAAAGGGATGGTATATGCAAAAGGAAAGGCAGTTGGCACTAAAAAAACTACAAAGAATCCTCTAAATTATTTTAGATATTTATATCTTGATGATACATTGCATTAAAAAAGGAGGTTCCCTAAATATCTTGGTAAGTTAAGGATGGGTAGAGCCTTAGAGGCTAACATGTTGGACGCTGAAAAGATCATGCATGCCAATTCAAGTAGCGATTGGGAAGTTGTCCCAGATGTAAAATTATTAGAAGCGTTAAAGGAAATGAGGCTAATGAAGAAGTAATGTGGATAATGAAGATTGTCTAAGTATCAGACATCCACATTAGTCAAATGTGGATGACTTAGACAAATGCAGATAAGCATTTGTCCATCTGCATATGACTAATGCAGATTTACAAAAAAATGCTAAGTAGAATAGAAGCAATGCAGATCTGCGGCAAAGGTTTTGGTCATCCGCATTTGTCAATGCAGATGAACCAAAATAAATGCTAATGAAGAAAATAGAAATACTTATACAGTTTTGTACCGTTTTACATAGACTATCTAATATAATTTGTTAGGGCAGTATTGTCAGTTGTAGAACTTATGTATAAGACCTAAAATAGAATAGGTTGTTGCAAATTTTGTACCCCCCTAAATACAACCCTACTGTATTTATGATCTCTTTTCATTAATATACAAGTATTTTCTTTGTATTTTCACATGTTCGATCTTTGTTGATTGTAATTCCGCTACAATTATGCACTGAATTCAATCAAGTATATTTGATATTATTGATTCTAACCAAGTCAATTGGTATCAGAGCCTTGGCTCTCAAAGTCGATCCAAAAATGCACTATTTTGGAATGTTTCTCTATCGATCTACTGAATGATTTGTAATTCAGTGTGTTCTACACATTTGATTTGTAATGAAACTCGAAATACTCAAATTAATCAACAAATCAACCTTCAAATTCATCATGAGTTAAAGTTTACTATTCGATTTCTTAAAAACCATTAAAAACAGTAAAAAAATCAAATCAGAGAGTATAAGTGAGAACATGGCTGGAGATTAGAAAGGGTTCCTAATTGAAAGTTATTACATCAAATTGAGAGAATCATTCAATTAATTTCACTAGAAACCAAAGAACAATGTATAGTACTGTTCATCCCATTTGCTTGTACAACTGTTCATCGCAATTGCCTCAGTACTGTACTGTTCATTGTATTTGCCTGAACAACCTGTGTTCATTGCATTTGCTGATTACTGAACTATTCATCACACTTGAACATCCACTATTCATTATATTTATGTGAAGTCACTATTCATCGTAATTGTCCTTGACGATTGTTGACCACATTTATTACTGATTTGAACTGATTTTGAACTGTTGAACTGATTGGACAATTTGGACATATAAATCAGCTTAAAATCAACTCCCCAAAGTTAAAATCAATTTAATCTTATCAATTCAAGTTAAAATCAAGCAATTAATCATTGATTCACTTAGTTTTTAAGAACTTGGACATAATCCCAAACCAGTTATGCTAAAACACATATACGAATTTAAACAATGAAAAATTTGATCTTGAGTTACTTGATTGGTATGGATGCAGATTACTGAATTTCTATGACATCCATCAATAAAACATGTGCGTTGACCGTCGACTTTGACGTTTTGACTTTGACTTTGACTAAATGCGGACTTTGACTTGAATGTTGACCTAATATTGGCTTGAGCTGGGAATAGTACATTAGATGTGTGTAGACACGTTAAGTTCTAAAACTGTGCATATTAGGCTTAATATTTTCTAATGGGCCTAGGATGGGTGACAAGTTCGCCTGATTGAATGTAATACGATGATTATGTGCTTTGGATCTATGTATTAAACGACTAAAAATCTGAACCGGAAGATTAAAATCTTAACTACTCTATTTGGGACTAAGACTTTTTATAATTTAAAAGTCTAATTCAATTTTTGGGCTAAATGGTTTATGGAATAAACAATGGTCATGGTCTCAGGTCAATGGTGGTCCAAATTATG
The DNA here is from genome assembly GCA_025506505.1 of Flaveria sonorensis. Taxonomy (NCBI): domain Eukaryota; kingdom Viridiplantae; phylum Streptophyta; class Magnoliopsida; order Asterales; family Asteraceae; genus Flaveria; species Flaveria sonorensis. The sequence continues at coordinate 27,940,701 of CM046424.1, read as the reverse complement.
GATTTGGTGTACAAAGAACAAGGTTGGGTATTTGGACAGTTTGCTGTCAGAAATATGGGACGTTTTGTACAGGTCATAACTTGATTATATGGATTCCAAATGGGTCAAAAATTTTATCTAACATTAATTTCAGAGAGTCTTCTAACTAACTGAAGTGGTCTTGCATCTTTTCAACACTATTTGGTCCTTCAAATACAATCAACAAAACTAAAAGTCAAAGCAATTAAATCCGGGCAGAATGTTGGGCTGTGTTCGCTGAGTCATATCTCCCATGTACATCATCCATTTGAGGTAATTCTTTTCCTTGAAGTTAGTTAAAGGTCTTTTCTTTAAATGGTTCCCATTATATGACGTTGCGTTACTGATTCAACCTCTAAACTGGCTATGCAAGACCGGTGCACGATCATATCTAAAAGTTGAAATATTTTTATAAGACTTACATGTTAAGATTGAGACTAAGTAACTAAAATAAGTTAAAAGTTGGATTCAAAGATGTATTCTAAAACTTTTAAGGATAAGAACATCTGTGGTTAACATGTCATGAAACTTGGACTAATAAATGTACATCAAAGAACGTTAACGACTTACTATACATTGATAACTGAAAACTTAAAATGAGACGAGATTAGGAATTAATGTTGAACATTGGACTTGGAATGATAATTGAAATAAGTTTTCATTAAAATAAGAACTTGGATTGGCACTAAGGACTAACTACGAGGATTACAACCAATTAGGTCTTTTTGACCATTAGTAATCTTATTTTGTTTTCTTATCTATAGTTACTTGCTATACTTGTTGTGGACTTTGGAGTGTTTTATCATCAAGATGAGTTTCATGACACTTTTTAATATGTTTTATATAGGGGAAAAACATGCATAAACTTTTGGACTATGCCATTTTATGTTGTTTTTGGACTTGAATTGTCCATGTCAGGTGTGGTTTGAGTCATAGGATCAAGTCTAGATTCCCTTCGTGAGTATTTGTGCTTATTTTGGACTTGGATTAGATTGTTGTGGATAGATATTGTTATTACTAATAGGTTAACTCCCCACCCTTGTTATCAGTATGCTAGCTCAGACTATGTGGCTTGTGTGTGCCCTTGGGTGAATATAATCTGGTCACCCGGACTGGTCATGAGCTTATGTTGGATTTTATGACTTCTATGTTCTCAATCAAACACATATTTTTACATGACTTACAGGCAACATATTTTGTACTTATAAACCTGTGAACTCACCAACGTATGTTGATTTTTTTGAGCATGTCTTTTTAGGTAACAATTCTAGGTACTTGGACACTTGACTTTAGGCAAGACTGCTCCTGCAAGAGCATTAGACATTTGGAATATATTTCTTTTAGGCGATGTGTTATTGTTGGATTTGTAATTGGTTTGGATTGAACTTGTACTGGTTATTTGATTTGGAACTTTTGGATTCTTTTAGCATTTATGGAATAACGTTATGGTATTGATTGTTCTTGGCACTTGTTCTTTATGTCGGGTGCCCTCATGATCCATTGATGGAGAATTCCTTTAGATATTCTCATAGACCGCAATGTGTTATGACGATCCCCTCCATCACATCCTCATGTTTCTGCTACCAGCGGGGGTGTGATAGATTGGTATCAGCCATTGGTTATAGAAAATTATGTGGATTATTCAACGTAGACTTCAGCCTAAGTACCCATATGTAGTATGCATAATAGGATTATGTGTTCATAATTATACATGTGAATGTTCTATGTGTATTATCGGTTGTGCTAATAGCCTATCTTACGTGTTATATGTGATGTACTTATTTGAAAAATTTTAGACATTGTATCATTCATGTGTACCTTGAGAAAGCATTAGGTAAGGACATCCTCTTGTTATGTTCATGACTATTATTTGATCTAGATTGATAAGTGCTACTATATAGATTCTTTTAAAGAACTTAGGTTGTTAAGCCAAGCTTCATTTCGTGTGTCTGTTGGTGTTACCTGTGTCGTATGAGCCTTTAGTATGAACTTGTGGGTTGAATCTTAGGAGATGGACATGCTAGCTGACATGACACTACCAAACATGAGAGATTGTGTACTTAGGTCAGATGACTACATATCAGATTCTGGACTATACTAAATGTTTTCCCTCGACTGTTGCTTACCCAAGTGAATGCTTTCTTAATCGAATCCTCTGTACAACTTTAGTTACATAACATTTGGTTAGTGACCATATCCATGATTCTCTAATCATGGATAAAATTCTATACTTGGCAAGATATGTTGACTCAAGTAGGAGGAGCTAGGGGTGACCTTGCAAAACAAATTACTATTATGGGTGCACATGTAATTGTAATTTGCAGTGCATGCGAAGTCTTACAAACCCTGCCATAAGATAACGATCATAGTTAGTACGAGTCTTCCATTCTATCCTTGGGACATTGAGTCCCAGCTTTGATGAGACTTCATTAATACTATGAAAACACCTATTTTATTTATCCTTATATATGTACTAATCGGTTTGGAGCCTTCATGGGAGTCATACTATGACATTTCAGTCCTAATATCTATAAGATATTGCTCCCTCTCTTGTTTCTGTGATCATGGAAATTGACTACTTGTTCAAAAAGGTACTTGGTTTGTGGAGAGTTGTAGTGGAGTGTTGAGACTCCTTGCAGCTGTATTACTTTATTCATTGGACTGGTTGTAAGACTTGGAGCATTGTTTGTTTAGACGTTTAAGCATTATAATTTGATAAATAAGGATGTGATGTAATTGGTGTAAGCATCGTTCATGGTATATCGTTGGTGTGATGAAAACGTGGTAGGGAAACCTATATATAAGCATCTCCTATATACTAAGGATGTGCCTGAACTGGGCTATGGGATGATTCTAGAAGATTAGAGTTGTACATAGGGCCTGATGACATGGCAGGAAATGGTACTAGAGGCAGGATTGGTTGTACGTACAGGGAGTTCATGACATGCAAGCTAAAGCCATACAACAGGAAGGTTTGAGTAACAACCCTAACTCATTGCATTGAGGGAATGGAAATGAATATCGACATCAAGAATCAAAAGGTGAACTGTGTTGCCTGCTCACTGATGGGCAAAAAATAGTAGGATCTGGCCATGATGGACTGGATGAAAAAGTTATAACTTGAGTCTTGGAATCAAGCAATAGTAGGATCTGGCCATGCTTCCTATATGTACCGATCTATAAGTTAGCAAAGATGGTGCCATATTTTGTTACACCTGAATCAAGGAGTATTGAGAGGTACATCTGGGGTGTAGTTCTATAGGTTTCATGGAATGGTGGCTTCTGTTACACCACCAACCATTTAGAGTGCAATGCTGAAGTCATGCACTTTGATCTACGAGATTGTTTTAATTATAGCTTTGGGAAAGCTAGTGAGACGCGGAAGGTTGTTAGGGAATCGAGTAAACTAGCAGGTAGTAAAGTGGACAAAATGGACAACGTTGTGAAAAGGGATATGTGGCTACTATGCCAACAACAAAGGACTATGTTGGCACTTATCCAAAGTATACTAAGTGCAATCTTAACTTTGGATCTATGTCTTCCTAAGTAACGGAAGTGGTCTCGTATCTTTTCGACCTCATTTGGTCCTCCAAACGCTAGAATGTGTTCATTGAGTCATATCTCCCTCATACTTTATCCCTTTGAGGTGATTCTTTTCTGGAAGTTATTTTAAGATCTTATCTTTCAAATGGTTCCTACTACGTGATGGTTTGTTACCATTTCGACCACTAAACAGTCTACGCAAGACCGATGCGCGATCAGCTCTACAAGCTGAAACAATTTAATAAAACTTAAATGTTAAGATTGAGACTAATTAACTAAAATAAGTTAAAAGTTGGATTCAAAGATTTATTCTCAAACATTCAAGGATAAAAACATCTACAGTTAACATGTCATCAAATTTGGACTGATAAATGTACATCCAAGAACGTTAACGACTAACTATACGTTAATAATTGGAAATCTAAAATGAGGCGAGATTGGGAATTAATGTTGAGCATTAGACTTGAAATGATATTTTAAAAATGCTTTCATTAAAATAATAACTTGGATGGGCACTAAGGACCAGACTACGAGGATTACATGTATTCTCGACCAATTAGGTATTCTCGACCACTAGTAATCATATTTTGTTTTGCTATCTATAGTTACTTGTTATACTTATTGTGGACTTTGGATGGTGCTATTATCAAGTCGAGTTTCAAAAACCCTTTTAATATGCTTTTATTAGGGGAAAAGCATGCTTAAAGTTTTGGACTATGCATGTTATGTTTGTTTTGGACTTGGATTGGACTGTCACGTGTGGTTTGAGTCACACGATCGAGTCTAGATTCCCTTCATGAGTATTTGTACTTATTTTTAACTTGGATTGGACTGTCATGGATTGGTATTGTTAGTACTAATGTGTTTAGACCCCACCCTTGTTGTCGGTATGCTAGCTGGGATTAATTTGGCCTTTGTGTGCCCTTGGGTGAATATAATCCGGTTATTTTGAGTTCGACTGGTCATGAGCTTCTGTTGGTTTCTATGACTTCTATGTTAAAAACACATATATTTTGTACATGACTTACATGACAACATATTTTGTACTTATAAACCTGTGAACTCACCAACGTATGTTGACTTTTTAGAGCATGTATTTTCGTATAATGTAACGCCACGGAATGTTGAAGCGAGCAACTTAGTAATAATGGTTGAGTTCGGGTTATGTAAAAAAAAGAAAGAAAGAAAATGATTATAGGCAAAATTACCTTATGGGCTTAGGGTTTGATGGGTTTAAGGGCCTAACCACCCATTAAACACCCATAATCAGCCACATTCATCATTTCTTGCAAACCAAGCCACTAACAACTTATAGAGAGAAAGTAGTAAGAGAAAGTGAAGAAACTTGAAGATTTGGAGCTTCATTGGTTAAGGGACTGAAGATCTGAGTGTTAGAGCATCAAACCACGAGAAAGGAGCAAGAAATACAGGTAAGAATCATCCTCTAAACGCCTCTGTAGGTCTGACCCAGATTCTAGGGTTTTGGGTTTTGAAAAGTTGCAAAGAATCACATAAATGTCACATTTTTACGTATGAAATCATGTAAAAAGCTTAGATTTGGATGTAAAAAGTTGAGATTTTGGGTTAAAAACGAGCTGGTTCGTCATTTTTATACGTCCAGTGAAACTGTCAGTTCGTCCAGTGAAACTGAGAGTTCATCCTGCGAAACTAAGGCAATCTCTTTACTGCGAAACTATAGTTTCGCAGGTAGTTTCGCAAGTGCATAGGTAGATCTGTAGATTTAGCGAATCTAGGAAATTCCAACGAAAGTTTGGCGTGTTTGGCAGCAAAACTACCATGCTAAACTGGCAGCGAAACTGCCATGCGAAACTGGCAGCGAAACTGCTACCGAAACTGTGTAGAAGATGACCTATTTGTGTGTTAACTTATATGCAGACCGTGTACCGTGATCCTAGCTTAGAAAACTTAGACGTGAAGTTGCTTACTGACCAGGTGAGTTCTAGATCCCCTTATATACACGTTTTTCAATGTTTGGGGCGATATGCATACTAAATATACGATTTTTATGGCAAAGATTTCAAGAGGTTTTAATAAGAAAATATAATTTTCTATAACAAATTATGTTATATAATGTTGCCTCTTGGATCCACTAGGGGCTGCTACCCCAAGAACCCCACTATTAGTGGCTGCCGCCCCCGAACCCCCGCTGTCCTGAGGAGGGTCTGTTATATTGTTTGTATTCTTTTGTGAAGAATGTGAATATATGGACTACAAGTATATGTATAACTAAAGATGAAAGTGAATCCTAAAGAAGTGTTATTGAGCTCATAACAATGTACCATTGCTAAAGTAAATTCTTGCAAGCAAAGGATAAAGGGGAGTTGCATTTGTTATGCTCTCATGGATAAAGTAAAGTCTTATGTTCACCGCAAGCATGGATAAAGTAAAGTCTTGTGTTCATCACAAGCGGGGGTCTTACCCTTGGGCAGATCCCGAGACATAGTAACTGTGAATTGATGGATAAAGAAGAATAATAGAAAATAAACAAGCGAAAGTCTTATTGATAAAGTATTGATAAAGTGACAGTCTATGTATAGTAAAGGTGTTTGTTCATGTGATGGCTATTTTAGAATGATAAAGTTAGCATACCTCACTAAATAATTTTTTGATAATGTAAACCCGGAATTCATTCAGCGAAGCTGACTTTTGTATGCATATTAGTTTGACAGGTGAGCTATTGGACTTGAGTGAATATGGGCATGGATTCTAGAAGCTACTTGGCATCTGAAGGCTGGCATCCCTGATTAACAAGATTATTAAGAAGACCTTTAAAGACTATTTGATGTTTTAAAGACAATGTTAATGTTTTATTTGAATGATGTCGTAATGGATTGAAACTTAATGTACTTTTCCGCTGCAACGTTTATCTAAATGAATGTTTTAAATCTATGTTTTTGCTTTTAATGACCAACTGTATGGTTTCCTGGGATCAGGGCCTTAAATATAACAATGCTTAGGTACTTGGACAATGGACTTTAGACATTTGGAATATATTGTTTTTGGGTTTTGTAATTGGTTTGGATTGAACTTGTACTGGTTGTTTGGTTTGGAACATGTGGATTATTTATAAATTTATTGAATAACAAAATGGTATTGATTGTTCTTGACACTTTTTCTTTGTGTCAAGTGATATTATGATTCATTGATGGAGAATTCCATTAGATATTCTCTTAAACCCCAATGTGTTTTGAAGATCCCGTCCATCGCATCCTCGTGTTTCTTCTACCAGTGGGGGTGTGACAATTTCAATTTGTAGAAATCCCATCATTCCTACTACTCTGGATGCTGATTAGTATCGTACTATCAGAATACCAGCTAAAGACCCCGGTCTAAATCTTGATTTTGAAGACTACAAGAAAATAAAGATAGACATGAAGGCATACTCATTCCTTACACAAGCGTTGAAGATGGACGTGCTCAAAACGCTGGAGATATATAGTACTGCCAAAGGAGTGTGGGATGCTCTAAACATCATGTGCAAAGGCAGTAGTGAAGTGACTGAAATAAAAAAGGATAAGTTGGTGAACTAGTATGAGACCTTTCACCATATTAAGGGAGAATCTATCTCCAAGCAGCTTTATAGGTTTGTGTAGTTGGATACTGATGTGGAGATCCTTGGTTTGACCTACACTAAGAAAGAGATGAACAATAAGATGTTGCACTCTCTTCTTGAAAGTTGGAAGTAAAGTGTTACCATGTTCAAGAACACACTTGATCTTGAAAGCACTAGTTTGGATACAATGATTGCTAAAATAGAAGCATTAGAGCTTGATAAAAAGTCCAAAAATCTTGGAGGGCCACAAGTAATAAAGGTAGAGAAGTTTCCTTCTAAAACTCATTCTGTAGAAAATGCATTCATTACAGAAGAGGATGACTTTATGGCAACCCAAGAGAGTCCAAGATCAATAACATTTGTGTCTTCTCAAAATCCTAAGACCAACAAGATGCCACCCTTTGCACCATAAGCTGCAAATCAAGCTTATGCTCCATATGAGAAGAGTACCGAAGAACAAAAGGCAAGTTACAATGCCTTTGTGTCAAGCTTTGAAGCTTATTTGGGTGGTAGACTAATCTCAGCACATCTAATCCAAGAAGATCTTGAAAAAATGGATCTAGATGTTGTGGAAGAGATGGATCTTCAATGGCAGATGGCCATGATTGCTAAGAGGGCAAAGAAATTTTTTAGAAAAGGAAAGAAGCTAAGCTTAAATGAGAAAAGCAAACTTGGTTATGACAAAACCAAAGTTAAATACTACAACTGGTGTTAATGGCCACTTCTCCATAGAATGTAATGCACCAAGAAGCAACTTAACAAATTATCAAAAAGCTCTAATGGTTAATCTTCAAGTCAAAGCAACCAAATCTCTCACAATCATCAAAGCAATCAACCATCATTCTAGCAGAATCCACCTTAGATCACACATCAATCTCAAGCACCACCTCAGTCTTCATCAAATGCACTTGTCATCAGACAAGATGGTGTTTATGATTGGAGCCTATATGCTGAAGAGGTGAAACAGACTTATCAGAATCATGCACCAGTGGCTCACATCAATGAAGCTCCAACCCCAATGCCAGTTGAGGTAAAAGCCAATATTTATAGTAAAAAATGCATCAATGAGTTGCAAGGCTACAGAGAGCACAATCATAAATTGGCTAACATAGTGTGAGATGAAAAAGTAAAATCTGAGATGTTAAAGCATGATATGAGAAGCTTTGAAATTAAGATCAAAACATTGCTTCTGATATTGAGAAACTTCATGGGGAGAAGTATACTCATGAAGCTGAAGGTAAAAACCTCACTCAAGTACCAAAGTGAAACTTGAAAAGTTTCAGTTTTTATCTACCAAGCTTCAAGAGTTACTTGAATCATAGAAAGAACCAAAGGATATGACTAGCATAGGTTACAAGGCTTGTTACCCACCATATAATGATAACTACACTGCCATGTCCTAGTCATTGTCAAAAACAAATTAAAATTAAATTAATTGAAACAAAATCTACACTGTTATGTCCGAGTCATTGTCAAAAACAAATAAAAATGAAATTAATTGAAACTAAATCTAAAATTTTTTATCAAATAACAAATCCAGATAAAAAACCTCATGTGTGTGTGGAAACTGATGCTAAAAAACAAAAAAATAGGCATCAAATTAAAATCAAAGAGTGCTCAGACAAGTCAGTGTATGTTGAAAAGCCTAAAAGTCCTATCAAGGTCATTATACCATTTGTAAAATTCACCTTGGCAAGTATCATTAATGATAAGGATGCTAAGTCTAATATGAAACAAGCTGTTGAAAGCAGATATGATAATGAGACCAAATCTTATAAAAATTCAAGCAAATCAAATAATGTTTCATCAAGCTCAAAAGGTAAAGCTATAGCATCCTCCTCATTAAAGGGAAAAGCTCCAATGAGTTTATCTCCAACAAAGAAACCAAAATCTAAATCAAAATCACATGTTGCTTTTAACATCTTTTCTAAATCTGATTACAAAAAATTCGAGAAAGATGAAAAGAAATCAAAGAGTAAGCAAACTCAATTCACAAGACCTTAAATTAAAAGATTTGAAAAACCGCACATTAAGGTAAAGAGAACTGATGTTGCTTCAAGTTAGAAGACCACAATGGAAGGTAAAGGAAAGGACTTTTCATCATAAGCTACAACATCAAAAGCTCCATCATCTACCTGTAAGAAAATATCCAAATACAAAGAACAAGGTGATATGTCAAATCACAACACAATTAAATGTTACTTTAACAAGTATTGTTCAATCTATGACATGCACATTCATCAAACCTCTTAATGTTATTTTAATAAATATTGTGCATTATGTGATATGACAAATCATAACGCAGTTGATTGTTTCTTTAATATGAAGGGTTTGAGATCCTTTTAAAACAAGCCTATTTCACCAATCTCACCTAAGTATGCCAATCATACTAGTCCATTATTTAGAAATAATGGTAAGCTTTATAAACATGATGATGACTTTTCTGATACTTGGCATCCAAGATCCGTCAGAATCAATCTTGAGAAAATTAAAAGAAACTTTAATCATACACTTAGGAATCAAACTAAAACAAAACATTTAATAAACAACATGCCATATTTCATCATAAAAACATAGATTAGTGTTTTTATTATGCATTTGATAGTTTTGTTGAGGTTGATGTTGTGAAACAAAGACCATCATCATTTAGATTCATCAAAAACAACAAGGCGAAGTCCTTTGCTTATCAACTTCAAGCTAGGTTATCAAAACCTAATGTTGATGAATCTTATGAATCAAGATTTAAAGGACTTACCAAAATGTCATAGTTGTTGATAGAAATAGGAAACCCATGACAGTCATGGCTTGGGTTCAATACTCTAACTAAGTTGTTTATGCTTGTAGGGTCATTCTAGGAGGTCTAATAATACCTGGTATGTGGATAGTGGATGTTCCTGACACATGATAGAAGATAGTTACCTTTGCATGATTTTTAGCACATTCAAGGAACTATAATGGCTTTTGGTGGAGACTCTCAAGGTGGAAGAATAAGTGGTGAAGTAACAATGACAAATGGCTAGCTTACCTTTGACAAAGTCAACTACTATGAACAGTTGAAGTTCAATTTGCTAAGCGTTTAATAAATCTATGATAAGAAATATTCTACTCATTTAATAGACACCTATTGTTACATTCTGAAACCAAGTCTTTTAATTTCTAAAGAATGGGGTTTCTTGAAACACCGAGGAAGAATAATACTTATGTTCTAAACCTAAATTCTATCAAACCAACTGAAGAAACATGCTTACATTCAAAAGCATCATTTGATGAGTCACAACTATGGCATTATGTAAGGCCCCATTCCCGGGACACTTACAGCTGGATCGTCATTGCATAAAAATATTTCAAAAACATACATTACTTTTGCAGCGGAATTTAAAAACCTTTATTTATAATTAAAACATGCCATTTCATTACATTACATCATTCATTTACATAACAAAATACAATAACATGTCAAAATGTGGATGCCAGCCTCAGAACGCTCCCAGTACCTTATGCATCCATGCCTACAACTCCTCAGCATCAACAATATACCTGCCAACTATTATGCATACAAAAAGTCAGCGACGCTGAGTGAGTTCTAGTTTTATAAATAAAATACTTTACTTTTGTTAAATCATAACTTTCACAATCATACGCGATCACACATTATACGTACACATTGATAATATTTATTATCTTCGTCATCGTTCATTCGTTCGTTCATTACATCTTTCACCATTAATCAGATCCTGTCTCATGCAATACCCCCGACTCATGTCCGAAGACCGATACTGTGCCGGGGCCTATAAACAAACCCCCGACTCATGTCCAAAGACCGACACAGTACCGGGGTACGCGACAAGGATCCCGTCTCTGTTTGCAACACCCCCGACTCATGTCCGAAGACTGATACTGTGCTGGGGCTTGTAAACAAACCCCCGACTTATGTCCGAAAACCGACACAGTACCGGGGCGAGCATCACGACATCATTCGGGTTAACCTCAAGGATTAAACCCCCTTCGAGTCATTATTAGACTCCCATTGAGTCTATCTCAAAGATAGGGTCCCTGTGTGCATCCTTCGGGTTAGCTAAACCACACACAGTTGAGCTAACAACAACATGGTCGTGCACCTCCATTCATCGCTTGCAAGACTTTCATTCCTTCATTACGTTCCACTTTTCATTATCGTTATCTTTCACTTCGTTACATAATACTTTACGTACGCACATTCATACATCAAACCACGTAAAGTCATAACATCATACATAACGTATTACATAACATAATACATACGTTTTGAAAACCGTTTAACGAAGAAAGATAACACATCACACACACACATATACATCAACCTCATCACATCATCATGCATACATCAAGCATAAACCATCACATCACAACGGGACCTATCTCAAACATCTACCTCTTAAAGCAAAATGAGGCACATCGAACATTTCAGGTGCATGAGCATAAAACTTCTAAGTATAAACAGTCTGGGCGCATTACAACTATGCAGGAGCATGAGCCCTGCTTAGGTGCATTACCACTATGCAGGCGCATGAGCCCTGCTTAGGCGCACTACCACTATGCAGGCGCATCAACACTTAGGCGCATCAACACTTATTCTAGGCGCATGAACTACTGTTTAGGCGCATGGACAACACTTAAGCGCCCGGAAAACCTTTTGGGCGCATGGCTACTATTTGGGCGCATGAGGACACTTAGGCGCATGAGATAAGTTGGGCGCATGGGAACTTTCTGAACATCTCTAAACTGCCATAAACACCCAAAACCTTCCTAACACTATCCAAACATAGATCTAACATACTAAGGCCCTTAAAACATACTAACAACCATTCTAACCACCAAAACAGCATCGAACTTAAATCACAGAACGATAGTCAAACAACATGCTGAAACATTCGGTTAACTCTTTAAAACATTTATTCGGTATGCATAATATCCCCAAGAAGTTGAAAATCAGTAAAATAGGGGTTCTAGAAACTCACCTGAAGCATCCTTCAAGCAAAACACTTTGGGTCTGAAGCTCCCCCATGATTTCAGCACTAAAAATCCTGAAAACAACAACCAAACACCAAGAACTTCAGTCAAAGCTTGTGAATTCGGTTAAAACTAAACATATACTCAAGAAAACTCACCTTGAAGAAGATTTCAGCTTCTTCTTCCTCTTTCTCTCTCTAGGAACTGAGAACTTCTTCCCTTCTTTCTTCAACCGAGAGCAAAAAGCAGATTTTGCTTTTAAAGTGGGCGGCCATACCTCCATTCTAATTAAAATAATAAGTTTTGTCCTTTTCACAACTTTAGCCCCTCCACTTTGTGTCTATATTCCTTTCTTTCTAGATAATTTTCTTTTTGTTTCCTTTTTAATAAAATTCGGGGTGTTACACATTGGCATTTGAGACATAATAATTTCAAGAACATGAACAAATTGGTCAAAGGTAACCATGTGATTGGATTACCGCATAAAGAATTTCCCTCAATTGACCATTGTTCAGCATGTCTTAAAGGGAAGCAACAACCTAAGCTTGTGATCTCAAACAATACTCCATTGAAATTACTTCACATAGATCTATTAACTCACTTCATGAGCATAGGTAAAAAACACAATTGTTTGGTGATCATTGAATGACTTTTCTAGGTTTACATGGGTCTTCTTCCTACTTCATAAAAATGAATCAACACAAATCATTAAAGACTTTAACACTAAGATTGAAAATCAACTAGATTGAAAAGTAAAATCAATCAAAAGTGATAACGGAACACAATTTAAAAATGATGATTTAAGTTGATTTTGTACTAATAAGGGTATTGCTCATCAATTCTATGCAGCTAGAACTCCCTAACAAAATAGAGTAGCTGAAAGAAGGAACAGAACACTGATTTAAGCAGCATGAACCATGCCAGCTGATGCTAAACTATGAATCATCTTTTTGCTGAAGTAGTTCACGTAGCTTGTTATTTATAAAATAGAACATTGGTTATTAAAGAAAGCAAAAGAACACCTTATAATTGATATTTCATAGAAAACCTTTCATAGTTTTCTTCAAATCATTTGGGTTTCTTGTATCAATATTAAACACTAGAGACCATTTAGGAAAGTTTGCTCCTAAATTAGATGAAGGATTCTTTATTGGTTATTCATCAGTTTGTAAAGATTTTAGAGCGTTTAATCCAAGAATTAACTTGATTGATTAATCCATATATTTTGAATTCAATGAGCACTTATTTCCTAAGTCATCAATCGGTACTGATTGGTTGGTGGACATTAATTCTTTAACAAAATCATTTAATCAATATGTTATGTCAAATGAAGATAGGAGTCAGCTAGTGGATCATCAGACACACTTGATGCTGATAAAGATGATTTTCCTATGATACCACTGTCATCTTCTTTACCTCAAGCATCATATGTTCCATTAATAGTTGATCCCATAACACCAATAGCAATTGAAAGTGCATCAACAAAGGCAGGTCCAAGCACACAACCAACAACTTCAGTAGAGACAACTCCTGAAGTTCAACAACATGGTCCTACTCAAGAATTTGTTGATACCGTGTTGAATCAATCTGATGAGAATAATCAAAGTGCTTCTGATGCAGACATTCAACATGAGGAAAAGTATAATTATTTTCATGATTTCCCTATTCACTTTCATCCAGAAGATGCTTCTCACCAACAAGACCTGAATGTCTCCCATCTTGATGTATCTATTCATAGAGATATCATTCCAACTTCAAGGATACGTAAGAATCACTCACTTTCTAACATCATTGGTGATATTGATAAAAGAGTTACTAGAAACAGGTCAAGTGTTGCCAACATTTGTCTATTCTCATGCTTTCTCTATCAAACAGTACCCAAGAACATCAAGGAACATTTTCATGACAATAGATGGATTGAGGCAATGCATGGAGAATTGCTTCAACTTAGAAAACAAGAGCTATGGTAATTAATTGACCTTCCCGAAGGATAGTATCCTCTCAAAACCAAGTGGCTGTACAGAAAGAAGACTAATAACAGAGGCATGTCATCAGAAATAGAGCAAGATTAATAGCCTAAGTTTAAACTCAAGAAGAAAGGATTGATAATGTTGGGGTATTTGCACCAGTTGCTAGATTTGAGGCAATCAGACTATTCATTACTTACTATGGATCTATGAATTTCACTATGTATCACATGGTTGTCAAGTGTGCCTTTCTATAGAGGAAAATTGCTGAGAAAGTCTATGTTAGTCAGCCGCTAGGCTTTGAAGACCTGGATTTCCCTTATAGGATATACAAGATTGATAAAGTTTTGTAAGGTCTGCATCAAGCCCATGAAATTAGTATAAGATATTATCCTCTTTTCTCCTTGAACATGAGTACCAGAGAGGAAAACACACAAGACTTTCTTTAGAAATAAGAAAGGGCATGAGATGCTGTTAGTCAGATCTATGTGAATGATATCATTTTTGGTTCAATAAACAAGCAACTATGCAAAGATTTTGAGTATATCATGTATTACAAGTTTTAAATTAGTGCTATCGGTGAACTTATATTTTTCTTAGGGTTGCAAGTACAACAAATAGCAGATGGGGTTTTCATCAACCAATCCAAATATGTGGATACTATATTGAAGAAGTTTCGGTTTGATGACTGTGAATCTTTTAGAACACTGGTAGATACAAATATGAAGATTGGATTAGATCCAGATGACAAAACAAATAATCAAACTGACTATCGATCAATGATAGGCTCACTTTTGTATCTTACTACTAGTAGACCAAACATTATGTTTGGTGTATACATTTATGCCTGATATCAGGTTGATCCTAAGGAGTCACAAGTCAATGTTCTCACGAGGATATTTAGATACCTCAA
The DNA here is from genome assembly GCA_025506505.1 of Flaveria sonorensis. Taxonomy (NCBI): domain Eukaryota; kingdom Viridiplantae; phylum Streptophyta; class Magnoliopsida; order Asterales; family Asteraceae; genus Flaveria; species Flaveria sonorensis. The sequence goes on along the minus strand of CM046424.1, from coordinate 27,925,697 downwards.
ATGCACTCTAGCTCTTGGTTTGTGGTATCTAAAAGAAGGCAACTTCATTCTATATGCCTATACAGACAGTGACTATGGGGGATACAACTTCAACCGGATGTCCACATCTGGTGGTTGTTAATTCTTTGATTCAAAACTGGTGTCATGGTAGTGCAAGAAGCAGACAAATGTGTTAGTTTCTACTGTAGAGACTGAATACATTGCACCATTAGCTTGCTGTTCATAAGTACTCTGGATTCAACACTAGTTGCTTGATTATGGGTTTAATATCTTGCACACACCAATACATATTGACAACATAGCTACCATGTTCATAACTAATAATCTAGTACAATACTCAAAAACTAAACATATTGAAACCCAAAATCAATTTTTGAGGGGTTGTGATGAGAAATGATTAATCAATTTGATTCAAGTTCATACTATTAATCAACTTGCTAATTTATTTACTAAGCTATTTCAACCTAGTATGTTTGAATTTCTTATACAATCAATTGGTATAATTAACCTAGAATGAAAAATACAAAAATATAATAGTTTGATTAATTTCATGCTCCATCTAATTTTTCAAACATTCAAAGTGCAAAAACATTCAAATATTATTCAAAATACAAAAATATGTCTTTCATTTGAAATATTAAAAACACAAAAACAAAAAATAAGAAAAATCACAAAAATATGCCATTAATTTGAATAATATAGAATATGCCAATTTCATATGAGAAATGATATAACTATAGTCGGTATATCATTTTTAATGCATTTCTTAAATCACTAATGACTGACATACCTTATTTGTTGTGTGGGTAGGCTTAGCTTCGGAATTGAAGATATATCTTTTTATGACAAACTAAAGTATAAACCATGGATGAGTTTAAAAGGACAAATATACTTGCAATTAATATGTATGTGATTATGTTAATTTTGCTAAACACTATTTGAATTGTGAAGGGTAAGATTGATATTATCTCATGAAAGGTATTATTCTGTACACATGTACAAAAAGAAATTAAAAATTCAGAAAAATATTTTCTTTTCATTTTTGCTTTTGATAGTATCTTGAAATTTTTTAATTTTTAAATGTTTAAAGTTTTATCATTTATGGACATTAACATTAGGGTGAATAACTAAAATATCATGAAAAATTTCAAAAATATTTGATTTCATGTTTGTATAGTTGTTCATCTTTTAAAAAAAATCAAAATATCAAAAATATGATAACACTTGTGTTGGTGTGCAAAAATGAAGAAATTACCATAGTATTTCATTCTATGCAGGTATTGAATGCACAAAGATACCTAGAGTTTGTCAGAATTGGAAATTTATTTCACACCATTAAACAAATTAAACCAAGTGAGAATTGACAACATGAGCACAGTCAAAAGTAAAAAAATCCAAATCAGTAGACCAGTAATAGTGCAAACATCACATCAGACATCATCTATCAGAATCATTAAATTTTGCAAAGTCAAAATTTTAATATGGATAATAGTATTTGTTAATGTGGGTGAGGGTAACCCAAGCATTAAAACCAATATACTTAGTCATTTATTTAAAATAATATCAAGTGAATAATAAATGTGAGTAACAGTGTTTACCCAGATGTAAGTGACCAAAATACCTATGCAGATAAGTATTATTCATCCACATTTTATAAATGTGGTGAACAATGTTAAATGCAGGTAATAATGTTTTTAACATTTGATGTTGAAAATTTTTTAAGTGCTAAAACTTAGTTAATGCTAATGAAAAAATACAAAACACAATTGTTAGTCCTAGGTGTTCATAAGCATTTGACTGAATGCAGACGTGAATTATTGCGGACAGTGTTTACCGAAACAAATGTGAGTGCATTATTCATCGCACTTGTAAATGCAAGTGTGACACTTTTCATCAAATTTGTGAATTACGTACTATAGTAAAACACTAAGTATGCATTCATATTAATTAATGCGAGTAGCTGTAGCAAATGCGAATGTGTTATTTGTTCATCCGCATTTGTTAATACGATGAACAGAATAAAGCTACAGTATACTCAGTAAAATGAAAATTTTACATCCGTATTTGTTTTCTACACTTGTGCAATTCAAAATAAACTTAGTTCGCCTATTCAAACACACATCATAATAACATTTAATACTTTTCAAATTTATGTGTGAACTTTATAGTGTGACAAGTGTTCTTGACCTTTCATCATCCAAACCGATGAAAACCTTGATTCTTACCAATTTCGATCATTTTGACCATCTTATTTCTATTATCTACCATATGAGTTTTGATTATTCCAATCAAATAACCCCGATGTTCTCGGATATCAACCCTAAGTTCAAGAAACTAAAATCATGTCTAATAACATGTTAATATCATTATGCTGGATCACAATGAACCATTAATGATGATTATTAATTTATATAAACAAAAATTTCAAAAAGAGATAAAACCTAGATGAACAGGGCATCATCATACCGATTTTGATAATTAGGAATCAAACGACAGGTCAAATCAATGATTTTGACTTTTGATGAGTCACAGTTTGACTATTAACTTCACAAGTCAAACTAATTTCATTTAGATCATCTTAAAATCATTATTATTATTATCAAATCATCCATACACGTGTCTCGTGTGTAGATTATGGCCAATCTAAGTTGGAGTAAACTTCATAATGCTAGTGGTTTTCTTGACCCTGTTGTCTCTAAAGTTGCTAATCTTAGAGACATGAGAAGATTCATTCAAACTACTAGAGAGGAACATGCTATTACTGTGAGACCAGTTATATTTGAAAGCTTCATCAGATCATTTTAGGGCTTTGCAGAAGTTGCTTTGATTGATGATGTGTCAAGACTAACATGGAGGATTGATGCCCACGATGAGCTAATTATTAATAAACAAATTATGAGATAGTGTCTATAGTTTGGTGATGATGCTAGATAGTCTCATAAACTAGATGAAGATGATATACTATCTTTCTTTGCTAATTTTGGATATAGGGTGGTTTTGAAGGCAATGAGATTGTTAAGGGGGAAGTCAATCTACAGTGGAGATTCCTAATTCACATTTTTCACCATTGTTTATCCAAGAGAAAGTTAGGATGGAATGATATCCCCATCACCACATCTTTAACTATATGTGCCTTATGCACTAACAAAATTCAATATGTCTGCTTATGTGTTTAATGGCTTACTTTCTAATATAGGTGAAGGGAGGAGGCAGATGTTCTTAATATATCCAAGATTTCTTTAGTGCCTGATCAACCAAGCTTTCCCTGATATAGTTGGTGTTTGACCTGAGATGAATCTGTCTCTTTACAATGCCAGATCATATAAATATATCAAGAAGAGGGACCCAAAGAGCCACTAAGTGGAACCTTCTTTCCTTTGCTTCCATGGATGTTGGAGCAAATTAGACAAGGTGGTGTCCAGGGAGAAGAATTATAAGTTGACGTAGTTAAGGAACAGGCTGAAGAAGTTATGCATGCAGAAGTTATTCATGAAAAAGCTGTACATGAAGAAGCAGTTGAGATTCAACAAAATATTGTTCTCAATGTGCCATTAGAAGCGAAAGTTAAAGCAGAGGGCCAGGAAGCAATGTCACCACAGGTTGATGTAGGTGGTGATCCTCATATTGCTTCTCCTCATCAACTAACATCACACATTCTATCACCATTTCATGCATCTCCTTGTCATATCACACCTTTTCATATGTTACTTGAGGCTACTTCTGCATCAGTTAACATCAGTTAGCATCAATAAATCTACTAGTACTATTTTAGCACAACTTCAAACTAAACCTGCCAATGAGCCTAGCAGAGATGAGCTCATTTATGACCTTTTGTAAGGCCCTGTTACCGGGAAACCCCATAATTGGCCATTCATAGCACTTTTCATATTGAAACACATTTAGATTCATCCAAAACAAGAGAACTTTGCAGCGGAATAATTTAATAAAAACCATAGCATGCATTAACCATTACTTTTGCCAAGAAATACATCATTATTGCTAGTTACAAAAAGAACATCTAGTTGCATTTCAAAAGAAAAATAACTTTTCAGCATGTCATGGATGCCAGTCTTTATTTGCCAAGTAGCTTCAACCTCTTGCCATTCCCAGCCACACCATTACCTACCAACTGAAAATGCATATAAAAAAGTCAGCGTTGCTGAGTGAGTTCTAGTTTGATAATATAGAAAATATACTTTTTGTAAACTTCACTTGGTGATCATTCATCGTTATACATAATCAATCATTAGGAGATTCATTATTCTTCTTTCTTTCATTATCTTTCTCTTTCATTAACTAGGATTGCATGAATCAAAAGCCTACATTGTTGGTTGGCAACAGATGCCGAAACCCTATCGGCAAACCTTTATGATGGTAGCTAACCCATCGACAGTTGACCCACACTACTAGGCACAGAGCCTGCTTATGAATACGGGTCCCATTTATTATACATTGGTCAATCACAAGGATTAGACCCATATGTGCTTTACTTGGGCTGAACAGCCACACATCAATTGAGCAAATGACAACTAGGGTCGTGTACCTCTGTTGGAAAATCTTGCATGGCTTTTCACCTGTTGTTAGGGCCCTGGGGTAACTTTTATTAAGTTCTACTGTCCTTTTTTTATTTCTTTGTGCCCACTTGGTTATGAATAATACTTTTAAATATCCATTGTTTTATAATCACATATCATGAAGTATAAAAATAATTATCCATAACAAGCAGCCTATAAGAAGATAATGAGACAGTAGAAACATAGAACAAGTATAAACTTCCATTAGACATAAGTTCCTAACACTTAAACTCTGTTCCTAAAAATTCAGAAAAATCCTTAAGAAAAATCCTAAGTCCCCAAAGAAATACGGATGAATGTAAACCAATGTGGATGAACAAATGCGGATAAAAGTCTTCAAAAAATATTCTAAGTGTCTAAAGGTATGCGGGTGAACCAAATGCGGATGAACAAGTCTAAATGCGGATGAACAAGTCCAAATACGGACAAGCAAGTCCAAATGTGGATGAACAAGTTCAAATGCGAAAGAACAATACTAAATATGGATGAGCTAAGTCTTATGTGAATGGACTTAACCAATGTGGTTATAGTTCAGCAAATGCGGATGAAGATCAGCAAATGCGGATGAAAACTTACAAATGCGGAAGAACAAAAGCAAATGCGGATGAACAAAAAAATACTTAACTATTGAACATAGAACCAATGCGGTTGAATGTTCAGCAAATGCAGATGAACTCCAACAAATGTGGATGAACACATTACTTAGGCTATTCCACCAGTTCTAAATCCTTGTTCTAACATACCCTTAGCACAGATCTAACATGCCAAATGCTAAGAATAGAGCTTACAACTACGCAACATCAAAAAAGGCATTTAAAAACACACACCTCGCATACACATCATATGCAAAACCGCAGAAAACTCATGCTTCGGTTGTAAAAATTAAGTTAATATGAATTTCAGCCCCAAACGAGTTTAAAACAAGTAAAATAGGGGAATCTAGAACTCACCTCTAGTAGCTTTCGAGTAAGACTTCTTCAAACCGAGAGCAAATGGGAGTTCTAGCACTTAAACACACCGAAACAAGCAGCCAACACAAGAAACACTTAAGAATCGGTCCAGCAGCTCGAACACAGCTAAAAACCAAGCAGAAAATACAAGAAAACCTCACCTTCTAGGAGAATTTCAGCTTCTCACACAAAAAAAAATCCAGTTAATCTGCTCCTTCTCTTCTTACAACCGAAAGCAGAAGTGAAATGGGGGTGTGGGCGGCCATCCCCTACTTTTTGAACCCATAATAGACAAGTTTCCCACTTGCACACTTTAACCCCCTTTACTTTGAAGTGTTTCACTTTTCCTACTTTTAATAAAATTCTGGGTGTTACAAGTCCACCCCCCTTATATAGGTTTCGTCCCCGAAACCTGTCACTCCTCGAACAACTATAGGTAATGCTGCCTCATCTCTTTGTCAGTTTCCCATGTAGACTTGGATCCCTTCCTGTGCCTCCACTGTACTCGCACCAGTGGAACCACTTTATTCTGTAGTCTCTTCTCTATTTTGTCAATGATGGCCACTGGCTGCTCCACTTAATTGAGCCGTTCATCCACCTCGATATCTCCCAGTAGCATGATCATATCTTCATCGGCTAAGCACTTTCTTAGATGAGATACATGGAAAGTCGGGTGAATTCCACTTAACTCATCGGGTAACTCCAACCTGTAGGCCACCTTTCCTACTCTGGCAATGATTTTGAATGGCCTGATATACCTCGGGCTCAGCTTACCCCGCTTTTTAAACTGGATGATCCCCTTCCAAGGTGAAACCTTCAACATAACTTTATCACCCACTTTGAACTCAATTGGCCTCCTTCTCTTATTAGCGTATGACTTCTACCGGTCCTTTGCTGCTTTCATGAAGGCCTTGATCTTTTCTAACCTCTCTGACGTGGCCTCAATGATCTTGATACTTCCTAATTCTTTTTACCCGATATCACCCCAACACACCGGGGTTCTGCATAGCCTCCCATACAACATTTCGAATGGTGGCATGCCTATACTGGCATGATAACTATTGTTGTAGGAGAACTCCGCCAATGGTAGGTTTTCATCCTAACTTCCACCAAAATCATTAATGCACGCCCGGGGCATGTCCTCCAGGGTCTGAATGGTCCATTCTGATTGACCGTCTATCTGAGGGTGGTAAGCTATGCTAATGTGTAACCTAGTTCCCATCGCATCATGAAATTTCTTCCAGAACTTGGAAGTGAACTGAGTGTCCCTATCCGAAACAATAGATATCGTCACGCCATGGCAAGTTACAATCTCCTTGATGAACAGCTCCGCCAACCTTTCTTATGAGTAAGCCTCTCGAATTGGAAAGAAGTGAGCACTCTTCGTCAAGCGGTCTACAATTACCCAAATGGTATCACACCCTCTCGCCGTGTGAGACAATTTAGTGATGAAGTCCATGGTGATGTGTTCCCACTTTCATTCGGGTATATCCAAGGGTTGGAACTTCCCCGTATGGTTCTGATGCTCTGCCTTCACTTGTAAACAGGTCAGGCACTTACTCATGTACTCCACCATATCATGCTTCATCCATGACCACCAATAATCCTTCTTCAGGTCATGATACATCTTTGTAGCACCCAAATGGATGGAATACCGAGTTTTGTGAGCCTCATCCATGATCCTTCCCCTCAACTCCCCATAACGAGGAATCCACATCCACCGAAAATGGGTTCTAACGCCAAGGGTGTTCTCCCCTAAATCCGTTACCTGCCCCTTCATCCGTTCAGTGTTGATTCTATCATCCTTCAGTGCCTCATCTTGGAATTTATTAATTTGACCTAGGACATCCGGCTTCACAACCAGCTGACAAGCCTTCACCCGAATTGGTTCAGGCCTCTCCTTTCGACTGAGGGTATCAGCTACCACATTCGCCTTGCCCGGATGATAGTGGATTTCGCACTCGTAATCTTTGATCAACTCTAACCACCTTCTTTGCCTCATGTTTAGATCATTCTGCTCGAAGAAATACTTTAAGCTTTTGTGGTCCATGAAAATCATACATTTGACGCCATATAAGTAGTGTCTCCATATTTTCAACGTGAATACCACAGCAGCCAGCTCCAGATCGTGGGTAGGGTAGTGCACTTCATGAATCTTTAAATGTCGAGATGCGTACGCAATGACTTTGCCTCGCTGCATTAGTACGCACCCTAACCCTTGATAAGAAGCGTCGGAATAAACAGCCAAGTCCTCATTTCCTTCCGGTAACATTAGCACTGGGCTTGTGTCAATCTTTCCTTTAGATCCACGAACGCATTCTCTTGACTATTGCCCCATTCGAACTTTACATCCTTCCTCCTCAACTTGGTCAACGACGAGGCAATCTTGGAAAAAACCTCAATGAATCTCCTGTAATAACCAGGCAATCCGAGGAAGCTACGGATTTCAGACGGCGTTTTAGGCGAATTCCACTTCATCACCGCCTCCACTTTAGCAGGATCAACCATGATTCCTTCTGGGTTAGTCACATGGCCTAGAAACTTCACCTCGCATTACCAAAATGCGCACTTGGAGAATTTCGCGTACAACTTCTCCCTTCTTAGAGTTTCCAGCACTTCACAGAGGTGACAGGCGTGGTCTCTCTCATTCTTTGAGTAGATCAGGATGTCGTCTATGAACACTATTACTGATTTGTTGAGCATTGGTCGACAAACTCTATTCATCAAGTCCATTAATGCTGCAGGAGCATTGGTTAGACCAAATGACATCACGAGAAATTCATAATGTCGATATCACGTCTGAAACGCAGTCTTTGGATATCCTGTTCTTTAACCTTTAGCTGGTGGTAACCCGACCGAAGATCGATCCTCGAGAACCAACTTGCACCCTGGAGCTGATCAACCAAGTCATCAATCCTCGGTAACGGATACCGGTTTTTCACGGTCAACTTGTTCAGTTCAAGGTAGTCGATGCACATCCTCATACTACCGTCCTTCTTCTTCACGAATAGGACTGGAGCACCCCATGGAGAGAAACTCGGCCGAATAAAGCTTTTATCCAAGAGATCTCGCAGTTGCATCATCAGATCTTTGAGTTCGGATGGAGCCAACTGGTATGGTGCCTTGGCTATGGGTTGCGCTCCTGGTATCAAGTCAATCTGAAACTTGATTTCTCTATCAGGTGGGACCCTTGGTAGGTCTTCTGGAAACACATCGGGGAAATCGCATACTACCGGCATGCCTGACAGCTGAGGCACGGTAGCATCCACATCCTTCACATAAGCCAGGTAAGCACCACACCCTCATCTCATAAAATTCTTTTCCGTGATCATCGAGATCACTCGTGGTGTAGTGTACTCCTTGTCTCCATGTACTGTAACAAAGCTGCCATCGGGCGCAGTCAAACGAATGTCTTGTTTCGGCACATAATGTTCGCTTCGTAGGCCGCCAACCAATCCATCCCTAACACCACATCAAAACCTCCTAGGTCCATCACATACAATCTAGCAGGAAACTTATGACCGTCCAACTCTACAAGACAATCATCTATCACATCAGTCACCTTGGTAGACTTTCCTATCGCTATCTCTACATGGAAGGTCACATCTATCTTCTTATTCTTACCATGCATTACATGACAAAAGGTGGCAGATACAAAACTTCTACTAGCACCCAAATCAAAGGGCACAGATACATACAATTGGTTTACCAAAAACATACCTGAAACTACTTCAAGGTCCACTCTGGCTTCTTCCCGGGTCATATTAAATGCCCTTGCCTTGGCTTTGGTGCTCTCACTTCTCCCTTTCTCACCCATAGTCTTCCCTGAGCTCCCTGCTCCATCCTTCTTCCAATCTCGACCTGAGTGGCCTACTTCCCCGCATTGATAACATCGCGGTACCTTGCACATTTTAGCATAGTGGCCTTCGCCTCCACACTTAAAACACAGGTTCGTCCCCACTCTACACTCACCCATGTGAACCTTCCTACACTTCTTACATTCCCTCCTGTTGTTCCCCTTACTCAATCCTGGGCGACGATTGTCAATCCTCATCTTCTTCTCCCCGATCCCATAGTTGTCACTCCTGAATCTCTTCCCAGTACCGTTCTTGTTTGAACTCTTCTCAACCTTCCTTTGAATTGGCACCGGGTCCCTCTCATCATACAATCTTCCGCCCAAATCTACCACAGACCTAAACGTGCTCCGTCTAGCGGCTATCATGTTCCTCCTAATGTCCACGGGCAAACCCTACATGTACCTCTTAATCTTCTTGGACTCTGGAGTTACTAGATCCGGCACAAGTCTTAAAAGTTCATTGAACTTAGACGTATACTCTTGATGAGTCATGTTTCCAGCCTCCAAATGCAAGAACTCCTTCTCAATTTTGTCCAACTCCCGATGTGGACAATACTCCTCCAGTACCATTTCCTTCAAATCCAACCACCTCATCCTTGCTATAGACCGTTTTCCCTCGGCTTGGACAATGGTGTCCCACTAGCATAATGCCGAGTCAACGAACGAATGGGTGGCAAACTTCACCTTCTGATCCTCCCGCGCTCACTGATGTCTAGGACTGCCTTCATCTCATGAATACAGGTCCCATTTATTATACATTGGTTAATCACAAGGATTAGACCCGAGATGTGCTTTACTTGGGCTGAACAACCGCACATCAGTTGAGAAAACGACCACCAGGGTCGTGTACCTCCGTTGGAAAAGCTTGCAAGGCTTTTCACCTGTTGTTAGGGCCCTGGGGTAACACTTATTAAGTTCCACTGTCCTTCTTTATTTCTTTGTGTCCACTTGGTTATAAATAATACTTTTAAATATCCACTGTTTTATAATCACATATCATGAAGTATAATAATAACTATCCATAACAAGAAGCCTATAAGAAGATAAATGAGATAATAGAAACATAGAACAAGTATAAACTTCCATTAAACATAAGTTCCTAACACTTAAACTCTATTCCTAAAAATTCAGAAAAATTCTTTAGAAAAATCGTAAGTCCTCAAAGAAATGCGGATGAATGTAAACCAATGCGGATGAACAAATGTGGATGAAAGTCTTCAGAAAATATTCTAAGTGTCTAAAGGTATGCAGGTGAACCAAATGTGGATGAACAAGTCCAAATGCGGAAGAACAATACTAAATGCGGATGAGCTAAGTCTTATGTGAATGGACTTAACCAATGTGGTTGAACTTCAGCAAATGCGGATGAAGATCAGCAAATGCAGATGAACACTTACAAATGCAAAAGAACAAAAGCAAATGCGGATGAACAAAAAATTACTTAACTATTGAACATAGAACCAATGCGGTTGAATGTTCAGCAAATGCAGATGAAGTCCAAGAAATGCAGATGAACACATTACTTAGGCTATTCCACCAGTTCCAAATCCTTATTCTAACATATCCTTAGCACAGATCTAACATGCCAAATGCTTAGAATAGAGCTTATAACTACGCAACATCAAAGAAGGCATTTAAAAACACACACCTCGCATACACATCAGATGCAAAAACGCAGAAAACTCATGCTTCGATTGTAAAAATTTAGTTAATATGCATTTTAGCCCCAAACGAGTTTAAAACAAGTATAATAGGGGAATCTATAACTCACCTCTAGCAGCTTTCGAGTAAGACTTCTTCAAACCGAGAGCAAATAGGAGTTCTAGCACCTAAACACACGAAAACAAGCAGCCAACACAAGAAACACGTAAGAATCAGTACAGCAGCTCGTACACAGCTGAAAACCGAGCAGAAAAATACAAGAAAACCTCACCTTCTAGGAGAATTTCAGCTTCTCACACAAAAAAAAATCCGGTTGAACTGCTCCTTCTCTTCTTGCAGCCGAAAGCAAAAGTGAAATGGGGGTGTGGGCGGCCATCCCCTGCTTTTTGAACCCATAATAGACAGGTTTGCCACTTACACACTTTAATCCCCTTTACTTTGAAGTGTTTCACTTTTCTTTCTTTTAATAAAATTCCAGGTGTTACACCTTTAACTGAAGATAATGAGGATGGAAAAGATTATGGGTAGCAAATATAAGATGATAGCTGATAGAATTAATGAATTGATCTTGAAAGACAAATAGTTCAAGGAGTTAGAGTTTTTTGTCGAAAAGGTAAAGGATGAGATAAGTGAACCTATTGAGAATGCTATCATTTAGACCATTATAATGGAAGACCAAGACAGACTAATTAGTGCCAAAAATGAAATGAATGAGGAGTTAGATAAGTAAGTGCTAGAGCTAACTCAGAGAATCAAATTAATTGAATAAGTCATTATTAAGAAAGAAAATGATAGTAAAGGTGATGATGATGAGGGCAAAAAAGAGAAAGAGCCTGACAAAGATGAATTTGATGACATCTTTGACTTAGATAATGATAGTGATGATGATGGAGGTTATGAAAGATCTCCTAAAAGGCAAAAGAAGTTTGAGCCAAATAAAGGTCCTAAGGAGAAACCAAGTGCATCAGAAAAACCAGTTGAAGAAAGTAGTCTAGCTATGGTTACATACACATCACCTGCTTTTAGTTATGAAGAAGATGCTGCTATATGTTCTTTGACAGATGATCTTGATGCATATTTATCTGGAGAGTTTTTGATAGATGAAGGCATTGTGGAAATTAATAGAGAATCAAGCACAGCAGCTAAGCAGTGTATTGATTTCACCTAAGCCTATTGTATTTGAGAGAGATATCCATCTTTAGATGGTTCCTGTTGTAACTCTAACTAAGTAATAAAAAGAACTAATCTTAAAACTCTAAAGAATTCAAGTCAAAGGATCAAGAATGGAAAGTTAAGATAACGGCTAACACTTATAAAGCTACAACATCTGGTTCATCTAAACTTCAAACATACATAAGGAAGAGGAAGTAGCTAGGAGAAAAAGCCAAGGGTAAGAGGCCAGTGGTTGAAGAAGATATAAAAAAGCCTAAGAAGATGAAAATAGAAGATAAACTAAGCCTTGCTCCTGTTGCCCAATTTGTTGAAGAGATAAAGCAATAAAATAATTGGAAATTCAGAAAGTGATTATTGATTTAGAAGAAAGAGAGATAGAGGGAGGCTATACTCTTGATGAGTGTATGTTTGATGAGCCTAAGTTTAGTGGCAGGTGTCACACCCTTAAAACCTACCAACAGGATTTTACCGTCACGCGTGTGACATAACCAGGATCTCAGATAAGCACCGGTTACACCAAACGACTTGATAATTACAAAACATATAAGTTACTTAATAATGGTGAAACAAACTAATCATGTTTAAGTATTGCGGAAGCGAATTTAGAAAAAAGTTAAACAGTCGATAAACTATGCAAACACGCGCCCAAATCAGTTTATGTTTGGTAAATGTATATAAATAACCCAGACAACAGATTTAAATTAAAACTGAAACATGAAATGTAGATGCTGTTGTCCTGAACGTGCTCCATCACTGACCTAAGAGAAAACATGCTAAGATCAGTACAAAGACCGGTGAGTTCACAGGTTTAATAGAAAATAGTGTGTAATAGTATTGAGAACCAGATATAGTAATCAAAGCATATAGTAGGTAGCTAGCCTACAACAAGTCACTATGTGTATGAATTTCACGACAGAGCTGATAGTAATAGTGTAATGAATGCCCCGGCTATGGATACCAGACCACAACACAGTAAAACCAGCTAACCATTCACCCGTTTGACCTCCAGTCAAGCTAGCGCGACTAGCCCGGGCAAGGTTTGTCAAACCCAGCAGATCTACTAACAATCACCTCGCTAATACCATATTAATGGTCCGAATTAGGCGTAATGGTATCACAATAGTAAACCAGTATATGCAGTATTACTAATCTAAAGTACCATACAGTTTATGAAAAACATCATGTTTCTCTCCCCCAAAAGAGAGTATAGTGTGAAAGTGGGGCTGTAAACTCACATCGAATGCACAACGACAAGTATATGCAAACACAGAAGATTAGGGTTCCGTTAAACCTAAATTGCATTTAATATAGCTAACATCAAATTATTAGATATTAACAACAGAATCTACGGTTACGCGTTTCATGACTTGGTACACGATATTTCCCCCACTCACACATAAACACAATAAAACACCAAAACACACCAAATGTATAATTTTCAAGATTCCCGTTTATACCGGATCATGAAAAAAATAACATAACCCACAGGTCTTAGCATATAACGAACATATATAAGATTCCATACACTCTTAATGTAAATACCACCATAACGCACATCCATAATATCTATGTATATATGACTCCTATAATACATTCTAGAATATATTATATGAATCAATGCACCCACTTAGCATATTACATACTATGCCATTAGCTTTACTTATAATAATACTATACATATATTATACCCACTTATTTATCTTTGCACACATACTAATATAATGTACGTACGATATATATACATGTACACACAACCTGAAAACCTTAAACCCCAATCAACCTTCAAAACAAAACATACGTGCTTGCACCCCCATTAAAACCGCATGAGTACATTAAACTATAAATATCTACATACCTCGCAGAACACATATATATACACAAAGAAAGCACACACATATGTATATATCGCAGGATATATACACTACGCAGAAACACAGACCAAACATATTCACAGCTATCACACACGCAAGAACACACACACCCATACACGCACACTGTAAACACATATACACACGTCTGGAACATGCACGCACACACCAAAAACATTCATGCACTGAAACATGCACATGAACAAACACCGTAAACCATAAGCACACACAAAATCACAACACACACACACAAAACAGCTCAACCGAGACCCGAAACAAAGAGATAACCACCGAGAACAAAACCGCATTTAAAACCGTAACCCGAAACTCGAAACCGATCATGCGAACAAATGGGAGAGCGTACCGTATGGCCGACAAGAGGCTGTGGTTACAAGCGATTGTATTGTCGGGGACCAACGGTTGCGAGATGACTTGTCGGAGAGAGTTAACCGCCACGAGCGAGGCTGCCAAGATGGAGTGTCAGGAGAGAGCAGAAAGCTATCGTAAGGGGGGTTGTCGCAACGGAAGAAAGGTTGCCGGAGCAGGTTGGCGTTGTCAATTTGAAGGCTGCCGTCAATTGGAAGAAAGGGAAGAAAGGTTGTCGCAAGGGAAGGGAAGGCTGCCGTCAAGAGGGGGGGTTAGCTAGGGTTGCTATGAAGGATGCGATGCCAATTGAAGGGAGACCGAGGAGATTACGGTTCATAGATGAGTTGGTGTAAAAGTTACACCTAGGTCCTCCAAGATCACCTAAATTGCATTTTGGTTTAATTACTGTTTGTTTATTTAGAATTAAATATAATAAAATTAAAAATCCTTTTTATTAATCAAGTGAAATTGATTAATTACAAAGTTGCGAGGAGTGACGTTAACCTGAAAACACTGGGCGTCACATCAACCCCTTGTTGAAGTAATTTTCGTCCCAAAAATTAGAACATCAGGTTCACGACGAACACCAGATTCAGCGATCTGTGATGCATATAGAATAGGGTTTCTGCGAATCTAGAACAAAGGTAATAAGAGAAGAATTTATAAGGTTTTCGCGAGAGTTGTGACATCATCCCCTTGTTGAAGGGAATTTCGTCTCGAAATTTAGAGGAAAGATATCTTAAGAACGATACCTTAAGAAGTGGATGCCTGATCTTTGAACAGTTGTGCGTACTTCTTCTTTATCCAATCTTCATGTTCCCAGGTAAACTCTATCCCACGTTTAGAATTCCATCTAACATGTACAATAGGAAACTTGCTACGCTTTAAAGTCTTGACTTCTCGATCCATAATCTCGAACAGTTCCTCGATGAAATGAAGTTGTTCATCAATCTCCTATTCCTCTAATGGAATGATAAATGATTCCGTCAGCTAGACACTTCTTCAGGTTTGAAACGTGGAACACATTATGAACACCATCAAGTTCCACAGGTAAGTCTAGTTGATATGCTACTGGACCAATTCTCTTGAAAATTTCAAACAGTCCAACGTATCTAGCGTTTAAATTCCCACGCTTTCCAAATCGTATCACACCCTTCCAAGGTGAAACCTTTAACAACAACTTGTCACCGACTTGAAATTCCAAAGGCTTTCTCCTTTGATCTGCGTAACTTTACTGATGATCTCGGGCTGTAGCCATACAGTTACGAATCTGAATAATCTTTTCTGTGGTTTCATCAACAAGCTCAGGACTAGTTAGTTGACTATCACCAACCTTAGTCCAACATAGGGGTGATCTACACTTCCTACCATAAAGTGCCTCAAATGGTGCAACTTTAATGCTCGTATGATAACTGTTGTTGTAGGGGAATTCAACCAAAGGCAGATGAGTTTCCCAACTGTTACCAAAGTCTATAATGCATGCCCTAAGAATGATTCTAGGGTTTGGATCATGCGTTCTATTTGACCATCTGTCTGTGGATGATAAGCCCGTTCTCATATCCAAACGAGTGCCTAATGACTTTTTTAGTGACTGCCAGAAGTGCGAAGTGAATCGCGCATCACGATCAGAGATGATCGAAAGTGGCACACCATGTCGAGAAACAATTTTTTTCAAGTAAATCTGTGCTAGTTTATCCATCTTATAGTTCTCATAAATGGCTAGGATATGGGCTGATTTAGCCAAAAGATCCACCATCACCCAGATAGTATCGTTTCCAACTTGCGAACGAGGTAGCTTAGTAACGAAATACATAGAGATGTTTTCCCATTTCCATATTGGAATCTCTGGTGGTTGAAGCAAACCCGATGGTTTCTGATATTCCACCTTAACCTTAGAACACGTCAAACACTCTAACAGTTAGGTAGCAATTTCAGCTTTCATGTTAGGCCACCAATAAATGACCTTCTGATCTTGGCACATCTTGTCAAAACTAGGATGTACCGAATATCAGGACTTGTGAGCTTTATCCATCACCGATTCCTTGAGATTCCCGAACAATGGAATCCATACCCGATTCTCATAGTAACGAAGCCCATCTGGTTTCTCCTGAAAGAATTTATTTGCTCCTTTAAAAGATTCTGACTTGATGTTCTGCTCTTGTAATGCCTTAACCTGGGCATTCTTGATCTGGAATGATAGATCTGAATGAATGGTTAACTGTAACGCAAGGACACAACGAGGTTTTAGGGTTTCTGTATGACTAAGGGCATCGGCAACCACATTAGCCTTTCCTGGATGATACTTGATGGCATAGTCATAATCATTCAGTAATTCCAACCATCGTCACTGTCTCATGTTCAACTCCTTCTGTTCATAGATGTGCCGAAGGCTCTTGTGATCGATGAAGATCGTGCACTTGGTTCTATAAAGATAATGTCTCCAGATCTTAAGTGCAAATACCACAGCTCCCAACTCTAAATCGTGAGTTGTATAGTTCTTCTCACACACCATGAACTATCTTTATGAATAAGCTATCACTTTCTCGTGTTGTGTCAACACGCAACCCAACCCTAGGATTGATGCATCGCAATATATCACGAAGTCATCTATTCCCTCTAGCAACGCCAAAATCGATGCACTGCACAGCATGTCTTTAAGCGCTTGGAATGCCGCTTCCTTATTACTGCCCCACTTGTAAACAGTCCCCTTATGGGTTAGGGCAGTCAAAGGCTATGCAAGTTCCGAAAATCCTTCTATGAAAAGTCGGTAATAACCCACTAATCCAAGAAACTAGCACACCTCAATAGGCATCGTCGGCGCAGGCCAATTTTTGATTGCCTCAATCTTAAACGGGTCAACATGAACATATGCTCGTTAATTACATGCTCTAAGAACTGTACTTCTCTCATCCAGAAGTCACATTTGGAAAACTTGGCATATAGTTGTCCTATCTTCAAAAGCTCTAGAATAAGCCTTAGATGTTCCTCATGTTCCTCAATATTCTTGGAGTAAATTAGTATGTCATCAATGAAGACGATGACAAACTTGTTTAAATAGGGTTTACAAACATGATTCATGAGGTCCTTAAAGACTGCAGGCGCATTTGTCAATCCAAATGGCATGATTGCGAACTCAAAATGCCCATATCGAGTTCTGAAAGCTGTCTTGGATATGTCTTCTTCTCGAACCCTCAGTTGATGATATCCAGATCTCAAATAAATTTTTTTTAGTAACTCGATCCCTGAAGTTGATCAAATAGGTCATCGATACGCGGGAGAGGGTAACGATTCTTCAGGGTAACCTTGTTTAGTTTGCGGTAGTCAATGCACATTCAAAAGGTTCTGTCTTTCTTCTTCACGAATAACAAAGGCACTCCCCAAGGTGAACAACTGGGGCATATAAATCCTTTGTCTAATAGTTCCTGCAACTGCTTTTGTTTGACACGATCTGGCCAAGACATGTATAGGATTGATGTGATTAGTACGTTATGATCCAAGTCGGGTCATACCCAATAACAAGCTAGACAAACACGTACAATATTTATTTTATGATATGATCATATAAATAAATATTAACAATTAGAGTATTTGGAAATTGGGATTCTAAATATTTGCACTTATGTTGTAAAATAAATTATATGGATAATTTATATTTAGGGAGAGTATTCTACATTGTTAATCAAATGGTTGAATAACAATGTGTATTGGTATATGACCGTACTTCCAATAACTCATCCGTATTTACTAATGCGGATGTGCATTTGAGGAAATGCAAATGGAAATTCTTCATCCGCATTTACAAATGCGGAAGGAAACCATTCATCCGCATTTACTAATGCGGGTGAATGTTTGAATAAATGCGGAAGAAGACCATTCATCCGCATTTACCAATGCGGGCGAATGTTTGAAGAAATGCAGATAGGATA
Organism: Flaveria sonorensis; assembly: GCA_025506505.1. Classification (NCBI taxonomy): domain Eukaryota; kingdom Viridiplantae; phylum Streptophyta; class Magnoliopsida; order Asterales; family Asteraceae; genus Flaveria; species Flaveria sonorensis. The sequence goes on along the minus strand of CM046424.1, from coordinate 27,907,322 downwards.
AGGGGTTGGGCCCCGCCCCTAATTTCTATCTGCTTATTTGAAATTTTAGTTTCCAGGCATGCAAATGACAATAATTACCAATAAACACTCTCTCAACCTTTCTAACTATACATGCAAAGTGCAGACCCAACAAGAGAGTTCTTTTTTGGGTTTTCTATTGTGTAAAAAAATAACCGAGAACAAAAGAATAAGAGGGTTCTTCTAAAAGTGTAAAAATCCTAGCGATAAGGGTGTTTGTTGGGAGCTTGAAGGGTATACAAGCTTGAGGTCTTCTTCTTTGGAGGCTGCCATTCAAGTTTTAACTATCATCTTCCTCATATCCCTTACAAAAGGTAGTCTACTAGAACACCCTATGGTTGTTTTGTAAGCATGTACTTTCATATATCAATCCATAATGGGTTTTGCAACATATAAAGTGGTTTATATATATGCTTACTTGAACATGTTTTGAATCTAATCTCCACTGCGTTTTCATGTTATTTGGATAAAATGACTTTGATAAACTTGTTAAAACCCAACAATGGCGTCAAGAGCCAGTTATAGGGATACATGCTTCGATTGAACTGAAATTTCAATTTTTTGGTGTTGATTCACCAACAGGCCGAAAGGTTTGGTCAAAGTTTCTCCTTGGTTTTTCAAGATTTTGTTTACATGCATATTGTATTCTTGAAAAATTTAATCATATGGATGATTTAGTTGTTTGGACAAAACCATAATATTCAGTTTGTTTATACCTTAACCAAAAGTTAGTTGTTCAAAGGGGAAGCTCTCGGATTTTCTGCTTGCATATTTGGATATGTATTTTGATGTTCATAACCTAGGGGAGACCTTGTGTTTGCATGTGTTGTGATTTGTATTTGATTATTCAAAAGGTTGTAATATTTGTTCATCCATTTTGGGTATGTAATTTATTTATTTTTCATTTGGTATGTAAAATAAATAGGTTAGTTGCATTTTATTTTACTAGAAAGATGTATTTAGGATATTTTTTGTAAAACAAGATGCAACAAGGTGGGTTTTCGGGTTGGGCCAACTCTGAGCCCAAAGGGCCTTATAGCTCATAGTGGGATTTAAGCCCAATAACCGAAAACACATTATGAAGGCCCAAAGGAGTTTGGAGCAGAAGTTCAAGCTCATTTGGAAGCCCAATTCGAATGGATTAATCATAACACAAAGTGAACACTTGAAGCATTTGGATGCGGGATCAAGTGGAAGTTCACCAACACAACACTTGTGTCAAATTTTACCCATAGAAAAGACCCAATTAACTCACTTGTTTCAGTCAACAAGTGGTGTTAAATTAGTTTGCTATGGCTATGAACTTATTGTTGTATGTTATGCTTGTGTGGTTGATTTACTTTTATAGTTTATGTGATATTTGGATATGCATTGTTAAACAATTTAAAATCAACAACAAGCTTAAAACGGTTCTTTTGGAAACATTAACATGGGTAATAGAATGGTTTTATTAAAAGTTAATGTTTTCACAATAAAATTGGGTTCTATTAAAAGAGCCTTGAAAGTTGGTTTCACTAAAGTACCACGCATTTGAATGCCTGCAAATGTAAGGTACATAAAGTTTTCAAAACTACAATTAATGAAAACAAAAATCCCTTTTAAAACAAGTTTAACACCATCCTTTTATACAACACTCAAATCACTTGGGAACTCTTTGTGGGATAGAGGCCATCTAACCACATTTAGGGAACTTGTGTGTTTGAGGTGGGGTTAACATATTTGTGGGATAAAGGTCACCTAACCACTTGTATTTGTAAAATCACACGTGTGTGTAAGTAGGACGACTTGAGTTGGATACCATGTGAATAGGGTCACCGAAGCATGGCGTACAAAGGTGTTGATGGGATTAAACTTGCTAACTAATCATAAAGATGTTTAACCGATCCGATAAAACTAGAAGTTGCAAAGGGTTGCAATTGTCAAATGTTGACTACCTTGTTAATTTAAATAATAGGATAAAGGTCACCTAACCAATATTTAAATGTAATGTTGGTTTCTTGATTTTAATTATTAATTGTCTATGAGACATAAAATGGTATTAATAATTAAAATTTTCATAATCGTAAGTACTAAAATTGAACTTTGTTAATATTATAGAAATGGCCACAAACAACAACGCTACCGCCCCGACCGTCCATAACCTATCACTAAGAACTATCCTGGAAAGGGATCATCTCAACCATAACAATTTCATGGATTGGTTTCGAAACTTGAGAATTGTTCTCAAGCAAGAGAAGAAATCTTATGTGTTGGACTATCCTATTCCTGATGAACCCAACATTGATGATGTAGATGCCAACAATGATTGGATTAAGCACACTGAGGATTCAGTGCAAGTTTCTTGCCTCATGCTGGGAACCATGATTCCCGAGCTTCAAAAGGACTTTGAACATCATGGGGCATACGACATGATTACCCAATTGATGGAAATGTTCCTTCAACAAGAAAGGCTAGAACGCTTTGAAATGGTTCGAGCGCTTCATGCATGTCGAATGGAAGAAACCCAATCGATGTCATCTTATATGCTCAAGATGTAAAGCCAGATTGATCGCCTCGAAAGGCTGAACTGTCCCGTCTCTAAAGAGTCGGTGACGAATTTGATCCACAATGGCCTAACCAAGAAATTTGAGACGTTTATCATGAATTATAACATGAACGGATGAGAAAAGAGCATTGGGGAACTTCATGCAATGCTCAAAATAGCTGAAGCAGGGATAGGAAAGAGGGTTTTACTGGTTCTCATGATCAATGAGGGTGGCAATAAGAAAAGGCATTACCCCGAACCCAAGGCAAATGCAGCTAAGGGCAAGGGATACACCAAAGGGAAGGGTAAGTGAAAGGCTAAAGTGGAACCACCAAAACTAAAGCTTAAGAAGCCAAAGGTTACAAAGAATGATCCATGCTTTGAGTTTGGTGAGATAGAACATTGGAGGAGGAATTGTCCAACCTATCTCAAAGAGTTGAGAAACAAGAGTGATGGAGGGCAGACCTCAGGTACAACTTTCATGATGCATATTGAACTTAATGTTATTTCATGAAACACATGGGCATTGGATACTGGATGTGGAACTCATATTTGTAATTCATTGCAGGGTTCAAAAGAAATAAGCATTTTAAGAAGGGAGACACTGGTCTCTACGTGGGCAACAGAGCAAAAGTTGAAGTCGAAGCCCAAGGAGACTATACTCTGAAGCTTCCAAGTGGTTTGGAAGTCATCTTAAAAAACATTTTGTGTGCTCCTAGTTTGACTAGGAATATTATTTCAGTTTCCCTTCTAAGACCGTATGGTTATGTATTAAAGTTTATTGATGATGGTATTTGTGTTTTCATAGATAATATGCTTTATTTTAAGGCTATGCATTGTAATGGCATTTATGAATTGGTTCATAATGACACGTCCTTTAATAACTCGTTATACCAATCAAGCACCAAGAAACTTAAAATGGGTTTAAGTAAATCATATCTTTGGCATTGTCGTCTTGGTCATATAAACAAGAATCGTATTCAAAAACTTCAAAAGAATGGTCTTTTGGAAGCAAATGAAGATGGTTCATTTGATAAGTGTGAATCTTGTTTACTAGAAAAGATGACCAAGGAACCCTTTAGTGGCACTAACGAGAGGGCAAAAGATTTATTAGGAATCATACATTCGGATGTATGTGGTCCTTTTAAAGCAATGACAAGGAATGGTGAAAGATACTTCATTACCTTCATTGATGATTGTAGTCGTTATGGTTATGTGTACTTGCAGAGACACAAAGATGAAGCTTTTGAAATGTTCAAAATCATCAAAAATGAAGTTGAAAATCAACTCAACAAAACAATCAAAGTTCTTCGTTCGGATAGAGGAGATGAATACCTTAGTGATGCCTTTCAATGTCATCTTAGGAGTTGTGGGATTATCTCACAACTTGCTCCACCCGGAACACCACAACATAATGGTGTGTCTGAAAGGAGAAACCGAACCCTATTGGATATGGTTCGATCTATGATGGCTAGAAGCACACTACCTCTGTCATTTTGGGGTTTCGCATTGCTCTCCATGGCCCGTATTCTGAATATGGCCCCAACCAAGAAAGTGGATAAGACACCCTTTGAAATATGGCATGGAAGAGTTCTATCGTTATCATATTTAAAAGTATGGGGTTGTGAAGCTTATGTTAAGCAGAACACCCTAATTAAGTTAGAAGGCCGATCCACTAAGTGTATCTTTGTAGGATATCCCAAAGACTCCATGGGATATTACTTCTACAATCCAACAGAGCAAAGGGTATTTATTGCTTGAAAGTCTGAGTTCTTGGAAACTAAGTTCCTTATGGAAGAAACTACCAATAGAACAGTGTAACTTGAGGAGGATCGAGAACCACAAGCTGATACACGTTTGGTTGATATTAGCAATCAACACGAGGTTGTTGAAAATGATCAAGTGGTTGATCAATACACACAAAACATTCGCAGATCTGGTAGAATTAGCCATCCACCTGAAAGATATGGATTTTTCATGAATGGATGCTATGTAATTGACTCAGATGAACCAACAACAAACCATGATGCTATGTCATATTCCGATTGTGACAAGTGGCTTGAAGCCATGAACGTAGAGATGCAATCCATGAATGACAACCAAGCATGGGTATTGGTTGTGCCACCGCTTAACTCCAAACCGGTTGGATGTAAGTGGGTTTTTGAGAAGAAAACTTATATGCATGGAAACTTGGATACTTATAAAGCAAGACTTGTAGCAAAAGGTTTCACTCAAACTCAAGGGGTTGATTATGATGAGACGTTCTTGCCTGTGGCAATGCTAAAGTCAATTAGGATATTATTTGCCATAGTCGCATATTATGACTATGAGATTTGGCAAATGGATATCAAAACTGCTTTCCTTAATGGACATCTCGAAGAGAATATCTATATGGTTCAGCCTGATGGTTTTGTTGATCCATAATATCCTAACAAAGTATGCAAGTTACAGAAATTAATCTTATGGATTGAAACAAGCATCGAGAAGTTGGAATCAACGTTTATGTGAAGAGGTCAAGAAATTTGGATTCATCGAGAACGCTGATGAAGCATGTGTGTATGAGAAGACTTATGGGAGAATTATTAAATTATTAGAATTGTATGTTGTTGACATATTACTGTTTGGAAATAACATTCCAACCATGGAAGGTGTTAAATCCAAGCTTGGAAGTTGTTTTTCCATCAAAGATCTTGGTGAAGCCGCCTACATTTTGGGAATAAAGATCTATAGGGATAGATCAAGGCGGTTGATAGGTTTAAACCAAAGTGAATACATTGACAAAATCATGAAAAGGTTCAAGATGGAGAACTCTAAGAAAGCTCTGGTACCTATTCAAAGAGGGACAATATTGAGTGTATCTCAATGTCCAAGCTCAAAGGATGAGCAAGAAAGGATGAAGGAAGTCTTGTATGCGTCTGCTATAGGATCCATCATGTATGCAATGATATGCACTAGACTGGACGTGTCATGCGCTTTAAGCATGATGAGTAGATATTAGCAGAATCCAGGAAATAGCCATCGGATGGCTATTAAGAGTATATTGAAATACCTTAGGAGGACTAAGGATATGTTTCTAAAAAATGGATCTGATAAGGAGGAGCTCGTTGTAAAGGGTTATACGGATGCGAGTTTCCAAACTGATCAAAATGATTCTTGATCACAATCAAGGTATGTCTTCATTATGAATGGTGTGACAGTGTCCTGGAAGAGCTAAAAGCAGGATGTGGTAGCATTGTCCACTATAGAATCGGAATACATTGTGCTTCATTGGCAGCACAAGATGCTGCATGGTTAAAGAAATTCATTACCGATCTAGGGGTGGTCTCTACCATTCAAGATCCCCTAGAGATCTTTCGTGATAATGAGGGTGCGATTGCTCAAATCAAGGAACCCCATGCACATCAAAAGACAAGGCATATTGAGTGGAGATTCAACTACATAAGGGATGAAGTTGAAAAAGGAAAGATATGTATTTGCAAAGTTCACACCGATCAAAACATTACGGATCCACTCACAAAGCTCCTTGAAAGGCCAAAGCATGAGAGTCATACTTGTGCCTTAGGACTTTGATATTCTAGTGATTGGATTTGATCTATTTAGTATTTGAACTACGAAACAATTGTTATTTTGACTCTTTTATATAATTATGATATTTTTAGTTATGTTCCATTTTAGCATGTTTACATCGATGAATATGTTAACTATTCTAAATGTCCCTGGTTGATCATATTTGTGGGAACAAATATGAAGGCAAGACTATTATGAACATGGATTGATGGATATTCATAAGGTATGAATATAGAGCAAAAGGTTGCTACCAAAGTTCATAGATATTTGTGGGATACAAATATTGGGCTGACCCGCTCTCAAATGTTACTACATGGAATCTTTGTAATTGATCAAAAGTAAATTTGAGTAAAGGAGAATATCATAGTATCCTTCGACCTGAGATACATATTGGGTTTTGATATTCAACAAATATTATACCTTGACCTAGTTCTTCGCTATTTTGGAATATGGACAGTACACAAGGCTAAGTTTAGGTGTGATACAAGGTAATTGTGAGAAACGTATGTGGTCAAGATGGGATTTGTTCCTCTTATTCGTTGAGAGTAAGATGTCTAAGGCCTGATACAGTTAACTCAACAGGGAATGATCACTCCGTGTCTCTGGATTTGATATGACTTCTATAACAAAGGATAAATGACAGATTCACCTAAATCATTTTAAGTAAGGGACTTGAAGAAGATGATGTTATTGAATGGCACTTCGTCATGCATATTGGGGGTAGTAAACCGTTGTTAGGTGGTATTTGCTGCTTGCATCAATCTTCTATGTATCTTGTGCAAGTGGGAGATAGTTGGACACAGTCTGCCCAAGACAAATATAGGATTGATGTGGCTAGTACGTTATGATACAAGTCGGGTCATACCCAATAACAAGCTAGACAAACACCTACAATATTTATATAGGATTGATGTGGCTAGTACGTTATGATAACCAATAACCATTCTCTCTTCCTTTTTAACTATACACACAAAGTGCAGACCCAACAAGAGAGTTCTTTTTAGGTTTTTGGTTGAGTAAAAAATAACCGAGAACAAAAGAACAGGAGGGTTCTTCTTAAAGTGTGAAAATCCTAGCAACAAGGGTGTTTGTTGGGAGCTTGAAGGGTATACAAGCTTGAGGTCTTCTTCTTTGGAGGCTACCATTCAAGTTTTAACTAGCATCTTCCTCGTATTCCTTACAAAAGGTAGTCTACTGGAACACCCTATGGTTGTTTTTAAGAATGTACTTTCTTATATCGATCCATAATGGGTTTTGCAACATATAAAATGGTTTATATATATGCTTACTTGAACAAGTTTTGAATCTAATCTCTGCTGCGTTTTCATCTTTTTTGGATAAAATGACTTTGATAAACTTGTTAAAACCCAACAGCTTTGACAATTCCTGTAATTCGTTTGGTGCCAAGCGTACGGTGCCCGAGCAAATGAAAATTTGTACTAACTATGACCGTTATCACCCGACAGAGTTCGCCAGACTTCTCATGCAAGACAAATTACAATTACGTGTGCACCCATAATGGTAATTTGCTTTGCATGATCACCCCTGGTTCCTCCTATCCGAGCTAACACACCTTGTTAAGTACAGAGTGTTATCAATAATAGAAGTATCAAAGATATTGTCATTAAATCAAAGGTCAATTAACCAAGGTAGTACGAAGGAATCCGTAAGGAAAACATTCACTTGGGAAAGAAACCGTCGATGTACACAGTTCAGATGGGTAAGATAGTATTCGTAAGTAAACCCTGATAAGTTGTCTCCCGCTGTCTATGATAACCGCCAGTGCAGCTATTTCATACTCCACAGGGCAAGAAAGAGAAGTGGTAAGGTTGGTGAAGAAAGTATGACAGAAATAGCTCTCATTTGAGAAAGCATTCAATAGAAGGCAAAACATGCTCCTGATGAACCATCCAAGTCAGGTACCAATGGTATTGTATCCGATTCTGAAAAGTATGATGTAAAAGGTACAGTAAATCATTAATCTTAATTAACCTTCTTGTGACTCACAGTAACTCGGAGTCACCCGCGCTAAGGAACAGGCGGTAACAACGGGGAATCAGGACGAACTGGCCTTTTCCCTTAGACTTAGCATAAGGAGATGAAGACACCATCCTTGTAGTCGAACGATCACAGGAATATGCCAAAGCAAACAGTTCTCAAGCAAGCAAAACAAGCAAATATAACTTAATAATCTACGTGTGTGTAACTAATGCAAATCTAGCTATAGTCTAAATTGCAATGCAAATGAATGCACATTAAACTTCGCTATAACTGGGGCTCTGATACCAATCTGTCAACGGGTTTTACCTTCAGCCGTGTGACATAACCAGGATCTCAGATAAGCACCATATACACCAAACGACTCGATAGTTACAAAACATATAAGTTACTTAATAATGGTGAAGCAAACCAATCATGTTTAAGTATTGCGGAAGTGAATTTAGAAAAACAGTTAAACAATCGATAAGCTGTGCAAACACGCGCCCAAATCAGTTTACGTTTGGTAAATGTATATAAATAACACAGATAGCCGATTTAAATTAAAACTGAAACATGAAATGCAGATGCTGTGCTCCTAAATGTGCTCCATCACTGACCTGAGAGAATACATGCTAAGACCAGTACAAAGATCGGTGAGTTCACAGGTTTAATAGAAAACAGTGTGTAATAGTAATGAGAACCAAATATAGTAATCAAAGCATATAGTAGGTAGCTAGCCTACAAAAAGTCACTATGTGTATGAATTTCACGACCTAGCTGATAGTAATAATGTAATGAATGCCCCGACTGTGGATACTAGACCACAACATAGTAAAACAGGCTAACCATTCACCCGTTTGACCTCCAGTCAAGCTAGCGGTATCACAATCACCTCGCTAATACCATATTAACGGTCCGAATGAGGCGTAGTGGTATCACAATAGTAAACTAGTATATGCAGTATTACCAATCTAAAGTACCGTATAGTTTATGAAAAACAACATGTTTCTCTCCCCCAAAAGAGAGTATAGTGTGAAAGTGTGAAAGTGTGGCTGTAAACTCATCTCGAATGTACAGCGACAAGTATATGCAAACACAAAATATTAGGGTTCCAATTAACCTGAATTACATTTAATATAGCTAACATTAATTATTATATATTAACACCAGACTCTATGGTTACGCGTTTCATGACTCGGTACACGATATTTCCCCCACTCACACGCACACACAATCAAACACCAAAACACACCAAATGTATAATTTTCAAGATTCCCGTTTATACCGAATCATGAAAAAGATAATATAACCCACACATCTTAGCACATAACGAACATATATAAGATTCCATACACTCTTAATATAAATACCACTCATAACGCACATCCATAGTATCTATGTATATATGACTCCTATAATACATTCTAGGATATATTATATGAATCAATGCACCCACTTAGCATATTACATACTATGCCATTAGCTGTACTTATATAATAATAATATACATATATTATACCCACTTATTTATCTTTGCACACACACACTAATATAATGTACATACGATATATATACATATACACACAACCTGAAAACCTTAAACCCCAATCAACCTTCAAAACAAAACATACGTGCTTGCACCCCCATTAAAACCGCATGAGTACATTAAACTATAAATATCTACATACCTCGCAGAACACATATATATACACAAAGAAAGCACACACATATGTATATATCGCAGGATATATACACTACGCAGAAACACAGACCAAACATATTCACAGCTATCACACACGCAAGAACACACACACCCATACACGCACACTGTAAACACATATACACACGTCTGGAACATGCACGCACACACCAAAAACATTCATGCACTGAAACATGCACATGAACAAACACCGTAAACCATAAGCACACACAAAATCACAACACACACACACAAAACAGCTCAACCGAGACCCGAAACAAAGAGATAACCACCGAGAACAAAACCGCATTTAAAACCGTAACCCGAAACTCGAAACCGATCATGCGAACAAATGGGAGAGCGTACCGTATGGCCGACAAGAGGCTGTGGTTACAAGCGATGTATTGTCGGGGACCAACGGTTGCGAGATGACTTGTCGGAGAGAGTTAACCGCCACGAGCGAGGCTGCCAAGATGGAGTGTCAGGAGAGAGCAGAAAGCTATCGTAAGGGGGGTTGTCGCAACGGAAGAAAGGTTGCCGGAGCAGGTTGGCGTTGTCAATTTGAAGGCTGCCGTCAATTGGAAGAAAGGGAAGAAAGGTTGTCGCAAGGGAAGGGAAGGCTGCCGTCAAGAGGGGGGGTTAGCTAGGGTTGCTATGAAGGATGCGATGCCAATTTGAAGGGAGACCGAGGAGATTACGGTTTCATAGATGAGTTGGTGTAAAAGTTACACCTAGGTCCTCCAAGATCACCTAAATTGCATTTTTGGTTTAATTACTGTTTGTTTATTTAGAATTAAATATAATAAAATTAAAAATCCTTTTTATTAATCAAGTGAAATTGATTAATTACAAAGTTGCGAGGAGTGACGTTAACCTGAAAACACTGGGCGTCACATCAACCCCTTGTTGAAGTAATTTTCGTCCCAAAAATTAGAACATCAGGTTCACGACGAACACCAGATTCAGCGATCTGTGATGCATATAGAATAGGGTTTCTGCGAATCTAGAACAAAGGTAATAAGAGAAGGATTTATAAGGTTTTCGCGAGAGTTGTGACATCATCCCCTTGTTGAAGGGAATTTCGTCTCGAAATTTAGAGGAAAGATATCTTAAGAACGATACCTTAAGAAGTGGATGCCTGATCTTTGAACAGTTGTGCGTACTTCTTCTTTATCCAATCTTCATGTTCCCAGGTAAACTCTATCCCACGTTTAGAATTCCATCTAACATGTACAATAGGAAACTTGCTACGCTTTAAAGTCTTGACTTCTCGATCCATAATCTCGAACAGTTCCTCGATGAAATGAAGTTGTTCATCAATCTCCTATTCCTCTAATGGAATGATAAATGATTCCGTCAGCTAGACACTTCTTCAGGTTTGAAACGTGGAACACATTATGAACACCATCAAGTTCCACAGGTAAGTCTAGTTGATATGCTACTGGACCAATTCTCTTGAAAATTTCAAACGGACCAATTCTCTTGAAAATTTCAAACAGTCCAACGTATCTAGCGTTTAAATTCCCACGCTTTCCAAATCGTATCACACCCTTCCAAGGTGAAACCTTTAACAACAACTTGTCACCGACTTGAAATTCCAAAGGCTTTCTCCTTTGATCTGCGTAACTTTACTGACGATCTCGGGCTGTAGCCATACAGTTACGAATCTGAATAATCTTTTCTGTGGTTTCATCAACAAGCTCAGGACTAGTTAGTTGACTATCACCAACCTTAGTCCAACATAGGGGTGATCTACACTTCCTACCATAAAGTGCCTCAAATGGTGCAACTTTAATGCTCGTATGATAACTGTTGTTGTAGGGGAATTCAACCAAAGGCAGATGAGTTTCCCAACTGTTACCAAAGTCTATAACGCATGCCCTAAGAATGTATTCTAGGGTTTGGATCATGCGTTCTATTTGACCATCTGTCTGTGGATGATAAGCCCGTTCTCATATCCAAACGAGTGCCTAATGACTTTTTTAGTGACTGCCAGAAGTGCGAAGTGAATCGCGCATCACGATCAGAGATGATCGAAAGTGGCACACCATGTCGAGAAACGAGGAGTAAAAGTTACACCTAGGTCCTCCAAGATCACCTAAATTACATTTTTAGTTTAATTAGTGTTTGTTTATTTAGAGTTAATTATTAGAAATAAATATACTAAAAATAAAAAACCTTTTTATTAATCAAGTGAAATGGATTAATTATAAAGTTGTGCGGAGTGACGTTAACCTGTAACACCCGAAAAGTTACAAAAGAGAAATAAAAGAAAAGAAAAAGAGAAGTATAAAAAAAGAAAGATGAAATAACCCAAGTTAAGGGTTAAAGTTGTGCAAGAGGCAAACTTTATTATAATTATGTTTAAAAAGTGGGCATGGCCGCACACACTTCTGCTCACCAACTGCTCGACCGCAGAAAAGAAGAAAAGCAAAGTTTCCATCGGTATTTAGAGAGAAGAAGAAGAAGAATCGGCTAGAAGGTGAGTTTTTGTGGTTTTTGTTCAGTTTCAGCTGAATTTTCAGCTTGTGGACCGAGTCTGATGTGTTTCTCTGTGTTCGGTGGTGTGTTTTTGGTGTGTTTATGTGTTTGAACTCCAAGTGCTCTCAAGTTTGGTGGAGTTTTACTCGAAGGCTGCTGTAGGTGAGTTCTAGATCCCCGGTTTTTCTGTTTTAAACTTGATTTGGGACTGAAATGCATATAAATTACCATTTTATAACTATTCAGTATGTTGAACCGTATGTATTACCCTCTATTTTATGTGGGTATGTGTGTTTGTGAATGTTTGACCGAATTATGAGGTTATATACTTGTTTTATGTTCTTAGTATGCTAAATTTGGGCTAAGGATATGTTAGGATGATGATCGGGAACTGAAATTAGTGTAAGTTAGAACTGGCATAGTGCCCATGCGCATAAGTTTCCCATGCGCCCAAGTATCCATGCTCTTGTATAGTACTCATGCGCCTAAGTTTTTTTGCCTATACGCCTAAGTGTTTGCGCATGTGCCTAAGTTTTACCATGGGCCCAAGTACCCATGAGGGTGTACACACAGGGGGGTCAGTCTTGGTGACTGATCCATACGTGCGAAACGAGATCCTTGTCACTTAACCCCAAGACTGAGGTGGCTTCATGTCTAATGATGGGGTATGGTTTATGATAGGATCAAGATAGAAGTGAAAGATAATAAAAAAGTGCAAAATGAAAGATTATGAACGATGATAAAAGATAATAATGATATTATCAAGATGTATGTATGTTGTGTGATCACGAACGAAAGTAAATGAAAGGTTTTTACTAAAGGTAAAGTATTTTATTATATAAAACTTGAACGCACTCAGCAACACTGATTTTTTATGCATTTTCAGTTGCCAAGTAGTTTGTTGCTGAGGATGGCACGAGGGTGAGGCTACTTGGCGGGCAAAGACTGGCATCCATCTTATGCAATAATAATGATGTTTGTTTTGTAATAAAACTAAGTGATATTTTGTAATCTTTTAAACGATGATGTATTACTTGGCAAATATATTTATTAAAGCATGAAATGGTTTTTGATGAATTATTCCACTGCAATATTTTATTTACTTAATAAATCTTAATATGTTTTGATATAAATGAGGTTGTGATTGACCAACTATGGGGTTCCCGAGAACGGGGCCTTACAAGTTGGTATCAGAGCCAAAGTTTAAGAGAAATGGGTAAATATTTTCAAAACCTAAACTTAAACTGAGAATAGGACCGAATGGAGGGATGCCAGCCCAAGTAGCTACGTGCCATCAGGTAATTTATTTCTTAAGGTTAACCGGAAGTATGTGAGTGTGCTATCTGATTATGTGCTCTTAGTAGATTTGGATACTGACGTAATCAGGATAGGCAATGCTTGGGGGATGAAGAGTAAAGTATGTGGCTAATCACAACTAGCCACTATAATTAGGGACTTACTATACTTGACATAATCCGAGCTATTACCTTGAATGACCGTATAGGTGTTTGAATCTTATAGTGTTTAAAGGATGGCGGGTGGTAGATCTTCGAAGGATTCTCGAGGAGGTATGCAAGGTTGTAGTGGTGCTAGGCCGCGTGTCACCGGGAACAAGGCTAAGGCTGCTGAGACAGCTCTTGCAAAGCTCGAGCTTCATCACCAAGAAGGCGGTGATGAGAGTGTAATTTGAGAGCCTCTGTGAAGGGGCAGTTGTGGAGGAAGTTCATCAGGTCATGCAGACGATCCTGTCAGGTGAAGGGGAGTAACCAGAGACTGAGATGGTTGTCTCCGGTGATGATGATGAGGAGGAAATAGTGCAGGATATGGTTAAGGGGTGTAGTTATGGGGCATTCCAGAGATGCAAGCCCCCAACGTTTGATGGGAATGGTAATGCTGCTACTGCTCACCAAAGGGTGAGGGAGATAGAGGTGGTGCTTGATATTAGTGAGTGCTGAGAGGACTAGAAGGTTAAGTTTGCTACCCAATCATTTGTGGACTTAGCCTTATGCTGGTGGGACAACATTGTCCAGGCCGAGGGTAGCAGGGCGATTGGGAGAATGAGGTGGAGTGAGCTGAAGAAGTTGGTGAATGAGGAAAATTGTCCTTATAGGGAGCTCAACAAGATTGAGAGAGAGTTCCTACAGCTGGAGGCGGGAACCATGACACACCAGCAATACACGACTAAGTTCAACGAGATGGCAAGGCTGGTGCCGGATCAGGTGACGCCGGTGTCAAGGAAGATCAAGAGGTATATCTGGGTTTGCCGGCAGATATTCGCAGGCACATGATCGCCGCCCGGCCGAGTACTTTTAGGTCGGTGGTTGATCTGGCAGGGAGTTGTATGATAAGAGAGAGGTGGCAGTGGTAGAGGTGAGTAAGAAGGGTGGTGATGCCAGGAACTGGAATAGGAAGCAGTTTGGTCGTGGTGGTTTCACTCCAAATAACAAGAGGGCAAGGGTGGATGATCGAAGGGTGGTAGCATCAGGTACGGGAACGAAAAGGTGTGGTAAGTGCGGGAAGGGACATGCAGGGGAGTGTAAGTGGGGACTGAATCTCTGCTTCAAGTGTGGGAAGTCTGGTCATATGGAAAGAGAGTGTGGGGTTGTAAGATGTTTTAACTGTGGTGAAGAGGGCCATCTGAGTAGGGATTGCAAGAGGCCAAGGGCCGAGAGCTCCGGGGTGAAGAAAGGGGTCGAGAAGGAGGGACCGAAGGCAAAAGCCAGAGCATTCATGATGACCCAGGAGGAGGCTAGGGTGGACCCCGATGTCGTGTCAGGTACGTTCCTAGTAAACCAAACTTATGCCTTTGTATTATTTGATTTTGGTGCTAGTAATAGTTTTATTTCTGCTGCCTTCTGTGCTAAGATGCCTGTTAGGAGTAGAAAGATTGATGAGCCCTTCGATGTAGAAACTACCATTGGTAAGTCTACTAGGATTTTTGATCTGATAGAGAATTGTGAAATAGAGTTGGAAGGTTATAGGTTCTCTGCTAAATTATTCGTGATGCCCCTAGGTGGATTCGATGTGGTTCTAGGGATGGATTGGTTAGCAGTCTATGAGGAAAATATTATGTGACGCAAGAAGATGATCCGATTAACTATGCCTGATGGGAGTTTGGTGATGATCTATGGTGATCGAGTTACTATGGTTTCGAAGGTGATTTCGATGGTGGTGGCAGAGAAGTGCATGAAACATGGATGTAGTGCCTACCTGGCTTACGTGAAGGATGTGGATGCGTCAGTACCAAAATTTTCCGACGTACCAGTTGTGTGTGACTTTCCAGACGTGTTCCCAGAAGATTTACCAGGTGTGCCACCGGACCGCAAGATCGAATTCCAGATCGACTTGATACCTGGTGCTCAACCTGTTGCCAAGGAACCGTTTCGATTGGCTCTGTTTGAGATGAAGGAATTGATGGTTCAGTTGCAAGAGTTGTTGGACAAAGGGTTCATTCAACCGAGTATCTCTCCCTGGGGTGCTCCAGTCTTGTTTGTAAAGAAGAAGGACGGTGGTATGAGAATGTGCATCGACTACCGTGAGTTAAACAAGTTGACGGTGAAGAACCGATATCCACTACCCAGAATTGATGACTTTTTTGATCAGCTCCAAGGTGCCAGTTGGTTCTCGAGGATAGATCTCCGATCTGGTTACCATCAGTTGAAGGTGAAGGAACAAGATATCCCTAAAACAGCTTTTCGCACGCGTTATGGACACTAAGAGTTTCTCGTTATGTCTTTTGGTCTAACTAACGTGCCAGCTGCCTTTATGGATTTGATGAACCGGGTGTGTCAGCCGATGTTAGATAAATCAGTGATTGTGTTTATCGATGATATCCTGATTTATTCGAAGAGCAAAGAAGAGCATGCCAGTTACATTCGTGAGGTATTGGAGACACTTAGAAGAGAGAAGCTGTATGCTAAGTTTTCCAAATGTTCTTTCTGGTTGTGCAAGGTTCAGTTTTTGGGACATGTAGTATATTTCCGAAGGGATCATGGTAGACCCGGAAAAGCTGGAGGTGGTGATGAAGTGGAGGTCTCCAAAGACGCGCTCCGAGATCCGCAGTTTCTTGGGTTTAGCGGGCTATTACAACAGATTCATTCAAGACTTTTCTAAGATAGCCTCACCATTGACCAAGCTGACCCGCAAGGATGTGAAGTTTGTATGGGGTCTGGAACAGGAGAACTCTTTTGAGGAGTTAAAGACAAGAATGACTCAAGCTCTTGTCTTGACCTTACCCGAAGGGAATGAAGACTTGGTGGTTTATTCAGATGCTTCTTATTCATGATTGGGTTGTGTGCTGATGCAACAGGGAAGGGTTATAGCCTATGCGTCCTGACAGTTGAAAGGTCATAAGGTTAATTACCCTACTCATGACCTAGATCTAGCAGCTGTGGTCTTTGCATTGAAGATTTGAAGGCACTACTTGTACGGGACGATGTGCACTATCTTCACTGACCATAAGAGCTTGAAGTATTTCTTTGAGCAGAAGGAACTCAATATGAGGCAACGGAGGTGGTTAGAGTTGATCAAGGATTATGATTGTCAGATCCACTACCATTCGGGCAAGGCCAACATAGTGGTGGATGCCCTTAGCCGAAAGGAGAGACCCGAGTCAATCCGGCTGAAAGCTTACCAGTTGGTGATGACCTCTGATGTGATGACATAGGTCAAGGGCTTCCAAGATGAGGTGTTGAAAGAAGAGCGCCTTAACTCCAAAAGGATGAGAGGTCTAGTCTCGGAGTTGGGTGAGAACACTCTTGGAGTTAGAACCCGCTTCGGGCGGATTTGGATCCCTCGTTATGGAGACCTAAGGGGGAAAATCATGGATGAAGCTCATAAGGGTTGATACTCTATTCATCCTGGTGCTACAATGATGTATCATGGTATGAAGTAAGATTACTGGTTGTCGGGTATGAAGCGCGATGTAGTGGAGTATGTGAGCAAGTGCCTTACTTGCTTGCAAGTGAAGGCTGAGCATCAGAAGCCATACGGGAAGATCCAACCTTTGGATATACCCGAGTGGAAATGGGAGCACATCACCATGGACTTCATTACAAAGTTACCTTGTACGGAAAAGGGGTACGATGCCATATGGGTGATAGTTGACCATTTGACAAAGAGTGCTCACTTTCTTCTGATCCGCGAGACGTATTCATCTGAGAGGTTAGCAGATCTGTTCATCAAAGATATTGTGAATCGTCATTGTGTACCAGTGTCTATCTTGTCTGACCATGACACTCGGTTTACATCTAAGTTTTGGAAGAGATTTCATGATGCGATGGGGACGAGGTTGCACATCAGTACGGCTTATCATCCTCAGACGGATGGTCAGTCAGAGAGAACCATACAGACGCTTGATGATATGCTCTGAGCATGTGTTATTGATTTTAGAGGAAGTTGTGACGAACACTTACAGTTAGCTAAATTCTCATACAACAACAGTTATCATGCCAGCATTGGTATGACACCATATGAGATGTTATATGGTAGGAAGTTTAGAACGCCCGTATGTTGGGGTGAGATCGGACAGAAGGAGTTGCGGAGCGTTGAAGTGATCGAGGCTACGACTAAAAAGTTGGAGAAGATCAAGGCCTTTATGAAGGCGGCAAAAGATAGGAAATAGATGTATACTGACCAGAGGCGTAGACCGATTGAATTCAAGGTGGGTGATAAAGTTATGCTGAAAGTTTCACCTTAGAAGGGGATCATTCAGTTCAGAAAGCGGGGTAAGCTGAGCCCGAGGTATATAGGACCTTTCCGAAACATTGCTCTAGTAGGAGAGGTGGCCTATAGGTTGGAGCTACCCGATGAGTTAAGTGGGATTCATCAAACATTCCATGTATCTCATCTGAGAAAATGCCTAGCTGATGAAGATATGATTGTACCACTGGAGGATATTGAAGTGGATGAACGACTCAATTACGTAGAGCAACCAATGACAATCATTGACCGAAAAGAGAAGAGATTGTGCAATAAAGTAGTTCCACTGGTGCGAGTACAGTGGCGGCACAGGAAGGGATCCGAGTCTACGTGGGAGACCGAGAAAGAGATGAGACAACATTATCCACAACTGTTCGAGGAGTGACAGGTTTTGGAGATGAAACCTATATAAGGGGGGTGGACTTGTAACACCCTGAAAGTTACAAAAGAGAAAAAAAGAAAAGGAAAAGAGAAGTATAAAGAAAGAAAGGTGAAACAACTCAAGTTTAGGGGTTAAAGTTGTGCAAGAGGCAAACTTTATTATAATTATGTTTAAAAAGTGGGCATGGCCGCCCACACTTCTGCTCACCAGCTGCTCAACCGCAGAAAAGAAGAAAAGCAAAGCTTCCATCGGTTTTTAGAGAGAAGAAAAAGAAGAATCGGTTAGAAGGTGAGTTTTTGTGTGTTTTGTTCGGTTTTAGCTGAATTTTCAGCTTGTGGACCGAGTCTTATGTGTTTCTCTGTGTTTGGTTGTGTTTTTTTGGTGTGTTTAGGTGTTTGAACTCCAAGTTCTCTCGAGTTTGGAGGAGTTTTACTCGAAGGCTACTGTAGGTGAGTTCTAGATCCCCGGTTTTTCTGTTTTAAACTTGTTTTGGGGCTGAAATGCATATAAATTACCATTTTATAACTATTCAGTATGTTGAACCGTATGTATACCCGCTATTTTATGTGGGTATGTGTGTTTGTGAATGTTTGACAGAATTATGAGGTTGTATGCTTGTTTTATGTTCTTAGTATGCTAGATTTGGGCTAAGGATATGTTAGGATGATGATCGGGAACTAAAATTAGTGTAAGTTAGAACTGGCATAGTGCCCATGCGCCCAAACTGCCCATGCGCCTAAGTTTCCCATGTGCCCAAGTATCCATGCGCCTGCATAGTACTCATGCGCCTGCATAGTTTCCATGCACCTAAGTTTTTTTGCCCATAGGACTAAGTGTTTGCCCATGCGCCTGCATAGTACTCATGTGCCTACATAGTACCCATGCGCCTAAGTTTTTCCCATGCGCTTAAGTTTTCCCCCGTGCGCCCAAGTGTTCCCATGCGCCCAACTATCCGTGCGCCTGCATAGTGCCCATGCGCCTACATAGTGCTCATGCGCCCAAGTTGACTTATAATTTTTCTTAAATTTTGGGAAAAATGGAAATTTATGATTAAGCTCTGGAATGTTTTGGTGGGTTATGTTTGTTCATGTTATGCAAGATTGTGGCCTGTTATTGATGTTCCTTATTATGTATTATTACGTGACTTTACGTGGTGTGTTAATGCTCTTGTACGTAAAGTATTATCATAAACAAAGCGGAAGATTAAAGATAATGAAAAGTGGAACATAACGAATGAATGAAAGTCTTGCAAGCAAATGTAAAGAGGTTCACAACTCAATGAAGAGTTGTTAGCTCAACTGTGTGCAATGTAGTGTCTATCTTGGCTAACCCATGAGGGTGTACACACAGGGGGGGCAGTCTTGGTGACTGATCCATATGTGCGAAACGGGATCCTTGTCGCTTAACCCCAAGACTGAGGTGACTTCGTTCCTAATGATGGGGTATGGCTTATGACAGGATCTAGATAGAAGTGAAAGATAATGAAAAAGTACGAAATGAACGATGATAAAAGATAATGATATTATCAAGATGTATGTATGTTGTGTGATCACGAATGAAAGTAAAGGAAAGGTTTTTACTAAAAGTAAAGTATTGTATTATATAAAACTAGAACTCACTCAGCAACGCTGACTTTTTATGCATTTTCAGTTGGCAGGTAGTTAGTTGCTAAGGATGACACGAGGGTGAAGCTACTTGGCGGGCAAAGACTGTCATCCATATCATGTAATAATAATGATGTTGTTTTGTAATACAACTAAGTGACATTTTGTAATCTTTTAAATGATGATGTATTACTTGGCAAATATATTTATTAAAGCATGAAATGGTTTTTGATGAATTATTCTGCTACAATAATTAATTTACTTAATAAATCTTAATATGTTTTTGCAGGACCGGGTAAGGGTACTTAACACTTAGTTTCACATAGAGGAGAGATCTTAGATCACTTAACAATTCTAATAGGGAACTGGTAACTAGATACATTGATACTAAGAACACAAGTAAATTAAAGACACAAAACTAAGAACAACACAAGAACACAAGATTGGTTTTCAAGGATGTTGTATATTGATCTCAAGATCTTTTACAAGTGTTACAAAGAATTCATAAAAATTACAAGGACCTGAGACACTTTTATACTACAACCTACAACCATCACTTACATGTAAAGACAGTTGGAATTTGACTAATCTAGACAAAAAGATCAATCTATAGTCAAAAGGCAAATTGCCTTTTGACTAGTGACTATGACATGTCATAGCTCACTGACTTTTCCTAATACAAAAAGTCTACAGAAACAAGTAAGGTAAGTTACAGACAAAGTCCATTCCTACTTTTTGATAAAGCATGGAAGTTTCACCAACTCGTGTAAAGTAGGTGAACTACCAGAGCAGACAGCGGAGAGTGTGTCAGCTTTATAAAAAGTTGATTCAGAGAAAACATATTTTCTCTATCCTCTGAAGAAATCAGTCTTCACTGCTTTAAAAGACATTGTCTTTGAAGCTTCGGAAGATTTCATCTTTGGCTTTGGAAGATGCTGGTCTTTGGCTTCGGAAGATTTCACACTTAGAATATTTTTCTGTTTGAGTGTGAAACTTCCTAAGTAACTCCTTCTGAACTGTTAGCTTTGGAAGATCTTACACTTAGACATATTTGAGAGTGTAAGACTTCCAAAGCTAGTTCATCTTTTTTCTTTAGTGCATGCATGGAAGACTTGGTTGTTCTGGCTTGTTGGTTGCATCAGCCTCATAATCTTCAGATGATCTTACAAACTCCCCCTAGACTAATGCTACCAAAAGAGAAAAGTTCTTCAGATTTTGATAGTCCACATTAGGATCCTCAGCATAGCTTTCTTTATTATTAGGTCTGGATCCTTCAGACTAACATAGAACCTTCTCATGTCAAAGAGATCATGCAGAGGAAGATTGAGCATGTCTTCTGAGGAATAGACATGCATGCCTTCCTGATCTCTTATGACATACAATGACATAATTTGTCTTCCAATAGCAAGATGCTCTACTATGATTGGAGTTTGTTGAGAGACCTCTTCATGCACTCCCTTAGGATGCTCTGACTTATCCTAAGGTTGGGAGGTGGATGTGTTTCTTCTTTTTATCTTTGAGGTTGATCTTCTGGCCATCCTTTTTCTTCTCCCTGATGATTTTAACTGAGGGGACTGGTCTTGAGTACCAGGTTCTTTAGTTGAGTCCCCCTCAGTTAGGATCTCCTCTCTCACAGGTTTAGAAGGAGAGAGAGGAGGACCCTGTTATGGATCAAAAGATGAAGTTAGCTGAGATGCAGCTCTAGGTTCAGGTTGTGTTGTCTCATTGGCTTCAACCTTCACCTCAACTTTAGGTTGAGCTGGACTTGGTGGAGAATGCAAGTCCACCAGCTCTCCCTTCTTTATCTTCTACTTGATTAACCTGATATGCTCATCTATTATGGATAGAGACATAGGGCTAAGCCTCCTTCTGAAGAATCCATATAGCTTCAAGAAGCTCATCATCCTTTGTCTGTCAGCAGACTTCTTTTGGCTTTTGTGGATGATGACCCTTGACTTTGCAGCTTCTTCCCTTAATCTTTTCTTTTTAGCTTGCTTTTCTCTTTTAGCTTTTTCTTCTATCTGCTTATTGTATTCAAACAATATGTATTCAGATGGTAAGGGAAGATAAAGACCTGTGGCATTTAGGTAGCTGATCATCTTTAGTATTTATTCTTCAGTTGCTACCTGAGTTGTTCAGTGGCCATAGTCTCTTGCTCAGGACTTTCTTGAACTGGGGAGAGGACATGAATGTTCTTGTAGAGTCTTTTTAGCCTCATTTCTTCCTTGTGCTTGAGGAGCATTGCTACATCCTCTGCTTCCTTCCTCTCTTTTGACAACTCTATGTCAGCCAGTTCATTCAATTCATCTAAGGGGAGAGAGATGAGTTCATCAACATTATAGTTTTTGGTTCCTAGGTAGTTTAGCCAGGCTACCCTTAACTCATCTTCCTGAGTGTTTAGCCTGGGGGCAGCCCTGATTGCAGCTTCCATAAACCCTGGGGAAACACTTGAACTCTCTCCCCTCAGCTTCCTCTTCCTCTTTCTCTTCTCCTCCTCAATCTCCTCAAGAGTCATTTTCCTTTTGCCTTTGTCATGCACAGGCTTTGGCGACTCAGGTTGGAGAGAGCTTTAGCCTTCATTGCTTGGTTCAGCTGTCACGCTCTAGCCAGAGAGAGGTTGTGAAACACCAACCAGCTGGTGTTTCATTGAGGGTAATGGGTGCAGAGGGAGATCCTGTCTCAAGGTTCACAGGTTCAACCTCTGGGCCTTCAGTCAAGGTTTTCCCTTCAAAGCTAATCTCCGGGACTACCTTAACATCCAGTTGACCAAAGATCTCACCTGCTAGCCTCTTTCTATTTAATTTTGATCTCAATTTAAACTCCTCTAGCACCCTGTCTTGGATTCTTTCTGCCAATCTTGTTGCTTGTCTGTTATTGCTTGGGTTGACAAATGGCAGATCTACCAAGTTGATGCTATCATAGAAACTCAGGTGTGAAATGTTGAGAACTTCTAGCTGACCCTGAGCTCTAGAGATCACAAGAGCTCTCCTATTGTTGTCATACCCCCACCCCCAGATTGGGTTCTCAGAAGGGACAGACATTGCTCTTGGTATTCCCTCCTCAAACAGTTGTTGGATGAGCAAGTTCAGATCACTATCCAGAGGAGGTTGCTAAGTATGAACAACTGCAAGAGAGGATGGTGATTCCTCTATGTCCATACTCTAGGATTAACTCCCAGGTTCTGTGATTGTTATAATTTCCTCCCCCTTTTTGGTAGCATCACCCTCTTGCATAGGTGAGCTAGGAGATTGATCCTTGACTTCCATAGGTTCTTGTGGACCTGGATGAGTTGTCCTATGGGTCTCTCAGCCAACTTTCCCTTGAGATCGGTGATCTCAAGTTGCTGTTCATTATCCCTCTTCTGTAAGATAGTCACCTGAGATTCCAGGTAAGCTATCTTTGAAACAAAATAGGTGCAACGATGTGACAGTTTGTGCACCTTTTGTTGCAGACTCCCCTCATCTTCAGATGAAGAATCATTAGGGGATTAGAGAATTGGACCTAAGTCTTCTTCCTCACCACCAGCATAGGTTTCTTGGCTGCTGGATTTCCCCTGCCTAATGACAACTTCCAAAGAAGTGTCAAGAGGCTAGGTTGCCATGGTAGAGGTCCTAGTAATGTTATCACTTGCAAAAGTGATAGCCTTTACCATTGGATTTCCTGAATAAGTTTAGGACTATCCACCTTAGTAGGGGGTTGCTGATATGGGCTAAAGATAGGGGAAGCAGGAGTACTCATCTTTCCTTGAGTGTGGGAAGAGAGGAGAGACTCATGCTACTCACTGAAGCCCAAATCTTCATCAGAATAGAAGTCAAGGCTGGGAATGGGGCGGTTTAGATCAAGAGGTTGGGGATGGTAGCTTTCCCTAGAATGTTGACCATTAGAGTGTTGAGACTCAGAGTGATGGCTTAAGGCTGTTTGTTGGGTTGTGAGCTCATCAGGCTGAGCATGAGGAACCTCAACACTGATTGGTTGAAAGATGGGAGTGGTCTACTCCTCAGGGGAAGTGGGAGCTCGAGATTCCACTTCCTCCTATATGGGTTCTGATATAGGGGCCTGCACATGCTCAATAGCAAGTGTAGGGGTTTGTTGGGATTTTCTTTTATAGGTGATGGTGATGGTAGGTTGTGTTTGAGGTGGTTGAGAGGTGGAGGGTGTTGGTTCAACACTAGTTGGTGCTGCTAGGTTTTCACCCTGAGCAATGAGCTCAAACATTTTTAGGACAAGGGTTGTTTCTACTCCAGAGAAGCCAATAGTTGGCTTTTTCAAGATTTTAAAGATCCCGGGCCTCATTTGTCCTATTTTAAGAATATTACTTGTTCCCCTCAACTGTGGTCCCAACTCACAGTTGAGAATGTGTTGAACATACCTAGGGAACATATAGTACTCTAAGGAGTCCAAGTTTGCAAGTAAATTAGTATATACAAACTGAGAGTACCTGAACTTGACCCCTTGTACCATCCCATGGACAATAAAGGAGAGGTCTTCTGGAACTTGATCCCATCCTCCATGCTTGTTAGAAAAGCTGTGAATGACGACATGGAGGAGGTATTTCCACTGAGATGAGACCTTCCCCTTCCTGAAGGATTTGACTTAGAAGTCACCTTCATAGCCCATCTGCTGAAAGGAGTGGTTGACAGTAGATTTAGGAAAGGACAGCTCACCTGCTTCATCATCCAGCTGTAAATGGGTGTTTATGATGGCCGGAGTGATGAAAACTGTCCTCCCCTGCACTGTAGCAAACAGTGCCTTCTCCCCGTCTATGGTGACCTCTTGACAGGTCCTCCAGAACTCAAGCAACTAATCCTCATAGAGAGGAGGATCAATTGTAAGGGAGGTGAAGTAGTGCGATGAAGAAAGGTACCTTCACACATCTAAGAAGCTTGGATCCTTCTCAGAGTGTAATAGGGCAACCTGATTGTGTTGCCTATGTAGGTGCATGGAAAAATCAAGGTCGTTGCTATGATCAATGTTGGCCATTTGAGTAAGCTTTTATAGTGAAGAAAGGAGGAAGAAGATGAAATTTGGGGGTAAATTTAGGGTAAGGATCAGTGAGAGTAGAGAGAAGAAATAGAACCGTTTGCAAGATATATGTCGTGGATTTAAGACAAAGTTATGACAAAAAGATAAACTTTGAAATCCGCAAGTGGGTCCTACTTTTGAAAAAGTGCGCCTAAAAAGTTAGTTTTCTTGGAAGTTGTAAAACTTTCGAAGGCAATTTTGGCTTCGGAAGCTTTGTAGCAAAGCTTCTGAAGGAAAGTTTTGCTTCGGAAGATATTTCAAAGAAATTTGAAAATTTGGCTTCAGAAGAAGTGAACAAGTCTTCCGAGACTTAGTTGCTTTCGGAAGATATTTGTTCTTTGAATACATTTAAGTGCTTAAATACAAATTTAAGCTTCGGAAGATACTCCAAGAATTTCTTCCGAATGTAAATCTTAGATAAGCTGTTAAATGATTTAAAGACGTAGGTTTCTTCCGAAGGCAATTTGAGTTCTTCCGAAGGTAAATTTTCACAAATCTGAGGAATATCAGTTAAAAGTCAGTTTTCTTCCAAAGAGAACTGGGCTTATGAGGTGATCTAATAGACAATTTAGGACACACAATTTTAGGAAATAAAGTTGATTAAGTTATTAAGGAAAATCTATTCAAAGTTAATCATCCCAATAGCTTATAAAAGATATTTAAATCTTTGTTCATCAAATGCCGTTGTGAACAGATCAACATATTGTTCATTTGTGTTAACTTTGATTAGTTTGATCAATCCCTTTTCAGAATTATCCCTAATCAGATGAATCCTGATGTTGATGTGTTTGGTCCTTGAGTGCTGCACAGGATTTTCTGTAATGGAGATGGCACTGTTGTTGTCTATGTGGATGGGAGTCTTCTTGAAGTTGAACCCATAGTCTAGCATCTGATTCTAAATCCAGAGCACTTGAGCACAGCAGCTTGCAGCAGCAATGTATTCAGCTTCAGCAGTTGATGTAGACATATAGGATTGCTTCTTGCATTGCTAAGAGACTATCCTTCCACCAAGGAATTGACATCCCCCAGATGTGGACTTTACAGTCATGTTGCATCCACCATAATCACTATCTGTATAAGCATATAGATTAAAGTCTGAATTCTTTGGATACCAAAGGCCTAGATTTGGAGCACCTTTGAGGTATCTATGAATCCTTTTGACAGTGATTAGGTGTGACATCTTGGGGTTGGCTTGATATCTTGTACATATACATGTGGCAAACATAATATCAGGCCTGCTAGCAGTAAGGTACATAAGTGATCCAATCATAGCCCTATAGAGATGTTCATCAACACACTCCCCCTCAAGATCAGGACCAAGGGAGTGGTTTTTGGCTATGGGTGTCTTTGCAAACTTACAGTCAGTCATCTTGAATCTTGTAGGTATGTCCTGTACATACTTTGACTAACTATTGAAGATGCCATCTTCAACCTGCTTCACTTGAACTCCTAGAAAGAAACTGAGTTCCCCCATGACACTCATTTCAAATTTATTCTTCATCAGCATCTCAAAGTCTTTGCAGAGCTTTGGATTAGTTGAACCAAAGATGATGTCATCTACATATATTTGAACTAGCAGTGTGTCATTCCCTGTGTCTTTGATGAAGAGAGTCCCATCAATAGTACCTCTTTTGTATCCATGATGACAGAGGTATGTCGATAGTGTCTCATACTACTTTCTTGGAGCTTGATGCAGTCCATATAGAGCTTTATCAAGCTTGCAGACATAATCAGGATGATCTGGGTCTGCAAAGCCAGGTGGTTGTTTAATATAAACTTCTTCATCAATCACCCCATAGAGAAAAGCATATTTCACATCAAGTTGGTAGACCTTGAAATCCTTGGATGCAGCATAAGCCAGGAATATTCTTACAGCTTCAAGTCTTGCAACTGGAGCAAAAACATCAGTGTAATCAATCCCTTCTTCTTGAGTGTATCCTTAGACAACCAGTCTAGCCTTGTTCTTGATAATAATCCTTCCATCATCCTTCTTGTTTTGAATACCCATTTGGTACCTATGACAGTCTTCCCTTGAGGAAGAGGGTAGAAGTTCTACACCTTCTGTCTTCTGATTTGAAGCAGCTCATCTTGCATAGCTTCAATCCAGCTTCCATCCTTTAAAGCCTCATCAAGTTTCTTCGGCTCTATCTGGGGTAAGAAATAAGAATATAGACAAACATGGCTGTCATGAGTTTGTCCTCTTGTTCTTACCCCTGAGTCAACATTTCCAATGATGTTTGTGGTGGGATGTGACTTGTGGATTCGAAGTTGAGGGATCACCGTAAGTTGGTTGGACAGATCTAAATTAGAGAAATTCAATTCTGGTAATGAGTTGTCTCCCACCACATCAGCACACTTATCAAGAGAAACTTGATCCAATGAGTGTGTGACATCATTCATGTTGTCTTCAATGGAGTGGTTATCAGCATCAAGAAATTATTGATCACTGTCACCACCTCCAGTTCCTCCTGCACTAGAAGTTCCTTCTCCTGAATTCTGAGCCTCTGAGCTGGAATTTGAAGGCAATTAAGTTGAATCAGTAGTATTTGTCATGCTTGTGCTGATAGGAGCCTCAATTACAGGGTTAGTTACCACTGGAGCTGAAGTAGTCTTCTTGGTTGGTCTTTTCAGCTCAAATCTTGGATCAGGATCTTCTGTTGATTTGTTATCTGTAGATCCTGAAACATTCTCACAAGACTTGTTAAAATAGTTGGTAACTAAATCAAGATCAAACAACCAATTCGGACCAGAACCTTTCACACAGGGTGTGTGTTCATTGAAAGTCACATTGGCTGATTCATCAATGATTCTAGTTTTGAGATTGTATACTCTATAAGCCTTAGCTTGAGAAGAGTATCCAACAAAGTGTCCACCATCTAATTTCTCAGCAAACTTGGCTATTTGATCTTTGGTATTCAAGATGGTGCAAGGACATCCTAAAGTTCTGAGAAAACCAATGAATGGTCTCCTTTTGTGCCACAGTTCATAAGGAGTCTTACAATGTGTCTTAACCACTAAAACTTTGTTCTGCACATAGCAGGCTATGTTGACACCCTCTGCCCAGAAGGTGATAGGCAGTTTAGAGTCAGACAACATGGTTCTAGCAGCTTCAATAAGTGTGCTGTTTCTCCTCTCAGCAACACCATTTTGCTGAGGAGTCCTGGGAGCACTATATTGTCTTGAAATACCATTTTTATCACAAAATGTATCAAGGATTTGGTTTTTAAATTCAATTCCTTGATCACATCTTATGGTCTTGACCTTGTGATCTGATTGATTCTCAATTTTTAGAATGAAGTTCTTTAAGATTTTAGGGGTTTCATCCTTAGTTCTAAGGAAAAACACCCAAGTGAATCTTGTGAAATCATCTGTGATCACTAAATAGTAAGAGATCCTTCCTAGACTCATTACACTGGTGGGGACAAAT
Source organism: Flaveria sonorensis (assembly GCA_025506505.1). Lineage (NCBI taxonomy): Eukaryota > Viridiplantae > Streptophyta > Magnoliopsida > Asterales > Asteraceae > Flaveria > Flaveria sonorensis. The sequence continues at coordinate 27,878,918 of CM046424.1, read as the reverse complement.
GGATCCATATGTAATAAGTGTAGGGGAGTAGTGATAGAGTTCATTTACTTTGGCTTGTGAGACACTTTGTGTTGCTTCCCTTTCAGGCATGCAACACAGCGGTCATCACTTGTAAACTCTTTCTTTGGCGTTCCAGTTACCAAATCATTCTTAATCAATTTGTTCATGTTTTTAAAGTTTACATGGCACATTGTTTTATGCCAAAGGAAAGACTCATCACTATTTGCTTTAGATAGAAAGCAAGAAACTTCTCCAGAGGGAGATGTTTTCTGCAGATCCATCTTGCACATTTTCCCTCTCCTAGGGGCTCTGAGTAGAATATGCTCTTGAGGAATATCAACCCAGGCTTGAGAACAATGCACTCATGCTCAGTAAAGAGCATGTGATGTTTTTGGTCACAAAACTAGGACACACTCAGAAGATTGTATCCAAGCTCTTTGACAAAGTTTACCTTCTCAATGCTGAGCTTACCATTTGTAACTTTGCCCCTGCCAGTAATGTAACCTCCCACATCTCCTCCAAAAGCAACGGGTCATCCATCAAATCTTTCAAAGTTTTGAAGTAAGGACTCATTGCCTGTCATGTGCCTGAAGCAGCCACTATCAATGATCCACACATTTATGTTTGCCTTTGGCTATCCCTGCACAAAAGGAGATGATTTAGTTACATTTGGAAACCCAAGCCTCATTGGTCTTGGGCTTGTTAAAATGAGTTAAAGGTAATGAAACAGTAAGTGATCCTATGTTTAGGCTTTAAGGATCTTTTGCTATTGCTGATGAAGAATCTTCAGTCACACGGTCTTCCTTCATCTTCCACACCACCTTTGGAAAATTTGGCTTGACCTTCAAAGCTTCGGAAGCTTTTGAAGCTTCGGAAGATTTGGAGACTGGACCTTCGAAAGATCTTGCTTTCACTGTAGCAAGCTTCAGTACTTCGGAAGCATTCCTTTCTTCCGAAACCAAATTTTCTTCCGAAAGCAATTTTTCACATGCCTTCTTCTTCATTTTGGAGATTCCGAAGGAAACAGATTTTCATTCTGTAGCTTTCTTTTCCTTCTTCTTCCGAGAAGCCATTTCTTTGACCATGTGGATAGTACTTTTAGGATTGTAGAAGCAATCCTTAGCCAAATGAAAAGTACTACCACACATGATGCAGTCCATTTGCTTCCTTCTGGGAGTCTTTTTCTGAGAGCAAGACTGAACTTGAACACTTTCTTTCTCCAGCTTCTTCTTCACAGATGATGCAACAATTTTTTTAGGGAGAGAATTGCTCTTAGAGGAGGATGGTTCAGACTGTGTAGCAGTGGTAAACAGCAATTCAGCCTTCTCTTTGTTGGAATGAGTTGGAATTGTACAAAAACTCCTGGTACTAGAGTTTGTAGTTGATTCCATAGCCTTTACCACTTCAAACCCTGCAGAGATGAACACTTGTTTCTGCTTGGGGTCAAAAGTGGCTTTGATCTCTTGAGCCTTCTTTGATCTTCTCTTTGCTCTTCTGATCAAGTTCTTCCTCTTTGTCTTTGTCATACCAGCATTCTTACTCTCCTCAGGAGCATGGTGACCCTTTTTGGATTGACTCTTTTCACTCATTTCAGAATCATCCCTCACCATCTCCTCTTCATCCTCTTTAACACTAGGGTCTATGAGGGGAAGCTCATCTTCACCAGTTCCACACCTTGGAGATCTTATAGATAATAGAGTATGTGGAGGAGCTATATCACAAGATCCCAATCCCTGCTTATTCTGATAACAAACTTTTGCATGCAGAGATGAGGATATTATGTTCTTGAAGGTCTCTTCTTCAAGAACACATTTTTCTGCCCTGGCTTTGCTAATCACAAGCTCAGCCTGGCATTCAGTTAACTTAGTAACAAGATCTTTTATTTGAGTCTTGTATTTTGTTTGCTCATGTTTAGGAGTTGAAATTGTTTTCTCTAGATTTCTATTTTAAGCTTTCAGCTTTCTTAAAATCAGCTTTTAAAATGTTTAAAGACTCAATATCAGATCTCATTTCTAAGTTGTAGGACCTGTATCTATTTACTTTAGCAATACATTTAGGAGAGCAAAGATGTTCTAATACCTTGGCTTCATCATGATCAGCCATGAGTGCTTGATTTGGAGAAGCATCTTCAGCTTGGAAGCTCTAGTCAAAGCCTCCTTCTTTAATAGCAACTGCACCTTGCTGTATTGGCTTCTCATTCTGGTGCCCTCCTTCAGTGTAGTTTGGCCTGGATGATGCTTGGCCACCATTTGCTTAGGTTCCTTGCATTCTCTGGCAAAGTGTCCCATCTGGTTATAGTTGTAACACTTTACTTTGCTTTTGTCCAGCCCATACTTGCCATTGGCTACATTGCTAGGAAACCTTCTCCCAGTCCTCTTGTAAAACTTCTAGGCTCTATGAGTGAGAAGAGCCATCTGCTGGACTATCTCCATATAATCCAGATCATCTGGATGGATACAGTCCAGGTCTTCAAGAGTGAAGAAAAAGTTGCCTGAACTTTCATCAGTAGAGACAAAGGCTTGAGAGGAACTTGTCTCTTGGAAGGGATTTCTTTGGATGTAGCTTTCTCTGGGTGTCTTTAGGAAGGTGATGAAAGGACCCTTTTATGAAGTTTCAGGGTAACAGATAAGATGATGTTGTGGTTCTCTGCTATCCCTTTAACCCATATGAAGGGCTTAACTCTGGTGAGTATTGGAGTTACCAGATGAATTTTGCATGTTCATCTCCATCTGGTATCCACTGAGTATCCCATACAACTCAGTGAGAGTAAGGGTCTTGAGGTTTTCAGTCCTCTTAATGACCACACAGTAGTGTGTCCATTTTCTGGGAAGAGAGGACATGAACTTCCTAACAATATCACTATTCTCAATAGTTACTCAAACATCAGCCAGAGTATCCACAATCTCAACATACCTGAAGTATTATTGAGTCATGGTTTCACCTGTCTTGAAGGTGAATTTTTCTAACTGCTGCTTCAGGAGGTCCTTCTTGTTTTCCTTGGCTTCATTGGACCCGTCATACATCAGTTTTAGTGCTTCCCATAGCTGTTTAGCGGTCTTGCACTTCTTGAAACCTCTGTAGATGGAGTTTGGAAGAGAAGTTTGGAGGGCTGTCATGGCTTTCTGATTAATATCAATCCTTTTCCAGTCTTCATCAGAAAAATCAGCCCTCTCCTTTGGTATCATGCCACCACCAGCAGCATCTGAAGAGGTGCATGGTACATGAGGTCTATTGACAACAGACTCCTACATCCTGGAATCTTGAGACTTGATGAAGCCTTCCATTCTTTGGCACCAAGTGTTAAAAATCCTCAGGAGTGATCAGTGGGGACTTTGTAATAGCTCCAGTTTCCATATCATCCTTAGAGATAGCTGCCATTTGAAGAGATAAGTGATGTGTGAAGCTACGAGGATTAAAGATTGTGAGATCTTACAATTAAGAGCCTGGAATGCCCTGATACCAATTGCAAGACTGGGTAAGGGTACTTAGCACTTAGTTTCACACTAAGGGGAGATCTTAGATCACTTAACAATTCAAATAGGGAACTAGTAACTAGATACAGATGATACTAAGAACACAAGTAAATTAAAGAGACACAACTAAGAACAACACAAGAACACAAGATTGGTTTTCAAGGATGTTGTATATTGATCTCAAGTTCTTTTACAAGTGTTACAAAGCATTCATCGAAATTACAAGGACCTGAGACACTTTTATACTACAACCTGCAACCATCACTTACATGTAAAGATAGTTGGGATTTGACTAATCTAGACAACAAGATCAATCTACAGTCAAAAGGCAGATTGCCTTTTGACTAGTGACTACGAAATGCCATAGCTAATTAACTTTTCCTATTACAAAAAGTCTACAGAAACAAGTAAGGTAAGTTACAGACAAAGACCATTCCTACTTTTTGATAAAGCAGGGAAGTTTCACCAACTTTTGTAATGTAGGTGAACCACCAAAGCAGGTAGCGGAGAGTGTATCAGCTTTATCAAAAGTTGATTCAGAGAAAGCATATTTTCTCTGTCCTCTGAAGAAATCAGTCTTCACAGCTTTGGAAGACTTTGTCTCTGAAGCTTCAAAAGATTTCATCTTTGGCTTCGGAAGATGCTGGTCTTTGGCTTGGGAAGATTTCACACTTGAATATTTTTTTGTTTGAGTGTGAAACTTCCGAAGTAACTCCTTCTGAACTGTTAGCTTCAGAAGATCTTACACTTAGATACATTTGAGAGTGTAAGACTTCCCAAGCTAGTTTATCTTTGTTCCTTAGTGCATGCATGGAAGACTTGGTTGTTCTGGCTTGTTGGTTGCATCAGCCTCATAATCTACAGATGATCATACAGTTTCGATATAAATGAGGTTGTGATTGACCAACTGTGGGGTTCCCGGGAATGGGGCCTCACATAACCTGAAAACGCAAGGCGTCACAGTAGCCCTCTAAGGAAAGAATCTATTGTACAGGATATGGTTGAGAAAGCACATACTGATGATCTTATAGTTAAAGCCATGTTCTTGATTAAGCATGGATATGATGCTGACATGGTGTTTAACATTAATTATAAGACAATGACAGAGGAAGTGTGGAAGGTGGAAAGATTGTTAGAACCCACTATTGATACTTAGTATGAAAGAAAGTTGAATGAAGAAAGAGAAGGCTAGAACATCAACTACAATAGAACATGCCACCACAAGTCCACCATCATCCCATTATCCCTTTTCTGATCCCTATATTATGACTGATAGGGAAATGTAGGAGTACTTGAGCAGAATTGAATTTACCAAGAGGAAATCGGGTCCAATGAAGACCAATTCTCTTCATGCAGCAATTCTAAGGTGCATTAAAGAGATGAAGGATAAAATGAAGAAGGTTGAAGAAGAAGTGACTATAGCCAAGATCAAGAACCTCAGCTCAACAAGTGCAATTCTATAAAGATGATCATGATGCTGTAGCACCCCTTTTGAGTAAAAATCTTGATTGGTTCAAACAACCTTCTCAACTATAAATTCAAGAAGGTTTGATCACATCAGAGATGTACAGGGTGTATTTGCTCCCAAGGGCAAAACTATTGTTAGGATCATAGCTTGAAGTATGACATAGATTGGAACATGTTTTTGGTGAAAACGATCTTAGGCTTAGTCCAATTCTTCATAGAATACACTCGTTTGGTCAATTCATTGAAGATACATGATTTGAAAGAGTTAGCAAACTTGGATTTGATAATCATGCTGTAATGACAAGGGGTTACAAGTTTCAACAAATTTTGAAGATGTTCAAGAGAGCCAATAACTTCAAAGCTTTAAAAGATATTTTCTTCAGAAGTGACAAAGCGTTCATCAACCCTTTATGGAGAAGAATAAGAAAACAATTGAGGAGTTGGTCATCGCAAAAGGAAAAGTAAATCCATCAAAAGAGCTAGAAAGAAAGTGGGTATTTGGGACTTATTCCTCTATGCCAATTTCTAGTGGTAATTATGATGAAGAAACCTATGAGTTGGTCATACAGAGGAGATGGGAAAGTAAAGAAGTCCTGATATTATATTATTTAGTGGCTATAATCATGAAAGTTAGTTATGAAGAAACCGTAACCAAGTTGCCATGGGGCGCAGTCAAACGAATGTCTTCTTTCGACACACAATGTTAGCTTCGTAGGCTGCCAACCAATCCATCCCTAACACCACATCAAAACCGCCTAGGTCCATCACATACAATCTAGCAGGAAATTTATGACCGTCCAACTCTATAAGACAATCATCTATCACATCAGTTACCTTGGTAGACTTTCCTATCGCTATCTCTACATGGAAGGGCACGTCTATCTTCTTATTCTTACCATGCATTACACGACAAAAGGTGGCAGATACAAAACTTCTACTAGCACCCGAATCAAAGAGCATAGATCCATACAATTGGTTTACCAAAAACATACTTGAAACTACTCAAGGTCCACTCTGGATTCTTCCCAGGTCATGTTGAATGCCTTTGCCTTGGCTTTGGTGCTCTCACTTCTCCCTTTCTCACCTATAGTCTGGGTCCCTGAGCTCCCTGCTCCACCCTTCTTGCAATCTCGGTCTGAGTGGCCTACTTCCCAGCATTGATAACATCATGGTACCCTGCATTTTTTAGCATAGTGGCCTTCGCCTTCACACTTAAAACACCGGTTCATCCCCACTCTACACTCACCCATGTGAACCTTCCCACACTTCTTACAATCCCTCCTATTATTCCCCTTACTCAATCCTGGGCGAAGATTGTCAATCCTCATCTTCTTCTCCCCGATCTCATAGTTGTCACTCCTGAACCTCTTCCCAGTACCGTTCTTGTTCCAACTCTTCTCAACCTTCCTCTGAATTGGCACCGGGTCCCTCTCATCATACTATCTTCCGGCCAAATCTACCGCAAACCTAAACGTGCTTGGTCTAGCGGCTATCATGTTCCTCCTAATGTCCATGGGCAAACCCTGCTGTACCTCTTAATCTTCTTGGACTCTCGAGTTACTAGATCCGGCACAAGTCTTGCAAGTTCATTGAACTTAGAGGTATACTCTTGATGAGTCATGTTTCCAGCCTCCAAATGCAAGAACTCCTTCTCAATTTTGTCCAACTCCCGATGTGGACAATACTCTTCCAGTACCATTTCCTTCAAATCCGACCACCTCATCCTTGCTATAGACCGTTTTCCCTCGGCTTGGACAATGTTTTCCCACTAGCATAATGTTGAGTCAACGAACGAATGGGAGGCAAACTTCACCTTCTGATCCTCCCGGCACTCACTAATGTCTAGGACTGCCTCCATCTCTCGAACCCAACAGTGAGCAGCAGTAGCATTGTCGCTATCGTCAAAGGTCGTGGGTTTGAACCTTTGAAATGCCCCATAGGTTCACCCCTTAGCGGTCTCCTTCTCCTCTTCACTATTATCATCGGGAGTTACCATCTTTGGGCTGGATGGCTCTCCGTCGGCTTTCTCCTACTTCCCAGCATCATCAGTTATCTCACCCTCCTTTACAGCCTTTAACACTTCGGTCACCACTAAGGGCAACACATTTTGCATGACGTTGTAGACCTCGTCAGCAATAGCTTCCTTTACTGTAGACTTGAGGTAGCTGATCCTTCGCCCTCTTAATGGCTATAGAGATCCATGTCCTCATGAACCGTCTCGGGAGCCTTAGCTTTGCTCTTGGTAACACGTTGCCCAGTAGTATGCCCGTCACAAGCACGACCTCAGGTTGCCTTCCCAGATTTTCTACCCGCCATAAGATCTACTTCCTATAAGATTTAAATACTAACAAGGTCATTCAAGGTAATAGCTCAGATTATGTTAAGTATAGTAAGTCTTTAATTACAATGGCCAGTTATGATTAGCCACTTACTTTACTCTTCATTTCCCAAACATTTCCTATCTTGACTACATCAGCATCCAAATCTACTAAGCACATAAATCAAATAGCACACACACATAATACCGGTTAACTTTATGAAAAATTACTTGATGGCACGTAGCTACTTGGGCTGGCATCCCTCCATTTGGTCCCATTTTCAGTTTAAGTTTAGGTTTTGAAAAATAATTTACCTAATTCTCTTAAACTTTGGCTCTGATACCAACTTGTAGGGCCCCGTTCCCGAGAAATCCCATAGTTGGCCATTCATAGCACTTTTCATATTGAAACACATTTAGATTCATCCAAAACAAGAAAACTTTGTAGCGGATTAATTTAATAAAAACCATAGCATGCATTAACCATTACTTTTGTCAAGAAATACATCGTTGTTGCTAGTTACAAAAAGAACATCTGGTTGCATTTCAAAACAAAAATAACTTTTCAGCATGTCATGGATGCCAGTCTTTATTTTCCAAGTAGCTTCAACCTCGTGCCATCCCCAGCAACACCATTACCTGCCAACTGAAAATGCATATAAAAAGTCAGCTTCGCTGAGTGAGTTCTAGTTTGATCATTATACATAATCAATCATTAGGAGATTCATTATTCTTCTTTCTTTTATTATCTTTCTCTTTCAATAACTAGGATTGCACGAAGGAAGAGGCTATATTGTTGGTTGGCAAAAGATGCCGAACCCCTATCGGCAAACGTTTATCATGGTAGCTAACCTATCGACAGTTGACCCACACTGCTAGTCACGGAGTCTGCTCATGAATACAGGTCCCACTTATTATACATTGGTCAATCACAAGGATTAGACCCCAGATGTGCCTTACTTGGGCTGAACAGCCACACATCAGTTGAGCAAACGACAACCTGTTGTTATGGCCCTGGGGTAACATTTATTAAGTTCCACTATCCTTCTTTATTTCTTTGTGTCCACTTGGTTATGAATAATACTTTTAAATATCCAGTGTTTTATAATCACATATCATGAAGTATAATAATAACTATCCATAACAAGCAGCCTATAAAAGTTAAATGAGATAGTAGAAACATAGAACAAGAATAAACTTCCATTAAACATAAGTTCCTAACACTTAAACTCTATTCCTAAAAATTCAGAAAAATCCTTCAGAAAAATCCTAAGTCTCCAAAGAAATACGAATGAATGTAAACCAATGTGGATGAACAAATGCAGATGAAAGTCTTCAGAAAATATTCTAAGTGTCTAAAGGTATGCGGGTGAACCAAATGCGGATGAACAAGTCCAAATGTGGATGAACAAGTCCAAATGCGGATGAACAAGTTCAAATGCGGAAGAACAATACTAAATGCGGATGAGCTAAGTCTTATGTGAATGGACTTAACCAATGTGGTTGAAGTTCAACAAATGCGGATGAACACTTACAAATGCAAAAGAACAAAAGCAAATGCGGATGATCAAAAAAATACTTAACAATTGAACATAGAACCAATGCGGTTGAATGTTCAGCAAATGCTAAGGAGAAACCAAGTGCATTAGAAAAAACAGTTGAAGAAAGCAATCTTGCTATAGTTACATACACATCACCTGCTTCTAGTCAATATGAAGAAGAAGCTGCTATATGTTCTTTGATAAATGGATAGTTTTGCATAGATGAAGGCATTGTGGAAATTAATAGAGAATCAAGCACAACAGCTAAGCAGTGTATTGATTTCACCTAAGCCTATTGTATTTGAGAGAGATATCCATCTTCAGATGGTTCCTGTTGTAACTCTAACTAAGGAGTAAAAAGAACTAATCTTAAAACTCTAAAGAATTGAAGTCAAAGGATCAAGAATGGAAAGTTGAGATAATAGCTGACACCTATAAAGCTACAACATCTGGTTCATCTAAACTTCAAACATACACGAGGAAGAGGAAGTACCTAGGAGAAAAAGCCAAGGGTAAGAGGCCAGTGGTTGAAGAAGATATAAAAAAGCCTAAGAAGATGAATGTAGAAGATAAACTAAGCCTTGCTCCTGTTGCCCAATTTGTTGAAGAGATAAAGAAATAAAATAATTGGAAATTCAGAAAGAGATTATTGATTTAGAAGAAAGAGAGATAGAGGGGGGGCTATACTCTTGATGAGAGTATGTTTGATGAGCCTAAGTTTAGTGGCAGCTGTCACACACTCAAAATCTACCAACGGGATTTTACCGTCAGGCGTGTGACATAACCAGGATCTCAGATAAGCACCAGTTACACCAAATGACTCGATAATTACAAAACATATAAGTTACTTAATAATGGTGAAACAAACCAATCATGTGTAAGTATTGTGGAAGCAAATTTAGAAAAAAGTTAAACAATTGATAAACTATGCAAAAACGCGCCCAAATCAGTTTATGTTTGGTAAATGTATATAAATAACCCAGACAGTCGATTTAAATTAAAACTAAAACATGAAATGCAGATGTTGTTGTCCTAAACGTGCTCCATCACCGACCTGAGAGAAAACATGCTAAGATCAGTACAAAGACCGGTGAGTTCACAGGTTTAACAGAAAATAGTGTGTAATAGTAAAGAGAACCAAATATAGTAATCAAAGCATATAGTAGGTAGCTAGTCTACAACAAGTCACTATCTGTATGAATTTCATGACCGAGCTGATAGTAATAATGTAATGAATGCCCCGGCTGCGGATACCAGACCACAACATATTAAAACCGGCTAACCATTCACCCGTTTGACCTCCAGTCAAGCTAGAGCGACTAGCCCGGGCGGGGTTTGTCAAACCCAGTAGATCCACTAACAATCACCTCGCTAATACCATATTAACGGTCCGAATGAGGCGTAGTGGTATCACAATAGTAAACCAGTATATGCTGTATTACCAATCTAAAGTATCATACAGTTTATGTAAAACAGCATGTTTCTCTCCCCCAAAAGAGAGTATAGTGTGAAAATGGGGCTGCAAACTCACCTCGAATGCACAACGATAAGTATATGCAAACACAGAAGATTAGGGTTCCATTTAACCTGAATTGCATTTAATATAGAAAACATTAAATTATTAGATATTAACAACAGACTCTACGGTTACACGTATCGTGACTTGGTACACGATATCTCCCCCACTCACACGCAAACACAATGAAACACCAAAACACACCAAATGTATAATTTTCAAGATTCCCTTTTATACCGGATCACAAAAAATAACATAACCCACACATCTTATCACATAATGAACATACATAAGAGTCCATACACTCTTAATGTAAATACCACTCATAACGCACATCCATAATATCTATGTATATATGACTTCTATAATACATTCTAGAATATATTATATGAATCAATGCACCCACTTAGCATATTACATACTATGCCATTAGCTTTACTTATATAATAATAATATACATATATGTTGGACCAAAAGAACCAATGAGCCTGATCAGAAAAACCTTTAAGTCCCACAGACATTACAACTGAAGTAGTCTGCAACAGCTGAAGATATCAACTGATAACAAGGTCTGAAGACAAAGTCTAAAGTTAAAGAACTGAAGACAAAGTCTAAAGACAAAAGCTGAAGACAAAGACTGAAGACCAAGTTTCAGATGTTGTCACAACAGCTGAAGAAGACCTCTTGAGTAGTTGTGATGGCTTCCTTTCAGTAGTTATATTTTCCTTTCAGTTCTTTTGTAATCCGTAGTTTTATGTTTCTTGTAATCAGTACTTGTAGTTTCAGAAGTTTTAGTTTCATCTTGTACTTAGCATACTCTGAGATGTTCTCAGTTGTTGTGAACATTCTCAATAGTTTGCTTACTTTCAGTTGTTTGTAATAATTCTGTTAAATGTCACTATCAAGTGACATCAGCAGACGTCACATTCCTTTATATAAGGAATGTTGACCTAATTGTAACCTGCGAAGCTTAGCGGTTGATATACCGAAGCATTTGTGCATGAATGATATTATCCTTTTGCAGAAAACCCTCTTTCTCTATAACCGTGTACTGTTCCATTGAATATCTATTGTGTTCTTGCTATATTTGTCTAATTCTTGTTCTAATTCCGCTGCAATTCAACTCTAATTGATCAAACTTAGATCACTGATCCTGTCAAATGGTATCAGAGCAGGTTAATCATTGATCGGTTTAACAATTGATCATTGAAACTGCTATTTCGATATCTAAAGTTTGATCGAATTAGCATATTTGCAAGAATTGGATATAGAGATTGATCTTCTGCTGCTTCTGGTTATTCAATTTGAGTTTCTTCTTGGTTCATACTGAGTTTGTTGTGTTTTTGTGCTAAATCTGTTGAAACTTGATTGAATTGGTTTGAATCTGAGAATGACTACTCCATCTAATGACCCTCACAATACTGGCTCCTCAACCAAGTCTCCGATGCTGGTTAGGAGTGAGTATAACATATGGCAACGAAGAATGCTCCATCACCTGTCTGTTAACAGTTCAGGTTGTTGGACATCTGTGGTTCACGGTCCACACAAGCCTATGGTGAACAATCCGGAGACCAACCAAATGGTTCCGAAGAAGAAGGAGCAATACTCAGATGAAGATCGTAAACTGTTTGAGATTGATGCTAAAGCCCATGGAATTCTGGCCATGGCACTGCCTAATGAAATCTATTCTGGGCTTATGCATCATGAAACTGCTCATGACCTCTGGAATGCTTTGAAGGAACAATTCGGAGGAACTGATGAGGTCTTAGCAAACAACAGAGAAATCCTCGCCCAACAATACTAGACATTCTCTCATAGGAAGGGTGAGACACTGACTCAACAGTTTGAGCGTTTCTCCTGCTTGATCTCTGAGCTGAAAATGGTCAAGCATGAGTATACTAACAGCCAGATGAACAACAGATTCCTCAGATCACTGCCTGAGAGATGGGACACATACACCATTATCCTACGATCCAGTGCAAATCTGGATAGCCTATCTCTCACCTAACTCCATGGGAAACTGCTTACATTTGAAAGAAAGATAGAGCAGAAAAGGAAACTGACATCATCAGGAAAGCTCACTGATGACTTTGTACCAAGGAACACTGCCTTGGTCGGTCATGAGTCAGAATATGCTGGATCAGAAAGCCATTTTGATGAGCATATAGATTTCTCTTCAAACAGTTCTGATCATGCATTTGTTGGTGTTGACAGTCATTCTGGGTGTAATAGTGATAATTTATGCTTTATCATGGATGATTTGATGGGTATTGCTGATGATGATTTAGAAGAGATGGATATTTTAAGCCAAATGGCCTTGATCAATATCAGATCTCAAAAGTTCTACAAGAGAACTGGTAGGAAATTTCAAGGACTCTTTGGCAAAACCAAAGTTGGTTTTGACAAGAGTAACTTGAGGTGTCACAAATGCCACAGGCTTGGGCACTTTGCAAGAGAGTGTAGATCAACTGGATCTAACTCCTCTGCACCCTTTGTGACCTTTCCAAGCAATAGTTCACTAAACAAAAGGCAACATCCTGCTAGTTCTGGTCATCACTCACAACCTCAATCTCCTGCATATTTTGTCCCTTAGGGTCCAATGCCATATCCATATCCCTGCTATTACATGCCACAGCCAAATCCAGTTCAAGTTCCTATAGCACAACAACCTCAAGCCCTACCTGAGCCTCAACCATCTCCATCACAATCTCAACCTCATCACAGCTTCTTCACACCTGGAGTTGTTGACTGGAGCAGCTTACCAGATGATCTTTCTGGTTTCAATAAGCAATTATTTGCTGGTGCTGGTCAACATGGTGGTGAACATCCTTTTGAGAATCTTGCTCTCATGGCCCTGGAGTCTACTGAGGGTTCCTGCTCCAATGCATCATCTTCACAGGTAACCCAGGTATCTTCTGAGGCTAAAGCCAAGTTATGTTCTGAATCATGCATAGCTGCCTTTGTCTCTATTAGAGAGGAAAATGTAGCTTTAATCAATCAAAATCTTGAGCTTAAGAAAACTATTTCCAAAAGAAAAGCTGAGTATGAGTCTGCTCTTAATGACAAAGATGATGAGATTTACAAGCTTAAATGCCAACTTAATGATGAAAAGGCTAAGGTAGAGGTCATACTTGAGAACCACAGAAGTCTCAAAGAGACACTTGCAGCTACCCAAGTTGAGTGTGACCGCTGGGTAACATCCTGCAAGGGATTTGAAATGCTTCTCAGCAAGCAAACAGCTTCAAATGTGAAGTTTGGAATAGGTTACAATCATACTGCACCACCTACTGATTTTACTTCAAAATCAATAGTAAAATCTGAAGGTGAAAGTAATTTCCAAACCACATCATCATGTGATTCATCCTCAAATGATAATACAAAATTAGAGGATGAAGTCAGTGTTAAGATCTCAGCAAATCAATTGCCTGATGGTTTAAATGCTGATAAACACATGAAGCTGAGCAATTCAGATGTTGTCCCTCAAAGTACTCCAAGTACTGAAGGGCAAGTCACAACATCTGAAAAGCATTTCAAATCTGCTGAAATAAAAGGATTAACAACTGCTAAGGAATCTATCATACGGTCTTTCAGGACGGATAGAGAACAGATGAAGAACAAGTCTTCAGTTGTTACCGATCCTTCAGTACTTAACACAAGTACTGAAAGGAGGAAAGTACTGAAGATCACACCTTCAGTAGTTTCCACCTCAGCAGTTGATCAATCCAAGATGAAGAATAAGCCATGTGAAATATGTGGTAAATTCAATCATCTATCTGATGAATGCTGGTACAAAAAGGGTTCCAAACTCAACAGAGATAAGCTCATTAAACGAAGAGATTAATAAAATGAAAAATGATTTTGAGACAAGTTTGTACCACAGTCATCTCAAACTGATAAACCCAAGGCCTCACCAAAATCCAAAAAGAAGGATGGGGTTTATCAGAAAACAGCTGATAGTGTTCCTCATGATAAACATCAGACTAAGTCTGTGAATTTCAAGAAGGAGGAAATGGTGGGTCACAGGAACTTATCAAAAACAAGTACTGATGTGTCAAATGAGCTGAAGGCTTTAGCAACAAATCAGACACAACTTGTTATGATGGTTCGGCATTTGTTGGGGAGAGTTAACCAACTAGATGCACCTGTGATCAAACCACTGAAAAGGAAATCCAAGACCAAATCTAAGAAATCCATTTCAGCACCATCTCCACCTTCATCAGCTGTTAATCATGAGAAACAAGTTATGGTTAAATCTGTTGATGAAAACAGACCCAAAACCAAAAAGGTTTGGGTCTCTAAAGCTAACTAGTTTCTTATGATAAATGCAGGGTTCTTCAGCATGCCAAAGAAGCATCTGGTATGTAGACAGTGGAGGATCTATGCATATGACTGGGAGCAGTTCTCTTCTTAATGACTACTCTCAAGGAAAGAAGGGATTTGTCTCATTTGGAAATGATGCTAAGGGTTACATCATCGGGAAAGGATTTGTGTCAAATGGAGAAATCAGATTTGATGATGTTAACCATGTGGAGAATCTCAAGTATAATCTACTGAGTGTGAGTCAGATGTGTGATAAAGGGCATGTTGCACTTTTCACAAGCCAGAACTGCCGGATTCTGTCTTCCAAAGTTCTGAGGCTGATTGACAAGGTATTGGATGAACATACTCTCCTGAAGGCCAACAGGATAGGAAGAGTATATGCCTTGGATTTGTCAAAGAAGATTGATTTAAAAGGTCATCCTTGCCTGTTCTCCAAGGCCTCTCCTCAGGAATCTAAACTGTGGCATAGAAGGCTGGGTCATGTTAATCTCAAAAACATGAATCAGCTGATCCACAATAGTTTAGTGAGAGGTCTACCAATAAAGGAGTTCCACTGTGATGAAACCTGCACTGCTTGTTTAAAAGGAAAACAACACAAAGTTTCATTCCCTCCTATAGAAGAACCAAAGTCCACTGCCTGCTTGCAATTACTGCACATGGATCTCTTTGGTCCTGTGAGAGTAATGAGCATGGCAAAGAAGAAATACTGTCTGGTAATTGTGGATGATTACTCCAGATTTGTATGGACCTTCTTCTTGCATTCAAAGGATGAGGCTGCTCAGACAATTATTAACTTTGTGTTGTATGTTGAGAAGCAGTATTCCCTATCAGTCAAGTGTATAAGAAGTGATAATGGAACTGAATTTAGAAACCATACACTTGATGATTTCTACCTTTCAAAAGGAATCAAGAGGCAGTATAGCATCCCAAGGACTCCAGAACAAAATGGAGTAGTGGAGAGAAAGAACAGGACCCTAATTAAAGCTCCAAGGACATTGGCTGACTCTGGTTTGCCACTGACCTTTTGGGCAGAAGCTGTCAACACAGCATGCTATGTGCAAAATAGAGCTTTAGTGAATCAGAGGTTAATGAAGACTCCTTATGAAGTTCTACATCATTTGGCTCCTCTAATTTCATTCTTCAGAGCATTTGGGTGTCCTTGTTACATTCTCAACACAAAGGATCAACTCCAAAAGTTTGATTCTAAGGTGGATGCAGGGTATTTTGTTGGGTATTCATCCACTTGCAAGGCTTACAGAGGGTTCAACTGCAGAACAAAGATGGTTGAAGAAACCTTGCATGTGAAGTTCAATGAATCTCCTAAGGACAAAATCCACAAAACCCTGTGGAGTTGTTTGATCTGGACATACTGCAATATGTTCCTTATCAGCCTCCAGCTGTTGCAGATCATGTGAATTCATCACCTTCTGCAGCTAGTCATCCATCTGGTGGTACTGATGTTGATGATGATCCCAGTACTCACCTATTCAAGTTTAGTGATCAACTGCCTGAGTCTACTAAACTTGATGTTCTTGTAGCTTCAGTAGCACCATCCATAACAAATGCTGATGAGATTTTTGAATCCTCTACTTCATTTGACTTGCCATCTAATACTTGGTTTCAAGAATCTGGATCAACATCTGTTGCTGCTGAGCGTGCTACAAACACTTGCACAGATCTCATAGTGTACCAAGAGCTGAAGAATCACCCAATGTCTCAAATCATTGGTGATATCAATGCTGGTGTCTCAACTAGAAGTCAATTGTCCAACTTCTGCTTCTATGCTCTCTTCATCAGTCAGCAAGAGCCAAAGAACTATCATATTGCATTAAGAGACAATGGATGGGTTGATGCCATGCAGCTTGCGCTTCTTCAGTTCAAAAAGCAGCAAGTGTGGGAACTGGTTCCTCTACCCCCAGGTAAGTGTGCAATAGGCACTAAATGGGTGTTTAGGAATAAAACAGATGAAAATGGGCAAATTGTCAAGAACAAGGCCAGACTGGTTGTCCAGGGGTTTTCACAGGAAGAAGGTATTGAGTATGATGAAACCTTTGCCCCTGTAGCCAGACTGGAGGCAATTAGATTGTTCATAGCCTATGCTGCATTCCACAATCTTAAAGTTTTTCAAATGGATGTCAAAAGTGCATTTTTATATGGTAAAATAAAAGAAGAGGTTTATGTGTGTCAACCACCAGGTTTTGAGGATAATAAACATCCTGATTGGGTGTATAAACTTGATAAGGCTCTTTATGGGTTGAAACAAGCTCCTAGAGCCTGGTATGAAACACTTTCAAATTTTCTTCTTCAGAATAATTTCACTAGAGGCTCCATAGATAAAACTTTGTTCATTAAGAAAGTGGGTCAGCATAAGCTCCTTGTTCAAATTTATGTTGATGATATTATTTTTGCATCCTCTGATCCACAGTTGTGTGATGCATTTACAAAGTTGATGCAACAAAAATTCGAAATGAGTGCCATGGGAGAATTACAGTTCTTTCTAGGTTTGCAAATCAAACAAAAGGCTGATGGAACTTTCATTCATCAGTCAAAATACACAAAGAGTCTTTTGGAAAAGTTTGATTTACAAAACTGTAAGCCCTGTTCTACTCCCATGTGCAGCACCACACAACTGGATGCAGATCAGAAAAGTAAAGCTGTTGATGAAACACTTTACAGATGTATGATTGGGTCCTTGATGTACTTAACAGCTTCTAGACCAGATATTATGTTTGCAACTTGTGTTTGTGCTAGATTTCAGGCTGCTCCTAAAGAGTCTCATTTGATTGCAGTCAAGAGGATCTTTAGATATCTGCAAGGTACTCAATCTCTAGGTCTTTGGTATTCCACTGGGCACTCTTGCAAATTAGTTGCTTTTTCTGATAGTGACTATGCAGGGTGTAAATTAACTAGAAAATCAACTTCTGGTGGATGTCAATTCCTAGGCAACTGTTTGGTTTCTTGGCAGAGTAAGAAACAAACATCTGTTGCTACATCCACTGCTGAAGCCGAGTACATTGCTGCTGCAAGTTGTACATCTCAGGTACTCTGGCTTCAGAATCAATTATTGGATTATGGCATTACAGAGACTAAGACTCCATTACTAATGGATAGTGCTTCAGCTCTTTGTATTGTCAAGAATCCAGTCCAGCACTCTAGGACCAAACATATTGAGATCAGACACCATTTTATTAGGGATTGTTTTGAAAAAGGTCTGATTGATCCAAAGTTTGTTCCTAGTGCTGATGAGCTTGCAGACATATTTACTAAGCCTTTGGGCAGTTCAACTTTCCAAAACCTAGTGTTAAGGCTTGGTATGCTGCAGCTAGAATAAGTGACAACTACTGATGATCTCAGTCAACAAGTACTGATGAGCATTCGTATACTATTGTCACAAATAAGTACTGATAAGTTCTTTTATCCTAGTAGTTTTCATAACTACTGAAGACTAAATTACTTAAAAGTACTGAAGTACTCTATCTGTTGAAAAGAACTGATGTGGTTACAACTACTGATGTAGTTACAACTACTGATGTCAGTATAACAGATAAGTACTGATGACTAATGAAATGTCTGAAAATCAGACAAAAGTCTGATAAGTGTTGAGGTCAGAATGAAACAGCTGATGAGCTAAGAATTGACGACAACAGCTGATGAGAACCTTTCTCTTCAGTTGTTTCTACAACTGCTGTTTCACTTCATACAACTGAAGCCAAAACCATGTCTTCAGTAGTTTTACAACTACTGATGACTAACACCAAATCTTCAGTTGTTTACAACACCTGAAGCCAAAACCATGTCTTCAGTAGTTTCACAACTACTGATGACTAATACCAAGTCTTCAGTTGTTACAACTTCTGAAAGTTAAAACCAGGTCTTCAGTTGTTTTCAAACAACTGATGACAGCACCAACACTTTCAGTCGTTTTATATCAGCCTTTTCTTACCCTATAAATACCTAAATCTACTTTCAAACGTTTCATTAGCCGTTTTATGTCCTTCACTCTCTCAACAATGGCGACCATGAAACTCAAACCCAGACACAACTGTGTTGCCTACCTCTCGAAGTCGGCCTTTTGGAACAAATTTGATAATGCCATCGATCTTATGGTAGATTCCCAGTACCGAACCGCTTTTCTTCTGAATCCTACCATATACCCCGATTCCCTAAGCCAATTCTTGACCAACGTCTCTGTGCAAACTGGTGAGAATGATATCCAAATCACTCTCCAGTCGTTGGTTAACCAGAAACAGGTGGTCATCACTCCAGACATCATTCGACAAACCCTAAATCTACATGATGCCACCTGTGTCACAGAATACCCGAAAGGCACAACTGATATGTCTTTCATCAATAACGGGTATGAAGGAGACTTAAGTGCTACCACGATTCTGAAGAAGCACTTCCATGATGGAACTAAAGGATCTGGCTTGAAATCTATGGCAAACAGATGGATATTATATCCTAGGTTTCTCATGGCCATAATTTAAATCAGCTAAAATCAGACGGCCTTGTTGGCCTTGGAGTCCCTGCTCTGGCTGTATTGCCTGAAGTATACTCCAGGCACAACTCTGACCCTACACTGAAAGGGGCTGCCGGCTGCTAAAACCCAAGCAGCGGGAACCCACAGCCTCCACTTCCAGATCCAAAGTCCCCACCAAACCCAACACCAAAAAGCCCAAAAGGCTACTCAGGGAGATGAGTCCCCTGAGGATGCCCCTGTACCACCAATACAGGAAACACTTACTGGTTCTAACCCCCAGTAGTGTCAAAGACTCCACCAGCCCTAGCCGCTCAGGCATCCTCTCAACAGGATCCTGATGCAACCATAATTGGGGATACCACAATGCTGGAACCTATCTCAATTGAGAAGGTTACCATTGAAGAGCACCAGTCACCCCGGGTGCAATCTGCTTCAAACCTATCTCCAAATGCAACCGCCCCTCAAAGCCCAACCATTATAGTTGCACACGTGCTGAGTCAGCTGCATTCCTCTCCTCCTCCCAAGAAACCAATTACAATGGGGAGAACCTCAACAGCTGAGGAAGAGGACCAAAATGCTGCTGATAACCCATAGCACAGGAGTTATAATGTTCAATCTCCCCGTGTAGAGGAGGAGGTTAGAACATCTGGTGAGGCTGCCACTTCTACTGATTCAGCAAATGAACAGGATGCTGTTGGTAACATCTCTAAGACCTCACCAGAGGCAACTGCCGATGAAGGACTCAGTCCTGAGGCAGGAAGTCCCCAGAACCAAGAACAAGGGGCACATGCTACAACTGATCTACACTCAGGGCATGTACATCCTGATTCAATCAGGAGGTCAGGTGATTCAGCAAAGACTGATGATGACCTGGGCTTTTTCTTCGATGTCTTAGCCCATAACACAATCCTTGAGGCTGAGGTGAGCAGACTCAAAGAACTGCTTGCCAAAATGTCTCAGGATCAAAGTCCATCGCCCCAATAAACCCACAGATGGCACCTTCATCTGAAGGTTCACCAAACACTCAGCCACTACACTCAACTGAGCCACCAGCCACTGCTTTTGGCACCACCTCTCAGGGACAGAACCCCTCTGAGCAGATGGTTGCTACCTTTCAACATTCCTTACCTCTCATCACTCCCATCATCAATGAGATTGTGCATAAAGCCATTGATGAGAGGATCTCCTCAAATCTACAAACACTTGTTGATGATGCTATGCAAAAGAAGCTTTCTGCCATTCAAACCCCTGAACCCAATGCACCCAAAAGGGGGAGTCTAAGGCAGTGAAAGAAAGAAAGAGAAAGAGAGTGGAAGATGAGAAACAACAAGAGAAAGAAAAGGAGTTAGAAAAGGAAAAAACAGCTGATCACATACAAGAGAAAGAAAAGTGCTGAAACTCAAAAGCCTGATGAAGAGAAATCATTGGAAGATCTGGTTAAAGAAGCTGATGAAGCTCACAGCAGATCAATGGACAAAATAATAGACCAACTCTTCAAATAAGGCTTTGATACAGCTACATTAGACACTGAGATCAGAAGGCTGGAGATTAAAGAGATACAAGAGAGATGGGCCAGTTACAGTGTGATGGAAAGGGAGAGGTTGGAGATAATGATCAGGTTTATTGCAAAATACTTGGGAAGATCATTAATTGAGATTAAATCATGGACCAGTGATAGTATTCTGGCAATAACCACCAGAATCTGTGCTTCTGAAGCATTCAATAAGGGGTTGATTATCGAAGCCTTAGATGAAGCAGGTGCTGGGAAGAGAACTGATATGGCCAAGCTTTCCAAAGCCAAATCTTACCACAAAAATGCTAGATCAGCCTTCCCAAACTCCCACTCAAAAACAACCAACCCCATAACTCTCCAAACCAATCCCTAAACCTAAACTTAAACCAACTCAACCCTCAAAACCAACTCCCTTACCCCAAAAACCACCTCAAACCACATCCAATGATGCACCCAGAAGGAGGAGAAGGGTGTTGAGGATGGAAGAAGAAGAAGAAGATGATGATGAAGAAGACAGTCTGCCAATCTCTGCTGTTCTAAAATACCTGAGCCCAGAAGTCAACAAATGATCACACCAGACTTTCAGAGGCAAATGGTGAAAGTTAAGATTGAAGAAGAACAGCAGAAACAGCACGATGAGCAACTTTTGAAGATGGTTGACAAAGAGTTTCCTCAGTCATCATCTATACAAGCCATGAAGAAACACGCTCAAAGGCTGTATGCTCTCAGGCATACCTTTCAATATCAAAAGGAGAGAGTAAGGATTTGGCCAGACCCTAGGGTTAGTTCTAGAATTCATAAGAAATCCATACAAAGTAGATACAATGGCCAAGTGAGAAAGACCATAGATGCTGTTATTATGTTGGCCATTGTAGTCTCACCCTGGGAGATACTTGAAGACTTCAAGAGAGCCTACAAGTCAAAGATGACCCCTCAAACTCTAATGGAGAACAAAATGGTCAAGAAGGGGTTGTTATACAAGAGGCTTGAAGAGATCAAGAAAAATGAACTCCAGTTGTTATTAGAAGGGACTCACCCAGATGAATTTGCTTACAGAGAGATAACAACTGTTAAGTTGAAAAATGGAAAGACAGTAAAGTACCTATCAGAGTAATATGGCCCAGAGTTCTTCTTCGAAGGAGAAGCAGAAGAACTCATTAAGGAGGAACAAGTTGTTCTCCTTGAGGCCTACGTCAGAGAGTCTTATAGACTCATCAATGGGAAGTAGGTTTCATGGTTGGGATAACAGCTCTGTGTCCAGTTCCCTAAGACAGAGTTCCCTTCCATCCTTTGACATTCACATCTACTGAAACCTGTTCCCTGGCCTGTGCTTATCTGATATCTCTGAAGCTGATCAAGAGAGTATTTCTGCCAAGAATAAGTGGGACCTAATAAGCTTAAAGGTTTTGGCTGCATTGGTTCAGGGGGAGTTTGTTGGACCAAAAGAACCAATGAGCCTGATCAGAAAAACCTTTAAGTCCCACAGACATTACAACAACTGAAGTAGTCTGCAACAGCTGAAGACATCAACTGATAACAAGGTCTGAAGACAAAGTCTGAAGTTAAAGAACTGAAGACAAAGTCTGAAGACAAAAGCTGAAGACAAAGACTGAAGACCAAGTTTCAGATGTTGTCATAACAGCTGAAGAAGACCTCTTCAGTAGTGTGATGGTTTCCTTTCAGTAGTTATATTTCCTTTCAGTTCTTTTGTAATCAGTAGTTTTATGTTTCTTGTAATCAGTACTTGTAGTTTCAGTAGTTTTAGTTTCATCTTGTACTTAGCATACTCTGAGATGTTCTCAGTTGTTGTGAACATTCTCAGTAGTTTGCTTACTTTCAGTTGTTTGTAATAATTCTGTTAAATGTCACTATCAAGTGACATCAGCGGACGTCACATTCCTTTATATAAGGAATGTTGACCTAATTGTAACCTGCGAAGCTTAGCGGCTGATATACCGAAGCATTTGTGCATGAATGATATTATCCCTTTTGCAGAAAACCCTCTTTCTCAATAACCGTGTACTGTTCCATTGGATATCTATTGTGTTCTTGCTATATTTGTCTAAGTGTTGTTCTAATTCCGCTGCAATTCAACTCTAATTGATCAAACTTAGATCACTGATCCTGTCAAATGGTATTAGAGCAGGTTAATCATTGATCGGTTTAACAATTAATCATTGAAACTGCTATTTCGATATCTAAAGTTTGATCAAATTAGCATATTTGCAAGAAATGGTTATAGAGATTGATCTTCTGCTGCTTCTGGTTATTCAATTTGAGTTTCTTCTTTGTTCATACTGAGTTTGTTGTGTTTTTGTGCTAAATCTGTTGAAACTTGATTGAATTGGTTTGAATCTGAGAATGACTACTCCATCTAATGACCCTCACAATACTGGCTCCTCAACCAAGCCTCCGATGCTGGTTAGGAGTGAGTATAACATATGGCAACGAAGAATGCTACATCACCTGTCTGTTAACAGTTCAGGTTGTTGGACATCTGTGGTTCACGGTCCACACAAGCCTATGGTGAACAATCCGGAGACCAACCAAATGGTTCCGAAGAAGAAGGAGCAATACTCAGATGAAGATCGTAAACTGTTTGAGATTAATGCTAAAGCCATGGAATTCTGACCATGGCACTGCCTAATGAAATCTATTCTGGGCTTATGCATCATGAAACTGCTCATGACCTCTGGAATGCTTTGAAGGAACAATTCGGAGGAACTGATGAGGTCTTAGCAAACAACAGAGAAATCCTCGCCCAACAATATGAGACATTCTCTCATAGGAAGGGTGAGACACTGACTCAACAGTTTGAGCGTTTCTCCTGCTTGATCTCTGAGCTGAAAATGGTCAAGCATGAGTATACTAACAGCCAGATGAACAACAGATTCCTCAGATCACTGCCTGAGAGATGGGACACATACACCATTGTCCTATGCTCCAGTGCAAATCTGGATAGCCTATCTCTCACCCAACTCCATGGGAAACTGCTTACATTTGAAAGAGAGATAGAGTAGAAAAGGAAACTGGCATCATCAGGAAAGCTCACTGATGACTTTGTACCAGGGAACACTGCCTTGGTCGGTCATGAGTCAGAATATGCTGGATTAGAAAGCCATTATGATGAGGATATAGATTTCTCTTCAAACAGTTCTGATCATGCATTTGTTGGTGTTGACAGTCATTCTGGGTGTAATAGTGATAATTTATGCTTTATCATGGATGATTTGATGGGTATTGCTGATGATGATTTAGAAGAGATGGATTTTGAGCCAAATGGCCTTGATCAATATCAGATCTCAAAAGTTCTACAAGAAACTGGTAGGAAATTTCCAGGACTCTCTGGCAAAACCAAAGTTGGTTTTGACAAGAGTAAGTTGAGGTGTCACAAATGCCACAGGCTTGGGCACTTTGCAAGAGAGTGTAGATCAACTGGATCTAACTCCTCTGCACCCTTTGTGACCTTTCCAAGCAATAGTTCACAAAACAAAGGGCAACATCCTGCTAGTTCTGGTCATCACTCATAACCTCAATCTCCTGCATATTTTGTCCCTCAGGGTCCAATGCCATATCCATATCCCTGCTATTACATGCCACAGCCAAATCCAGTTCAAGTTCCTATAGCACAACAACCTCAAGCCCTACCTGAGCCTCAACCATCTCCATCACAATCTCAACCTCATCACAGCTTCTTCACACCAGGAGTTGTTGACTGGAGCAGCTTACCAGATGATCTTTCTGGTTTCAATGAGCAATTATTTGCTGGTGCTGGTCAACATGGTGGGTGAACATCCTTTTGGGAATCTTGCTCTCATGGCCCTGGAGTCTACTGAGGGTTCCTGCTCTAATGCATCATCTTCACAGGTAACCCAGGTATCTTCTGAGGCTAAAGCCAAGTTATGTTCTGAATCATGCATAGCTGCCTTTGTCTCTATTAGAGAGGCAAATGTAGCTTTAATCAATCAAAATCTTGAGCTTGAGAAAACTATTTCCAAAAGAAAAGCTGAGTATGAGTCTGCTCTTAATGACAAAGATGATGAGATTTACAAGCTTAAATGCCAACTTAATGATGAAAAGGCTAAGGTAGAGGTCATACTTGAGAACCACAGAAGTCTCAAAGAGACACTTGCAGCTACCCAAGTTGAGTGTGACCGCTGGGTAACATCCTGCAAGGGATTTGAAATGCTTCTCAGCAAGCAAACAGCTTCAAATGTGATGTTTGGAATAGGTTACAATGATACTGCACCACCTACTGATTTTACCTCAAAATCAATAGTAAAATCTGAAGGTGAAAGTAATTTCCAAACCACATCATCATATGATTCATCCTCAAATGATAATACAAAATTAGAGGATGAAGTCAGTGTTAAGATCTCAGCAAATCAATTGCCTGATGGTTTAAATGCTAATAAACACATGAAGCTGAGCAATTCAGATGTTGTCCCTCAAAGTGCTCCAAGTACTGAAGGGCAAGTCACAACATCTGAAAAGCATTTCAAATCTGCTGAAATAAAAGGATTAACAACTGCTGAGGAATCTATACGGTCTTTCAGGACGGATAGAGAACAGCTGAAGAACAAGTCTTCAGTTGTTACCGATCCTTCAGTACTTAACACAAGTACTGAAAGGAGGAAAGTACTGAAGATCACACCTTCAGTAGTTTCCACTTCAGCAGTTGATCAATCCAAGATGAAGAATAAGCCATGTGAAATATGTGGTAAATTCAATCATCTATCTGATGAATGCTGGTACAAAAGGTTTCCAAACTCAACAGAGATAAGCTCATTAACGAAGAGATTAATAAAATGAAAAATGAGTTTGAGACCAATTTTGTACCACAGTCATCTCAAACTGATAAACCAAGGCCTCACCAAAATCCAAAAAGAAGGATGGGGTTTATCAGAAAACAGCTGATAGTGTCCTCATGATAAACATCAGACTAAGTCTGTGAATTTCAAGAAGGAGGAAATGGTGGGTCACAGGAACTCATCAAAAAACAAGTACTGATGTGTCAAATGAGCTGAAGGCTTTAGCAACAAATCAGACACAACTTGTTATGATGGTTCAGCATTTGTTGGGGAGAGTTAACCAACAAGATGCACCTGTGATCAAACCACTGAAAAGGAAATCCAAGCCCAAATCTAAGAAATCCATTTCAGCACCATCTCACCTTCATCAGCTGTTAATCATGAGAAACAAGTTATGGTTAAATCTGTTGATGAAAACAGACCCAAAACCAAAAACGTTTGGGTCTCTAAAGCTAACTAGTTTCTTATGATAAATGCAGGGTTCTTCAGCATGCCAAAGAAGCATCTGGTATGTAGACAGTGGAGGATCTATGCATATGACTGGGAGCAGTTCTCTTCTTAATGACTACTCTCAGGAAAGAAGGGATTTGTCTCATTTGGAAATGATGCTAAGGTTATATCATCGGGAAAGGATTTGTGTCAGATGGAGAAATCAGATTTGATGATGTTAACCATGTGGAGAATCTCAAGTATAATCTACTGAGTGTCAGTCAGATGTGTGATAAAGGGCATGTTGCACTTTTCACAAGCCAGAACTATCAGATTCTGTCTTCCAAAGTTCTGAGGCTGATTGACAAGGTATTGGATGAACATACTCTCCTGAAGGCCAACAGGATAGGAAGAGTATATGCCTTGGATTTGTCAAAGAAGATTGATTTAAAAGGTCATCCTTGCCTGTTCTCCAAGGCCTCTCCTAAGGAATCTAAACTGTGGCATAGAAGGCTGGGTCATGTTAATCTCAAAAACATGAATCAGCTGATCCACAATAGTTTAGTAAGAGGTCTACCAATAAAGGAGTTCAATGTGATGAAACCTGCACTGCTTGTTTAAAAGGAAAACAACACAAAGTTTCATTCCCTCCAATAGAAGAACCAAAGTCCACTGCCTGCTTGCAATTACTGCACATGGATCTCTTTGGTCCTGTGAGAGTAATGAGCATGGCAAAGAAGAAATACTGTCTGGTAATTGTGGATGATTACTCCAGATTTGTGTGGACCTTCTTCTTGCATTCAAAGGATGAGGCTGCTCAGACAATTATTAACTTTGTGTTGTATGTTGAGAAGTAGTATTCCCTATCAGTCAAGTTTATAAGAAGTGATAATGGAACTGAATTTAGAAAACATACACTTGATGATTTCTACCTTTCAAAAGGAATCAAGAGGCAGTATAGCATCCCAAGGACTCCAGAACAAAATGGAGTAGTGGAGAGAAAGAACAGGACCCTAATTGAAGCTGCAAGGTCCATGTTGGCTGACTCTGGTTGCCACTGACCTTTTGGCTGAAGCTGTCAACACAGCATGCTATGTGCAAAATAGAGCTTTAGTGAATCAGAGGTTGATGAAGACTCCTTATGAAGTTCTACATCATTTGGCTCCTCTAATTTCATTCTTCAGAGCATTTGGGTGTCCTTGTTACATTCTCAAAACAAAGGATCAACTCTAAAAGTTTGATTCTAAGGTGGATGCAGGGTATTTTGTTGGGTATTCATCCACTTGCAAGGCTTGCAGAGTGTTCAACTGCAGAACAAAGATGGTTGAAGAAACCTTGCATGTGAAGTTCAATGAATCTCCTAAGGACAAAATCCTACAAAATCCTATGGAGTTGTTTGATCTGGACATACTGGAATATGTTCCTTATCAGCCTCCAGCTGTTGCAGATCATGTGAATTCCTCACCTTCTGCAGCTAGTCATCCATCTGGTGGTACTGGTGTTGATGATGATCCCAGTACTCACCTATTCAAGTTTAGTGATCAACTGCCTGAGTCTACTAAACTTGATGTTCCTGTAGCTTCAGTAGCACCATCCACAACAAATGCTGATGAGATTTCTGAATCCTCTACTTCATTTGACTTGCCATCTAATACTTGGTTTCAAGAATCTGGATCAACATCTGTTGCTGCTGAGAGGCTACAAACACTTGCACAGATCTCATAGTGTACCAAGAGCTAAAGAATCACCCAATGTCTCAAATCATTGGTGATATCAATGCTGGTGTCTCAACTAGAAGTCAAGTGTCCAACTTCTGCTTCTATGCTCTTTTCATCAGTCAGTAAGAGCCAAAGAACTATCATATTGCATTAAGAGACAATGGATGGGTTGATGCCATGCAGCTTGAGCTTCTTCAGTTCAAAAGCAGCAAGTGTGGGAACTGGTTCCTCTACCCCCAGGTAAGTGTGCAATAGGCACTAAATGGGTGTTTAGGAATAAAACAGATGAAAATGGGCAAATTGTCAAGAACAAGGCCAGACTGGTTGTCAGGGGTTTTAACAAGAAGAAGGTATTGATTAGATGATGAAACCTTTGCCCCTGTAGCCAGACTGGAGGCAATTATATTGTTCTTAGCTATGCTGCATTCCACAATCTTAAGTTTTTCAAATGGATGTCAAAAGTGCATTTTATATGGTAAAATAAAAGAAGAGGTTTATGTGTGTCAACCACCAGGTTTTGAGGATAATAAACATCCTGATTGGGTGTATAAACTTGATAAGGCTCTTTATGGGTTGAAACAAGCTCCTAGAGCCTGGTATGAAACACTGTCAAATTTTCTTCTTCAGAATAATTTCACTAGAGGCTCCATAGATAAAACTTTGTTCATTAAGAAAGTGGGTCAGCATAAGCTCCTTGTGAAAAATTTATGTTGATGATATTATTTTTGCATCCTCTGATCCACAGTTGTGTGATGCATTTACAAAGTTGATGCAACAAAAATTCGAAATGAGTGCCATGGGAGAATTACAGTTCTTTCTAGGTTTGCAAATCAAACAAAAGGCTGATGGAACTTTCATTCATCAGTCAAAATACACAAAGAGTCTTTTGGAAAAGTTTGATTTACAAAACTGTAAGCCCTGTTCTACTCCCATGTGCAGCACCACACAACTGGATGCAGATCAGAAAAGTAAAGCTGTTGATGAAACACTTTACAGATGTATGATTAGGTCCTTGATGTACTTAGCTTCTAGACCAGATATTATGTTTGCAACTTGTGTTTGTGCTAGATTTCAGGCTACTCCTAAAGAGTCTCATTGATTGCAGTCAAGAGGATCTTTAGATATCTGCAAGGTACTCAATCTCTAGGTCTTGGTATTCCACTGGGCACTCTTGCAAATTAGTTGCTTTTTCTGATAGTGACTATGCAGGGTGTAAATTAACTAGAAAATCAACTTCTGGTGGATGTCAATTCCTAGGCAACTGTTTGGTTTCTTGGCAGAGTAAGAAACAACATCTGTTGCTACATCCACTGCTGAAGCCGAGTACATTGCTGCTGCAAGTTGTACATCTCAGGTACTCTGGCTTTAGAATCAATTATTAGATTATGGCATTACAGAGACTAAGACCCATTACTAATGGATAGTGCTTCAGCTCTTTGTATTGTCAAGAATCCAGTCCAGCACTCTAGGACCAAACATATTGAGATCAGACACCATTTTATTAGGGATTGTTTTGAAAAAGGTCTGATTGATCCAAAGTTGTTCCTAGTGCTGATGAGCTTGCAGACATATTTACTAAGCCTTTGGACAGTTCAACTTTCCAAAACCTAGTGTTAAGGCTGGTATGCTGCAGCTAGAATAAGTGACAACTACTGATGATCTCAGTCAACAAGTACTGATGAGCATTTGTATACTATTGTCACAAATAAGTACTGATAAGTTCTTTTATCCTTAGTAGTTTTCATAACTACTGAAGACTAATTACTAACATAAAAGTACTGAAGTACTATCTATTGAAAAGAACTGATGTGGTTACAACTACTGATGTCAGTATAACAGATAAGTACTGATGACAATGAAACGTCAGAAAATCAGACAAAAAGCCTGATAAGTGTTGAGGTCAGAATGAAACAGCTGATGAGCTAAGAATTGACGACAACAGCTGACGAGAAAATTTCTCTTCAGTTATTTCTACAACTGCTGTTTCACTTCATGCAACTGAAGCCAAAACCATGTCTTCAGTAGTTTTACAACTACTGATGACTAACACCGAAGCTTCAGTTGTTTAAAACACTGAAGCAAAACCATGTCTTCAGTAGTTCACAACTACTGATGACTAATACCAAGTCTTCAGTTGTTACAACTTCTGAAAGTAAAACCAGGTCTTCAGTTGTTTTCAAACAATGATGACAGCACCAACACTTTCAGTCGTTTTTATATCAGCCTTTCTTACCCTATAAATACCTAAACTACTTTCAAACGTTTCATTAGCCGTTCATACTTCACTCTCTCAACAATGGCGACCATGAAACTCAAACCCAGACACAAATGTGTTGCCTACCTCTCGAAGTCGGCCTTTTGGAAACAAATTGATATAATGCCATCGATCTTATGGTAGATTCCCAGTACCGAACCTTTTTCTTCTGAATCCTACCATTACCCCGATTCCCTAAGCCAATTCTGGACCAACGTCTCTGTGCAAACTGGTGAGAATGATAGCCAAATCACTCTCCAGTCGTTGGTTAACCAGAAACAGGTGGTCTCACTCCAGACATCATTCGACAAACCCTAAATCTACATGATGCCACCTGTGTCACAGAATACCCGAAAGGCACAACTGATATGTCTTTCATCAATAACGGGTATGAAGGAGACTTAAGTGCTACCACCATTCTGAAGAAGCACTTCCATGATGCTGAACGTCTATATTCCACATGGTGAATGTCTGCCCTGCATCAAAACCTCCTCATGGGATCAGATGTCCTCCCGATGGCAACAGGTATTATACTCTATCTTTGAACAGACAAAATCTAAATTTTTCTGAGATAGTTTTCATGGAACTAAAGGATCTGGCTTTGAAATCTATGGCAAACAGATGGATATTATATCTAGGTTTCTCATGGCCATAATTTTAAATCAGCTAAAATCAGACGGCCTTGTTGGCCTTGGAGTCCCTGCTCCGGCTGTATTGCCTGAAGTATACTCCAGGCACAACTCTGACCCTACACTGAAAGGGGCTGCCCGGCTGCTAAAAACCCAAGCAGCGGGAACCCACAGCCTCCACTTCCAGATCCAAAGTCCCCACCAAACCCAACACAAAAAAGCCCAAAAGGGCTACTCAGGGAGATGAGTCCCCTGAGGATGCCCCTGTACCACCCAATACAGGAAACACTTACTGGTTCTAACCCCCAGTAGTGTCAAAGACTCCACCAGCCCTAGCCTCAGGCATCCTCTCAACAGGATCCTGATGCAACCATAATTGGGGATACCAAAATGCTGGAACCTATCTCAATTGAGAAGGTTACCATTGAAGAGCAACAGTCACCCGGGTGCAATGCTTCAAACCTATCTCCAATGCAACGCCCCTCAAAGCCAAACCATATAGTTGCACAAGTGCTGAGTCAGCTGCATTCCTCTCCTCCTCCCCAGAAACCATTACAATGGGGAGAACCTCAACAGCTGAGGAAGAGGACCAAAATGCTGCTGATAACCCATAGCACAGGGGTTATAATGTTCAATCTCCCCGTGTAGAGGAGGAGTTAGAACATCTGGTGAGGCTGCCACTTTACTGAATTCAGCAAATGAACAGGATGCAGTTGGTAACATCTCTAAGACCTCACCAGAGGGCAACTGCCGATGAAGGACTCAGTCCTGAGGCAGGAAGTCCCCAGAACCAAGAACAAGGGGCACATGCTACAACTGATCTACACTCAGGGCATGTACATCTGATTCAATCACGAGGTCAGGTGATTCAGCAAAGACTGATGATGACCTGGGCTTTTTCTTCGATGTCTTAGCCATAACACAATCCTTGAGGCTGAGGTGAGCAGACTCAAAGAACTGCTTGCCAAAATGTCTCAGGATCAAAGTCCATCTGCCCAATAAACCCACAGATGGCACCTTCATCTGAAGGTTCACCAAACACTCAGCCATTACACTCAACTGAGCCACCAGCCACTGCTTTGCACCCACCTCTCAGGGACAGAACCCCTCTGAGCAGATGGTTGCTACCTTTCAACATTCCTTACCTCTCATCACTCCCATCATCAATGAGATTGTGCATAAAGCCATTGATGAGAGGATCTCCTCAAATCTACAAACACTTGTTGATGATGCTGTGCAAAAGAGCTTTCTGCCATTCAAACCCCTGAATCCAATGCACCCAAAAAGGGGGAGTCTAAGGCAGTGGAGTGAAGAAAGAAAGAGAAAGAGAGTGAAGATGAGAACACAAGAGAAAGAAAAGGAGTTAGAAAAGGAAAAAAACAGCTGACACTACAAGAGAAAGAAAAGTGCTGAAACTCAAAAGCCTGATGAAGAGAAATCATTGGAAGATCTGGTTAAAGAAGCTGATGAAGCTCACAGCAGATCATGGATAGATAATAGACCACTCTTTAGACAGGCTTTGATACAGCTACATTAGACACTGAGATCAGAAGGCTGGAGATTAAAGAGATACAAGAGAGATGGGCCAGTTACAGTGTGATGGAAAGGGAGAGGTTGGAGATGTGAT